>OW051480.1:2557726-3836589 GCA_932521405.1 Oscheius sp. JU1382
GATAGAAGTGTTCAATATTTCCAAGAAAAAAAAATTTTTTTCCTCAAATTTTTTGTTGAGAAAAATACCGCAATCTTTCAAGGAAATCAGGTCCAAAAAAGCTCTCCTTGAAACAACAAATGCGGTCCTGAACTTGTTTCCAAAATTTTCAATTTCCATTGCGTTATTGTCTTCTGCCCCTAATGATAAAATATCGTGACTTGACAGACGACTTTTTTTGTTGGAAGAAAGTTCCCCATGAGACTTTCGGGTCATTACGTATGATCTTGAGAGCGTAGAAAAATTGTTGTGATTCATCCCCAAGGGCCCAATGCTGACGCAGTTTGCGGTTTTATAATCACAGGTATGACTGTTGTGACATCTACCGCTTCTTCAAGATAGATTTGAAAACCCTTCTCTTTTGCTCTTCCTCGCACGTCAATACTTGTTTTTCTTCCAAGAAAGAATCATAAGTTTCAGGGTAATCCATCTATGAAGCGGGCTTTGTAATCAGCAGATAATCTCACCTGGATCATGTCAGGAATGAAGGGACGCCGTCCTGTCAAAATAGTTATGCCAACACCACAGGTAACGCCAGAGTTCAACTTGGAAGACAAATGTACAATAAAGTAAGTTTTCTGCTGTTTTTCTTCTCAAATTAGACATTTCAGATTATCCAATGACGATAGCCAAGAATTGGAAATACAGGCAGTCGAATTAGAAGTCTTAGAAGAATTAGGAAAAGGCGGATATGGAGTTGTCGAACGGATGAAACACAGACCTTCCGGACTTATTATGGCAGTGAAAAGGATAAAATCTTCCATCAACGATGAATCCCAAAAAAGGATGTTGGTGGAACTCGAGACCTGCAAGAAGAGCGATTGTTGTCCACAGATGGTCCGATTTTATGGAGCAATGTTCCGAGAGGGAGATGTTTGGATTTGTATGGAAGTCATGGATACTTCTTTGGATAAATTCTACCGCAAGGCTTTTAAGACAGGCAATCCCGTCACTGAGCCATTTGTTGGCAGAATTGCCCTCTCAGTGAGTCTTTTCACATTTATCATCTTAGAGCTCAATTCGTGTACTTTTTGTGCTAATGCTTTCAGGTCATCGAGGGTCTCAATTTCATGAAAGAGCAGTTGAATCTAATCCATCGTGATGTCAAACCATCCAATATTCTTCTCAACAAATACGGACAAGTCAAAATATGTGATTTTGGAATTTCGGGTCATCTCACTAACAGTATTGCCAAGGTGGGAGAAAAGATTTTCTCAACAAATAATGATTCTTTTCAGACTGTTCAAGCCGGTTGTAAGCCCTACATGCCCCCAGAGAGGATACAAGGCGATACGAAGGAATGTTACGATGTCCGCGCCGACGTCTGGAGCCTTGGAATCACCTTGGTAATTGAAGGCGGCCACGGCCACTCATCACTGTCATTTTCAGATTGAAATTGCCACCGGCACCCATCCCTATTCAAATTGGAAAACGCCATTCGAGCAGCTAAAACAGGTAAGAATTTCTTCGCATTTGGCCGAAAATAATCCTATAATTACAGGTTGTCGACGAACCCCCTCCTCAATTGCCTCCAGATGGCACTTTTTCCGCCGATTGCAGATTTTTTGTCAAACGATGGTAAGTTTTGCACTATTCTAGTAGAAAAGCCAATTTGGTTACTTGAAAGAGATAGATATTTTTAACCTTGGGCCATTTTCCCAAAAGCGTGGGTACCAATTATTCTAGAACTACGGTAGCCATTCCAGACCGATAAAAACATGCTATTATATACGGTAGCTCATTCTGAGCTGCGTGGGAAGGTGGCAATTATTTTAGGCGTGAAGGCTCTCATCCGAGCAAATCGCACGTTTTGGGATATGGTAGCCAATGGGCTCTATAAAATATAGCCCCCTCTTAGGCGAGGTGGTCGTCTAGAAAATGGCCTGGGATAACGGGGGGATTGAGAGCCTATTCTTGAGAGAATGTACTTCTGATTTTCCATGTTTTTCGTACGGAAATGGAAGCCTACTAAGCCAAAGATTTGGATGTCTCCTGACGTCAATGATCCGCATTTCTTTGTATTATCGTTTATTTTCAGTCTGGAACGCGATTACAACGAACGACCAAAGTATCCAGAATTATTGGCTATGCCCTTCATGGAGCAAGTTCGAAGCGAAAAGAATTTTAGCATGGCAACGTATGTATCAACCGTCATAACTGTTGAAATGCCACCTCCAACACCCCAAAATTAGGATTTTTCTTATAATTTTTTTCTTAAAGTAGCCAGTGCCAGTGGAACTTCTCAAAAGTGTCATGCAAATCGCTGTTTCGTCCGTAGCCATTCGAAATTGCCAAGCATAGGATATTTCCACTTCGAGTATTTATTTTTGTGTTCAATAGAATCTATCAAAAAAATGTGGCCATTTCCGCCATCAACTGTATTATTATTATCCCGCTGTGATATTATTATTCAAGAGTTGAATTTATTTAGTATAATGCTAGGAAGCTGTAGATATTTTTTTTTCTGATTGACCATTTCATTTCCAACCAAAACCAATTGCCATTCTTCCACGTTGTATCAATTCATGTTCCATTAGAATTTACTATGTTCTGTCATGAGCTCAAGGCTCTTTTTCATTCGCTGTGATTGGTCCCTAGGCACCCCTGACTTTTTTAAATGCTGCCTGCTTTTCCAAATGAGAAATACGCGAGTGATATAATAGTAGAAAGTATAGGTATTACAGAGACATATTTTAAGTTTCTTTATGCTTCATCATATCTTCAGAATTATTGTGCAGTATCTGTCATGCGCCTGAATAAAAAGTTCTAAAAATGTACGTCTTTTTGAGAAACGGCAAATTAGAGATGCCTCATAAACTTCAACCGGTTTTGGTTAGCATCTCCTGAATGCTTAGGCATGCAGAGATTGAGATAGCTCTAATAGATTATAGCAGCATTCCAAATGTTTTCCTTCTGGATTGCGGTTGGATTCCTTTCTTCTATTTCAGCTTGGACGAGATACGGTAGGTAGGCGCTGTTCCTGGTTCTAAAAATGTCTCCAAGTTAAAAAAAAAGAAGGAACGAAAGTATATTGCTGAAGTGCCACTTGCTTAACCTAATTTATGAAATTAATAACACTCGAGGAATCTAATTTACCACCCTATTCAATTTAACGCGATCTTAGAAATAAAATTAGACTTTTTTTTTAGAAAGGAGGGTTCTCCATTGCCCATCAGATTCTCTACAATGTTTACTTGAATTTCCAGAGAAATGGAATAAAACCATCAAGTAATTGGCCTCATTTAAAAACATTTATGTTTTCTAGATGTCGTCGAGAGAAAATCCCGGAAAAAGAACGTACAGCCTTGAACAAGGAAGCTGAAGAACGTATTGCTTGTCCTTTGGATTGTAGGCCACACGTTAGTACACTTTGTTTTCCTGGGAAAATATTTTAGATAATTGAGAAGGAGTCTGCCAAGAACAGGAAGTGCGCTTCATTCCAAACATTTGGAAAATACTTTGATGAAAGAACAAAAGAATGGTGAGCGAATTCCAAGTTTTATAACTTTTCAGGTTTGTTTGGTTCTGTGAGCCTTGTAAATCTAATTTTATGACAAATTGTGATTTCCAGGAGTGAAGAAATGAATCATTTTCATGAGAGTGATCTCTTGTTATTTTTGCTGTTTTTACTGTTCGATTTGTTTGCCAATAGATGGATGATAGATAGCTTCATCAAAACGTTCCTTTGCTAATCGACGCTGTCATTAATTTTCCTTTGTCGGCTCGCAATTTCTGCGAAAAGTTTTTTTTAGGAACCCGTTCGTTTTAGATAAGGTTGGCTGAAGTGGAATGACTGAAGGATACTCTCTGTCTGCAGCTAGATGGATTTCCATTACCGGATTTGGAGGCGACCACTATTTTTCTGAAAGAGGAAATTGCATCCATCCATCATGGATTAACGACCCATTTTTGGGGCTGAGGTCTCTCTCTCTTTCTCTCCAGTCATCTCGATGATTCAACTAGGGGTGTGGCGATTGAAAGAATTCTATCACTAAAATAACTGGTTCCCACCACGCCCCCATAACATTTGAATGTCTCAAGAGACGGTATCTTCACACCCGCTGGGCATTCAAATGCCCAACTCCTCCCTGCGGATTGTGACGGGGGATCCGATCAGTTCGGCACATCAATGTACACAAGACACCTCTCTCCATGATGTTCCTCCCTCTCCACACTCTTGAGTACTCGCCCGAAACTTGATTTTCTGCCATTAACACACAAGCCATTTTGTTTTCCAAAATATTTTCAACTTATTTTTATAATTAAAAAATCAAAAAAACAAACAGTTCATTGATTGTGGTCAGTCGCATTCAATCTATCGCTCTTGTTTAATGGATCTCGTTCCGTCGAGGTCGCGAAACCTGGGCTACGCCCAGTCACTATCACTCCTGCGCTACCTGCGCACTTTGCCATAAATACCAATTGCCAGTTCGCTAATTTCAGAATGACTGAGGAATATCGTAGTTCCATTTCTTCTCGTCCCGCCTTCAACAGAACGGTGACTTCTAGCACCCAGAATTATACTACTCCTGGATCTGGAAACCGTGTGCTCAAAATTGTGACTGAGACTCATCACTCGAGCTCTGCTTCTGGACATTCTCCATTTAGTCAGAATGCTGCTTCAGCCATCCGTGACACTCGCGAAAGGGAGAAGAAAGAAATGTCCGATCTCAACGACAAGCTTGCTAGCTACATCGAGAAGGTCGGGTCGTTTAAAACAAGGTCAAAACGTTTTTCAGGTCCGGTTCCTTGAGGCCCAAAATCGCAAGCTTGGAGCAGATCTTGATGTGCTCCGCTCTCGTTGGGGAAAAGATACCAACTCCGTCCGTATCATCTACGAGTCGGAAATTACTCAAGCCAAGAATGTCATAACTCAAACTGGAAAGGACAAAGATGAACTTGAGAAAGAGATCAAGAAGCTTCAGGAGCAGTTGAACGAATATCGAAAGAAGTAGGAAACCAATTTTGAGATAAATTATCCGTCTTGTAGATTTGAAGAGGCTACTCGCGGACGCACTGAAGATCGTGCAAAGATTGATGAGCTTCTCGTTACTCTTTCGAACCTTGAAGCTGAGATCAATCTTCTTAAGCGTAGAATTGCTCTCCTTGAAGAGGAAGTTGCTCGACTGAAGAAGGAGAACTTCCGCCTCATGGGCGAACTTCAGCGAGTTCGTACTGAACTCGATCAGGAAACTCTCAATCGGATTGACTACCAAAACCAAGTCACCACCCTTCTCGAGGAGATTGATTTCATTAAGCGTGTCCAAGATCAGGTATAGTTTTGGCAATCGTTCCAGAATAAAAAGATGTTTAGGAAATCAAGGAGCTTCAAACTCTTGCTGCTCGTGACACCACCAGCGAGAACCGTGAATACTTCAAGAATGAATTAGCCAATGCCATTCGCGATATTCGCAATGACTACGACCAAATGATGAATGCTAATCGCAATGATATGGAATCTTGGTACAAGCTCAAGGTTCAGGAGATTCAAACCCAGAGCGCCCGCCAGAACATGGAGCAGGGATACCAGAAGGAGGAGGTCAAGAGACTTCGTACTCAAATGACTGACCTACGTGGAAAACTCGCTGATTTAGAAGGAAGAGTGAGTCACTTCTTGAAAAAATCGTAGCAATAATCAATTTTTAGAACGCTCTTCTGGAGAAGCAGATCCAAGAACTCAACTATCAATTGGAAGATGACCAGAGATCCTATGAAGCCGCTCTCAATGACAGAGATGCTCAAATCAGAAAGATGCGAGAAGAATGCCAAGCCCTTATGGTTGAGCTTCAAATGCTCTTGGATACCAAGCAAACCCTTGACGCTGAAATTGCCATTTACCGTAAGATGCTTGAAGGAGAAGGCGACGGCCCTGGACTCCGCCAACTTGTTGAACAAGTCGTCCGCACAACTGGAATCAACGAGGTCGCTGATACCGGTAAAAAATATTGAATTAATTGTGAAAAAAGACTTTTCAGAAACTATGCGAGTCGTCAAAGGAGAAACTTCTAGTCGTACTTCCTATTCCCGTTCCGCCAAAGGAAATATCTCCATCCAGGAAACCTCTCCTGAAGGCAAATTCGTTGTTTTGGAGAATACGAATCGCAACAAAGAAGAGCCCATAGGAGAATGGAAATTGAAGAGAAAGATTGACGGCAAGCGCGAGATTGTCTATACCATTCCAAAGGATTTCATCCTACACGGTGGAAAGAGTGTCAAGGTGACACAGGCCTCATCATAATCCGGCTAATCAATTGATTACAGATCTTCGCCCGTGGTCAAGGAGTCGGAAACGGCGTTGATACCTTGATCTTCGATCACGAAGATTCCTTCGGAGTTGGTGCCAATGTTCAGACAATCCTCTATAACAACCGAGGAGAGGTAGCTAACAGATACAGTAGAGAAAATAGTCTAATTTCAGGAACGTGCTACTCACACTCAACGCTCCAGCCAAACTTCCTCCTAAATCTCTTTATTCTTCTTATGTTCCCCGGTTGCCTACTCCATGGGTCTCGGCGTTATTCACCCAGTGATTCAAGGAATATGTCTTGAACCGTTTGTAATACCGCATCCCTGTAGAAAAATAAACAATTGCTTCTTTTTCCATTTATCTATTTCCCTAGAAAGGGTTGAAGCAGACAAAGACTGGCAAGCAATCTTCTCAAACTCGGTTAGTACCGTTTTTCTGAGACTCATTGCGCTCCGTCTAGTGCTAGACATAAACGGAACTGGACTCATTCTCTTAGCATTTTCGGTTGAGATATGGTCTCCTCCTTTCTCGATTCTATCTTTTTTCTTGATTTATTTGAAGGTGTGGCTGCCAAAACTGACGTAGCAATTTTGATAATCACGCATGATATCGGAATGGGGTTGCGGTCCCGAATCTCACCATTGAAAGGTCATTAGACGCGCGAGTCGTATAGTTGCGTCTGCAGTGTCAAGTCCTGTTCTTTTTCACTTCCTTATCTATCTTAGACTAAAAATTAATTTAGATGACTGCCGCTACTGCTGAATTAAAAAGTGTTATATCTGCTCGGCCTTCCTTCAACAGGAACATGTCGATGAGTCTCACTAACCTTGCTCAACCAAGTAAGGCTAATTTCTTTTTAAAAAAAATATTTTTGTAGCAACTGGAGGTACTCGTATTCTTCGTATCATTAGAGAAATGTCAACTAGTATGGCTAATGGCTTGAATTCTGGGCCAGCTTCTACTCAACAGATGATTGATGAGCGCGAAAAAGAAAAGTTGGAAATGCAGCAACTTAACGACAAACTTGCTGGTTTCATTGAGAAAGTAGGCTAAATTTATCCAAATAAGTATTGCCTAGGTACGGTTTTTTGATGCTCAAAATAAGCATCTCTCACGAGAAGCGGATCGTCTTAACCGTCATTTTGGAAAGGATAGATCTTCTTCGCTTCTCTATGAAACGGAAGTTACTGGTGCACAAAAGGTAGCAAATGAATTAACGCTAATACCAAAATAATTTTAGATCTTAATCGATATGAAAGAAGATAATAAGGGAAAGAAGAAAGACCTTGAGAAGTTAGATCAGGCTATAAAAGACTGGAAAAACAAGTTAGTTTTTCCTCTTAATTTTTGATTTTTTGAAGATTCTCGTCAGCTAATGAAGGAGCTGATGAAGAAAAAGAAAAGCTTGACGAATTACTTGTTGAGTATTCAAATATTGAAGCAGAAATCAACCTTTTCAAGAGGAGAATTGGACTCCTTGAAGAGAACATTGGACACAAGAAGAAAGAGAATGCTGCTATTTCTGCGCTCCTTCACTCCACTAACATGGTTTGACTAAATTTTATTGACAGTTGGCCCTTTTTTAGAAAATTGATCAGGAAACATTGCTATCTCTTCACGAAAGAAATACACTTGAAGCGTTAAGAGAAGAATGCAAATTCATTACTGAAACATTTGACGAGGTACAGACATCTTCTTTTACTTTTATTCTTTCAGGAACTTCGTGATTTACTTGCCCAGGCTTCAAGAGACACTACTAATGAAAATCGTGAATTCTTCCGCAGTGAACTATCCAATGCAATGAGAGAGATCCGTGATGAACATGATCGTGTATGTTATTATCTTAATTTCATAGTTCCATCTAGGTCCACACTGGTTATAAACAAGAGATGGAGACGACACTTCAACGTGAAGTTCATGAAATCCATACTCAATCGGCTAAGCAAAACATCGAAACGACTCATCTTCAAGAAGAAACTAAGAGACTTAAGAGTCAAACTAATGATATGAGGAATAGACTAGCTGAATTGCAAGGACGAGTAAGATCTTCACTTTATATTTCTGATCTTTTGTTTCAGAATACTCTTCTTGAACGTCAAATTGAAGAACTGAATAATCAAGTTGAGGATGATCAGAGAATGTTTGATGCAGAGCTTAATGATAAGGACAAGAAGATTAGAAAAGCTCGCGAAGATATGGAAGCAAAGATGATGGACATTCAGATGTTAAATGATTCAAAACAGGTAAAATTCCTTTCTTATCTTTTTGATAGCTGGTCTTAAATTCAGACACTAACAAACGAAATAGCGCTTTACCGCAACATGTTAGAAGGAAAAGATAGCGACAGTACCGGTCTCAAGCAACTCGTCGAGAATGTAGTCAAAACAACTGCTCTAAATGAGACAGTAGACACCGAGACGATGAGAGTAGTAAAGGGAGAAAGCACTTCTCGAGTCGCTCATTCAAAAGCAGCCAAAGGAAATATTTCAATCAAGGTGATCTGAAATATATTCCCTATGATAGATTCTCCTTAGGATGTCTGCCCAGACGGAACGTATGTTGAGATTGAGAACACTCACAGGAAGAAGCAAGAAAATATTAGTGGCTGGAAGCTTAAGAGAAAGATTGATGGCAAGAGAGAAATTGTTTATACCTTCCCAGACGATTACATTCTCAAAGGCGGCCAATCTATCAAGGTAAAACTAAAACATTTTTGCTTTATTTTTTAGGTTGTATGCAAAGACGAAGAAGTTGATGAAAATCAAAACGATGTCCTTGTCTTTGATGGGCATTCCTTCGGAAATGGAAACAGTGTTTCTACATATCTTTACAATGCCGATGGACAGGTAAAATACCCTTTCCCTGTTAAAAATATAATTTATAGGAACGGGCTTCTGTTACTCAAAGACAAACGGACAGCGAGATTCGTGAAGAGAGCACAGCATAGACATTTATTACCCATGTTAAAATAATATCGATTTTCACAACACTTATTGGATATTTGTTTTTTGAATATATGTGAATCCTACGAAATCGTGATCAGCTCTTGTTGCAGACAAATTCTCGGGTACCAACGAATCTAGAACTCGTTTCATTGAGTTTTCATTTTAACTTACGAGGGTTGAAAGGTTCTTTGAGGAAAGTTGGAGAGATCCACTTATCATCCAACTCATCTTTCACATTAGGAATATAGGGAGCTCTAATTGCCTTGGCCAGAAGCTGATCGAAGTCAATCGGCATAAAGAAAGGATGGTTTTTAATCTCAATGAAACCAGATTTATGGCCAATACGTTTTTTTGGGTCCTTGCTCAATAACTAAAGATTAAATGATGGAATGATCAAAGATTATTATGACTCACTCCTGTAATTATGTCCGTTGCAGCAGGAGAAATAGTTGATTTAAATTTGAGAGGATGATTTACAATTCTATCATACATTTCTTGATGATCTCTTGAATAGAATGGAGGCTGAATAGGTTCAATTTTAAAAAAGAAAAAAATATACCAATCCATAGAACATTTCATATAGAACTGCACCTAGACACCACCAATCGACTGAACGTTCATATGGCTTTTTCATGACAATTTCAGGGGCCAAATATCTAAAGCTCATTTTTATCTCTGTGCGACACAAACTCTGGTGTTCCGCAGAAGGTCCCAGTGGTCGTGCCAGCTTTCATATTCTCTTTACAGAGACCAAAGTCGGTTAGAACGATGTAGCCCTCTCGATCAAGGAGCAAATTCTCTGGTTTTAAGTCTCTGAATAAACAATGGACCTGGAATGAAACAACAAACCGGTAGATAATATTGTTCTCGTGTAAATAACCCAAAGCTGAAGCAATGTCAGCCGCATAGAATCGACATCGTGCCTCATTGAAGTGTTTCTCCTTTTGAAGGTGAGAAAACAGTTCTCCCCCGTTTAGATTGTCCAAGATAAAGTAAAGTTTATCTTTGGTTTGGAATGAAAAGTGAAGGGAGACAAGGAATGGATGGTTGATGTTCATTTTTAATACGCTAAGCTCTGCCATGACATGTTTTGTCTGATGATTGATAAGAAAAAAGAGAAAGCCATACCTCGTTCTTTTTCCTAATCTGCTCTTTGGTTAGAACTTTCATCGCATAGACTTTATTTGTGCTTTTGTGTCTGACTTGGAATACTCTACCAAAGCTTCCTTTTCCAATGGTCTTTAAAATCTCGAAATCGCTAGGAATTGCACTAAAATTATGAAATTGAGATAATAATTAAAGTTGACTACTTTTTGACTTCTTTTGGAAGAGCTTCAATAGCATCTTCGGTCTCAATTGGCAGACAAAAAAATTCACGGATGTTATCACTAAGGCTGTAATAAATTTTAGATAATGATTGAGTCGACGCCCTACTTGTTAGGATTCGCAAGAAGAGTTTGTGTCACCGACAAGATCCACAATTTACGCTTTTCGTGTAGTTTCGATTCAGAAAGGGTTAGCAATTTCTTTTTTGGGGGAGATGAGTGGGTAGCTGGCAATAAATGGGCAATCTAAAGTCTTTTATATCCTCCTTTCTGATTAAAAATTTACCTTTGAATATAATTTTTCATATTCTTCGAAGCGTTTTTGCACAATAAAACCTGTGTCTAGTCGTAAAGCATAATACTAAAATTTGAGAGATAAGCATTTGAAAAAATCTAAACAAACCACTGATTTTTTGTCGTCTGAAATGATTATTTCACAGGAGGTAACAGGAGTTTTAGGCATTGTGGCACAATCAGTTCACAGCAAGGCAGACGCGATGAGTTCTGCAATGCAAATAGATATTTTCGCCATCATGTTTGCAACACGACAAAGGAATCAAAAAGAGAAATTTACGATCTAAAACAGAGGAAAATGGTGTGCCGACTGGTGACATTAAGTAAGGAAGCTTCTTATCAAAAGAGTGAGTGCTGGGTCTATCTCCGGCTCCGATACGATAAGCGAATCGCAAATTCAATTGCTTTGTGGGTCGAGCCATTCAAGATTTATTGGCCATTATGTTTGAAGCAAAGGCTGATCGCGCGTCTTCACAGCTATTACACCGTCCAGAGTTCCATGACAATTGTCGATCAGAACATAAATATTGACCTTTGGATAAAAATGTATTTATAAAAAGACTGGAAAAAGACATCACAGATAAGATCTTAAAGTTTTTGAATAGAAGTAACAAGCTCACACCTGCAAAAAATGACTTTCTCTTACCCACTCGTAAACAACGTGCATCACAAAACAAATGAGATAAAATTAAATAATATAAGCCTAAAAAAGATCTTGAAAATGCTAATACTAGGAAAAGGAGAATCACAGCTCGGATGCATCATGTTCCTCTTTTTTGGCTTCTTCAGTTGTTGCATCAATACTCTCCTCAGTTGTTGATTCTTCGAGAGTCTCCTGAAAGTATATGCAAAGCGAGATAATTAATTCTTACCTCCTCAGTTGCGTTCTCCTTTTCTGCTTCAGATTTCTTGGACTCTGGCTTCTTCTTTGGTTTAAAGTTCTTTAATTTGTTCACAAGGTATCTCACTTCACGATCCAAGTCACGAGTCTACAATCGATAAATTTTTTATGAATATTAATATACCTTTTCAGCAATATCAATAGTTGTAACAGTTAAATCCTCATTCATTGCTTGTTTTGTAAAAGCTTCCTGCTTTTCTTTCCACCATCTTTCAGTCTCGATAATTAACTTTTCCAAGACTTCCAATTCAGTAGCAGTGAAGACAGGATCTTCAGTCATAGTTTCTGTCAGATTCTTGGCTGAAGCGAAGAATGTGTGAGATCTATTGAAGCTTTGATCAAGAGCATCAACATATTTAGGCATTTCCTAGAAATAATTTAAATAAAAACTATGATTTCTATCTTACAAGACGTTGTTTCTTTCGATTGTTGGGAGCCTTCACAAGATCGTCAAGCATTTTCTTATTATCTAGGAATTCTTGAGTCTTGGTCTCAAGAGAAACATCATCCTCAAGCCAAGTTCGAAGCCGTTGTACCTCCGTGAGTATTTTCTCTTTTTCTTCGGCTGTGACAAACTGGCTGAACTCTTCACCTTCTTCCAATTTAATTGGCAGATCATAGACCAATGCCTCGAGACCATTCATGGCCTCTTCTCTTTCGTGTTTTTCTTTTTCTGCAGTTTCGTAATCGCTCAATCTGAATAGAAAAAGTTTAAAAAAACATGAAAATGATTTTACATTTTCTTGGCGGCCTTGATTTCTTCAGGAGTTACTTGCTTTAGATCTTTTAAAGCCGAAGAGACATTCAAAGTAGCTTTTAAAGTCTTGGCCTTTGGTTCAGTTGGTTTTAGTACTTTCAGTTTCTTTTCTTTCTTTTCATCAATATCAACCTAAACAAGTTGATGCGAATTATATGTTTTATACCTTTGAGTCCTCAGGCTCTTTTTCTTCCGTCTGCTTTACTTCCTCTGTATCGGTGGCATTCTTATCCTTAGCTTCCTTTTCTTTCTTCTTACGTTCTTCTTCCGCTTTCTTTTTTTCTTCCTTTTCCTTTTTGACTTCCGCTTCGTAGTCTTCAAATGCCTTCTTATCTTCTTCATACTTGGACAATTCTTCCGGTGAGGGCTTGCGTTCTACATGTACTTCAGACTTCGAAATGTCTACGATTCCAGACAAGTCAATAGAGAAAGTAGTTTTAATTCCCTGAAAGAAGAGACTCGATTCAAAAAGTGTACTTCAATTACTTTCAGTTCACAAAATTCATCAGAAAGTTCCTTTTTAATTCCATCGGCTACTCCTTCCACTAAAATCGCTTGCAAATCAGTTGCTCCAACGGCACTAATTTGTTCTTTCTTCAAATGGGAGAAAGATCCATAGCTCAAAGAAATTTCAAAATCATCCGAATAGGATTGGAAGTTGACTGTCTTCTTCGATGTGGGATAGTGAGTTTTATATCCAAAAATAGCGCGGGATGTATCCTTCATATCTCCTGCTTCTGTTTTGGTTTGGAAGTTGACCTAAATACTTTGCTGCACAAGTCGAAATTGATACCTGAATAGGGTAGAGAATAATTTCTTGAACTCCGAAAGGAAGTACTTTGAAAGACTTTGATAAATGAGCAGCTTGGTAAACGGCACCAAGTGCAATTGCCTCGTCTGTGTTCAAGAATCGTCCAAGCTCCTAAAAAAATAATTGAAAATGTGTCACTCCCACTTTTCCGGCGATTGCTTTCGTAAGAATTTCCTGCACTTTCGGCATGCGAGTACCAGCTCCCATCATTACAACTTGGTCCACTTTGTCGATTGAAAGCTCAGACATGGCAAGAGCATCAGTAATTGGCTGTTCGATTCTAGGAAGCATATCCGTAATCATTGCTTCGAGCTCTTCCCGAGTCACCTATAATTAGAGTTTAATTGGGATGGAGTTTTCACCTTGACACGGAAATTCTGTTCTTCGTGTACATTTTCAATTTGAGCGAATGTGTCCTTATTGGCAGAGAGGACTTGCTTGACACGTTCAGCTTCCTTAAACAATTTAGACATACTTCTAGCGTTGGTAGCAATATCAGTTGGAGTTTTTACAGTTTTTCGGAAAATCTAAAAAAATTTTTACTACAATTTCTGTCTGAAACTGACTTCTTCAAGATGTTTAGTCAATCTCTGAGTTATTTCTAATCCTCCAAGATTTCTATCAAAACCAACACCGATAGTTCTAACAACTGGATTTTTATCCTTGCTGCCTTTTTCGCCTTCCAAAACGTATTCGACAAGAGTGGCAGTTGTCTAGAATAAATTAATGATAGGATGGCTCTCATTAACCTTCATCGAGCCCATGTCATAAATGAGCATTGTTGTAGGCTTCTCGGTAATTTCCTTTCTGCGGAAGACACCATAGTTCAATGCTGCAGCAGATCCATCACTCAAAAGCTGCAAAATGGACGTTATAATTAGAATCTAATTTAACCTGGAGGAGGTTGAGGCCAGCAATATCGGCAGCTGCACTTAAGGCTCGTCTCTCAGCTTGGGTATAAAAGCTTGGCACTGTGATGACGACATCCTTGACAGTTTGTCCAGCATAGGCAGCAGCTGTTTGTTTTGCATTCCAAAGGATCATTGCAAGAAGTGTTTCAACATTATAAGTTTCAGAGCTAAAACAATTTTAAAATTTAAAAAAGCTTACTCAGATGGGAAAGTAACTGTATTCCTATTTTCATCAAAAGAAATAGCATGGAATGGGAAGCTTTTCTTATAATCTTCAACAGACGAATCTCCTTTTTGTTTAGCTAATAAACTTAAAAGATATTGGTAGGCTGATTTAGGATATTTGGAGGCCTAAATTTTGCAAATTAATTATATTTCAAGTAAATATAAATACCAATGCAGCAGCTGCTTCAGCAAAAAGTCGTTCTCCATTGCGAATGGCCAATACGTTTGGTGTTTTTCTCCTACTTTCCTTATTTAAAACAATTTCCATAGGGACTCCAGGCTTGACAATTCCAATTTTAATAAATTGAGATCCAAAATCAATGGACATAGCTGCTAAGGCAGCATCTAAAGAGATTTTAAATTAGTTTAACGCTAGATGGCCTACCTGTTTGGGGTAAAAGTGCAATTCCTGCTAGCAGCAACAAAGAAGTTCGGATTAATACCGAATGGAAGCCCATTTTGGACTGAAATCTCATAAATTATATAGACAAATAAGAGAAAATCTCATTAAAACCTCACAATAAGGCTGATCTAGTATAGCTACGTGTACTAGCTACCACTATTCCGTTCAAAAACATTATGAAGGCCATGGGATCGCGCCAGGACCCAACGAAAAACGCGTAAACCTTTTTTATGATTAAATACCTTTATTCCTTCAGAATCTAATGGTCAGAATGAAATAATAAACATTTAATTAAATTTTATTCAACCTGCTTATAGCAATAATGTAAGAAATGCCGATTAAATTTAGTTAATAGATTTCATAAAAACTTTACAGTACACGTAGTTATTCAGTCTTTTGCTTGGTGTAAACGACCCGAGTGTGTTCTAAATATCCTGTTTTTGGATGTGTAGCTGTCCTCATCTCAATTACTTGTTCCATATAGCGATCATCATGACGAATAAAAGTACGACGCAGCTAAATCTTCTTGCATGAATATGCAGTAATGATATGATTTTAGTTGAAAGAAGAATTAAGAACGAACTCACGTCTTCGACAGGAAGATCACGGGAAAATGAAATTCTTCCAATATCTTTTAAAGTTAAGACGAGCTTGTTTGGAGACACTTTTCCTACTTCGTATGTAGTGAATCCTGAAAAAGATGTATTTTAAAAAGATTAAAAAATAATTGCCATTATTTCCTGCCGTCATAAGTGTAGCATTTCCGGCCTTGTCGACAGTTAGGAATCCCCACTCATCGTGAAAGTGGTCCTTTGTTGAATGTGACCACGCTCTCGCACTGAAAGTTCATTTTCGGAGCTCTTTTTTTGAACATTCTATTGAGGTCATCGGACGTGCTTTACTGGCACTTTTTATCCGCAATGATCCCAAAACTTGATTTCACTCATTCAGCGATTAGCTAAAGAAAATTCCTCAAGCGGCAATGTGCTCCGCAAAGATCCAAAACTTACGAAAAGTTTAGAAACTGCACATTTGCCGATTTAGCCTGAGGCGCTTCTTGAATATAAAGCTCTTCTCCGAACGTCATTGTGGGGACGGTTGGCCAAAACACCTGAAAAAACTTTCATTTTCACTGTCCTACATTATCCCATAATTATTTTACGCTTTTATTTTCAAAAACTATTCTACCAACAAAATCAATTGAAATTTGTTTTGACAAATTACAGTAAGCCGTCCTTGACGGGAGAAGTATCAAGAGTGTTTTACCTTGCCAGAAAATTCAGACCTCCATTTGCCTACAATCCACCTCAGTTGTTCATTATATTCATTTAGTTCTTGCAAACTGTAAGGCAGAAAAGCTAGAAAGATGGCTTGAAGGAGTAGTCCGCGCATCGCAATAGCTGCAATGAGACCGGTTGATGGTAGGGGGAAGAAACCGCCCCACACGGGTCAGTTGCGGAACGATAGAACACGAACTGTGCTTATAAGTCTTAAAGAGTTTTCGAAGCACCCCTACACAGGTAATCCATCATCAGTACGCAACGAAAAGCAGGGGCGCGTCCGCCGAAATTCATCGAAACATTTTTCTACTTGTTTTGTCAAGGTTATCCATTACGTTTTCTCCAAATATCAGATTTTTAATTTGATGTCAACCGTACGGTAATCAAAGAAAAGGTTGTTTCCTTTTTCTCTCCCTATAACACGTCCTTGCCCAAGAATTAATCTTCGAAAAATGCTGGCGCTAGAGCATTCTTCCTAGAAAAATCGACTAACCCCTCATATTCTCCTTGCCTACTAAGTTCTAGGTAGACCCAAAATGCAGCTCGTGTGAGTGACAGACTTGAGGAGGTAATTATCTGATAGTGGAGATGTCGATGAACGCTCTCAGAAACATAATTCCAAGATTTGAAAAGTTCGAAGAGATGTTCAGAATCGGCTTACACAAGGAAGTCTTAGCCTTGGTTTGTGATTCCTGTAGTCTTAATGAATAATATAGATGCACTAATTATTAATTGGATTAAAAAAACTAATGTTCAGTAGTTAGTGGTTAGTGGCGAGCAGTTAGTACAAGCTTGAAAAGTAAATAAAAATAGCATGTTGCGTACGTGCTGTAACAGCTGACGTATCTCGAAAATCAAGGTTCTTCATCTTTTCTGCCCGGAACAAACGACCCGTCGTCTACCCGTCAAACCTAAAAGTAACTTTTTCAAGGAGTTCAGTTACTCTAACCCATAATTTGTCTAGTCATCGCGACGACGCCTCTCTCTTCAAAGGTGTGATTCATTTGAAGCAGCTCGTCATTGAGTGTCTCCATTCCCGTAGATTGCACAAATCCGCTCTTCATTGCTTGTCCAATGAGCCCACACGCATCAATGGGTAGAGAAAGTCAGCTTTCGATTAAATTCTTAAGCCTTTTTTGAGAAAATCTTCTCCAGAAAAGAGGGAAAAGCTGATTGTTTAATTACATGAGTAACTCTCCCCCGCTGCCGATCCTCCGTTCCGCAGTAGACATGTGTGTTTGTGGAGAAAAATGCCGCCTGCGCCGTTCACGTCTCTTGTGCCATTGAATGCTGAAAAAAATACGTTGCCTTATCTCTTTAATATTCCATTTTTTTCGATATTTAATTCACCGAGTTTCCTCTAATTCTTATTATCTGCAACCATCTGCCAGAAGACGTTGCTATTTTCTCCTGTTTTTTGCTTCATTTCCGCCAAAGGGCACAGCTCAAATGATGAATTTGTAGCTTGTGTGTAGAAGAAGAAGTAAACTGCCCCGCCAAAAGATAAAGTGCTCTGTGCGTCAAGAGGTTTCAACTGAATGGATACGTACCCGTTCCCGAATGCGTCAAGATGTTTGCATAAGAAAGAAAAAACTTTATCACCCCATACTAGGGCCCACGTTTTTGGGAGTAAAAAGCCTTCTTGTCAGACATTCTCTCTTCCTCAGCCCTTTGCCCACTTAATTGTTCCAAGTTCCAGGAAAGAGCATTTGATCGTTGCAAAAAATAATCATACCCTCATTGGACAAACTATGAATAGCATCTCTTTCGAAATGGTTCGCGTCAGCAAAAACTTATTACAAGAAGATAAGGGACAACAGGACAACTATTTTTGTTCACTCCACGTTCCGTAGATAATAGTGATGCCCTTCACTGACAGTTGAGCTAATCAGCGAGGCGTTCTTGCATGACAATTTTGTCGAGGAAGATCCCGTAGAAGGAGGCACAGAGACCCCCTTCTCAAAACTCTGTAATGACGTCGCGCCAATTCGGTGAACAGGCGCAAACAGGCGGCGTTTCTTTCCAAATACCTGTCACTAGTCGCTAAAAAGACTGTGCTCCACATTAGAACTGTTACTATCAAGTTTTTCAAAGTGACTGAATAACACATTATAGTGATAATTGTTTCCGCAATCTTTTAAGACTCAGCGTTCCGAACTGCTATCATCCCAGCCAGATTCCAAGCTCTCTGAGTCAGTCTAATAAATCCCAGAAGCCTTATTAGACTTTTCGGAAAAACAAGTGAGGCTTCTCCATTTATTTTAAAAAACCAACTCAGTAGTCGATACTAATCGCATTAGAAAGGGGTGCAATCACAAAGTTCTTGGCGTATAGAATTGCAAACTAAAAAAGAGTAGACTATGACTTAAGTGAAAGACAAAACAATATGAAAATTATTTTCTTTGCATATGATTTTCATTTACCTCTGCGTCTAGGATGAGGCCAAACCACACTTCTCTGTTGCCGTCTCATGTCTTTTGCCATGGATATCTGTGTAACACCGCCTCTGTTACACCGTCAGAGTCTACAACTTTAATGAGTAGATTTTATGCCTTTTCTCCGCGGATAATTGCATGATTTTTCATCGAGCAATCTTAATTTTTTTTTCATGGCGGTTGAATTAATTTAAGATATTTATGGACAAAAAAAACTTTCTTATATAGTAAGGATTTAGCAGAAGAAAAAACTAATATAATCATAATGTATCCACCTTCTAGTATTCTGGAATCATTTAGTGTCGTAGTTGAAAGTTGTTCTTCCCCACGCAACATTCCGTGACTCGTCTCAGTCGCAGGTAATTTTTGCTGTTTCTTGCCACAGCTGTCCCTCGCAATTTTTCCTTATCACACCCCATTTGATCCGCCGTAACAGCGTAAGTCTATTTATCTTCATCGTGTTTTTTGTTCATCCTTAGAGTGTAGCATCGTTTTTCATTCGGACACAAAAACTGCCAGGTTTCACGCGCTCAAAAAACATTGGTCTTTGTGTAATTTCTTGAGATTTAGTGGTTTTGCTGAATAAACGTGTGAGTGTACGGAAAAGTGAATGGTAAGATAGTGATTGGCTCTCGGAAGAACAATCTGACTCCACCCACTTTGAAGCACCATTTCCTTGCAGGACGCACCCATTTTCGCACATTTTTCTACTACACAACTTGCTACTATCATTCCGTGTTGCCGCGCGCGGATCAGAGATCAAGCATTCGCCTTTTTTCGGGAACTCTACACGCGTTCGTTCGTGTCGCATTCCGCGGGGACTCGGAAGCCGCCTCCGAATTTGCTCTCCCGCGGTGCTTTTCCCATTCTACTACTACTAGATACAAAATTTTCCCA
Organism: Oscheius sp. JU1382; assembly: GCA_932521405.1. Lineage (NCBI taxonomy): Eukaryota > Metazoa > Nematoda > Chromadorea > Rhabditida > Rhabditidae > Oscheius > Oscheius sp. JU1382. The sequence goes on from OW051480.1 coordinate 2,577,197, forward strand.
TTTTGGGAAGGTTGGTCCCAATTAGTTTGCTTTTATCTCCTCTCTCCTAGTCAATTTAAGCCTCCGAAATGAGGACAGCGTTTTTTTGGGGGACTTCCCTCTCTTTGTGGCCCTTTTTGTTCATTTTGGCCTCTAGCAGCTCGTCAGCCACGAAGACGGCTCAAGATCTCATTGCCGTAGTCCAGCGTGGGCTGAAAAAAACGCGCAGCCAGTGGATTACGGGCGTCGAAGGGCAGAAACCGAAGCCGCAACCACAAAAAAATCTGGCTCAAATAAACGAGGAACGCTAGAATAGAGCTACTAGCCATTAGTTGTAACTCTCAAGCAGACACTCTCTCTCCCTCTCAGCCATTCAAAAACTTCAAGCGTTCCCTGATCAACCGGTTACTTTGGATGATTCAACGCGTGGTTAAGAGGCACCTTTTTGAGCTCGCTGAAAGCATATGTACCTTTTTCTGATTTAATCACACATCAGTTGAGAGATCATTTTGCAGAGAAAGAGCTGAGTAAGAAGGCCAATAGGACTTCTTCGCGCCACCGTAATCTAGTCCTCAGGCTTGTACGTAGTGTGCAATGCGGTTTTGCAATTGAATCGTCAAATGTGATGCTATAATATGCAAATATATACTACTTTTCTTGAGTTCAAAAAGCAAATTTTCTTCTTTTCCGTTTTCGTCATAACCTTGGGTTGACGTACTCGTCTCATTTTTTATTATAGTAACTCCTCACAATCTTCCAGCCTGTTCTTGTTGACTCAGATCATTTGTGAAGTTTTTTTTCATTCATTTTTCATGCCATTCGTGATAGCAAACACCTCAAATGCAACTGTAACTCGACACCGCATTCCTTCTCTACTATTTCCTAGACTGAACGTTACACGAAACCTTATCGGATCCTGAATTCGAGTGTGCCTCTTGACTTCCAGCAGCAAGTCTGTCGTTATCAGTTCCACTAAAACGGCAGCATAAACAATACAAACATGCATCTGTTCAGCCAGAAATAAAATGTGTATCTATCCGTTTTTCGGTCAAACACGGAACCAAGTCTTTCAGACCCATTCGGGTTTGAACGCCCCACCCCATCCTTAGCGCACTCCACTGAACCTATTGTAGAAAAGAGAGAGGGAGAGCGGTGTTAGTTGGTCTCCCCCACGCAGTCGGATTTACTCGCGCGCCTTTGAGGGATCGAGTCGTTGTAAAGTGCATGTTGGGTCTCGATGCGGCAGTGCAAAAAATGTCACAAATTGGATTTCGGATACGCGCGCTGCCGTTCGTGGCCATGTGCACTTTGGGCTCCAACGTCCATAACTATGTGTCTTTGCTCGTCGAACACCCAGGGTAATTTAGTGGAAATAGTCGAAGCGGACACACTTGGGACTCTGCGGGAGAGCTACCACGCTTCTTGTTGAGATTTGCGTAATACTCGCCAAAACTGATTCCAACATTCTCACGATCTTTCGTTTGCAATGAGTGAGAAGGCGGCAATCTGAAAAAAACCTCCGCTCCAAGCAGAGGAGTAGAACTGAATGCAAAGTAGGAGACGAGAGACGAGTCCAAAGCAGCTTTGTGAAAAATGGTCTTCACTCCTCGCAACACTTCTAAGTAGAAATGTGTTTGTGGCGACTACTCCCCAGAGTGTCCAAGTTTTGGACTACCATGCAACTCACATTGATCTCCAGCAAAAACGTTCCCGGCTCGAGGCACTGGGAAAAAACGCACGCCCATTGTGGAGTAGATAAGTCCCTGCCTGCTCATAAGCAGCCGCTTCGCGCGCCTTCTCCAAGTCTTTCTCGTCATGTCATCAGCAGGCCATCATACTATGCATCGTGTAGTGTTCGTCTGTCCTTTCATTGGGCCATGCAGTTATTAGGATCACAAGCATTAATTAGCCCCACCGGAACGGCTGAATCTCCAGAAAACGTTCCTCTTTCTCTTTGTACAAACTTGCTGCGTGTGTGGGCTGTTCGCACCATCTTCCGTTATGTTTGATCAGGGGACAATTGATGAGTGTCACTTTTTATTACGCTTGCTATAGGTCGGGATAGCTGTTCTTTTCCATAACAGCTAAATGCTTAAAAAAGTCGCCCGAGAATTTTGCTTTCTTGCAAAACCTCTCTGACCATACGACACACTCGGTCCGTATTTACAATCTGTTTCGAGCCGAAGTGTGCCCTTTTCCTGAGAGCTGGACCAAAGAACTTTGAGCAATAGTGCAACATGTTTCTCGCTCCAAATCCCGAAGTATTAGATGACTACAATTATTTGGACACGACGAACAAGAGCTTCCCCACATTTGTCCTAGAAGAGAAACGAACGCATTCATTTTTGCCGCTCATTCGAATACGTTGCTAATCTACCTAGGCGCAAAAACTACCTAATCGCATCAGTGCATACTCCAAGCGCTGTTGGTGCCGTTCTGTCAGTTTCAGTGACCTCTCTGATTTCCAAATTATCTTGATGTTTTGAATCATTCTTTATCTCTCCCCCTACAGTAGTAGCTTTCCGACTATTTCTTCTATTGGATAAAACCTCGAAGTCCAACTGATTAGCTAGATCCATGCAGATTAAGCCCTCAAAACACGGGTATTTTCCTCTTTTATAAATCCCCTCAGTCATTCATTATACTGCTGAGAGTTTAGTAGCAACTGTTCACCTCCTATTGATTAAATAGAGAGAATCTGGCTGGGAACTAGATTTGATTTCTTTTCAAAAAAATTTCTAAAATGTGGTTTTGGCTATCAACCGATACCGGTTTACTCTAGTCTCGCAGTGGCACTTCAATTCCTATTCTATAGGGATGCCTGCGTCTCCGCGCAGCTCGCGTTCCCTAAGCATTGTCGTTGCATTTTTGTGACTGAACGTTTTTCTGTTTGTGTGTACGTATCAGCTGGGGTTGGCGTGGCATCCTTCCTCTCTCTCTTTCAGTTCTTTTTCTCTCATATCTCCACCACTCTCGCACTCTTTGATCAACCGGCGAACTGTCTGCCAGCTCGGAGAGCAGAAAAAGCGCGATCGACACTTTCGGCACTCAGTCACCACTTCAACCCTTTCAAACATATGACCGGGACGAGAAAAGAGAGAATTTTTATTTATTTTTTTGGCTTCTAGGATTAAAATGATCTGAAGATCTGAACCCAGTTGGAACAAATTAATCTTTGTGACGTTATTTGCACATAGTGAAGGACAAAGCGGCACCCGGGACGGGATGGGGTGGGACAGCGTGTCCTCTCTCTTTCCCTTTTTTTTGAACAAAGCAATCGACTGGGATTTTTGATGTTCCGCTGACGAGGAACCTATCACAGAAGTGGCAGGCCGATGTCGCCTCGCCCCATGAGCAGGATTTTGGGCCAAAAAACGAACGACTCCAAAATGTCCAGTCTCGGGAGTGTTTACTGAAAGAGGATATGGCGCACACAACTTTTCATCTAATGGCAACGTTCGGAACACTAAAAAGGGCAAAAAACTATCGCTCTAATAGGATAATTTCGTCCGTCTGATATTTGTTCACTTAAATTTGTGCTTTCTACTTGACTGAAAAAAGTAAATGCTGCTACAGTAAGACTTCATCTCGATTACGTTTTTAAGATAAAATTACTCGAGATTAACTTCCCCTGTCGTCAACCATTGAAATCATCTCATCTAGAATAACGAAATGAGGCAAGGCTTGTTAAAAATTCTGAAGACGTGTGGGTCACGTTTTGCTAGTCTGCTAACTCTGGGAATCTTCCTAGGATTTCCTCAGCATCGTGTGTGAACTTTTTCCTATTTTAAATCATATTCTATTCAAAAATCTTGTGCAAGATTCGAACCAGATGTAGGCCAATCTAGATGAGGTTTGCTTGTTCAACGCTAAAAGATCTGATTCAAAAATGATGGCAAGATACGAAATGCATCAGGATAGAATGAAAAGATTATGTTTTGAATAGACTCTTTTGAATACTGCTTCAATTATTCGCCACCTGTGTAATATATTAGATTGATCCTTTCAAATAATTGTTTAAACAAGGAGGTCATTTTCTCCGATTACGTTGTTAGAACGCCATCGGTTCCTCCCTCTCCACTACGTCATAACTTTTTATTTAGCGTAACCCCCAACTCGCTTGGTGATCGCCACCAGAGCACTTTTAGGAAAGATAAGAAAACAGCTGTCACAAGGGGCGTTGGCGTCAGAGAAAAGAAACCGACAAACTAAGGCCCTTTCACGTTACCGTAAGACTTGCACTACACGAGACTCTTATCGCCAGTAGAGTACGGACATATAATCTGCAGAGAACAATTTCCCAATTCAGAGGAATAGGGCTTCGTTTTTTTTGCCCCGGGGAATCTTATCTCACACTCTATCTACAATACTCAGACTGGAGGGCTACACGTCAACTCATTTATTCTCCTTTTTTGGATTTGCAAATGCAGTGATAATAATACGTAGCAGTATCCTTCCGTCTACGTAGCTACACCTTCAATTTCCGCGAATCATCTGTAGGCTTAATTAATTCTATGCAAGTTGTCATCGACTCGATCAGGTACCGTTGAGGTCCGAATTGAGGATGCAGAAAAAAGCTGTCCGGGGCGGGTGGACCACGCATTAATGTTTCCCTGCTGGGGCCACGTTGACGAGCACGCCGATTGTTTCAGTGCACTACTAAAATTCCTCAAATGATGTCTGATGTTCCGCCAAAGACTCTTCTTAGTTTGATTTATTCCCATCTACGAGGTGCTTTGTGTCCCCCGTTCGTTTTTGGCTTGTCTGATTGAAACCAGAGCTGAATCACTTTTCTTGTTGGAGAAGAGAACGTCGCGTTTAGCGTTTTTCTAAGAAGACGTAATCTCCATTCACGAAATGAGACTTCGCGTGTTTTTCTTTTCCGCGGCACACTCTTCTTCTCCTATGTGTGCCCCCGGTTTATTCCCAATTGCCGTAAATGCTGCAAAAGTAAAACGTTGAACGGCTTGCATCCCAACGAGGGGCGCAGGCATCCCGGTCTTCTGCTTCGCTTCTCCTAAGGCGTTCTCTTCCTTGCTCAGCCTTGCTCGTAATATCACTCGGCTGTTTCATTATTGAGTGCTCGGCCTGCGTGCAGCCCTTTTTTGTCACTCCATGGGGCGTGGTCGGCAGTTTGTTATGAATTCAGGGGCAAATGCATGCCCGATGCCAGACAACGAACGCCTCAGTCAAAGTGCACGAGGCCAAGTCAAATCATTCCACGCTTGGCGACCTGAAACACTTCCTACAAGAGGGGAATGAATAGTGGTCCTTTTGAATTTCGACCGCAGTAATTGGGTAGCCATTCAAAGGAAGAGTTCAACTTTTCGAAGATAAAAAAGGCTTTTACGAATGGGCTCGAGGGTTAACAGATGATCAGAAATCTTTTCTTCAAATCTCCTAATAGTAGGTTTAATCACGAGCGAGCAGATTCGATGTACTTTTCCAAAGGTCTATCAAAATCTATTAGATGTGGGCGACCATTAGCTCTTTATCTATCCTTTTTAAACTTGTGGGCGTTCTTCCTGTCCAATGGCACAGGAATTGTTTATGTTCTTGTGCTAGTTGCACATGCCCTACTCGCAGTCAGAATGTCCTCGCACGGAATTGAAAGGTAATCCCAATGCATTAACGCAATCCGTCTCCGTAAGCGTTTTTCCTGGAACACTGTGGTTCTCGTCCAAGCTGATCAAGCAGATATTTTTTCGTCTTTTTTGGGCTTCTTCCGTCTAGTCTACGACCTTTTGAGTGCGTGGCCATGCGTGAACCTAAACTCTCTCCTCAACATGCTTTTCCATCAAACATTCTACGTAAATGAAGTTGCTTTCTTGCAAAAATTTGACTCCATCTGACGCAATACTTGACCTAGTTGCTCTGCACAATTGAAAAAGCTCTCCCAATTCTGGAAAATCGTTAACAGTGTATAGACTACAAATTAAGTGCATTTGCAAGTGGATGTACCTCCTTTCCGGCGGAGGAAACCGCTTATCAGAAAAATCCAGCGTTGTAAACTGGCATGTGAAGTTCCTTACGCAATGGTTCCTTCCAACTTCGCCGCCTTTTGATTTTCTTTTGACGGAAATTAAAGAAAGCCGTGCGGCTTATCTCTCGAACATAATCTTCTGATCTATATAAAACCTTTTTTGTTCCGATGGGCAGACGAAAATTGTGTACATCAAAACAAATTAAATAATTTGAGATTGTTCGTACTTTCACCTATTACACTATGACTTCCAATTCATCCTATTGAATTGCGGATTAATCAAATAATAAGCACATCGTATAACAGATTTAATGAAATTTTGTGCAGATGAAGTCTCTTTGTTCTGCAAGGGAGACGTGACTATAAAATGGCAATCTGCGTCTTAATCCCTTGATTTTATTAATAAGAAAATTAGGAAAAACTAGTTCGCGAGCCTACTGGAATATTTACTCAGGAACATTAGTGATTTTTGATTTCGGATACTTAAAATACGCCGTGATTCATTTATATCTAGATATTTGATTCGCGGACTCCATTTTATCATTATAAAAAATTTTCCAATTTCCGCGTGGACAGTGGCCTCCGCAGATATTCCGAACGAACGCGATTATGTCTTTTTCAACCGAAAAGTATAGTGCGCTGGTGACGTATTCATTTTCCGCCTGTGCAATTTTTGAAACAGCGAGAATGTTAGCACAAATTTCCTACCTCATTTCTACCAGCGAAGCATTTATACTACTGTGAATCAGGTTTCGAATGATTCAACTTTTTTCGCTCTTTACTAGCGCTCCTTTCATTCTTTCCCATTCTCACAGCTGCAAAAACACAAAAAATTCTACAATGAGTGGCGGCTCTCTCTCAAATTTAAACTTTACTAGATTATTTCTTTTATATTCTCTCCTGTTATTGCAGTTTTCGCCTAGTGCACCCGTTTTTCCCAACTCGGCGTTTAATCAGTTCCAGTATAAGAAAGCATTGCACCTGCGGAAAAATAACTGCTCCCAGGTGCTCTCCTTCCCTTTTTTGCAATCAGTATCACTATATATCCAAATCCGGCGTCTCTCTGTCTCGCACTTCGAGTCCTTGTCAATGAAAACTTTACTCAGTCATGGTTTTCTTATCGCACGTGGTCACACTTCTCAAAGAATCGACCCTATTTCAGGTCCCGTCTAGGGGGGCTATGTGGCTATCCTCAGTGCTGTAGCAGTAGCGCCCATGTGGTTATACTCCCCGCAGTACTATGTGAGTTTATAATTTTTATTCTAGTCGAAAAAATAAAAAAAGATTACAATTGCTTCGCACAGTCCTGAGAAAGTTTCACCTTATCGTGATTTTTGCAGACACACTTGGCGGAGAACACACGATGGACCCCCACGAGTCTCCCTCAGCGGTAAGTGTTCCTTTTTAGAGAAAAAATGAATTTTCAGTCGACGGGATATATTCCGTTTACGGCAGACCTGGCGGGGAAGTCTCAAGCTGATGAAAAACCACCAATTAGTATGAACTTGAAAAGCTTTCGAAATATTTTGTCATTTTTTTCAGAAACAACCCCTTCTTCTGTAACATCCTCTGTGTTAAATGCCTTTCGTTTTCCTTCTACATCTTCTTTTTTTAATCCTGATGTTATTCGAGCACTTAATATTGCATCTAGTTCACCTGGTAAAGATCAACAAATTATAATTAATACAGTTATAGAAGCTGCGATTAGTCTTTCTGAATGGATTGGCACGCGGATTTTGGTACGGGTACCTGCGGGCCACTATCTTCCGGGTTCAATTAGAGCAGTTCACGAAAATAGGGACTTAATAATACTAGTAAAAGAACTTTATGTCCTTTAATAATTGCTTCCGGATTTAGTTAGATGACGGTGAAGAATTTCGGGTGGCTGATGCAATGAACGACGGGAGCACTATTCACATCATAGCTGACCAAGCGCCTAGCGCAACTACGGTAATAAATGCTGATTTATGGTATAATAAGGAAATGGCAGGTGAAAAGCAGGACAATGGTATGTGTTCGTTTGTCGTCAGATTCAAACGTCTTTCGACTTGCCGAGTTATTAAACGTCAGCGGCAGTCCGGTTAAATATACGGTATAAAAATGTTTAAAAAATGCAAAATGAATCCAAAATTTAGGTTCGTGTTACTCCTTCGGGCGAGATGAGCTCGGTTACAAGAGCACATTTACGGTTATTAAGACCGCCGTGGTATGAGGAGCTCATCGCTATCCAGGAAGCACGCAGCAGCACGGAAGCCGGGTGCGCCGATCCGGAAATATGACGCACGCGTAATCTAGAGCGTGAAACTTTTGCGTTTAAAATTCTATTCTTTGCGAAAAATTGGTTGGATTGAACTTGTAGCTATTTCAGGTCAACGGCAAGTACTCCTCTTCATACACTTATGGGTTCTCCGCTGCCATCAGCGAGCCTAGGAGCTGGACTCCAAATTACACCAGAAACACTCCTTCTTCTTATGAGACAACGGTCACAGGCATCAGCACTTGCTTCAAGAAATAACAGGTGGAATCTCTCCGACAAGAAAAATGCCTATTTCAGCATGACCTTGCCAGATACACCGACAGTTGTTTCTAAGAAATCAAGTAGCGCTGACTCGGATGAAGAACGCCAAAGCTTGCAGGTGATCCTATTAATTTCTATGAATAATCAGGCGTTCGCTTTTTTAGAGGCGAAAATCATCTCTCTCGCAGGATATGCTTCCGTTTCCAATGTTACAAAATCCACCAGCTAGTCGAGTTTTTGTCCCACCGCAAGAAAGCTTCGACGAGGAAGGGATGAATCATGGCTATAACAATCTGCCACCTGTAAGGGAAATGTTAAGTCTAAAAACTCTATAACATTAGGCGCGGTATAAGAAAGGAGAAATCGTCACAACGCCAAATGGAATAAGAAAAAAATTCAACGGGAAGCAATGGCGGCGATTATGTTCCAAACAAGGCTGCAATAAGGTCAGATTTCTGAATTAACTACCGTAATCTCTTTCAATAATTATGAAAGTTATGTTAAAATCTGTTTGATTTTATCAGACGAATCGGCTCAAGTCCCACATAAAGTGTCTCTCAGTTTATTAGGCGTCATAATCGTGTATGAAAGAAACGGCTGCATAAAGTAGATCAAGTTTTCTTCGAACCCCTTCACAAGACACAAAGGGAGACGCTCTAAACCAATTTATACACTTGAACTTTGAAATCACGGTAGACGAGGGTTTTAGCTCAACGAGTCAGAATGTACTAATGTATCAAATTTCGCCGATTTTTTTACCTAAGTGTTTGCATTTATGTCGATCTCGCTAGTTTATTTTACGCCAACAAACAGCAAATCTTACAGGAGTCGCAGAGACGTGGCTTCTGTTCTCGACATCTTTCTCTTAAAGCCAAGCCAGGACAGTCAGAAGAGATCTCCCCAGGGAGTAGTTCAGGTAGCTTCAAAACTGCTCTTTGTCTAATAAAGAAGGAACCGAAAATGTATAGCCAATTGTCTGAAGGCGCCGAATAGATTACCAATGAAGCGTCTTTTCATGCGATACATTCAAAACGGATCCATTCAAACAGTCATCCGCCCGTTCGTACCAGAGTCTTATTGTTTCTGTTAGCGACTCTATTCACCCGCCCCGTACCAATCTCAGTTACTATTCTAACGTTTCAGGAACAGCTACCATGGATTGGTCGGGAAGTGCTGAAGCTGAAGAGCGCAAACCTGATATATCGGACATGTCAATCTACAGGCCTGCAGGTGTCGCTAATTCAATAAACACATAATATAATGAATTTTAGCCTTGCCTATGACTACTACACTTCCCACCCCCACACAACCGCTTTTTCCAACTCCGAAGTTTGTTACTGCGACTAGTGGAGCCTCTACTCTTCTTGAAGAGATTCGTAACCAATCGGTAGATTTTATTCAGATGGCTAGAATTTACTGGCGTAATCTATAGGTTTTGTCATCCTTGCCATTGGCTCTGAGAACATCTCAAGAAGCTACTACTCTTCTTCAAACTGCGCTGATGAGCAACCCTCTGCTGCCTATTGCTAATCCCCTGCTAAATCTAAACACGCCGTTGCTTCAGCAACAGGTAGAAGTTCACTCATTAATCACTTATTCACACCAACTTCCAGCTTCAGCTTATTCAGCATTTAACACAAAATAACCTTTCGTTCTTGAACAACAATAACACTAATGGAGATGACGTTGAGAGCAAGCATGATGAGGATGAAGATGAGGATGCCGTTGTAGAAGATGGTGAGATCAAAGGATGACAGATACTAACTCAATTTTAGATGTTTCTGTTTGCCAAAGAAGTGCTAGCGATGACGATAATGACCAGGATGAAGATCCAAATGGGAATGCAGGCGCTTCTGCCCCTGGCACATTGGGTGGAAACAGCAATGGTCCGTTGATTGACAATTTAAAACCTCTGCTATCCCTGTTTAGGGAATGGAACAGGAAACAATGGGAGCCTAGGCGACCAGCAGACGTATACCCATGTCAATGGGAACAAGAATGGTAAGCTCTATTTTCTTGAGCTGGAAATAAATTTCCAACAGATTCAGGGAGGCCAACCGACTCTGACGTCAAGACCCCGACCCATCAACCCGTATCTGCTCTTCCGCTCGTGCCCTGCTATCAAGTTGTCATTAATGGTGAATCTTTGCCTTCCTGTGTTCTTGCGCTGATTAGTTGTTGTCAATATGAGAGTATTGTAGCTGTTATCAGAACGCGTTGAATGACTAGACCAGAAAAGAGTCGAGCTCAATGCTTTGCAGAACATGTGGTGGCTGACGAGTCAGCGCAAGCTTCGGTGAAGCTTCATTGTCAGAAAGAGGTTGAGCACTAATCCCCTCGAGAAAACGCATGATATATAGAGTTACATTCGGCGACCGATGAACGCCTTCATGATATTCTCTAAGCGTCATCGGCATCTTGTTCATAGCAAATTTCCAAACAAGTGAGCTGTAACAGAAACCCTTATCTAATTGATTATTGTCATTTGACAGGGACAACCGTGCTGTTTCCAAAATATTGGGTGAATGGTGGTATGCGCTGGGAAAGGACGAAAAGCAAGAATATCACAACCTCGCCACGCAGGTGATTCCAAAGTTTTTGGATGCTAGGGGCTCATTCTATTAGGTCAAGGAAGCGCATTCAATGGCACATCCCGATTGGAAGTGGTCTCCTAAGCTTAAAAAACCGACTAACGTTTTAGAGGAAGGGGTATGTTGAGCCTAGCAATTTTTACAACCCGCATGCCTCTTAATCTGACACGTCACCGTAATCAGCATTTGTTCTGCTTTGTCTTAAAAGTCAATAGCTTTTGATTCAAGTCTTAAACAAAAAGAGACGGCTGTTTTTTTCCAATTCCCAGGAACTGCACTTCCCACGAAACGCACCCACGCATTACTTCTTCATTAGATCTCAGTTTTAGTGTGAGAATGGCATTTCTCTTCATCTGCTTCTTTAGTTTGCATGTCTTTTTTTACAATTGGCTAATCAAATGACTTCGAAGGCTGGACTGAAATCAGATTTTTCAGGTCAGCAGATCAACAGAGCGTGCGTCGGCTTTTATTCCCGTGGAGAAGTCTACGGTAATCGAAAGCAATAACAAACTCAAAAAGACTTTTTGTAGGCACTTCCCGCTCCCATTCCGCTTTATTTTCCACCAAGACTAACTCCGTAAGAGACGGCAAATATTCGGATTTTATTTAAGATTATAGACACAGTATTCCATCTTCCCCTTTATTTTCAATGCAAGAGGCGAGCCTATTCAATCCAGTTAGTTTAATTCGTCTTCCAATAGTGAGCCAATTGAAGATGTCCCCAATGAGATGTCCGTCTATTCCACGTTTCTTGACACCGTCAACTCCAGGCGCTTGTCTCAGTCCTGTGGCAACTCTTTCTCCCGCTCAATTGACCAATTTCACGGTTTGTACAGCTTTCGTCCTAAAGTCTCAAACAACGGACATGCCATTTCTGACTAGTTGTGATTAATTAACACGCGAAGTGGTCTTCTTCTTATTCAGAGAGCGTCAGAATTGGATCAAACTTTATAGGTTCAGATACCATCCACCTCATCTACTCCGCTTAGCTCTATTTCACAACCAAGTCCGATTCATCTCTTTGGAACAACTTCTCCGACGCTTTTATGGAATAAGGTGAGTGTTCGGGAGATTTCCATGGGAAAATGTTCTTAATCTGCAGAACTCAATGAAACTTTCTCTTCCCACGTTCTTCCAATCGCATTCCGTCATTCGAAATGTTGATCCCACGGAAGATAACATCAATGAGCGATTTGTTCTCCAGCCCACTCCTGCTCAATTGGGAGTAGCCAAAGGACAGAAGAGAAATAACCAAGCTGGAGAAGAAAAAATCACTCCGGCAAGAAAGTTGTTCCGAAGAGACGACCAACACATGGACAACATTTTGAACAGCCTCAACTTTCAGAAAAAGTTTGATGAGTTGCCAGAATTTGTTCCCGAAGCACGGGTTTGAGACTATTACTGAATTATGTAAAACATATGTTCAGACACCAGTGAGCAACGCGACGACACCCTCCTGTCTATTCCAAGGAATGTTGATCGAGTCCGCTTCATCTTCTAGTGCTCCTCAAAGTACTCAGAAGGTCTTTTTTCCTCCGTCTTTAAATGTAAACTTGTCTAGTCCTCGATAATAGTTTTTTTGAGGTTCCGGAAGCTGTTGTGACCAATGCTTTGGATGAAGACGAAACTTTTCGTAAGAAGACAGACCGCCGGCGGTCGCTAGTTCTTCAACTTTTTGAAAATGTTGGGCTTTTCCCAACAGGTGAGCAAATAATATTTATTATTCGAAAGAAAATTGACATTCTCTCAATAATAGCTACAATTGCGCATCATTGCGTGATCGTTTTCCCACTTTTTGTCGCCCAATTAGCAATAACAGAAATTGGCTTGTAAATTCTATCTGCCATGAGAAACGACGGGAATTATTTACGCTGCTCAAAAAACTTTTAGAGGGATCTCATCAAAAGATATTTTTCAGATGAGGAGACAGATGCCTTCCAAAAACTCCATCAATCTGTATTTCCTCACCGACACCAACTCGTAACAAAAATACGAGAGGTTCGGCAAAAATCGTTTGGATCTCTGGGAGACTCGCTTGGTACCTTAGAGCCATCTCCAGTCAAAATGAGTTCAGATGCGAGCCGCCTGATGACTCCATGAACGCAATTATTTTGGCTAAAGCCAAGCTAGCCTTGTAGTTTTCTTTCAAAATAGAACGGCTGTGATTCCATATATATATTTGTATTTTTTGTGCTTGCCCAGTTCCGTCTAGCCTTTTATTGTACTGTATTGAGACGTTATTATTAGTTCCAGTATTTCCTCTCTCCCTTTTTCTACGTTACAGCCTTTAATTTGTAAATTATTAACCGTTGTGGTATATTATTAGTTCAAAACTGTTATCTAACCCGATCCCCGTGCAAATATTATCTCGTTTTGTTGCTGAATCCCCAAAAGTTTTACAATTCAGTTTTTACAATGTTGTGATGTAGAATAATTAGTACGGAGCAGCCAATCCGGTTAGTAGTTTTGCCATAATAGCTTTCCTATTCCACAGCTATCGTCATAATTTTATGATTGTGCTAGTCCTTGACTGGTTATTTAAGCGATTCGTTTGAACGATTCACATTGCCTAGCTATAGAAACTCTGTGATTATTGCTGCTGTTCAAATGAATAAATGACTCAATTCAAATATAATACTTGGATCAGTTCGCCCATAATTCCATGGAATGATCTATGAGTTTGTTTTGATAATATGATGCATAGAAAATGCACTTTAAGAGGGCACAAGTTTACCATCGGGGTCGGGGCCTTCGAGCCGACAAAGCTTGAGGCCTCAAAGGATTTTGATAGGTCCTAAGAGGCTTCACACAGACAGACAGAGATCGAGGCAAAGGCCTTCGGCCCTAAATGTGGCGGTAATCGAGAGGCCTTCAAGACTTCCAATTTAAACTTTTGGAACTAGTAAACCTTTGGGGCCCCAGTAGCCATGGTTCAATTATTGTGTTGTCAGGAGGATCGCGGGTTCAATCTCCCTCCCTGACTTACATTTTCGCTTTATTAATTCAAGTATTTTTTTCATTTTTTGACTCAATTTAGCCGCACAAAGTACACTGAATTGGCCTTTTATTGTTCCAGTTGCTCTGTAGCATTGGAATTCTTTGGCTTATCGAGTTGATCTGAGTCGAGAAATTGGATTTTTATTTAAAAAGAATCAGCTTTTTAATAGACAAGCATCTTTTATCAATAGGATTGCTCAAAAAATGAGATAATGAGGAGATGTCAATGCATATGTGCTTATAATGCAATGAAATTGAGCCAAAATGTCAAAAAATATGAAAAAAAAAATTGAATTAATAAAGCAAAAATGTAAGTCAGGGAGGGAGATTGAACTCGCGATCCTCCTGACAACACAATAATTGAACCATGGCTACTGGGGCCCCAAAGGTTTACTAGTTCTAAACTTTTTAATTCTAATATATTCTATTAGGCTGAATAATAACTTTAAGCACCAACTTGGAATTTTCAAGTTTTGGAAGCGCACAAATATTAATTTATAAATAGTTTCTTTCCTGGGATGGCCCCTTCCCCTGAAATTTTAGTCCCGCCCCCTTTCGTTTTGAAGTTTTGTTCCCTGCCCAAGACTCGTTATGTATACTGTTTTGCACTAAGCACTTTACAAGCGTATAAAAATTAAAATAAAATGAATTCTTTCCTGGAATTTTCGTCTCTTACCCCTCAAATTTTTGCTCTCTCCTTCCCTTAGAATTTTAGTTCCCTTTGGAGTCCACTCCCCCCAGTGTTCGTTTTGTGTACTGTTTTTAATTCCCGACTTCTAGTAATTTCTCTGGAATTTCCTGAAATTTTGGAGAAAAAAACGACTGCTGCCCCCAAAAAGAATTAAAAATGGACTCTCAACAGGTCTTGACCTGAGAGACTTCACACACACAGACAGACAGAGACGGACGCACTTTAGATAGATAGATATAGTTGTAGAAGGAACAAATAAAAATCACAAATATAAAAAAGTACCTACAACGAGATAGAAAAACAAAACATCGTGAAAATCACAGAGCGATAATTCTTTCAATTTAAATTTCTCGATTTATGAACCATCATAGGTTTTTTTCAGACCGCCCAAGTGAAAATTTTCTTGCGAATTATTACTTCTGGAATTCATCTTTTTTTTTGTTAGGAAACCTTCACCGGAAGCTGAACAGAACAGAATTGGCTTTCTAGTCTCACTAACTTTATCGAATATAAATTGAACGAATATAATTGTAGAATCAAGTTGGAATATTTCTAGAAGATTAAAGCTATGAAATTCCTGAACTATTTCTATTATTTTTTCCTTTATTTGTGTCTTTACAAAGCTTATTTCCAGATTTATTTAAAAACACCAAATAATACAACATTTTTTAAAAAGGTCATTAATGATTGTTATATAACTCATTCTCATCCATTATATATATAACATTCACGATTTTGTTTATGTCCCCAACTCGCATGAAAGTCCTATATAAAGAAGCATAATCAATGCAACGTAATTTTGTTACGTTGTGCATGCTTTCTATCATAGCGTGAAACATTTCTTCCAGGGTATTGCAAAAGTAAAATTCTACGCAGTCTTTGTTACTACATTGGAAGTGAGCGAGCATATTATTTTCTGTGTAGAAATACTCAAACCCTTCGCGTGTATTGAAGCAAGCAAGTGCAGTCTGTAAAACCGGAAAATTTTCCATTTGGTAGTTAAGGAAGCTAATAGCGACTTCACTTGAAATGTGGAATTTCAGATATTTGAGACCGTCTACTCTTCTTGTTTTGGTTACTTCGTCTATAAACAATTTGAGGGCAACATTATCCACTTGTTTAGTAAAAAATGTGAGTCTCTCATATCCGGCCATGTCAAGAGCTAGCAAGTCGTCATGTGGATCAAGGTGCAAACTAACATCTTTTATCCTCTGAAAGATAGGATTAAAAGAGCAAAAATAGCACACCTTCACGCCAGGCAAGCCGAGTATTTCGATAGCACTAATACAATAGGGCATATCATTAGTAGTATATTCGAGTTTTTCAGCAAGTACTTTGTCCATTATTCCACGGCTCATAATATTCACCCAACGCATCAATTTGACGTTTACCAGATGGTTTGGGAAATGGGGACGGATTGCTTCGAAAAGTATTGCATGAATCTTATCGTTTATAACGCTAAAGTCAGGATAGCCAGCCTTCTTCTCAATAACAATTTCCTACAAAACAGTTTTTAAACAAAAAGAACTTACGAACGAGATTTGGTTGATCGAAAACAGTGTTAAAGCCTCAAGCCGGCAAATGATCTCTTCATCTGTTGTAAAAAGTTCTGTTCTTCCAGATTTTGGCCAATGGCCCTCACAATCCACTTCAAGTTCTTTATCGATTTCCTCCAAAATTTGTGGTTAAAAACTAAAGGGAAACTCACATCGACGCGCAATATAAAAGATAAATTATAATGCAAATAATTGTGTTTAGACGATGTGGTATTGCAAAGATTCTTAGAAAGAATAGCAATTTCTCGACACGTGACTTGTGCTTTAGCCATTGCAAATGGACTCATCTAGAAAACTTACGAATGAAAAGTAAACTGAGCGTACCTTTTTCAAGATCTTAAAGACAAGATGCTTAGGAGTTTCGGTAAGGTTGAACGGCATGCTTTTTGTAGAAGGAGGATGGACGATGCTGACTCGCTTCCACGTACGCTGAATATTGATTACTTCTTTTTCGCCGCAGGCACGCTGTATAAATCGTTTTAGGACCCGGAAGAGCCTTTTCTTTGAGTAAAATACAGTCGACATCAAGGTACATTGGATGCTATTAGCTATAAAAAACAACTCATGAATCCCATCCAATCCAACCCGGAAGTTCAGACGCGGTTGGCAAAGCTGACTGCAACTAGAGTTTTTTGGAGTCAAAGAAGAGATTGAGACTAGTATGAGATAACATTTTATACAATCAGGATGGCATAACAATAAGAGCAGATTAATAGCAGGTATTACGATACCAAGTTCTTGGAGAATTTGAATACGAAATGACGCTGCATGAAAATCATCTTCAACATTCGACGGAAGGCAAAAATACTTTCTCACAGAAAATTCCATTTGGAAAGTAATAAAATTGACTAATAAATTAATTTACTTAGAATAAAATTGAATCTCATCCTTTTCCCTGATCATCAATTCCAGTAAATCTATACATCAAAATTGATTTGAGGGTAGACAACAATTTCTCAAACATTTCTTCATCCGCTGCCTTATTCTTGAAAATCACAGAAGAGTTCAATAAGCTAAATTTATTTTGGTTTCATATGATTAAAATCATACGTTTTTCGCAGTAAATCTTTTGTACTTTCACCTTTCTGATCCTTCAAAAATTCCATAATAGTCATGTAGACTTCAAAATATTCCTTTGGTATAATTCTCACAAAACCAGCTCTCGATGTGTCAAAAAGATATGGACGCTTCTTCAGATATCTAATCAAGGATGGTATCTTTTTGAATGCACAATCGTTTCTGAAAAAAAAACGTTAGTATCTATATTACAAAAAATATACTAAAATGTAGAAAATCAAAAGTTTGAAACTAACATTTACTTTTTTTCTTAAAAATTATTTTAAATATTGTTTCAATTCTTGTTTTTTTGCTTGGACATTCTTCTAGCTCAGCCAAGAGGTCATTATTAGTTTCCTCTTCCAAAACCATTCTTTTGATTATTTCTTCGCTAACTTTAGTATCATGTGGTTCATCCAATTTCATTTCTTCATTTTCGATTTTATTGATTTTAATTGCTTTGAAATCGTTGACAGAATTTAAAACGGGATGAACTTGAAATAACACCTGAAAATCATCTTTCTTTTATAAAGGTAAGTTAAGCCAAACCGTTGAATTAAGTTCAAAATCAGAGATCTTATTTAATCCAATGTTATTAATTGATGTAAGATTGGTGTAAACGCTTCTTCCAGCATAAGTTCCATTTTTGATTGTAGCACTAATTATAACATCTTGGATCTGTGTGATTGTTGCGAAAGTATTAAATGCTCGACTTTGATCCCAATATGATTCACTAGGCAGCGAGTATATTGTAGGAAGAAGAGTGCTGTCCCAAAGTGAAGGAATAGCCATTGCTTCTTGTGTCAGACTGATGTAGGTGCTCTTCATACATCCATCTAAAATATTCTAATGATTAACAAAAATGGAGGCGGAAGTTCTTGTTTAAAAAATAAACGTACCAGTTCTAATAAAATAATGTCTGGGATGTTCTTTGAAAAAATGTAAAAGTTCCTCAACCGTCAAGATTTTGTTCCAAATACGTTGATCAAGAAATGGCACTTGCGTGACTACTTGTTATTCGATTCAATTGTTTATCTGTGTATCGAAGCAGTGTCAGCGTTGCTCGAACAACTATTCTCTAACTCATTATTTTTCACAAATGTCATATGCCAACAAAAATAATTAGAACTATCCGGACATCTGACAGACATCATCTATTAAGGACAGAAAGTTTTTCAGAAAAAGAAAGAAAAAATGGGCCTTTTGAAATTTTAAGGATATGTGTTGGCTCTCGCAACGATTTATGCCTTTTAGCCTCTGCCTTTTAGCTGCGCATATAGTGCGGCCCACCAAGAAAATTTTGAATTTTGGCCCCAATAGGATGTAAAACTGCTAGCAAGCGAGCCGCTACGCGACCGCAATCGCGTGATATGTTTCGGATTAATCGTCGGAATGTAGCCTAAAATGTACAAATCCAAGCTTTTCTGTTTCTTTCTATAGCTTTTGTCTTATCCATAGTTTATTATTTTCAGGTTTATATTTGATCTCTTGTTTGGAAAACTACTATTATTATTAAATAACTGCTTGGCAGTGGCTTATCTGGGCCCACAAAAAGTGAGTATTTTTATTTAAGTTTATGCTTGCTATTCAGTATTTGGTTACCATAGTTTTGTCTTTTGAAAAAAAACTTGAGAAAATCAGTTGAGGTAGGCGCGATGATACAGCCACTACTGATAGCAAATAATTTTGAAATTTTTCTGAGATTTTGAATGACGAAAAACTTAAGAATGTGAGATTAGTTCAACATTTAGATCTCCATGGCATGTTGCACACCTGGATGTTTTATATGAAGCTTTTTATCAAAGCCCCGAAAAAAAGGAGTTGTTCTTTCGTTCGTCAAGTAGAATTTCTTCTTCGCTAGTAAGGTGGCCGCTGCGAATTATCTTGGAGCAGAGATAACAGACCGTCACATGACAGGAGCCACAGCCGCTTTCACCAAGGAGGTTCTGAACAGCTCGGTGAGTTTTAAAAAATATTTTTTCTAGTTTTTTAGAGAACTTTGCCAGTGGAGTTGAGGAGCAACAACCCAATGTTTATTTGCTTCGATACTTACTGGGAGCTCCACCAACAAATCTGTCGAGACCTCAATCATCCCATCGTGAAGTTGTTCTTTTTCTAAAGATAATTGCAGGCTTAATTGTAGAAGGACAAGGCTTATATAAAGGAAGCTTATGAGCTTAAATCCAAAGAAGCGAAGGGGGTCGAGGTATTCTTAGACTACGGTAGGACAAAAGCCTACTTCGGGTTGGATGGAAGCCTCTTCGGTGAGTATTTTTTGGTTTCATTTATCTCTTTTTCTGCCAGAAGATGGTGTACTTCCACCAGAAAGGGAAGTGTCAGAAATAATATGGAGAGCAATAGGAGTCATAGAAGCAATGGTCAAGGGCAAAAACTGCAGGAGGAATAAAGAAAACACCTTCGGCATCAGTCAGCCGTCGACCTTGACTGACAAGCGAGAGGAGGTCTCCTTGTCGTCTTCTGATAAGGAGGATTGCCCTCTACCCGCCAAGTATGTCGGTCAGCAAGGCGAAGAATCCGACGGGCTGATAGAATTCCTACCTCAAACCCACAGTGTGCTCGACGAGGAAGGGCTCAAATCCTTTTATAAAGGTACCGGCAAATCTCTTGGTAACTGACCCCCTATTATTACTAATAAGAATGACTTAGACTACTTAAACCAGATAAAAAAAGAAAACAAAACAGAAATAGCCAGACAACGAGGAGTAGAGAAGCTAGAAGATCTTGATGTCGGACCTAAAATAGTCTTCAAGGACGAGCCTTTGCCTGAAGTGCAGATGACTGAGGATCCAAAGGAGAATCTGAGGGTGAGTAGAATCATTTCGAAGAAAAAGCGCATTTTTAAATCTATAATTTAACAGTAAGCAGTCATTCAAAGCTGTAAATTAACATTCAGAAAATTTTACAACAGCCTCTTTCCTTTTTTTTATATCAAGTATCCCAATTTCAGAGAATGTTTGGCTCCTACTTGAAAGTCTCGATGGAGAGACAATGGCCCAAGAATAGTAAATGACGAACAATCTCTCATCAATGCTCATTTTTTAAAATAAAATAATCTTTTCTCCCAAGTTTTCTGTCAACCAATTGGTTTATTTCCAATATTTTCTTGTGATTTCCTTGCCGCTTTATGCCCCAATTTAGATGACACATGGCAGAAAAGCGAAGCAAGCTGCGAAGACTCAAAAGGAGACCATGAAGCTTATCAGAGAAGCCGACACTAAGGCAAATGCAAGTGTAAGCACACCAGCGCCAAGGAGATCACCAGTGAGGTGGGGGAAGTCATTTTAGACTTAATTTAGGCCAAGCAACCGTTGGTTATATAATATGAAGATTTTTATAGAAGCTCCTGAAAAAAGGGATGAGACCATAAGCAAGCTCCACGACTACTTTGCAGAAACCTATGGAGCCATCAACCGAATGGCAAGTTTATTTCTTTCGATAAATCAAAAACGCAATTTTCAGTTCCGCAAGGAGGAAATATTGCAAACTGAAGAGGAGGAGCAGGAGTTCATCAAGAAATAGAAGAAATGGAATGAGGATCAACGGCGACGGAACACATTGAAGTTATTCTTCCGCGAGCCAAATGACCGTAAGTAGTTTCTTTTCTTTTAAAAAATAGCTCGTATTCCAGATGGCCAGAATAGAGCAGCCAATTCTCAAGGGTCATCAACTAATGGAATAGCTTCTTCACACACATTTACTCCCGCTCAAGAAGATAAAAAGATGAGAAGCAAGAAAATCTCCGAGTCTTCCGTAAGTCCCTTTTCTCCAAGTTTTATATTCATTTTTAGAACTCAGAGCTCCAAGAAGATGGAAAGGAGCTTCCATCCGAGGAAGACTTCACCAATCAGAAGAAAGATAGGACCCCTCTCTCCGGCCGAAGAGTGGTTCGTGTCTTCAGTCGATTTGGATTTGTCGTATAATGTGATTAATACAGACGATTAGAGGGGAAACATTAGGGTAAGTGGGGCATCTATATTATTAGCCATTTATTTCAGCGATCTTTCTGTGCTTATCTTCGTACTTCGATGAAGTACAATTGGAAGCGCTATGGCTCCTAAAGAAGCACTTCAAAAGAGTAAAATATTTTATTGTATTTATTGGTTTATTTTGATATAAATTCTAAGACTTTTTTTTTCTTTATTTTGACTCCGAAGGTCGCCTGGCCTTTTTATTTCTTGCTTTTTTTCATTTGTCTCTACTAATTTACAAGATTTAAGATGGTTAGAGTTACTGAATGATTGCTTCAAAACCCTCTTAGGCTGAGTGGATTGAAGATGGCTGTGAGTTCCGCCCTTGTTGAAAAAAAATTTTTTCTAGAAACTTCCAACCCTAAATCCTTTGGACTTTAAAACGGTCGGAGAATTTGGCCAACTCTTCTCATTCGGCTCTATGAATTCTTTTGCCTATTTGAAAGAATGATCGATCTATCGATTTGAAGGATATTGAGCAAGTTAAGGTGATTTTTTCTTTCGTTTTTTCCCTTAAAAACAATAGCCTTTCAGTTCGGAGCGGTAGTTGTCTTCGGCTAGACGGATGAGGACATCGAAGCCGGAATACCTCCTCTCCAAGGGACCTGGTTGAATGTAAATTTTCCCATTTTGATTCAAGAATATAAGAAATTTAGATTTCTGGGTAAAAACTAGAAGACTATCAAGCGTACTGAACCAGATCCTTCCTTCTTCGTTCACTCTTGAAGTCGATTGCTAGAAGAATATTCTTTGGGTCGTCTCTCCAAGAAAATCCTTTAAAAAATAATAAATATTTTTGTAATTTCTATTCCTAAAAATAAATGAACCGTAATTTGAAATCAGGACGAATTCTAATTAGAAGGGGAAGGGCTATCGGCGCCCTATCCAGGAGGCAACTTCTTCCCGTTGTTTCACTTCTCAAGTTATCTTCACTTCCAGGATTTACTTATCAGAAACGAAATAAAATAGAGGCCAGAATTGGGAAAGTGTCCTCTAAACTTCCACAATGAACTGTGAAATGGCAAAACGTAGCTGACTTGGCAGCGCTACGGGTATTTAACACCTCAATATGGTGCCAATTGAGCTTACAACAATGTGCCTATCTGGGTCACAAAGAGAATAGCCTACAGAAAATACCCATCAGTCGATAAAAGCATGCCAATCCATTGTTTAAATGGCTCTGACTCGTCAAATCTCTATTCGAATGAGAAGAAGAAACACTGCAAGACGACAAAAGTCATGGGAAATTAGGAAAATCCCCAGGAAGCGACAAGATTGTTTTGAGAAGACGATGAGTATTATGAACTCCTTTCAATCATACATATTGACTACTTAATGTATTATACTGTCAATCATATACACTCTGTCAAGAAAGTATAGATACACCCCCTGATTTCAGCGTTTCTGACGAATATCGTATCTTTTTCTGTCTAAGTCCTTTTTATCTGACAAAACACCTTCTAAGGCCCCCGGAACCAGGCTCTAATCGTGAGTTTGTAACCATCTACAAAACTGAGGGTAAAGCCCTTGAAAACTAGGTGTCAACAAAGTATAGATACTCTTTATTTATTAACTGAAAATCAACAATTTCTAACATAGGCTATTTCTAATATCGGGTATATCCTCCGTTAGCCTGAATTACATCACAAATCCGATTTTGGATATAATCGTAAAGCTTTTCTGACTGCTTTGTGAGAGACATTCAATCCTAACTCTCCAGGAGCTTTGCGAAGAGAAGACATTCTATTAGATAAGTGATTGATAACATGACGAGCTGCTCTTGAATTAAGTTTTGGAGGTCGTTCTGCACGATATTTCTTGTAATATTGACTTTCGGTGAAATAGCATGTTGAATTGAAGATTTTAAGCGCTGAACTTTCTTGGCAATTTCGGAATAACTCAATCCGGCCTCGTGAAGGGCTTTAATTCTAATCTTTTCTAGATCACTAAGTTCCTTGCCCTTAGCCATCTGAGATAAATCCAATTATACTAATAAGTGATGGAAAAGTCAAAAACCAAATCAAATAACACAAACAACAACAAAAAAAAATGACTCTAATAAATAAAATAAGGCATTTCCTTGTAAGTATCTATATTTTGTTGACACCTAGTTTTCAAGGGCTTTGCCCTCAGTTTTGTAGATGATTACAAACTCACGATTAGAGCCTGGTTCCGGGGGCTTTAGAAGATGTTTTGTCAGATAAAAAATGACTTAGACAGAAAAAGATACGATATTCGTCAGAAACGCTGAAATCAGGGGGTGTATCTATACTTTCTTGACAGAGTGTATAATAACTTTGTATTGTATAATACAACAATAAAAATATAATCTTCTTTTCACGCTCACTTTAAAATTTATGCCAGCTTTCACAAACCATTTCTTGAGGCTAGAAATATTTCAGATTTGCGACAGCGGTGTTTTCCAGGCTGTTTCCGTCAAAAACTCATTAACTCTTACACTAGTGAGACAGAGAGGCCATTTTGGCTGGATATATGGCGGACGACTGTCCAGTACACCACAGTTGTCCTTCGACATGACCCCTAGCTGTCTGCTTCTTTTTCTTGCTCCCGTCGTAATCTCTCAAGGTTGCTCTTTTTAATCTATAGAATGTCATTGTTAGGACCAAGGTTAATTCTATCTCCTACTGTCAATCCGCTTCAAAAACCTGCTGGTCAGCAGATTTCATTGCTTTGTCAAGTAGAAAAACTTCTCGAGGATGCTCGTCCCGGAATGCTGTGGACTAAAAACGGGGCTGTAATATCGTGAGAAATTTATGCAATTTATTAATTCTCTAAAGGAATGGCAATGTTGAAGTCTCTAAACTCGATGCATTCACTATTAGCCTCATAATCAAATCAACTGAACCTGAACACAGTGGAGTCTATATGTGCCAAGCTCAACTTCAAAATGGAACTCTTTTGCAGAAAACTGTTGATGTTGTCATATTTGGTTTGTAATTGTAAAAAAAAAAATTTAATTAAAAAAATTCTCAGAGGATTACCATTTCGTCGACAAAACCAGAACTACCGGTGTTGTAATGGCTACTGCCGCTGTAAATATTTCCTGTCAGGTGCTTTTTCTTCGAATTATAATTAGACTCTGACCCTTGCGTAAAACAATACCTTTTAAGGTTCATCCAAAGCGTGATAGCTTTGTTACAGTATGGTCGAGACCAAATAAGCCAAATTGGACCCCAGGTGCTTTATCCCTTTACAGATTGATAGCTATCATCTAGGTGCAAAACATCACCTCTTTAATGGAGGAGCGATTCTCGAAATCTCAAATTATGACGCTCAACAGGACGCAGGTGATTACACTTGCAAGGTGAAATCGACTTTCTCCCGCAACTTTCAATTGTAGGTTAGCGATGCGACAACAGGAGTCTCTCTTGTACGCAAAATTGTTGTTGGTATGCTCTTATCTTAGTTCGAAATTGATAACAACTATTTGAGGAAGTGAGCAAGAAAATAAGCGTATGTTCTGCACCAATATGTGTACGAATGTCTGCCATCAGCTGTATCAATCTCCAATTTTCTGAATTGATAATCCGTTTGCGGGAACCAATAATACGATGCATCATCGACTGATTGGCGAGAGAGGCAGAGTGGCGCGAGACGAGCGACTATGACACAGCACCTCTCAAACCGCCTCACCTTTCAGTCAATCAGTTCGCCCTTTGAACCTTATTCATGCTTTAATTTAAAATATTTAGCTTTCACTCCCCCGTATCATAAAATTTTACCGTAAGAACTTGATCAACCACGCCCCTAAAAATCATTTCAACTTTTTCCTTCCACCGTTTCTTTGTCGCGAAACTTTCCCTTTCTGATAAACATTTTGGTTCGTTTCTTCTCTGCCAAACCATCAGGAATTGAACAATGATGAGTTGCTCCATTGCAGATTGGTTGGGATCCGCGCGAATTGCTCATGTCGTCAACCCGAGAGGCAATCAAGTGCAGTTTACTACAACTGAAAACCACCAGACGAACTGGCACCCTTCGTAAAAAGACGGTTTGTTGTTTTTTCTTCTTCTTCCACCCTCTTTCATCATTTGTCAGCTTCTGGACTCTCGCTGTTTTTCCTGTTTGCTTAGAGTGAAAGTTAGACTCAATTTCAATAGTCTAAAGCCTTGTCAAAATGTTGTTGTGGGAACAAGTAATCCCATCGTGAAAACATGTTTTTGGTGGCATTGCTTCTTCATTAAAATCATTTTTGGCTTTTTTCTTAACAGTCATTCAGCTTGGCTCTTTTGAAACTTCACACTCGGCTTTGACTCGAACCCAGTTCTGTTTACTCATGACGTGCTGAGTGTTTATCCAGTAAAATCTTCAAAGCCAATCAGTTTCGGACAATTTGACACGACTCAGTTAGATTTAGATCATACTTAATAGGAGTGGTCACATTTTGATGTGACAAGTGGGGGCCTTTATAAAGCGTTTTACTGGGGGCATCCCCCGTCAATTCGCTATTCATTCGCACTAGACGACCCTGTCAGCTGGGTCTTTAGAAAAAACGGTTCCGACCAAGAATGGAGGCAGACTCTTCTTTCAATCTTCTTCACTTTTCTCTTTTTTCCTATTGCAAATCTTAAAGAAAGGCTTTGATTCTCATGGATTTCAAGAATTATTAGCCATAAACCGTGTGCATTTTGCTGCAAAGTCTTTAGAGCTTCATCTGGTCATCTAGGCTTTCAGGTACGACTGACCAGTCTATTTAGGGTTGTTAGATGACCACAAATCGGAAGCGGTCGGCTAATTCTCAAAATGTCTTTTTAACGAGTCCTTTTCCAATCGAACTCGTTATGGGGACACCCTCAAAGTTGAACTTTTTAATTTTATTTAGCCCACTCTATTTTCAACTCGCCAAACAAGTCATTTCCCCAGCTTGTACTAGTGCAAAAATGATTGAGCCACCCCAACTCGAGGGGCGAACTACCACATCTGTTATTTTAAGATGACAAATGAATGCTGGGACCGAATCTCTTTGAGATGTTCCTTCAACCAAGTTCGCTATCCCAGACTCTTTTTCGGCCATTTATCTGGATCTACTCACGCACGTGCGCTTGCTAATAGCTCTCTCCTGGAGGGACGAAAGTCCTCGTGATTTACTGAAGACAATCTTGCAGAAACTTGTCTACGGCGATCCTTGTTGGGTGGTCCTCTGCGTACACGATAATAAAATTCCCTGCTTGGAGTGGTATCGCACAGAAGAGTCGATCAGGGAGCACGAACCATTCAAGGTAAGAAAAGAATTACGTTTGTTTATGGGGGAGGCTTCCCTTTTGGTCACTGCCCGCATAATCAACAACATTAGTGATTGTACCAAAAGTGCGTAGAAGCTTTGACGCATAAATGCTTCTACTTCCACTTCATGATTTCAGGTGATTGATCTGCTTTTTGCTTCGTACGTAAATCACGTCTTCGACGATCCGAGAACATTTATTATTGGCTTGTTGGAAGTAGAACCGCTTGAACTTGTCGCCCTCCAGCCGTGAGTCGCCTAATTCACGGAGACTTGCCATTTTAGTGTCACAACAACAGAGTGGATTGAGGTAACAACGGAGACTTTAAAAAAGCTTTCTATTTTGAACAACTCGACCAATATCTACGAGCCTGGAACTTCGAAAACGGTAGTAATTTTTTTTCAAAATAATTTAAGATTTATTTAGGAATTCAAGGATCAGAGATATTTTCAAGAGGTTCAAGAATCTCTCATGGACATGCCACCAACCCCAATTGTTCAAGTGAGACATCTCTTCCAAACAAAAACGTTTTCAGCATCGAGCGGAATCAAGAATCTCTGATAATAAGTCATCTTGTGCTCATGTTTCTTTCCAAGGGGGTGGAAGGGAACAACGTCCCTGTACCCTTCGACCTCCTTTGCCTCCCCGCCGTCCCCAGGAACCTTTACGACCACGCCGAAGCGGAAGTTTCTCAGACCTTCCAACGAACGGCGTATGTGGGAACAAACGAATTAATTTGAAATTCAGTGCTTATCCCCAGGAGATGAGCATAGTGTAACCCCGCACATTCTCTCGCCGCTTTATGATACTCCCAGATCAGAGTTCGTCACCGGGGTGGCAACTCCTCCAAGGTCCCCAAGGACGAGGTATAATTTATCATCTCAGATAATAATTTATCCAGAATGAACGGTGAAAACAGACCTCCTCAAATGAGTCAGTCAATCTACGATACTTTAAGCCCTTCTCACCACGGAAGTTCACCTCTTCAGTCAACAATTTCAACCAATTCCTTGTGGTTTGTTTTTCTTCTGGTCTAGACAAGCTCAAAAATTGTAGTAGTAGTCTTTCCTCTGAGCTTCGACTATCAACAGTTCTGCCCACGACAGAAAATTCTGAATACGATTATATTCGCGAGGGTTTCCATACAAAGGTAAATTATATTAGTAATGGCCGTAAACTATGTTTCAGGTGAAGTATGTTTCTCTGAATCTTTCTATCATTATTGAACATGTTTTGTTCGTAGAAATTAAAAATAGAATCTGGTAATGAGTCAGAAAGTTTTCTGAAATGATTCCATTATTAGGGTCGCCGGCTGGTCCGACATCCAAGATAAACAACTCTCAACGATGCTAAATTTTGGGGATGAGCTGGTTGAGGTTGTTTTCCTCTCCCACATTCACATGATTGCTTTCCAGGTGGAAGGACACATAATTAGAGGGATGACTGATATCCCTCAAATTTTCTATAGTGTTTCCACTCCGGGTACTCCAATCTCTCTTGTTTTTCGGCCGACTCCATTTGGGATAAATATAAATTTGATGAGACCAATCAAAAAGGACAAAGACATTGGCATCCGCCTTCATAAACATAAGAATCGGGTTGATGGTTGGACTCTATCTTTGAAATGTCGTTTTCAGATATCAGAAATCGTCGCAGATTCTTCTGCTGCCAGAAGAGGATTGACAGCTGTAATTCCATCCGCTTTTCATGGAGATCATCAATCATCCACGGTGAGTTGGCCAGCCCTAAATGAGTCTATAAGCTTTACAGGTAATAACGGAAGCTGCCGGTCGACGACTCAACCCATTTTCACGGAACGACCAATTTTTTTTGAGATATGAAGAGGTAAAAAATAATTGTCGTCCGGTTCCAGCTTCACCTGCCATTTTTAGATCCGAGATGGAGCCGAATTTCCCATTACTGTGCATCCCCACGATTTCATGAAAGAGATGAAACATCAGCTGTCGTCCGCGAAAAATTATAAGGCCTATCTTCCTCCATTGTAGCTAATTTCACTTGTTTTCTCGTATATATCGTCACGCTAAGCTTGTGTCTTCTAGTCATTGTAAAAAGAAATAATTCTTTCGGGTTTTTTGTGTCGCTAAAAGGCTAGCGATTGGCAAGTGTCCTCCTTGCATTGTAAAAAAACTTTTAACGAAAAGTTTTAAGTCCTGTTTGTTTCTGAGCTAATGAACTTGAATATAAACACCTGTTCCCATTAAGAGCCGTGGCAAATTTTGGCAAATTGACGACGGGAATCCAAACAAATGCGATGCACTCCAGTTAGATTGCTTCCCATGGGAGTACACCTTTCCCAAATATATTTTTCTCTAATGAGTCTGTCTTTCTCCCTCTCTCTCTCTCTCTCGCATAATATTCAAATTAATTCTGTACGATTGAAAATTGCATAAATTTGAGCATAAGCTCTCTCCCGTCTGCGGCCTTTAAAACTAATAATCACGATGCAAACATATGATTTCACCTGCATTATGCGAAAATGCTACTGGGATTAGTACGGTTGCGCTCCGACGCCAGTTGCTAGGAGCTAAATAGGGCGGCTCGGATTATTTTCAATACTGAAGAGTCGTACCAACAGAACGGGAGACAGACACAATGCGGTTAGTTCATTATGTTTTAGTGATGACTGGCACGAGCGCGCCACAACGGCATTTATCACACTTTGTACGTGCCGATATCATTACCTTCTCAACCGCTTTCTTCATTTGTTCATGCTTATTGCTCGTATTTGTTGATAAACTGCTTTAGTTTGGATCGTCTGTGTTAATATATTATTCCCCAAAGGATTGGCTATATTAGAGGAATGAGGTGAAACTATGAATCTCGTTTTATTGATTAAAAAAGCTTATGAAAAAATGTATCCAATTATTATTCGAGAAGCATTCCGCGCCGAGCCTTTCACATTTTGTTGATTCTATCAAAAAGGAATTCTAAATTTTTCAGTTCTGATTGGGAATCTCCGGCCAACTTCATTAGTGATTTCCTCCCAGCCGGAAATTAGGCTTTATTATACCGTCAGGGCTCAGCCATTTTTTTTCCTATTATTAGGAACATTTATTGACCAAAAATGTCATTTTTTCCACTCCGACAAGCGATCGTATTAGAGATATCAGACATATGGAGTTTATATGGCTGTCATCTCTTAATTAGAGTCCACGCTCTGCCGTAATGGAGGACGATAGGCTGGTCCATAATTAAACGAGTACATTTTGCTTCGACGTCAACAGCTTTAGCCGAAGTACTTATTAAATTTATTGCAACCTTGTTTGCAAGGCTTTTTCGCACCTGGGACACTTTCGTGGTCACACAGCGCCAGCCCACTCATTAATTGTAGCGACTGACAACTCTCTCCAGCCTCTCCTCCAGGACGGGACGCATCACAACAGGTCGAATGTATCCTGCGTAGCTTTTATTTTCAGTAAGTCGGTTGTTTCCTGTCTAGATTAGTGAAGAAACTCGAGCTTGTTAGACTAATTGGCATGTTATCACAATACCCATTCCAATTAATTCGTGTGATAAGATTAAATTGGATGACATCTTCTTATAATCCTCGCTTGTACCTCATTAGGCCCTCTGATTTCGTTCATTAAACAAGTGTTAGATTATCTTCCCCGCCGCTCCCGTACCGATCAAGTAAAATGAGGCACATTTCAGCGAATATTCAATCTCAAATCTTAATTCAGATCTCCATCAGTTGAGAAATTTTTTCAAATGGGCTCACCATCCACTCATCATTGTGCTGGTTGTAATGGCAAAATCTTAGATCAATGGATTCTTTTCGCTTTGGATAAAAGTTGGCATGAAAATTGTCTTCGAGTAAGTCATTTCCGTTGCTAATTAATCCACCTTTTAAGTGTTCCTGTTGTCATGAGAAGCTTGATGACATCCAACATAAACTTTTTTACCGTGAGGGGCTTATGCTATGTCGAAACGATTACATGCGCTTATACAGCAACTGCTGCGGTTGCAATGAGAAAATTTCATCGGGAATGATGGTTATGCGAGCCAGGTATTAACAAACTTTTTTCTTTAAAAAATGACATTCAGAGACAGTATTTATCACACGAATTGCTTCAAATGTTCTGTCTGTAGTGTGAAGTAAGAGCTATGAATGATCGAATAATACTTTTCAGGCTAAATTCAGGCGACAGATTCTTCTACGAAAACCGAAAACTCTTATGCGAATATGATTTTCATGTTTGTTTTTCTCAGAAATCCTCATGAGAATAGTTGATTTTAGGAATTGAGAGTGTTCCAGATGGCAGCTGTCAGCAACGCTCATTTGGAGGAGATCTCAAAGAACCTGCAGGAGTTGGACGAGTTCGAGGTAAGTTTCCACTTTTTTGCAAAATGAACTCTTGTTATTGCAGCTCGAAGAAAACAGGCACCAGTAGACCGTGTGCTCTCATTTGATCTCTTTTTGCCCAATTTTATGGTTCATATCCTGTGAAACACGTGGTGACTATTTCGTCTATTGCATTCCCACTATTACACACTATTTATTCATATTGTAGATTTTAATTTTGTAGGATTCCTTCTTCCTTTTTTGTGATTTAACACATTCATAATCATACACATTTCCTACCATTGACATTCGATGTTCTCATTAGAGATGCAAATATACACATCAGTGATGCGCAAGTTTTGTCAACGAATCGTCTTTGCGTTCGACTTCGTCCTCTGACTAATCCTCGACTACTTGTCAAGATCTGCTTTGAACCAGGTGTTTATATATTGTTGCGGGGGCTAGCGATCCCAAGCCATCTGTGCCACCAGAACGACACCTCCCACCGCATAGAGCGTCATTTGAAGATGCTTCTCTCAGCTGATCGGCATTTATATTTTGCCCGTTTTGGACACTACCCAAGGTAAGTCTCGTTTCCAAATATCTCGTTTGGGTTGGTTGACCAAAACTCTATTCATCTAATGGAAATATTCAAAGAAATGGGGAGATACTGATCCTGGAAAAACATCCTTGTCCATCATACTCAGTGCCTCATCTGAACTCAAACTTGACAATATTAGTCTAATAATCGTCCTTCCATTATGGCTATTTGGCTTGGTGATCGAGTAGCTCGAAACAACACATAGCCATCAGACAATTTTGTGCATAGCTGCACAATTGGACAACTTCCTTTGTTCGCTTGCCCTAACTTTGGTTCCTTGCTATATTCCACATGTTGTCTATGAAGCCAAAAACGGAAACTTCTCTGCATATTCCCCAGGTTTTTCCTACCAACAAATGGTTACTCTTTCATCATTCCTACCTAAATTGCCGCCCGTTTCCATACTCTTTGACTTTAGCAAGTCAAGTACCTGAGTCTTCCAATTTCATGGGTACTTGACTCAAAAATAATGGTAAATAAATGAGGCGTGCCATTAACTGCCTTTTTACATAAAAATGAAGGTGTCATGATAAATTAAAGTGTTTACTTCTTGATCACGATGACTCTACACGTGTTGCCGCTGCTAACCTCGAATAGTTTTGATCATTTTTTGTGACGCATCACATCCGGACAGGTGTCTGTCTAACCTCATACTTCCCAGCTTCAATTGAATTTTGTGAAGCGAAAGCGTGGAGCTTTGTGATTGAGAAGATTTTTTGTTTTCTTGTTTATTTCATGTCACTTTCAAGACCTATTTATATCAAGACTTTTTTCGTGTCTCAGGATTGTCATTCCTCAATTCAAATGCCAACTTATTGTTCCCTGGTGGCTTGTAATTACGATCGACGTTCTCCCTTTGTCTTGAATCTTAGTTCCTGTTCGTCTGAGGGGAGGTGAGAGAGGACATAACATCGACGGAGTACGGTGATTGTTAAAGTGCAAGGCGATTTGTGAAGTACAAAACTAGTTGTCTGGTTCAAATTGTATTTGGAAGAAAATTGGTTTTCCTTCGTTCTCTACGACTTTTTACTTATTCGAAAAGTGGAGAACGTCTCCCCTGTTTTCACGCCTAAATTTGTTTGTTGTTTTAAAGTGATCGCTAAGGAAAAGAGCATTTCTTTTCTGTTTCCTCTTAGAAGGGTTCAAAAGTTATGCAGTTCCATTCAGAAGGTCCATGGCTGTTGATTGAGTTGCTTCACGACATGTCCTTCATAAATTGAAGCGGGCGTCTCTGCTCTCGTCAGATCTGAGTCCACGCTTCTCTTTTGCTAATTGTCCCTTGTTCGACCAGGCTTTCTTTTGGATGCAATCAATTAACTCTGCGCAGTCTCTCTTCCCCATTCATTTTTCTTTATCTATTTCTTCTTTCCCAAGTGCTTTCGTGATTAGATGCTCTGCTTCCAATTAGAGAATGTTTCTCCTCAGTTCAGAACAGCTGTTCCTTTCGAGAGAGACTCTAAAAATGTTGAGAACAAACCCATTTCTGCATTATTCATGTCCAGAAAAGTCAGAAGATTTATAGATATTGCAATCTTCTGGAGTTTGATGTAAATTCTCATAACTTTTCTTCTTTCGCGATTGGTGTATTATTCCAAGCTAATCTTCAAAAATCTCTGGCTAGAGAGGAAGACGCATTTATCAGCCACACTAACAAATCCAAAACGTAAAGCTGTTTTTCTTGCGTGACTCCATTCTAAATTCTGTTCTTAGCTCTCGCAAATCGTCGTTGGCCAATGAACTTATATGTTTTTTGAACAATTTAAAGGATTGCTATATCAACTGCCCCAAAATAAACAAATGATTTATCTTGTTGGATATCTCTAACTCTTTTTTAAGATCAGGTGGTAATTAAGCTCGCAATTATAATTGAATTAACTACATCCACCCACGTTTTCAATCTGCTTCCATTTCCGCTTTCTCATAAATTTCAAAGCGAGTTCTGTTTGCACCGGATTTAACGTGCCTCTCAATTAAACTACAAAATGATTTTAGGAAGTAATCTGCTATCCGACTTGCTTAGTATTCTCTGAAGCTTGATTTCCCACGCACCTCCTCCAGCCCTACACGGGTATCGTTTTTCGGGGCATCCTTAGACATCATCGTTAATTTGATGGCTAAGCTTCAATTTTTTTGTTTACATGATTAAAGAAAAGTTCTCTGAAATGAAGTAAAGAAAAAATAAATCAGTATTCAGCCAATCGGAAGGGTTCTTTATTTCCTCCGATTTGAATAATATGTTTCGTAGAAGTCATTTTTGACGGCTGATGGAGCTTTTAGCCAACTACGCATTGTTTTCAGTCATATCATCTTCTCTCTCCATCCTCATGCATACGAAATATTCAAGTACTTCATCTCTGTCTATAATACATAGAATAGAATAGTGGTCGCAGCTCTGACCGATTCATCCTTTTTACTATTGGGGCTCTCTAATCTGGTCAACGGGATGGTGTTGCAAGCGTTCACAATCAAATTTGTCTAAGACCCGACCAAGAGTCCGTTCTTTCTCTCTCTTTCGCTAGACCATTTCAGCTATTATGACGGCTCCACACGCGACAACGTCAGAGACAGTCCATTTGGTTAAACGAGCAAAAAGGCTAAGCGCACTTAATCTCAAATCAAACTCTTTCTGTCTCAATTTCCCCCCTGAAATTTCATTCTCACGCCATCAAAAAAAAATTGAAGAAACGTCCTTGGCGAATTGAATATAAAATAAGACTCGCTCGTCATTGTTCCATCAAACCCTTTTTCCTCATTATTCCTTGTCAGCATCCACAATGAGTTAGACTATTGGGTCCGACTAAAATTGACGAGACTGGACCACCTCTTCAAGCCTCATATTCGCTTCATCCAAAAGGAAAACAAATTCCGACATGCGAATTCTGTACTCTTCACAACAGCTGTATCCGCAACGCGTGGCTCTAGCTGGTTCGCATTTTTTAATTTTATTTTCCTGATTTATGGCCACATTGAGATCTTTCATTCATTCCTACTGGGGGCAGACTAGTATTAGTTGGATAATTTCCGTCTAGCCTGTTTGTAATCATGTTCTATTCTAGTGCGTATATTTTGTATCACCATTTGTCTTCGTTTTTGGGAGGAGGAGGAAACACTTTAGTATCTTTCTCGGCAGACATACTGGGAAGGAGCAAAGATTCCTCAAGTTTTTTCTCACTACATCTGTTTCCCTCGAGGCGATTTTCCTGTCAGAGCAATACCCAAAACCTATCATGGGTGACATGACATTTATTCGGTATTTTGGTTACCATCTGGCATTCGCAAGGTATCCCTTTCCCAGAATCTTGGTCTCTACCAACTGGAAGAGAGAGAAAGAAGACTACTTTTTGCTCAAGTTATTTTAAAAATGAAATGGGAGAAGATGCCAAACATTGTCTTAGGATATTCGTAGCTCCATCCTTTTGTCTTGCACGCTCATCTCCACCCCTTTTGGCTGAAAACAGAAAACAATTATTGTCTGTGTATCCTGTCTTATCTAGATGTTTGTTCTGAGGTCAGAGATTTCCCTCTTTCCAACTTTCACTACATTTTGTCTTGGTCTTTTTCTCCGATCTCATAAACATACTGACATAGTGGCTGTCCCATAAGTGGACAATAATATAGTCAGAATGATCTTCCTTACGAGCTCCCGTGCAATAACCTTCCAGTTAATTGCAGACATGATGGTTTTACTGGGCATTTTCTCGGATAATTGCAATTCCGCTGACTTTACTTTTCCATATAAAGCCAGATTTGTCTGTTTTCAGGATGACCGCAGGCGAGCTTTGCGCTCGACCGAACGGCGCTTCAGGGCTCTTTCGACTTGGCTCAACTCGGTCGCTCTCACGGCAAAGGAGGTTCCGCTCAGTTGAAGATCTTCAGGTTTGTTTCTATTTTTTAACTTCAACTTTTAAAAAATATCAATTATCTAAAGCTTAATTGGTATTTTCACTAAA
This sequence comes from Oscheius sp. JU1382, assembly GCA_932521405.1. Classification (NCBI taxonomy): domain Eukaryota; kingdom Metazoa; phylum Nematoda; class Chromadorea; order Rhabditida; family Rhabditidae; genus Oscheius; species Oscheius sp. JU1382. Next base: position 2,612,654 of record OW051480.1, read on the forward strand.
CGGTTGATATGTACTTCAAGAACTTTAGAACTACAAGTTTGTCTTCAGGGGCCCAAGTTCTTTGTCCTCTTCTCTAATTTATGAAATCGGAGACTTTGTCCTCATTTAAACAACAAAGTGGGCGGTTAAATTTATATTTTGATTTGAATTACTGCGCGTGGTCTCTTTGAGTAGGCGACCTCTTACTAGACACTTGAACCAATGAGAAAATTTCCATTATTCTACTGTTGCGTTCTAAAAAAATCCTAAAATTACCTCCCCCACTGGGGCGTGCACGAATATTCTGTGGTCTAGTCTAACTCCACCAAAATTTCGTGGTAAACAGCCTCTCACTGCACCTAACTACGTTGTATGTGTTGTTTCAGATGCAATCTTCTGCAGAAGAGAGCATTCCCGATTTGAGTCACAGTTCTGCTCAAAGCACTTCGCCAGTTGGAGATTATCCTGAGCAGGTAGGGAAACTAGGAAGAGACAAGACTGCTAACTTGTTTTGTTGCATGTCTTCTTTCCGGAAATCAGTGACTTTGATGTTTTCGAATTCGTTAATTATTCATCGAATGTGGAAAACTCGCAAACGACTTTGCGTCTGGGAAGAAGACTGGGGTAATCCCAAAGTTAAAGAAAGCAACCAAAATAGTGACCTCCACCTTCCCCCTGATCAAATTTCATTGGGAAATAATAGGGCAAAGCGCGTCTGAGTCATCTAAGGGGATCCCTCCAAAATATAAAGGATAAGGAAAAAAGAGGGTGGCAGATTTGAAACATATCTTTGACGTCATCCGGATGTGCTCCGAATTTTCATTTCCATTCCAACGTGTCGTCTGGTCAAACAAATACGGCACAAGGACAAATCACTGTGTCCGTTAGAACTACCTCCTCCTAAAAATGGATTTCTCTTTTTATGCTTTATCGTAATACTTCTTCTTGGAGTAGTAATTGGTAGTGGACTCTTTTTGCCATCCGGCGCCGGACCATATGTGCCGCGCGGGGCAATACCCGATGCTTTTTCATTTTCCGCTCAGCACAGCTGGCCACCTTCTTACCCCAACCATCCTTTTCGTTCATTCTCCACCCTTCTTCAGACTGTCCACCCGTCTGTTCTGCAAAAGGCTGCCTGGTTCCTCAATCGCCAGCAAGCAATGGAAGTGGATAGACCTCGTGTCTTAGCTAATGTCAGCAAGACGATTCAAAGAACGAGTAAGTAAATTATGTACATTCGATGATAAACAACCTATTTTAGGCTCACAAATAAACAAGACGCGTCTTTACCATATCTTTTACATAATTGCAATGCCCTTGTATACGATATTTGGTGCACTCATTTTCCAGTGGGCGGATGGTGAACACGATGAGCGGCTGATCAGAGAATACAATAATAGGTAGTCGATTTATGGTGCCAATTGAGTGAGCATTAGGTGCCAAGCGGAAAAATTGGAGCGTCTTGCTGTTTTGAAGGCATTGTGTGTCTCTTCTGGGGAAGACTGTTTCCACCAAATGAAGGCACTTCTTGAATCGGTTGAGAAATGCTACAAAGAGTGGGAGAATTTTTTGTCCAAAAATTCAACAAATTTTCTAGTTGGCATGCAGTCAATCGGACAGTTACTCTTTCGATGAACAATTTTGTGAATGCCAATGTTTATGCATTCAGGTAAGAGAGGAAAAGCTTGTGATTTCTATTATTAGTGTGTACACTTCCATCGGTTACGGGAACGTCGCAGCTGATACATCCACATGTCGCATTTTCACAGTGTTTTATGCTGTGATCGGTTAGTGTAGCCAGAAGGGTCTCACGGGTTCATTTTCTAGGCTTGTCTTTGTTCTTTGGGTTTGTAAAAGAAGCTGGAGCTCTGTTTCGTGTCATCTTTATCAACACCTACAACAGACTTAATTCGGGATACAAAAAGTGGTGCAAATGTCGAGGGAATAGTCAGTTCCTAGATTTACATGAATAACTAATTGTTGCAGAAGATGACGTTCACACAACAATTCTTGCAAGACCTAAGGCTATTAATCTAGAGGACGGGTTAGCCAACAGCAACTCCAGTCAACCTGTGATTCTGATTAGCGACAATGATACTAAAAGAGCTCATTTCTCTAAGAGACATAGCTCTAACTCCTTATTTGGTAAGAAATTGCTTTGAGAAATAATCTTTTAGGACAACCTGCTCGACTTGAAATTAATGAGCAACGCCGTGTATTTATCGCTGGATTATTTGTCCTCCTCGCCTATATTCTTCTTGTTTCTTTCTTCTTTATGCTCGCCACTGAATTCGATTATTTCACTTCCGTTTATTTCCTTTTCAACAGCATTGCCTTAATAGGTAGAAGTTTCTTTTTTCAATCTTAAATCAAACTTCTAGGTTTTGGAGACGTCTTCCCTGGAGATCCCGTTGCAATTTTGGTCTTCTCGCCATTCATAATCATTGGTTTGCAATACATTCCGATGCTTTCGATGGCATTGTTTCAGGTGTCTCATTGTTCACTATGTGCTATTTTATTCTGCAAGAGGAAATCAGCCACAAGGCAATGGAAGCTTCAAGAAAAGCTCGAAAGTCTATTAGCAAGTATTCCCACACAATAATACAACACTCCAGGTAAACAGGAAGGAATGTTTCCTTTATCTTATTTTCAGGAGCGCTTGGTCTCGTCGAAACTCTCCCCTTCTAGAGGGCGGCTCCCCTGAAACTGATTTCGAAAGAATGCGGAAGAGACGCCAATCTGCTCCAGCTGTAACTCTAACTGTTCCTTCTCGTGATCGTCGCAATAATAAGTCCCCAGATCGTGTCATCAATCCTTAGCGAGTAGTCAAAATTGCCTTCCCTTCCCGCCAAACACAAAAAAACTAGGATCTTCTCAACATGTAATACCCATCTTTACCGGTAACAAAAGCCGACCCTGCGGGTCCCATTTCTGGTGACACGCTTGCGATTTTTCCCCAGATCGAGTGTCACCTGCACTGATCTCTGTGTATCACTTAATTGTACAAAACGGTTTATGTCGTCAGATAAAATCTGAAAGGAACATTTATTTAAAATTTAACGACAGACAGCGACACTTGGCAAAAAGACAGCAGCTTTTTGCAAGAACAGGCGCGCTGAAAGGAGACCGCAGTGAGCCAATGGAGCCCGCAGAGTTAGTCTTTCTCGTAGGTCTCTTACTTGTATTTTATACGACAGTCCAACATCCCTTCATTGTCGCCACTGCAATCTTGCTATTTATTATTTATATAAGATATTTTGCCGAAAAAATAGAGGTAGTCCCTATTTCATTTAGGTAGAATTCATAAAATTTACAGCCAGATGCCTGTTCTTTGCAACAATCAAAGAGACATTCCTCTATCATTGCACAGAACGATCACAATACGAGCAATTTAAACGGGCAAATTGAGGAGTCACCTGTCCCTAGGAAAAAGTCTCAGCGGGAGATCCTTGCGGAAGTGGAAGCAACAGAACCACCGCCAAAGGAAAAATTCAGTAAATTGCTGCTAACCTACCAAGTTCCAATGATGACTGATTATTACGAGGGACTTGTGCAGTTCATTCAAAATTGAGGTACGAGTCAAACAAAATAAATATTTTCAACCTTCCAAAGGGATCATTTATTAGCCGAGCAAATCTGATTACTAGTTTGAGGAAGAAGTACAAATTCGGGCCGTCGAGGGCCAATAATCTACGCAGCCATGCGCAACTCCCGCGGGAGTGCAACCGCTCTGTTAAATTTCGTCCATTGTGTTTTCGTATTATGCTGATCGCCACACGTTTTCTTCAGTGATTCCTTTCTCTTACTTTTGCTTTTGCAGTTTTCTACTTTTTTGCAAAGACAGTTGTTCGTTTCTGAAAAATTTTAAAAGCATCCTGTCATAAAACGAAGAAAACAAAAGCGCCGCCGAAGAGGGATTCTTCTCTCTTTATCAGTTCTCTAACAGACGGTCTCAATTGGAAAGTGATTCAGTCTAAAGGTCCTAAGTGATAAACCAGCAATAAAAGCATGGTTCCGAACGTAGTGCACTTTCTGAGCTTGCCAGCTGACTTTCGCTGACGTGCCAGACGTAGAGGATCTTGTGTTGCTAAACGACTTTCTGCATGCATTGTCTTCTAGAATTCTGACTTATTTTAATCAAAATTGGTAAGTTATTCATCCTATATCTTTCAGTAAGCTGTAACTAGCCTTTTTTTCTTTTTTGTCTGTTAATACAATAAAAAGGAAGACATTACTAATTGAAAATATATTTTTCTTTCAAAAAAAGTAATCTTTTATCGGTCAGTTTAGTCAAATCGTGATTAACTATATGACAGATATCCAAAGCCTCTATTTCCATGAGCAGCCGAATGAGTCAATTCGCATGATGTTTTTTTGACAAAAATAGCCAATTGGAAAGATGGATCAAATTTTTAAAGCTTTAATTCGAATATTTCAACTATCTTGTGCACTAAAAATATCCAAATGGAGGTCTTATACTTTTATAGCAGAGTGTTTATGAAAACTTTTGATTGCCTCTGCCCTTGTGTATGAAACCAAATGCCGTTGATATAAACATAACAATAGTGTGGATCCAGGAAATAGAATGAGAGAGACTAATCAATGCGGGAAAAATTCTTCATTTATTTTAAAAAAATCACTGGAATTTCTTCTCTCTCCCGTTCTTTATCTCATTCATTAAAAATCATGGTTTTTTGCAGATGACACACACATACAATAGAAAACTGAGCATGAAGAATCGTCTGCGTTTGATTTTCGACAAAAAGGTGGCTATTTGGTGCCGTGACTTGTGAAACATAAATCCCTTTTTATGAGCCCCCTAATGGATAGCATTGAACTCAAGTCGCCCATGCATTTCCGTGCGGTTATTGTCTTATCGAACTCAGCGTCGTATGTCCTTCTCCCTAAAGACGTGGAAACTTCTCAGCGAATTCGTAAGACCAAATTCCAATTTTTAGTGGATTTTTGAAAGCAATAAATGGGGAGGGGACGTCATGAGTCAAGTCGAAACTTTTTTCTGACAAGACATGTTTATTTTCAGAGTCGTATATCCAAGCGTCGACGACGTTCAAACGCCAGTATCACGGCGTCATCGTCAGCAGAGGTTGGTTTTGTTTATTTCTTCACCACATGCATTTCCTATATGCTTTTGACCTTGCAAACAATATCCTCTCATCTTCGCTGTTTTTTGCCCAACGTTACACATGCCTCATCTCTTGGCATATGAAAATCTGGCGGAAATCAGGAGAGAATTGTCTGAGAGGAAGGAGAATTGCTCCCAATCATATTTTATCGTAGTCCTCGTGAGCTGCGCGCGAAAATTGTTCAAAAATTAGTAAGGTTAGAGATAATAGCGCCTCAGATTGGAAAAATTTGGCTGACAAACACATAAAAAAGGACGAAGATAGTGCTTATTAAGGGACACGGTATACAGCTATATTTAAGGGGCCAGGCGTTGCAAATTAGATATGATTGAGGGGCGAGGGCTGTTGACACAGCGTCGCTGCGGGGAGGCCCATCGATTCAGCATACCATCACACGTACAGTAATCCCTTTGAAAACATGGTCAAACTCTTCAGACAGTCACCAACCTCCATGACTGTCCCCGATCTTAAGTTCTTCATCTTTGACGTTGCCTTCCTTCTTCTAGACATTCCCCAATTCCCCACCCAATTCGCCAATTGCCTAATGAGAGGAAGAAGATAAGCTTTGGGCGATCCAAGCATATCCGTCCGGGCTCGATGGCCGTGACAGAGGATGTGTCGAAGAATCTTTTTCGCGCGCCTCAACTGTCTGGCAAAGTTTACCAAACACTCGGCTTTTTGCTAGCAAGAAACCTGGCGTGATTGTTTCTCGACTTTTCGCCAGCTAGCTTGGGTGCATAGCATTCCGCGTTCGAAAAATATCTCTTTTCGAAATTCTGAAACGAGAACATATATACCGATGTCGTCCAGAATCGTCACGGCTTGTTTCGCTCTCTGTCTGCAAGCTGCGCGACAGCACAAACATTGACCTGCACAGCTTCCTCCTTTCGCAGTATCTACCAGACCTTGAGCCTTTTATGGATCCCTCATGCGTTCCTTTTTGAAAGCAACGATCAAACACCATTTTTATTGAAAACTATAATTCCATGTTTCGGAGGGCTGCGGTTGTCACGCTTCTGCTCCTGTTTCTCCCTCCCTTTCCTCATCCAGCCGTCGTATTGTGAAATGAATTCTCATCAATCACTGACACCTTTTGACTAATATAAACAGTCTGTCGAATTAATAACGAAATTTCCTCTTTTGTATATTTCCAATGAGTCATGAAAAGCATTGTCATTGAAAATGTCAGCTTTACTGTTTGACAATTCAGGCGATTCCCAAACTTTTTAGTTCAAATTTCATATTTTTCATCATTAGATATCCTTTCATGAATCTATTTTGGCCTAAAATAAGCTTTAATCGAACAGGGAGGCGGCTCCCGCCAGAAAAATAAATTTCCAGTTCTTTTCTGATTTGAAATTAATGAACTGAGAAGTTTTCTCACTACTTTTAGCTAGATAAAATCGGCCATTGTTGAAAAATATCCTCTCGTCTCCAGAATCGAGAATGTTTTGCTTTGAGAGTAAAACAGCCTTTCTTGAAGCCCATAACTGCCCAGACATTCTTCACTTCCCGTGGGAGGAACATGAAAATAGAGTGGAACACATGTTTCAAAGCTGCTCTGCCGTGTGGCATTCAGATGTTCTTCCAGCCATGTGGTTGAAACTAGAACGCTGCATTTTCTGAGTCATTGCTGCTCAAACAAGCGCAACAAAATTAGATAAACGCCCCCTTTACGCCCTCCCGTGTAGTACTCCCTTTCTCTATTTTCTGGAAGTGTCTTCTCATTAAGACATTGTTGAGAATTAATTGCGGTTGAGACTGACTAAATATTTTCTTTCCGAGGCTATTTATCGCTCATTGTCCAGACGGGATAGCGTCTCTCACTGCCAATTTACACTAGTCGTTTGACGGCTTCAGAAGCTATTCCGCAGTATAAGTATCTTATTGCCTCATGGCAGACTATAGGGTATTCCACATGAAGTGTGACGCAAAAAACTACCCACAAGTTTGCGTCGATCAAGCCAAATAAGAAACAAATCTTTTTATTTAAAGCGTCAGAAAATTCTACATAAGAGATTACATATCACATTCAAAATGTCCGCCATCAGCTTCAATACAAGCATCCAATCCCTTCGTGAAATTCTTGAGGATGCGTGCAGTCATTTTCGGCGAGATTTCGTCCCATGCTTTCTCCAGAGCTCTCTTTAGTGAATCCAGTGTTACCGCGCGCAAGCACTTTCATTTTTTTGCATTTTTTCAACCTTGAGGCTTTCATTTCATCCGTGAGCCTTTGCCCTTTGGCGAATTTGTAAGGAAACAATTTGAGATCTTCTCTGATCAGCCTCTGCATGGTAGAATGGCTGACTTCATGCTCTTTCGCCAGTTTTCTGATGCTTCTTTCCGGATTACGACGAAGTTTGTCTTTGACAGCTTTGCAAAGGGCAGAGGTTCTCACAGTTCTTTCTGGTCTTCCTCTCGGGCGATTTTCAATTCCTCCAATCTCTTTGAAGCGTTTTATGACTCGGTGTACTTGCTCTCGATGTAGTTTGAGTGCCTTTGAAATCTCCTTAATGAACAAGCCGCGTTTGTGCATAGCAACTATTGCTGAACGATCATCATGCGATACCATTTTTTACCTATCAAAATTCAGACTTTGAGGCCTAGTAGGACTTAGAAAATACGAGAAAAACGAATAACAACACAAAAAGCAAAAAAAATTACAAATGCCCAAAAATGAATTGTTCTTATCCTGTCACACTTCATGTGGAACACCCTGTATAGCCAAATGATCCATTTTCAGCAAATGGCGACGAAGCGGGAGGTGCAGGTAGCGCTCTGCTACCTCCGGCAGGTCATTTGCTCTGGAAGTATGCAGCTTATATCCAGTTAGTTTTTATTTTCCATCTTCGAACAGATAAAAATCTTCAGAAAGCGCTACTGAACTTCTAGACGCCATTTCTGTCTACTGTGACGTCTATGATAAACGTCTTCAGGTAGTTTCCGAGCCTCTCATCTCAATACATCTTTAGGAAAGCCTAATTCACTTACTAAAATGTATTGATCAGTATATCTGCATGTCCGAAAAAGCTCTAAACACAGATGCTCTTATGATCGCCATAGCTGATGTCACGAGCGTGGGTATCACTCATTTTGAAATTAACTAGTCATCGCTAGCCAAAAAAAGAAATAGTTTATAGGCGCTAACAGACTGCCCCCGGCCCACAGCGCGCTCTAAAACTACCGATTTCCGATCTCCACGAGAGCCTAGTCCTGAGGCTCCAAAGGCTACCATTTCTGAAATGGACGACCCAGATCTCGATAAACTTCTTAAGCAACTTAATATTCGGTAGTTTTTCGTTTTTTAAAGAGATAATTTAGATAATTTTCAGTCAGGTTCCAAAATTCTCGCCACAATTTCCTGATCTCGGAGGTGAATCTGATGAGGATGGTGTCACAACTGAGGAAAAGGAGGAACGAGCTGAAAAGCATGGACAGAAAGTAATTATCGGCTGGAGAGATTTTTTTATTTTCTCTTCCAGATGTGCGAAGAGGAAGTTCAAAAGCTCGCAGATGGAACAGAGGTTAGAACCAAGAAGACACGCACTGTAAATGTATCTCAAAGTAGTCGACAGGTACGGTTGACTTTTCACTTTATAACTTTCCTCAAATTAGGTCACAATATCCACTCGAGGAGGTGGAAATCCAACAATTTCTCGTGTTTTTCGAGATGGAGCTCGTTCGATGAATGATGATGAGGAGGAAGAGAATACAGATTTCTTTGGTCGAAATCCCTTCGCCAGATTCCGCGATCGAGACCAAATGGATGATTTAGACTCTGCGTCATCGTTGATGCCACTCGGTTAGTTCTTGTCTTTACTGATGATTCAACTATTCTTGTAACGAAAGAACTGACACTTGAAAACATGGAGGATTAGCATACATTCTCGTTGTCAACAACACTTGTCGCGACTGGGATTGCAAAGACAAATAGATTACAGGTCAATCTACAAAAACAAAAACTCTCGAAAAGACAAGTGAGATTTCTCAGTCGAAAAGCCAGAAGAAGGAGAAAAACGGCCAAGTTCTTGCTGAACAAGCTGCTTCCAAATTGGATACTTCAGAGCTTAAAGCGCGTCTAATCGACACATTTCTTGTAAGTTTTCATTCCGTTTTCAGAAAATTAAAAATAAACTTCAAAACGGATTGGCTATTTGCAGGGTGATAAGCTATTAGATAGGAAGGGTGATGGTTCTTACGAGGAGTGTTCGACAATTCAACGAGGGCTGCCGGCCAATGGCCCCCAGCCAGTTCCTCCTCCTCGAAAACACGTTGTGGAGTACATGCAGGTGACTTCGACCTTATCTTATCATCAACCCTTACTTAGACTTTTGGCAGCAAGGATAATTCAGAAGCGGATTTCTTGAAAGGATCTACTTTATCCTCCTATATTCAGCTCAATGATAATCTCAGGTTTAGATTCATTTCTCTTCTCCAAACATTTTTTGCTTTTGTAGATATCACGAGGAGCAATTTCGTAAGAAGATTCAATTTGAGTTCTCCACTGCAGGTATACATCTTTTTGATTAAAGTAATCAGCGGCACATTGAGAATCCTCATAATCCACTTGAATTTTGTTCGTACAAGTGGCAAAACATGTTGTTTCTGTGAATATATTTGGAATAATTTGCCTTAATGTCTCATATTCAGCAGATCTACAGTAGTGTGTCTTGCACAGCGGGCTGACTAAGATTCTTTCCGCTTGTTTGTTCTTTTCCCCAGTGAATGTTCATCAGAAGAAAGAAAGGCTTCTTTCGTCTTTTTGAGAAAGTATTTCTCTTCCTTCTGACCTTCAACTTTTTTATTGACAGAGTCTGTTAGACAGAGAAAAAGCTTTGAAAAAAGGGAGCTACAAAAGCTCCTAAAATCTTTCGATTACTCCTCCAAATTCTCTTTCATCTCTCTCTAGTCATCATGGGAAATGTCAAATCTGGTTCAAAATACAATCCAATTCAATGGAATGTTGCGATTAAAAATCCACAGACAATCCCAGGTAAATCCTAATAAGGCTAAAATTATGAACAGCTTAATGAGAACGCCTCGCAGATAACTTTTTTTTCGTTTTATCATTTGTGCCCCTTCTAGTAGAGGCAAAACCCTCTCTCTTACTTCAATTCCTGACTGTTTAGGAATTATTTGCCAATCAAGTGGGAACATGACGTAGCTAGCAATTACTGAATTGAGCTAGTGTTAATACTCGCCACATCACCATTAGGTTCTCGGCGCTGGCCGCAACATTTTTTCTCCGTTGATTAGCTTAATCCCAAAATCTAAGGGGCTAATCCCAACAGCCCCAATGTCCAGAGCGCGCAAGTAATCGACCTTGTGAGCCGGTTCTTCGTTTCGATATCTTTTATCACGCGCATATTTCACAGCGACATGAAGAATCGTCGCGCCTCCCGCTACGAATTGCAGCTTTTTATATGATAATATGCAAAAATGGACGGTGTCAACAACGAAAACCCTCACTATGTGCCAATCCTCGATTATGTTTCGTTCCTCACAGGTATCGCATGTTACCCACATTTTTCAGCGAGTTTTTTGTCTCACCTAGAAAGTGATTTCAGGGACTTCAAGTCACTCTACTCCTGACTTTTCAAGCCTTGCAGAGCTTCTGCAAGGCGCAGATTTCGGAGCGATTAAATTGCCGTCAAAATTCACAGGAGATGTTGACGAGGTAAGTTGAGATTCTTTTTCAGAAAATGATTTTATCTAGGATACGGCTCAAAGAGCCATTGACTGGCAAGAACGAAAGGCCATTGGATACATTCCTGAGACGATTTGCGCCATGGATGCGTCTGATTATCTAGTCATGAGGGCCAAGGAGGATAGCTCAAAAGCAACCGAAGTATTCCTCTTCTTTCATTCCTCCTAAAAAAACTTGTAGGTACGAGGAGGACCAAGAGATGCACTTCTAGTATATGCCACTCAGTCGAATTCTTCCCTAATTTTCCAGGAAGCTTTTCTTGTCACTTACCGAACTTTTATCTCATCTGTTGATCTCATAAACAAGCTGGTCAAGCGGTAAGTTGATATCGGAAACGGAGATCCTTCTTTTCCAGCTATTTATACATGTCATCCAGTTCGGACAGGTCTTCACAGAGTGCTGCGAAGCACACATTTTCGGTTTTGGTTCGGGTGGTTGATGAACTCAATGCCGTTGAAATCCAACAAGCCCTCGTAGACTCGTCCACTTCGTTTGTCTACAGGCTAATCAAGGACGGGAACTTCACTTTCGCCCGGATATTGAGGTACACGTATCCTGTTAAAAGAATTCGTCATAACGGATTAATTTTTAGAAGAAGATTATTAGAACGAATCGAGGAACGCACAGAGAAATCTCACAACCCCACCATCCCCAAATCCTTGCCAAAAAAGTAGAGTCTAAATCAGTCAGCCTAGTGATGAACTCTATTCAGGTCGTCCCATCTATTCGACTTCCGCTCTGCCGACATTGCCGCTCAGATGACTGTCATTGACTCTCAATTATTCCAACATATCGAGGTGATTCCCACTGAAATTATCATAAGAAGCCAATGTTTTTCAGCCAGCCGAATTATTATGGTGGGCGCAGGATCAAGATGTTACAAAAAGTCCGAATCTCGTTGCCTTTACTGAGAACTTCAATAATGTCAGAAAATTAATTAAAAATTAGTCCGATTATAAGATTTTAGGTTTCATTCTGGGTTCGATCTCTCGTAATCACACAAAATAGCCACCGAGAAAGAGAGAAATATGTCAACAAATTCATAAAGATAATGAAGGTTTGTTCAGAAAAAAGCCCCCTAAAAACAGAGAGAATCCTTCTTCCAGCATCTTCGCCAATTATGTAACTTCAACTCCTATTTGGCTGTACTATCGGCCTTGATGTCTTCTCCCTTGGCGAGACTTGATTGGAGTTCGAGCATTTCTTCTCAGCTAAAAGAACATTCCGAGGTCATGGATACATCTGGCTCTTACAAAAACTATCGACAGCTGCTATCCACTGCGATTCCTCCCTGCGTCCCTTACATGTAAGCTCAGTTGAGGGGGTGATTGATGGGAGCTATTTACAGCGGGGTTGTTCTTCAAGATCTCACTTTTGTGAATGTGGGAAATCCCAACACAATCCCGGCTGAACGATGCCAAGGTCGGCCAAACATGATCAACTTTCTCAAGAGGTGGCACCAGTATGCCATTCTGGAAAGTGTGCGTAAGATGAAGCGCTGGTGGGTCTAGATATACTTGTCGATCACTTGACTGTCTCTTCAGGAACTACGATGTGAAACGAGATGAACGAGTCATTGCCTTTTTCGATTCCTTCCGCAACTACATGGACGAAGAACAAACCTGGCAGCGATCGCATGAGATCAAGCCACCTAAGAGACGAATGCACTGACCTGTTTTGTTACTTTCTTTCTTAGTCGATGAGTGCATCCATTTGTTTCCTTTTTTCAATATCTATTCTTTAATAATCTTTAATATCTATTGTCTGACCCTGGAGGTTATGAGTGAAGTTTTTGTGATTGATTGCGTATTTCTTTTCGCCGGCCTAAGCCGCTTATTGCTTACAACGTAGTTAACCGAGCGTTGGGGCAAAATGTTGGATCTTTCCAGAGGACAATGTCAACAAACACTCCAACGCCTCTTCAATACAGCAATTTCGATTGGCCACTTTTTCTTCATTGCTACAGGCGATATCGGACAGCAAAAAGGGCAATTTTTTATCCAGTGGAAACTTGCTATGATCCGACAAACACTCCATTAAAGACTCCAGTCGCATGTCGTCTTTTTTCTTTTGTGGAATAACCCGCGTTCCACTCTGCGTCTCTGATCCTCAGCTGTCTGCGTCCATCATGATCGCAGAACTGGTTTGAATCTCCGTCATTTGCATTTGAAACTCTGCCTATCATTTTGACATTTCGTGCGTAAATTGCTTCCCAAATATGGCTAAAGCATTTCCCATTAATTTTTTTGAACATTTTATATTGGAAAGTGATGAAATAGTCGAAGCAAAGTTGTAAATGCTTTGTTTACTATTGATTTTTGACTGACTCCGTCCAGATGTGCGGAGAAATTGCCGCACAACAGGTCAATCCGTGGCAGTAAATCTTAATCCTTCACTTTTTCTTACTCTCCGAACGATGTGAGAGTGACTGTCCGCCATAAAACAACTATTGACCTTGAGTGCCCATCGTTCCCGCAATTAATACGATCATCACTAGAAGTAAAACTGCCCCAAGTTATGTTTATTTCCATACTTCGTCATTAGCCTTTGGACACGCCCTCTGATTCAAACCATTTCGAACGGACACTGTTGTTTTCATTTCGAATGTGACGCTCGAAAACAGACCTTTTCTAGTCTTTTCTAGCACTTCTCTCGAACATCTTATACAATAACCTGACTCGTTTCGATTAGATAGAGCCTAAAAAGAACGTGATTTCCTTATCGATTGAACTATGCAAAGCGCTATACATGACTCACCAGAGAAATCTGTACAAACACAGCGGGCTTCGAGCTACCACTGATTGGCTCGCCCTTTTCTCAATAAACCCTCCGTCCTAAAAGACTTTTCCCCGATTCTTTATACCAATTTCCTTTATATTTTCCTAATATAAAATACTTTTCCAGTTGAATGAGATCAAGGTAGGAAAAATGGAGAAGGCCAAAAAAGATGTTGAACAAAAAATTCGTCGAATCAAGCACAATTTAACGAAGTAGAATTTAAAAAATTATATTCCATCTAAAAATGATATATTCAGCTCTTCAAAAAAGGAAGAAGATGTTGATCTTAGAATCCTTCATGATTTGGAGAATAGGAACTCGAAGATAATTGGCTCCGTTCTCAACTATAAAAAGAACGTCACAAGTACTATTAAGACCGGCTTGAAGGAGGATAATGTGGACAAGCGTCGAGTAATCCTATAATTTTATTTAGAAAATTGAATCATTTTCAGAAGAAGTTGGATGAGTTCAATCTGGCCGCAGACTTGAAGGAATTAGCCAGTGAGTTGGAAAGTCAACATACGACATGTCTTCACAAAGTTATGAATCGAATTGGGCTGGTTATTCAGTTTTCTTTGGAAGAACGAGTAAGTCTTTTATTCATAACTTCCATTAGATTTTATAATTCCTTTCAAGATCATCCATTTTTCAGGTGAAGGCCGACATGATGGTTGAAAAACGAGTACTCGATGGCCTCGGACATTATACAGAACTTGACAAGAATTTGGCTAAAAGTCGTGAGAAGGTGGCTAAGGCGGCTACAGGTTTGATCAAAAATATTAGCAAAATTGGGATTTAGATCTTGAAATTGCCAAGAAAGCTTTGGATAAAGCGCCTAGCGATCCTAACAACCATCTGCAAGAAGACGTTGACGCTAAACATCAGCGTTTTGAGAGCCTGAAGGTAGTTTCTCCTTATGGGGAAATTATATTTTTTATTTTTTAGGATAATTACATCACCGAGATTTATACCAACATTGCTAAGGAACAGGAGATCGCCAAGGTAAGCTTCATTGTTTCTAAAATTTTTCAAAATATTTTTATTGACGCTGACTAATACTCCCAAAAAGCATGGGAAATAGATCCCGCTTTGTTTTGCTAGCAGTGAGAAAAGTCTAGAAACAAACATGTTTGCGTTTTCGAATGCAGTATTCAAAAAATGATGTGATTGGAATTTCATAATTATAATTTCAGGTCTTCACCTCCTACTTGGAGGAGCATTTGGAATGTTATCGTGTAGCCGTCAGGTCGATTGAAATGGCTCTTCCAGAGATTCGCCGCGACATTGGTAGATTCAATTCTCGTGGAGGACATTTGTCATTTCTTGCAGATAATGCTCGCCCTCGTCCCGTTTTCGGAGTCGATTTGTCAGAGCACCTCCGCCATACGCAGTCTCGTATTGCCATGGTTTTGGAGACTTGCTGCGAGATGCTTCGCAATGGAAATGGAATGACAGAAAAGGGCGTTTTTCGCGTCAGTGGAAATAACACAAAGATTCGTCGTATGAAAGCTGCTTTCGATGCTGGCCAGATTCATGTCAGTCAAAACCCCTCAAAAATTATGTTTTTTAATAGAATGACGCTAAGGCCTATCATTTGGATCCACATTCTGTCTGCAGTGTTTTAAAGAGTTATCTTCGTGAACTGCCTGATCCATTACTTACTCACAGACTATACAATGAGTGGATGGCTGCTGCCAGGTAGTGACAGTTTAGTCAGCTCTGATAACCTTTTTTGCAGAATGGACGGAGAGGAGCGCCTCAAGGCCATTGAAAACTGCATTGTTCAGCTTCCGCCTGCTCACAGAGATAATCTCACCTACCTTGTCAACTTCCTGTCTGATCTTTTGCAATATCAAGAACAGACTTCGTAGGCCAATTCTGGAATTCAAATTTTTTGAGTTGTTCAGGATGAATGCTGGCAATCTTGCTATTGTGTTTGGCCCAAATTTGCTTGGAGGAGATATTGAAGGGAATAATGCTGTTGGAACAAAGGTTGAATTTTTTTCGCCGAAAAAATAGCAACTTTTTTCAGATTGTAGAAACTTTGTTAAAGAATGCTCAGCGTCTATTTGGTATTCCTTTTGGAAATGGAGATTCTCCTCCTCCTCGAGCTATTGACAAGACTAAGGAACAATTGATGTTGGAAATCGACGAATCTTCTAAACTCAATCGCAATAATTCGGCCCGTTCGTTTGCTTCGCCTCGCTCCCGACCTAAGGAAAAGGCCCCTCCGCCGCCGATTATCACACCACGCACCTCAGGTAATCCGTTCTTTGTGTCTGAGAACAATGCCCTTCATAGATCCTCCTCTTATTGATCTCTACGACGACTGGACTTCTATTAATCGTGTCGAAGCTACCCGCCTTTATGGCCCTCATGGATCTCATAATCAAACTCAAAATCATCATTATCAAGGTGTACTTTGTTGAAAATTCTAATTATAATTTATAGAACCTGAACGTGGACCATCTCAAATGACAAATTCTTATGACTCTTTGGATTCTTTCGATGACTTTGCTGATGAATCTCTCTCTCACAGCAATACTGAACGTCGTCCGAATCGTCCTCCGCCACCTGTTAGATTTTTACTCTTCAGCTGAATTAAATACTCTTTAGGCTTTGCGTCATCAGATATCAGAGAATCCTCGTCCAATTAGCTACAATATGGCCATTCAGCAGGAGCAGAATCCTCAACCGATGCCAAGAAGCCAAGCTCTTGTTGTTGAGAATCCTCTGGCCAAAGCTCCTTCTATTCGCAAACCAACTGTCTTGCCCGATACTCATGTCGGAATCAGTGATGACAACAATCGGTTAGTTTCTGCTATTTTTTTTTTCTAAAAAAACATCTATTTTAGTACTTTTGTCGCTGTTGAGGCTCCTCTGCCTCGCGTCAAGCCACCATTGCCAGCCAAGCCTAAGCCTGAAGAGAACAAGGAATCTTCTCGCTTGTAAAACCAACGCCTTCTACAAGCTTCCAACTAGTCTAAAGAGTAACATAACAGAAAGAGTAGAGCTTCGCGCGTTGTCAGTTTTCCCCCCTAATTACGAGCTAGAGCGTTGTGCCTTTTCAAAACATTACATGTTCCAATTCTTTCAAGAGATTTTAATGGCTGTTTGACACATTCCTTATTTCTCTGGAAAATCAGGTTATCACTTATCCCCGTACAACTCTATTTCCCTGCCACAATTCCGGTGCGACAATCGCAATTGTGTGTACAGCCATTTGCTTTCCAAAGCGGCGTTCACTAAGGGTTCGCTTTTTTTGTACATTTTGCTCTTTTTTAGAAAATAAAAATAGTATTTTAAAAACAGTTTTATTAGGCACAGATTGTTGAGGATCACATTTTTTTAATACCAATGGGCAAGGGGCAGCTACACATAGTCATGAGACACTTTTGGAGAAAGGTAAAGTGTGATATGGTTTTATGCGAAGTTGGATGAAGCATTTATCCAGACAGCTTGGCAACCACAGTTCTTGGTCGGAGACATAACAACCCAACAGAAATAGCCGTAACAAAGACAAGTGAGAGGAGAACCGACAATAGAGAACCAGCCACTAGAGGTGAAAGGCAGACTTCTCCTCCAGCCCAACTGGGTGGAACTGTAAGCTTATTGGCTGCTTCAGGATCTGAAAAATTTTGTTTCTTGGCTATTTTAGGAAATTATACTGATTGGTTCATCGATGTCAAAGACTGTCATGTGTTGCGAGATTACATCAACTTCTCCTCGGTTGTTTTCTTCCTTAACTGAACGTTTTCCTCTCAAAGCAGGGGGACAATGATCGGAGGATCTCTGAAAAACAAATTTGCTCCAAAAAATAAATATATTTACCACACATGTTCCTCCTTCTTTAATGCTAAGACGAATTTGACATTGGAAAAATAGGGAATTTTGATCAGCGAATTTGAAAACCTTAGAATTAAATTATCCAAGAGATTGGATCTAATTACTTGAGAAACTTGTCCACCAGTCAAATCGGAAGTGTATTCTAAATTATTGAGAAGATATTTGTCGACGGCACATCCATTTTCATCCAAGAGTTGAACTTCCCTGCCACCTTCCTCCCTAACCATGCATGAGTGGACTGTCGCGCAGAACAGCTGTGAAGAACCTTGAACGCTTATTGCACTACTGAAATGGCATTTGACCCACTTGCGTTACTACTAGAAATGTCTTCGCATGACCACTCGTGGTAGACTGTTTGACCAACGATGGCAAATTTTACGGGTTCTCCATCCTTGGACTCCGTGAGTACCTGAGGTGTAATTACAGTTTTTTGCGACAATTCGGGTTTTGAATTCAATCTCGTTTTCTGACTAGTTGCCTTGAGAAAAGAAACATGCGAAAGGGTAATTGCGTGTAATGGAGCTGACTCTTTCTCAATACCTGGTAACGACATTCGGGCAAAGGAACGTTGATTTCGGTATGTTCCAATGGGATTGAATTAACATCTTGGATATTACTATAAATTGGATTAATCTTCTCCTCTTCTCTGCTTACTCATTGCTAGGATGACGAAGTAATTTTGAAGTTTCGTTTTGCCCCCCGACAACGACAGTCAGCGTCTTCTCCATGTCTGTCCCTTCCCTGGAAAAAGTGGACAAAATTAAGATAATATCTAAAATTACTTGACGTCCAGTTGATTCGTGACCGATTTTTCCATTTCTGCGTAGAAACATTGAACTTTGTAGGACTTATCAACTTTGGTAATGAACATTGGATGGAAGGTGATGATGACTGTAGATGTTACCATAATTCCTCGTGGTGAATTCTGTAATCCTTAATTGAACAAAAATCATATAATCCCTGCAGGAGAACCGGTTGACCCACGATTTTATACGTTAAGCCTTCTGAAGAGCCAAGTGGCTTTATCGGGTTGCAACCTTGGACCGACCAGGCATTGTGTCTCCTCTTGACCCTTGTCAACCTGCGTCGAATTCGATTGTGAGTAAAAAGGGCGGTGTGATATGCTCACGCGAGAAAAATCTTAGTGTAATTTGACAAAAAAGTGGTTCGGATTACAGTCGACCGAGAAATTGACACGTATGCAAGGTGGTTTTTCTGATAATTTTTTAGGTCACCCAGTTTCAAGAAAGTCGTCGTCAAATTCAAATA
Organism: Oscheius sp. JU1382; assembly: GCA_932521405.1. Taxonomy (NCBI): domain Eukaryota; kingdom Metazoa; phylum Nematoda; class Chromadorea; order Rhabditida; family Rhabditidae; genus Oscheius; species Oscheius sp. JU1382. Next base: position 2,631,377 of record OW051480.1, read on the forward strand.
ACAACAGATTATCCTGACCCATGTAGCCTACAATATGTTTTCCTTGGCTAATAGCCTGGAACATGTGCCATTTCTATTGTCGGCAGTCCTTGACATTGAAAGGCAATCCGAAGCATTTAACGCTCGTGTCGTTACGGTCCATCAAACGTTTTTTGACTCATCAAATGTGAAAAGTAGTCGAGGGTTGATCTAATTTTGACTCTATTCAAATGTGTCGGCGGCGATTTTGACAAGAATTTCATTAGTTTAAGGTCGCCTACATCAATTAGGCTTGAGGACGAAGGTAAGCCAAGGCCAGTACATGAAAAAGAAACAATCTAACTTACAGATCTTTGCCGCACAACATCACAATCATCAAAGCGGACAGTCAGATTGACTCCTTTTTGGAGAGTCGCATCCCGACGACATTTTCTATTTCTGGAAATTTGACTTTTTGATACAATTAGCCAATACGGTCTACCCATAGTGGCCCTTAACATAGGCATGACCCTCAAAGACATTTTGAGTGCCAAAACGAATTGTTAGACTCTCACTGCCGCATTCCACAATCGGAGCGCCTGAAAGGTGACAATTTGTAGCTATACAGTCTTGGTAGATGCGCCAAGCTCTCGTATCCAGGTGAATTGGGCAAAAAGGCAATAAAATCGCGATATTATTGGGTCGTCTGACATGAATGATTCTCTTTTCCTGCTTTGATTTGCAGTGAGACCTAGCCGAATGAATAAAAAATTTTAAAGTCACTTTACAGCCCTTTCTGAGAGGTGAGGTTGCGCCAACTGGTGCCGGTAAACAGACAGTTTGGAGATTAATCTCGGTTTAAAGAGGAAAGTGTCAGGGTAGGTCGATCGTTAGGAGAGATAGGTCGAAAAAAGGGTGCCACTTACCTGTCAGACCGTTGTCTATTGTCTCAGAAAGGCATAGAGAAAACTGAAGGAAAGTTGATTAGAATACTAGAAAGGTCAAAACTTACGAATGATATAGCCACTATCCACCGAGGAATCATTCAACGTTGTGAGGCTGAAAGAACAAGATGATTGGGAGTTTCGGAAGAACGAGAATCGTGAAAGGAGGGTCATGTTTTTCAGGAAAATGAATGATTTAACTTCAGTCATTGGCGTGCCAGAAAAACAGGACATTCTCAACCTTTTGATAGAGCCTTTGAATAAAAAACATCATTATTTGTAAGGGGGAAGGACTGGTTACTCTGGGAGAATCTCGAACAAAGGACATGACTTCTGCGCTGAGGGGACAAGACAAGGTCACGCCTGCTCTTTCTAATTGCGCCCCGGAAATAAGCAGCATCTAAAGGTATACCGCCCTAGCCATTTACAACAGTTTGCCGAGCCAGATGGAGGCAGAGATGTTAGCATATGCAAAGCCCCGCCCTGAATGCCGCACCACACGAGGGTCGAATGGTACTAAGACTTCGCGGTTGACCGACAGAAAAGTGTTCCACTTAAGGCCGTCTCTGCCAAGTCCCGATGGACTTCCCAAGTCCTAACCGAATGATCTCGCTGACAACTCGTTCACCTTGTCACTTTTTCAAGCAGTAAAAAGAAAAGATAGAGAGTTACTGTCGACTGTAAAACGTTAAGCGGCAAGTGAGGCGTAAAATTCTTGAAAGAGAACCCGAGTACAAAGTGACCAAGGCTGGATCTAAGATCACGGCCCGCGAAGGAATGCAGTTTCAAAACGAAACGTATGTTTTAGTAGTTTGTTTTTACTTGCTGACAGACATGGAATAGTGAATCAATTGGGAAGATCAACATTGCCATAAATGAAAAGAACCTGATTCAGCTGTTCTTGTTGAAATAACTGACCGAAACGATTGACACCTGGGTGGAAATGTCACGAGTAAGTGACATCTTTTAGTTGGCCATTACTCATTAAACTAGCCATGACGGATTGCGAGCCGTGAAGAACAAGCTATTCTGGGAGGTGTCAACTGACTGTGACAGACAAAAGGAATGCGAATGAGTCTTGGCCCTACTTACCTTTACGGTCTGGAACGTATTTGTATTCGGAGACCTTTCGAGGCCACGCTGGACCAACATCCGGCCAGTATTCATGCAAACATAACTGAAAACGAGAATTCCAATCCCAATTGGGAGTAAGACTTTCTAAATCCGGATTTAAACCATAGCTTGATTTTGTTTTGTTTTTCTTTTTTTTAACTAAGAATCGGGTCACGAAAAGAATCTAAGATTCACAAATCCTTCCAAAACAAAAAGATGTCAACGAAGTAAACAAAAATAGAGAAATCTGAAGAATGTTTTAGCAAGAAGAACAGTTTTTCTGTTGTAACAAACAATCGCCGCTGTAAAAATTCATTGCCAAAAGTGACCACTAAGAACTGTAACGTTCCGTTTGAAGATAATTTGTATATTTTTCTGCTGACTTTTGCTCCTAGTCTCAAGAGACAAAGATGTAATGTACCTAAATTGTACGGAGAAGTTCCAGGCAGACTCGTATTCGAGGATGACCTTGATAATAGTTCGCTTTTAGAAAAAAAATTTGGTTTAAAAATTTGAAATTTGTTGAGAAGGAAGTAACCAAGAGATCGGAGAACAGAAAACGTTTTTCAAGGAAATTTCGGGAATTGTGGGTTTTTGATTTTGTAAAGCGAACGGTGAACCGCGGATCTTGATGTGTTCATTAGTCGAACCCCCTTCTTGTAGCCTGAAAACGGCGTGATTGTGTAAGAATAGATAGGTCCGTTTCACGAATTGACCGCCGATGACTGAAAAAGAGATTCCAAGCATTGTGAGACCATTGTTTCATTAAGAACAACAGTCACGCTTTATAAAGTTGCCAATGTTCGTTCCTCCTTCAATTTTTATTTCCAAATTTCTAGAATTGAACTAAGACCTTTTCAAAGCCATGCGAATAACTTTATTATTTGCAATACTTATATTCATCTCATCTGCATATAGAAGTAGACGAATGCGTCGACAAAATGTCCCATCTCAGCATGTCCAGGTAGGCTTAATCTTTATGAATATCTTCCCAGGTTTTTGCATTCGATTCTGGAGTTTCGTTAGAAGGAGGTACTGTAGTTGACTCAGGAGAGAATAGAATAGATTTTACCGAAAGGTAACAAATTTTCATATTTTTAATCTTTTTTTAGAGATATCAAAGGGTCTTTATGGTCAGACCATTCACTTTTGAAAATAGACAATATGGATTCGTCTTCAAATTTAACAGCTGATCGTCCAGAAGGATATTTCAATATTCAAGGAATCACTGAAGTTCACAGTCAAGGAAACAAAGGAGATGTTAGATTTCCCCTCAAATGAAGATCTTTCCAGGCTTTTGTACAAACGAATCGTCAAATTGATAGTGGCTTTAGTTTTATTCAACATGCCGTCTACAACGGTGCAAATTTTTCATTTGATGATGGGATAATGAAAGTTCAAGTTAGATTTTAACTTATTTTATGATTTTTTTTCTTCAGGGAATAGGCGGGAAATGGATTAGAATGGAAGCCGAGACTTGGAAAAACGATGTTCCAAAATTAATAACTTTCGAAGCTGTGAATAATCCTGAAGGCGAAAGAGAGCTCAAATTAGAAGGTTGGAAATTTTCTTATGAGGAATCCATAGAGTTTCAGCAACTGACAAGCCATATCATGCCGTTATTTGTTATGTAGGTGCTATTATTTATTTTCAATATGCGGGAAAATATGTCAAAATGGATCCAACTTACCGATTTATTGAGATCTGGACTGATAAATATACTATCACAGTTAAAACAGAAGAAGCTCCTTTTAATGTTAGGATCTCAATAACTTGAAAATAATTTGTAGGTAACTATGAGTCAAAATGAAATTGTGATTTTATTAAAAGCTGAAAACACAAGAGTCTGTGTTTTCGTTGATGGAGTTTCTATCCAGGCTGCTCAATTGGCCAAGTAAGTCAGACTTATGAGTTTTTATCCATTTTTATTGGACCCACATTGATAGAAATGGAGGTGCTTTATCAATTGGAGGAAGACCTGTAGTAGCAGATGGTGTTATGGTGAGAATTAGATAATCTAAGTATCGTCTAGATTACTGCCTTGAATACGGATCTTCATATGTCAAATGAAGGGTTGATCGACTCAAAGACAAGAAATTCATATTTAACTGTTCAATCCAATGGAAACCAGGTAATTTTTCCACTCTATGGATGTCAATTGTTATAGATAGGATTGACTGCACAGCATCACGATCTAAAGATCAATGATGGAATCCCTCACATTGTCCTTGATCCAGGAATGTCAGTTGTCGAGATTACCACAAATCATGGTAATTTCGAATTGTCGGCCTTGATGGGTCCATTCGTCCCACCAAACGACAAGTTTGGTAGTGTTGGACCATTTGGAAGTGGACATGGAGGGTATGGCCCTCCTCCTGGAGTTGTTCCTTCAGCAATTCCACCAGTAATGTCCCCGCCATTGCCATTACCTCCACCTCAAATGGGTGGTCCTCCAGGACTTCCTGTAGAATCACCAATGCCGCCTCCTGTAATACCAGCTGAACCTCCTCTTGGAATGAACATTCCTCCCCCGCCTCCTGAAGCTCCACCTCCTCCAAGCCCAATGACTTTAAATGGACCACCTCCAAGCTTAGATATGCTGCAAAAAGGATTTGCTGCGGACATGCCTCCTCCCAAGAAGAACGTTTCAGCTATTCAAAAAGACCTCGATGCTTTAAAGGCTGGCTTTTCTGCTGATATGCCTCCTCCTAAAATGGATAATGCAACGCTTGAAGATAAAGATAGACATAATAATGGCACTGATGTTGAATCTGGCTTTGATTCTTCAAATTCCACAGATTTGGACAACACACGACAAAAGACTACTGATGATACTGATACAATCAAGAGAATTGATGAAGACAAGACTATTACTGATACTATCAAGGATCAAAAAAAGAAAAAACCACAACTTGATCCCAATTTGTTAAAGTCTATGGCTGCAGATGTTCCACACGTTCAGCCTCCAACAACCAGTACTGGTTTGATTCAACTAAAAATATATATTTGTTTAGAAATGACTACTCCTACTACAACGACAACTACTACTTCTACGACGACGACTACTACTACTACAACAACTCCTACTACAACGACAACGTCCATGATGACTACTACTACTACTCCAAAACCAACTACGATTACAACTTTAAGCCCAATGGATGAATTGAAAAAGTTAAGAGAAGAGATGCTGAAAATGAAAGAAAAACAGTATAGAGAATGGCAAGAAGAGCAGGTTCGCTTTTTGTTCACATTTATCTCCTTTGAGATTGTTTTAGACGTCAGATGATGGTGATGGTGATGAGAATGTTGAAGAGTTCACCTATCCAAATGGAACCACAGTCCATAGAGTAGTAAAAACAAGGAGGAAGATAACCACAACAGTTATCCATAAACATAGGGTAAATTATATTGGTTTGTATTCTAATTGATTTTAGGAAGAAATCAAAGAAACTTCTTCAAATGGCACGGCTACGGTAATGAGATTTTCAAAATAAAATGTTAGTTTTAGGGAAAAATTGCGTTAACAACGTCAACTTCTAAGCCAACAACGCTTTCAAAACCAAAAACGGAAGAAGAAGATTTATTTTCTGCAAATGTTTCGACGAAAACTCCAACGCGGAAGAAATTAACTTTAACAGAAGGAGAAACACTTCCGACCATATCGCCTTTAAAGCGAAAGACCTAGTCACAATAAAATTGTTAATTCAAAGTTGTTTGCCCCTTTGAGTTATCATTGATAAAGATGGCGCTGCCACTAATTGTGACGTGTCCTTGAAATTCCAATAAAAAACCGTTGATAATTTTTCAGCGCCACGCTTTCTCTCCCACTTCGAGAAGATTTACTCAACGATGCCTGTATTCACTTTTATCTCAATAATAATTGCCTTAGGTTTGGAATACAAAAATCACAAAAGTTTATTATTATATTGAATAAATAAATAATCTTAAGATGAAATTGATCCTGTAAGTCTGACTATTTCATTTATGTTTTTGAACCTCACCATGCGTATGCTATACCTCTTTTGGAACTACATTGATATTATTAAAAAAAGAGTCAACAGGTAAAATTTATTAGATTTTTTAAATAGAATCTATCATTTTTAGTCAAAAAGGGTTTTTAATCGACGTAAACGTACGTAAAGAAGAGAAAGAAGAACAAAAACAGCAAGCCGTTGAGCCCGTTCCACTTGTGACTCCTGAGCCAATCGAAACTCCAATTTCAGTCCCAGAACATTCTCTTATAACACAGACTCTTCAAGAACTGATCCTAGCATTATTTTAACCAGATTGTCTTCAAAATTATTTTGTGATTTAATAAATTGTTTCAAGTAGTTGAGACATTTCTTCTTGAACTCTATAATGTCTTAGCTTTTTGGTTCCAATCTAGGGATCAAAGGAAGGAGTGGGAGGTCAGCATTCTCTTTCTTTTTTCTTACTAATCTCTTTTTGGTTAATGTGGGGTAGTTGTTCAAGACTGGAGGCTAGGATAATGACAGGAAGGTGTGTGTCAGTCCTCTGGAATTGCTCTCTTATGCTGGTCTCTTTATTCCCTACTGAATAAAAACCATGTTAAATACACCTCAGGTAATTTCTTTGGAATTTATAGTCGCTTTTTTAGGGAGAAGGGAAGGATAATTTAACGGAATGCATGATAGAGCTGGCACAGGAGTCGACCTACGCTCCGTGTGATCTTCTCCGTGGAAAAGTAAATCTAAAATTGAGTAGGGGATTTCTCATCATCAACTCATTGCGTCTAACCCTTAAAGGAATTGGGAATATCTCTATTAAGGGGAAGGTATTTCAATCTTTTTCGAAATATGTGCTTCAGCGGGAGGAATCGTGTTACGAAAGCTGCATTTATCTGAAAAAAGATTGGAACCTGGTAGGTTCAAGGATGACCATTGTTGATACCGATGCTAGTTATGCTTTCCAAGTAATAATTTTTACTATTTTAGATTCATTTTTTAAGGAAATTTTACCTCCTTTCCTACCAACGTCTGTCCAAAGCACCAAAGGTTCAATTCTTTATTCACTTATTGCAAGTCTGGAGTATCTGAACGAGGGTTAATTTTCAAAAATTCTAACCACCTATTGTAGAAAATGAAATCTGTTTGGTAAAAGCTGTTAGAGGAATTACTATAGTTGAACCAATTGACCTAAATAGATCACCAAAGATATATTTTGAGCCGAGGAATGAATCAGAGCAAAGAAAATTTGGATGGTTTGCTTGTACTGGCGGACAAATTCGTCTCAATCTAACATTGGAAAGAACAGCCTTTGTCTGTGGAGAGGCTGTAGCAGTGACAGGTGTCTTTTATTCCCCATTTTATCACAAATTTTAGGAAGAATAGAAAATAAAAGTGATAAACATATAGAAAAAGTCAATGCTGTTCTACAAAGAAGATTACAAATGGGCACAGATCTTTCATACACTTCTGAGGTTGAATCTCACTTTCTCTATTTATTCAAGAATCTAGGAAACATTCATGGAAGTTCAAGATATTCAAGAAGAACTTCTAGCAATGTATGTCGTCCCAGGAGCAAATATAAGAATCGACAAAAGGATTCACATTCCATCTTGTCCACCAAGGTTTAATTTTCAGAATTTCAAAATATCCATTTCCAGTACGCAACTCTCGCCCTTTCTTAAATCTGGTTCACGAACTTCGCAGGATATTGGACTTTTCCAAATTAGAAGACGTTCAACGAGGAGACAATCCTCCCAAATTAGTTTGAAAACAGAAATGAGACGAATCATATCCATTTCATATAATTATTTAATTCGTGTTAAATCAGCAGGTCACCCAAAATTATTTTAAAAAATGAATTTAGGTTCTGATATTATTGAGATTATAATTCCTGTTTTAATTGGTTCAAAGCCATTAAAAGATCCTCTCATGAAAATAGAAAATTTTGATATGTAAGGCAAGCAAAATATTTGAAATTGATTATTTTAGGGAATCCTTTCCTGGAGCCATCTATAGACAATGTCGAATCGATAAGCCTGTCCCTTTACTGGACGAGAAAGTTCGTACACTTTGCAATAAAGCCCAGCTGCAGCATATAAACAAGTACCCATTTTACGCTTCCCTTCCCACGTCCTCTAAACAAAGCAAGAAATTGAGTACCGTTGCAGGGAACCTGCGAAATGAGGCCAAAGTACTCAACGCTATAATGGGGTAAGACTAGGCAAATACTTATTCTAAATTCAATTGATTTAGGCAAGCAGCAGAACATAAAGCTTCTGAAGTTAAACCCCTGCAGGTGGAGACACTTTGTGATTGAAAATAAATATAAACTCGTAACACATTTATCTAAAAGGGTCAGTCAATAAGCGGATGGAATGACAATGAAATACCTCAACTGTTTTTAGACATAACAACCAAAATAAATTATGAATATCACATTTCGCACCTTGTCAAAGTTGGCTAGGTATGAGCTTAGGATAGAATTTTTAAACGATGAGATTATCAAAACGGACGAACCATGAGTTGAAAGCGATGAATATTTTGACATGACACTACACGAGAATAAATTTTCTATTTGTCCTTCTTGGACTCCTCCTTGGCAGTGCTCTTCTTGGGAGACTTGGAGGCAGAATCATCAGTCTTTTCGGCTGAAGAAGATCCTTCAATTGCGGCAACTTCAGCAGCAGCAGCTTGTTCACCAGTAGGATCTTCCATGGAAACTCCATATTCATTCATTCTCTTGGGATCAACTCTGTAGATCCAACGCTGATACAAATAGATCTAAAATATAAAAAGTTAAAGTAAAACTAGTAATTTTCTGACCAGGAAGATGATGTCGTCGCGGAAACAGCCGATTCGATACATCAAGGGCATTCGAATGACAAAGGCGAAGAGATCATCAATGAAAGTATTGATGAACTTGTAGGTCAGCATTCTCCAAGGAAGATGAGCAACCGATTTCAGTTTGTAGTTGATGAACAATTGAGGAGTCATAGTAATGAAACCGAAAGTAAGAAGGAATCCATAGAGCATGTTGAGAACCCAGGAGTACCATCCTCTCTGCTCGACGTACATCAATGAGTAGATGGAATATCCTCCCAACAAGGGGAAAAGCACCCAAGAGAGGTATTTGAAAGCCATCTAAATTATAACTCTACAATTAAATTTTATGGAAAAATAAACCTCGTCGTAGACTTTAGTTTCAGATTCAATGTATGATCCCTTATCGCTGAAAACAGGACGAGGAATAATGCCAGCGATCTTGTTCTCGTAGTCAACAGAAACATTCAAAACTTTTGGAATCTTCCAGCATTCAATGAGGAGTCCAACTCCAACGGACATCTTTACAACAAAGTTAGTGTCATTGTCGCAAATATAGAGGAAGACAATAACAGACTGAAAAATGGGTTATTTAAATGACTAATTGATGATAAACCTGGAAAATATTGAACAAGACTGATCGAACTGAAAGACCAGACAGATCCTTTCTCGATCTCCAGAATTGAATGTCATTCTTGAAGGCAAGGAACTCGAAAACTGTGTGAAGAAGAGAAACAACGACAGTGACTCCAAGAAGAATTGGGTTAGTTTCCAACAAAGCCTGCTTAATAGAATCTTGGTCGTCATCCTCTTGTTCGAACATTTCACCTCCAAGCATTCCCGACCACTTGTTTCTCATCTGAATAAGAATAAATAATTAATTCAAACACTAATTCTACCTGCTGACTAGCATAAAGTTGATATTTGAAGAGTGTAAGTGGTTGATAAGTTACTGTGAGGTTGATTTCTTTGACTGTCTCATTAATGGGCATGTAGTCTGACCCCAAGTTCCAATAAGAATTGAACATGAAGATGGGCAAGTAGAAGCCTCCAATTGAATCAAATTTAACAGATTCATCAAGAGGAGAAGGAAGAGATCCTGAAATAGAATGATTAAGGAAAAGATAATAATTTACCTTTAGTCCAAGCAGTTTGATCATCAACCAAACTGAGGGTAATATTTGGATGCCAAAAACTCAAAACTTCAAAGGACATAGTCTCGGCTTTCTTGAGATCCTCTTCGCTCTGCTCACTTTGACCAGTCAAAAGGTTTGCTGTCTTCTTGTAGTGCTTCTTCTTATACTTATTCAACTGTTTGCAGTTATAAATTGTCTAAAACTGTAAATAATTATAGAATTTTAAAGTTAACCTCTCGTTTCATATGACTTCTATCGTGAGGATTTGGAGAATGTCCAGCCTTTGTGACAAAGACGTGGAGATAAAGTGATTGATTCCTCCACAATGGTTCAGGAGTTGGCATAGTCTTGTGGAAGATCAGATTTCCGTCCTAAAGCGCATTAATATCAAATGAGATTTTACCTTTTCAGGACCAGCATTCCAATCTCCATATTTCATGCCTTTCTCAATCCAGAAAGTTTTACTAATATCTTCAAAATCTATAAAAGTATCGTCAGTGTGATCCAAAAATAGATAGAGATCAAAGAGTTGTCCTGGAAGGAAGAGATTCCTAGAAGGAGGGAAGCGAGGAGCATTTGCTGCTCCAGTGGTATTTGTCTGAGCACCTGGTCCACTTGTCCACCCCTATAATTCGAAGAAATAAAAGTCGAATCAAAATCTTACCCGAAACATACTAGAGATGAAGTAAATCATTATCATTCTTCCAAACATTCCTTTCAAGGTACCCCATATTCCTCCTTGTTGTTGCTCTCCAGCTTCACCACCGACGGCTGCCGGTTCCACAGCGTCGGCCATTACCACTTCTGAAAAATGAAATTAAAATTGATGTTAAAGGAAGGAAAGCAAAGGTCACACTGTTACGAAATTAATCAATGGGAAAACAAGATTTTTGGTTATCAATATCAAGAAATGAATCGTAAACGTAGCAAATGAAAGCAAAAATATTTATATATTCGTTTCAAAAATATTTTTATAGAATTTAAAACCAGATTAGAAGGAAAATAAAGGAAAAAAATTTAGGTAACATGCAAATGGGGTTACTGGATTGATGATTGAAAGCGACTGTGAAAGCGCTGCGCATTATTCGAAGGTTCTATCGTGTCGGGACTCGTTCTCAAGAAAGTTTAGGTACACAGTCACAATGGACCATTATTTAAATTGTAACAATGGGTTGCTTAATGTCTTATTCTTTCTTTTGTACTTTTTCTCTTTTTCATTTCGATTGTTGGAGAAAGCAGAGCTATCATTAGCACTTCTTTCAGTTTAATAAAGTAAAGAAACTAACTTATATCCGAGTGCTTACGTAGCAAAGTGATTAATTACTTTTTAATTAATTCGTCCTAACCGAATTTATCTTTCTAATGATTTTCATTTGGAAATATTTCAACATACTTTTCCCCAGAATTTTTGCAAATTACTATTGACGCCATTATGAAAATGAATAAGTCTTTTTTATTTCGTTTTGATGCATTTCGTGTGATATTCAATAGCATTTTCTTTGCAAAGTCTGTAGGACCGCTCTGTTCTGTTCGCTCTCTCTTTGACCAAACTCTCATATTTTGAGTGTTTATGAGCAGCTTTGAGCGATAAAGTAAAGTCCCGCCCTTGATGTCATGTGCCAACCAAACAGTTCAACTCAAATGCACTGCATTTTGACCCGAGGGTGGTCCAATGAGGGCAGAATTTTTCACTGCCTTCCGGTTTGCCTTTTTTCATTGTTTGGATTGGACAAACAAATCTTCCTTCTTGTCGCATGTCTTGACCGGTTCATCAATCGAATTCTTTCAGATTTTGAATGCAAAAATGGAGCCAACCTTCCACGATGAAGCGTTAAACGTCTGCTCATCCATCTCCTCAAATCACTCCTATGAATTCCCGCCACTTCCATCGCCAAAACCATGTAGGTTTTGCAATTTATTATTTGCTTTTACACTATTAGTCTAACGAATTGAGGGCCTCATCCCACTCTCTTCATTGTCACGCGTTAATTTCAAGCGTTTGTTCTATGATGTGGTGCTGTTTATTTAGCCGCCTGCACATGTAGTTTTAATCACGAAGATCCAGAAGAGCAATTGATATTTTTAATTTTCAGATGAAGAAGAAACAATAGCAATACCACTTTCGCCAGATTCAAGAAAATACAAAAAGAAAATATCTCTACTCAAAGATAGATACGAAGAAATACAGACAAACAACGATGCGTTGCGGAATAGATTGCTCCAAATGCAAAAGGTTTTTGGTCCAATTCAGTCAGCTGTAATCTCATATTTGCAGGAGATAACGCAACAAGAAAAGCTGAGAAAAATGTTAGTCTTTACTCTGGAAGCGCGTGGAGATACTTACTACAACACTGCAATAAAAGTCACTCTACCAGTAAGTTAATCAAATTAATCATAATTAACCAATCTTTAGCCAGAAGAACCAGAGCCAGAAATAGTTGTAGAAGTGGAAAAAGAAAAAAAGAAAAGAGAAAGAAAAGAGAGAGATAGAGCACGAGAAAAGGCGCGAAAGGCTGCAAAAAGAGAAGCCGACAGGGTATATACGTTTAATAATATTTTTTTAAATCTACATTTCTAGAAAGCTAAGCTGGATGCAGAGATGGCAAAGCAGAAAGAGATTAAGGAGCCAACTCCTCTTCAATCATTGTTGCAAACTCGACATTAAGACCGGGCCTAAAGTTTAAAGTCTACGTGCTCATTGTGCATTTTATTTGTTTAGATCTAATTACCCACGACCATTATTTTGTTGATTCTTTTGTCTACATTTGTGATATTTTTCATATCGTTCCCCAATGTGGCCTTATTTTTACCCTACGAGTTGGAAATATCCTTATCACAGCTCAATGTAATTTTATAACTTTGTCGGGTCTAACTATCATAATGAAGTTTGCTCCCCTTCCTTTTCACTAAAATAGTGTGGGTGGCCCTCTATTTGGCTCGAGATCTATAAAACAGGACGACTGGATGAGACAGCTGCGCAAGTGAGGAGACCTCGAAATTAATTAACAACTTGCCCATAAAATGGGAAGAATATATTGGTCCCGTAAGGAAAGACTCACTAATATGAAAATTTGTTATGGGACTTGACTAAATTGCTATAAACAAGGAACCAGGAATTAAGATCAAGTGTATTGCCTGCGAGGATCCGCATAAAAACAGTGGTTTCAGTTGCAAAACAAGTAGCAAACACAGTAATATGTGGAAACCAAGATGATAATTATTTTTGTTGAAAATATTCTTCTTGTTCTTCTTCCTTTTTTTCCTATTTTCATATACAAAAACCCTAAGGCAATTGGAGTAATAGAGATGCCATCTCAACACGTTATTGTTCACTTGTAAATTCATTCCTACTCTTACTCTGACTTCCTACTTTTTAAATTAAATTCCTGAAAACTTTGAACTGAATCATGTGAACGGAAAATGAGAAATTTCCTAGTGTATGAGTCAAATAATCTCATTGAGAAGGCCATCCTGTTAACGTCAGTTAGTACTACGTAATTTCAGCTAAGACTGACAACTTCTTGTGACATGTCTGGGCCAAATTTCCATGGGGAAGTCTTATCCTCACTCAATTTTTACGATATTTCCGTTTTAGCTAATTGTTTTGATGTTTGATTAAGCGGAAAAAATAGCTGATAATCATTCTTTTGGCGACGAGCTACATTCTAATCTACTCTTTTCGTGCGTGAATTGAAGAAGCAAAGCTGATCGAGGTCCTCTTGCCTCATCAAACATTACCCAATTTTCTCAAAATAATTACTCCCAATATCCAAGCTGTCATTAGTCGAGGACCCATCTGTTTTCTTCAACATTTCGCATCCCTTCAATCATCTAATGCCTCTGTCTTTGATGTCTCTCTTGATTCCTAGTTCTAGAATCCACCCACCTTGAAGCGATGCACGTAGCCCACTTGCTTCATCATTGTTTTGGTGATGAGGGGGTGTTGAAGTAAGTCGAGAACATAGTTCAACATAGCTTTGGCTTATCCCTTCCCCTATGCTACGCGCACGCGCCAAATAAAGCTAATGGACGGAAGCCTCCTATATGCGTGTGCCACTCGAGTGGCGATTCCCGTCTAAACCGTTCGTACTTTGGAAAATTCAGGTAAGTTGATTAGTTCAAACTTGATTTAGTTTTTTCTCTCTCCCTTGGTTAAATGTCAGCTCAATGATCAGATAGCACCTGGAATAAATAAAAAGAATATGAGATCGCTTGAGTATAAGGGAACACTAATTTCATCCGAAAATTCTATTAACATTGCCAGTGAGACACACCACCTTGCAGTCGAGTTGCTTGTCGTATCTTTGACCATAGTCGGTATTAATTATATCTGGTCTTCATCGTCAAGGATCACTGAAGCTCTTAACCTATTCCTATTATTGCACTCGCAAATAATCTCTGGCGTTTATCCTTGTCTATGAACTTTAACTAGCTCACTCTCCTCCAGAAACCCAGCTTTTCCATTTGAATACGTCACCTTCTTTCCTGATCAATTATTCCCGTGAAAGTCGTTCCTTTTTTGAGTCGTTAAAGTTTCGACCTTCTTGTCCATTCTTGGGACCAAGTTTTCAGATATTCTCAGACTTTAGCTGCATGTTTTCCGTTCTAAAAGATTGCCATTTCAGAAGCAGGTGTGCATGAGTAATAGCATGTCAACTAACCCATGTGTGAAATCTGAATGACCGCACGCGCATCTTCATCTACAGTTCAAGATGAGGTAAGAGTCTGGCTTTTTTACTAAGTTTGTCTCCTTCTACGAAAATGACCCTAATCAGGTCTCTAGAGAATAAAGTGATGAAAACATGCCCTCTTCAGTAGAATTAGGAGGCAATCCCTCACTATTCATGGAGGATTTCCCCCAAATATGACGTTATTTTTAACCGCCATCTGTCGTCTGATCAAAATCTCAGTCCAAGGAGATTGTGTTCCAGGAACTTTTCGCTCCATTGAGTTTTTGCTTTTATGATGTGGGTGGTGTTGTTTTCTCAAGACCTCATTGGAGTGCAATTTGCGACTCTAAGGTCGGACAATTTTGAGGCATATTATGCGGTGCGAATCTGTGGATGACATGCGCATTAAATCAGCCAATTGGACCTCGTCTCGTCCCCGTCTTGTATAATCCAAGGACCTCACTCTCTCTCACTCCCTATCTCACACGTGTCTTACTTTTCTGCTCCCGCCAACATAAAAAATTCCATTTGGTGGCAAAACAAATGCACTGATCCGCTTTTACCAAAGGCTTATCCATGCACGAATTTAAAGCTCGTCTCACGCCTACATAGTTTTTTGAGCAGCAGCCGAAAGAGAAGTTTTATTTGGACCCGTTCCGTGAGCGACGAAGAGCTCTTCTCTCAGAGCAATAACCGAATTATAAGCTAATTCGGCAAAAGTCTAAGATATACTTCGTGGTAATGCACTTGGAGAGGTTCATCGTTCGTTCTCTTTTTTTCTTTTTGGCTGTTCTTTGTCTCATAGAAATCTCTGTAATTCGGTAATGAAATCCGCAGAAGGATTAGCAAAGAGACAAGTATCGCGTTTCGGGCCTAACCTGCCACGGGCTAGTCTTTCATGAACAATCCCAACATATTCTCAGTCATTACATATGATGAGAAGTCCTTCAGGAAGACTTTCTTTCATCTCATATATTTAACTCATCTTGCTTCTATCTCTGGCCAGACTCCTTTTTGTTTTTCTCAAGTTTCGAGGAACAATTTGCTTTAAGCCGGTATATTCAATTTCCGGTCTGAAAGAAACAAAAGATTTTATGAGCGTTAACTTGAGAAAAACAATTTTTTATTACTTCCACTTGGTTCTCTTTCATAGTGTGCCCTTAGCTTGACTAGCCGTTGAAATAAGCGCACTTTTTCCTAAAATAATGGATCAAACCTCGCAATTTATATTTAATAGAACCAGTTGGTCGGTTGACTTGTTGTTTATTCCTACCTTAAGCTTATGATTACTTATTGAAGTGGCGTTCTGCCCTTTTTGTTTTCTATTGCCCAAAACTGCCAAAGGGAGTCTTGAGCTTCTCAGATTTGTTTTTGACCCACCTTCTCTTTAAAACAAAGCGCCAATGACAGTGTCAGGAAGTAATCAAGATAACCTTCGTTGCCATATAGCTTCCTCCCCCATGCGGAGTTCTATTCCCGTCTCGTCTCGTAAACCCCAGCTAGTTGACGAGTTGTCCCATTTTGGTTAGCTGAATTAAAGGAGGACACATTTGTGCTAATGATCCTAGCCACAGGCTCGGATGTCCTAAAACTCTCGAGTTTCGAACCCTGTAATTAGTCTCGTATAGGCATCGCGATCATGCGGTAAGTCATCAGCCCTAGTCAAAACAGATTCGTTTGCCGATTTCTTGAGGTTTGCGCTAAGCCGATTTGGAGCCATTAATAGCACATTGTCGGAATAACAGCTCGAAAATTTATGTAAATTGCAGTCAATTCGTTCGTGTAATGCGTTACCTCGCTAACCTCTAATTGCCTTCAATAGGATACAAGTATCCCTGCGAAGTTGAACTCTCTGATTTCTGCCAATTTTACTCTCTCTACATAATCCTCTCTTCAATGGATTACAAGATTATCCTCTAAAAAGAAGTCACCCCTATCCTATTCTATACCTTACTCTTCTTACGAAAATCATGACGCTTGTCCCCAGATGCTATAAACATCTAAAACGCATCTGTTTGAACAATGATGTCTCAAAGAATTCCTAAATCCATTGGTGTTATGTTATCCATCATAAGGAATTATATTCCTCACTTAAGAGATTCATTTTGAGCAGGATCAGGAAGAGCGTCGCCCTCCCACCTTGATCATATCAAGACCGAGACCCTCTTTCTCGGCTTCGTAATCTTTATAATTCTTCCTTGTGTCCTTTCTACGGCTTCAAGTCCTTTACGAAAACGGTTGACAGACAACCTTGATTGTAAACACCCACGATCCCACGGAAATTGTTGAGCCGGAAGTTCAATTGTTTTTCCATGAGAACGACTGCTTGGGTATTAACCTTGTTCTGCGTTGCAAATGTCAAATAAGAGCTCGTCCCGACCAAGTCTTTCAAGGAAAGCCATTTATAGGCATCCTAGTACCTTCTTTGAACATTTTCATGCTTCATCAGGCTTGTATGACTTCTGTTCTTGTGATTCAAAGGAAGTTAGGCACAATGTTTCCTCCAAATTGTTTTCCCTAATTTTCGATGAATTTCTAATTTTGTTAGATTATTTCATTGAGTTTTTTGGTTAATTGCAATGCCGAAGTTTTTTGTTCAAGAGTCTTAAGAGCTATTTTCATCGCATTCGTTGGCCTTCGTTTCTTTTGTTCTAGAAAAATTGAACTTTTGAACATCCCTCCGGGAACCTGCTTTGTAAGGATATTTACCGGAGAAGGCTTGTCGGATATGCAGATTACGCTCTAGGCATTCTTCTTAAACCAATAGTTTGGATTGATCGTTGGACTTCACAAACAACTGCTTGAATCCTCGTTTATTTCATGAAGGGACGCAGATGTTGTCCGAACTTGAAGCATTTTGAAAACACATGATGTGATGGCGACCACTTGAAGGCCAAGACTTATGTCTATTTTCTTCTGTTTTTGTTTCCCGTGGTTGTCTCTGGTTCGCAAGACAACCTCGTAATTTTCTGTCTATTCGAATATCCGTTTGCAGGTCCAGCTATGTCATGATGGATGCCACAGAGACCTACACTTTCTTTCAGGTTTGTTCGAAGTTTATTATTCTTTATTTGGGGTCAGAAAAGCCATTGCTACCAATAAATGCACGTACTCTTTTTCATATTCATGATTTTTGATGAATATTCATTGCGGTCAACATCTCACGCACAAAAATCTTTTAATCCAATCATTTTACAGGTTTTGAAAGGAAGTGCCCTTTTTCTGCTAGTACTCTGGACAATCTTTGCAAACTCTCTGGTTTTTATAGTTCTTTATAAGAATCCTCGTCTGCAAACGGTTCCAAATCTTTTGGTGAGTTTAAGAGCGGAAATTAAACAAATCTTTCAAAGACCAAGTAAATAGTAATAAACCCACCGCGTTCAAATAAGAAAAGAGATTTTAGGTTGGAAACTTGGCCTTTTCTGACCTCGCCCTTGGACTGATAGTGCTTCCGCTCTCTTCAGTTTATGCAATCGCTGGTGAATGGGTCTTTCCGGACGCACTCTGCGAGGTCTTCGTCTCAGGTAAGGAAGTAAAATGCGCTTGAAAGAACACAAAATATTCAGCTGATATTCTCTGTTCAACAGCCTCAATATGGAATCTTTCGATTGTTGGTCTAGATAGATATTGGGCCATCACTACTCCGGTGGCTTATATGAGTAAAAGAAACAAGAAAACGGCTGGTATTATGATCATATCTGTCTGGGCTTTTAGCGCCTTAATATCGTTAGCTCCTCTCCTGGGATGGAAGCAGGTGCAACCGACAGCGTTTGCAACTCAATTCCGCTATTTTTAGACAGCTCTAACTCCGAATTTAATTATGGAGAAAAATGGCACCATCCGTCAATGTACATTTCTTGATCTTCCGAGCTATACGGTCTACTCGGCTACGGGTTCATTCTTCATTCCTACCCTTCTTATGTTCTTCGTCTATTTCAAAATCTATCAAGCTTTCGCCAAGCACCGTGCCCGCCAAATCTACCGCCAAAAGGTCAGTTGCCAGCGAGTGGATTATGGTAGACAGGACTCCGCACAACTGACACTTGACCGGAGCTAAGTCATTCGAATCCGCTGTCGTTCCGTTTTGTGGAATGAGAATGCTGCGTATCCTGTCCTGTGTCTTCTGGCGGATCATGTCCGTGTGTAGTGTTATCCGTGTATCTACGTCTCTTTGAATTCCTTTCCGCGAAGTTATTTTCTTTAATTTCAAAAAATCAAAGAGACGTAAATCTGTAAAAAGAAACCTTTTTTCCCGACGGTGTAAGCGCTACCTTTCCACAATAGAATTAATAATGAATGTTCCCATCTGTGGATCACTAGCTAACAGCATATTTTTAGCTCGCCGTCTCATCACACGTAAGTACCTCACACGGGTGACATATTTCCTTCTTTCCCTCAGCTGGTTTGCATGCTTGTTGTGTTTTTTATTTATTTCATTCTTGCGTTTATTCTCAATATGCTTCTCGTGATCTCACCACATTGTAACTGCTTCAGTATTATTAAGTTCGTAGGAGTTTATGACAGTGTTGGCTAACCCACATCAGAGAGCATGCTTCGGCGTTTTGACTTTCGAGTCATTTCATCGTTGCAGGTTATTCGCAAACATATCGAATCTACTATTCTTCATGAAATAAGCCATGTCCTACCCACTTCGGATGAATTCGCTAAAGAAGAGGAAGAAGACAGTGAGATTAATCCTTTATAAAACAATTTAATTAGGCGAAAGTTCCGAACAAGTTGAAAAACCGAATGGCAATGACGTGATATTGGAAGAGGAAGAAGAATCGGACGAACGCATAAATGATGTATGAATTTTGTCAACCAAAAAATTGCTAAATTTAAGAATCATACCACATCAACTACTGTAACTGGAACAATTGCTGGTCCGCCTGAAGCACCTTATATAAAAAGGGAAGCAAAGGTATCGAAATCAGTTCCTGCAACATTGGACAAACGGGAGAAAAAGGAAAAAGTTAGAACTATGGTCAGCATAAGTTATGAGAAAGTTCAACGACATAAGAAAAGGTTTGCTTCCGCCAACAAAACAAACAGAATAATATAGGAAAGAGAAAAACTTCCGCAAAAGTCTTCAAAGAAAGCCAAAGGCTATTTCTGCCGCCAAGGAGAGGAGAGGAGTCAAAGTTTTGGGAATCATTTTGGGCTGTTTCACCATATGTTGGACTCCTTTCTTTATGTAAGCCCGGTTGATTTATCTAAAACAGTTTATAGAATGTATGTATTAGTTCAATTTTGTAAGGAATGCAGCCCTAATCCACATATCGAGATGTTTATTACCTGGTTAGGATACAGTAACTCTGCAATGAATCCAATTATTTATACGGTAAGCTTGAAAAATGAGAGATAAATCATAATAAAATTAAGGTTTTCAATCGAGACTATCAAATAGCTCTCAAGAGGTTATTCACGTCGTCGAAGAAAACACCTCCCGTGAGGACGCTTTAAGCAATATGCAAACTTCCCCGACGTTACTACTACTCAGGGATTGCAATTTCCTTGAGGGAAAGATGTGTCATTTCAGATCGCCATAGCTATGGGTCTTAGCAAAGAAAAAAATAAACCAAAATAATTTACTGTAAATTGAACTTTCTGTCAAATAAGATATTGAATTCGCAAGATCAATCTTTAAACACATATTACAACCCGGTGACCTGTTCATCAGGTTCTGTATCCTCTTCTGGAGGGCAAGTGGTAACGATGGGAGGAGGAGTGTCAGTAGATGAAGGAGTCTCAAGATCTTGAGCAGGAGTTCTTTGAAGACGGCGAGATCGCTGATACATTTTCAATTAAGGAGTGGATACTTACAGAAGAGAATGAAAGCGAATCATGATGCACTTCAGCCAGAGTGTCGTTTTCATTTTCCGAGCTTTCATCAGTCGCAGCTTCTACCACGTTGTCAAGGGCTGTATCGTCAATCGTCTCATGATCAATCATTTCAAATTCGTCAGTTCCTGAAATAATCTTCAAGTGATCTCTAAAATCCAAGCCTGTGTCAGTGCCTTGAGCTGATTCTTGTCCAGTTGAATCGCGATGAAGCAGTCCTGAGATGTTTCTTCTTGTATTTCTCCTTGAATGAGCTTCCTCGTCGCTGACCTCAGTGATCACAGAAAGAGGGAACTCAGCCGTTAGGTTTCTAATCGGTGCTAATGAGGGGGCAGAAGCTGAAGAAATTATAAAGCAAGATCATTTTTCTTACTAGCAGGTTTTGGGCCTAATTGCAACGATGTTTGACTTCCTAGCTCAGGTCCCCACATCTTTCGATTCTCCACGGGAGTAAGCTGCTCACTAATCGAGGGTGAATTGGAAAATGGTCGCCATTTTGAACTGAAAACGATTAAAAAAGCTTTTAAAATGCTTGCTTAAAAGAGTTTTTGCTCAAGACACTTTCTGAACGAGCAAGAGGTGTTCCTTTGGTACTAAGAGTTCGAATCAAAGTCTTAACCGTAGGCGGAACTTCAATTCTAGCTTCGCCATGCTCGCTCGACATCAAAACTGAAGGGAATTAGCTTTAGAAAAGAATGGTGCCTACTTGTGCTATTTCTGATAAATCCATCGGTATTCATTCCATCAACAGACATTCCACCCCATTGGCTTTCAGGTCTCCAACGAACGTCATCATCATTCATATTCGCTGAAAGATAAGTTTCACCAAAGTTAGAGAAATACTTGGAGTTTCAGGTTCTTTCCTTGGCTCAATTTCATTGCCAGTTGATTGGTCAATCAGTTGCAAAGCCCAGAAATATTTCTCTTCCACTTTTGACTAAAGTTTTAAAGAATTAATCAAGTTTTAGAATAGGCATACCTGCATGTAAGCATAAGCAGTCGAGACAACAAATAAACCACTAATATAGAAGATATAAAGAACTAAAGCTATTGATAAATGTAAAAATAAAACTTTACTTAGAGCAAAACGCGGATGTCTTGGTACGACATCTCCAAAACCGATAGTCGTAAGAGAGGTAAATGTGAAATAAAATGACTCGAAGAAAGTCCAATCTTCCCAAAGTGTAAATAACCACGAACACGCCATTA
Source organism: Oscheius sp. JU1382 (assembly GCA_932521405.1). Lineage (NCBI taxonomy): Eukaryota > Metazoa > Nematoda > Chromadorea > Rhabditida > Rhabditidae > Oscheius > Oscheius sp. JU1382. The sequence continues at coordinate 2,653,039 of OW051480.1, forward strand.
GGAAAGTGAATAAAATAATGATTGCTATTTGCCAAGGAACCTTTTCATATTCATCAACCATATTTGATTCATCCTAACTTTTTATAAGTAAATTTAAGGTAGTCTACCTTTTCTTCCTCTTTTTCAAAATTCATATTGGCTTCTAGTAATTGCATGTCATCAGGAGATTTTGATAAACGATATTTCCAATAGCGGCCTCGAGCATTTCGATAACTTTTGGAGCATTTTCTAGAATTAATTGTTATATGATAGTTTAGCTTAGATAACCTTTTGATGACACCGTAGTTATCTCGAAATGACCTTAAAATGGGAGCTCCAAATACATTCATTACTCCAAAAAGTAAAGGAATGCTAACAAGAGCATAAAATATAAAGAAAATCCTTCCATAGAATGTTTTAGGCGCGAGAATTCCATAGCCTTAAAGTAGAATATTCAAAAAGAAAGAAAATTCGTCTCAACACATGGAAAAGTAGTGAAATTGAGGGGAAATGAGTTATTTGGATCTGCTAGGTATCAAACGGAGGAGAGAATCATTGAATCTATGTAAATAATAGACCCAAATCTGGGGAGAAGGAGTGGATTTTTGGGATGAAGATTGAATCCTAAAGAGATAGCAATTAGACCAGACGACGCTGTTGTAGGGATAAAGATGCTGAAAGTAGACTCAGATCTAAAAGAAGGCGGAACTTGGAGGGAGAGGGAGGGAGAACATAGGGAGAACATAGGGAGAACCTAGAGAGAGTGAATCCAAACTGGAGAGTGTGAGGACTCAGTGTAGAGAAAGTATTTAAAACTGGGGAGAAACAAAAAAAATTCAACATACCAATTGTGGTGAAAACAGTTCCCGAAAAAAATACAGAATTCCAATAATCCCACTCCCATTGTTCAGATATTCCATGATCTTCTTTAAATACATCATCATATCTAAATAAGATTTTTTTAAATTTCATTTTCATAAACCTTTGCAAAATCTTTGTAAGAGCATGATGACAATAAGAATTAGATTTTGTCAATTGAATGTTCATTGAATCAAAAGTGCTCATCTAAAAACTTAAATTATTTTATCTTAAGTTATCCTACCTTTTGAAAGCACTCATTGCTAGTTAATTCAAGTAAAATATCCCTTGCAAAATTTCTATGTCGATGATGCGTGATCTAAGCAAATTATTCAATTTATTGTTTTATTCGCTTACATTTCTTTCTTGAAGTACTTCCAAAATTTGGTTAGGTCTTTCAAAATATTGGAAAATGAGTCCTCCAGTTAATCCGATGAAAGCAATAAGAAGCAAGCAAATTATTTGTTTTGTTACTGAAAATTAGTTTAAAAAACCAATACGAAGCCTTACTTTGAATTTGAATAAGACTCTTAAATAATCTTATTGGGTAGGTTAGATATGTATCCTTTCTAGCGTCAAATCTAAGAATATTTAGCTTAAAAATCATTAAGATTTTAACTTTATCTCTTCAAGAACTGTAAGCTCCTCAAAATCCAAGGACATAATTTTTGGGCTAAGAGCTGGCGTGGCTTCAAGTACATGCTGAGGAAACGAAAATTGAGTTGATTGTCGTTCGAAATTTCTGAAAATATCAAATTGTTTGTTTAGCAAAGAGAAAGAGATGCGACACGACAGTTTTACGACATAACTTACGTGGGAAATTCCTATTTTACTGAAATAATATATACTATTTTTGATCAAAAAAAGTTAAGCCAACCTGCTTCCTAATAAGAGTGATTGTGGTCGTTGAAATTGCTCGGTTTGGTTTCCGTCAACTCCAAGGAGATCTGGTTGGCTAATGAGGAGTGATCCACGGTATTTCGCTTGAACAAATTTTTTCAATACCTAGAAGAAATTATCTGCAAAAATAAATCAAAATAACTACCTTGACAGCTTCCTCATGTTGTCCATCGTCTAACTTACGTCGAATCGCATTTCTGCGACCCATATTGAGTAGGACTTCAGAGTTCCAACTTTCCTAAAAAAGTAAAAGTGCAATACTGGTTCATTTTGCGTCGGTGGGATTCATAATGGTGCTAGTCATATAAACATAGGTGACGTAAAAGCTCGGCTAGCGGGTCTGTGAGTCAATTTGAGTCAGTTTCCGTGCCGCGGATGGTTGGCAAACACTGTTCTTGGCTTGACACTTTTCGCAATCATTCACATATATCCAAATAGCTCTAGCTATACAATAGCTAAGCTTTATTCCTACTAAAAAAAATTATATAAATTTTAATAAAATTAAAATTTTGGAATTTGTTTTTGACTTTCGAGTTGCACAAAAATAGAGAAAATTTTTCGATCAATTGGAAAAAATCAAGATATCAGGAAAACAAACGAGCCCAACGGCAAAAGAACTGCGCACAAAAGCTCACTTGAGTCTTGCCGTCTCTGAGCACTAAAATACACAAGCAACCGTAATCCACGTAGGTGTAGTAAACACAGAATTTTTTTGATTATCCTTACCATTTTCACACGAAGCGATGGGAGAGACAGCAAGTGATCGAATGGGCAATATTGTTTTCACAGGAGATGAAAGTCTTTATTGGAAAAAAAAATCAATCATTCAAGTAAATTCTTCTCTAAAAGGGAAGAAGTTGTTATTAAAGCTATGGTAGACGCCAGCCTATCTGAAATGTATAGTGATTTATTTTGTCAGAACAAGCGACGATGATGCACTCGAAATTATTCATGTTATCGAGCGATCACTGAGAAAATTTTCTTTTTTCTAGCCACCTATAGACGGATATTATAAAACAGTACTAATGCATTTATTTTCCCAAATACCCAAATATTATTTCGTGAAAATAAAGTCAAGTTGCAAGCGTGGGAGCAGTCTGGAATTTTGATTTCTTTAGACGAAATAATTTAGTACCTGGAAAGGCATGGCAGCTCGGCATTTAAGCTCGTCATTATAGGTCATTAGATAACCCCCAGTTGACTCAGAAACTAGCGGTCGGAAAGCTCCTAAAATTCACTAATTTTCTTACAAAAGTGGCTCCTACCGAATTCTGATCCAGTTTTTAGTTCGACTGACCTACCATCCCACATTAGAGGAATCATTCCTTGACTTTCTTTTGATTGAGGCAAATCAACCAATATCTGTTAAACTTATTTGATTTTTATTGGGATTTCCTACTTGATTTCTTCTTCTATCGAGGTAATTGCTGCCAGCCTTTGTCTTTTGGTTTGATTCAAATTGTCTGGAAAGGAATCCATGCGAGTCTTTTGATATCCCTGGTTCCATTCCATCCGAATAAGCGACGTTTGTTGTCTAAAATCTCAGAATTTTTAAACAAAATTTACTTACTTGAGATCGTAAATTTCCGAAATTATCTTTGCTTTGTTGTTTGGACCCTTGAGCCAAAAGAGGTATGACACTTTCTGATTGATTGTCCTAAATCTGTTCCTCAGCGGATCGAAGAGTAAACTCACGTCAGCTGTTTCGTAAACGTGATTGTCAATAATGTTATCGACATTTCGGCGATAAGTTCCGAAGGGAAGAATGTCTTGATTGGATTTATTGGCACATTTTCTCTCGTCGTTCCACATAGGAATAACAGTTTCTGACTCCAATGCTCCCTTAACTGAATTGTTCGCTATAATTAAACCAAACCTGTACAAGAGGTTTAGCTCCCTGATCAATCTTTGTATTCGCATTTCTTTGATGACCAAAAGCTCCCATTCCTTCTTGAGTAATGAGAGCAGGAGTTTGTTCCCAGGGGATGACAAACGGAATATATACATCGCTAAAAAAGTGTGTTGGGCTCTAATCTGAAATTTACATATGACGAGGTTTTCTGGCATATCTTCTGGTCGGAGGAATTCTTTCCTCTTTGTTAATTTCTGGAATAGTTTTCTCTTTGGGTGGCATGGGAATTGGCTCCTCGGGAGGTCGAGGAGGTGGTACCCATTGCGGTTTCCAGGGAAGCTTCTTAATTGGCTTTGGTTTAGGTTTATTTTCTAAAAAAATTTTTTTTAGCAAAAAACTGAAAAGCTCACCCTCGTCCTCGTCAGGCTCTTTCGGCTTTTCTTCTTCCTCTTCAGGTTCGGCCTCATCTTCTTCTGGTTCTTCCTCATCCTCTGGCTCAGCCTCATCATCTTCTGGTTCGTCGTCGTCTTCAGGCTTCTTTTTCGGTTTCAATGGGAACGTAGCATCAGTTTCTGGCTCCTCATCGTCATCAGTTGGTTTAAGTTTTGGAACTTTCTTCTTCGGGTCGTCTGGTTTCTTTGGATCTTTGAGATTTAGCTTCGGTTTTGGCTTTGTTTTTGGGTCGCCTTCAGCTGGATCTTCTGTATTTGGATTCTTCTTAGCTGGAGCATTCTTCTTCGGAAGAGGAATGGTCGCATCAGTTTCTGGCTCATCGTCATCTGGTTTGAGCTTCGGCACAGGCTTTTTGTCAGCTGGCTTCTTCGGATCCTTTAGATTAAGCTTAGGTTTAGGCTTGGTTGTTGGCTCTCCCTCAGCTGGATCTTCACTATCCGGTTTTGTTGGCTTCTTTGGAGCAGCTTTTGGTTTGGGTAACGGAATAGTAGCGTCTGCCTTGGGTTCATCGTCATCTGGCTGTGGCTTAACTTTTAGAGGAGCCTTTTTAGGATCTGCAGGAGTTTTAGGCTTTTCTGCTGGCTTCTTTGGATCGGAAAGATTAAGTTTTGGCTTGGGTTTTGTTGTGGGCTCCCCTTCAGCAGGATCTTCTGAGTCTGGCTTTGTTGGAGCCTTTTTAGGTGCAACCTTAGGCTTTGGTAGAGGAACTGTAGCGTCAGTTTCTGGCTCATCATCGTCTGGTTGAGGTTTTACCTTGAGAGGAGCCTTCTTTGGATCAGCTGGTGTTTTTGGTTTGTCTGCAGGTTTCTTCGGATCAGAGAGATTCAACTTCGGCTTTGGTTTAGTTGTTGGTTCTCCCTCAGCAGGCTCTTCACTATCAGGTTTTGTTGGTTTCTTTGGAGCTGCTGCTTTTGGTTTTGGAAGTGGAATAGTTGCATCAGTCTCAGGCTCATCATCATCATCTGGCTGTGGCTTTAGTTTCGGAGTAGGTTTCTTGTCTGTTGGCTTAGCTGGAGCTTTGGTATCTGGCTTCTTCGGATCAGATAGATTCAATTTTGGTTTGGGTTTCGCTGGTGGCTCGTCATCTAAATCATCGCAAGGAAGTTCATCGTCTTCATCCGGATCTGGCTTCTTTGCTGGAGCCTTGGCAGGCGCTTTAGTAGGAGCTGTTGGTTTCTTTGGAAGAGGAATCGTTGCATCAGCTTCGGGTTCATCGTCATCTGGTTGAGGTTTAACCTTGAGAGGAGCCTTTTTAGGATCAGCAGGAGTTTTAGGTTTTTCTGCAGGCTTCTTCGGATCAGAGAGATTCAACTTCGGCTTTGGTTTAGTTGTTGGTTCTCCCTCAGCAGGCTCTTCACTATCAGGTTTTGTTGGTTTCTTTGGAGCTGCTGCTTTTGGTTTTGGAAGTGGAATAGTTGCATCAGTCTCAGGCTCATCATCATCACCAGGCTTCAACTTCGGAATAGGTTTCTTATCTATTGGCTTAGCTGGAGTTTTGCTGTCTGGCTTCTTTGGATCAGATAGATTTAATTTCGGCTTCGGTTTTGCGGGTGGCTCATCATTCAAGTCATCACAAGGCAATTCTTTATCTTCATCAAGATCTGGCTTCTTCGCTGGAGCCTTGGCAGGCGCTTTAGCAGGAACTACTGGTTTCTTTGGAAGAGGAATGGTTGCATTAGCCTCTGGCTCGTCATCATTCGGCTTAACTTTGAGAGGGGCTTTTTTAGGATCAGTTGGAGCCTTTGGTTTTTCTTCAGGTTTTTTGGGATCAGAGAGATTGAGCTTTGGCTTTGGTTTTGTTGCTGGCTCACCTTCTGCTGGCTCCTCTTTATCCGGCATCTTTTTCGGAACTGGCTTCGACTCTGCTGGCTTAGCTAGAGCTTTAGTATCTGCTGGTTTACCTGGAGCTTTCTCTGTTGGTTTGGAAGCAGGGTCCTTCAAGTTCAGCTTAGGTGTTGGCTTCTTGGCAGGTGCACCGAGATCCTCAGTGGGGACTTCCTCATCCGGATCAGGTTTCTTTGCCCCTGGTTTAACAGCCGTCGGGGCTGTCTTAGGCTTGGGAAGAGGGATTGTCGCATTTGCCTCGGGTTCATCATCAGTTGGTTTGAGTTTAGGGACTGGTTTCTTCTCTTCAGGTTTAGCAGCTGGCTTGGCAGGAGTTGATGCAGGCTTAGCTGGAGTTGTTGTTACAGGTTTAGCAGGAGCAGCAGGCTTTGGTGTCTCTTTTGGAGCTGGGTCCTTCAAGTTGAGCTTAGGCGCTGGCTTCTTTGCTGGTCCACCAATTTCTTCTGCTGGAGCTTCAGCATCAGGCTTTTTAGCTGCCGGTTTAGCTGAAGTAGCGGCTGGCTTAGGAGCTGTGGCTCCAGGCTTTGCTGGATCAGTTGGTTTTACAGCCGCAGGTTTAGCAGGAGTAACACTTGCAGGTTTGGCTGGAGTCGTAGCAGTTGGTTTAGTTGGAGCAGCTGGTTTTGGTGCCTCATTTGGAGCCGGGTCTTTCAAATTGAGCTTAGGAGCTGGTTTTTTAGCCGGCCCGCCAATTTCATCCGCTGGGGCTTCCTCGTCAGGCTTTTTAGTTACTGGTTTAGCTGGAGCTTTGGCAGGTATTGCCGCTGGCTTTTTAGGAAAAGGAATTGTTGCATTTGCCTCTGGCTCTTCGTCTTGTGGCTTTAATTTTGGAACGACTTTTTTCGGCTCTTCACTTGGTTTTGCTGGAACTTTAGCAGGTGTTGTTGCCGGCTTCTTGGGATCTACTGGTTTAGCGAGAGTTGCAGCAGCTGGTTTTGGAGCTGGGTCCTTCAAGTTGAGCTTAGGCGCTGGCTTCTTTGCTTGTCCACCAATTTCTGCAGCTGGAGCTTCATCATCAGGCTTTTTAGCTGCTGGTTTTGGTGGAGTCGGTGTAGCAGTAGCTGACTTTACTGGAGTCGTTGCTGTTGGTTTTACTGCTGGCTTCTCTGCTGGTTTTGGTGGAGTCGGTGTAGCAGTAGTTGGCTTTACTGGAGTCGTTGATGTTGGTTTTGCTGCTGGTTTAGCAGGAGTTACTGGCTTTGCCGGCTCTACTGGCTTAGTTGAAGCTGTTGTAGCTGGTTTTTTAGGATCCGAAGCTTTGGGAGCTGGATCTTTCAAATTTAGCTTTGGAGTAGCTTTTTTGGCTGGTCCACCAAGCTCCTCAACCGGCTGCTCCTCATCTTTTGCTTTTATTGGAGGTTTAGCGGCAGGCTTGGCTGGAGTTGTTGTAGCTGGCTTAGCAGGAGCAGCAGCTGGCTTTGAAGCCGGATCCTTCAGATTCAATTTAGGAGCTGGTTTCTTAGCTGTTGGACCACCAACATCCTCAGTAGGCAACTCTTCGTCCTTTGGCTCTGGTCTTTTTGTGCCTGGTTTTACTGGAGCTTTCTCTGCTGGTTTGGCAGGCGCTGCCTTTGGCTTTGGAAGTGAAAAAGTTGCCTCCGCTTCGGGTTCTTCATCTTGAGGCTTTAGTTTGGGGGTAGGCTTTTTCGCATCAACCACAGGAGCTTTAGCAGGTGTAACAGGCTTAGCCGATGTTGCAGCTGGCTTTGCTGGAGCCTTGGGTGTCTCCTTCGGAGCTGGATCTTTTAAATTTAGCTTTGGTGCTGGCTTTTTAGCGCTTGGACCTCCAATGTCTTCCGCGGGGACTTCTTCATCCTTCGGCTCAGGTCTTTTTGTTCCAGCCTTTGCTGGAGTTTTTTCAGCAGGTTTAGCTCCAGGTTTTGGAAGAGAGAAAGTAGCATTAGCTTCTGGTTCATCTTTTAATTTCGAAACAGGCTTCTTTTCTTCAACTGGCTTAGGAGGATCTTTTAGGTTCAATTTTGGAGTTGGCTTCTTTGCTAAAGGACCTCCGATATCTTCAGTTGGAAGTTCCTTATCTTCAGGCTCAGCTCTTTTCACTCCAGCTTTTGGAGCAGGCTTTTCTGGCTCTTTTGCTGGCTTCTTTGGCAAACTGAAAGTAGCCTCAGCTTCTGGTTCTTCCTCTTGAGGTTTAAGCTTGGGAGCAGATTTTTTCGGGTCATCTTCTTTTTTCTTCAAGTCTTCGAGCTTCTTCCTCAAATCTGGCGCTTTAAGAGGTATTGGATCGCTCAGAGGCTCAGCTTCCATTTCTTCATCACTATCTTCAAAAGAATATTCCGAATATTCCTCGTCTTCATCTTCTTCGCTCTATAACTGCTTTCACTAAAAAAGAGAACACCATACCTCGTCAAAAGGCTCTGGTTCAGGTTTCCTAACAGGTAAAGTAAATACAGCGTTCGTTATGGGAGTTTCGGGTTCGTCTCGAGATGGAAGCCGTACCATTGGAAACTTTTTCTTTAATAGTTGATTAATCAAAATATGAAATATACCTCATCCGGTTTTTTGGTTGGCAAGCTAAAGACAACATTAGTGACTGGTGTTTCTGGTTCATCTTGAGAAAGCTGCTTTAGTTTTGGAAATTTTGGCTGATCTTTGCCAATCGATGGAAGAGTGAAGGTTGCATCAGCTTGTGGACTGTCTTGAGGATTAGCTAGTTTTAATTTGGGATATTGCGGCGCATCATCCTATTCGAATTGAGTTATTTTAATTCAAAAATTGTTCAAACCTCATCGTCTTCAAATGAAACATCTGAAACGTCTTCTTCTGAATCTTCATATGATGCATCCTCCACACTTTCCTGAAATGTTCTAATAAGAATACGAAAATGGAATCCTCCCTCTGTTTTTCGTTCAAAAATCTACGTGCTACTTGGATTTCACAGGTTCACGTGCAGCTGATCCTAGCGTCGCCACCCCCGTTCTGCTTTAAAATGCGTCAGTCAGAGGGCACAAGTGCGGGCGATCAATTGTTATAACCAATCTGATGATCAGTGTGATTTATTTGTTATTTTAAAGGAGGTTTTAATAATTTGGAGAAACTTTTAGCTTCAACTTGCAAATTAACATCAGAGACATTACAGGTCACTTTCTTATTTTTGATTGTAAAGACTAAAATGGATGGAACACAATAGATTTATAGGAGGACTCGATATTCGGACAGAAAAATCAATTACTTTGTAAGATCGAAAAGTGGCAGACTTTGTAACTTCCGGTTTACGCTTTCTATCAAAAATAGAAAGTATAGATTATATAAGAGCAATCGTTCATGGTTATGTCAATCCTAGATTGTGTAGTTAAAAATGCATTAAATAATAAAAAGAAATAGAATCAAACCTCTTCTTCGTCGGACATGCTCCTCTGCGGCTTCCTTTACACTGGCTCTGGCAAGGCTGCGAAAAACATTGTGCGTGTGCTGTTGTCGACAAGTTCGTATGTTTATTGTCTTCAAGAAGTTTCGGATTTTATTGAAAATAATTGGCAAAGCTGGCATCTGAAACTCAAGAATAAGTTACAAATTCTGAAACTTAGATGGTCTCTATTTATTTTTGAAGATATCCGAATTGTGTTTTACGGGGGAAACTGTATCAGTCAACTAAATATCTTACTCTTATCTCAATCACAAAAGACCAAATGTAATGTCATAAAACTTGAATTATTTTATTTGGTAGTGCTTGAATGCAAATGAGGTAAATTCTTATTTCTTTTTATGCGACTAGAAATGCTTTGATAAATTCTAAAAAAGAATTCTAATGAGGCAAGTGATTGGTCAACGGATATAAAAGATCTTTTTCTGCGGCTCGAAAATAACGCCAACCATGTGGCTTTGCTACTCTCTTTTGCTAGGCTATTTTCTAATAGTTCAAATAGAATCTAGCTTTTATTTGTGACACTGGCTAACATTTTCACTGAACGTGGAGGTTATTCAGGTTGCGTGGAAAAAAAGGAGAATAAAAGTGATACTGACGAATTTACTCAAGAGCTATGTGAGCAGGAGAGGAATAGTACCAAATATATTCAAGAACTATGTAAGCATAAGACTACTAACACAGAATGTTTACACTACATAGTTATTCGATCGCTTTGTGAGCATCAGAAGAAAACGACCAAATCTATTCAAGAGCTATGTGAGAATTATATGAAGCGTGCCAAATTTATTCGAAAACTATGTGAGCATGAGAGGAATGTTACCGGATTTATCCAAACGCTATCTGAGCTGCAGAAGGAAACTATCGAAGATATTCAAGAGCTGTGTGAGCAGCAGAAATGTACTATCAAAATAATTCATAAGTCAACACCCTATTATGTCTGGACTACACCGTCATTCATGAATTTCCCGGCTATAAAGGTAATGTTACTCACAGATGTCGACTGTGTGTTGGTTACAGATGAACGTTTGACTTAGTGAATAAACACATCGATTTAAATCTTTTAAACTTTTTTCTCTCGATTCAATCAAGATAATTCTAGTCTTTGTTACCAGACTCACCAAATCCAGCTGTCGGAATCGCTTCCGCCATAGTCAAGGGGTTATGACATATAATTGTTGCACATTACTTCGTCAGCTTTATTTGTCTACCACCAAGTTGCTCCCTTTATTTTTTGGGCCAGCGTGTGAACGAATTCTATTCTTTTGAAAATATATGCGCCAGCCACCTCTTCCTTCTCTCCTCGGTGGATCATCAAGAGTCTCGTCTAGAATATCAATTGTCCGCTATGCTGAGCCAACTGTATACGATCAAATTGTGACATGGTGTTGTCGAATATTTCTAATGATTACTTTTCCATTCTCAATTATTTTCTGTCTGAAAATTGTTAACGAATATAAACGGATGGTCGTATTCCGTCTTGGAAAGATCTTAAACTCCAAGCCAATTGGACCTGGAGTAGTCATTCTTCTTCCTTTTATTGACGAATCGCATTTAGTTGATCTACGGTAGGAGCATTTCTTCCACATAATTTTTTAGAACATTGTCATATGATGTTCCTCCTCAGGAATTGTTGACGGGCGATTGCGTCCCAGTTTCAGTTGATGCTGCTGTATATTATCGAACGAGGTAAGCTAAAACATAGAAGGATGAACCTTTCAGTGACCCAATAGCATCTTTGGCAGCCGTTTGTGATGTTCATCATTCTACGCGTCAATTGGCACAGTCAACTCTTCGCAATGTTTTGGGGACACGTCGTCTGGAGCAAATAATGAGTGACCGTGAAGGAATAGCAGTTCAAGCAAAAGAGCTACTCGATACCACAACATTCTATTGGGGAATTCATGTGGAAAGAGTGGAGATAAAAGACATCCGCCTTCCTCGTGAACTATGTCGATCGATGGCAGCAGAAGCTGAAGCTTCTCGAGAGTCTGATGCAAAAATTGTTTGTGCGGAAGGAGAGAAAAACGTATGAACTTTTTTATTTCATGACTTTAAGATTAGGCATCGTTGGCACTGCGTCGAGCTGCAGATGAGCTTTCTCCTTGTCCAACAGCTCTTCAACTGCGATATATCCAGACACTCTCTAAAATTTCGAATCACGATAATCATACGATTGTAATTCCATTTCCTATGGACTTAATTCGAAATATTATTGCTAGAATTCATCGTAATAAACGTAGTTAATCGTCTGAACTTCAGGATTCATGAGCTGTTTCTTATAGCTAAAAGCATCAAATGAACCTTGATGTCGACTGTATTTTTGCTCAAAGAAAAGGCTCTACCGATTCAGCGGGTCTTAACAATTCATGCAGCGTACCTTCGGCAAAAAGGAGCAATAAATATTCAGATGCTCGATACCGATTAACACTTCAAAAGTTAGACAATTTTCTCATCGTGGTATGCTATTATTTCTATTTTAATCATGTTTTTCAGAAAGTAAAAAATCTTACTTTGAAGCTTGATTCAGATGAAGACTTGACAACTCTTGACTTTAATGGGTAAGAAAAACTCATATTTCTTACAAGCAAAGTGGATCATTGACCTAAAATCATTTATAAACAAATTAACTTCAACAGGAAGAGTAAACAGTTTCCAACGTCTGAGATTTGTAGTTTCTGAAGAGTTTTCTCCTTTTTCAAAAGGGAGCAATTGGACGGTCAAATTGGTCTTCAACATACTTGTATAGAAACATTTGTAAGAGTTGTTTATTTTTGCTCAGAAGACAACATGCTTATTCACACCTATAAATCCCAAGACCACATATACATGGAATTTTATTTCTGTAATACACTGGAAGAAATGTTTGACGCGATAATTAAAAGCTTGCACATTATAGTAAAATGTTATTGTATTGATTATAAACCCTATTACGAGGAATTCATGCGAGTTGGGAATCTGAACAGAGTCGTACCCATTATAAATAAAATACGTGAAGATAATAGTAATTTCCCACTTGTTTACCTTTTTAAAAAATGTTGTATTATTTGGTGTTTTTAAATCAATCTGGAAATAAGCTTTGTAAAGACACGAATAAAGGAAAAAATAATAGAAATAATTCAGGAATTTCATAGCTTTAATCTTCTAGAAATATTCCAGCTTGATTATTTCCTTCCTTCTCTTCGCAAGTCTTTTGCACAAGTTTTAGCCTTATCAGATGTGTGTGTGTGTGTGTTGGCTGTCCTTTTTCAGCCTAGACAGCTCATTGTTTGCCAGGAATTGGTTGCTCACTCTTTTCCATCATCAACTATTAGAAGAACTGAATGGGCTTTTCCACTTTATTTCCGGCGGAAATAAAATTTCAGAATTTGAATAAGTTCTTTCCGCATGATATTTCATTAAAAAAATTAATATTTTTCATTTTTTTAAAGGTATATTCTTAAAGTAGAGGCTTAGTATGCCCAGCTTAGCGGTATTTATGAACCAAAATACATGAATAACGCTAAGCTGGGCATACTAAGCCTAAGCTATAAGAGGAGATTTGATGGAACTTTATTTCCGCTTTTTAAAAACCGAAAATAAAGTGAAAAAACCGAACTGAATGTAGTCTTTTCTTGGCCAGATGTGGTGCCTAATATGGGGCGGCTGTCCACACGCAAGTGACCAGACACTCTCCCTCACTCGCGCAGTCCTTTTTGCTGCTGCCGCATCGATTTTCGCAAACCAACACGGTACGCCACTAACCAAATCGTCATTCACTTTTTTATTTAATTCATAAAACACCTTTGCAGCAGCCAATCATTCGGTTGCATTTCTTCCTTTTTTGCCACTGATTTGGAAATATGTTACACCAGTAACGCTGACTAAAATCAGCTTGCAAAATTGTTGTCTTTTAAGCGCCAACACAAAAAATATAGCTTTTTTTCTATAATTTTATTCCCAACTTTTTGTTTTAAGTCTTTTACATCGCAAAACAAGCTCCATTCCTTATGTTTCCAAAACTATTTGACAAACCCAATTTAAGGTATGCAAACCGAGATTCATAGATCACCTGTAGAGGTGGGAACTCGTCAGATAATAACTCCATTGTCAGGTCTACGATTAACACCAGCCCCAAGTCTTGTGAGTCTAATTATTCTTTTACTCACCTTAAAACTTCTTCTGTCTAATAGAGGCTTGAAATTGGATCTGGTTTCTAGTTATGAGTATTCTAATCTAAATGAAACACGATAGCTTTTATGCTTATAAACGGAAAAATAAGCATTTCGCATTTTGTGAAGGGATGCTCACACTAGTTGGACCAGGAAATTTAACCTTTTTAGATTTCGTTCATAAAAATACTAAAAAGATACCTATATTGGGGCAAAATTAATTAGAAAGTTGGATAATTTTGACTTTAAGCCAATTATAGATGAGTATTCCGAGAAGACCTGAAAGACCTTTAATTCCACATCGACCAATCCAACCAAGACCGTCGAATATGCAGCGAATTATCATCAGAACAACTGACACAGGTGTCTAGAGTTTCAAAAGTTGAAAAGTTTCATTTTCTAGAAAGTTCTTCCTCGTCAACAACAAGAGGTAATTTTTCTGAATTTCCGGTGTGTAAAGGTTGAGCCACACCTTATGTTCCCGCGAGGGTCATTTTGTTTGATCGCAGTTGTTTCTTTTGACGCCGCTGTCCTGGCGAGCATCAATCTTGCCGAAAAGATCGTCTTCAAGTGGTTCCACCATCCTATCACTTGAGGTTGCTCAGAAAGAATTTGTAGCGACACTTCTGCAGTTACAAACTGAACACTTATTGCGCTGGCTCAGCTCAAGTCCTGAGAAAAATTATGCCAAGCCGTGACTTTTATTGCTTCCTGGGGGCATTTCACGCACACATCTGCTCCATAGAGAATGTCGTTCTTCTGACTCTCGTGCGTACGGGAACGAATGTCTTGAGCCGATCGGCGATCACTATGGCGCAACGACTGCTTTGTAATGGCAGCTAGGCTCGAAAACTACGCCAACTGCGCTCCTGTTTACGAAGTCGAACTGACAAGGTCTGCCTCTCTCGAGGCAAGCGTAACTCATGCAATTTGCGAGCAATAACAGTCATTTATTTCCAACTGTTCTTTATGAGTAGATCCCACGATCAGAAGAGCGGACTCTTGAAGACTGTCAACAAGCACGCGGCTGCCCGTACGTTCCTAGCTATGCTCTGATGGCGCAAAGTACTTTCAATGCCAATCGGAAAACCCGTCGATTTCTTTCTGATTCACTTTTCCTAAGATGATTCATAGCTTGTCCATGAACGTCCTTGTCTACCGTCTTATAATCACCACTAAATCTTGTTCAAACCTAATTCCAACGTGTTCTTATCGAAGCTCCCGAAATTATTGTCACATAATGATTGTTGGATACATTTTGCAGCGAATATTTGCTAACCTTCCAGCCTGCTAACTATGACCACAAAGCTAACTTTTTGCTTGCTTTTTAGCTGCTGAGAGCTTGCAGAAAGTTTACCAAGATTTGCGATCTATCTTCACGTGGTTGAAACGTTCGTCAATGTAGTTAGATACAGGTGGCTGTGGAAAACGGACGCAGAATGTCCAGCTGTCTTTCACTATCATGTATGTTCGTCGTTGGCGAAGTCCATGTCGCTTGTGTAATTCTTGCCATTCTTGCCAGATGCTCTTGATCCATTCAACCCCCGTATTCTGCTGACTTTCACAACTTTTCGAAATACCCTTTTATGTCACCCAAATTAAGCCTTTGCCTGCTTTCGAACCATATGACTCAATCAAATATATCTTAAACAGTTATTTTTCAATCTTCTCGAATGCTATACTTCCCTCTAAAGTGCACACGGAAATGGCTGGAAAACAGAAAGCAATCGAGAGAAAAAGTTCCCAAGATCTCGAGCGAGCGGAAGTTTTAACAAAATAAATGGCAGGTCAGAAACAGTTGGCACCTCGCTCTCAAAGCTCGAAGTAACATGTTTGTTGCGCAGATCCCCTAGAAGTTCTTTTAGCTGAGGGGGCGTCGTGACCTAACTGATAGATTCCATCCGTCAAAGACGCAAACTATCTTGCTAACTTGCAACAGCTGATGTTTTGAGCTGCTTCTGAGCTAGTGGATCATTACGCCTACACTTTGACTTTTTCACGCGCCTCACATTTTTTAACTCAAACATATATTGTAGAGGACTGGGTCCGTTCCCGACGAGAACTTCTCCGGAGGAAATTTGAACAACGACCAACTCGGGAACGTCTCGTCACCCAGCACATTCTGCTCTCAGGTATGTTAGTTGTCAACTGTTCCACGAAAAATACAAAAACAGTAGTTGCCTCTTCACTTCTTAGCACTTCCTCCTCCTCTCGTTGCCTCCTCCCACATATTTGACTCACATCTCCTTACCACAGATGTCCCTTTACCCATTGTTCCATCCCATGAAGAAACCCATATTTACACCGCAATGCTCTCATTCAGCACGTAGAGCTTCACGCAAGCACTAGTCATCAATTACCCCAGAAAAAAGAGCAAAAACTAAAATGTTAAAGAATCGACCACCGACAAGTGATTGCTTGAGGCAAAGCGTTCCATGATAGATATTGCTGCCAGCATGTAGGTTGCTTCCCCCCATCGACCGCCCGATTAAAACCACTTCAACCTGTATTTACCTTTCCTTTTTTCAGATGGCCGAGTCTCGCCACTAATTGAACAACAAGCTCGTGCACTACGGCAGAATAGGATCAAAAACAGTCTCAACCGAAAGCTAGTCCAACGGCCTGGTCCTCTAGAGTTAGTAACTCGAAAAATTCTTCAAGTTGACGCGGAGTTAGAAAGCGCCATTCAAGGTAACAAATGGTCGAAGCGGCTATCTGATCAAAACTATCTTTAGAAGGTCGTTTACTCTTCACACCAACTAAGGAACCTGTCGAAGAAGTCGAAGAACGTCTGACGCCAATAACTGCAGGTATCCGGTCAAGGGCTATCCAAACATTTCTAAGAGTTTTGGACTCGCATAGTGCATAACTAGACACGTGCGCGTTTTCCTCTTAACGTAAGATGTTTCCAATTAGAATCAAAGCCACGCGCTGCAGGCTATTTCAATCTTTTATCGTTTTTCTATTGGCTACTGAAAAATGCAAAAAGCCTAGAATCGCTTTTCAAATCCTAATTGCTTTCAGATATGGAGGTTGTAGTGAAACAACCGCCGAAGTCGCTGAACTCTCTTACTAGCAAGGGTATTTTGCGTAAAGTGAGTCGACTCTTATTGACATCATTAACGACGTTTTCAGCCTAACAAACCCAATCCGTATAAACCCTTTGAACAAAACGTACCAAAGGCGAAAACAAAAACTCAAGAATCTCGTTTAGATCCTTTGGATGAAGGTCCAATGAGAACATCTCAGGTTTTAGTACTAGAACAGTTGACTAATCATAAATAAAGATTCCTCGAATTGACGAGCACAACAACTACGAGCTCCTCCTCCAACAGCAGCAACTATTTTTGCAATGGCAAAATGAGAGTGGCCCTGATTGTCTATCCGCATCTGAGGCTACTGTAATAGATCAAGGAAGCTCTACTCCAAATACAAATGGAGTCCAAGTTCGTTTTGACTCTTGGCTTATTCTTTTGTTGCAGATGATTCGAGTGAGGAAGCTTAGCGACTTGAAAGTGCAGGAACTGAAGAACGAGTGCAAAAAGCGCCAACTTCCAGTCTCAGGTCAGTAAATAGAGTCGTTTTCCCGGTTCAAGGTATATCCATCGGGGACATGTAGTACCGGAATCATTAGTTATCAACAACTCTTCTTTTGACTATTACACCAGTCTGGCGCGTAGCCAGAAAAAGTGCGAAATACCTCCTACCAGTCGGAGTCATTGCGTCTGAGACATATCTCTCCAGGTGCCAAGCCTCAACTGCTGGAGAGACTCCGCGGATTCGAGAAAGATATCCTCGGAGCTACGCCACCTCCATCCCCGCCTATTCAAAAAGACGATCAAGCTGATCACGGCTGTCTCACAACAGACAAAGCACCAGACGCACACATGCTTTCTCACTGTAACGGTAAGTTTCGCTATTTTTCATCATGATGTCTTTGTTTTTTACTTCCAATAACCATCAAGTATACGGGATATATTTATTTGTTAAGTTAAATACATTTTCAGGTTCTGGAGCTTCCAGGCAATGTAGTCCTCCGGAAATAATCTTCCAGTCGGAGACACCCATCCGGTGAGTCTTGGGACTTTCCCACAATTCATCTTGTCTGACTTGAGTAGAGATATAAACATATTGCGTGACTTATGCTAGCTCATGAAGCTGCACTTCACTTTTGGTTGTAAACAGCATAGAAAATCTATGAGCAGCTACGATCGGCAGATGCCACATCCATCCATCGGCGCTTGATCTTTGGTGAGATCGCTAAAGTTCCGAGTCATTTGTACTTGTCTGAGAAAAATCTAGCTCTTCCTCAACGGCTGCTGTCAAAAAAAGACGCCTGCAGCGCCGAGCTGTTGTTCGAAAGGGCAGATCTAGTTGACCCAAAATCACGAAAGAACCATAACATTCAGACTAATGAAAATGAGCCCAGTTGCTTCGACTATAAAAACGTGTTTGGTTCAGAACCCAGCTGCAGTCAAAGGAATTCATCCAACATCAACAGCAGCCCCAAATGCGGACAATTCAACAGCTTGTCCCTGTACAAGGAAATGGATCTCAACTTGTTCAGGTTGGTAAAGCTCCAGTCTGACTGAAAAGATTAATCGCTCGCTGTCGGGACCTTAAAAAGAGATTCCTTTGGAACAGTTGTCAGCAAACTACACATCTTGCATGTGGGGCAAGATTGTTTTTCGGAAAAGCGCCAGTTGGCATTCTTGACAAAACGGCAAGATTTCGTTCCCTTTCAGCTAGATGCCGGTAGTTGAATGCTAGGATAAAAAGAATTTTGATTGACACTCGCTATCGACTCACATCAATAGATAATGCATTTTCTCGAAAAGTTAGAGCTCTTATCAGTTAGAAAATTCTTAGGAACACTTGCAAAAAAGTGCCAGAGGACTTTGACACCTACCAGTTGGTTTACAACAAGAGATCGAGGGTAATCATCCCGAAAAATGCTGGCTGCTATTATTAGCAAGCGAACAGCTGCCCTCTCCCCAGGTTACCTGCGCTGTTTGTTGATTTATTCAACCATTTTGCACCTGAAAAGATCATTGGTCTCTTGGTTGGGAAAGGTGTAACAATCACCTCACGTTATACGAGCTAGCGTAGGATGTGACCGAAAGACTGACAAACATCACAGAAACAACTGCTTTTAGTTATACGACGAAAGAGGAAATCTCCTTGGAATGGGAACGGTTCAACTCCAGCCGGAATCATCCACTCAAACAGTTGTTTTGTATGAGACAGAGTCAACCGTTACTCATGGAATACTTTTAGGCAACAGAGAATCATTCCACATACTCAGCCCCAACAGCAGATTCAGCAAATTGAACCACACCATGTTCCGGTCGCAATGGCCCCTACACCTAGAGTAATCCATACGGCAGCACCACCTCAACTTCAAAAACAACAAGATGGAACTTTCTGCTTCGCACAAATGGGATCTGGGGGACATTTCACAGCAGTTCAGCCAAATGAAGTCATCCTAGAAAGTCCTCAGCCGAAACTTCAAACGGTTCAAAATCCAATGATTGTAAATACAGGTACCCTCGTTTCCTCAAACATTCATAAAATTTTCAGTAATGGCGCCTCCTCAGCCTCAAAGCCAAATTCAAAGATTGGCTATGGCTCCAATCAACAAGTCACCTACAGGACCTCAACTTGGACAGTCTTTGATGTCGCCTCATATGGTTGTAACGTTCCAGTCCAAGTGCCATCCAGTGCAGGAGATCCAAAGGCCACAACAGTTGACAGGAAATAGATTGTCGAGCCCGAAGTATGGAGTCCCCTTGAGCTTAGTAAAACAACTTTTTAGGTTACAAAGCAGTCCAAGAATCGCCGATCATCCCGAATGCTCTCCAAACATGCCAATGGCAGAGGGAAACAGACAGGATTGCACTCCACTTGAGATTATTAAGGAAAATGATGAGAAGATAACCTTAGATCCTAACGATCCTTCCACCGTTTTGACGCCCTCTACTCTTCAAATGCATGAGGACATGCTCAGAAAACAGCACAAGCTCATTGAAACCTTGGAACATGAAGTCACAATGGCTCAAGATATGCTAAGAAAGCAGCAACAAATCATCCTAGCTGCAAAGAAAACTCAACAAAAAATCAGAGAGCAGCAGAGATTTGAAACTGAAGAAGCCGATCAACAATGGGTTAGAAATATGGATATCAGACATCTCAATAAGACGCACATTCAAACTTTTCTTCAGCATAAACGTCACATTCAAAAGCTTACGGTATGATTAAAGTCGAATCTAAAAGATCATAACTTACAGAACATTAGCAAGGAACATAACCGTCTGAAAATGACAGAGGAACGCCTGCAAGAAGAATTGCATGTGGATCAGGCTGTTCACGACATTGTTCGTCTCATCAAGCAAGATCCTCGCACAGCTCTTTTGATTGTCCAACTCCTAAGGAAATATCAATTGGAAAGAACCCAAGTCGATATTACTCCTACTACTGATCAAGCAGACGACGAAGTGGTAGCTGAAATTTCTTGAAATACCCTAAGAAATTTAGATTGAAATGAGCTCGGTTGAGAACCCTCAAAAACAAGACAGCGTACAATCTGATCTTTCTGGAAGAAAATCTTCTTTTGGCTCGGACACTTCAACCGCTAGTTCTTCTTGCCACGACACTTATGTCGATCATAATGTGACTCCTGTGATGGCTCACAGTCAGAACCAGATGCAAAGTAATCTCTACTATGTTGAGCCGTGAGAAAAAAAAAATTTGACAATTGAATTTCTTTCAGAATGGATG
Organism: Oscheius sp. JU1382; assembly: GCA_932521405.1. Lineage (NCBI taxonomy): Eukaryota > Metazoa > Nematoda > Chromadorea > Rhabditida > Rhabditidae > Oscheius > Oscheius sp. JU1382. The sequence continues at coordinate 2,673,236 of OW051480.1, forward strand.
ATGATAAGCACGAAAATGTCGACATGGAGGCTATTTTCAAGAGTGTTCTGGAAGATGCTTCAAGAACTTTGGGAAATAATGAAACCCAACGAACTCCTGAACAAACTATTGAATGCAATATCTCTGCTGCAATGGAGTCTCCAAAGCAAAACACAAACCAGCTGCCATGGAATGCTACTCCGGTATTAGAAAAACAAGTTTTCAATAATATTTATCTTTAGGTTCGTCAGACAATGTATGTTCCTCACGGACAGATGCAGCAGCCGATTCAGCCTGTCCAAGAGCAATTTAAGCAGCCTGCCATAGTGCTTGATCAGCAAAAATCACAACATATGATGATGGGACATAACATGAACCAACCAATCAACCAGAACATGCAAAACAGCCCTCTGCAATCTGAGCTGGATAGATATGGCGCTCAATATGATGTAATATTTGCGTTGAAGATCTCTTTTCAAAAAACAATTTTGCAGCCTGACAGCTATCCAACTCTTGATGATGTTATGGCTGTTGTTCGTGCAGACACTGACTTCTCTTCTGGAAATGAGCCCTTCGGAGGGGTTGAATACGGCAGCGAAGAATTGGCACAACTTCTAGGAGATGATTGGCTTAATTGCGCTGAGAGAAGCATCTCCCATGATGGTCAATATGTTCCCTACAATCCAGACGAAGTAAGTAAATAATTTAAAAGCCAAACGCTAAAATTTCTTTCAGAGTGGTAGAGCAACTGACCCAATGAGCATGGGAATGCCATTAGATGCAAATGAACAAAATATGAATATGGATTGGTTGGATGAAGTGCTTCATCACGAACCCGTAGATAATCAACTTTTTGGGCATTAGTTCGTTAGTTTCAGACTAGGATTTTTATTTGTTATTAATCTCATATCTGTTATTTGCCAAGTCAAATTTGTTTTCTTTTGTATTCCTCAATTTAATCCCATTCCAAAAGATTGAAAAAAAATTACAAAAAGTGCGCATAGATTCCTTACTCCCGGTGCTTCAAGCTCTTTGTATATTTATTCTAATGTGTCAAAATCTGTCTGTATTACATGTATTTCCCCATGCCTTCCTCTCATAGTGTAGAAAATATTCTTTGGTGGCTTTATTTCCCGTGTGCTTTACTTAACGTGTACCGCATTCCAGTTCGCAAGTCGTAGTTAGTTCCCGCTGCGAGAAAAGTTAAATCTCGGTTAATTCGTTTGCGTCGGTAGAATCAGATCATTCCCCTTAACCTTTGGCTAGTTTTTTTTGACAGGACCATAGGCAGAATAGAGTACTTCCAAGAACACTATTCCCATTTTGTATCATTCGCAGTTTTGCCCATTCCGATGTGCCTTCCTGGCAATAATAGATATCCCGCTTTTTTTCCACATCTTAATAAAAGTTCTTAGTATTTTTTTCTGTTCTTTGTTTCTTTCGGGACATTTTCTCTGTCCATGAATCGTTCGATTAGCAGACAAATGCCAGCAATGGGTGCATTATCTTCGTTATCTAACTGTCAATCACTTTTTTTAGTTACGGTTTGTTGCTCTTACCAGTGAGCAAATGTCAGTCAACCATAGTATAAAAGAAAGCAAGCGGGAAGTTATCGCACTTCGGGATGAAGTTCTTCTTCGCCCTCCTCGGAGTAGCCCTCGCGGCTCACTCATCTTGGCCCCAGGATTCACTCTTCAAATCCCAAACTGAGTACCGCTTCACCTATGAGGGTGTTGTCTCATCTGGAATTTCTCTCCCCAACTCCGAGGTTTGCATCATTTTCTTACAAAATACACATTGATTTTTTTAGAAGGCCGTCACTCGCCACCGCTCCGATGTCATCCTCCAGGTCCACGATTCTCGTCACATCGTTCTCCAGTTGAAGAATGTTGAGCTCGCCACCGACAACATCAAGCCTGAATCTGAGAAGGACTCTTTCGAGCGCATCCAGAAGCAGGAATTGACCCGTGAGCACAAGCAAGCATTGGAAAGCCCCGTCCGCTTCGAAGTCCGTCAGGGACAAATCAGTGAGCTCCAATTCACTCGTGATGAGCCCGTATGGTCTGCCAACATCAAGCGCTCTGTTATCTCTATGCTCCAACTTAACTGGGAAAAGATCTCCAATGAGAGAGAGGAATCTTCTCAAGGAAAGTTCTTCCGCACCATGGAGAAGACTGTCGAAGGAAACTGCGAAGTTGCCTACAATGTCCTCCCCGAATCTGGAAAGGCCCTCATCACCAAGTCTATCAACTTCGACAAGTGCGAGAAGCGTATGATCCAAGCTTTCGGACAACACTTCGAGACTGAGTGCAAGGAGTGCAACGAGAAGAAGATCCAGCCCCAGACTGTCTACACCTTCAAGATTGAGAAGGACGAGTTGAAGGAGGTCGAGCTTAGCTCTGTCTACACCGTCAGCCTCGAGAAGCAGCCCTTGATGAAGACCAAGGTTCAAGCTCGCTTGACCCTTCAAGAGACCAGCGAAATCCGCAACAGAATTGAGTCCCCTAAGGGAGAGACCGAAGAGCTCACCTTCAACAAGGAGCTCGATTTCGCCATGGAGGAGTTCTTCAAGAAGGGAGATGAGATCAAGATCAACAGCCTTGTTGGATTCTCCAACACCGTCCAACTTCTTGAGCAGACCATCCAGAAGCTTACCGATGAGGAGATCGGAAACCTCGAATCCTCCGAAACCTTCATGAAGATGATCTTCTACCTCCGTCTCTGCACTCAAGAGGATCTTAGCGCAATCCAGAGCGGTATCTACAAGAAGAGCGACAAGGGAGTCAAGGCGATCATCCAAAGTGCTCTTGCCACCGCTGGAACCAGAAACACCGTCACCCATATTCTCCGTATGGCTCAGAACCTCCCTGCCCCCAAGGTTGTCAGCCTTCTTAAAGCCATCCAGGAGACTCCTTTCCCTTCTGAGCACATCGCCAACATCGTCATGACCTTCGCCAAGAGCCCTAAGGCTGAGCGCCACCCCGCCATCAAGCAGACTGCTATGCTCGCCTATGGAGCTATCGTACACGGAATCATGGGATCTCCTCTTGAGAAGCGCGAAGTCATGCCCTCCAAGAACTTCCAAGACAAGATCGTCGAGACTCTTGAGAAGGAATGGGAACAGGCTGAGACTATCTACGAGAAGGTCCTTGCTTTGAAGACCATGGCCAACACTGGATTGGAAGGATTCATCCACCTCTTCGAGAAGGTTATCATGGACAAGAAGCAGCACACCATTGTCCGCATGGAAGCCATCGACGCTCTTCGTCTCCTCTCCGAGCGTATGTCTCACAAGATCCAAAAGGTCTTGTTGCCCGTTTTCTCTAGCCGTCTTGAGAAGAATGAGATCCGCATGGCTGCCCTCAGAATGATCCTCCAAGCTAAGCCTGCTCTTCCCGAGCTCTCCCAGATCATCAGCCGCATGGAGCGTGAGCCCAACCAGCACGTTGCTGCCTTCACTTACAAGATCCTCTCCTCTCTTGCCGAATCCAAGATCCCTTGCCACCGCAACGTCTCCCTTCTCACCAACTCTCTTCTCCGCGCCTCTCAATACCGCCCCGAGTCTCGTCTCCTCTCCCAGTTCCAACACGTTTCCGCCTTCAACTGGGAAACCCTCTCTGGATTGAGCATGAGCCTCGAAGGACTCATTGGAAAGGATTCCTTCATCCCCGCCGAAATGGTTGCCACCCTCGAGACTGTCCTCGGAGGAAGCTGGAGCAAGTACCTCGCTCAAATCGGAGTCTCTCAGCAAAACCTTGACGTCCTCTACAACAAGTTCCTCAGCAAGTTGGAGAAGAAGGGATCTACTCGCGCTGTTCGTTTCTCCCAGACCCTTAAGGATCTCGGACGCAAGCTCAACATCCAACGCAGTGAATCCACCACCGAGGAGCCTTTCGTTATGCTCTACCTCCGCTACAAGCAGATGGACTATGCCGTTCTTCCTCTTGACGAGAAGATGATTGATGAGCTCATTGAGATGACCCTCGAGAGAGGAATCTTCGACCTCAAGAAGATCCTCCGTACTCTCCAGATCGACTCTGAGTTCGAACTCACCACCGCTGGATTCGTCTTCGACTCTATTGTCAAGATCCCCAACTCCTTCGGTCTTCCTCTCATTCACTACAACAGAAACCCCATGGTTATTGGAGCCAAGGGAAAGATCACCGTCGAGGAATCTGACCGTGGACTCAGCATCCGTGTCCAGGCCCAGCCTAAGATTGCTGCCACCCACTTCCATGCCCTACACATGTGGACTCCCTACCTCACCAACGGAATCAAATTCCTCCGCTCTGCTGAGGCTCAACTCCCCATTGACATCGCCGTTGAGATTCCTTCCTATGAGGACAAGGAAATCAAGATCGTCCAGAAGATGCCCACTCAGGAGAGAATGCTCGTTCGCGTCCAGGCTGCTCCTAGCTGCTTCATCCGTTACTTCAAGAACAAGGATATCGATCGCTTCCATGGACACCAACAGAAGACTATCACCTCCCCCAAGCTCGAGCGCCTCATTGAGGAGTTGGACCGCAAGTTCGAGAGCAACGGAGTCGAATTCGTCGTTTCTGGAATTAACTATCGCCAATGGAACCTTGAAACTGCTCTTCTCGGAGAGCACAACCTCGAGATCAAGGTTGTCCCCACCAGCCGTACCCCCAAGGAGGTCACCGCCACCATCTCCTTCAAGAACCAGCAGGGACGCATGGAATCTCCCAAGGTCGAGAAGATGCTCCGCAGTGAAATGGAAACCGAGAATGGAGAGTGGGAATCCCGCTCTGACCGCCGTGAGCACCTCAACAAGGTTGTTCGCGAGCTCGAACTCAGCAACGCCTACATGCCTCGTCTCCAGATCAAGATCGAAAGTGTTGAAAGCACCGAGATCGAACTCCGTGCCGAGTGCGAGAAGAACTTCCGTTTTGTCCGCGCTATCGTTGAAGTCAAGCCTGAGCAGCGCCGTCGCGACTGGACCCTCAAGTCTGAGCTCGAGGTTGTTCTTCCCAAGTCTGTTGCCTCTGTCGAGGAACTCAAGGAACAGAAGCACCGCGAAGTCCAGATTTACTCTGAGACCAAGTGGGGAAGCGAGAAGATCGAGATCGTCGCCCAGCTTGAACAATCCAAGGAACAACGCAACCTCGTCCAGAAGCCCAAGCAGCTCCGTGGAATCCAAGCCCAAGAGCTCTTGTCCCGCCTGGCCCGTTTGAACCAGCTCAAGGCTAACATCAACTACGAGCTTTCCCCCATGACCGAGAAGGTCATCCAGGAGTACTTCGGAATCGTCAAGGCCTACACTTTCTGGAGCAACGAGATGAAATCCGAGAAGAACGAGCCCCGCCGCATCGTCCTCCAATTGACTTCTGAGCCCATGGCCACTGGATTCTACAACCTCACCGTCCAGACCCCCGAATCCAGACTTCGTATTGAGGAGATCCAATCCTTCGACATGGTCCCCACCATCGTCCGCCAGCCCAAGAACTTCCTCCGCCACACCTCTGTCGAGAAGGCTGAGTGCAAGATCGAGAAGAGCCGTATCCGCACCTTCGAGGATGCCGTCATTCGCGCCCCCCTCTCATCTTGCTATACCGTCGTTGCCAAGGATTGCTCCGAGAAGCCTCGCTTTGCCGTCCTTGTCAAGAAGGTCGACTCCGAGAAGAAGATGGTCAAGATCCACTACGAGAACGACGAATACGTACTCGAATTCCCCGAAGATAAGTTGAAGGTCACTCTCAACGGAGACAGAGTCCGCGAGAACAAGCTTGAGGAGAACAAGTGAGTTAGAAAACAAATGCAAAATGATAATGGATTTCAGGATCGAAATGATCGGAGACCTTTGCGTCGTCGACCTTGGAGAGCTCGTTGTCCGCTTCGATGGATACACCGTCAAGGTTCTCCTTGATAACTCCGAGATGGACAGCCAATGTGGTCTCTGCGGAAACTCCGTTGAGTCCAAGGAACGCAAGTACCGTAACGCCAGAAATGAGGAGACTGACGACCTCGAGGACTTCCACAAGTCTTTCATTGTCAAGGATGTGAGTATCTTTTTGTAATACCTTAATCAGTATGTACTATAGGAGTGCCCTCGTGAAGAACTCTCTGAGAAGCGCACATACAAGGAGTACAACTCCTATGGCGACAACGACAGCTACGAGTCCTACGATGAGGAAGAGTGGAGCATGAAGAGCTCTCGCAAGTCCAACAAGCAGGAGTCTACCGAATCTTACGATGACGAGAAGATTGGTTTGTCAATGCATTGATACCAATAATTTCTTTTTTTCAGCCGCCAAGAAGCAATACATCATCAAGGAGGAATCTCACAAGATCTGCTTCTCCATGGAGCCCGTCCGCCAGTGCTCCAAGTCCATGACTCCATTCCAGATCAAGGACGAGAGAGTTTGTTTAACTCAACTACTTGAATGAAATACAATATTTAGATCGAGTTCGGATGCCTTCGCCGCCACGCCACTGAGGCTCGCCGTATGGCCGCTGCTATCCGTCGTGGAGACAGCAACATTGATACCTCTATGCTTAAGGACATCCGCCACGAGACCATTCCCGTCCCTAAGACTTGTCTCGTCGCCTAAGCTCTTAAATAGTTTTTAAATAAAAATTTTCAAATTCTAGTCTTTTCATTGTTAAACGCAACAGAACATCAAAGAACGTTGGCTTCAAGGCAATAAGAACCCAATAAAAAAGAGCTGATAAAAGAAGAAAAAGGATGAGCCTATCGCCATCTTAATCAAGCCTGTCAGTCTTTTAACACGTATTAGACAAAGAAAATGTCAGTCACCTTCTCTTTTTAAAGGGGGACCTTCCAGGGAGAAACAAGGGAGCAATGAAGTTCTTCATTTTTCTTCTATGCTTTCTTTTTGTTCAAGGAGAAGAATGGACTTCGAGGAGTTTATTCCTACCCGAAAAGGAATATTTTTATCGATTTGATGGTATGATTTCAACTGGAATTGCATCTTCAGGATCTGAGGTAAACTTTAGCTTAAAAAACTCGGATAGAAGTTTAGAAAGCTGTTACCAGAATAAGATCGGATGTTATCTTCCAATTTATAAATGATGAAACAGTCTTTATGAAATTAAAGAATGTAGAATTCGCAAATGAAAACCTCGTACCTGGCACCTCAGAGATGATTGCATTTGACCGTGTTCAGCAATTTGAGCTAACAGATGAATACAGAGTTCCTCTTGAAGAAGTTCTCCGATTTGATTGGCAAAACGGACTAGCTAAAAATATTCATTTTTCTGCTAAAGATCCAGCATGGTCTAATAATATCAAGAGATCAATCATTTCAATGATCCAATTGAATTGGAAAAAATTGCCAGCTTACGGATTCATAAAATACGAGTCAATGGAGAAGCTAATAGAAGGAGAGTGTCAAACGCACTATTATGGCATACCTTATTCTGAATATTCAATTGTCTCAAAAGTTATTGACTTCAATAATTGTACTGAGAATAGAATGGACATGACGTACAACATGAGATTTACATCTGATTGTCCAGGGTGTCTTCCTCAAGAAATTGTTCCTCAAACAATCTATGACATGTACGTTGAAAAGAACTTATTGAAGAAAACTATCTTAAAGTCTGATTATTCGATGGGAACAGACAAAAGAACGATGTTGAAAATGCTAATTCAATCAAGACTTATTCTAAAAGATGTTTCAAATGTCACTGAACATTTTGAGATTTTAGAAGAAAAGACTGAAGAAGATCTTGTTCACAATTGGAGTTATGATAAAATTACACAAGCCTGGTACAAGACGGGAGATGAAGTCGATCCAACTGAATTGATTACTGGCCCGAAAAAATTGCAAAATGCTAAGAAAATTGTGAAAAAAATGGCAGAAGCCGATCTGGGATCACTTAAAAGCACCGAAATTTTCTTCGAACTTACTCAATATTTAAGAGTTCTCTCAAGGGATGAGCTTAAAGAAGTGTATAAAGAAGTCGTCGAAGAAAATGATCCAAATTTTGCAAGCATTATTGAAAGTGCACTTGCTGCTGCTGGAACAAAGAACTCAATTGAACAAATTCTCTCGATTGCTGAAGATCTTCCTACTTATAGAATTGTTCAATATTTGAAATTTATTCAAGAAGCTTTCTATCCTTCTGAAACAATTGCCCGACTTCTAATTGAGTTCTCTCAAACAAAGAAATGCAGAAATTCCTCTATAATCTATCAATCAACTTGGCTGGCTTATGGCTCAATTGTACGAGGAGCCATTGGTCCTCATAAAGACAGGCAGTCCATGCCTTCTTCTGAATCCTTCAAGGGAGAAGTATTAGAAATTTTGACAGAGTTTTGGCAAAATTCTAACTCTATCTATGAGAAGGTCCTTGCTTTGAAGATCATGGCCAACACTGGATTGGAAGGATTCATCCACCTCTTCGAGAAGGTTATCATGGACAAGAAGCAGCACACCATTGTCCGCATGGAAGCCATCGACGCTCTTCGTCTCCTCTCCGAGCGTATGTCTCACAAGATCCAAAAGGTCTTGTTGCCCGTTTTCTCTAGCCGTCTTGAGAAGAATGAGATCCGCATGGCTGCCCTCAGAATGATCCTCCAAGCTAAGCCTGCTCTTCCCGAGCTCTCCCAGATCATCAGCCGCATGGAGCGTGAGCCCAACCAGCACGTTGCTGCCTTCACTTACAAGATCCTCTCCTCTCTTGCCGAATCCAAGATCCCTTGCCACCGCAACGTCTCCCTTCTCACCAACTCTCTTCTCCGCGCCTCTCAATACCGCCCCGAGTCTCGTCTCCTCTCCCAGTTCCAACACGTGTCAGCTTTCGATTGGAATACTCTTACTGGTCTTGGAATAAGTCTTGAAAGCATCATTGGCAACGATGCCTTCTTCCCGGCAGATCTTCGTGCTTCTCTTAGCACCATTTTTGCTGGCCATTTAAATATGAACCTGCTCCAAGTTGGTTTTTCTCAACAAAATCTTGAAGACCTCTACAACAAAGTGCTTGCAGTCCTATCTCCAAAGAAAGTGAAGACTGATTTTCCTGCTTTGCAATCTCTGGCAAAGAAACTCAATCTTAAAGCTAGAGAAAAGTCATCAGACGAATCGTTTACACTTTTATATATTCGATATAAGAATATGGACTACTTCGCCTTGCCTATTGATGAGAAGATAATAGCCGATTTATTTTCTCTGACCTCTCACATGACAAATCTAAATCTGAACAAATTTCTTCCATTTAATGCAATTTGCGACTACGCTAATGCTGCACAATTCACTGATTCCCAATCACGAATATACACTTCTTTGGGAGTACCTCTTTATTCCTATAAAAGGCTGCCAATAGTTGGAAGAATGTCTGGAAAGCTGGGAATTGAATCAAAAAATGATGAATTGAAAGCTAATCTTCAGTTAAAAACTCGTGTTAGTTCTTTTCACGTATTTACTCTTCGAACGTGGAATCCAATCTTTACAAATGGTGTAAAAGTAATTCGCTCAAGTGAAATCAACTTACCAATTGACTTGGAAATTGGTCACAATTCTGCTAAAGGACTATTTTTAAACACAAGATTGCCTAAGACTGAAACACAACTGTTCTCCATGAAATCTGATCCCCTATGTTTTGTTCGCTATTTTCGGGACAATACGACGAAAGTTTTCAATACCGTCGATCGTATTATTTCTGTGCCGGAACTTGGAAACAATGAAGAAACGAGAATTGTAAAAGAATTGGCTGGGCATCATTTGATGATTACTCATTTTAACATGAATAGGAAAGATGCTATTGTTTATGGACAGTCATGTCTAAACATTTCTTTTGTTCCAAATAAGGAATCGACAGAAATACCTTCAGCTTCTGTAATGATAAAAACAACTATGAATTCTGTTAGATCAAGTGGATACAAAAAACCAAATGAAAACTACTCTGGTTTGAAGATAGATATGACGATCGATGGCCATATATGTAAAAAAGAATTAACAACTACTGAAGTCTCGTATAGTTACATGCATAACGGAAGGGATTATAATTCAACAGCTACTTTTGGAATATCCTCACAAGGATTGTTCGATATATCTATGAAGCTACTTCTTCCCAAATCTATCGTCAGTTTAAATGAGCTAAAGCAAGATGAATACTTGAATGCAACTTTAAATCTAAAAGCTAAATGGATAGCAGAAAAGGAAAAGCAAATAGATGCAATTATTATACTTCAACAGTCATTAGCTCAAAAAGAATGGATTCAAGAAATAGATAGAGTTAAAGCCCAAGAGCTCTTGCCCCGCCTGGCCCGTTTGAACCAGCTCAAGGCTAACATCAACTACGAGCTTTCCCCCATGACCGAGAAGGTCATCCAGGAGTACTTCGGAATCGTCAAGGCCTACACTTTCTGGAGCAACGAGATGAAATCCGAGAAGAACGAGCCCCGCCGCATCGTCCTCCAATTGACTTCTGAGCCCATGGCCACTGGATTCTACAACCTCACCGTCCAGACCCCCGAATCCAGACTTCGTATTGAGGAGATCCAATCCTTCGACATGGTCCCCACCATCGTCCGCCAGCCCAAGAACTTCCTCCGCCACACCTCTGTCGAGAAGGCTGAGTGCAAGATCGAGAAGAGCCGTATCCGCACCTTCGAGGATGCCGTCATTCGCGCCCCCCTCTCATCTTGCTATACCGTCGTTGCCAAGGATTGCTCCGAGAAGCCTCGCTTTGCCGTCCTTGTCAAGAAGGTCGACTCCGAGAAGAAGATGGTCAAGATCCACTACGAGAACGACGAATACGTACTCGAATTCCCCGAAGATAAGTTGAAGGTCATTCTTAACGGAGTGGTTCTACATCCGACGAGTTTACCGCGTTCAAAGTATCTTTTTAATAATTTAATTTCTATTATCAACTAAGGATTGAACTAATTGGTGGACAATGCGTGATTGATTTTGATGATGTAATCATTCGCTTCAATGGTTATTGGCTTACTGTACTAATTAGCAGATCCTCAATGAACATGCAATGCGGTTTATGTGGGAACCCGTATGAGAAAGCAAGGAGCTTATCGATTTTCTTAGTACTACTATTTTAGAAATATTTACCATTTTTGACCGCTCAATCTCTCGAAACAACTAACTTTGCCGAGTTTCATCAATCATTTATTACTGAAGATGAGGTTTCTAATTTTGTTTTAAACAATTTATATTTTTTAGAGCTGCTCAAAGGCAATTGATAAATGCTCTGAAGAAATGCATTTTGGATCTGAAGAAAGCAATGACTCAGACGACGACTGGAAAAGGAAAAGATCTAGAACAATTAGCTACACAATGTCCTATGTTCAAGGTTTGCTTTTTTCCTTAAATTTTATAAATTTTCAGCATCTGATTATCAAACAGCTATGAAAGAGAAGTCGCACAAAGTTTGCTTCACAATTGATCCTATCCCCAAATGTCCTATTGGCTCGGAAGTTGCTGAGTTTATTGTCTCAAAGGTAACTAAACTTACTAAAATAATCGTATTTAGGTTTCATTTGCTTGCTATTCTCGTTATAAGGCACATATTCGTCAAATGATTGCTGCTGCACGACGAGGAGAGGCATTGGATAGTATTTCATATGATAAAGAATACACAGGCCTCGTTCAAATTCCAACGCAGTGTGTTCTTATCAATTAGAATAAATCATTCTTTATGGAATTTATGTAATTCTAAGAATAAATATATTTTAAAAAAATGCATGCATGAATTTTTTGTTCTTTTTTGTTCTTGCTTGGTGCATGCTTATCATTGAACACTTATTGCTTGTAAGTCAGCTAAAATGGATAGAACTTTATTTTTTAATGCTATTTTATTTATTTAAATAACTTTCTTAAATGCTACTAATATACAATTTTTTTAAAATCTACCGTGATGCATTTAGCCGTTGAACCAAAAGCGTTAGTTACGTACTGCGCTTTTATCAATACGCCACTTTCCCAAGCCTAATAATTACCCTCTTTTGTATAATTAAAACTTATTATTTTAGACTAATATCTTCATCATTGAGGCGATGGCCGATGGCAACGGCGATCCTGCCTCCCCGGAGGAGCAAGCTTTGGCAGAAAAGTAAGTTTATAAGTCACAAAAACTTGATCTAAACCGAGTATATTTTGGCTTAGCTTTAGTTTAAATTAATATTGGATTTTATTCCATTACTCTCGAAAAAATCATTTTTCTTTTAGCAAATGAAGATCCTTTCCCAAATTTATTCTTTCTCCTTTTTTTCTTCTCTTTGGATTTATTTATTATTCGTTTGCTATGTCTCTTTTTTTCTGTTTTTACTCACAAAAAACCACATAAGTTGATAAACAAAAGATATCAAATTGAAAATTATGTGCCAAAGACGCTTTTTTAATTGATATGCACCACTATCAAACTATTTAAACCTAAATGACCGGATAAATGACAAAATTTGACTATATGAATATCTCATTTCTTTTAAAATTTTTGGATAAAGGGAGATTGCCTAAAATGATATTAATTTGATTATTTATTTTTTTTATTTTCAGCAATTCTCCAAACTATAACCAGTATGAAAATGTGGACCACGGCTACGAAGTGGTAAATTAGCTTTTTTCAAATATTTTTAATTATTTTTAATAGGACAATCAACAAATGAATGGAAATCAACGCTCGCCGATTTTACAACGCTCAAATCCTGCCTCTCCTGATGAAGAACAAGAATATGCCGAGGAGCCATACTACGCTCCGCTTTCGCCAAATGGCCCAGCTTCTCCGGATGGATCTCTGCCACCTCCTGCTTCTCCGGATCAACAGTCTCCTCAAGCTCAAGCTTATTCCCCATATTCCCCTCGTAGTCAGAATTATAGTGAAATGGGCTCCTTACCGCCTCCTGCTTCTCCGGCTCCACATTCCGCTCTACCTGAGTGTGACTATACCCCTTCTGCTCTTCCATTTTCTCCGACGCAATACCCATCAAACACGGATTACTCTCCTACACGCTACATGTACCCTACTTCACCTGAGCAAGGCGATCCATTTTATGATGATGCAGAATATATGGAATCTTCTAAACCTCCCGAGTCACCAATATATGACGAAGAAGGACAAGTCAGTGATGATGAAGACATGGACTATGTGAATGTAAGTCCTTCTTTGATCCTAATCGTTTTTAATATTATAGTACATACCTGGAGATGGAATGAAATCTGACGAAGACTATGAAATGGAGGAGCTGGAAGAAGCCGTTGAAGGTGATGGCGAAGAAGTAAATGGTGAAGGAACCCAGCAGAAAATGGAGAAAAAATTTAAAACTAAAAAAAGAAAGGATGGGTGAGTCCTTTTAAATTTATTTACCTTTAACTAGGACCGTTTGCCAATGTTTGGAAATTTTTTATTTTCTGAGTCAGTGAATTTTCACTGGAGTTGCGTAGTCGAAAAGGAACGTCACAAGCGTAGAAAGAGCGACCTGCTCATCTGGAGACGATAGCACCAGAACAGAGGCTTGATTTTTCACATTTTTGAATGCAGTAGTTTTTTGGCGAAAGAAAGCATCTCTGCCAAAGTCTTCGGACGTTGAGGTGGACATCATCGTAGCGCTTCCAGTTGAGCAGCGTATGCTAAATATAATAGCTATAGCACTAAGACATACTAAAAAAATGACTGTTAGAATGAACCAGCAGGGACGAAAAGATATCAAACAGTCAATCGATATTTCCGCTATTGGAGAACAAAGAAAGTGTGGATCAAAGTCAATTTTATGAAAGCGCTGATGCGAAAAGATAATTAATGAGATGAATGCGAGAATTTCTGAATAAAAAAGACAATAAAACTGTGCATACATGGTGTTTTAATTAGGATTTCCGCACCATTTTTATACTAAAATTTACTAAAAGCAAGAAATGGGTCCCAATGTGGAAATCCCAACTCTCGGTGCACTACGTATATGATATAAAATTGTGATAACTTTTTACGTGAGATTTATCTCCTTTTAATATCTCTAGTATTGATATAAAAGATTTTGCATGCATTACAAATTCCATACGAACAACTTATTTTGGGTTTTACATTTCAAACTCATTTCTCTAAACCTCATGATTTTGAGTTCTTTTTTTAGACAGAACTTAAAAGTCTGGGTGTTACTTTCCAAGAATTAAACTTGTTTACTTAGTTTTTGTAAATATTAATCAGGCTTCTGATTTGCCTACTTAGTCTTTTCATCTTTTTATCCTTTAATAGTCTGGGAGTGCTTGATGTAGTCATCAAATGCTTTTCAGTGTAATTCTTGATCATATTCGCTACTCTCACGTGTTATTTGATCAGTTTTAAGTTACAGATTCTCAATTTGATGACACTTTGAGTACGAAAATTAGAACTAGCCAGTCGATTCAATAGTATTTTATTTTTTATTGACCATAATCCTGAATCTCTTTCTAATTTTTAATGCAGATAATGTTTATTGTGCCAATAGAACCGGATGTCTGGCAACTATTTTCCGACTGTTTGCCTTTCTTGCCGAACAAAACATTTTTAGGGCTCAAAAAAGCGCAAGGTCGGTGTTTTTGCATTAGGGTAAATTGTAATAGGCATTCTAGCAGGGTCTCTTAACGTCAATTGGTTACTTCTTTTACTTATGCAGCGAGTCCCGTTTCTTCGTGTAGAAAAATCCGAGAGCTTTGTATTATTTATGCAGAGAGTGCCTAGTTTCCTAACCTGGGCGCGAATACGTCATTGCATCTATTGAAAAGAACCCTATGTGGGGCCTTTTGTTATTGTCAATCGCGTGTGCTGCCAACCTCTTGGAGGCCTTTCAACGACGACGATTACTTTCAAGCGCCATTTTACGGCCAAATTTTAAGGCGGAAGCTAAATTTAGTCTTTTCGCCTGCTTGGATCAATAGATATCGTTTTGTTTTTTGCGGAAAAGCACGTAACTTGCTCAACGCATTTGTTTGTAAAAGCTCTGCCCTCCCGCAACATTCGATCTAGGACTTCTTTCGCCACCGAGTTGACGTCACAACGTCTTTGGGTTCTCTGATAGCACACAAAGAACTGATTTTCGCTATGAATAGCGTTCTGCCGAATTGTCTTTCAATAGGCTCAACGGTGCGTTTCGCCTTCGATAGGAATCAGTTTTTACAATTTGATGAATTGCGCAAAGTTTTTTAGAATAACTGAAACACTCTCTCTCTCACTTGTCTCTCGACATTCCTGTCTCTTGCAACAGCTTTCCCATTCACCGACAAGCCTATTCCTCATGCATTTATTTATCTCCCTCTCTTCTGGAATGCTAAAAGCTAAAACTCTTCTAAAAGATTCTAAGCACATCTGTCATGGCAAGTTATTGGAGGGAAATGGCTTCACATGCCTTATTTTATATCTCAGCACATATGGCATTTATTATCCTTTTTGCTGAGTCGGCTGGGTTCCGAGTAGATTCCATAACTTTTTAGTAGACATCCGTGCCTACCAAACGGGCCTAAGAGTCCAAGACCGTCGGGATCATTGGCTTTTGAGCTGTCCCCTGTCGTCGAAATGCAACATTTTCGCAATGTCCAATTTGTTTGTTCTTTTTTAGTATAGATCTCTCAGGCAGAGATCATCTCATCTCTCCAGACTCTTTTGCATCACGGTAAATAATAGTGTCATTTTTTCCATCCTTTCGCGTCAATTTCTGTAAAATCAAGGCCATTACAAGGCATTTGACGCGGCGTACAACGTTCAGAGAGCGATAGTTCAGACTTCATCTTTTGATAGAGACTGGACTTCTTCTGCCTAGTTGAAGCCTAGAATTGACAAAAAATGTGGTCTTGAGTGTGTTGTCGAGAGCCAACTGTTTTCGTTTCAGTCTCGGCGCCTCGACGAGGAGGACAGTCCGTTCATTTCTTGATGGGTGAGTTTTTCCTTCTTTAATTTTCTGCTTTTCGCGGGATTGGCGAGGGATTCCTATGGCGCGGCACCCTCTTGAGCATATCATATTTCGTTGCCAACTGTTGCAATCTTTTTAAGACTAACCTATTTGCCGCCTGACCTGCTCCTATTGCAAACTTCTTTTTAGTGGCCGACAGCCCGTCCGGTGAGCAGTAGTCCTGTTTTGTGTTTTCTTCCGGCCTACACAGGAAATGCGCTAAAAGCAAAATTAGAGACATCACTGCAGCTCCGGGACCACTTGTCGTCGGCAGCATAATCCAATTATCAGTTTGTGTTTACGACTAGTCGAAGTCCCAAGAAACATTGGCACTAGTTCGCTACCTCTCTTATCAGCCAAAGCGTCGTGTTACGACCAGATAGTCTTCTCATAAAGCACGAACACTCGACTTTTTTTTTCAACAAAAGTTATCTCGGTTTCAAGCGGTGATCATTCAAAATAACAGTCAATTCTCTGCACCTTGAATCGGCTAATAGCGATAACACCAGAATTAGTGATAGTTTTCACAGCAGGTAGTTCGCCCTAAGAATTTGTCGTGCATCGCGCGCGCTTTACAGCGCCTTCTCGTGTGTCCGCGGTGCTGTCCTTATGACATTTCTTTTAAACGGCTTCCTGACAAGTGGGTCCTCGACTTACTGGCATATACACCATTATCAGTCGTATTCCGCCACTGGTCATCACTGTCACATAATCCTGATTCGATCGCCAGTTCGGCGTTTGATGTTCAATCCGTGGCCTTATTGTGGCCTCATTTTTGCCTCTGTGTTGAATTTTGATGAGCCCACGCAGTTTTGATTTGCTTGACTGCCTCAAAGTTGCCACTCTCCAACTTTTTTTCCTCATCAATTCTCCGACCTATTGCATCAAGTTCAAGTTTGCATAGAAATTTTTTACTGCACAAGACATTTCCACTTGTGACAAATGATCTTTGAGATCTCTATCGACTACACAGTACATTCTAGGCCTAAATGTAGGCACTTCTCTCCCCTCTTGGCATCCCATTGGCAAGCCATTAGTATGGACGGATAATCCATTCGACCCCTCGAGGAGGCCCCTACATCCAATTTATTTGGCGCAGCAGTTTTTTGCTCACTATATTATGGAAGCGACAACTCTCTCCTTGCTTTCTATGCAAAATCAGCGGCATTCTGTCTGCAGTCGACAACCTTGAACTGTCGCGTCTGGGCGTCTATTCCACGTAATTTATCTGTACCAATCCGTGATTTACGAATAAAATAATCGTGAAGTTCGTTTTGACAATTCGGCGAGCAAATAGGCGCTAAAAACTCTTTTTTGGTCTAGTATGGCCAGTTGATGCAACAGAAACTGATTGATTTGTTCGCCAATGGGCCACCCGGCTGTAGCTATCGACGGGTCACAATCGAACTGCAGCCGCTGACCGTTCTTTTACTCAACTTTTTTTACCTCTTTCCAACCATCCAATAACCAACATTTGACTCTTGGCCGCTCTGTCTGATCGAAAAAAGGAAAACTCAAACATTGAAAAGCCTTTTCAAGAACGAGAATGAGGTCTGCTATCTAATCGCGACTATCGTCTGTGCGTTCTTCGATACAAATCGATCGGTCAAGAAGGTTGTTGTAAAACTCTTGAGCCCGAAGTTGTTTGTGAATTTGTCATCTCGAGCAGCTGTTTCCGTCCTTTCCTCCGAAAACTTGTTATTCCAAGACTCCAAGTTTGAAGGCTTAGACTGATTAGTCTGTTTATTGCTGACGCTCACGATGGCTCTTTATTTTTTGAGTAAACCGTCCTCTTCTCTGTACGCACCGAGTCAATTCGTCCTGAGCAAACTTTTCGGCGCGAGAGGAATAGTGTAATCCACCTGAGACGCGACTTATACTTTTACGCAAAATGTGCATGGTTTAACGGATTGAGAGAAAGATGAAATTTCAGGAAGCTCACCGACGATGCTGACGTCACAACCCCCCGGCAAGCAAAAAGGTGAGCAAGTGGTGTACCAAGATCTTCGCTCGCGTTGATGTGTAGGAAAGAACAATGCCATCATTCAATTGGTGGTTCCTGGATCATAGCAAACTCAACGCCCACAAATTTTTTTGGAGGAAGAGACTAATAGAAATATTTGCAGTGAGCGACTCAATGAAGATGGAGTTCCCATTCGCCGTGATGACCGAGCTGAACGGCGCAAGAAGAAGAAGAAGTATGACCAAGAACGAGCTGAAAGGATGCCACCAATCACCTTTGAATCTCGTCCCAATCCCTACAACCCTCATTCGATCGCTGTGAAGTTACAATCCCTAATTTCCCGAGTCGACGGCTCAGTAAGTCTTATTATTTTTAATACGAGAGAAAAATTAATAAGGGCTTCTTTGCCTTCCAAGAGAGGCCTCTTCGGGATCCGGGCAGAAGTTGCCGGTGCGCACAGGCCGGCTTCCTATTTGCTCAACAGAGTACGCGCGAACCGCTTGAGTGCACCGCTAATTAGCTACCTGTGCTGGCTATATCATCCCTCCAACCAATATCTATTGATTAGCGATCCCTCAGGGGCCACATCCGTGTTTTTAGACGTGCACTCAATATCAAGGGCTTTGCATCACCTGTCGTCGCCTTTCACAATTTGCTGAGAGAGCTCAACGGCATTTAATCTTTCTTTTCTCACATTTCTACTTTCTCACTCATTCTAACGTAATGAGATTTTCTGGCGCTAAGAAGATTAAAAAGGTCCTCACAATGGCTATATATTATCATATTTTTGGCTGCAAATGCTTTCGCGAGAAAGAAGATCTCCGGAATTGGAAATGACATCTAGCTCTTTCACTCTCACTACGGTAGATGGATGGATGCCAAAGGATCAACTTGCATGACCTGCAAACAAATCAAGTGGCATAGTTACGTACATACTGGCTTCCTTCTCCTAATCCCAAGTGCCTACAGTGTTTCGGCACGGGTTAGGCCCGTCTTTGCTCTTTTCCTAGCTCTTAATTAATGGCTTGTGCTCAGCAAGCTGTTGTTTTGCTTTAATGCGAAGGAAGATACCACAGCTGGATTGATAGATGTAGGCATGGGGTCAAGAGTTGTTCGACGGGCCGTGTATTAACGTTAAACAAAGCTCAGCTCGTCCTGTTTCCGGGGCTGTCTCCCTTTTGTCCCTAGCTGCAGAAATTCTCGCTTTACCCTCGATATCCTTGATCTCACACAATTTGTTAGCGATCGTATAAAAGCAATGTTGCATGTCGTGAATGATGTCAACCCTGCGAAAAAGCTCAAGGTTGTGGCAGTCAAGTTTAAAGTTCATCCTTCTCACCTGGTTTTTACGTGAAAAGGATTTTGTCTTCATCTCCTCCGCTTAATCCTAATATTCCATTACAGCCAAGCTTAGGCAGCGATGCGCACAGGCGAAATTCCCTTTTGTGTTCATGCCCAAATCGGTTTAACGCTGCGTCGTGCTTTTGCATATGTGCCCTTTTCTCCATCTCCGCTCCACCAAAACAATATTTCCAGAACATTCCTGATAACTTCTATGAAGCTGCTGAGGTTCCAGAAGATGATATCGTCGCCATTCTCATGGAGGCGATTGAATTGGAACAAAATGTTGATCATGTTTTTGAAAAACGTGAACTTTTAATTGCGTAGGAGGAGAAATTGATCTAAAAAATAACCAATATTTTAGGGATATGGAGAAGATGTTGGAAGCTGAGAAAGAAGTTGTTAGGAAGCTTCATGCAGACCTTCCAGATGACATGAAAGAATCATTCGTAATTGATGGAGATTATATTGGTCTCGCAGAAGGTGAGCTCTTTTTTGTACCGTGGTCAGGATATGATTGACAACCTGGTGATGATTGTAAAGACTTCTGAGATTAGTCTGAAAGGTGTTCGGCCGAGTGCAGTCGACAGCTGTCATGTTTTTCCATAGGGTTTCTTATTGCATTCTTCTTCTTCTCCTCTTTCTGATCTCACACTTTTAGGCCAAACTCTTGTAGATGAGCAGCCGGTTTCTCTCTTCCCATCTATGCCCAGCCTTTTGGGGTTAGTTACAGCCTTTTTTTTAAATATAAATAACCTTAAGAAGTAATCCGATAGAACCTTCTGTTCCACCGCCAATAACAGCCAATGGATTGCCTATGTACTCTTTCTCAGGTTAATCGAGATTGAAAAAAGAGAACTTCTTATTTTAGTAACTAATGGTAATGAAACACCTGTTGAAATGGAGTTGGGACAAATTGAATCTCCGGAAAAATATCCTGTTGAGCTTAATAATGTACCCGCTTCTCCTGTTTCGGAGCCTAATATCATACAACCTGAGCTACTATCACCAGTAAAGGGAGCCTTAAGTCAAGAAGAAGAGCAAAATCCTCCGACAGAAGATCTTTCGACATTTGATACTGATGAACTGCATGGAATCTACTTTGCTTTTGTACCATTGCATGAGCACGAAGAAGAAACTGAAGAAGAATGTTGTCCAATAGAGTCTTATCAATTGCCACCAAACCCTGGTCCGTTGCTTTTTGTCTTACCGCACTGATAAAAAATTTTAGGAGCACCTGGAGTCCTTGACACTAACGCCAAAATCTTTAAACAACTCGTCGAGGCACTAGACTTTGATTCAACAGAACCTCTAGTAGCTGTGAGTTGTGTGTATCTAACCTTTATATTGATCGATGGCTCTTCAGAATACACCGGCTAGCCCTGATGTGACCTCAAGTAACAATACAAGCCTATTGGCCACGGATGGAACACCTCAAAAAGAGCGCAACCCTCCTCCCAGCCTGATGTCACTAACGACCAAGGATCCTTATGGAAATATCGTCGCTCCTCCTACCAACTTCAGAGCCAGGCGCTCCGCCCCACAAAACCCCGGTCGCAGCGGTCACGCGGAATCTCCAACCATTTAAACAAAAAACTATTTTGCCGAACTTTCTTTAATTCAATTGGTAGTATTAGAATCTTGTTTCTTGTTCCTTCGGGTGGGTGACTTCTTTGTCCTTTTGCCGGTGGGGTAAAAGTCCATTCTTAGACAAAAAGTCAACTTAGTAAAATTTGATTTGGGCATTAATCCATTGAGTTGGCAATTTACCCACCAGTAAAAACCTGGCATAAAACCGTTCTCTATTTAGTATAATTTTTTCTTTGTGTGTTGTTCAAACTCAATTAGTTAATCTAGAAAAAATCTAAGATTTAAATTCAATGGTCTCAATAATTCGTGAAAAAGAAAATTGATTTTATTTTTTTAATCATTTGGCTAAATCCACTCATTATCTCTATTTATGATTTTTTTTCTTTTGTTAAAAGCCAGTTTTTAGGGTATCTACAATAGCAGGTAGCGGTGCCATGTACCACCACCCTTTCTGTCCTCCAGGTATGTCTGTACAACATGCATTTGCTGAAAAAATGCCAGAGGTTATGGATCTGATCCAACAAGGCATGTTGGTTCCAATTATTCCTCCCAATGGCAGAATGATGCGCTACCCTCCATTTCCGGTACAACTTGGTCTACCGATGATGCATGCCATGACTAGGGTGAGCTTACATATTTTATATGTAAAAAATGAGGTCCAATGATTACTTACAGAGGACCTCACCTACGCACCATTTTCCCCAATGGGTGAGAATATTTCTATGTAAATGTCCGTACGCTCTATTCACTCTATCACGATATTAATGGGTTTTCGGCTTCAATCATATTTTCTTTTTATTTAAATGGGTTCATTCTGTGGTGAAGAGCATAATCCAAAGCTGCTTCTCATTCAACCTCTTTTGCTGGGAAAATCTCATACTAATTCCAATTGATTTTCATTTTTTTCAGAATGCAGCCGCTGTCTGCCCCGGTGAAGGACCCCCGCAGATGAGGAAACTATTTATTGGAGGATTGAGCCACGAAACTACTGACGAGCAGGTGCAGCCACGCAGAAGGAAGGTCCAACAAGCAGCTTTCAGTTGAGGACTTACTTCTCCCAATGGGGGCCTGTAGTGGACGCCATTGTAATTAGAGATCAAGCAACGAAGCAATCCAGAGGATTTGGATTTGTTACTTTTGCAACGATGAACAGTGCCGAGGCAGCGATGCTGGATAGACCTCACGTCATTGGAGGAAAGACTGTAATACTTTTAATAAATTAAGGCTAATTCTTTCTTTTTAGGTTGATTCAAAAAGAGCAATTCCAAGGGAGCAGATGGCTCCGATGATGCAACCACCATTCTTCGATTGTGATCCAGCACCAGGATGCAAGCTGATTCTTTCTGGGATCCATTGGGACTTCCATACTGTGGAGGCTCTTCGTCTCTATTTTGAGAAATTCGGATCTTTGGATCAAATCGAAGGAAATCCAAGAGGCCAAGGATTTGTCATCTACGAGGACAAGGAGTCCGCTGACAAATGTCTAGCCCACAACGGTGGACGTCATGTCATCAATGATCGCAAGGTGGAAGTGAGGGTATGTTTCCCACAAAGCTTCTGGAAAACGGTTATTTTTAGAAACCAATTCAAACTTATTGGCGTCGTCCCAGGCAACAAATACCACTTTTTGATCAGATGGCGGAGATGTCTTTGGGAGAAAATAACAAAACAGAAACGTTTGAGGAAGAGAGCAACTACGGTGGAACAACGACTGAGGTAGGAATAAATCTCGTTCATCAACACAAAGGTCAAGTTGCAGGACGACTGTAAATCAAGCGAACATAGCTCATCGGCGTTAGATACAGATTCCCCAAGCAGCAATCAATCGCAGTAATGTGATGGAGAACAAAATCTTTTTCAATCTGCTAACTACTCGCCCTTCTTTCAATGCTGTCATTCTCTTACTTCGCTAGAGTCGTTCAGCTTCGCTGGAGCTTATAGTTAACGTGTGTTGCCGCGGTTCACTCATGGGCATCGGAAAGGATTCTTTTTTTAAGCGGGCCCATTTTTTGTGAACTGGTCCATGCTCAACAGCGTCACTGGTCGTCAACTTTACTTCTAAGTCAAAATTTAACTAGTCAAAAATCGCTAGTTTGTGCACATCCCCCTCCCTTCCCCCCAGAGATTATATTTGTCGCCCATTTTTTTTTGATCGAGTAACTTTTTTGGACAAAACTCATTACAGTTCTCAACTTGTTTTCCTCCCAACCAACTGCTTCTACTTTTTATTCTTCGTTTTTTGTCTTTGAACTAAGTCTAAGCTATCCCAATGGTAAAAACTTGTCATATTATCTGGTAGAAATCCTCCGTGCTTCCACCCCGCCTACCCCTCACTGCATAGCCAGAGTCCATTAGAGTGATATAATGTCTGGCATTTTCATTATGTGACTTTCCCCAATTTTCGCCTTTTTAATCTTGTCCGGTTTTTTCCCTTGAAATCTGAATTAATGTAATCTGAATGTATTGTATAATCGCATTTTAACCGACTTTCGTTTTTTCAATACCCAAATTTAATAAAGTTTTATAAAACGTAGCCTGCTACCATTAATCTAGGCAGTCAGCCAACAAAGAAGAATAACTCTCTGTGGCTATCATAAAGAGATCGTAAACAGCTGGCGGGTCAGAAGTCTTGTGAGAAATGACCTAAAGGAAGTCCAAACAATCGTCTGGTGGGCAAAAGCGTGCATAATCGATCCACAAGAGACCGCTATATCCCAATTGGCCAGTGTCACTCATCTCTTCCGCTCTCCTTTTTTAGCTGTTCTTTTGCGAGCCAGGTGCTAGCAAAGCTCCAGGATTAAGCCCTAATTATTCACGGCCATTCGCGAGAGCGATTGCGCGATAGGTTTGCTTCTTCTTATGGTGCACTTTCTCTCTTCGACCACCGATCTGTCTGGGTGCTATCATAAAGGTTTTTGTAACGAATGTTCCAGTTCCACCGTTCCCCAATCAATAGCTTACTAGATGAAATCGAGGCTACAACAATCATCTTGCGTTTATTAGCCAATTAAAGAGAACAACTAGAATAAAGTACAAACCACTGTCACCCAATTTTCACTTTGTTCGCCTTTCTTTTTTTTTGTTTGCTGCCTATCGGCCTGCGCGCATCGAATTGTTTTTTTTCGAATTGCCGCCCGTCGTTTTCGCCTCTCCCTTCCCCCCAATTGCAAGATGTTTCAAGATTACATCAGCTATAGGGAAAAATTATTTCATTTTTTTCTCATCTTTCATTATCTTAAAGGGACTTCTTGTCCGGCACCTTTTTCAAGCTGCTTTTATTAAGTGTAATTTTATGCGCTGATCACGATTTTGCACATAAAAAAGCGTAACAATTAATGTTTAGAAAAACAAAAACAAAAAGAAAGCAAAAAGTGAACAGGTAGTTTATGCGGTCGTGCTCAATTGAAAAATGGGCATGAGTGGACACGACTTTTTCATGCCCATTTTGACTTTCTTTTGATTTTTTTTCTTTATTTGTGTTAGTTTTTACGCTTTTTTATGTGTAAAATCGTAATCAGGGCATACAATTACACATGGAAGCAACATGTAAACAGCTCCTTAATTTTGGGTCTAGGCGCGCCAAGCCCATTGGAGAGCACCGGACAGTCCCTTTAATTGCTTGCAGATGAGTCGTCGGACGATTGCCAATCTCGACTCATCACTAAATCATCTAAAGCCCAGGTTCCAATCTAATCTACCAGAAGTTGTCGAGTGGCACGAACGAGAGGAGCGGCGTCAGGCATGGCTTTCATTAATATGATGATTTTAATTTTAGACCTACAAAGGTCGTCAAAAGTATATCGCCTATCGTGCTGAGCAACTTGAAACTGAGACCACTTCGAAAGAATATAGTAATAACCTTAATTTGCACTTATTTTCTTACAATTTAGTTCTGAAATCCATCAAGTCGATCTATGCTACTAGGATTTTATCGAACGGTAAACAACACACGGCAAGATAAAGAGACTTTAGAACCGATTTTATTTCCTTGCTCTCCTGAAAATGCCAATGAGTTCATTCAAGAGAGCATTGAAGAGGACACTGAGGAAAAACCTGAAGAAGATAATATTGGAATAATTGATGAAGCCGTCCAAACAGGCATGGAGACGGCTAATTTGGATAATGATGAAACAAAAACTAAGTATGAAGTTGAAATTGGTACCCAGACAAAGAAAGTCAATGAAGAGGAGGATGAAGGCTTTGAAGAGGATTCTCAGAAAGGAATAACTGAGGGAATACGTTTGAGTCTTCTCTGTTTCAAGGAATCTGAAAAGCAGAGGTTGATAGAAGAGGAAAAGAGAAAATCTCGCGAAGAGCCTCCCACGACTATTTCTACTTCCTACAAGCCAAAGACCGCTTTCCGCGATCTGGCTTATTATCCACAAAATGAGTGTTCATCTTACGTAAAACGGCTCCTACTTGACAAGTAAACAAAGCAAAGTAGGCAAAATTAATTTCAGAGATTTATCCGAAGGAATGGCTGAGTTCCCGATTCAAGTATTCTGCGACAAGGGAATCACTGGCTTCGATTTAATTTTTTCGACTGCTTTCTCTTATAAAGAAGCGAACAATTACAACATGTTGTTGAATCAGCGCTTAGACTGCAAAGAGCTTTCGGTAAATCTTTTTTCCTTACTTAGTAGAGGATTTTAAGGTGAGTTGTGGGTGCAAGGGAGCTTGTAAGCCTGAAAGTTGTGCCTGTCATAAGCTGCATATGAAGTTCTATGGGGATTACATAAACCATAAGGTAAAATTTATTTTTTAGAAGACTAAAAGTAACAAATTTAGGGGGCTGGAGTCGTTGTTGACAATTATGATTACTTTGAAAATGGCGTAAACCGAAACCATTTTGACACCTTTCTCATAATGTGTGGAGATTTATGCGGATGTGATCCCAACAAGTGTCAAAATCATATCAGTCGATTAAAAAGAACCGATCACCGCTTTGAAATATTCAGAAGAGATGAGGAAATTGGCTTTGGAGTCAGAATTCTAAACTCCATGAATATGGGTTTTTTTTTAAATAGAAAAGTATTTATTAATTATTACAGGTGATATAGTGACTGAAGTTGTTGGAACAATTTATAGCTCAAAGGAAAGTAATGTCGAGCCGTATCGAGGAAATTACTCGGTTATTCTCTCTAGTGCGAAAAGGAACGCTCAAATCGAGAAACTCTACTCGTCTGCTCATCTTAACAGCAAGGTTTATTTGTTTTTATGTGTTTATATAAAGTATATTTTAGAAATTAAAGACAGCAACTGTCGATGTTAAAAGCACCAACTGGTATATTGACATGAGCTATGGTGGAAATGCAAGCAGATTTGTAAACCACGGTTGTATGGCTAATATAGCTCCAATCAGGTAATTTTGTCTTTAATAAATACATTTTTACAGAGTTGTCGCAAATTATTTGCACCCGGCTTTCCATCGTATTTTCTTAATGGCTGTAGCTCCAATCCAATTTGGAAATGAACTATTAATGGATTACAACGGTGCGATGAGATATAAAAACTTCGCTGGAAAAAACTGTCATTGCAATACTCCCCTTTGTGAGAGTCTTCTTCAAGATACTTCAAAAGAGCTACAAATTGCTCTAACAAAAGACGAGGTAGGCCATTTAGTTTATTTTTTACAATTATTCTTTTAGTTTATCAGCGAATTATCGTATTATTATGATACTATGGCTGATAGTGTCATTCAAAACACGCAAATAGAACAAGATCGTATTGAACAACAAAACGATGAGCACGCGGATATTGTCGAGATGGAAGAGCAGCTTTTCGAAATAAAACCTGAAAGATCCAAGAATCGACAAGCTTACAAAAGAAAACTGGGTTTATCTTTGCTATTTCAAATACAATTTGTATTTTTTAGATGATATTGACATTGAAGTCCAGGTTAAAGCCCTTCGAATTGCTCAAGAGACAGTATGCCGTGAAGCTGAGCAATATCTTGGGTTAGAAAGAAACGATCGTTCAAAGAAGACTTCTACATTCAATAAGGAGTTCTTGAAGTACGAAGGTGACATCGCTCGCATTAAAAAGACCAAAAATACCGATTAAGCATATGTACAAATTGTAGAATGACTCTCCTGGTGAGATGTCGGTTTTGATCTCCCTTATCCTTTTCGTGTGTGCAATACTTGTTATCTCTGCTGGTTTGCTTGATTTATCTTGCCCTACTGGTTCAATCTGTAACGTTTTATAAAGCATTATCAATTATTGGACTTGACCTAGTGAGATATAGCTAGAGCGCACAGTCTTTCGAAACGATCCTCTGCGATCGGCTGCTTATTATTCACGAATCGATTTTCTCTAGTGCGATTCTATCACTCAATTAGTGTTGGCTTTCGAACAAATTTGATAGTCTCTCTATTTTAGTAATAATTTCTCTTATTTATTTCAGATAAAATTCTGTCTAGTATGCAGCTAGCCCAGATGTTAACCACAGCTGTTCGTTCTGTGACTCGGCTGACCTTTAGAAGTGGCTCGAAATATTGTAAACAGGTCTGTTTTTGCTTACAGATGTTCAACTGCGATATCTGTTAAGTCGTAAATATCCAGTCTGCGCGTGGTGTTACTTTGAACTCATCTGACAGCCGTTAGTCTTCCTTCTGCCCTCTGTTTGCACGGGGGATTCAATTTTTGATAAAAATGGTAGAGGGCGCTCTCATTCTCCCTCTCACTTTCTTTCTATTTTTGCCAACATTTGCGAAAACGTTAAAGAGAAGGAAGTACTGACACAGCTTATGTTGATACTTTACAACTATTTGCATCCTTTCTTGAAACCAGGAGCTTTGTTAAAACTTTTTTTATTCGTAGCTCATTCCCTCTATTCCCACTTCACTTTTTTTGACGAATTAGAGCCTTGAAAACCGGAAAGGTAGGATTTATCCACGTAAAAAGAGACTCTGACCTAATTGACCTTGGCGCGCGTCAGCCCCGCGTTTAAAGGTCGGCTAGAGCCCAGCTTCTTAATGCCTGCTTTACATTCCAATTATAACTTCAAAATGGTTGAAAATTTCCTAAGAAATCGTTGCAAAAACATCTTAGCAATGATTCTCCTTGGCTTGTTTGCGAAATCGATCAAGAGGGCTGACTAAAGACCCTTTTTGACCACAAACCTCTAGCTCAATTCAAATAAAATTTCAGACAAATGCGTTGAACGGGTTAGATGGCCACAATGGAGCGCTTAGTTGATTATGTTGTGTTATTAGAACTGGATGAAAGTCAGCTTCGTGAGTTTTCTTCAAAAATTGCTTAGAAATTTTAAAGGTCATGGCAGTAGCGTCGGTGTCATAACGCAGAGACTTCCCGAAAAAGACTGGGAAGACCTTCCTTTTTCACCTAGTTTAAATGTCGTAAGTCCTTTTTAATAATTTAGATGAAATTTCAGTTTTGTATGCCTCAAGGATGGCATCTCTCTCACGAGCAACTTCCGCCTACCTATTGCGTTGGGACCCTCACTGATCTAATGGGGACGCATCAATATGCCTGTACTTTACAAGTAAGATTTCAATTTACTTGAAGAATTAATATTCTTTTCAGTTTTATGAGCCTGTGTCGTATGTGCCTTTGGAAGTAGTGGAAGATACTGCCCCAACTGATTCAGTGTTTTATAAGCCAAAAATTCTGGTCTTATTGACTCGCTTCACTTTTTTCGAGTTCTTTCGAATGTGTGTCAGGAAAATTCATTGTGCCTTATTGGAGGGAGGAGATTTAGCTGAAAATATTGCTGCCACTATACTTACTGCCATTCCTAGATCAAAGTAAGAGTTTTTAATTCAATTTTCGATCAATTTTCAGAGTGCCTTATAATATCACCCTTGGTCAAGAACGATTTATGCTCAGAGCCACTACTCATTCTAAAGTTCCTATGACGGGGACTGTTGTGAATGATTTGACTCGATATCTTGGTTAGAAAATAGTAAAAAATTTATTAGAATTTCAGGATCTCTCCATAATTTGATCTTACTCTATCGTTGCATCCTTTACGATCAGAAAATTGTTCTCCATAGCAAATCTATGAATCGACTTTCGAATGCTTCCTATGCCATCAAAGCTATCGTCTATCCAATGGAGTACACTTACCCATTTGTTCCTCTTCTGCCAGAAGAACTTTTAGAATGTTTGGAAAGTCCGACACCATTTCTTATGGGAATCTTAACATCTCATTCAGAAAAGGTAAATTTTAGCCAAAAGAATAATTTCTTTTATTCTAGGTGGCTCATGTAGATGCTTATTTTGTGAATTTGGATACGGGAGAAATCAAAATACCGGCTACAGCGGAATTACCTTGTATTCCTTCGCCTTTTCTCGAAAGATTAGTTACGAGGCTTCAAACCGCTTTGAGTCCTGAACTTGAAACATCTGATATGGCTGAGACGGTGGCTCTTCCTCCAACTGCAGAAGCTTTTATTCTAGTTTGTCTTTTTAAACATTTCCAGAGCAAAAGCATTTAGGATAAGCGAATTCGAGCCTGTTTTCTTCTTTTTTTGGCAGAAGTTCTCTATGGCTATAGAACTTGTCTCCAGCTTGTTCGTTTACATGGTTCTCCACTGATTGTCTTTCATAAATCTGCTTTCATCGGATTAAGGTATAAAGCGATTTATCAAGTGGAAATAAATCTCTATTTTAGACATGTGGATTCAACTTTCCTTCAGCACATGCTTCAGGGTCAAATGTTTCAACTTTTCGTTACTACCAGAGGAGTTCCTTATCGAGAGTGCGATATTTTTGATGA
Source organism: Oscheius sp. JU1382 (assembly GCA_932521405.1). Classification (NCBI taxonomy): domain Eukaryota; kingdom Metazoa; phylum Nematoda; class Chromadorea; order Rhabditida; family Rhabditidae; genus Oscheius; species Oscheius sp. JU1382. Next base: position 2,702,705 of record OW051480.1, read on the forward strand.
TGTGGTATGCCAAAATCCACACCTTTCAACTAGATTGGATCCATCGACTGTGATTGAGAATATTCTCGAAATTGCTGATTTCTTCGCACGAAATGAACAACAAGAACATTATTTGCCAACCACTCCTTATCCAAAAGAGATTGGCTGTATTCGTAAAATTAACGATTTAAGGGTAAAATCAAATAAAAATGCAAAGTTTTTGACACTAATTTTTAGGTAGAAAAGCTTATTTTGGAAGAGCTGGAGCAATCTGAAAGAAAGAAAATCGTTCCTAATCTAAAACTCGTTCCTTCTCCTACATTAGAAGTTTCCGAAGAAATCAACAACTCGAGAAGAATCAGCGTGCTCAATTCTTGTATTGATGCGATTTTCGATAATCGGCTGCCAGAAGCTCGAAGAGTTCGTTTTTTAATTATATAGCATATGTTTTTTAGATGATGAATGCTGTTGAACTGGCGCTTAGAATAGTCGAATCTCGAGTCTATTTGTGCCGTCAACTGAGCCAGGGTGCTATTCCTGTCACTCGAGCAATGCTAAATCCTCAACAATTCGAATTAATCGTCAGGTTAATTAATTGCGCTCTTGAAGTAAGAAAAATTCACTGACAAACTAATATTTTTATAGCAAGAGACTGAGGATGATGAACATGGAATTGGTTACGCATGTCTCCATTTATGTAATCTTTATTGTAGAAGACTTACACAAGGAGTCCATCAATACGCCTACACCTGCGTACAAGAGCACGCAGTTTGGTCAAATCCGCGCTTTTGGGAAGCAGCTTTTTTCCATGACGTTCATGAGTTGATGCGCCATAGCTATGGTTCAGTTCCAGCTGCTGAATTTCCTTTGAAAGGAAATGTAAGATTTTGGTTTTAAATGCTAATTTTATTTTTAGAATCGCTTTGGAATGTGGAATCTTTGTGAAAAACCAACTGGAATGGAAGTTGCTGCTGATGTCATGCAGACAGAGACCGAACTAACCCAGGAAAAACTACAAGAGTATAAAGATGAAGAGGATTCCATTGTCTATGGCCAAGCTAAGCACTATATTAACTTGATGGTCTGCATGAAAATCCCGCTAGACCCTTCTCGGCTTCGAAGAATCGATAAAGCCGATTTGGAATTGCGAGGCAATGCCCTTGGAAGAAAAGATCTAAAAGAGAGAGCAGAAATTGAGTCGGATACTGAATCGGGCTATGCTGATAACTGTAACGATGGAGATATTGGATCCACGGTTAATTTATTTTTAATAAAACTATTTGTTAACTCAGGTTGTCAAATGGATCTCAGGACTTATTGATCGCCTTTGTTTGGCAGCTCAACTTGATTCCAATAAAGTTGAACGATTAACAACAGATATTCCTGGATTCGTCGCTGTCCATATCGACAATCTTGAACAAGTTTATTCAGAGAGTAGAAAAATAGTTCCTCCTCCGAAGGTGAATTTATTTTAAGCTATGATTTAGCTCTACATTTTAGGCAAAACTACCAGTTCCAGTTATGCTAACTCCAAATGAGAAAGTTCTTGTTGGAGGACTACGAAGCGTTCTGTTAAGCACAGAAAAGATTGATGCGGAACATCCTGAAGCTGTTCGTTATCCTTTGCCAGCAGAAGGAGCCGTTTATTTGACAAATTATCGTATCGTCTTCAAAGGCCAGCCACTGAATCCATTTTGTAAGCGGCCTAGCTCCAAAACATTTATAAAATCTTCAGTGAGCGATGGCACTATTGTAAGATCTATGCCAATAATGTCTGTAGTGAAAGAGAAAAATATCAGCGATGGTCATCTCCACTCTCATGGCTTTATGGATCTCATTCCCTCAAAGGTAATAGAATTATTTTTAGTTTTTATAATTTAGATTGCAAATGGACTGCACGATGGCCTGCAAATTAGATCATCTTGCTTTATACTGATGAATCTAGCATTTGATGAGGATGTTTCTGCCGAAGAGGCCGAAGAGTTTAGCAAACAATTGGCGGCACTTAGATGGCCGGTCACTCTTCCACAGACTTTATATGCATATGCTCCAGTGGCTCATATGCTAACAATGACACTCCCTCCCAGTCAGAAGAACAAAATGAATACTATAAGGGACTTGAAAAAGACTATCTCAAAGCCACTTGGATCGATAATGAAAAGACACGAATCAAGGACACTTTCCCCTAAATCATTGACTCAACCGAGGCAGAACGTCACTATAACTAATGAATCAGACTATCTTGACCTTGGTTGGTTGTTGTAATTATTGTATAAAAGAATCTTTAGGCGGAGACACATTGACATATACCTCAGATTCGAGACATTACCTCCAAGATTATGAACGACTTCGATTAAAGTCCGAAAATTCGCTCTTCCGATTGTCCTATGCGAATACGTATCATGATATTGTCAAAAGGTATAATTTCTCTCTAACTTTCAACTTTTTCCAGCTATCCTTCTTGTTTCATCGTTCCCTGCTCTTCAAGTGACGCTACCTTTGCAAAAGTATCGAAGGGATTTAAAAATGGACGCTTGCCAGTTATTACTTGGATCTCTGAAAATGGAGCTCTTCTAATTAGAGGAGCCGGATTCAATGTGTCTGGAAATGTTTTGACCAAAATTAAGAAAGCCAATTTACTTCATCCTACTGAATCTGCATCTGCCATGGGAAGCCAGAGTACTTTGAATTCGAGAGAAACTTCTTCTGATATTCCACATAGCACAACGAGTTCAAGCTCAGAACTACAAGATGCTTACATTTCTCGTCTAGCTCAGTCATCTCCTGCATTTGGAAACATTATGTCATCATGGGATAGCCAAGAATCAAGCTTCATTTCACTAGAAAGTTTGCTTACGGCTGAGGGTGAGTATAAAAGCGATTATTGTTAATACTTACAGGCGCTTCTCAATTTGGAAATACTCCTGATTTGAGCCGAAAGGCTCCAAGTGGAGAAAGACCAACTTCTACTTTCATCCGCTCAAGTGGAGGAAAGTCTGGCACTCGATTTATTGGCATCCAATCCTCTCTCTCATCAGTCCTTAATCCTGCACTAGTTTCAAGAGCCAATAAGCAAATTATTTCCAACCTTGTTCGAAGGAATTTATATGTTCTTGTAGATAAAGGTCAACAAAAGGTAGAATTTTGTAATTCCAAAAACAAAAACACTTTTAGAATATCAAAGTCGATAAAAATACTACTCTGGTACCGATTACCTATCCCAGCAACGCCGATTTGAAAGTTTCCTTTAAGAAAGTTCTTCGAGCAACACGACCTGGTGATCTTGCGTTTGATTCTTCCTCCTTCTACAAAGCACTTGAAGATTCAAAATGGAGAACAATTGTAAACTTTTGATTTAAAAAAAAACTTATAATTAAATTTCAGTTAGCACAAACACTTGGATTGGCGTCATATATGAGTGCAGTAATTCACTGTTTCAATTCTTCCGTTGCACTTTGCATCGAAGAAGGATATGATATTACTTGTGTTCTTATGTCTCTCGTCCAAATTCTGCAGGATTCACATTATCGAACCTTCGAAGGATTTCGAGTAAGTTGAAAAAAGTAAAAATCATAGAAATATATTCAGATTCTGGTTGAGAAAGAATGGATGGCATTTGGGTATCGTTTCTCTCACCGTGCCAATCATACTCTCTCTTCTCAGAGTAGAGGATTAGCTCCTCTCTTTTTGCTATTTTTGGACTGTGTTCATCAGGTAAATCAAAATATATTTTTTTTAAATGAATTAATATTAAGATCATGGAGCAATATTCTCCAGCTTTCGAGTTCAACGATCATTACATCAAATTCCTGGCTTTTCACAGCCAGTCAGGCTTCTTCCGAAATTTCCTATTTGATTCTGAAGCTGAAAGAATCCGCATGGAAAAGATGGCGCCAGATACTGCTGACAGTTGCATTTGGTCTTATATCAAGGTTTGTATATTTTATTCTCTAGATTTTTTCAGCATTATTGCGAAGAGAGCGCGTTATTTATGAATATGCTTTATATGCCAGCGAATAACGTTTTGGTTATTGCTACTTCCGAGTCTTCTCTTTCTAATTGGCCATTCTTTTTTGAAGATGAATATATCCATGGAACTCCATATGATATTGAGATTGCAATGGCTGAATTGAATGAAATGGAGGAAAGACGTCTATCTAGCAGTGAAGGAATTACGACAACTGATATTCCTACGGATGTGTTCGATGCCAGACAAATCTGTTCCAAATTATATTTTGTTGATGGAATAACAATGACGGCTAAAGCAGTTGCGAGCACAAATCCATTCGAGACCGATGACAAAATTAGTTGGCGTAAGCTTTGGGATGAAAGCGCAATGGATGGCCCAAATTTTGAACACGGAGATGGCAATCGCGATCCCAAAACTTATGAAGAACAAGTTGCCCAAATAGTTCAGAAAAGATACGCCTTGAAGCTAATTTTGAAAGGAGAATATGGAAAAAACAACTCCAGGACACAACTTCTTCAAAAAGCTCATGCTTTTGAAGGTTACTCTGCCACTGGAACCAGCTCTCAAGATTGTAACCTCTGTCACTTCGCTTTATATGGAACTGTCGTTAAAACAGGTTTGTATTTACCTTATCTTCTGATGGCTCTTTCAGGCCAACGATGCAAACATTGTGGTGTGATTGCACACGAGAAGTGCGTAATCAATGTTACGTGGCCGTGCGGATTATCAATTGAGGCCAGAGAAAAAGCTTTGCAAGAAGCTCGAACAGTGAGGGAACAATCTACTGAAAAAACCTTGAGGGCCAACGTGGCAAGTCCTGATCTTGATACAAGTAAAAATAGTAACTTCCCAATAAATATTCTAGGTGTTGACACTCGGACTATTACTGTCGGAAGGGGAAGGCCTATTGCTCTTCATCAAGGATATCTGAAAAAAAAAGGAACTAAGCTAAAGATGTGGACTCCTCGCTGGTTTGTGCTTGAAGCCAATACGCACAAGTTAGCTTACTACGAGAACGATATGGATCCAATGTGTCGTGGATTCATCGACTTGTGTGAGCTTCAAAGTGTCGATGCAGTTCCTTATGGCAACAAGGCTATTTTAGAGGTACTTTCTATCAAAATTTCAAATCTTTTTAAAGTTGAAAACTTCGTCTCGTACGTTGTCTCTTCTCGCAGAGTCCAAGACGGAAGCTACTGCCTGGAAGGATAAAATAGAGCAGGTCTTAAGAGAGTAGAACATCACTAGCGCTGGTCGCTTATAGTCTCTATAGTATATTTTTTGCAATGCTATCCATGTGCCAAATTTATACCGGTATTTAGGAAAGCCTATGCCATGCAAATGCTACTGTAATACAACAGATCTCTCTTCTTTGCATTTTTGTACGCATTTGCCTTGTCAAAACTGGGTTTGTCTGATAATAGTTGCGTTGTAGCAATAAAGCGAGCTTAATAAAATGTATCTTTATTGGAAAAGAAGCAATAATACATAGAGATCAGATAGGTTGCAAGCTGATGTCAACTGCTCGACTCGTAGAAAGATATGACAAAAATCTATCTAACCAGTTTTTGTTAAAAATTTCTTTAGAAGATTTTTATACGAATTCATCATGAAGACCCAACGGCTCTAAAGGAGAAGTAGAAAGTCGGCTTCTTTCAAAAGACTAAAATTTGTTTTAGATTTTTCAGCAAATTATAGCTACTTTTCTTGGTCGACTAGGTCGTCGAAGTTTATGGATATCTATGAGCTGAATGGAGAATCTTGGTCTCCACGAAGTTGCTGTCGAGTCCGTGTGAGGTGATGCTATATATAGAGTCTTCTTGGAAAACAACTGACGAAACTAAATATTTAATTATTATCTTTCGGGGACGAAGTGCAACCTGGAGTTTGAAAGAAGAGCTCATTCCAAAGTAGATAGCGAAATTGAGTGGGTAGGTCAAAATAATCAGGAAGTTTCTGAATAATTTCCTCTGACTATATGAATCCAATCAAGACTCACCTTACGATGAGGAGATTGTTCACAATTACATACATATAAGGATGTTGGAACTTGTAGAATACAACCAATAAATGGGTTATAAAGATGAGTGCAACGGGAATTTCAATAATCAGGAAGATGGCTATTACAACAACAAGCATTCGCGTTGTTGCGTGCATCAACCTATTTGAGGATAAACATCCGCTTGTCTAAATTGAAAGTCTTTCTATCTAAATAAGATCTTACGTTTTTCCTACATGGCATCTGATGAACACTTCGTTTTCTATCAGCTCTATCGACTGTTTTAAAGAGTCCAGCAGTGAAAATAATAAGCAAAACGCACGGCAAGATATGAACAAAAAGAGCTTTTGACACTAATAGACCCGCTCTCCATGCATTTACTCCGACATGCTGAATTAGCAAAATTAAGAAGAAGATGAATGTGGTTCTACCTGCTCTATGAGATCAATGTCCTTCCTAAAACAGTACCTCTGCTCACGAATGGGCACAGATACACTATATTCAGTCAACATTTGAGGCATTTCGCTGATAGAAGCAGCAATGCAAATTGAAATTACAATGTGTCTTGTCCGTTGTGGACTGCAAAAGCTAAAAGCCAGAGAATTATCTTGATTTTTGATGGTTAAATACCGTACGACTAATGAAGGAAGACATACATAGATGTATCTTTGAATAGCCAAATAAACTGTAAGCCATACTGCTGCAGTATGAAAGCTAAAAAAGTGAAGTTAATCATTAGGTTATTTAAAAAACAAACATAGTTGGAAGATGAACAGCAAAATAGGGATGAATTGTGCACCAAAGAGGTGACAGCCCGATGGAAATGTCTTCCAAATAGCCACCAAATGTGTAGTAATACAAAAACCATGGGCTTGAAGACAATCCTATTCAAATGGGTTTCTCATTTCCCCCTTGAAATCCTACCTGTCATGAGCTCTGTAATAGCCATTGAAAGAAGAATCGCATTTGTTGGTGTTCTTAGATTTTTGTTCGAGAGAACTGCCACAACAAATGAGTTCGTAACAAGGGTAATCAGAATAATTACAGGAGCTGCAAAGCCATAGAGAGGTCTGGCCAGCCAAGGAGGCTGATTCTGAAGTTAATTTGTGTCCAGCTTCACTGAGAACAAACCCCAGATATGTTAACAGGATGCAATACTACTGAATCCACCTCACTAAGATAGGACTCATTTGTCGGATGGTCGAAGTTGCCTATCCCAAGGAGATTCAACACATCAAGCATTGTTCAATCTCTTTTTGTTGAGTTTCTATTACATAACTGAAAATAGTTATTAGAAGGTCATAAGTCAGCTAAAAGAAAATATTATCAAAATGAGCTGCTCAACAACACTGTAGGTTGAAAACAATTGAAAGAGGAAATTGAAAGAAGGGCATTTATTGGAGTCTAAATGAGGTGGATAGGAGAAACATCTTATTTAAAATGTATAGATAAAAGTCGACTTTTCTAGATAAATCTCTCCAACGAGAAAGAGAGAGCAGTCACGGACATCTTAATGGGAAAAAGCTTCCCCTGTCCCGGCATGGGCAGTCAGATTGGCTCAATCGCCGACTTTGATGACCGCCCAGCCATCATACGCACGAAGAGGGATAAATCTACCATTAGACTTGAAAAAAGAAGTAGGGTAGATTTATTAAAAGTACTCGAGCCCTCCGCATGGGAACCTTTCCTAATATACGCATTCTACGTGAGAAGAGGAAAATACATTCAAATGTTGGGGGATGAATTCACCTGTCAAAGTAGGAAATAGGCTAAATTAAGCTGCATTTATTACGTAGAATATAAAAATAGCAAATATTTATTATAAACCAAACAGGTGCAATTCGAATCGAGAAGTTGAATACATTTGGAAGGATCGTTTTCCTCTATTAGCGGGAGCTCTAATTGGCGAATACGATCATTTGTTTTTGTCTACTAGGAAACTGGGAAGCTATTGGAAACTATGTTAAATTCTAGGAATCGGCTTTAAGGATTAACGTAAAAGGTTCATTCAAGGTTCACTCTCATTAGAAAATTGCAAAACAAAGCAGCTAAACAATAAAAAAGAGAGCAATGAGTTCTATTTTGTGGTTAAGATTTTCCGGAAACACATTAGGAGAGGCTTTTTGCCCTTCATTTGGAGCACAAGTCTCTTTCTAGCCCGGCGGTAAATGGCCTCATCTTCAACGCAAAAACTTCCTGATCAAATAAGGCTCCAACAATCAAGTCTAGGATGCAGATGAGCTCAATTTGGGCGATCAAAGGGCGTATCCAAAAGGTGTCAAGTTTGATTCTTCGTATAATGTTCTAACGTCATTTTTAGTGGACTTCATTTGCAAGAACATCAGATTTAAAGAGAGGAAGAGAGGCTTTGCAAGTTCTAAGATTCGGACTTGTTGAAAATAAAGGAAAGACAAAGGAGAGCTCGACCAAAAACCTATTTGCTATCTTAGAAAACAAAGCCACGCTTCGACAATTTAGAAAACACTTTTCATCCTGAAGGTGATGCAGAATAGCTGCCCTTTCTAAAATAAGACTTCTAATTGCCAACTACCAATTAGAATAAGTTGAGAATATATGACTTCTGTTATTCCATTTTTTAACTCATATACTACATAGTTGTGACGCCTTGCGGGGGTAAAACACATCCGATCAAAACAATCGTCTCTAATTTCTATTGCGAATTAACTGAGAAACAATATGGGAAACAAGTAGTTAAAAATTCATGAGTTTTTTGTCTCGTTTGCAAAGGAGGAGAACGACTAAAGGAGTTTCGCTCGCATAAAAATAATATCAAAATCAAGGTTTCCAGATGTGGTCACAAATAGCGGAAGATTCTTTGAGTTCAAGAGCCAATTCTATTCGTTGTTCATTAAGCGAGTATACAAAAAGTTTGCAATGATAGCAATGCTTTCTATTCATGGAAAAAGCATGCTGCTTTTACGTAAATCAAGTAAAAGCTATGATTCAACAACATTCTCAAATGAAACTTGTTGAAAGTGCAACGACTAGACAAGCATTTTGTTTTATTGAAGCAATTGAGAAACGGAAGAGTGTCATCCTCGGAATCATGTGTTGCAAGTTGACTCTCAGCGCTGTCTTAATGAAGCAAGTTCTCTGAGAGCTCGAAGTCTGTATCCGACAACCAGCTTTTAACGAATTTATGAATTTAAAGTGCACTTTTGAATGGCGTTGGTCTCAGTAAACGAAAAATCAAAGCTTGAGAAAGACAAAACAGATATTGTTTTGTATATACAGCCATGTGATTTCGGGAAACAAATCTAATTTCATTAAAGAAGTTGTGTGAACCTTTTGAGAACAACACGGAACTCCGATGGGTAGGCTTCTATCACCCGACACATTAATCAAGCCACTCAAATTGGATTTCGTAGTTATGGCATTGCATGTGCCGTAGGGGGCGCAACAGAGAGAGACCTTAAGTGTGAGAATAGAAGAATAAAAAAGCAAAGTTCTAAAAGTTTGCGTCTTTTTGAAAGCGACTTTATAAAAACTAAAAGGAATTGGACAAATTAAAAATAAAATTGTTTTGATTTCCATCGGTAAATATCAAAGATGATGGGAATTCATTAGCCAAATGTAGTTCTTTTTAGAAACGCTAGTGATCAAGAAATATCACTTTCCTCAGAAAGTTATTTAATTGAGATTTAGAAGAGAAACAAGAAGTAGACTATATGCTGACCCAATAGCTCTTAGAGCCAGTCCTGTTGAGTTCAATTTGATTAGGACCACTTCGCCATGTCTCGGAGACGTGGGAGTGAATCCCCACTGGAAAGCCACCTTTTCCCGAAAAGAACAAAAAAGTATTCATTCTTAGAGCCGCCCAGTAGGACATTATCCCAACCTACTTTGCTAATGTGCGTCTGCCGATCGAATTTAAGAAAAAAAACAGATAGCCCTTAGGCGCTGTGTTTTATGCTGCGAATGACAACGATTTCCTCCACGAGACTAATGACAAGAAACCAATGAACATATGCGTCGAATGAAGATGAAAATGAACGAAGAATGTCGGAGAATGCAACATATCGTCCAATGACGTGTAATGAATATATTAAGAGATGTTCTTGGAAGTTTTATTTCTAACCCATCCGAATTCATATCTCAAGGGATCCTGACTATACTATGAATCAAAAAGGCCAACCAAAATTGGGTAAAATTTCAGCAATCGGTGTCAATTAGCAAAGGTTCTCATTATTGAGGCCAATTAGTAGAACTATTAAAGAAGATGGCCTCTATTCATCCCACTCAAATCACCGGCATTCGTCTCTCCTAAACCTGTGTTGTGTTTTGTTCTCAGAGGCAAGTGTAGAGTATGAGTTTTTCTTGCGACTCTTGTTTGTCTATTTGTTTAGGTCGAAACATGTTTGGCAAAAGTTTCGTAGTCAATTATTCCGCCCACATGGACCTTTTGCAATTCCTGTCTTAGTTAGGCTGCAATTAGGAGCATCACTTAGCCTAACTCATTCCTCAGGAAGCAAGTTTCCTTCAGAATCAACTAGAATTTGTATTTTGATTCTGTGAGCACAGCTTTGATATTTTGAGTTGTTTTTCGGATAGTAAAAACCGGAACAAAATATTTATTTAGTTGTGCCCACTTAGTCAGCTGTCTTCCTCCTGCCAAAGAGACCAAATTTCTCTGCCATTGTCGCCGATCTGACCACGGTTGCTTGAACTCAAACGAGAGGGTAAAGAATTAGAGCGGTCGCTCATGTTTTCTTTACGCAGTCAAACCCACCCACCCCGCGAAAACGACTTTTCGTCTGCTTGAAACCTTCTGCGTTGTGACTTTCAAATTGGGCTGGAGGAAAGACGTCTCAGAGCCCATAGCAATCCCATGACCTCATTTAGAATTCACTGTTTACACCTTCTTTCTTTCCAGCTTGAAAGCACAAGACCCTTTATTTTCTCCCTCCCTCTGTCAGATTCTATGAGCCACGTATATTATTCCTTTCATTCCTCCCACCATTCCGCGTTCGACGTTTGATCTTGAGGATGAATTCCATAAGAAAGGATGTTGATGAGCACATTAACTGCCCATGTAAACACTAGTCGTTTTTCGGTGACATTGGAGGCGCGAGCAGTACAGCGGCCTATTTGCACATTGCGAGGCACCTCCTCACACATTGAAAATATACGACAAGCTTTAGGCCTGGAACGAGTCCAGTTGCACACAAAGATGCATTGTCCACTACTTTGCCGATTTTCGTCAGTTTTCCCATCAAGTTTTCCCATGGTCATTGAGGTTTTTTGGCCCTCAGAGGGGCTGTTTGGGCAACGCCGTTCTGTCATTTTTAGACTTAAAGCGAGACCGCACGCAACAGACAAGTGTTTCCTCTCTCTCTCTTCTTTTTTTTCGGAGATAAACCTTTTCAAGAGAGTTAATATGATCCTCCACTTTGATTTCTATTTGCATTTAGGTTTCTATTTACTCATCTGGCATGCTTCTGTCAATATCCGGACGACTTCATCGATTTCAGAGCCTCTTGACGGCATAGGAAATGCAGCGTCTTCAGAGAAGAGAGAGTCTTCCTGCAAAACAGCCGCCTCCAACATTCCTTGAATGTTAGCTTTTCTTGAGAACAGTGCCCCAAATTGGCTTTTGCTTCACCGCTCTGCAAACAGCGGCGTCATGCTTATCCAAATATCTTCCTAATTATTCAGTGAATTCACGGCTGTCAGATGCAGATTGTTATTGTTCGGTTTTTGGAGACGATAAGAATAGTTTATTTTGATATCTCTTTTCAATATTGACAGTAACGATTAGATTTTGTCTTGTCATTCGTTAAAAGTTTGAAGAGAGCCTCGAACGCGGGGGCCTGTCTTCCCATCTGACTCCCTGACTCATTGCAGCAACTGGAAATCGTTCAAACTCCGACCGATCGCCTGCCCTTAAACTCTTTCTTTTTCTCGTTTCTTCTTCCTCATTTGACGAGTTTTGCAGGGGCCCCGACGTGTTTTGGGATGAATTCGATCTCTCGGGCTGTGACCTCCAAGATAAATGAGTTTTCGAACAAGCGGCAGCGATTAGTGACCGAAGTGGGAGACTTTGGTTCGTTCCTTCATTCTAAGAACTGGCTCACGAACACACTATCAATTCAGAGAATCCAATATGGGCAGATGCCAGCACCAGCGAGTTTAATTACTTTGACCCGCCGAATATCATCATCCCTGAACAGGATTGGCGAGAGGTGGGACTGTTCAAGTTCAGTTTTGTCGAATGCTTCAATTTTCGACGCCGATTTTAAATGACGACAAGCTTTCACCGCCGATGAAAAGTCCCTCCGGAAAAATAACAAAGAAGGTCGGTCAAAACAATTTAGTCCCATTCATGGCTACTTTTAAGGTCTCTTCGGTTGTAAGAAAGCTATCTCCTTTTGGACAAAATCCAACTGTAGTCAAGGAGGTCAAAGAAAGTGATATTCAGGTACCAGTAGAAAGTACTGATCAGCACCAGGAAATTGAAAAGAAGAAACTCTTTAAAGATACGGTTTATTTTTAAAGATATTCAGGCTAATCTTAATTATTTTAAGAGAGAAAAGGTTGGAAAAATTCGAAGGTCATTTCAATCAAAGGATAAAGCACAACTCATTGATTCTGACGAAGATATTTAGTTTTTTTTGTTATTGGTTGCCGTTTCTCATTATTCTTCTACTTTTAAAAACTATACTTATTCATATTTTTCTGTGGTATTTAACAGTCACAGCGTTTAATATACATATTTATAGACAGTATTTGGTTTATAGAATAAAATTTGACCATGATGCTGCTCTTCTCTCTCTTTCATCTTTCACTTTTTTCTCGCATATTTTCTAGCTATCATTGTTGGTAGAAAACTGAAACTCATGCGCTCAGATCGCTCTGTCTTTGGCTGCAATCTTTTAGCAAATATGTCTTTGAAATAGTGATCAAATAAGAAGTTTATTTAAACAATGTTTTATGGGTACCAGTTCTGGTCCATGTTAACGCCGCAAGGTCCGTTGACTGATCCAGAATATTGATGAATTGCAGGCTTGGTCCATCCGGCAAAAGGCTGATAACCAGTGAAGTCTTGATGTCCGTTATAGGTGGCCCACCAGAGCTGTTTGTGAGAGTACTTGGTCCAGTCAAGTCCAACAATGGATCCCCAATTGTGCGCATTGGTGTAGATTCCCCAGTTAACTTTTTGGCTCTAAAAGAATTTCGATTACTAGCTGGAAATATGGCTTTACGTCAAGCTCGTTAGCCATTGCATCGATGAAGTTTCTGTTGTGGGTCTGGTCAGCGGGCCACTAAACTCGTATTTACATTTTGAGAAGTCATACGTTAAGGATTTCGATGTCAAGCCAAAGCATTCCGTAATTAGCTCCGTCTTGCTTCAGTCTGTCGATAACAGCCTTGACTTGGTTAGCAGGAGGAGCACATGAATTTGAGGTGCAAGGGAAAATGTATCCATCAACTCCGGTGATACCGGCTAAAAGCTTAATGCTTAAAAATTAAAAACAAACCTTACCAGCTCTAGCATTCTTAATATTTTGAATGCCGGTTGTGTCATAGTTTCCAATGCTCTCCCAAACACGAGCAATGAAAAACTTGTAACCAGCATTGCTCAAGCATTTGAATCCGGATTCACTAACGGCTTGAATTCCATCCCATCCAGTAGTGGCAGCGACTGCACCAACAAGTACGAGTAGAAGGATTCCTCTAGAAAGAGAGAGCTTTGCCAAAATAAAGGTGACAATTGGCGCGATAAGCTGTATAAAAGGCAAAAGAAAACGTCTCACCTTTGCATAGTTGCCGAGGACTCGTTCCTATCTCCCAGACTATTTAAGTAGTTTTGAGATAAAAATCAACGGATTCTGACGCACTGTCTTATGATAGTACAATTTTATGAGGAATTACGCACCAGCGATCAGCCCGACCGATTATCAATAAAGACCATAGTTCTTCAACTTTGGGTCAAACTTAATGAATAATCCCAAAGTTTTTAAAACAATCAGAAAAGCAATAATAGTATGAACAATCAGAGTTTTACGCATTGTCAAAAATGATCTCTTTATTTTGGTTGATTTTTTAAAGAGTAGTAGACTCTATTTTCAAAGTCCGAAGGTCATGGTGGTTCGACAAAAATTCCATTTGCGTGTACTGATAAGTCATGTGAAAAAAGTTATCTCTTGCATAAGAATTGACTAAAAGTACCAAGAAATCAAAGAATAAATTAAAGTTAACGACTAAAAATAGAATTTTCTGGAACTCCTATGACTATTTTAATGCGATATTGTAATCATTTACTGATTATCTTCAGAAATTATTCGTATATCTTTCTATTTTTTAAATTTTGCTTTAAAAGTTTATTCATTGTCTACTGATCAAAATGACGAAGAGTACTAAACGAATCCAACTTGTATTTAATACTGTCGCTGTACTTTTTAATCTTTGAACTGTAACCAACGTTGGTGCTGAAGTAAGGCTGAAGCTTAGCGCCATTTCCAAAGGAGAACCAGTCGGCTATAAGTCCAGAGACTTTGCCCGAGAAAGTAAGTGGAACTCCAGCCGGTGTAGGAACCATGCTCCTCAATTTGATGTCAGGACCGTAGGAGAAAAGTTCTTTAAGTTCGGATTGAATTTCTTCAAGTTCTGCGCTTTTGCCCTCGTTTATCAACTCGTCGAAAGTTGTTTTGTTAACGACGATGAAACCCATATCAGCTTGTTTATACCTGAGATTAAGCATGATGTTTTTCATTCCCATTTCTTGACGTTGAATCTAAATTGGCTATCATTGAGTGGGCTATGAGAAATACCTGAGTATAGCCAATTTGAAGAAAGTATTGGTACCAATTGCGAGAGAGAACAAGTTCCCACGAGTTGAGTTGATGGACTGGGTACTCGGAGACATTTGAATAAACCGTAAGACTATCCAAACTGAAACTGGTCCAACTTTTCTTTTCCGCGATGGAGTTATGTTGATAGCTGGACTTTGACTCCTTTGGTATCTTTTTAGCGAAAGCGAGATTGCGTCTAATATCTTGAACAAAGCTTGCAATGCAGGGTACTGTAGATTGTGAAAGAGACTCCAGTGCTGAATAGACAAATACAGCCACTTCTTTGTTGGGTTCTTGAGGCAAGTGGCTCAAAATAAGTTCAAGAGAAGTTCTCTCAGGCAACGTATGCATCAAATAAATGAAGGCAATCATTCGAATCTCTTGATCATCATCCGTATTCAAAAATACTTTCATGAGAAGATTTTCAACTCGTCTGGGTTGATGGTCTTTGATGAGTCTAAGGGCATAAATAGCCTCAACTCGAATGATAAAATCCTCCTCTCTATCAGGAATAAGAATTTCAAGATCAGTAAAAAATTGTGTAAAGCCTGTATTTCCCATTACTTTTATGAGCAGAATAGTCTTCATCCAGTTTGTTGATTGACGGTAAGCATTGCGAATCCAATCAATGAATCCATCCTTGTATTCAACGTGCCTGATTTCCATCCATTGTCTGTCTTTTGTTTTGCTGAACAGAGCACGAGCGACTTCTCCAATAGAAAGATAGACACTTTGGAACAAAATTGGATCCTTTTTAAGTTTTTCTTCATGAGTATCAATAAAGGTTCTCATAGTGTGCAAAATATCCAGAGTAGGGTAGTCAGTTTCTTGCAGAATTTTCAGGAGCATGGCAAAACGAGTGGGAGACAAAACTCCCATCCTCCAAGACATATCCAAGATATCAAATGTGTCGTTGCTTCCAACTGATGCCAATCCTCGTTGAAAAATGTATTGATCCTTTTTTTGATTATACAATCTAGTATAAATCACTTGAAGTTCATCTAATCTGCAGTCCATCAGAATTTGCTTCAAGTAAGACCAGCGGACGGTTTCAATATTTGTGTTATTCAGCAAGTACTTATAAACGGGTTCAATAGGGTAGTCCCTATAATTCCGTAGAGCAACTAAACCACCGTATGCGTAATTGTTGTTGGCGGTGTAAGTGATTTCCATCCATCCTTTATAATCTTTCTTCTTATATTCTTCGTGCATTCCCCACTCCCATGAGAATGCCAGATCTTCGCCGCTAGTAGGCTTGTATAAGTCATACTCTCTATACGGCATGATCTCGAGAGGAGATGATTTTTCGATAGCCAGTAGAGAATAGGTCTCAGTAAGCAGCTCATATTCATCTCCAATTTGAACAAAATATTTGGATCGACATTCAGCTTTCTTCAGCCATCCATTCACCATCCAGTAGTCATAAATGATGCTTGATTTGACATTCTGATGGTTAGTACATTCTGGACATTCTGTGGAATAACGACCACCAAAGGATAACACTTCACGCTCTTTACAGGTCTCTGTGTGGATAACCTTTTGGATCCTATATTCTGTTTCAGAAGTGTTCCAAGTTGAATAGGTGACAACACAAAGTCCATAAATAGTGGTCTCGGCTCGATCATGCATTCCATGAGGATCTGCGACGCGATCCATGTTAATTTGAAAGAGGTTTGCAATTCCTTTTTTAAGATTCCTTGAAATGGGAACATCTGCTCCCTCAAAGATCAAATTGGATACCAGTCCATGGCTGTACTGAAACTTGAACCAAAGCCAAACATAGCGGCAATAGTATCCACAATGTTCTAAAACTAACTTTTTTGAATTTCAAAAGAATTTACCTCTTTCTCCAGCGAGGTACTCATTGATATAACGAGGGCGGAAAGCAGATATGATTTGTCGAATTACGACATCACGATGTTCATACTAAAACTTAGTTGATCTTAAATAAAGCTTACTGTAGCTGATAAATCGTAGGAAAGAATGGTTTCGTTGAATGATTGCCCGATTACAGAAGTTTCGTAATGGATGGTGCTATCAGTATTAGGAGGTAAAGGAGTCTTTTCATAGGCATGGGAACCAATAAAGAAAAAGAGAAGCAGGAACACTAGCCGCATGGGAGAGTGTGAAAACTGTTCAGCATGACCATTTTTCGACAGCTTTTAGACAACCGTTGAATGACAGCTAAAGATAAACCATCGACTGAGTTCACAAAAACATTTTCTGAAACATCAGTTCAGAGGTTTTATGAAATTGACCTTATCCATCTGACTAAATATATAGAAAAAGAAGAACTCAACAAATCTTTAAATTATCCTTTTGTTAATATCTCGTTAGGGTTAAAG
The DNA here is from genome assembly GCA_932521405.1 of Oscheius sp. JU1382. NCBI lineage: Eukaryota > Metazoa > Nematoda > Chromadorea > Rhabditida > Rhabditidae > Oscheius > Oscheius sp. JU1382. The sequence goes on from OW051480.1 coordinate 2,719,811, forward strand.
CAAAGAGCGTTTGTCTAATCTTCAAAGACCAGTAAGCTACATAACTTCCTAAATCAGCCGTGATTCGTTATCTCTATTGTACTTTTTCTGATTTTGCTGTCAATCACAGTCTTTATCTAAACAGGATGAATGATAGTTCGTAGCCTGTACAGTAAAATGGTTTGTGATCATACTTCCTTGTTCGGAAGAATAGATGCTAACGATGAGCTGAAGATGGATTTCGTCTGATTGAGCCACTATAAATTGCTAATCTGTTCTACCTCAATAGAATACATTTCATAGGCATCCTGAAAAATATATTAAATTTTATATCTTTTAATGATAATCAAAAGATCACCTTGATGTTTGAAATTAATTTCTTATATTTGGCATTATAAATGCGCTTTATCATGTATATGCTTCATATTGCAGCTGTTTTAAGCGGAAACAAGAAAATGTCTACCTCACAATAAAACGATCAGACATTATCCCTTGCCTACACTGGTCTTTAATGGAGCTTCAAAGATCAGAACAACTTTCAAGTAATAAGAGAAACCTTATTTTTGCCATTATTTTGTCATAGTTTGGTTCTTCGAAGCCATAAAAAACTATTTAGATTAAATTTTGAAAAGCCTATCATCATTCGAATTAGAAAGAGATCACTTCTATTGGTTACACAGTTCTCTCGCTTTCTCTGATTTAGAACCACAATCTAGAAGAAATTCTTTATCTAGCTAAACAAACAAGGAAATTCTTCGATACAGTCCATCCATGAGAGCAAAAGAGCTGAAAGGGACTTAATCATAGAAAACGAATTGTTTACCTCAATTTTAAGTAGAGTAATGCTGTGACGCTTAGATATAATTGAGTTCGGCTCTTCCAAAGTTCAGTTTTAAAGCAATGCGTAATTTCTGCTAAGAAGAAGATTCAAATTTCCTGCTTATTAACAAGTGGTGTGGAGCCGAATGGCACTTGGCAAAAAATGATGGCTGCGTATTCATTAGAAGAGATAAAGTCTAAGCTTCTGTCTTAATTAGATATTCTGTTTTCCTTCCATGGAAAGTACTTTTATGTGTTGTTTAACATATAATATTCACGTTCTAGGTATGCAAACAGCCTGAAACGGCTGCCCTAATTTGTCTTTGTTTCCCAAAGCTTATCTTGCTCTTTTGTTTGCCAATTTCTTCTGGCAATTTGATTTATTGACAACTCTTGATAAAACTAATTATTTTAGAAAGATTCCTCTGCTTGACATAAACACGGCTGTGTGAATTTCAAAGACGCAGCCCACTCCTTTTAATTGCTCTTTATAATTGCATCGGACTATTTGGTTGATTCGTGAATCTCGTGAGTTATATGGGATGGCCTTTTGAGTTTGAAGAATACCCAGTTTGGTATGTGGCCATTCTCTATGCTCAAACTGTTGTCTCAACAATAATATTATTCTTTGGTATTGTTTTTGTTTTATACGTTCTTCCTCCATGCACCTCAAAACCTTACAAACAACTTTTATTCTTCCATATTATTATGTAAGTTGATTTAGCTCAGGCAATTGTTTTTAGTAATTATACTGCTCAAATATGTCTCTCTTCGGGTGCTATGCCTATAACTATTTTGCCCATGTGTGGAGGCTATACCTTAGGATTTTTGAAATATTTTGGACTGTCTACTTGTGCCCAATTGGCTCTATCTTGTCAATTATCTTCAGGTAAGAATATGGCTTTGAACAAAAAAAATTTTAGCATCTGCTCTCTCAACGATCTATTTATTTTTCTATAGATATCGAGTGTTAGTGTCAACTCGGCCAATTCCTTCGAAAATTTTTATTAGCTTAGTAACAGCAATTTACATAGCAGTTCCCGGCTTGCTATTTTACTTCGAATGTTCAAGTATTGATCAAATAAAAGAAAAGCGTAAACTATCAAAAGTAAATTCCATCTTAATTGGAAGAAATATAAGCCATTTTTAGGAATATCATCTAAATTATCCACGATTTTGGGAGCCGGAGACAATAGTTTTTCCAAATTCTATTAAAACTGGAATATTTTTGGCAATGAGCACTATGGCTTTCCTCCTTATCTTTATGGTTTTCTCTATTTTCTATATTGTATGCAAGATTCATGGCTTTCTATGTGCGAATACAATATCAAAAAGGACTTTGAAGATGCATAGAACTTTGACCAGAACTCTTATTTACCAGGCAAGCAATATAACATTTTCGAGAAAGTCTTTAGACCTTGGTGAATTATGCCCTTTTCTTTCTACCAACAACATGTATTATAGCTGCTTGTACCTTCGGCTTGCCTGTTCCAGGTAATCAGAAATAACATAATAGCAATTGTGTTTTAGGAATATCAAATCTTTGTTATGTAATCTACTCGTTTTCTGATGCTTGTGGGATCTTAGCAATGATCGCGAGTCATTCGTCCTACAGGAAAAGATTATATAAACTATTCACAAATCAATCGATCTCTTCTTGGATTGTCACTTACTCGGGAAGTCTTTACCTTCATATACGAGGAGCTACCACATCAATAGCTTCAGCCATACCAAAAGAATAAACATTTAATATTAAAAATAATAAATTTTCTGTCGAGTTTTTTGCCCTCTTTTTGCACATTGATCAGCTCGTATCAAAGTGCTCATTTAGTGAGAAAATGTGACAGCATGCAAAAAAATTCCCACCTGAAATGTGCTCAAAACGTGAGTCTCAGAACAGAACTTCAACTTTGTCTCAATGAACTTCACGAATAATGTTCAATATACCATTTCAATGTCAATTTTTGGAGTATTGTCGTTGATAATTGGAGCATTTTTGTTCTTTCTTGTTTTATTCCAATCTGATAAATTTACACCAACTTATAAACATCACATTAGCTATCACATTTTTGTGTAAGTTTATCTAATTAACTCAATAAAAAATAGAGCTCTTCTTATGCACGTCGGATTGGGAATATTCTATGCCCCAATCTTAATTGTTCCCTACATTGGATTTTATTCTACAGGATTATTTGGAGAGATCCTATCTGGCACTACTATATTCATCATATTTGTTGTACTTTTTTGTGGTAACTATGATTAACTCTTTATTGAAAAGATTTCAGTATGCGGTGGCTCTGTAATACCGTTATTCTTCCATAGACTATGCGTTCTCCTGCCACCTAGCCACATTTTGAATGTAAAAAAAGTCCATTACACGTTCAACGCCTTATGCTACCTAAGTCCCTTTATATTCCCATTGCCACTTTTATATTTGGCTACAAAGGATCAAGAACTACTCAAAATAGCTCTCTTTCAGGTTGACAGATTTTAGCTAGAAAAAGTAAATTTATTCAGAGATTTAACGTCTATCTAACATTGCTTTTTGATGAAAAGACATGTGTTCTTGATTTGAGTCACTGGCCTGTTCAATTATTGGCCATTTGTCTGATCCTATCAACTGCTGCTTTTCCCATGTTTATCATCACCTTTTTTGCATGGACTCATAGACTTTTATCAAATTTGAAATCACATATGTCAGGCATTACTCTACTGGCTCATAGGATGATTATTATTTCGTTGATAAATACGGTAGAATTATGCTCAAAGAAAGAAATTTCTATAGATTATCGTCTACAATTTATTTTTCATAGCTCCTTGTGTTGTAATTTTATATTGTGCTCTACGAGGAACAAATTCTTCAAATGTGGTCAACATATGTTTTATAATGTTGACGTCTTCATTTATCTTCAGTTCTATAACCATGATTATGTCAAATAAAAGCCATCGAAACTTCCTAATAAATTTATTCAAATCAAGTAAGTGTAAAGTAAACTATTTGTCGTAGAAGCGCAAATTTAATAGTGAGGTAATAGCAAAATATTCAGAAGCTTTGAGGAGATTATCTCAATCAAAAGTTGGCCTTGGTAATTTTATTTTTTACCAAAGACAAATCTTTTTGTTTCAGTTCAGCATAGCAGTGTGACAAAATTCTAAATCATCCTTCCTGTATGGTCAGTAGAAAGTGAATTAACTATTATTACGTAGGTTCATTCAAGTGAAAGAGACCAAGACTATCGCAAAAATCAGTTGCAAACAATTTCAGGACGATTAGTTGTTGAAAACAAGGTTCTAATTGCTTTTCTTCAAATCAAAAGTCTAACACGGCCAGTTCAAAGTAATTTCTCGAGAAAAAAGGGCGACTAAATCGTAGATCATAGTCAACTTAATTCTTTTTTCATTGATTTCCATTTCCTTACAAAACTTTCAGCTATGAACTTAACTTACCAAGATTCTGACTGGTATATGTACACTCTCTATTCCGAAGGCTTTATTTCTACTTTTATTCTCTTTGCTGGTTTCTTTTTTATTATTCAAAACCTACCTCGTATTACTATTCAACGGTATAAGCTTCTTCTTTCAATGAGTCTAGCAATGTAAGATTTACTGTATCTTAGATATTTTTTCTCTTTAAGAAATTATTTTGCACAACTCTGTTTAACAGTTGGCACTATGCCTTTTACTCTTCTTCCTGTTTGTGGTGGATACACGGTTGGATTTCTTAATATATTTGGTTTAGGAACTTGCGCCCAATTTGCTATTTCTTGCCACGCTGTTTCTAGTAAACAAAAGCGGTTAAATTAATCTCGATTTAGTATCGGCGGCATTTACTATTCTTTTGTTTTTGTATCGTAAAAATGTGTTGCATCCTTTCTCCAAGGCATGGAGAAGATTTATTCTTGTTGGAATCTGCTGCTTTTATTTCATTATACCTGGTCCACTTTTCTATTTTGAGTGTTCAAAGATCGAACAAGGCAGCTTAAAAGCTCATTATGGCTCGGTAAGGACCTAAAAAGACTTTGAATCTTATAGATCTTCAATAATACTTTTGACGAATTCTGGCAAGAAAAGACAGTTATTTTTCGAACTTCAATCGACACCGAAATATTTTGGGCAATGGCCTTTCTATTCATTTTGCTGATAATTATGTTTGGATCAATCGCCTATACTATTTTTGCCCTTCTTCATAAACTGAAGGAGTTAACCCTTTCAGAATCAACAAAACGATTACATCGAGCTTTGATGGTATCTCTCCTATGGCAGGTGATATTTTTTCATCTAAGAAAAACTAATCAATTTTTGAGACAATTGTGAACTATGGTCTATTTTCTATTCCAATGGGTGTAATAATTCTCGGATGCATTTTTCATCTTCCCTATCCAGGTGAAATTTATTTATCTCAAAATAGATATTTTTAGTTGTGGCACATAGTTGCTATATGATCTATGGAACATCCAATGCGTTTGGAATTCTGGCGATGATTAAAAGCAACCAGTTAAATCGAAGAAAACTATCAGTCATTGGAATCTCCAAACTTAACAATGTCACTCTCTCAAAACACTGAAATAAAACTGCGTACTTTGTTTTTGCTTAAGATCAATCGGAGGTTATCTAGTTTTCGATCTGCCTGCAAATCAAGGACCTTTTGCATTGTCCTGCGTCGCGCTCCTCTCATCCAAAGCTTTAAATTGGTGAACAAGGTCGGTCATTTCGACCGAAATGTGTTGGAGTAACTCGTCGCAGGTAAATTCAATTGCTTTCTTGAGTGGAAAATACGGAGACAATTGCCAAAACTTGGTCATTTTGATCGACTCGATCTTATGCTTACCTTTTATCCACGTTCATTCCAACAAATAGCTTTCGAAAGAAATTTTATTCTTTTTTTTTTTTAAATTATAAAGAATAATGTCTATTTTTAAAATTAAAAATGCAATAATTTATAGATGTGACTGGTTTCCACATTAGTCGCTTATTTTTAAGCATTTTTCTGTTACTTTTTTATTTTAATTTGAATTAACAGCATATCTGAGACAGTCTTATTGGAGGAATTTATGTCGCGAAGCATTTTAGTCTTTCTTTTGTTCATCCTTTCTCTGCAACTTGTTCCGCGGATGGGTCATCAATTACGAGACTTTCTCTTGCCTTCTCGCAATCGCGATGCGAATCATCTATCAGCTAGCGAAGACTTAACAAAAGATCTGTCACAATCAAAATCCTTTTGTCCCCAATATGGTCTTCCATATTCAGCCGTTCATGATTCATGCTAAGAAGCTACTTCATTTGGTATGGATATCAGTTTGCGTCTTATGCCTAATGATGACCGTATTGGAACACCCCGGGATCACAATCTCACGGGTCACCCTGAGAAAATACTCATTAGCTCCGATAGCAGCTGTACCCGGCAGGAAAATAGTAAATAAGATACTCGCTACTCTTAGTTTCATTTAATTTTCAGAATAATACAGAAGAATCAGAGTTCAATTCTAAACTCGCCATTGTTGAAGTAATCAGTGACAGGTGGAAAGTAAACGAATACAGGTGAGACATCTTCTATCAATTGCCTCAATCAGGTTTTAGAACCGCTATTGGATCAGTCCAATGCTTTGCAGGAATGAAGGGTCACCACATGTATCTCCTGAATCTTATGGACCATAATGCTGTTTGTGGTCATCATAAAGACGTAAGTTCCTTCTTTGAACACTAATTAGTTTTCTTGGAAGAGAGATTCAAATTTATTTTCAGTTTTTCTATCGAAGACATTGCGCCATAGCAAATCTCTTAGAAACCACAAATCACGATTGGTATGTCTTTATTGATTCTGATATGGAAATCGTCAACCCATATAGGTAGATCCTTTCAAAATTAAGAGATGGTTTAGATCATTTCGTGAATTTATAGATGATAAGCATGAAATCTACCTCTACGATCGCTTCTGGAATTGGGAGATTATGGCGGGTAGTTGATATTAAAGAAGCCTTTAGTCTAATCCTATTTCAGGCTCTTACATCATTAAGGGAACCAAATTCGGGAAGGCTTTTGTCCGAGGCTTCGCAAATTTTGAATTCATACATCCGCAGATAAATGATCACGGGACGGACAATGGAGCGATTCAGGTGCATTGAAGTGCATTCAGTTAAATTAGCCTTCTCCCCTAACTGGATTGAGATTTATTGTTTTCCAGGCATACGTGGCGGAGGTAGTTCTTGGCAGCCGCGAGAAAATACACGAATGCTGGCAGATCTGGAGAGAATCCAAAGGCTGGGATAACATGTTTGATCACGAGTGGTGCGTCCGTAAATCTCTCGGACCCAACGAGGATCTAGGCAAAGTCAAAGTCTACAAAAAAGTAGAGAGCTTCTTCCACTTTTATTGCGATTGTCTTTCAGGGAAGAGGTTGGGCACGAGATGGAGGACTCACTCAAGGCAAATGGTCCCTGGACTTTGATTTCGTTCTCCATGGCAGAAAAGAGAGTCAAAAGAAACAATGGACTGGACAATTGTAAGCTTCTCAATTATTTTCTCACTTGTTTTGTTCTTCCAGCCAAGGTGGTTGGTACGACACCCGGCTTCATCCACTCGACCTACAGAAATGTAATCTCGGCACAGAGGAATGGAAATTTAATGAAGGACTTCTCGTTAACAGGTGCAAATTTCCATCAGCTTTTTATCTCCCCGCTTCAGGTCGACCATAGTGAAAAACTTAAGAGATAGCGCAAGTGGGATTGTCAACTTTCTACGCGGGGTGTACACGAGAATAAACAAAACCGAAGTCATCGAAAACGATCTCAAGAACAACCATGATATCATTGATAGATTCAGTTTGTTTAACGAGAGCGAAGCAATTTGAGCTTGCCATTTTCGGGTATTTTTCATATTCATTACTGGTATTCAATAAATAGTCATCCTTTGACAACTCATCAATCATGTTTTCGGTAACCAAAACAGTTATCTCACGATTGTGCCGTCGATTACTTGACCCCACTCTCTCGCGAGTCAACCTGTAATGAGTGGTTGATCCCATTAGGGCCCCCTCTCCTCTCATAAAAACTTTAGCGAAAACCCTTTCTCCCCACAAAACCTTGAGAGAAAATACACTTTGAGAAGACGACAAAATATTTGTCAAAAAATTACCCATCTCGGGTGACGGAACTTCGAAATGTCAGACAATGTGTCACAAGAGGGAGGCTCCGGCTAGACTTGTGCTTTCTTGTTTTAGACTAAAAATAGATTTCGACTCTTGGTATGGGAATAAAGTTACTTCAATAGTCTTTTGATTTCAGAAGCATTTCAGTATGCAATGATATCCCAGAAGCCGAACTTCAAGCTCTTCAAATAAACACAAAAAACGACTTTGTGTGTTTTCGAGTGCAAAATGAGCTGAATTGACAGAGTAAATCCGATAAAATGAGGGGGCTTAGTCTGGGTAAAGGTTACGAATTCAATAAATCCTTTTATTGGACGTTAAGCTGAGTGGTTTCTTCTTTTTATTTCTCGTGAATTGTTCGGCAAACAAGGAGAGTCGAGACGTCGAAAGTTCATCAAAATTCCCTCGGAGGAAGAACCTCACAAGCGTCTGACACCTATCCGATTAAAGTAGCCATCTTCTCATTAAAACTGCCCAGTGAGTGGTTTGCCAAGCAGCTTACCTGCGGTAGCGCCGAGCATGCGCAGAAGGGGCGGGGCCATGGCATTGCCGCAGCAAGGTCCGTTCATTCCTTGCAAGCAGAGAGCCATGCGCTCCCTAATAATTCTACTCTCTCTAATAACTTGGATCTCAGGTATGTCATCATCCCCCCAATTCTGAGTATTTCCCTCTCTTCTGCTTCGTTATTGCGATGCATCCTAAGTATTTTATCTCTAGGCAACTTGTTGTCGCGTTTCGTGGGGATTTGTTTATGTGAACGAGAAGCTAAAACCGAAAGGACTTAGCCTTACTTTTTGAAAAAGTCAAAAGTCAGCTGGAATTATCCATCAACCTCGAGTTTTAACCAGGAATCTCGGTTTCAAGACCCCTGGGAGAAGGAACATTCAGCAGCTTCGGCGAACATTTGCCAAAAGTCTTTTGAATGATGAACCAGGCAGACGATCGCAACTGTTTGTCAACTTTTTTGAAAGTTTCATTGAAATAAGCAGATGATTAAATTCGCAATCTTTGTTTTCTGCTTTCGAAATCCTCCAAAAAGTCTCACTTTCTCCCATTCCCAGAGTGTCATTTAGCTGAGGGATGGAAAAACTGACTAAAAGACACAGCAAGACATCCGTTCTCACAGTGGTTCTCCGGGTTCTTTGCTGTGACTCAGGCTGACTGCTGCTGTCTCATCTGAGATGCTCTCTCCGCCGTTGGTTCTTTGTTCACTCGTGTGGGAGCCTCGGCTATTTTTTTTGCACGTCTTAAGAAAACAGAATAGTCGAGTTAGACGTTTTTTTCAAAGAAACATGGTCAGAAGAGGTTAATCCCCTGTCAAGTGTATGGGCTAAAAGACTTTGCGGTAGTCAGAATGGCATATTAGTGTGTGTATTAGGCGGCGCGCACTGACAAGGCTAAACACTTGACGGGAACAGTCTTGCTCTTGCGACGTGGGTCGCCGAAACTCACAAGCTGTCGGAAATTAGCGGCTTCCGCAGTCACTTGTTGGATCAGCTGCGGAGCTTTCCGTTCCGCCGCTCAAAAAACACAAACGGCAATGCATTGAACTCGCCTAAATGGGAATCTTTCAGCATGGAATCTGACGCTTAACCCTCATGGCGAACGGCTTTTAAATAGGCGAACTGAAGACAATTTCTTGGTTATCTGCAAGGTCAAGGATTATTCTGGGGCTGCAAGTGATGTGAAAGTTGACTGGTTCCGAAACGGAAACAACGTGGCTCGCCTCGGAAGGTAATCCATTGCTTAATAAGCAGGAGGCAGTCCATTTTTCAGCGTAATGACTATCCAGAGGCCTTATGCCGTTCAGTTGTTGGTCAATCGTCCCAAAACATCTGATGGAGGAATCTATGTTTGCAAAGCAGAGGTGGAAGGGGAAACTCAAGAAGTTAAAGCAGAAATTTCCTTCGTCGGTGAGTCAACGCTTAAGAAAACATCTGCCAAGACAATCAGTCTACCCCGAGACAACAATTGATAGCAATGTTGCCTTGCCTCTATCCAGGCTTTGTGTCGTAACTGTTCGCTAATGAACGCAGTTCTCATTAGAGAAATGTGGGGTAGGCAAACAAGTTAGGTCCGCTGCCGGCATGTCACAGGTCAAGGTGGCAAAATTGCAGACCCACGTGGAATAGGAGCCAACCAATTGGTCTAGCACTCCAATTAGGGCATCCTCAAAGAGAAAGAATGCCGCCAAGGGATCTGAGTTGAAGAGGACAAAGCTGCTTTTTCAGATCCTCCGAAGTTCATTGACCCGCAAACGGAACAGCATCCAGAGGAGGGAAGCACAGCCGAAATCAAATGCAAAGTGGAAGGAGCCGAGGGCTTCGAAGTCTTCTGGCAGTTCAATGGAGTTACGCTCGACGAGAGTGAGTCTTTTCAATAATTAGATCTATCGCTCAATATGGCCAATCAATCACTCTTAAACGTCTTACGCAATGGTAGCCCTGACGCAAGCAGAGAGAAGAGCCCTGAAAAGGTCGGCGCCTTCTACTGTTTCCTTTTCAGAGCTGTGGGAGACTGGAAGACCCATTAGCGTTTATCCTATCGAAATATCAAATTTCTATCTTTCGGGGGGCACTTCAATCTTTGCAACTGGGATTATTTACTGTCTTCGGCACTGCAATTAGAATCGAAAAAAGTAGCCAGCCGGGAATGTTTGGTTTCTTGGCCAGCGATAAGTGGGGGTAATCCGCGGTCGACTCCCGGCCGTAAGCTAGCACATCAGTTACGGACTTCATTTTTCTACGCTCAGCCGTTGAACCATGAAGATGTGCTGGGAGAGGCTGAGACAATAGCTGATCGACGCTTTGGCCCGTACCGCCTTTGTCCTGTTCGAATGGTATTCATTGTACGACCACCGGCGATTTGCATATTGAAGGAGCCACTAGCCAGCAATTAGAAAAGGCTAGCTAAGACCTGTTAGTGTCCCATTTAGATTAGTCTTTTAATTTGAAAAAAGGGGGGTTAAAGTTAAGTCGGCTTCAGCCAAAGGGATTCTGATTTCAAGAAGACCACCTATGATTTGCATATTTATGGGGGTCAAGCGATCGCCGTCTAATCCTTTTGTGCTACGATTACAGGGCGGCGATTGCCATCTGTCTTGGGGCTTTGTGTTGCGTGAACGCAGATTTTGTCCAGTTTCTGAGGATAAGTCAATTAGACCAAACCGCGGGACGACATTTGAAATTTGAGCTGGCAGCTCCTAATCTGTGGTGGCTTGAATTTGCGAGAAACACGTGGGAACATACACGCACACACACACAGATTTCTACGCGAGAGGGGCTACCGTTCTCTTGTTCTAATGATATCGCGGGAGACACTGGCTAGGCAAACTGCCACTGTATTTGAGTTGCGCAACAGAGCCATTGATTTGGCTGGGGCAACAAATTTTTTGGTAGCTTTCCTTGTTTGCGCTAGGCTAGGTTTCATCTCTCTGAAGCCACAAAAACCTTTAGCTAACAAACCATCTCCCGTTCAAGTATCTCATTTCACGACCATTAGCAGAAAACTTTTAGGCTTACCAAGGGGCTACGACTTTGAGGACAACAAGCAAACTCTAGTGATCAAAAACTATAGTTCGAAGAAAGATGACGGAACCTACACTTGCAATGCTGCCCAATTCAGCTCCTTCGAAACACTCAGTATCAACGTTACTGGCTATTGTAAGCTAGAATTGTTATTCTTTCTAAAAAAAAAATTTCTCAGCCCGACCTGCGATTACTGTCTTTGAGATCCCAGAGAACGGAAGAAGCTTCGAGGGACATAGCGCTCAACTCAAGTGTGGCGCAGTCGGCAAGCCGCAGCCCAGCTACAAGTGGCTGAACCAGGTAGGGCTACCGAAGGGGTCAACGAATTTTATCTTCTTACAAGGTCTCATTCGTCGTTCCCGTTCGTAACGTAATGGGCTTCTTACGTTCACGAAGTCTATTATCGCGACTAGGGGTGTTCGCGGTGATTGAATCGTATGGCTCTCAATATCCCGCGGGAAAACGCTTTTAGACGCGCAAGTTATTCATACTTATGCACTAAGAGAGATGCAATCGATCGCATGACAAGCACACATTACTCCGTAGTGGAAGGAAATAAATGGACGAGTGTCGATCCCCCTGGGAAAATGAGATTTACTACGCGCAATCATTTTAAAAAACCACTTTGAGTCTTCTTCTCTAAACTAGACCAAAACTACACAATCTGGCTGCCTTGTTTACCATCAGCCATTAGTCCTTAGAGTGCTACCATATGTACAGCCGATCTCCTTTTATGCAAGGTGGTCATTTTTGGACTAGACCATCTGTTGAACGGCAAAACAGATTTACACCTATCATATGCAAATCGCTCTAATTTTAGGGGATGTCTCCATCTGTCGGTGGGCATTTATAATAGTTGGGTACACCTGGCTGACGTTCTCGTATGGGTAACAAAAGCCCGTCGCGTGTTCCAAACCTAAGGTCATCAGCATGGCTAACGAACGGTAAAATGGTCACGCTATGCGCGAAGAGAGGTCACCTACTATTTGATTATCGTCCCTAAGTAACAGAGGGAGAGAGAGAGAGGGCTTGCCAGATATCGTTTATAGCTGGGGAACCCCCACTGGTTGTATCTTTTTGTTTTTCTTTCCGCTTGGCTACTCAGCCGACCCAATTGGAGGGATTATCCTCCCTTGACAATGCGCCCTTGTCTTCACCCCGTGATGAATTAATCGCATAGGATGTAACTTTCAGCAGGGAGAATCTATCGTCAATTCCGATAAGCACACAGTCAATGAAGGACTTCTTGTCATCGAGTCACTTTCTTCTGAAGATGCTGGAACTTACAAATGTATTGCTACCAATGACATTGGAGAAGACGAGAAATCTGGTGAAATCAGTGTTTTCTGTAAGAGGGTTTATCAAAGAAAAGGAATTTTGGATTTTTAGTGAGACCAAAAGTTGAAAGAATGGTTGACATCACAAAGAAGACGAACGAGAATGTGGAAATTGTTTGCCGGTATAATGGAGAGGGCAATCTCAAGGCTAAATTTGTCTTCGAAGATCAGGAATATGCTGTAAGCTGTGGCTATCTTTTGAATTAAATTGTTCTTAGGTCATTGATGAAACGGAGACAACAACTGCTGATGACAAGAGCGAAGAACGTGAAGAAGGTGGATCATCTGAAGCCGAAGAAACGACTAAGGCTTTTGATGATAATGATGACGATGACAAAGATGTAGATTTATTGTATTTCCTCTGATTTTTTTTGTTTTTAGGAGAACGAGAAGGAAGTTGACTTCGACAAAGATGAAGAGAAGGAAGGAAGCGAAGAAGAGAACACAACTACTGAAGCTCCTAGCACCTCTAAGGAGGAAGATGATGATGAGGAAGAGACAACCACCATCTCTTCTGCTGAACTTATGGCCGGCTCTGAAGAAAAGCACGATGCTGAACATGAAGGTGACCCCGAAGAAGAAGAAGAAAATTCCCGCTGGAAAAGAGTGAGTCTCCAATTAATTTTAAACAACCGGACTGGCGCCATCGAATCCTTTGAAAATCGCTCTGGCGCCAAAAATCGCACGAGCTAATTGTCGCGACGGACAGAGATGATATGCAAATGACATGTTACGCGACAGATTGACACATCTGGACGAGGTTACAGTAGGGAGGGGTTTTATCAGAAGATTGTTATATAAGATCTCGATCTTTCAGTATGTCACCGACGTTACTTCGGATAGAGTCAGTGTCCGTGCTGAAGGAAATTCACTGATCTTGACTGTTCGTCAGCTAACTTTGGAAGATGCTGGAGCCTACAGATGTATGGTTGAAAATGAGGCTGGAACATCCAACCGCACTGCCAATCTGGCTATTACTCGTGAGTGATCTTCCGTTTCACCTTATTTTCTTTGCAGATGCTCCTGTCCTCAAATCCTTTTCTGAAGAGACTATTCGTTCCTATGAAGGAAACACTGTCACGATCTATTGTGAAGTGTCTGCTGTTCCAGAAGCCAAGTGGACATGGTTCAGGGATGATGACGAAGTGAGAAACAGTTTCAGCACTCAAATATCATGTATCATTTTTAGGTTGAAGCAGATGGAAGCACTATCGTTATTGATACTGCTGGGTCTACAACTCGACTCACTCTTGAAAACAAAAATGGACACAACTATGGCACTTTCAAATGTAAAGCAGCCAATGGAATCGGTGAAACGAGTCATGAGATGCGTGTCATTCAAATCGGTAAGTGGCGGATGGCAGTAAACCGACATAAAATGTTATAGTTGCACCTGCCGCACCAATTGGTCTTGATTGCAAGCAGATTGTCTACCCCAACTATGGCAAATGCTTCGTTTCTTCGGGAACATATGAAGATGAGACCTCCGAGCCAACTGAGCTCGAATTCCAAGTTGCCAAGCTGGAAGATATCAATTCCAACTTCGAATGGGAAAGCGCTCATGTCTTCCGAGTTGATTTTGGTCGGTTTTTATTAGCCATCAAAATGATTCCAAATTTTAGACTCAAATGGAATGGCCATCCCGGATCTTGAGCCCAGCACTCAGTATCAAGTTCGAGCCAAGGCTCTTAATGAAGCGGGAGACTCTGAATTCATCGAGCCAGTGAATATGGAAACTACAGAGCCTTGGGCTCCTTTGGCACCTGAAAATGTGGACATGAAATGTCAAGAAACTTGTACTGTCTCTTGGTCTGAACCCAATGATCATGGATCCGACATCACTGGATACCAAGTCGTTGTTGACGAGTTGCAGAAAGGAGAAGAGACTGGAGAGGTTTGCGATCTGTTTCATTGTGCAAATAGAACAATTTAGTTCGTTCCTACAGGCTCAAAGTTCACAGTTGTTGTTCAACCTGATGAAAAATCAGTTGAATTGAATGGTATCAAGCCTCACTCGTTCTACAGGATCTCCGTTCTTGCCATGAATGCTGTTGGACCTGGTGCTCCAACTACCATCGATAAGGAAACCGATGGTCAATTTTGCTCCTCTACTTTATTTAACTAATTAATTTTCAGATAATCCTACTGCTTCTCCCGGAAGCCCTTACAATATCAAATATATTGCTATCACTGCTGGTGTTGCGCTTCTTGTTTTATTCTTATTCATTGACTTAATTTGCTGTAAGGTTAATAACTGTGGCCTTATTTCGTGTATCTGCTATAATTGTTGCAACCGTGGCGGTGCTAATCATAAGGAGAAGGATCTCGAGGCTGGAAGGTAAGCAGCTTGTCTAGAAATTGTAGCAATAACAAATTCAGGGGTGAGACTGGTCGTCTGTTGGACAGAGACATGAGGTAGGAAGTTGAAGAGACAGCTTCTGTGTACTGTTTTGTGCAATAAAAGCTCCCTTTCCCCGTGGTGCAGTTCTCCTCTGGGTGTCATAATTCCCAATTTTTCAGCCCTAAAAGTTATCTACTTCCACTACAGACAACCGTCTAGTAAAACTTTTTCGAAAATTCCAACAATAGATAACCTCTAGAAAACAACAAAATGTTCTCTTGTCCAAAAAATAGTCACTGCTCTTATTTGCCACAAAATAGATTTTATCCTCCCTCTCCCTATCCAGCCCTCCCACAGGACGTGCTCGGGTTCACATATTTTGTTGTGATTTTTCACTTATGTTCATAATAAATGTTTTGTCTTGAAAAGTCTATTGGGAGAGAAGAGTGAGGAGCAACTGTTCCAAATGGTAGTTTTTCACGAGCTATTGTGACTAGTTGAAGATGACCCCTGGGTGCGTCACTTTGGCTTCGTTTAGAGCAGCTGGCTGTCTCAGTGTAACGCCCACTGCCACCAGCAGGATATCTTTTAGCATATCCCACCAGATGCAGATTCAGTTATTCGGGTTAATTTTACTGCTATTTCCGTGCACATTATGCTACATGTACATTCAAACTGGAGAGCACAAAGTAAAGAAAGGAGAATTCTTCAGCTATATGCTCCATTCCAGATCACTATTTAATCAAACAGGTGGGCTTTCGTCTGTCACATACGCGAAAAACATTTATCTTTCTAAGAGCCTATTGAGATAAATTGTTGAAATAATTCAACAAGAATTTTAGTTCCCGTAAAATGGTCCGCTACAATAAAAGGAAAACCAGCCTTGCCTCAATGGCTTCACATTCTTCCTTCTAAACATGCTCCAATAGCTTATCTAATTGGTGAATGTTGGCTATTCCTTTTAACATTTTGTCTAGGAACACCAGTGACTCCTGATAGACAGATAGCCATTCATCTTATAGCTAAAAGAACGGATACCTTTGATAGCCAGCAAATGAATCTAATTATTACTCTTGATGAAAATGGTTTGCTCATCATTTAGTTTGAGATTTATTGTATTTTCTTCCAGTGGAGTTCACTAACTCAACAACTCAGATATTTGATCTCACTATTAAGAATGTTGATGCGGATGATTTCATATACGACAGAACTGGATTAATCAGTAAGTAGAGGATCATTTTCTAAATATCAAAATTATCAGAAAAATTGGAAAAATCTATTATTGACATGTTCAAAGGAAAATACGTTAATCCTTATATTTTCAACGTACAAAGCCAAGCTACTTCAGAAAATGTTCAACAAGCAAGATATCAGAAATTGGGGTTAGTCTCTAATTCTTTTGTTTTCATTCTCCACAGAAAAGAGAGCCCAATTCTTCCGACGACAAGGCCACAAGGGTAATAATTGGCGCTTCTAGCTAGTCCGTGCATGATTTACGCGTTATTATTAAAGCTTCTGCTTTCTGCCCTAGCCCAGACAAACAACAATTTGACATTTTAGATCTATAATCTCTATCGGGACGCAGCGAGGTTTTTATCCGAATGCGTACACTCTTGTTGAAAATCTTCGGAAGAATGCCAACTACTGTAAGAACACAAATCAAGTACCTGTGAATCGATTCTTTACTCCAACTTTTGATGTCGATTGGTGTAAAGCTCAACTAGTAAAAGGGTGGATAAACCGATAATTTTAAATTGTAGAAAAACATTACTGTATTGCACGAGCTCATGGATGCCGAAGCTTTTGTGAAATATACTCCTCCTCAAGTATATTTAGAACCTGATCAAGTAAATTTATTTTTAAAAATGTAGAAAAGGATTCCCAGGGAATGCCGCCTACTCCACCATCAGATTACTACACTGACAGAGGCGAATGGTTGTACTTCTTCGTGATCTTCCCTACATTTGGTTTCATCACATTTTTTGTACTTCTTGTGCTGACTTATATCTTTTTTGGAAAACGCACAGGACAAGATCATCGCGATAGAAATACACCAAAGTGAGAATTTGTCAAAAAGATAATCTGTTTTTTAGAGATCAATTGGAAGAGTTCATAAGCGTTCGGGAAAGCCAACGTCATCTGCGAGAACTCTCTGTTCAGAGACAATTGCTTCTTATGGCTAACGAAAGAGATAATTCAGCTATTCCTTCAGGAATCCATTCATTTTTGCAGCCGAAGAGTCGCGCTCCTACGAGCATTAGTGGCTCAACGAGGTTTAGTAAGAGCGCTAGTCGATTAAATGAGCATCATGGTAATAGCAGCTCTTTATATTAGACGAAAATCTTTCAGTTGCTGAAGATGTTGGTGAAAGTATTCCAGTTGGGAAACAAACAGTCGCAGAAGCAGCTAAACAATGTGGAAGTTCTCTACATTTGTATCGTAATCCCCTGGATACCGAATCCGAAGAAGACAATGAAACAGACAGTCTTGAATGAATAAATGTCTTTATTTTCAATTAATCTCTTAGATCACGGTATCAACTGATGCCTATTGGCGACTCTTCTGGCAGATCTGGGCTTAGGGATCAAGCAACGGCTCGCGATAAACGGAGACATCCTTTGGGCGGATGACTGCAGTCTCTATAATTTTTAGATTTTGGAAAAGAAAAAATCATAATGAGGCTTTTTTTAAGGATTAAAATGCCTACCTCCGTCATAGTGGACCTGTACTGAGTACTCGGTGTTGACTGCTTGACGGATCTTGGAGAATTTGCCTCTCATGTAGTCGATGACTTTGGAAGAGTAGACTTTGCAGATCAGAGCGCACATGCAGCAGAGAAGAAGTAGAATGATCGATGCGAATGAGATGGTTACGATGAGAGCTCCAATAGTTGGTCCCTTGCCCCATCCAGCACTTTGAGTGAAGTTGTTGCCAACAGTGAAGAGTGAGTCGCCAAGGATCATCCTGAAGGAAGAATAAGCTGTGGGGGAAGGGCCAAGAAAGGAGGAGCTTGGAGGAGGGCTTACGTGGCCTACAATTTGTTTTTAAGACTACAATTATTGGGACTCTCAGCGGACTACGGTATCAAAACAAGCTAGCAAAATAATCGCCCTCATGATCCGGAGGGAGAGAAGTAGAAGCTGGGATATATCTCAAGAGTAGTTTCAAGCTGCTTTTGCCATCGGAATTCAATGAAAGTCTCTAGTGTACTGCACATAAAACATCGACAATGTGGTAAGAGAGTCGATGAGCAAATCCGTTCCAAGAAATGATTACCTTTAAGTAGGACTAATCCCAACCTTTTAAAAATGAAGCTAAGTGCATTAACATATCCAATTGAAACTATATTTAGCGTTAAAATATTTGACAAACAATTTATTAAAGAAGGTAGACATGACACTAAATTGGGTGAATTCTCTTACATTGCGAAGCTCTAGAAAAACAAATCTAAATCCAAGAGCTTTTCTCTTATGCTGATTGGTATTATGCCGGATCTTAGTCCGATTCAAGCCTGAAATACCTGGACAGAACGCGCCCTTTAAAAAGGCTACCAGTTGTACTTTAGCTGACAACTCGGTTCGATATGCAGCCTGCGCACCAGTCGCGCGGCGGGACCCATATATTAGTTTTTTCTTTTTATTTTCTTACTGGTTTCCATAGTTTTTACATATTTTTTTGTTTTCAAGATGCTTTTAGACGTGTTTTTTTAAATGTCTTGATGTCTATATATCAAATTCCTCCTTCCATTTTGTCGATCAGTTGCATTCTGGCCTAAAAACATAGAATTTGATATAGACACAAAAGCATAAAAAAGATGTAAAAACTATGGAAATCGGTAAGAAAATAAAAAGAAGAGAAAAATTAATATATGGGTCCCGCCGCGCGACTGGTGCGCAGGCTGCATATCGAACCGAGTTGCCAGCTAAAGTACACCGGTAACAGTTTTTTTTCGTCTGGTTGTCAAAGAGGCAATTTCTATTTTATCTCTGTAATCCTATCGATTTAGATTGACCAAATTCGAGACGATACTATCTTCACCTTACCAGGGAGCGGAGAAGGTTCTGTCGAAATTTACCACGAAGACACCATTGACGGAAATGAACCACTATCCGTTTTTTTAATGATTTCCAGGCTGAATTATTTGGCAAATGCGATGGACAAAATGACCAAATCACCCGCAAGTACCCGGATGTCTGGGTCGAGGAAATAAATTGTTCCTTCAACGACGTTAGCATTCTGGTTTGATAAATAAAATAGTTTGTGTATTTTGCTTATTATTTTTAATAAATCCGGCAAATATTCCTACCTTTACTGATTAGCATTCAATTGTGTAAGACTTGAACTGTTGAGGCAGGTATTCTGGATCTTCTAGATCGATGTTTTGATGTATCGAATAGAGTTTCAGCTTTGGCACCACGAAGTCAACTGGTCAAATAGCTTCCCAACTATCTTTGGACGTAAGCCTAGCGATATCGAGTTGAGAATGGCGTTCACATCGCAAAGAAGAGTGAAATGAGACACTAGGCTTATTCTCTAAAAAAATCTTCTTTAATAATCAGTAAAAGGCAGAAATATTTGCCGGATTTATTAAAATCAACAGGCAAAATACCCAAAACTATCTTAGTCATCAAGCCAGATTACGTCGTAGATCTTATTCGATGTATCTTCGACCCGGACATCCGGGTACTTGCGGGTGATTTGGTCATTTTGTCCATCGCATTTATCAAATAATTCAGCCTGGAAATCATTTTAAAAAACGGATAGTAGTTCATCTCCGTCAATGGTTTCTTCTTGATTAATTGCAATAGAACCTTCTCCGCTCCCTTGCCTGATGAAGATAATATCGTCCCGTAAGTCAAATTTTGAAGCTTGACTGATTTTAAGAGAAAATAGAAAACTCACCAAGAGAAGAGGAAACATTGATGAAGAATGATTTTCGGAGTGGAGAGGCTGCTTTATGTGGAAAATGGTCATCAACCGCAATTTTTCCCATAGATTTTGTTTCGTTGTGCTCGTCTGGTCATACGTCGCCTAAATGAAAAAGCAAATCGGCACTTTTAATAAATAAATAATCTAGAACCCTACTGCAGTAATATTCATTATGTTCTAAATCAAAGCCTACTTCATAAATTAGTTAAACGGAAGTAATATTTATTTTAAAATTCGGCTAAAATTTCATAGAAAGTTTTCTTTCAAAACTATTAAAACTTTTAGTCTATTTTAACCATATATTTTCAATAACTAACTATTTAATCCAAAATCCCTTTAATAGGATATATCTAACTTTAAATAAAATTCTTCCGTGTCATCCTGTCCGTCCGTCCGTGGCCTTTTTGTAAATCCGGTCAAATCCTTTTTTATTTCTTTTTTTGGGGGAGCTGTCGGTTTTTTTCTAATTTTCAGGAATTCCGGGAGAAGTCCCAGATAAAATTAGAGAGGAAAGATGACTGAAAGTTTCATAAAGTGAAAAAAATGAGGAAACCTTCAAAGAGCCGCCAGAGGCGGCGCAACCCACTTGTATAATAAATAATAATAGAAATGATCTGTGTCCGTCTCAAGCCTTGCCAAATCCTGCCAGTACAAAGAATTCCGATTATAACTTTTCAGCGATCTTTTCTTTTAAAGAATTTTCCCCTTTCTTCACTAGTTGCTGTGGTTAAATTTTGATTGGTGGTTATGTCTCTGGCTTGACGTTTTTTGGTCCTAGGTTCGGAAACTTGCCTATATCAATAATAACTATGCACCATAAACGTGTCAAGGTTTACATGCTCTTCTGAGCCACTCGTTCGAGACGTGAGGAAGTACAAGCATTGGATATATTGCCGAATCGATATAAAATTCCATGTAAGATTTTTCAAAACGAAGAGGATCGTCTTAAAGTTTTTCCATCTCTCTTCGAGCTAAAATTCAAAGTTCTTGTCAAAAGTCAAAGCTTCTTGCTTCAGCTAGAGAATCCCTGTTTAAAATTGAAGATTCCCTCAAGTCAAATTATATTTTTCCTCTTTATTATGAAGAAGTCGTACAGACTGAACTTGATAGACTTTCAACGTCCATAGCAACCAAGTCGACCAGAAATTAATTGGCTCTCACCCTCTCTATTCACAGAATCGGTTTGCTTTTGCCATATCTTGACACACGATATTAAAACTTTATTGTAAAACTTCATGGGCGAAAGAGAGGAAGAGTTTGTAAAGCAAATATAGGAGACGACTAGATAAGAAACCCGCGCAGCTCGGCCGCGATATGTACAGCGCCTACGCTACGCTAATACAATTGAAAGAAATAAGCCATACAAACATTGAAGGACACTAAAAGCATCAATTCATATCCCTGTAGAGACTAAAGTAAACTTAAAAACATGGTAAGTCAACAAAATTGAATCGGTTTAGGGTAAGCTCTGGCATATAACAATCGGAAATACAAGAGGAACAAAGATAAAACTGAAAAAATGACCGGGGCACGCAATGGAAGTCTAAAATGTTTGATATGAGTCGTAGCGACCCAAAATAATTGAGAGAGAGCACATAAAGAATGTTAATTGCGTCGAAGGGGTGAGTTCTTGAGTTGTGAGAGTTGTGGAGATGCTGTCAGCTGCGTAGTCAATGTCACTTCAGTCAAATGACCACAATCTGAAGCAGCTCGATTTTGTCGGCCACTGCTTGGAGCCAATGTACTGTCGAATTGAACACCAACGCTGTCGAATTGGAGATCATGCATAGACTTCGTCACCTGAAACTGTATTCTGACATTTTGTCGTTATTTTTGAATCTATGGGGGGTTCATGCAGCCAAAGTCTTTTTGAATCATTGCCCCCAAGGCGCGGATTTCATGCTAGTATGGAGGCAGGAAGCAATTCTTTGGAAAAACTGCTGAAGTGAACAAAATTTGCTGACTTACCTTACAAGCGCAACCGGAAGACTTGTGACAGGCTTTGCATATAGGGAGTAAATAATTAGGCTGGGAAGACTGAAATAATTCTTTGCTTCACTTTTAACAAAAAGTGTGTGATACGTCAGGTGAAGGAGGATGAATCTAGCGTGTGCACAACCACGAACCACTGTACGAAAGCTAAAGCAAGCTGGTAGATTCTTCCCGACTTCTAGCTGTCGTTATCGTGTATGTGATGTGAAACTTACTTTTTTATTTCATGGTAAGAGTGTAGCAGAAAGACGAATCCCAAGGCACATCACTAAAGAGAGAAAATAATGAGAAGTAATGAAGAAAAGAGACGAATATGAAGACATAAGCACCCGGTGCTTTCGATGAATTTGAATTCAAAAAGAAAAAAATTGAACGCGCCTATTGCAATCCCAAAAACATGCGTTCGAAACAATCGGATGCAAAACACACTGACAAAAGTACGTCTAACAATGAGCTAACATGGACAAGGACAAACCTTTCTCTTGAAAAGCCTCGAGAAGAAACCCGGTTTACTTGATCCGTTTCGACGATCATCTGAGCCTGATAAGTCTGCACGAAGATCCCAAGCGAGTTCGCCGTTTTCCTCGTAAATCGTATTCAATTCGGCAAAGCACTCCGTCTCGATCATCTAAAATTCCATTATTCTTTGGTGTTCCCTCTCTCTCTTGGGTATGGCTACGTGCAAGCGGTCCCTTCTTTTCGCTTTTAACATTGTCATTCACCACAAAAAACTTCAAATGTGTAACGCATATCTTCACATCGCGACATGACCAGCCGGTTCGCGGTCGTTTGGCGAATAAGGAACAAGAGGTCAAACAAACCTCGTTTTGCCACGGAATGCTAACGCTTCCTGTATTGAATTTGCCATAGAACTGTGTGTCCGAGGCGTCTAGCCTAACGCCTTTGACTGTACTGAATTGCTCTATATCAAGGACATCCTTAGCATAAACTGCTCTTGGATCGGGACAGAATGGCGGTGTCACCTAGAAAAAACGTATTTAGATATTCCCCTATAGAATGGAACGAACCTTTCCGGCTTCCATTTTCTTCCACGGAACAGGCTCCCTTCCGGTATTCGTGTCAGCTGTATTGAAAAATGGATGAGCTCGAATTTCTTCGGCTCCTTCCTCAGCTTTATTAACTCGCCTACAGCCTAATCGGAAGGAAGGTTCTTTATGCAAAAGACCCCTGAATATGTAAATCCTTCAACGGATCTTGGGAATTAAACATACCGGCAAAGAGTTCTTGCTGCTTCGCTAAATTTATCGGAATATTTTTCTTGGTCTTCTTTAACACGTCGTTCGACTTCTTCTCGTTTCACCTTCTCTTTCCTTTGTCGAAATGGAGCCTTTCCCTCGATCATCTCGTATATCAAACAGCCAAGTCCCCACCAATCAACACCATATGAGTATCGTTCATTCTTCACGATTTCTGGTGCTGAAAAATGGAAATTGGCTACAATTCATCGCCCCCGGACTGCAATTTTCTACCATATCCTCCTGTGATTTTTGCCTGAGAAAATTGTTCTGCCACACATGGAAGGAAGAAGGTATACGGTCGAGGAAGAAAAACTAACCCATATAGCCAACTGTGCCAACACGGCCCTTAATGGGCTCGTTATCCTTCAATTCGACAGCCAATCCCAGATCGCTGATGCGCACATGTCCTGAAAAACTATGTTTGTCTTCCCGGTTTAATTGGAAAAAGTCGTGCCGGTTTATTTTTGACAACAAGAGACTAGGTGACCCTTTTTGAAACGGTGTAACAAAAACCCCTTCAATCTCATGTTGTTGGCTAGTGACGAGAGGGGACAGTTGTCAGCAGCGAGGAAACAGGATACAGAATGTGATAATAAGCAGCGGAAAATTGAGAAGCCTTGAAGAAAAACAAACCAAAGTCATCCAGGAGAATATTTTCCGGCTTCAAGTCTCGATAAAGTATTCGCTCGCGATGAAGATGTTGCAACCCAAGAGTTATCTCAGCCGCATAGAATTGAACCCTCTTCTCTTCAAATCCTCCTGGCATTAAGTTGTACAGATGAAATTTGAGATCCCCTGAAAAGTATGTTGTGATGAAAACGCAGTTCTCATTTCTCAGAGACACATTACTTATGCAATCCTGTCACCGCCTTTCGAAAATCAATCTTGTGCCCCTCATAATGAGATAAACCAAATGAAAAAGGTCAGAAAACAGAGGCGATGACAAAATGCTTATCTATACGAAAAGCTTTTTACCTCCATTCATCAGGGTTAAGACCAGACAGAGTGCATCCTTCGTCTCGTAGGCGTACGCAAGACTAACCTGAAAGCATAATTAGCCATATCTCTATTATTCCAGTCTGAGTATATCGCTTTTGAGGCTAATGCTGCTTGACTGCCGATCCCTCAAAAGGGCATTCATGCGCCAGTCTAGGCACGAAAATAACCCCCATGAATCAAAACCTCAGAGAGCAATTATCGGCTCTCAAGCGAATTTCTATGGCTTCATTACAGGGTCAGGTTGTTAGTTATCCCTGAAGGGTTCTTTGTTTGCCGCCACTAGCTGCGGGGCCCAGGCATCGTAGCACCAATAATCAAGTTCTCGAGCGTACACAGAATTAGAATTAACAGAAGGGTCTAATCCTTGGAAAACGAAAAACGTCTACTCACTACAAATGGCGAATTTATCCTCTGGAGGATCTGCTTCTCGTTCAGACTCAACGTTTCAGCATGTCGTTTTTTCACCCTCTTCTTTTCCAGCTTCTTCAAAGCATACATTTTCCCTGAGGAGCGCACCTGCGAAAAAGAGATTACAACTTCCGCGTCTCAATTACCTGGCAAGCGCAGACTTCTCCAAATCCTCCTTTACCCAGGACACGGTATAGTCGAAAAGTGTGTTTGTCGACTGGCCTTTTCTCTAGCCATTTCCATTGGGTAAACCGGAGGAAGTAGATAGATTCCAAAAAAAGTTGGTATGGTTCACCAGCCAAGAAGTTCCGAACGAGCCTCAAGATTTCACGTTATTTGCATAGAACACTATGTGCAATAGTTACGATTGGAGGATTTTACGTCATTGGGAACCGTATAAATTGGGTGCAATAAGGTCTTCTCTTCGTGTGGATTTCAACTAACCGGGAAGTCTCTGCAATGGCTTCGCTGTCTGGAGCTCCTTTCTCTGTACTAGAGATCATCCGATTGACTATTTCCTGAGGTAGAAATGAACACCACGAATTTGTTGAAGACTAAAGATGAAGTTGAATTTGATTAACCTTTTGCCAATTACCGTAGGATCTTCTCCTGCCGATGTCAGCATTGAACAAACTTCATGTATAAGATTTTTCCTAGATTCACCATCGTCATCAGACGTTTCGTATTCCTCGATCTGAAATAGAAATCCTAGGGAGAGCCATGAAACGAAGGCAATTTCATCTTTTTCAGAGGTCATATAGACGCTCTCTTGGTCGCTTTCTAGAGCTCCTAGAAAGAAGCGAAAAAAAATGAATGATTTGTGTCTCTGCACTTCCTGGCAAGTTTTGAAAAATGTGCCAAGAGCCCTTGCTCCCAGAACATATTGACACGTTATCAACATCCTCTGGTGGGAATATGAGCCCTGATACTTCACGGGCTCAACACGCACGGAATCATAATCTCTCGCAAATACTACGGTGGAATAGGAAAGAACTTGTTCGTACCTTGTTCAGGTAATTGCAGCACTCGAAATACTGAGCGCTACTGTGTTGACAGAAATCTTGGAAGAGTAGTCGACCGATAGGCTGCTTTTCGATGACATAACCATAGCTGAAAACACATCTTGAGTCCGATAAACCGAGCCTTTAGGGAATTATTTTATTGAAGACAGTTATGCAAAATGGCGATAATCTCTGCTCCTCTTTCGGACCCGCTGTCGTATGGATACACTAGCCTGCGCAGTGTAACAAACCGCTGAAAGCACGAAAACGCGCAACTCAGCTGAAAAAAGACGCATATTTTTAGTCGAAATTCGGTTAACTGCCCTCGTTCGGGCCGTTTCTTGGAGCCATCTGGTCGCGATAAAGGAGTCAAATTTTACAGCAGACTTAGCCGCCCAATTGCCACCGTAAAAACAATCGTATCCCCTTGCTCTCAATAGAATCTATCTTAAGAAACGAGAGAAGAGAGGTCTTTCAACGAAGCCAATTTGGTTATCTGATTGGTTGAAAATTTGCGTGGGAGTGGGAGAATACAGAGAAATGACAATTTGCGATCACAGTTCTGTCGCACCTGGGACACAGGTTGATTCCTCTCCAAATGCAACGCAAATGGAATACAAGAACGTTAAATAAAAACCAATGAATAATGAAAGAACAACCAGGTGGAATGGCGTGAATCGAGATAAAAATGGCAAGTACAGTCGAAATAAATAATCATTTCCGTAATAATTTAAAATTCTTCTTGCTTCACTGAGCTAAATGTTAAAAATAATTCGAAGAATCGTCACGCATTGTCGGAAAACCGAGTGGAAAATAGACAAAATGACAATTGAAATCCCTTCACGCGTAAAAACAAAAGGATCAAAGGAATTTGCATATGTACTTTGATAAAAGAACAATCAAAATGAGGTCATAACTTTAGACAAACGTCAAAAGGATTGATAGAAAATATTTAGAATAGGAATAGCAGAGAATAATAAAAAAATAGACTCACCTGAGATCAAGTTCATTTTTTAAATACATGCATTCTTTATAATGAGGGAATTGTAAATAATTTTTCCATTTCTTGCTCTTTCCTTTTTTCTGACCTCCGCCTGAAAGATAAACATTAGCAAAAGAATGAAAAGAAACGAAAGAAATGTGGATTTAAATGATGAAAGGTGGATATAATTGATAATAATTAAAATTAGAAGTAGGGGACTTACTCTCTCGAGCCTTGATGTAGACCGTGTTGGCGACGATATTCTCGATCTCCATTCCGGGCCGGACAGTGCGACGAACGGGTCATACGGGACTGGACATGCCGCGCCAGCCCTTCAGCACACCATCTTTTTCTCTACTATTTCTCCCAATCGATATCCGCGGCCGCTGCCCGCACCCACCCATGGCAGGCGGCCCTAGCCCCCACAATTAATGCATTAACCCTCTGTTCTTGCAAACGATATTCTTGTAAAAATGGGCTTCCTATCCTCCTAATCATCTAATCTGTTCCACTGATTTTTTATTTCAGTTGTTGGTTTTTCATTCAACTGTTTTCGCGCCAAAACTATTCTGAGCGCAGTTTTGGGCATCAATTTTTGAACGGAAACCAGATTAATGTTGAACCATTTTGATCATCTTTTATTTCTTGATTTAGAAAGCACTTATTCCAAGCTCTTCATTTGAAACCACATGCGCATGGCAATTACAAGCGCGAATTGAATGGCCACTAGGAATGGAGACTCCACTTAGAGCCCTGGCCCTTTCTTGCACTATTGTCCCAGTGCACCCGACTAGTCTCCAAATGCGTCTTGTTCCCTTCTCCCTAATCTGTCCGATTTTAACTTTTTTTGTCTTTGATTCGACAGGTTTTCGTAAAAATTTTACCTTACTTGCTAGAGCTTGGTCTGGCTCAAGAGTGGCAGCTCTATGAATATTGGAATAGTGTACCCGAGGACAATTACTCTCAAAAATGAAGTCCATAACTTGTGACACTCTGGAACTAGTTCTCACCCGCTTTCTATAAAAACTATCGACAAGTCTGGTCCATGTTCCATTAGTGTTTCACTCTCTGTCTGCTATACGATGGTTCTCGGCTTCCTTCATCGCTCTATTTCCAGACTAGGAAATATGGATCCAATATTAGAATATTTTCTCTATAGAGGAGCAGATTCTACTAATGAACAAATCACTAAAGCTATTGTAGAAGCCACGAAGGATTATATATTCGATGAGAATTCGATCATTCTCACATCCAAAGGTTTGTTCAATTCTCCTTGTCTAGTGATTGTATAACTTTTTCAGGATATAGTGGTATTCCATTAAAAGGGAAAAGTTCCCTAGGTGGGAGGAGAGACGACCTGTGGAAGATTATCGACGTCCTTTTCCAACTGAGTCAGCATTTTGATGGCCTTGTTTTCAGGTATAAAAAATGTATTATTTCATGTCTCCTTCTTGCAGTATCACCACAAATGAGCCCAAAGAAAATTTGTTTTTCCGCGAATGCGAAAGGAACGAGGTTCTGCCCACATGGATACAATCTCCTGCAGATTTCAATAACAGAGTAAGACCTTTAAGCAATTAAAAATGAAGAGAAAAACTTTAGGTTTATGGATATGGAGGAGTTCTTCATCTAGTTACTCCTCAAGTAAAGGATAAATATCCAAATACTCTAGACATCGACATAATTAGACGTCATTCAAGAGAAACAAGAAACATCCTCATTACTGAGGCAGTTAAACAGGTTCTCGTAGCGCTTTTTTTTTCTAAAATTTACAAGTTCTTTTTAGAGGATTAATGTCACAGCTTCAAAGGAGTTTGGAGTAAAGCGTTCAAGTGTCAATCTTCCTTATCATCTTGCTTATATCGCCAAGCAGAGGCCAGATTTACTCAGTGCAGCCATCAGAGAGTATATTAAGAATACAAATGACCATTCAGTTAGTTTTGTGTTCTTTTTTATTGCAGAGGAGATGTTTTCAGAGAACCGAAAGACTCCTTGATTCGACTGAATGTGTTATGGTACACGTTTGCTTGAATTCGCGTGATTTTAAGTCAGTAATGGCCGTAGCGGATATTGAATCTCCTTCGGACATTGTATCTCATCGCATTGGCTGTGCTTTGCTGGAATTTGACGAAAAATACTCTTCATGTCAGAATGGGGCAATCGACGAGACAGACGAGGCGTTCCGCAATGTGGTGAGTTTTCTTTTTTCCTTTCTTTTGTTTATATGAATTATCATAACAAACAATTGCAGGAGGATGCATTTGAAAGAGAACGAATGTCCTCCCTCATGGCTGCTATTCGTGGAAAGCCTCAAAGTCTTGCTCATCGTTATCAAATGGCCAAATCTTTGCTAACCAACAAACACCACGCTGAATGCAGGAAGCTGTTCAATGGTTTGTTCTTTTCTTTTAATCAATGGAATCGTTTAGAAGGAGTTACCTCCTCTTCTGATGCTCACGATACTGCATGTTCTGGTGATGATGAGGACGATAATAGACGAACCAAACAACCTCACCAAAAGAAACAAGTAATTAATTGGATTTTTAGTGAATGGTTTAACTCGTTTAGGTTTATAAGAAGAAAAGAGGTGATCTTGGAAAAAAACGAGAGTTAGTCGCTGTTTTACCAAAGTCTTTGAATGCTCCGTGAGATTATATTTATGCACGTTTGGTTATTTTAATATTCAGTCGTGCTCCGAGTGAAGATGAACTTCCAACTCCAACAACTTCCGGACAATTGAGGAACTTTGAAAGAGCAGTCAACGGGGAAGACATTTACAAGGAATCTTCTGATGAAAAATCTCTCGGCGAAGAAGAAGCTTCGCTCGATTTATTTTCTAAGAAGTCAAAAGTCAAGCTAACTCTCCCAAAGATGGCTGCTCCCCATACACTCTCCGAAAATGGAACCGCTACTGATGATGACGGCGGATTTGATGTTAGTGATCTCCTAAACTCCGCTCCCCCACTCGCTGCCAAATTAGATGATTTCGAAGATTTTGATAACATTTAAAACTGCTGGAAAAGTCTGCCTGTGCCTTATTTAGTTAAAATATTTTGCCAATTCTTCAAGCAATCTCAATATTTCAAGCTTTCAAAAACAACGACTCGCTTTTATGGCTTTCACAGCTAGGATATTCTTATATTTGTTACTTATTTTGCATTAGAACTTAATTTTTTTGTTACTTAACTGTTCTATAATACTGTCTTTCGCTTGTCATAATGGAACTACTTCCGCATATAATGCCGCTTCGCCATGAATGTGCTTTGTAAATGTGCAATTATTGAATTCCGGTGTGTTATTCTTGTATTATTTGAGTCATTTAAATGTCATGACATTTAGAGTCTACTGGTAAATATTTAGTCTTAAACAGCACATTCAATAAATAAATTAGAGATCAGAGCTTTTATTACGTCTATACCCGGAATAGATTGCCAGCTAGGAGCCAATATGTGTAAATCGTCCTAAATCCGGATTAAACTCAGACATGTACGTTCGTCGATCCGCGGATGACCAGGTAGACAGTCGCAGCGGAAACTACCCTTTGTGTTAACACAAGTTGATCCACTACATCCGCCAAGCTGAAATAATGGAAAATTTTAAAGAGTAGAACCTCCCCCGCGCGCTCTTTCTGTTTTTATCAAAAGTTGTTGCCAAAAAGGAAAAAAAATGACGTCCCTCTATTGCCATTCTTCTTCCCTAGACTACTCTATCACACGGGAAGCAATGCCTTGTTCTGTTTTGTGTCAGTCTTCCCCGAAAGATATTTGAATCCTTTGGGGCTTGCGGGGAGATTATGTCAAGAGAGATCGGAAGATCCCACCTGTTCCTGAATCGACCAAGCGAAGCTGCATTCATCAATGTCGTAGCAGAAAGTGCCATTTCCGAAGAATCCCTAAACGAGTGAGACGAACAATAGAGATCTTTGAATTGTTTTGTACCTCTTTACATCGACATTTAGCCCCTAGCTCAGACGATGTGCAGGAAGCATCCGCGTGACATGGATTCACACTGCAGTAATCAAAGTTCACACAGGAAGGGCAACATTGTCCATCTTGCTTTCTCTGTTGCGCTTTTGGACAAGGAAGAGCTGGACACATATGCTCATGGCTGCAATACCCCATTATGAAGAGCCTATTGTCCTCCTCTTACTTGAATTTGCAATGCACAAATCCGTCGTTGCACTCACATCGGACGCACGTCTCCGGCCAAAAAACAGAGCCGTGATGGTGGAAGAGGCCATTGAATTCGCACTGGAAGCCATAAATATAAAAAGTTTACCACTTGAGACACCTCGTTTCCACATCTCGTCGGACAACAACTGCCTGGATTGTGGAGTGGAAAGCTGCAGTTTTCCATAGGTAAACAACCGATGAAGTCGCATTCAAAATCTCCACTGAAATATTACGGAATTAGTCAAGAAATAATTTAGAAAATAACCTAGATGTACAAATACAGGGTTGACAATCAGTAATGTTCACTCGTTCTCCGACAAGATAGTCTACTTCATTGCGCTGAAAGCTTCTTCCTTATCTTTACTTTTAAAATTCCTACCCTGCAGGTGACATTCGTGTCTTTTTCATCCGTACGGGGAGGGACCACTCTCCGCTGAAAAGAGGAATATTCAAGTGTCTTATGGGAATTCTTTCAATTAATCATTGGATGGCCAAACTAATGAATTCCACGGCCTACACATGTAATAATGATTCTTGAGCAAAAGCGACAAATAGGATGTATACGGATGAGTGCAATTAAAACTTGCTTTGTTCTCCATGCGTTCTTTATTAGTCGGAACTTCCTGATGCAGAAGCACACTACAGAAAGATGGGAGAGGGTTGCCGGAAGAGATCTGGATGTCCTGATAAAAATACGGAAGTGATCCGAGGGTAATTTCCGGAGTATTTATCCTAAAAAACCAAATCATTTCCTGGATTTGATTTGTACATACTTGAAGTTGACATCTACTAGACGATCATGAAGCACTTTTTGGCACTTTGAAGTAGCAACAAGGAGATCTTGCCCTACTGTAAGGATCATTTCAAAAGGATATTCTGCAGCTGGGATTTGGGCAGAATAGAGTTGTGTCGTGTTCTCAGAAAGAGGTAGGATAATTGTGAGCTAAAGAGCAAACATTTTTTTGTTTGTTTCAAAATCCTCTCTACCATGTTATGACGAGTTATATTGACAAGAAAAACCGGATCACTGTAGTGTGGGTCATCTCCTTGTATAATACTCCCAGTGGAGTTTGGACCCATCATTGTCCATCGGATAAATGCATTGCGGTACTTAAAGTTGTTCCAGATTGCCTCTCTCTGAAACAATTTGGCACATTTAATTGAGTCCTATTCGCCGGTTTATTCGTCTCGTCGGACCCACATAATGCCATTTCCGCCTGCGCACTTTAGAATCGTTACAGCTAGTTAGAGAAAGAGCTTTAGCATCATCAAAACTATCAACAACTGGTCTATTATTTTCTAGGAAATTTGCCTGAAAAACAGGAGAAGATATTTCCCACCAGCGCTTCTCCTCATTGGTCAATGAGTAGGCGATAAAGCATTAGATCAAAAGTGAGATTAATAAAAGCATCTATTGACCAGATGAAGACATACCTCCGAGGGAGAAATACTTCGAGATTCAGTGAAGAGAAAGACAAAACCCGCGAGGAAAAGAAGAAGTAGCGACATGCGAAGAGAAAGGCTGGGTCTTCAATAGCCCTGTTTATTGTGTATTGGGTTTCTCTGGAAAAATTAATTCACTCTTTTATGGAAAGTTTTGAGAGAGTGTGAGATGAACGGAGACTTGGATTACCATAGATAATTGAGAGTAGAATATGCAATTTGAATGACAAGGGCAATGAAGAAAATGAGATGACTCAAGTTTGATTATGGAGTGTTTTAGGATAGCCAGCTAGAAAAAATTCATAAACGTGGGAAGGGCTTGCCACAAGCTCATCTTGTTTTGCGCTAAGATTATGGGGAGACCTGCTTGGGCTGTGAAATTCACTTTCCTGAGCCCAGCGAAAACACAATCGTTCAAACTTTGAATCGAGCTGAACTCTTCTCGTTTATCTCAACAGCCTAACAAGCAAGCTGTTTTTAAAGGAAGAGAGGGAGGAGAGAGAGAGGGTCATCATAAATGTGACCGCCCCTCTTGGAGCTATCTCGTAGAGGTCAAAAGAACTAAGCGATAAACATATACATTGAGATTAGAAGACATTTTTTATGAATAATATTATTGAGAAGCGAAGCTTTGCCTATCAAAAATGAAAGAATAGAGATGCGAAGAAGGCGGAGTTACTGCTAGAATAGGTGGAAACATTAGGCATAAATCAGTTAAACGTGCTACGACCAACGGAAAACAGCCATTTTAGTCAAAAACCTTTTGGGAGAAAAGTGCTCGACAATTGGAGCTACACAATAGATTGACTTTTTGGCTGCTCAACAGCCCATGCATTACTTAGTCTATTTAGTGCAATGATCTAGAAAGAAGATAAATCCTAGACCCAGCAACTTTTTTTGCTTCAAAGTTTACGCAAAGAAGAGAGCAATGGTGATGGACAACTGTTTAGGGAGCATGGATGAAAAATATTCGGAACGCATCTGCATTCTAAGCTCTCACGTTGATGTAAACATTCAGTTAGGAATCAATTAGAAAAGGGTTTGTTACATACTCCAATGTTCGAATGGAATCAGAGTCTGCCTTTTTTTGAAAAGGGATGACAATTTCTTCAGCTGGGAATATGGTAACAAATTCAAACAACGGATTCTGACAAAACAAGAAAGAGTTTCTTTGAAGAAAGTTGTCATCAAGAAGAGCCTATTATAATTACTCAGGGAAAGGCTAATGAACTCAAAGATTATAATAAACAATTTCTAGTTTGTTGTCAGCTTTGAACGCCCTTTCTTCGAATGTGATTTGAGGACGGAAGTTGTGTAATTGACAAGTTATGACAATGTCAGCCTGGGTTTGAATAGGCCCTTGGGATTGAGAACGTCAGTAAAGAGTAGTTATCAAAGATTTCGAAGTGCAGTTCCATAAAACAATAGAAGAGTGCAGCCCGCCAATGTGAGGCTTTGTCTTTTTCAAATAATTGCTGTACAGCAAAGGGCTCCAAACTTTTGGGGAGAGTTAACAACAACTAGAAGATCCGTTTTGCGTTACCTCGTGTCGAAGATGATTGCATTCGCACTCACAGAGAGTTGGGGATAGAGCTTGGGCAAAAAGCACTTTAGTCTCATCCTATATAAGCGTATTCTCTCGGATTCTAAGAGTCTGTCGGAGATAATTACAACAACAAGAGCCTACGTAAGGCTCCTAGAAGGCTGTACTCAATGGCACATACAAGGTAATAGAGGCCTTTTATGTTGTCTTTATGACCCACTTACTGTCAATGACTATAATTTACCTCAAAAAACGGCTATTGTTCAAATCATATGCACTTCATCTTTAACAAGATTTTGAATAAAATGGCAACATTTACCCAGTCAGACAATATGTTCGTTTTCTGACAAAAACAAATGGATGTCACGTTTAGGTTGAGAATGAAAGATTTCCTCTTCGTAGTTAGAAAGGTCTCCTGGGAGAGTGATGAACATTTCAGGCAGAAATATCTTGAGTATTTCCTCAAAAGGCACCCAAACAACGATTGTTCCGGAAGAAGGAAAATGATATGCGACTTAAGAGAAAAGAGAACACTTCTTTTGTCACTTGAGCTGTCTCAGCCGCTCAGGTAAAAAACATTTAATCCCCTCAAGAGGCTTTCCTCAGATGTCAGAATCCGAGGGATTTGCAAGAAATTTAATATATTTCAGACATGAAACTACTGTAGTCTTGATCAGTGTTATTTCTTCAGTAACCATATGTCATCAGCAGATATTATTTCTCCACAAATCTTTCCGACCATTCATAATAAGATTTATCCCACGTCGTGAGTATGAGTAAGAGTCTTTTGAAACCTGAAAAACAAGGATTTTGATCTCCAGAATTGCGATTTTTGCCGTCATTAATTAGCTGATTGACGCGAGCCGACCATTTATAGAATATGGACCATTGGCAATTGCTCACTATTTCTTGAACGGAACTACATGCGCGCGAATATGCGTCACAGCTGACCATAATTTCAAAATATGCGCCTTTCCTTTAAATATGAAGTCGGAGAAAGCAGATTTGGACCGAAACCGGCCGATTCCTATTGTTATCATGGACTTGCTGCAAGTTCTAAATAATTCTATGGACTTTTTGACACACGCGTCGCGCCAGTGCTAATCGGCCGACCCCAAGTGTGCGCAAAATCGATACCCACACAAGTTTCTCTCTTCAGTGGTCCGTTCCTGCCACCGCCAAATTATCCCACGGGGTGAGTCGCCAGCGCATTTATAACTATTTTTCACAAATTGGATATTATTCTGACCGGCTCTTTCTCATAGAATGATGTAATAAGTTAATTATTTAATTCAAATTTCTTAAGAACTTATTAAGAACTTTTAGGATGGATCGACCATCCCTAATGGGTGGAGTGGCTCGGCCCGTCACCTTAGAAATAGGTGGCAATCGAACCTCCAGGGAAGAGGAAGAACAGCGGATGTTGTGAGTTCCAGCGGAGTTTTTATTTTAATTGTTTTGTAGATCTCAGCTGGCGACCGGAGTTTTAAAATTCCCGGAAAGTCCCACGCGTTATAGCTTCGGGGCTGGGAATCTAATTGATCGAGGTTCTATCGGTAGTGGGAATTTTGGAACAGTTCATAAGATGGAACACAATGTAACGCATCGCGTGATGGCTGTCAAAGTAATTCTTTCCCCTTTCGCTCATTTATAATTCATAGAGAATCCGCTTCCATAATATCAATGGAAGAGAACAAGAACGCCTTCTTCGTGAGCACAATACTATGGTTCAAACGGAGCAATGCGAAAATATTGTGAAATTTTACGGAGTAATCTTCCACGAGGCTTGTATCTTGTAGTTGCGTAATTTTGTCTTTTAGGGAGATTGCTGGATCTGTATGGAATTGCTAGATGTTTCTTTAGATAGGCTCTATCGACGCGTCTATAATCATATTGGCCACCGTCTTACCGAACCTCTCATTGGACATATCGCCGTTTGTGTAATTTTCCTTCCATTCTTTTTGATTTTTCAAAATTAGACTATCACTGCTCTCGATTACCTGAAGACTAGCTTGAAAATTATGCATAGAGGTGAGAAGGAGGCTATTTGCAAGAGATAATATCATTTTTAGATGTGAAGCCATCAAATATCCTTGTTGACCGTCAGGGTAATGTAAAGCTCTGCGATTTTGGTATCTGTGGAGAGTTAGAAGACTCTATAGCTCAATCACATGATGTCGGTTGTCAGCCATATCTTGCAGTGAGTCTAGTAGTCTTTTTTATTGACTAACTGGTTTTGTTACAGCCGGAACGGGTAACAAAAATGCAGTCCACCTATGACGTCCGATCTGATGTATGGTCTTTGGGTTTGACTTTGGTTTGTTACTGTTATTTCCTTCACAATTTGAGTTTTTTAAGTTTGAAGTAGCGAAAGGAGAATTCCCATACAAGAACTGGTCGTCTCCTTTTGAACAAATCAACGCGGTAATCGCTTTTCAACATTTTATTTTATCAATTAATCGGCTTAGGTGGTTAAAGAGGACCCTCCCATGCTGACGCAGGACGATGAGAACCACTTTTCGTTGGATTTTGTACTGTTTGTTAACTCCTGCCTAACAAAGGACTACCACAGCCGACCAAAGTACAATAAACTCAAAGAATTTGCTTTCTTTAAGGCGTTAGTTTTTCCTAGAATTAGCTTTATATTATTTGTTTTTAGATATTCTTCATGCGGACTATTGATCGATGAAGCTAAGGAACAACTAGGAATTTATGCATTGGATGCTTTGAATAACCCCGAGCCTCAAAGAGCATAAGCAATTTGCCTTTATTTTGTTTTGAGTAGAGATTATTTTGACTTGTTTAGTCAACTTCTGTTAACTCCTCACATCTCCGTGCCAACTACTGTGTCAGTTTCTCAAACTTTGTAACACCAGTTCTTCTCATGGATCTCACTTTTCTCCACTTTGTACACAAAATCCGAAAAGATTTGTCATTTCCATCTGGTCATTATTTTTAAGTTGTGATCAAATACAATCCCTCTCCTCCCACCTTGCTTCAACGCTTTTTTGCCTTACCTCTCTCGTAGCAAAGTCTACGGGTTAACCCTGACCTTCAATTAAATCCCAAATAGAGATTCAATTAAAATCTATGCTAAACCAAACTGTAACCCTATTGAACAAAATCATTCCGTGTATAGTTGCTGAAAAAAAAAATAAAAATTCTCCTCTATACTCATACAATTAATTCCAAGGTAAAAATCCTAACAAAAACTGTCAAAAATATTATTGAAAAGGGCAATGAATTGCTTAGAAAAACCTCAAACTCTGCACGAGGTATTGTGTTTTTTGTTGTGGCAGAGAGCTGCAGAGAATGTTGTTTTGACACCCACGTGATTCCATTTTAGTTTCACGTTCAGTTAGCAATGGCCGAATTTTTCGAGTCCTTTATCCGGTTCATCTTTCAGCCATTTTTCATCGTATATTGCTTTATCTTGCAACAGTTAGTTTCTTTTTATATTTACCTTTTTCTCAGAATTTCAAAAGCTACACCATATGCAAGCCGAGATCTCAAATTTCTTCGCCAAAAGAGAGCGGCTCTTATTAGAAAAACATCAGGAGATGACTTGGAAATATCAACTGAGTTGGTTTTGTCATAAAATACAGTCAATAGACTTGTTTAGACACTTGCCGTGTTTGTTGAAAGACGGTCGTTTAAAATTGCCACATATCGCCACTCCAGCTACGCTTGATCTCACAATAGTCATTCCATGTTATAACGAAGAGGTTTGCGACTCTGTTTACAACAAAACTGCGTTGAAATTAGGACAGATTACCCGCGTCTTTGAGGGAGATTATTGAATATTGCGAAACAAGAAAGATAGTCGATGATGAGTGGAGTTACGAGGTAAAAGTTCTTCTCTCTGAACAACCTTGCCCATAATGTGATTTTCAGATTATTGTTGTCGATGATGGTGGCAAGGATCGAACAGCTGATGTAGCTTTGGAACATGCTTCTGGAGCAAATATTCATGTCATCAAGTTGCAGGAAAACATCGGCAAGGGTTGGTTTTGTTTAAAATTTAATTGAATCCAATTCAATAGGAGGAGCAGTTCGTGTTGGCGTGCTATCTGCTTCCGGCCAGCTAATTCTTTTTGCTGATGCAGATGGGGCAACACAGTTTGTCCCCGCATTAGAGAGAATGGAAGCAGAAATTGAGAAATATGGCGATACTCCAGCCGTTGTAATCGGATCTCGTGCGCATCTTCAAACCAACGCTGAAACACAAAGACCTCTCCATAGAAATATCCTGATGCATGGATTTCATTTCATGGTCCACTTCTTTGCTGTCAAAAGGATTAAGGACACCCAATGTGGATTCAAAATGTTCAACAGACTTGCAGCCGCAGAGGTGACCCTTCTTATTCTAAATTTTTAAAGTCAGCCGTTAGCTTTTTGCAAAAATGCACGTTGAACGATGGGCTTTTGACGTCGAACTGCTTTATCTTGCTCAACAATGTGAAATCCCTATTGAAGAGGTTTGTTTTCTATTTGGACACGTATCGTTATTATTTATTAGGTCGACGTTCCATGGGAAGAAAAAGATGGATCAAAATTGGTTCCAATCTGGAGTTGGATTGAAATGGGACGTGATTTAATGCTTATAAACTATAGATACCACGTTGGAGAATGGAAAAATGAACTACCAGAAGATGGATGAATTCTCTCTTCTTGTTTGTATATATTACTTGTACTTTCATTGATCTTTCACTTGTAAACCCAGAATGTCATAAATGTTTTCTGTTGCTACTTGTCCTCCTTTTCCTGTTTACAAAGAAATCAGATGATAGCCGTTTCAAATAAAGCTAATATTGCTTAATTAGCTGCAGTTCATTGCGATAAAATCAATTGTGCCTGTGAATGTTGACCATAATAAATAAAAGAATGAACTATGTGTTCAAGGTATCAATTCTTCCATTCATCGTGGGAATACTTCTCGCGTACTATCAATACCAAGGCTATACGCTCTATTTCAGTGTACATTTCAAGTAAATGTTCAAATTATATACAAATAATTCTTGTTCCCTAGCCACTTGCAAATTCAAATTGCATGCCAGTATATTCAAGTTAAGGCGGGAAAAAATAAGCGCGCTCTACAGCTATTACACACAGCTGGCGTCCTTCCAGTGCGCAGCAATCAGCTGTATCGCTCGCTGCGCTGAAGTGATAACCTTTCCACGTTGACACTTTTGAATAGGACTAGTCATGAACAAATCTCACCATGCAAAGTTTCTAAGGTAATGCTTTTTTAAAATTTTTTATGCTTATTTTTGCATTTAGTACCATTAAAGACGCTGTTCAAGCTTCTTCAGAGGAGGAAAATGTCGCATTTATTGTCGGGTTAGTCATATCAACACTGATTAGTCAGAAAAAACAAACTTTTAGGTCTTTATTATTATATGAGCAATCTTTCGCTTCACAAAACAAGGATGCATTCCGAAAAATCTTGAATGAAACACTTTCTATATATGGCCCTGGAACGAAATTTGAAGGAGATGAGCGTGTGATTCCTCTCTACATCTTATTAGTGAGTTTTTAGTGTCATCTTGTTTAAACATCACGTTTAAAGGGACGTTATTCAAGGTCATCTACCCTCGCAGAAATATTTGACAGACTAAACGAAACTGGGGCATACAGGAGATCAGCAAAATTCTACGTAGAGTGGAGTAAAGTCTTCAATCAAGTGGGACATTCGTCACGGGCAAAGGTAGGCCGTTAACAGGATTTTATTACCCTAACGTTCTCAGGAAATCGTTTGCGAGGGAATAAAACGGAACGCACGTCCCGAGTCTCTCCTTCAAGCGGCGATTGCAGATATGGGCTTGGAGACAACTACTGCTAGCAGGTTGGATTGCTTCCTTTTAGTTTATTTTGTTTTTAGAACACCCGGACGAGTTTTGACCGCCGCCGCGCTAGCAGTCAGCACAAGTAAAAAGAAGTCATCTGCACGGAAGCAATTATTTCCCAAGTCGAAGTCTGTTCCACATACAATCGAACCAGACTTTGTTCTTCCCGATGAGACTCACGAAAATGCCAGATTGTGAGAACATTAGTCTTTAATTTTACTATTCTTAGACTCCAACAAGAACTGCAGCCACTTGCCGTTTCAATGGCAGAAGAAGAGGAAAAAAACGACGACGATTCTGAAAATGTTCGTCCAAGAGAGATGACTGAAGTTTCCTATGTTAAAAGAAAAACAATGGGAATACTTGTAAGTGTTTACAGTTATTCTTAAGACATTTGGTATTTATAGGTACCAGCTGCCGGGTTTGTTCTAGAAGATTACGACCTTTCAAAAGTCTACGAGGAGGAAGAGAAAGCAGAAGCAAACAGAAGTAACATCGGGAATAATTCTCAATCATCTCCAGGGCCAAGAGGACATTCTCCTGGTCAACGGGGAACTTCACCTTTAGCAAGCACAAGCGTTTGTTATAATCAAGACTTATGCAATAATAATAATTTTAGCATCCTGCTGCTAGAGCTCTTTTTCAGTCGGCCACACAACCAACCCATCCAGCAGCGCGTGCATTATTTCAATCGGCCCAAACTACCACCAAATCGGAGACTATTCTTCAACCCTTGCGAGACGAGTGAGCTATAAATTTTTATTTGGAAAATCAATCGATTCAGAGAAACTGTCTTCAAGGAAGAGGAGTTTAGAACCGGAGCTGAGGCCTTCAAAGATCTCAAACCTGACTCGGATTCAGAACTTGACATCGATAATCGAAGAATTACTGGATTCGAGAAAATGCTCCTAAAGAGGAAATCTTTAGCCAATCGAACTGTGCCAAAGCCACCAAAAGAGCCATTAGATGTTCTTTTCTCAAAAATGCAGATGGACTCTCCTAGTACTTCTCATTAGTTATCATTCTAGGCTGTATTCAATTTGTTTTGTAAATTTGTAGGTATCAGACAAAAATGTGCTGAATTATTCCACTTATGTACTCACTGTCATCAACTCAATGTGTTCAACTTTTATTGTGATTTATATTGTACAGGAGCTAAACAGTTCTTTCATTATGATTTTATTTGAAAGACAATAAATAGGAAGACAATATGATACAAACACTGATAGTCCACTCTAAGAGTTGAGAACACTGTCACGCAGACTGTTTGATATGCACCATCCTCTTTTGGTATCTTCGACACGTGGAATGCACAGTTCGTCCCAGGCACAACCAGTCTGAATTATTCTTGCTTAAGATAAAGGAAATCAAATAACCTTAATGGCGTCGGGGTTGCAACTGACAATGCGCATATATTCGACCTCAGTCTTTCTCATTTGTTCAAATCTTCCTTCGGGAAGAGTCGGATCCCCACCCCACGGTCCCCGGCTTCCTAGTTCCGGTCTAGAGCCTGAATTGATGTCATAATAAATAAATAACATGTCAGTTGTCAAGTGTCAAAAGCTAACCTATTTTATTCCTACTCACCCTGTGCAACATCCGTTTTCATTTCAAATTGCTCACGAGCACTGAACTCATTCTCCCCAGTATAAAGTATCGGTATTATTTGCACAGAATAACGGGCTCCTTGACGAAGATTACGCAGAACGACTGAAGTCTGCAAACAGGTAAATAGAGGTGTTTTGCTCGTTAAACTCACATTGTGCGAGTCGTTAATTACAACTCTTGACCACTGCTCCGGAGAAATATCTTTTCTATCAGTATAGAGGATAGTAGAGCCTCAACAAAATAACATTTTCAATAAGGAAGTTCCGTACCGGTAACACGATCAAGTATCTCCTCTGGATAAGTCCAAGCAATATGGACAGCTCCTGGTGCAATGTTTTTATAAGATAGAGAGTTGCCATCCGCAATTGGCTGTTCTGGCAGATTATTCTTTTCTGAAAGAATAATAAGATTACATTGTCATTATTTTTTGAATAAGCTGGGTACAAACACAATCTAGCAGCTAATATATTGAGCGCGGGGAAGAGGATTATCAAGCTTCTATCTAACAAAGGAATGGACAAAATCAAAAAAGTCTCAAACAAG
Organism: Oscheius sp. JU1382; assembly: GCA_932521405.1. NCBI lineage: Eukaryota > Metazoa > Nematoda > Chromadorea > Rhabditida > Rhabditidae > Oscheius > Oscheius sp. JU1382. The sequence goes on from OW051480.1 coordinate 2,761,683, forward strand.
TTCATGTTAGTTCTACACATGTTTATTATTCAAATGGATTAATATGTTCATCAGGAGTCCGCCAATCTGAAATAATCATATGGTTAGTCATTACTTCCTCTGTGCTAATAAGCTCAAGAGTCTTACCAACTGTTTTGAAGCGATAGACAGACGGAGCTCTCAAGATTGTACCGTTCCTGTACCGAACATTGACTTTAACAAAGTAAACTGTTGAACTCTTCAGGTTGTTCAAAGCAATCGACGCTTCAGCCGAATTTAAACGCATTTGTCTCCATTCCCCTTCAGGACGATTCTGAAATGAAGAAATTGCAATCACTAAGTAGTTATTTTTTTTAAAAACTTGATGCGCATTTTCATCTAAAATGCATGCTCAAGGTTCTTTTGCACGTGCAAGCTAAAGTCGTCTTAATAAAAAATGAGCAAAGAGACTTTTGCAAGTTCATAGTTCGGAGTCACGTTGTCACAAACTACTTGGGTTAGATTGTTCGTTGCTCTTAGAACAAGTACATACCAAGTCCTCGCTTAAATAAACGTCATATCCTACCACTCGATCCACTTGAACAAATCTGAAGACCTTTATCTAAATCTTCTGTTTTGTAAACTTACGGCTCTAGTATCCATTGAACCTTAACCGAGTTGACTTCGTTGGAGTAAATAACATCAACTTTTTGGATTGGGTTCTGCTCCACTGCAAAAAGCGCGACTATCATGAAATATTCCTTTGCTACCTTCTGGTGTCTTGAATTTGAACATCCCACTTTGTGTGACAACGTTGTTCTCCAAAACTGTTGTAATCCTCAGGACATAATCCGTATTGCTGAAAATAAATCAGTCAACAGTTGGTTCAAACAAATCACCTTTTTAGATTTTGTAGTACAGCGCTAGGATTTGCTCCGCGGAATTGCACGTTTTTCCAGTTGCTTTGCCCAGCCTCGGTATATTGTACATCATAAGCTGAAAAAAATTAATGTTGAAAAAAGTGGCGTCAAATAAGCCTAGAATTAATATGAATCGGATTTTGTTTATCCGGCTGACACGATGATTAACAATATCCAGTTTCATTTGTCAAAAAACCCGTTTTCCTCACCGATGATCTTATTTCTCATTGCGGGGGGAACCTCCCATGAGAGATTAACATTGCCGGATCCTTTTCCGGTAAAATGACTGCTTACGATGAGATTTCCGATCTCTACATAATCGTCACCTAAAAGTACAAAGTCTTCATCCTTCTTTAATAACGCACTGGCTGGCAGATTAATCTCAACAATAGCTGCCGTAGATGAGACTGATCCGCTCTTCTTTGATGCTGTCCTAATTGTCATTTCATATTTTTCGCCGGGAATCAGCTTTCCCATAGTGAATCCAGTTACTGCTGTTTTGATCTGAAAAAAGGTGATGTTTTTGAGCATCTTAGGTCAAAAACAGTTCTCCGAAAACCAGATTGTTGTGCTTATTAATTAGGCGAAGTTATTTACGTCATAAACTCTAGACACCCACGACAATCTCATCAGGTTGTGGCTTCTTTCGGCCTTCAATCTATGCGCAATGTGGTTTCTACTTGCCTGTTTCCTTGCCAATGAAGTCCCAGTCTCTGATGTCAATTGCTGGACATTTAGGACATAGTAGATGTCTGTAATCTACTTCTACGGCATTGGATATGCTCTCTACCTTCTCCAGTTTGACCCTCATTTGCTTTCCATTGAACTTGTACTCGAGTTGGACTCAGTACATGAGCAGTGAAATCTAAAGGTGGAAGAAGCTCTCCTTCGTCCACCAAAACATCACCAATCGCAATCTGAAAACATCATGCTTCCGTGACTTTCAATGATGTTTAGCTTTTGGAAATTTCCTTTTCTGTATCCAGTTTTCAAGACACGCGCAAGGGATTACAGTTTTAATCCTATGTTATTTTTCCTGTTTTCCATTTCTAGAGCTTCCTTCGGTTGCCATGTGCTATTTTAGATCCTTTAAATAAGAAACTTACTTTCTTGTTGATTGTTATGACAAGCTCTTGTCCAAAAGCCTCAATGATATGTCCTCCTCGTTCAGCTTGAACCTGAAAATTCTATCTCTTGTTTTGCAAAGCCGCATGCAAAATGACATTAGCTGTTTACATTCTGTCATTCAGATGGCTCATTTGTCTTATTTCAAATCCATTCGGGTTTTTTTTCTTGAACTCTCACCTGAACTAGCAGCTGGTCCCCGCTCTGAGCTCTCTCGGGTAAGGCAAGCCGTACTTGAGTGCCAGCTGCTCTCACGTAGTTCCACGAATCATCTGTGTGAAGTCGGTACCGAACTAGGAAGTTCGTATCTGAAATATGAAAGAGTCGAGACTATTGAGAATATAGACTATAAGCACTAAGGGGTTGTGTTCAGATATTTAATTTCCATTTTGTTTTGGACATTATCTGGTTTTTGGCATCTAAACACAAAGCCAGAATATTACTGTTTTTATTAGCTCGACGTAGTCCCAGACGAGATTTATCTCGTTCATATCCAGCTCATTCTTAGTAAAAGTTAATCCTTGGCTAATATATGAGGCCAATTTTGCGAACACTTTATTCTTTAATTTTTGGCTATCGCTGTTAAAAATTCTCTTATCTAAGCCACCGTTCATTTAAAGCAGATAAAAGGAGAGAACTCACTATCCGATTGTTGTTCTAGTGTCCATTCAACGATGATTGAATTTGAGTCTTGGTGAAGCTTTGAACGTAGTTGGCGGACCAAGGGCAAACCCTCAGAAACAGCTGAAAAGAGCAGAAGGACCCCGAACGAGACGAGAAGCATCCTCGCAAGTGGACGGCCGCTTATCTGCTGGTGATAGATAGCTGGCAACAACTGCCCCAGAGTACACTGGGTAATGCACACGCGACCAGTTACCTCACCAACTGACCAACTGCACCTTGTGGTTGGTGACCATTTCCTCTGGGAAGTTCGAGAACTCTAGGGTATTCGATGATATCTCAATGGAAGGACACATAACTCGCGCATTTCATTTGTCGACACCATCTATCCTTGATGAATTAAAGTTCGCGTTCCAAAAAAGAAAAACAATTCATTCTCCCCTTTGACGGCAATTAGTTCGTAGCGAATTCGGGACCAACCAAGCACAAGTTGTCACTATTCATTTTGTTTAAATGCTCTTGTTTATGCGCAATTCTGATTTAAATTTTATCATGAGACCGTGACAGGTAGTGCCAGGTTCTTGATAATCTGTGCATCACAGCTGATAGCAAAAGAGCGCAAGAAAAGAAGGCGATTAGGGTTCACTTGGCTGCAAAAATTGTTTTGTTCGAATATGCTTGGCATTAATGATGCTGTAGAGGGCAGACCGACTTGTTATTTGTTTATCAATAACTAGCATAGAATAGAACTTCTATAAGGAGTCTTTTGTTAGACTCTTGGGATAATTTTTTTGCCAATCCCACGCTCTCACGACGTCCGTATAACCATCGTCTAGGAAACAACTATGTAATGCATAAAGCTTCCGAATGACGACACTTGTAAGTCATAAAGATCAAATAGGTCTATTACCAAGACAAATTGTCCAATTATGGTACTTGATAAATAGCCCGTACCGATGGACAAGTAGCAGTACTTAACGACTTGTTCAGGGATTAACGTCAAGGTTTCAGCACGCGAGAACTTTCTCTCTCTTTCTCATTCGTTCTCTTCCTATTTCAAGTAATTCACGCTTAGGAAATAAGTTCTTAGAAATCATAAATCGCTGCTTATTCAATGGTGAGACGCTAGCCGTCTGGTCAAAGAAACTTCCTAAAAATCAAAGTACACTAGAAGAGTCAGTATATTCTCACAATAAGATGATAGGATTTCATCTATGGAACTTCTGAAACAGCACTTGCATGCCTCCGAACCACAGAGCATTTCTGAATGTACTCAATTTCTTTTGGATTATAGTCTATATACTCTGAAAAAAAAACTATTAAAAAGGAAATGCGCTATTATTTGGCTCCAGCTCATATCTCATGTGTCCCCAATCCTCGTGTGAAAGAATTGTCACATTTTTCCAGTCAGTCAAGTGCTTGATTTTCTTGACTCTTTCTGCTTTTAGACAGAACCCAAGTTTGCCGACTTTTGTTCGCGAGGAGATGTGAAACTGACACCGATTCTATTTGAACACAGCAGTTTCTCGTCTCAGTTAACCTAATTGCCCGAATATCCAAGTAAATCCTAGGAAATGTATTTACAGCAATGCGGGATAAGGGGAGTTCTTTGTTTTTTTAATCTCGTAAATCTTTGAGTTTCTCTCTCTACGTTTTTTTAAAAGATTTAGGACTGAGATTTATCCTCATTCGAAAGTACGAAGAATCTGATTGATAATAAATCTTTTCCTCTCCCCTAATGGGCGAAAGATACGAGAATTTCCGTGCTTTGGGTCCCCAAGACTCCGCCCTCTTTCCGTGTAATTCAGTTCGGAAACTTGGCGCTGCTTCATTTGTCCATATAATTCAGTTGATTTTAAGATCCTTGTTTACTTCATTCTTTCTTTGAGGAAGGTGCTAAGTTCATGACATCAATTCTTGTTGCGTACAATTTGTACCTATTATTTCCTACACTCACCTGTCTTTAAATATTTTATTCTGAATCTTAGTCTAAAATTGTCTCCCTCATTGCTCCCACATTCTCTATAGTAAATCTTTAGAATGAATGAAACACAAGCTCCTGTTGTTGACCTAGAACCGACTACTTCCGAATTGATAGAGATGTTCTATCAACTGTCGTTCTTTCTAGTTGGCACTCCAATTAATATAGCAGCCTTTGTGAAGACGAAAAAGTAAGAGTTCATAATTAAACTGACGGATGACTTCTTGAAGACATATGAGGGAAGGTGGAATGGAATCGCGTCTTCTTCGCTTGAGCAGACAATTGCTTATTGCTCATCTTTTGGTACTTTCCATCTACGGTGTTTGGCGAAGCTATTGGTTTTATAATATTGTTTGGACCCAAGGTAACTCTCACACAGTTAGAGGATGGATATTCTGGATGTCTTTTTAGGGGATTTTCTCTGTAAAGTGTTTTCGTTTATGACGGCTCTTCCCTTCCATTTGTGGTCAAATCTTGTAGCCGCTATCGCCATTGACATGCTTTTCTGCATTACGTGAGTTTACGCGGAATCAGATGATGGCGCCTAGCTATTTTTAAATTGGAGACAAGAATCTAATGAGGCTAGTCTTCCCGGTCTGGAAATAAAGCGAACGCGAATGAATCTGACAAGCTTATTATCAATTTAATTACGGATTTAGGTCGCCACTTAACAGCTACAGAACGGCTGAACATCGCGTGACTTCCCTTATTGCCGTGTCTTGGTGCGCAGCCATCATTTGCTCAGTACCTATGCTGATCATTAGAGGGACTATCAAGATCGGCGCAAATGGAGAAGACGGAGAATTTGAGCAGTGTTATCCTCTTGTTAACGTAAGTCGTTTACTCTAAACCTATTAATAACTTGTACTTATAGGTATACAGTCCTGAGGCGCTAATTGCCTTCAGTGTTTTCCATGTGTTAACTTCCTTTTATATTCCCTTGTTAATTGTAATAATTTGTTATTCGATAATTGGGTTCTCCCTAAGACGTCAGATGGCAGAAAGGAAAACTCTTCACACTGAACGAGGAGTACATTATCTGGCTGTTGACGCGGTAGATCTTCCACGTACTTAACCTTTAAATTGTACTTGCAGAACGGTTCTCAGAAGAAGAAGAAGCAAAACTGCGCCAAGGCTAGATTCTTCCGAGCTACGGCTGCTATAATTGCGACCTTCGTGATCACATGGCTTCCATATCAAGTCTTAGCGTTGGTTCGGGTGACTTGTGAAGAAGATGGCGTCTGCCAACGTATTACAAGCAAGCTGACATGGCTTCAAGCAATCATAATTGCAAGGTTTTTGCCTTCAGATAAGCTTATGATCCTGATCGTTTTAGCACTTGCATCAATCCGTTCCTATACAGATTTGGAGAAGGTCACAAAAAATCTAAATCTTGCACAAATACTGAAACGGCTTTGCGGGTGGGTGCTTTTGTTTGTTTTTGGATCTAGAGTTCATTTTTCAGACTAACAATAGCTACTCTATTAAAAGGACGCGCAGCAATAGCAGCAGTCGTTTTCCGCTTGAAAATGTAGAAAGAAAAGTCTTAAAACCGGGACGCTACATTCCCGATCGTCCAACAATCAACGAAAACTGATATCTGTCAAACAGAAATAATATTTTGTGTCATTAGTAGCTCAACCCACTCTTAGTTTGATATAAAGGCCAAGCCTTGAAATTTTCTCTCATCCCATTTTAAAAAAATCGATCTCATATCTCTCATAATCGTTGTTCTATGTCTTGTACATATAAATTCTTGAAATGTGAAATAAATTATTAACGCTAGCTTGCTTCGTTTATAGTTTCTGCATCTGGCATTGACGGCATTTAGCTGAATAATTGCAAAAGGAACAAAAGTCTTTTTTTTCAGCGGAGATTGCATCAGCCTTTATAATTGTGAGAAATTGTTTAAAATCTTCTATTGGGTATAAAACTCGCGGAGATTAGACTAAAGGCAAAAAAGCATCTGTTCCTCCCTCTCATTGAAGATAAACACCTTGCTTTACTTCCGACTTTACAAACAGAGAAATAAGTTTTTTTGAAGCTTTCACCCTGTAGTTGCAGCCTAGAGGAAATTACAAATTATTTCAGACGCACATGATTTTCTGTTGCAACATTCCAATTTCCCATAGTCATCGTAATCCCCAACTCGCTTTTGTTTGTTTTGCTGACCTACCTATAAAGCGCTTTTGCTTTTAAAAGACGAAAGTCAAAACAAAAGCTAGACGCTTTGTAATGGCGCTTTGTCAGTACCTTTCTTGAGTCATTTTAGTTTATTCCCCTCTACCGACTGTTTCTTTCCTCCCCCACACTTTTTCTATTGATTTTTTTTCGAATCGTCTAGACAGAATTATTTCTGCAGACTCATTGCAAAGCCAGACAGATTTGCAATTTTTACAGTTTTGTCTCTTCGTCTCCCCATGTCCCCACCCTCTTGATTTCACTGACATCAGCATTGCCCGTCTGCCATGTCTTGTTAATGTTCAAATGTGTTCGAGCGCTCATGTGACTCCCATATACCGGCAGAGGTCGCATAGTGATACGACCTCTAACTGCTGTGTGGACTCATTAATTATCTAGACGAGCTATCGGTCCCAGGTTCCTCAATCCCACGATAAAATCGAGAATATTTATTGCAATCCGATCCGCACAAACTACACACTTGTTGTTTACGAGTGCTCTGATAAATTCTCAATTCGTCTAGAACATTTCCAGACGCCACGCGCGCCGATCAAACACTATTGCACTCGGACCTGACCACAAGTAGCCCCACTATCACTTTTCGCCTTATTTCCCGCTGCATTCTTATTAATTGTTTCATTTTTTTTTAGGTAAAAATGTCCTACAATTCCAAGGCTCATCTTATTGAATGGACCGAAAATGCAGTCACCATGGATGGCAAGAAGTTCGAACCTAAGCTGCTCAAGTAAATCTTAGATTTAGTTATTTTTCTAATTCAAAAATAGAGCTGCTCCAAAGTTCTTCAATAACATTCTCGAAGCCAATGGTCGCACTCCGATGAGTCGTCTCAACAAAATCCCTGCTTCTCTTGGATTGGAGCCTCATTTCTGTGAGTTTTTAATGCATCTCCGTACATGTGATACGCTTGGAACACCACGTGCGATATTTGGTAATTATCTGCTTTCTGATAAGATTACGGAACTGGTCTTCCACATGCTTTTGACGTTGAAACGTGCAAGGACGCGCTTCACTGAAATGAAGACAAAGAGAGACTGTTTCAGATGTAAAATTGGAATATCTCAATGTCGGGGGATCTAGCAATGACCGTGCTGCCATTAGGATGATTGAAATTGCTGAAGAGAATGGACTGACTCATGACAAGACTGTAGTCGCCCCTGCTACCGGCAATATGGCTGTAGGAATCGCCCTGGCATGTGTTGTCAAAAAGATCAAGTAAGGATTTCGACATCCAAGAGGGCTGTATTTTTAGGTGTATTATCGTGTCTGATGATGATCAACAGAATGATGTCAGCACTATCCTTAAGGCCCTTGGAGTGACTGTCATTCGTACAAACCATGAAGGCTGCTGCACCCACGAAAGTTCTAACTACAACGTAGCTTTGAACTACTGCAAGGCCATTCCAAACGGATATTTCCTTGACCCCGTTAGTTTGATTCATTAAAAAAAACTTCCTTTAGAATTGTCATGTTGGAAATCCTCTTGCCCATTACGAATCAACTGCTCGTGAAATCGTCGATGGATTGAACGGAAAAGTTTCCGTGATCGTGGTACCTGAAGGCGATGGAGCTTTAGCTACTGGAATCGCTCAATACGTCAAGGACCATAGTCTTCCAATTAAGGTAACATATTTTTTCATCAAGTCAATAAATATTCAGGTTATTGCTGTGACTCATACTGACCACAATCTTCTTTCTATCCCTGAATTGGACAGCAGAGCTAAAGGATCCGTTCGCAATAATCAATTCTTTTCGGAGCAAACTGCCTGCGCTAAGGTAAATTTCTATCCACTAATTTAAATTTTTTAAAGGAATCGTATCGAATTGCCCGTCGTCTTATCCGCGAGGAAGGTGTGATGTGCGGAGGAGCTACGGGAGCTGCTTTTGTTGTTGCAGCCGCTGAGGCAAATAGCTTGTCCTCTAGCGACAATATTGTTATTGTTGCCACCGATGGAATTAGGAACTATCTGTTAGTTCAATATTTACTGAATCAAATATTGTCTTCAGACGTCATTTTGTTGATGACCAGTGGCTGTTGGATCATAAAGTGATCAAGGAGATTGAAAACAAGAAAGTTACACCAAATGAGACATACGATCCTGAATGGCTCAAGTATGACCCTACGACTTTGGCTGGAGATTGGAAAAAAACTGGACAGAATTGGACAAGTTGCCAGTATGAATTCAAGCCCTATCGTCCTGAGAGACCTTTGGTTATCAACAACGTTTTGGAGGCTATTGGAAATACTCCTCTTGTGAAGCTCAACGTAGTTCCCAAAATGAACGGAGTCGAAGCCAATATTTGTAAGCGTCTTTTACTTTAAATATTTTTATTCTTAGATGTTAAATGCGAGTTTATGAACTCAGGTGGATCCACTAAGGACAGAATCGCTGCTCGTATGATCGATCTCGCTGAGAAAGAAGGAAAACTCAAGCCTGGAATGACCATCATTGAACCGACTTCTGGAAACACTGGCATTGGATTAGCTTTGGCTGCTGCTGTCAAAGGATATAAATGTATCATCTGTATGCCCGTCAAGATGTCAAAGGAAAAGGCTTTGGCTATGGAAGCTCTTGGAGCTATTATTGTCCGAACCCCCAACGAAGCTGGGTTCGACTCGCCTCATTCTCACATCGGAGTTGCTCTTCGTCTTCAACACGAAATTCCTGGCAGTATTATCCTTGATCAATATCGCAACTTGGGAAATCCAATGGCTCATTATGAACAAAATGCCGAGGAGATCATCGATGCTCTAGACGGAAAGATCGACTACGTTGTTGTTGGAGCTGGAACTGGCGGAACCGTTTCTGGAATTGGAAAGAAGATCCAAGAAAAAATCCCCAACTGCAAGGTTATTCCAACAAATTGTTTTAAAATCTTTCGTTTTTAGGTTATCGGTGTCGATCCTGCTGGCTCTATCCTTGCTGAAGAGGGAAAGATTCACGTTGAGAAGCACGGCGAAGGTTTCTATGAAGTTGAAGGAATCGGCTATGACTTCCTTCCCGGAGTTCTTGAGCGCTCTGTCGTTGACACCTGGATGAAGTCTACTGATGATGTAAGCCCAACATAGAGCCGATAATCAGCTGTTTAGGATGCTTTCATTACTGCTAGAGATCTCATCCGTCACGAGGGAATCCTTTGTGGCGGCAGTTCTGGTACAAACGTTCACGCTGCCTTGGACTACATGCAGCATCTCAATCTTCCATCTGATGTTGCTAAAAAGACTAATGTCGTTGTCATTCTTCCTGATGGAATTCGCAACTACCTGTAAGCTTTTCTCTTTTCATTTTATTAATTTTATTTCAGCTCCAAATTCTTGGCTGATGGTTGGATGCATGAGAGAAACTTCCCCATCCAACATTAAACTTCCAAAAGGCCTCCGTAATTTCTGGTTCCTTCCTTCCATAACGAGTCATTCACGTGATGCGCGATAGAATTTCTTATAGTAATTTTTGAGATTTTTTAATAAACATGTTTGCCCAGAAATCCAGTTTACCAAAAATGACACAATCACAAAAAGTCCAAGACAATGAGCCATGGTAAGATCACAAATTACAGGGGAACACCGATGAGAACCTCGACTTTTTTGTCATCTCTCTTCTTGCAGCATTTGTAGGAATCGGGATCCAGGAGAGTTCGAAGCTGAGCACGAATCTCCGGATTATACTTGTAGAAGATAAAGAGTCGAATGGCTGATGAGAAGACGAAAAGATTTGTCCCCATGTCGCTTGCTGCGACATACCAAACGTTGAAGGAACTACCCTCCTGAAATATTTCTTTTTGGAAGTGTGGGACGGAAGTTCAACTCATGACTGAGTGCACGTGGACGGACAAAAATTTTTATCCAGGCTTCAATCCCATATGATTTATGGAGTCAGCAGTCTGTCTCTCGCAACTACTTAAAACGGGGATGGCTTCACATGACAAATAGGCTTGTCCGCACGGATCAGTTAACCCACGGGTTCATCGACAAAGCGACTGACCTGCATTAGAACTTGAGTGTTCCACATCTCGATTGAGAAGAGGATGAAGTTAACGCTATTGCAGACCAGGTAAGAGGAGATCAAGACAATTGTCGTCTTAATGGCATAACGAAGTCGTTTATGTTCCCTTTTTTCTTCCTGCTCGATGAGAGTTCGAAGCTAAAAAGGCTAGATTATTTCCGCACTAATAACTCTGGAAATGTTAGCGATAGTTTCAGGCGTTCAGCGATAGGGTAAGTCTGAAGTTACAACGGAAGTACTGGGTTCAGAAGAAAGCATATTTTAATCCTTCTCTTCCCTAGGTCACGAACAAATCGGCCCACTTTAAGTACATTATGTTCGTGCAAGTGGTACACAACAATGGAAATTACGGAGGCCAAGTGCCCACCCTGTGCTCGAGACAAGGACCAAGTCCATTGCCAAACTTCTTGGTTATTACCGTGCAACGCATTAGAACCAGAACCTGCGGAAGAAATTATTCAAGAAAAAAGTTAGCTGTCCAGGAATCCGTCTGGGAAACTCACAGTATTTAAGGCTTGAGGACAGCTAGACTGCCGACGGGCGCGCTTATGCGAAGAGCGCAACTTCCTTATCACAATGACGTTGAGAACGAAGAGAACGATGAAAGAGACGAAAAGATGAAGGAACTAGAAGAAGGATTTTCTGTAAAAGCCATCTCTCCACCTGGACTGAAATGTCGAAATAGCGGTAAACAGTCGCGAGGAATTCGTTCATAGCAGCTCCAGTGAGAACTTTGCTTGCAAAGAGATCACACCCAGGAATGTCGTAGACTTGGATCACAAAATATCCGGGAACCCGTAGAAGAGCCACAATAAAAACGACCAAAACCAAAGTCCCTATTCGAATTCGTTGCCTGAAATCAGTGCCGTGACATGTGCTCCCCCAGACAGAAAATTGTTCTTGATTGTGGGCTATATATTTTATGACATCCCAAGACATAACGTTTTATAGACCATCATCAGGTAAGCGTGATGTCAACTCACTGGTTGTTTTCACCAGACTCCGTCCACTGTAAGCGATCAGCAGTGTTGAGGATCAAAACATATGGAATACTGATTTGAACCATCCGACTGATAATCAGAAGCTCGACGCTGTTATCCTTGACCAATAGATATAGAAGCTCTGAATGATTACTGTAATCCAATCTCAAGAGATACCAATTTTGAATGTTGTTGCAGCTGCAGGAGCCCCGAAGCAGCAAATGAAGAGAAAACAGAGCATGAAGTCCAAGAATGCCAAGAAAGTCTAAATTTTAAAAGTTTATTATCTCCTCGTTTTCAACCTGATACGGATTGGGACGCTTCGACCGAAAGATGAAAGTGTAGAAAAGAATCGCATTGCTAGCACAACCAACAATGGCGATTATTGTTCCAACCCTATAAAAAGCAAATAAGTTTCTCTTGCCCTCTGTAGACTTTGAACCAGTAAGCATAGTTCATGGTTCCCTAGAGAAAAGCTTCTTTATATTCAGAATGCCTTTAGTAATGGTAATTGCTAGCCGTTGGGAATTTGAAAAAGTCTTGTCAACTGCCCGAAAAGGAATCCATTAGAATTCCTAAGCGACCTTTTTTGCCCTAATGTTCAAATATCATCTGCAGCGTTGACTGTATTGAAGCGAGCCGAGCGGTCATACAAAAAGCGGTCTTTGACATCTGATTCTGCACGAAAGCGTCTGGAACCTCTTGAACCTTTTCAAGATTTGAAGAGCAGGAACTTTTTAGCTGCGCGACGTCGGACTTTAGAGTAGTTAAACCCCCGTATTAGCAAGAGACGAGTTGTTCCCGCGGGTTTGATCTTTTCTCGGACGCGTTGGAGGTCCTCTTCAGCCCCCGGGCCCAATAAAAAACATTATAATTTGAAGGATCATCTACTGAACCACTGATTAAAAATGGAGCTCATGAGCATGAGCAAATATCGCGTGTCCACTTCATCTCTCTAAGGTTATTGTTAGACAAAAAAATTTGTGGCCTATTTTTGAAAAATTGCGTAGACTGCAATTCACGACTGATTTATTATGAATGGCGACCTTTTCCTGTAAAAGACATATGTTTCAAGCTTTTTGCTTTCACAATCACATGTAAAGTGGAAATTTGATACTTACGAAAGGAAAGCCAATCGAAGTTGAGGATCCGGATCGATGTCACAAGGATCCTCCACTGTTCCATTCTGTGTCGTTGTCTCATTTAAGAACTCAGTAATATCAGCGATAGCGAAGTCTTCCATTCCTAAAAATAGAGAAGCTTTTTTGATGGGAGACTGGAATGTATAGGGAAGAATGTCAAAGTTTACATTTTACGCTGATTCCCTTCCTTCACAAGGCCCCTAATGACATGTTGTGGTAAACTGTTTTTTCTCAATTCTTTACGCCTAATTTGACAAAAAGAAGAGATTCGGCGCCAAACTTGTCAAACGAAGAAATTCAAGCGAAAGAAGCTGTCTCGTGAAAAAGGGAAATGATCCGTCTAGGTTTGAGAAATTGGGCATCCGACGTGGTGGGCCTAATTAAAATGCGTTATTATCCCCTCTCCTTATCTGAATAATAATAAACAAAACGGCATTTTGAAATCGAGGTCTTTTATGTGATAGATTGAAGTGATTATCACTCAAGGGATACCGATTCCCCAGATGTAAAGCGGCATGTCTTATCGGCTGTCTTTGAAGCTCTTTCTGGTCTCTTAAGAAGCAATCTGAACTCTGAGTTATTTCAGCAAAAATCTAAAATCTTTTTTGGGGGAAGACCAGGATCTGTTAATGGTCAGCTTATGGCAGAATGTGCTAAACAGGGATCAAAATGTCAAGCGAAGGAGGCAAAAACTACGCGCAGTCCGAAAGGTAATCCTTCTTGGCGCGCGATAATAGAATCCTGTCATTTGTTAAAGTAAATCACTTTTGTGTGTACAAATCTTTGGTTCTAAGGGATGGCCGAAAACTCGGAAGAAGTGCTTCTTTTAACAATTTGGGGGCACTAGCACGTTAGCGCAACAAATAGGCTCGAAATGAGAATGAGGAGGCGCTGAGAGCTGCGTAATTGCAAGTCCAACATCCAAAAATGGTTCAAAAATTGATTTAATCACTTCTACCTGGTGAAAAAACATTCAGGAAGTAATGAGACTTTTCAATTTTTGAGCATCACGCAGGATGACCCTCAATAAAACTAATTAGGACAAAAGATGGCCTCCAGGACGAGGGGAATGCGTTTTCTCAGCTAAAATGAGAGTTGTTTTTGAGAAATTAAAAACGTCTTTGAGACAGGATCAAGACAAAATTAGCTTTCCTAATTGGCAGAGGAATTCATAGTCAAGAGACAAGACGCAGATTCTGTCCAATTTGCATATCTGAGCAATTCCGACAAATCTAAAAAAGGAGAGCGGAAAGAGAAGAGCTCTGCTAACATTTCTAGGAAATTTACCTAATTCCAATGAGAGGCCCTTATGAGTGCCTAAGAAAGGTCGGGAAGATTAGGGGAAAGAGCTATTCGAATCAAAAAGCAGATCAGAAGGACTTTTCGAGAGTCCGTTCCAGAGGGGGAGGGATCTACAGAGCCTGCCTTTAATCTGCAACGGAGGGGGCGGAGTCAGACATAAGTACCGGCTAACTATGAAAGTTTTAAGGGAGGAGGAGGAACGAAGACAAGGAACGAATCTCTTCCTAATATGAGTTCCTATAAAGGAAGGGGAGGAAGATCCAAAAAAGATTGATTAAATTAAGGAGCAGCTGTTCTTCTGAAAAAAAGTAAATGAAGAGAGATCACGGCCGAGAATGCTTTTGCAGAAGTCACGATTCTGCCTAGAGAGGAACTCTGTAAGTTGGGCTTTCGTCCGCTGCCGCAAACTCAAAGAGTGAAAATGCGTACGCCTCATTTGGTTGCTTGGAGTTGTAATGCCGCATTCTCTGTCCTTCTTTTCTAAAGATTCGTTTCCCATAATTACAAATTATGGTTTCTAGGTAACTGTCTAAAAGAAAAAGTCAAATTTCTGTGGGGAAGTCGTAAATCGTGGCTCTGGGAGCCTACTTCAAATTAGAATGGGCACGGAAAAGAGAAATGGCTCTGGGAATGAGAAACACAAACGAGTATACTGTAGAAATATGGGCTTGAGATGTCCAAAAATAGAGGAAAAAGTCTTACAAAATCACAGATTTTCACAAAAATAATTAGTTTATCAAAATGGGACATCTTCTTATAAAAAATTATAGGATAAGGACAAGACTTTAGAAGGAGAAATTTATAAAACTTTTTGAAAAAAAAATCCACGTCAGAGGTGTGACTGTAGTGTGGAATGCGATTTGATTGAACTCATTCTCAACCCATTTTGTGCTAATCTCGTTTTGAGTGCACCTCTATGGCCTAATAGAAAGAAGCCCGCACCCGAAGGTTAGTTTGCTGTTCCGTTCCTTCCGCAGGGAAATAAAAGCTCTGCAAAAACGTATTTTAAAGCTAACTTGTTGAAAAGCAAATGAGGCCGCACACTATTTCCACGCAAAATGAGGATAAAAAACGGGAGCAGGTCTAATTGTGTAGCGAGAAAGCAGATGACAATCCTCATTGGTCGTCAATTTGCGGAATGGACACCGCTGGCTCGCCCGATGACATGGTTTAATCTACTCTTGATAGAAGAAAATGATTTTAAATTGTGTTTCATTTGGTGTCCCAAATGCACTAGAAGGCCTATTACTTCTGACTGGAAAACAACCAAAATGAGAGGCTCCTCTTGTTTTCAGAACGTAGTCGTTTCATGTGTCTGATGAGCGTCTACTATGAATAACATATTTCACCTCAGTCTCAATATTCAAACTAATGTCATCCCATCAAGGAACACACTCCAAACAGCTACGGTCTCTGCCAGCTGAATTGGATTCGTTTCAAAATAACGGGCAATGAGGATAGACAAAACATCTCTAACGAGGAAATGACAGCAACTCAATCCTCATCTTGGTCAAACAATTCTCCCATGATCATAAAAGAGAGCTGCTCTTCGTGAGACATTGGAATATGAAAGGAAAAAATACATTATCCTTGAAATTATACGAAAGCCTCCATACATCATGTGCCAAATAGGAACTGGGAACTAGTTAATGGTAATTGTTCTCAACTTTAATGAGAGCAAAGAAGGAAAAACTGAAGAAGGCTGCCGATTCTTCCGCAAAAAGGAAATTGTCTCCTTCCTGAGTTGAATTGATTGTTGTCTAAAACTTTAACAAATATTACAAAAGCTTTAATATAATAAAATCTTTACAAAAAAACTGTTGTAAGTGTGACTTTGCGGAATGCAAGCGAAACTGACACAACCTATGCATGGAGAGGGGGCACAACCACCATTTTTGAGATTTCCCTACGGCATTCTGCAGAAAATTATGCAATAAATACAACTCTCCTTTAAATACAAAGACAAAAATGCAAAATAGAATCTCTTTTTTCTTATTTAAGTGAATGATTTTTTGAAATTGCTTATTGCTTATTACGCTGTATGTGAGAGGTTTTGGCACCGCGAAAGTGGCAAACCGCAATAGGTGCGGTTGGAAATAAATAGTATTTTGTTTAAAAATAAATAATGGAATGTTTAGGAATTAAATTAGAGTAGATGAAAACTAGTCATGGGGATAGGCTTATTCAAACGGGAAGAGGACATGAAGCAATGATGACGCGAAGGCAAACACAACCCCAGTCCATCTTGGGTTCTAGAAGCTGGTCCTCAATGTTACTACTTTAAGCTATGACCTATGTTATATTATGATTTTTCTATTATGCTTTTGGTGACTAGGGAAATTAGAAGGAGGGGAATTAAAATAGACGGGTTTAAGTTTGCGCAGCGTTGGGAAGACGTAACTTGATAGGGAATGG
Source organism: Oscheius sp. JU1382 (assembly GCA_932521405.1). Lineage (NCBI taxonomy): Eukaryota > Metazoa > Nematoda > Chromadorea > Rhabditida > Rhabditidae > Oscheius > Oscheius sp. JU1382. Next base: position 2,778,330 of record OW051480.1, read on the forward strand.
GATCAGCAACGAGTCTCGTAGAGTCCACTACGGCCGATGTAGCGGACCCACTTGATGACATCGTGATCCGAGTAGTTTAGCTTCGGCTCAAAGACTTTCAAGTAGCGCACTTTCAATCCAGAAGGAGCAAAAGGCACCTAAACGATTTGGATTAAACAAATAAAGAAGCAAAAGTAACCTCAAAGTTCATACTGACTGGGGGACGATTCCACTTTTTCTTTTCGGTTCCAGTTGAGAGAATATCAATCTCAGCCGAAATTTGACTCTCCTTCATTCCGCCCATGCGCTTGATTCTGATATTTGTTTATATTATCGGTTGGAGATGATAACTAACTTCCAGACGATAGCATTTTCCCCAGCCTTGTACTTGGCCTTTCCCTTCATACAAATTAATTGAACTCCTGAGGTGTTCGGGGGTGTGGGAATTCTCACTTCGATCTTCTGGGCCAACAGAGATGGCTTGAAGTTGGACTTGACGACAACCTGGGAAAATTTAGAGAAATATAAATATTTGAACCTTCAGCTCCATCTTGTTTCTAGCCGTTTCGCGGACCAATGGAATGACACGGAAAGGAAGTTGAATATCCTTTGTTGTGCGATAACGCATCAGCTCATATTCTCCATCAGGAGGAATAAAAGATATGGCATGATCAGTGTCGAACTTAGTGAGTTTAACGCACTGATGGAACTGGCAGTCATCAATAGCGACAGAGGTTCTGGTACTGAAATAAATAATTGTTTTTCTTTGAAATGTCCCTTACGCTTTGCTTGGATCCTCAGTTCCTGTTTTTCCTTTCCCTTCGATGGTGATCTTATCATTAATTCCGAACTTGCACTCCGGCATTCCGCTCAGATAGGACTTCATAGCGACCTTTCCGGCAACATGAGCAGACAGAACTTGTCCTGAAATAATTATTTAAGTTTATGTGCCCTTGGTTCATAGTTCCCAAGACAATGTCCTTAGCTATTGGACGTAACCTATTTGTTTTTGAATAGGACCCAGTGGCCTACGCGCGGCCCTGTATCGATCTTAACCTCCAGGAAACGGAGCAAACTTCCAACACAATGCTGTGGGGGCATTATTCATGTCCATATCGCGAGGACAAGAGGAACATTTGCTTCTCATGATCCAATTAGTTTTGGGGATAATGAGATGAAACCAAATGTACAAAGAAACGAACCTTGTTGACTCATCAACAAATTGACGTACTCAATGACATCCAAGAAAAGTTCGTTTCGACGGTACTTTATACCCTCTCGTCTCCAACCGATTTGTCCGGTTACTTGAGAAGTAATCTGCGATTGCTCTTCCTTTGTCTGAAATCGAATTAGTTTGAGACGAATTGATGATTTGATTGATTGAACTTGACAGGATAGGATCACAACATAATGAAAGCAACAATCTCACAACGATCTAAATAAAAACTTACAACTGGGTTCGGCACATCCTAAAATATCGTAATTAGAATCCTAATTAGGTAGTATTCAAGATTTGTATCATATTTCTCTCAATCAGCATCCGGCTTGTCATCTAATTTGAGAAGTGAAGCAAAACTTACAGCAGTACGAACTCCTTGCTGAGTGATGAAAGCCTTTAGAACTCCAGGGTCGGTGTTTTGAGGATAACCAAAGTCCAAAATCTCTGAAAAAATTGAAAGTTAATTAAGATTAACTTTTGATAGTCTACCGTCGAGAAGCTCATAAATCAGAACGAAGTTATTCTTGACATTCTCCTCGTTAAGCTTTCCAAAATAGGATTGCATCGTATCGGCGAAGCGCTTCAAAAACTGAAGTAATCAATTGCTAATTCATGAGTACTTGAATAATCTACCTCAAAAACCATAGCCGCATTGACATTTTGTCGCGTCACCGCACAGATCCAGACATTTCCTCTCTTCACATGGAAGAATGATGTGCGAGCCATGCTGGTAACTGGCGAACGAACCTTCAATTCATTTGTCTAAAAAAATAAGCAAAAAATTACACCTGCTGCCTAGCATGAATGATGTTAACTCGAAAAGCGTCGACTGCATTGCGTCTAAAAGTTGATTTTTCTTTCAATCCACTTCTCTTTCTGAAAGAAAAATAGAGCCAAAACTTACGTGACATCATCTCGATATATCCTTGAAATGAGCACCTCTCCCTTGTGATTATACACGAACAACCCGCCAATCATGGCGGTACAATAGAGGCTGAAAAATTGCAATTTATTCTATAATTTTCTTGAGCAAAACAAGAATTTGGAAGCTGGCTGTTAGGCCAATTGGGAAAATCTTGCTAAAAAAGGGGTGAAAATTCATCTAATCATGTTTTGGAGATTTTTGAAGCTTATTTTGAAAGCATCAAAACATAAGCAAATTCTTAAAAATATCAGAAGAATTGACTTCGCTTTATTGACAATCTGGGATGAACCGCGTCGCGGCACTCATGCGGCGCGGTCCGAGAGACAGCTGACGAATATCGCTCGTGCGCTCTTCGTTTCCAATGATAAACTATTACTCCTTTGATTAGTCAGACGGTTTGCTGGTGACTTCTTCAAACAATTTCTGTAGTAAATCAACATTCAAACGAAAGTCCAAAATATTAAAAGATCAACCAATTTTCGATTTATTTCTCCTTTTCCTTGCATGTGATGCTTTTAAATCAATCAGTCACATGATTTACGAATACCATTTATGGAATTTTTGCATCTCTTTCAAAATTGAAAAAGTCATGTGTTGAATTCACAAACATCAACATCTTGTTTATTATATTTTGATTCAATTACTCAATCGCATTCTGGAATGGCCTTTTTATGAGCCTTGATTGATCGACGGCATTTTGTTGAGAAAATCTTCTCAGGGATTCTGTCCTCCCTCCTGTCGCTAATGACAACGAACTCGCTGAACGCGGAGTCCAGGTTTTGCCCTTTTAGGAGGCGTCTCAACTGGTCTATTCAATGAGGACAGCTTTGGTGACGACTTAGATCGATCGTTTTCTTTTCTGTTTTCGCCGAAAGCAATTAGTCAAAAAATTCGTAATTTTTGTTTATCATGATTTCTTATTATTCGGAAAAAAAGATCGCGTGCTTTGGCCTCGCCCACATTTCAATAACAAGTCCCACTTCCAAATGGACTTCTCCTTTCGACCACTTAACTTCCTGTTCTCAGCAATCTCTACCGTATCCGATAGCTGTTGATGTAATAGCAATTTTCATCATATTATCCGGGCATTACTGACGTATGCGCAATCCCTCAATTCGTAGTGTCTGTGCGTGGAGAGGCAGTATTATCCCCAGAATTTTTTCCGGCTTCCATAGTGAAAATTCTTTCGACATATGAATTTTTACTACCTGCTTTTTTATTTGCGTTGATTCATGCTACCCCACAGATAACAACGGTTCTATTCTTTCCCAATTGATTTTCTTTTTGGATCTCTTTAATTCATTTTATCAAACATTTCAGAGATGCTCTCTCTCCGGAAATTCATCAATAAACCTCGGCCGGATGATTGGGCTCCACTCGCTAAATTCTACTATGCAGATGAACACCTCAGTGATATTGGTGAGTTCTTTCAGCAGCGATGGATGCTCGCACGTGTTGAAACAGCACATTGACTAGACTGTTTGTTTTTGCTATTTCGGGAACTCCGATCATGTCCAAATTGCTCTTCAGTTGGCCGTCTATACGATCATTTCGAACCTGTCTGAGAGGCATAATAGCGAGTTTACGCGAAACAATTTCAGCTGCCGAGTTGGACTCATTCGATGGTCGCCGGGATCCGGAGAGATGCAACAGTTTGGTAAACAAGTTACGGGTAGCTCAAGACAGAGTTCTTCATACAATTAGTGAGAGAAATCTTTTTATCCGTCTAGACCAGTTTCTTCAGCTGAGATGCTGATTACATTATTTCCACGTGAATCAGATCGAGCTTGTCGAGACTTTCGAGTCAAGTTCCCAGACGAAATTGTACATGACAATCTTCCGGGACAGCTTTGGTTCGGTGCGGAGGTTCAAATTCTCAGAATTTCAATTTAAATGTCATGTTTTTCAGTGTTTGGCGGCCGGCTCTAACATCATCGATCATGAGCAGGAGTCAGAAGAAATCCGTCCACTGGCTAAGGAGCTCACTCGTCATCTCGATTGTTTGCGAGATATGCTAAAAGACCAATCACTTCGCGACCCAACTATGTACACAGAGAACATTAAGCACAGTCTTCTTAAATTCGATAAACTCTTTGCTCGCTTCGAGTTTGAGTATGTCTTGATATTTGTCCTTAAAAACTTGAGCTTTAGATACGTATCAGCTATGGTTCCAGTCAAGACGGTCAAAGAACACGATGCTCAACTAGATGTGGCTGTTCTTTTCTCTGAAGTCCTGGATAAAGCTCTAAAATTGCAGCTTATCAATCAAGACCAAATCGATTATTGTGATCCAATTGTTATGATCGCCATTCCGCGTCTCAGTATAGTTTGGTCAGTTTGTATCATGTTTCCGTATAATCGAAACCGTTTAGGGGATTGCTTCACTTCCCAAATGGAGCTCTCAATGTTGATGGACCAGCCGAGAATTTGTCAGAAATGTTCCGTCCATTCTACAATCTTCTTGTAAAAATTAGGAACCTTTTGCGTATTTTGACGCCCTCAGAGTTGAAAAAGGTAATCGTAGTGCGTTCGCGGTTACCATAGTGATTCAGGTCCAACAAGTGCTGTGCGCAGGAGAGGAAGATAACGAGCCCAGTGAAACAGAATCCGATCGTTTGACAATGACGGATTTCCGTCAGAACTTGAATGAGCGCCAAACTGATTTATTCACTCTCGCAGCTGAGACTTCAGCGGTTAGACTTCAGCCTGCAAACAACAAAAAAGAGGAAAAGAAAGACGAGAAAAAGGACAATAAAAAACAAGAGAAAAAAGGAGAAAGTACAGAAAATGGTTCCGAAGATAAAACAGAGGAAGAAAAGATTGAAGAAAAAATAGAAGAGAAAGTAGAAGAAAAACCAGAAGAGAAGCCAGTTCCAGTAGCCAAGACCTATCCTTTCTATCCCGACAATTACAAGTGGTCTCGAAGTGATGGAGCCGATTTTGATTTGCGATATAAATTCAAATCATCTGCTGATCTTATTCACCGGTGAGAAATTGATATCTTCAGCAAAGGGTAATATTTTTCAGACTGTTTGTTTGCATTGCCGGAGTGGCTGATCAGTTGCAAACGAACTATTCTAGTGAAGTTCGAAAGGTATTAAAGCTCATCCTCCAGCCAACCGAGGTCATTCCGATCTACGAGGTACGCTAGCATTTAAATTATCATGTATTTAGTACGTATTTGTGCAGGTCAATGGCCAACTTGCTACGAGTGGTGGAAGTGAAGAGGAGACTGGTGTAGAAGTACAAGAGACTCTCCCTCTACCAGCCTTTGTTGGTTAGTTCTTTTCCTCTCAATCGCCTTAACAAATGTCTTTTTCTAGGAGTCCGCTGGGTTCCTGACGAGGATTGTGATCAATGCACTGACTGCTATCTTCCATTCAACATTGTTCGCCGTCGCCACCACTGCCGCAATTGTGGACGAATATTCTGCAGAAAGTGCAGCACCAATAGTATTAGAATTCCAGAATTGGGATACGAAACCAAAGTTAGTTTGTTAAGATCCGGCATAACAAAGGCTTCAGGTGCGAGTCTGTAATTTGTGCTACTTGCACAAGATCAACCCTTTTGGTAATTGTCTTCCGGGACAGCAAACAACGAGCTCAGGGAATACTCCAGCCAGGACCAATCCTACCCCTAGCAACTAATTTTCCAATTCAAAACGTGTCAAAATCATATCGACGCCGTTAAAAATCCAGCCGCTCAGATTTAGGCCTTTATGGTATGGTTTTTTTTGTGGCTCAGCCCACAGGGTGATATTAAAAAATTATATCTGTGATGCAAGAGTTGAAATTCCTTCATGATAGAGCTTTTTGTATAATTGATAAATAGGACACGATATTTTTGTAGCATTTACAAAAAACAAAAGAAAAAGGTTATCCCTCCTTGAAACGAGTTCCCATTTAAGATGTGTTAAAGCCCGGTCTAACAGAAATCAAAATCTGTTGCGTATCATTTTCATACGGTGTTTCTTGTGTGATCACCAAACATGCTCCTGTATATATTTTGTATCCAGCTAGCACAATAAACACGTCCTGTTCAGTCTATTTTTTATTTGAGGGAGTTGAAGGGCGAAAAGGGCGCCAAAGGAACTCTCCCCTTTTGTACAAAGAGCCTGTTCTCGAAACCTCTCATCGAGGAAAACAGGTACCTGCGCCATGCTCTGACGACACGACACGTGATCCTCGTGAAAAACATGTCTATCAGATAATATTGATGATTGATTTTTTCTGCTTTATTTTCACAATTGCCTTTATACAACAAAATAACAATAGGCGGAGCAAGCAGTTCAGCAGAGGCAGATGGGCATGAAAAGCTCAAGTGACTTTCAAGGCCAAAAAAACAGAAAATAATTGAAAAATCCTACCCAGAAAGTCAATTTCGTTAGAAGTATTGGATACCTCTCTATTTTTACAATTTGATATGAACAAAATAGGAATATAGACGGCGTATAAAGAGGTTTTCTAGTAGTTACAAAAAAATCACAGAATTTACAAAATGAGGAAAATTCGTTACCAGTTTACAATCAACACATCATGAAATGACTACTTCTAGAAAAAATATGTTCATAAATACAGTAGAATCAGATTAGCTCTGGTTCTTTAATAGCCTTGACTTCTAGGGGAATGGCTTCGACATCAACACGATAGACACGGGTATCGATGGGAAGATTGTACCTGGAATCTCTTGATTAGAGGATTAAAAGCATTTTGAACCTATTAGACGGCTTGCGAATCATGCAAAGGTCAAGATGTAAAACGCGTCCAAAAATCCAGTTCCGGCGAGATCCTTCAAGCATTGAGAGACCCAGACGGCGCACACTCGACTCCTTTACAAAATGGAGATAGGAGGAGGAACTAAAAATTTAAATTTAAATGCAAGATAGTAATTATTACCTGAAGAGCATGTAAGCATTGTGACGTTCCGACCAAACGACCAGCACTGTGGAACCTTCAGCTATATCTTGCACTGCTACCATCAGTTCCATAGCTTTCATGTGAATTCGTGTTTGAACGGCACAATCCACTGTTTTATCATCGCGGCGATGTACCTCATGTGTGGCTTTGCTGCAAAAAATAAATACATATTAAAATGTTTGGTTACTTTTCTTCAACCACAGACTGTTGAAGTTGGAAAGTGCTTTGAGCCATTTCCAAATAATGACTTTGATCCATTACTGGAGGGCTTGGACCATAAGTGGAAAATTGAAGACTGATTGGGAGAGGCGATTGGGGTGAATTGATGCAGACAATAGGCTCATCCTCAGTTTGAATAGAAACAGTTCGTCCTAAGAAGTGGGCAAAGGTTTTTTCTAGTTTTTGGCTTTCATCGAATTTAGCTCGCATCTCTTTATCAATGTCTTCCACCATTTTAAAGCCATTTTCTAACTTCTCTTGAATAATATCTTTAAGTTGGTCCTTCTCCATCACAAGGAATTTAGTTATAACTTGCTTAAAAAATATTATATTTGAATCTAATTGGCTTACATGTTTATTTCTTGCAGCATTAAGTTCAAATTCGAATTCCTTTTTGTTTCTATTTATAGCATCCTCTCTTTGCTGCATTAAACCCTTTGTGATCAAATCAATTTTATTCTGAAGATTTAATGTCCTCTTTTTTAGGATTTTGATTTACCTTAAACTCTTTTTCTAAGTCCGATCTAACATCAGCAACAACTTGTTTCCTATAAGACTCAGAATCTGGATCAGCACGTAGGGACTCAATTTCAGCGAGCTTCTTGTTCAAGTCTTTCTTCATTCCTCTAAGTTCTGATTCTTTTTGCTGGATAATCTCATCATAATCAATGCGAGTCTTTTCATCTTGAAGTGCATATTCAATAGTGAGTTTCTTGAAAACTTCAGCTTCTGCTTCTCTTAATTTGGTTTCAAATTCCTTCGCTTCGTTTTCAAGTCTAAAATATATATTATCAACCCGTGCCATGCTTACGTCTCAATCTTTTCTGTGGCATGCTGAATTTCCTCATTTTGTTCAATTTCACTTTGTTGATAGACAGCTATCTTTTCTTTTGCGTCACAAAGTGCGCTTTCTTTTTCTTCTAATTGAGCCTTCAGCTTCTATAAATATCAATTATTTGTCTTTTTTTGATTCACCGAAATGAGGTCATCCCTATCCTTGAGTTCAGCTGCAAATCGTTGTTCTTCTTCTTTAAATCTACATTCTGTCATTTGGGTTGTGTAATTGGTGAGAGCTTTAAAGTCTTCTCCGAATTCGTCTCCCCTGTTAATGACATCAGCTCTTACGTCAAGAAGACCCTGCAAATCCACACGTTTTTTTTTGTCTCCGCTGTCTGACCTTTGATATCTTAGCAACTTCTTCAAGGACCATTTTCAAAACTTCCATTGACTGTTGTGAACGAGAGTTTAAGTCATCCAATGCAAACTGCTAAAATTTGTTACATTTCCTTGTTTTGAATCTTACATCATCTTTAGATCCATCATCACGGAGTTCTCCACTGCTTTCAGTCTCAGGGGGGTTGAAATGATCCTCAGGGGTGCTAAACTGGCTCGACTTCTCGGAAACTTCTCTCGTTTTCATTGCAATTGGGATGTCAATAGGGGCTGATTTTCCTAGCACACTACCAGGAGCTTCTTCTTGTTCAGCCTGAATTATGTTTGTATTACTTTTATGGGAAACGTTTACCAATTGCGATAATTGATTAAGTGATGGAGCAACCGGAATGCTCATACTTATAGTTGAACCGGTTCGAATCGGTGGAGAGGTTCCAATAGGAATCGCTGGTTGAATTGAGGGCGAATTATCGAAATTTTCAAGACCTCTGCAAACAAAGATATCCAATTAAACGAAAATTATTCACCCAAGCCAGGTGGTGCTCGGGAAGTTTTTATTCATCGTTGCGATATTCTGTGTTGAGTCAGCTGTAAAGAAGCTTTCCTCTCTCCTCATTGTTGGCCCACTTCCTGGGGAAGACAAAGACCCTGTCACATCCCTAGATAGGTTATAAATCTTTTTGATCTCTCCACATTCCAACCTGACACATAGCTTAGCAAAAACTTGAGGTGTTGTGACCTTTAAGAACGTCTCCAATTCTTTAACAGCTTGTCGCAGCTGTCGAATGTAGTCAGCTGACACTGGTGGGAGTTCCTCATCGTATTTCGGAATGACTTTCACAAAGAACTCCGGGAACTTATCAAAAATTCCTATAAATTATTGTCTTTGAAGCCTTCTAGCTGTTAGGCTACCTGGGAACAGAACTTTCAAAAAGTGGGTCTTCAATTTGTTCGAGATTTGAGATCGAGTTTCATCTTCAGTTTTTGCGAACGCTGTACACCGATCCACGTGTTGCTTGTGCCAGGCACTGAACTCTTTTTGTAGAGCAGCACGACGGATGACCTCGCAAACAGCCGTCAGAAATAGGATAGGTGTTTCCTTTACGATTGTTAAAAGGAAAAGACCAAAAACTAACTTTGATTTGATGGACTATTTCTAATCGACTCTTGATTCCATTGAATTTCTCTTCAAAGATAACAACTTCCGTAGCGCACGTATGCAGCATCTCGTAGCAGGTCACTGTCCACCCAGTCAAACGCGTTTTCAAGTTATTTAAGAGTTCGACCTTAGATTTATGGAACAATCCAAAAGTCTTTTGAAGCTCTTTCAACAGCTTCTGGATGTTATCCATTTCATTTAATTGTTCGTTCACCCTTTCCTGAATACAAAGATTATACGATTCTCTTAGCTCCAAACCTGCATAGCATACGGATCACTAATTGGAGTACTCTGCACAATCTTTTGAACCCTTGCTATTATTTCCTTGTTGAATCCATCAGCCAGTCCCAGATTCTGTTCCAATTGCGAGAAACGTATGTTAATTCCTTTGATCTCCCTCGTTTCCTTTTTGGCATGTGCGACCAATCCATCAAAATGGTGGCAAATCTCTTCAACACCGCTTGTTCCAAACTGAAAACTAGTATAAACTGAGTCTAAAATTGAAATAAAACCTGGTTAAATTGTTCTCTAACGCTATCGGCAATTGATTCAAGGGTATTGTTTGGATCAAAATTGGAAATCCAATCATAAAGACTCAAGTCGCTTGATGCGTCTTTTATTCCCCGAGAATGGGATATTATTATTCCCGGGACGATGATCTGAAAACATGAATGAGATGACAAACAAAAAACTCTATCACTTGTTTAAGCTGTTGAATACAGTTGTCAAAGTCTTGAAGGATCTGTGTTGCTTTTTCATTCTGTTGACGCACTCTTTCTATGTTGGCTCGATGACGATTTGTTTTTTTCCGCACTCTTGCTATATTTTCGTCTACATTGCAAACCAAAGCTGTCCATCCCTGAAAAATAGCTAGAAATTTGAAGAAGAAGCTACTTTTATTAGAAGGTGATGTTCTTGAATCTTCCTTGCACAAGCATGAATGGCACGAGTTCCGGCATCCTTTGCAATTCTTGCTTTTTCAGGGAGGGCAATGTAAGTTGATTTAATATCTCTGGCCAAAGGTGGATGATTGAGAAGATTTATCTAAACAATTTGTAATTGAAACGAAAGAATGAACCTGATCAAGAGCTTCTTCAATGTTCGAATTGAATTCAACCATTTCATCTTCAACATTACATTCGAGGCTGTTGTGTTTGCTTGGTCTTTGAAATAAAAACACGGGGTTTTGAATCGTACCTAAGATAAATATGATTTGAATAGATATGGGAACAAACCATAACCCGTAATATCGCCAATCCGTTTATCTAACTCGACGGCCTCTCCACCGGACGCTATAAGAACCTGAAATAAAATCATGGATAATGTGATGTATTAAGAATAAACCTGATCATCGATGCGAATACCCGTGCATTTTCGAATTTGTTGTTGAAGATTTTTGATTAAAATATTTGGCGACTAAAACTTGTTTTTATGCTTAGAATTGGCGTTTACCTGATGTTCTATAGCATAGAGCTGCCCCTTATTAACGTAAAAGACATTGAAGTGTTCCATATTCCACCGGTATTCAGTGTCTTCGAGGCTTCATCTACAAAAAGAAAGCTGTTGAGTGGAGAGACTTGAGAAAAGTCAACAAAAGACGCAGAATACACCAAAACAAAAACTGGGGTTATTGCTAGACGATCAATTTTCGATATGGTACTGGGCGAAAACGCATTTTTGAAAAACGACTCCATTACAAAAAGGACATAGCGCCTGACATGTCAGAAATAAGCGACTTTGCTGAACAGCTGACTGCTATGCCGCTATTCTAACGATTACCGTAGTTTTCATCCGCACAGGACCCATGCCCAAATCGGCCTAGCATAACCCGCCTTTACTATTTAAATCTCAATATAAAGCCTAGTAGTTTGCATAAATTTTGGTTTCTGCTTGGTGAAATTTATTTTTAAATTGGGATAAGCTATTTGCAAACTGCTGACTATATTGATTAGAAATTGAAACAAAAAATGACACTTACCAACTGGAGAAAACTAGAGAAACAAGTGAAACAGCTGATAAAAAGGATGATGAATGAAGGTATTTGGAGCAAAAGCAAAAATCGAACCAGACCCGGTTTCGCTTTTGAGTTAATTGTTATTGATTCTCAAGTGCTGTTTACTAGAACTAAAATAGAATCGAAACGTGTTGAGAAAGATTAAATATCGATAGATCATTTTCCCGCAAAAAAACTTTTTGAAAATCTTTAGAGGGGTGAATAGCACGTAAATAGCTATTTTAGTTATCTTGGCTTTATTATTGTTGTTATCGTTGCTCAAGAGTCCAAAAGTTTTGTTCTGACCTGGCGATAAACAAATCTAATCATCAACTTGTGAGCAAACGGCAGAACTTGGCGCAAACAAGAGCGCAGTTCTTCCTTATTTCATCACCAATGGATGTATTTTGCTGACAAATTGGATGAACTTAAAGTAGCCGACGAGAGAAAGTAATACCAACGGATTGTGATGCAAGAAACGGGCTGATTTCAAAAACTTGGGGACGTGTCTGGGAGGACAGCAAAAAACACTTAGACCGCACTTTGTTATCTCTCAAGGGGGAGGCACCGAGACAGCATGACACATTCAAATGACTTTGATTTACAAACTGATTAACACTTTACTCGCAAAATCTACTTGCGACGAGCTTCGTCGAAGTTAATACCAGCTTCACGCTTGCCAAAGTTGTAGAAACCACGCATTGGGACTCCATTTCCAGCGGAGAAGCTGTCGCCGATCACTCCTGAAACATGTGATTGCCGTAAAAGGTCTTAATGAACTTGGAAGATCAACGATTGTCTTTAGATGTCCATCAGGACCAAATGACTTCCTATTTTTAATCTGTATTACGCTCTCAAAGATAAACCTATTGAAGCATACCATAAAGTGGCCGGCCATGTCCTCCACGGAAGGAGAAAGCAACAGCAAAGAGAGCAACCAGGAGAAGGACGCCAAGGAGAAGTCGTGCCATTTCCTACAATCCAAGGAATTAAGTCAGCTATGCTAGGTCTAGGACATGAGATGAGTAAATTTGACTCTCAAATGGGTCTAATTGGACATATAGTGAAAGACGTGCTCCACATCAGAAGTCGAGAACGACTGACAGACTCTGCGAATGAGCTCCCCCGCCCAATGTGGGACCGCCTCTCCTAAGAAAACCTAGCCATTCAGAAAAGCAGGAATCAACAGATTTAAGGAACTAGCCGTTCTGAATAATCTGTTCGCTCATGCATTCAATGGGATAACCTCATATTGGACGGAGAAAGGCTTTCTACGGTAGGCTGCACTTATTCAGGAAATTTTATTCCTATGCGTCGTCGCAAAAAAGAAAGCCTAAATGGGAAGACATCAAAGGTGAAGCTTCTGAGAAGACTTTACGACTCTAAACAGAATTGAGGATGAAGGATATTTTGCCCCTTTGTCTTCCTAAACTTCAACAAGAGAATTCTGGATGGATTTACTAAAGAAAGATTCTTGGAAATGATAAATAACAGTAAGATGAAGTCGCTTGAAATGTACAGTTAAGTTAAAACTGCATCTTTCCATTATTCATGTACTTCTCCAACTCGGCGTCAAGCTCTTCAGTAGTCTTCTCAACCCTCTTGCCGGTGCGATTGCCTTGTCTTCCTCCGCGGCTGCGGTTGTTGAAGCGTCCTCGTCCACGATCTTCACTATCGCTTTCAACTCGATCCAACGGGTGTCTTGACTCACGCTTACTGAAATGGAAGGTGATTGCAAAGCTAGGGAGAAATACTTACGCCAAGTTTCCTCTTCCTGGCTTGGTGATTCTTCCAGAAAGTCCACCAGATTGTGCGAATCCAAGACGATTCTTAATTCCAGAAGATCGAGACTCATCAATAATAACCATTTTGAGTGGACGACCTGTAAATTGCATTAAAAAGTGATGTTGAATACCATCCAATGAAATATTTGAATAGCTTGCCAAGATCTTTTTGGCAACAGCGCGAGTACAGACGACAGCTCCAGTTCCTAGACTGTTTCCATAGCCGTCGAAGTGAACAACGGCTGAATCAATCTCTTCCTCAGCAAAAAGATCCTAAAAAAGAATTAAATGACGTCCTTTCAGCCCCAATCGCGACATTCGATCGTCTCCTTCATCTTGCTCAAGAGACTGAAGCCACCGACAGCAAATCAGCATTTCCGCAAGAGAGAAACGCAAACTGCACCAGATTGTGCCCAAGTTTCGAGAGATTCTCAGAGAAAAGTAAGATCGGATGCGGCCAAAAACATTGAAGAAGGAAGAACCTCAAGATCGGTTGCTTGAATCTTTTCAGTGTCCAGGTTGGAAATGTTGATTGTCACTTTGGCATTAGGGTTCCCACCGCTGACATTGGGAGACTTTACGTCACTATCCTCCTCTGCGAACTTATCGTGCTTCCATTGTCCAGCAGGAACTTCCTAAAAATAAAAATTTTGCAAAGGATTGTAAAGTCAAGAATGATAAAGTAAGTGTAAACTCACCGCGCTAAAAGCAAAGTTGTTATGTTTCTTTCCATTTCCAAAACGAGGACTTTTTTGGGTCCTTTTAGTGGAATTTCCAGCCTTCCTATCTTGACGCATTTCCTAAAATTAATATTTTAAAAAGTCAATTATTAAAACAAACCCTATTAGCCTTGATGATATCATCGAGAGACATGTTCATGGTCATCTTAACTAATCACTGGAAAATAAATTAAAATTTACTAAATATAATAGAATAAGGAAAAGTGATTAACATACACAAAGGCAAAAAGAGAAAAACGCTTTTACCAATTGATATTCGCAATGGCTGCGACGCAGATCGCTTTTAGATCAAGAACCTGCGCATCTAATTACTGTAGCCAATAATAAGCATATTAATTTATATTTTAATACTTTATTTTAAAATTTTCTTTTCAATTTTAAGTTTATAGGCAATTATAGGAAATATGTACGCTTGTGCTATTGTGAAAGCATAAGTTTAAACAATTTTATCGTGAATAATATTCTGTGTTAGAAAATACGCAATATCTCGTTTTTACAACTACAATATTTAAAAAATTTAATTCTAAAATTGTCAATACTGAAAAGTAAAAAGCTAGGCTAACTGAAAATAATTTAATTTAGAATTTAAAGTTGTATTTTAACAAAAGTATTAGCCTTGTCTGATTTCTCCTGCAGATTCAGTTATTTTGCTGATTTTCTCAGTTTATTCCAGACGAGAGAAATCAAAACCCTATTTGTATTGAAATAACTGGATAGTTGTTTAGCAATTTTCCTCATAAATTCATGTAAAAATGAACGAGGGGTCAATCTCCTTCTATAATCAAGTACTCATCCAAAATGTTCAGTTAATTTTGACAATATTTTAAAAAATGACCGCTCACTGCTCCCACAGTTTTGCCAAGATTCTAATAGAAATCAGCTTTTCAGCATCTTTTGCAGAATAAATACACCTTATTAGCGAAAAAACCATGGAGGAAGAACAAACATTCGGTCAATCAGCGCATTAATTCACAAAATAATTCAAATATGATATTAGGCGAGTAATTCTAAGTAGTAAATATCTTTTGTCATCAAAATTCTTCAAACTTTTGAACGCAAATTGATGAAAAGCGGTTGAGAATTTTGTATAAGCTATTTTTTTTACTCATAATGACTTCCGGAGTCAAGTTTGACCTGCAATCTAGAAGGGTTCGGAACATTACGTGGAAAGCTTAAATTTTTTTCGTTAAATATTCTGAATGGTTGATTTATTCTAGAAGCTGAGCAAGATAATTTTCTTTTTTATCTATCGGAGAAGCTAGATCTGAATTTTTAGAAAATAAAGTGTTTTCTAAAAGTTTTATTGATTTTTTGAGGGAATTTAACAAATAAATAATTAAACAACACAGAATTGGTAAACCCGCGATAAACTACAGAATTTCCCATTACAAATACATGACATATGAAAGTTATTGGACTGACTTGTAATTAAAAGGCTTCTAGGCGATACTTGAGATTGCATGATTTAGGCGCTCTTCTTCTTGGCAAGCTCGTCGAATTTGGATTTGCTGGAGAGGAAAAGAAGAGCAGCGGGAAGAGTTGGCAGAGCAACAAGAACTCCAAATCCGAGCCAGAAAGGGTACTTGGGGGAGAATCGGCGTTCGTATTCCTTTTGGCGGTAGATGTATCCTAAATTCTAGTTTGAAGTCATTTTTTAAATTTCTCACCCTCTCCAGGAAGAGTAGAGGTTACAAGGAAATGGTCACCAGTCCCGTCGGAGAAATAGGTGACTTCAGCAGCAGAGTGATTGAAGACTCCATAGGAAGTAGGTCGAACCTGCAAAAATGATCATATCTTGGATCAAAAAAGTTCTTACAATAAGAGAATGGGTGACGTTAGCTCCAGGAGCAATCTTCTCATAGTGAGCGCTCAAGGATCCCTTGACAATGTGGAAGTTTTGGGTGGGGAATCCACGGAGATCGTTGAAAGCAATTTTGGTGGCGGCCTTATCTCCAGTATTGTAGATTCCATATTCAATAACAAAATCCATATGTTCTACTGCATACATAGATTGAGGTGTTTTGCTGATGACGAGGTGAGCTTCCTAAATATTATCTTTATATGGCAAACATTGTCTTATTTCCCTTTAAAAAGGTGGTTGTGATCTGCTTTTAGTATTCTAGTGATTAATATATTAATCGATTGTATTTAATTTTGGAAGTTTATACGAAAAATGTTATCCCGAACTGCCAAAATCTCATATTTTAAAATACTTACCTTGACCTGAGTAGAAGCATCAGTGCAGAAGGCAGAGCCAAAAAGAGCTAGGACCACCGCTATCGTGAACATCTGAAAGTTATTTGTTCCTAAAAAAATAAAGAGCTAAGAATTTGTAAAAGAAGTCTCAATGGATAATTTATTAGGCAAATTGGTGATTGGTTTTTCAAAAAGGATTGGAATAAATTAAATTTGGAACACAAGTTTTGATTGAAAACGACTGTTGAAGTGGCAAAGTGCTACAAGATGTGCGTTAATGTACGGTAAATGACTATCTCGCATTCGAGTGTCCTTGCTTTTGCAGTTTGGGTTACGGTATGAGTCTTGAAACGAAGCATCAAGGTTTGAACACCGCCAAACGCGTGCGTTCGCGTTGCGTATCTATCTCGCTAGAGCGCCATTATATATGTTATAGCCACGTCAGTTTTGAAAACTGTATTATAGTACTTTCCGTTTGACAATGCAATCCCCTTCAAATCCTGTTCTCTTCTGATTTGATCCACTTAAATTTTTCTATTTAGGTAAAAATGCGCCGCCTACTTATTCTAGTAGTGCTGGCTTTTGCAACAGCACAGGATCCATCTCCTACAGCTGCTGATGTTCTTTCTCAGAGCATTGAAGGGAAAAGTGTCCATGAATTTCGTGGATTTTATAAAAGGGAACACTCACTTATAAGACCTTATCAAAGTAAGAATTTATTTGTTAGTTTTTATCTTTTGTCGCTTCAGCCGGTGCTGCTGGAATTCAATATTGGGACGTTCAAGGGAACACTCTAGTTACTAGTCAACAGATTCGATTGACTGCGGACGAACAAAGCAAGCAAGGAGCGATTTGGAATCTCCAGGTAGATTATCCGAATTGTTCTTTATAAATTTCTTTTAGCCAGTTTGGTCAAAAGATTGGGAACTTGTTGTCTCCTTTAAAGTAACTGGATCACATGGAGATCTTTTTGGAGACGGAATGGCTATTTGGTATGTCTCTTCGCCAAACGAGATGGGGCCTGTCTTCGGAGGAAAAGACTATTTCCGAGGTTTAGGAATCTTCCTCGATACTTACAGTAACCACAATGGGCCACATGGAGTTAGTTTTTTTGGAGCTTTTCTTAAAATATGTTTCAGCATGGTCATCCCTTCATTTCCGCCATGGTTTCCGACGGAACTTTGCATTATGATCACGATAAAGATGGAACCCATACACAACTTGGAGGAGAACATACAGGTCAGTGGCCTTTTTACGTTTTCTCTTATCTTATCTGATTGAAGCTTCCATTAAAAAAAATAGATGCCAATCGTTGCAGTCTGCAACTGCCATCTTGACCACGTAATCCATTCATTTTTCAGGATGTGAAGCTAAATTCCGAAACAAGGACCACGACACACAGCTTCTTATTCGCTACGTTGGGGATACTCTTTCTGTAAGAATTTCCTAAACTCAATGACAAAATCTAATTCTTTAGTTGTTTGTTGATGTCCAAGGAAAAGGCGAATGGAAGAATTGTATGAGTGTCGACAATGTTCAGCTTCCAACTGGTTATTACTTGGGAATGTCTGCTGCTACTGGAGATCTTTCTGGTATGTTTCAAACTGCTTGCAGGAACAATTTCATTAATTTCAGATGCACACGACGTTATTGCTGTCAAAATGTTTGAACAGGAGTTCGCCCGTGTAGAAAAACCAGGAGAGGTTCGTTTCATCATTGAATTCCTTTTTTATTTTGTATGTTTAGCTGAACCGTCGTGATATCGTTCCTCATGCGGACTTCACCGCCTCTCCAAGGGATCATGTAGATGATCCAAAACCTTCAAAACTCGGCTGGTTTGGTACCATCATCCTTGTGATAGTTGGAATCATCGTAGTTGTTGGAGGAATCGGATTTGGTGTAATCTTCCTTCAAAAGAAGAATGAGCGTCAAAGGAAAAGGTTCTATTAACTGCCTTTGAACCACTTCCTCATAACTAATTGTCATAGTCTTCCTCCAAGAAAATACGAAGTATTTTAAAATACCAACCCGCTAGTCTAGCGTTTTCCTGTCTCTCACAATCTCCACTTCACTGAAGTACTTATTGTGAGAGAATGAGCTATTTGATGACTTAATTCTGTATTCTTAATCTCTCTTTCATGTTTTTGGGTAATTGTTGGCATAGAATTGTAGAGCTATAATTTATGTGCAATAACTTTATTTCCTCATTTCTGGTGGCCTTATTCTTCCCAGCCTCATTTTCTTCAGTTAGGGTCGCTATTTGCTTATTGTGATTAACTTATTATTCAGGTTCTCAGTTTTTGGTGAATAAATACGGTTATAATATAATTTTCTCTTCTTAGAAGCTTATTAGTGTAAACGCACTTCTTATAGCAAATGATTAGACTCAGAGGGGCAGATGGTGGGCGTCCAGACTGTAGGTAGTTTACAATAAGTAGAACATGGACGACTCATATCGGCGCGGCAATCGTCCGCCTCGAAGGCCATTGCTTCCCATCCCGACCCTCCGCCATGACCGAGTGAGTTTCAGAAATTTTGGACACTTCTTTCCTTTTTTTATATATAATTCTCAACATACAACAAATGATAAAACAGTATTTAAGAATGTTTAAGTTAAACTTCAGGGATAATTGCAAGTGTCGTCGCTGGGCTGTTAGCTTGAAGGCTACTCTGGAAAATGATCAGGTTTGTGCTTATACAATATAAATTTAAATTTAATTTTTAGTTTGAACAACTTTATAAGAAAGCCGTTCAATGCATCACCCCTGAAGAATACGAGAGATTGCCTCAATTTATGCACAGGTGACCTCAATTTATTTTCCAGTTAGATTCCTGTTCAGAGAGGACACCTTGGCTGGCCTCATCGGTCGATTGTTGAATAGACATGCCGCATCGAAAGTGAGTAATCTCGTCGCCCTAAAATGATAAAATCTTCAGTTCTCCGGAGTGTCCTGGACTGATATTAAGTTTGAGCGCACTTCTCAGGGAAAGCCGTTCCTTGTGAATCCAGCTGATGCTACTTTTGGATTGAATGTTTCCCATCAGGTGATCTGACTCAACTTTTTGGATTTCTTTTAAGGGAGACTATGTCGGGTTTGTCAGTAGCTGTACCGATAAGGTTGGAGTTGATTTGATGAGATTGGACAAAGAGAGAAACAATAAATCAGCTGATGAATACATCAACTCTATGGCTAAATCTGCTTCCCCTGAAGAGCTGCGCCAGATGCGTGGACAGGCCACTGAGGCCATGAAGATGACAATGTTTTACCGCTATTGGGTGAGAATCGGGAGAAAAAATTGTTTACCACGTATTCAGTGTTTGAAAGAAGCTATTCTGAAGGCTACGGGAGAAGGTATTTTACCTGATCTTAGCATTATTGACTTCCGCGTAAGTAAAGACGACAAATACAAGCCAGGTACTTTTTGATCGAAAAACAAGGATCAACTTTCAGGTTGCTTCCTTACCTCGACGACAGTAAATAGAGAGGGTCAGCATCAAGATCAATGGGTCTTCGAAGAGTCCTTCATTGATATCAATCATTCTGTTGCTGTCTGTAAGGAGGCAAGTTTTGTCAGAAACTTTTGCGAACGATCTGTATGTTTGGGTGAGCCTTTCAGGCGCGGAGAAATGTCTCAAAGGGGCTATTGTACATTTTTTGGTCCCGATTTTTTGCGCTGTTCAGACAGAAGCTCTGATTAGGCGTCTCAGCTCCCCTAAGATGGTAATCTCCTGGCTTTTTGTTTTCTCTGAACACACGCTTTTTACGGACACGCGTGCGGCTAAACGTTCGCGCAAACAGTAGGGCGCGACAACCCCTGTTACTCTTGAAAATGAGTAGCTGTTGATAAGTCTGAGTCAGATCCACGATTTGGAGTGGACAGCAAACAGTGAGAATTCTGTGTCTGGTCTTTGGAGGGGGTTTTCCTTTTCTCTATTCGGTGTGACATAATACAGAGCACCACGCGAACCAGTCTGGTCCGCAGACGGACCACGCGGGTACAGAGTTCGTTTTTTGGGTGCGAAAACACGAATGACCAATGAGCTTGGGTTTCCCTTTTGCAGCAAGTGTTTGTGATCTTCGAACAATTCATTTCTTTCAGAAAAAGTTACCTCGTGACTGCAAGTTCCGTCAAGACAGAGACACTAAGATCTTCTTCTCAAAGGTATTGGTTATTTTTCAATTGGACAAAGCAATAATCCAGGTTCCATTCGCTACTCTTTTGGAAAATGCGACTATGCTCAACCCACTGCCGGATAATGGCGTTCAAGCATTTGCTGACTTCACAGCCAAGCCTCGGAAGACCTTCTAAACACTATTGTTTCTTTGTTGTTCTTTGCTAGCGTAAAGCAGTCTGGCAGGATAAACTATTCACAGCGTGCTACGGTTTCAGATGATCCTTTTGCACTAGAGCTATTCTTGGGTGGTCTCAGGAGGACCTCCCGCGTCGGGTTGCTCCTCCCTCGCGCACGTCCATATAACCCTCGACCGAAAACGGCTGCGCTGCTCGCGGAACTTGCTGCAGACTTTTTCGGTTACGGTAGTCTGTTGACCAGTCTTCCTAGTCGGTTTTATATTAGCTTCAGTCATTTTTCTCAGTCATTTTTTGGCTATAAGAGTTTGCTCTCTGACTAATTCTTTGCTGCTCAATAGATAAGTGGCAGAGACCGTGTTAAAAATTGATCTAAGCGGGAAATCTAGCCCGGATGGACTGGTCAGCACGTCATGCACAAAGGGTCCCCTGTTTGTTCCAGTGATTCATGGGAGAGCATGAGCTGTTTCGAGAGAGAGGCAGACTCCCTCAAATACGCCGACCACCCCGGACTGACCACCCTCACAAAACTTCCGCAAATAGATGGCGTGTTGCCCAGTAATATATGTCTGTTAAAAGGGCAGCAGCATAATGTGTCAATATTTTCGTGTGAACCGTTCACGAGCACCTTACTGTCCCGGCTTCATTTTTCTGCTTAACCAAACGAAGTCGAGTAAATGTGCGTTCTTTTGCAGGTATGCTAAAGTGGATAGCCATTTTGGCACACGTTTTATCAGTATGGGCATTTATGCCGAATAAACTCAACCTCAATGATGATTCCCTAGTAAGAGCTGAAACATTTTTAATTAATTTTCTTAAAAAATTCAGTTATTTGACCGCGGCACACCAGAATACGAGACAGTCTTGACTCCATCAGATTTTGAGATGGGAGCTCAACTGTCTGAAGCAATGCAATTTGCTAATGACGA
This sequence comes from Oscheius sp. JU1382, assembly GCA_932521405.1. Taxonomy (NCBI): domain Eukaryota; kingdom Metazoa; phylum Nematoda; class Chromadorea; order Rhabditida; family Rhabditidae; genus Oscheius; species Oscheius sp. JU1382. Next base: position 2,799,873 of record OW051480.1, read on the forward strand.
TGTCTGGGATTCAGATGCTATGTACGGTACAAATCGTTTTGAAGGAGATATCGCTAACCCAAATGTAAGTTTTTGAGTCGTTTTTATTATCGGATGTGCAGCTGCAAAGGTGCAGTTGCACATCCGAGCAAATAGGTCCTGGTCGCGCTTTTGTGCAACAGATTTGCATTTGCACAGACACAATAGTCTAAAGCGGTGAAGAAAACATAGATCTTCTGTCTTCTAGACTTTTTGACCTCTCATCTTTTAGCTAAACGCCTCTACAATTGAGCTCTTCCTTCACGGTGGTGGGGTGGAGTCCAGCACAGGAAAATCATACAACGCTATCAAAAATAGACATCAATTGTGGCCAAATGGAAGAATTCCCTATACAATTAGCAGTCAATACAGCAGTTACAGGTATAGATTTTTTGTGAACTTTTTGGTTGATTTTGAAGAGCAATGTGTGTTCGATTATTTGCTGAACTTGATATTTAGAAGAAGTTATCAGTAGCGCGTGAGAGTTCCGAGCTTATCGTGCGCTGCACTTGAAATGATCCTTCGCTGATGCGTTGAAAAAAGCGCTGACCGTCCAACTTTGACTGGCCATCTGTTTGCACGCGCAAAACAAAGCGCGTCACACAACAACGCACACTGCTCAGAACTTGAGAGTGAATTGGGGAGAGAAAACAAGTGTCTTCGATCTCGCGACATTGGTCTTGAGGATCGTAAAAAGGTCACCTCATTTCAGTCGATCGTTGATTGCTGCTTCAATGGAAGATTACGCTAAGGAAACCTGCATCCGCTGGGTTCCAAAAGAAGCCAATGATGTCAACTACGTCTACATCTACCCTGACAGAGGATGTTACTCCATGGTCGGAAAAATGGGTAATTTCTACTTCCTAGGTCGATAGATCAAAATAAATATAGGTGGCAAACAAGTCATCTCTCTTGGATCAGGATGCATTCAAAAAGGAATTATCATCCATGAGTTGATGCACGCCGTCGGATTCTTCCACGAGCAGAGTAGAACCGATCGAGATGACTACATCACCATCCATTGGCAAAATATCCAAGCTGGAATGCAAGGTATTGTTTATTATCTTTAATTTAAATATTTCAGGTCAATTTGAAAAATATGGCCATGGCACAATTCAATCCCTTGGAACAACCTATGACTATACTTCTATTATGCACTACGGATCAAAGGCTTTCTCAAAGAATGGTCAACCTACCATGGTTCCCAAGCAGAAGGGAGCTCAAATTGGACAGAGAAATGGTTTCTCTAAGGTTGATACCTTCAAAATTAATACCCTTTACGGTTGTCAAGTTGGAAACAGTAATTTTATGCTAAAAAATAATATTTTAAAAATTTAGCTACTCCATTCCCTGCTACAACAGTTCCAACAACAGTAGAAACTATTGGAACTACTCAACGACCCACTACTGTTGAACCTTTCATTGGAGAATGTAAAAATACTCGTGGAGATTGTGACGACTTAGCCAAAAACGGTAAATAAACTTAAAATAATGGAAATGTATATATTTTAGGTTGGTGCAACAGAAATCCTGGATGGATGAGGACTTATTGTCCTATTTCTTGTGGTTTCTGTAAGGTCTCTCCAGTTCCAGGTATACAAATTTGATTTAATAATCTTATTTTTTTAGAAACCACTACTCGCAAGCCAACATATCCTCCTATGCCTACTACTCCTGTTCCTCCTATTCTTCCTATTATTGTCCCAACTATCAAGCCAGGACCTACTTCTGATTGTGAAGACTATCGAGTAGACTGTCCTCAATTGGTAAAGAAAAGGTATGAATGCTTTAGCTCTTTTTATTTCCTTGGTTTGAGATATTGCCATTTGTCGGCCAGCTTTATGAGGAGTTATTGTGCAATGAGCTGTGGCTTCTGTTTCAAGCCTCCTTCAACTGAAATCCCTGACATCAGCCCTACAATTGTCACCGATATTCCAATTGTTACATTCTACCCAACCAGGTAAAACAAAGAGCAATCTGCTCAATTGCTTTGTCCAGAAAATAACACTGAAAGATAAAAAAACCCAAGAAAATGTTATTCTTTCAGCCCACGACCTCGTCCCACTCAGCCCACGACAGAGCCTTACACGGCCCCTCCTCCAACCTCCGCAACATGCAAAGACAAGAAGCATTTCTGTAGCCACTGGAAATCGGCCGGCTTCTGTCAAGGCATCTTTGCTAGCTACATGAAGAAGAATTGTCCCGCATCTTGTGGGCACTGCTAACTCGTTTAAGAGTTGGTCTCTTTGCTCAGTTAACGAACTATTGTATAGTCTCCAAATGTGATACGCCGATCCTCGCGACGTCTTTCCCCGAGCAGTCAGCTCCATTCCGTCATTTTTTTCGACGCTATGTGTATGTCCAATTACCGGTGAACAATTTCTGTCCTCCGATTGTCTTTCTCAATGCCATAAATCTTCTCAAAAATTTTTCTTTCTTTCTAAGAATATTATAAGGTCGGAGGCTATTTTGGACAAATGTATTGGACCTCAGCCTTTTAGTTACAATTGATAGAAAGCTTGGTGTTGTCTTGTGACATTCTAGACTCTGATTCTCCGTCTCTAACACTCGCGCCGTCTGATTCATTCAGCGTTCGAATATCTAGTTGTTGATTCAATTTCAATTCCTCTCCAGAAGATTTGCGGCTTAAAACCCACTCTTCTTTCTTAACCCCTATTCTCACTCTATTGTTTTTTTCTTAGCTAATTAACACGCTTTTATTGATAAAAAATTAATGTAAATTTTGTACTCAATGGTCCAATTTGCCGAGAAAATAGTCGAGAGTGTACACAACAAAAAAAGAAACCATCGCGCTGTTGGATAATGTCTGTCAATTGCTTCCAATTCTCGGGAGATCCGTGTTATATTCAAGTATTTCGTTTCCCTCTCTGTTCTTTAGACCGCGACGCAACCGCGCGCGAGTCAGCATTCAAAAAAGTATGGCGCGTTCCTGCCGTCTATAAAAAGTTGCCGTTCCTCGTTCTGAATCTATAGAAAGCCAAGCCGTTGATTTATTGATTCTTTGACCCCATTTTCCATTTATTTTGACTATTCTCATAAAAATCTCTTTGCCCTCTTTCATAACAACTGGCCCTCCAATGAGAGCAGGCACAGCCAAGCCATTTATTTCTCCGAGCAGCTAACACCCACTCTCCCTGTTGTTATTTTCCATCCACCAAAAGTAATTTTCAGGTAATCCGTAATGATTTTACAAAGACCATTTATTCGTAAAAAGTGAAATCGAGATGTCACGCCCAATACCAGATCTCACTTGCAATGAGACCATGCCGGCTGAGGATACTCCGCCTCAACAACCACAGCAGCAGCAACAACAACAGCAAGCTGCTCGTCGGTTCCAGGTCGCAAGTACTTCTCAGCCAGCAACAGGGTTTCGTGTTGGATACCCGACTACGGCATCTCAGCAAAAGAACTACATCGCAAGGGTAGGAAAAGATAATGAGCTTTTGATAGGAGTAATTTCAGCCAGTCGCTCGTTCATATACCGTCACAAATCCTGGTAGAGGTGCTCATCCTGGAGGTTTAGGCATAGCTCAGCCATCTCCATCCAGAGGTGCCTTTGTAGCTCCAAATCCTGCCGCAAGAGTCAATAGACCATGTAATTTTCAGAACAAAAATTATTTGTACAAATTTAGCTCCACACGATCCACATGATCTACAAGGTTCGATACAGTATGGAGCTCCCCAAACTCAAGGTGTTCCAGGATACAGACATTCTATGTATGTGACGTTTTGAAATAGTCTTCTAATTTAGGGATTATAGGTTTGATACATATAGTCGAGCGGCTCAAGCTGCCCAACAATTGCCGGCTGCATATGTCAATTCGATGAGGTAATTGATGTAAAAACAGCTATAAATAATATTTAGACTCACACAAGCGCCTCCTCAACCAACGTCAACTTCAAAAACTACAGCTCAAGGACTTCTCAATGTTGTACAACAGATGCCACGACACACTCCTTCTCCAAATATTAATACCTTCGGATCGAATCTTTTCGCAAGAAACACTTATTCACCAACTGCATTGGCAGCCACCCAATCTGGTTCTTCACGAATCTTATCTGGCTCTCAACCGGTTGGAATTAGAAATAATTTTTACTTAACTTTCCCATTTTAGATAATTCCACATCCTCGATTCAGTGCTCAAAATAATGGAAGCAACAGCGGAAGAATTGCTTCTTCTCCTCAAGGAGTTGTTCGCGTAAGGAATAGTTATAGTCCTGAAATAATTTTTTTAGTTCCAAACAGCCAACCAACCTATGACAGCTTCACAAGCCACTTCTGCTACAATTGCAGCCATCCACCGTGCTCATAATTCGCTAGCTCATCAATTAACCCAGCCTCAACAACCTCAAATACCAGGATCAGCAACTAGCGGCTTTGTTCATCCTTCTCCATCTTTAATGAACATTGAGGCTCAACAGCCACAAGTTCATACTCCTTCTCCTCGCAGTACACCATTGATTCTTCGCAAACCTGGAGGACCAGGATCTGCCGCAAAACGCAAGCTTCCTTTAGGTGATATGCCTGGTTCAGTTGCTGGAACTTCATCTGCTGGTCCTTCCGCCAGCCCAAGGTATTAGTCAGTTTAGATTTCAAACAAAAACTTTTTAGCATTTCGAGCGTTAGAAGTATTATTCAAAACACAAATGATGGATCGACGAGTGTTGCTAGGGCTTTGAGTTCTATTGCTGCCCCTATTGGGAATGTAGCCGAGGGAGAGAGTCCTCGCAAGAGACAGAGAAAGCAGCAATTCGATAATTCTCAACATGAACCGATGATGATTTCCGTTGGAGTTGAGCCAATAAAAACTCCTATCTGGGACTTACCGAGAGATCATCCCTTGGCCCAGTAAGAGACCCTCTTGGCCATTTTATTAACAAAATTGTAGGGAATATTTCCGCAATATGCAGGCAATTCCACCTGAGAAAAAGAAGCGTGGTCGTCCACGCGCCGACGCCAACAGATCTGGTCAGTTTCTTATCTAAACAAAATCGAATTTTTATATTCAGATCAGTTTATGGTACAGACTGGAGTCCGCCGAGTCTTTGTTCCAATGGACCAGGTTCCCAATCAGGCTCTTTCCCAAATTGCTGCTCAACAGAATCAATTGATTAATCCAGGAATGAGTGGGATCTTTGAGAAAAATTGTTACTCTCATTGATTTTCAGCCGCAGCCGCCATTGCTGCCGCCATTCAGGGAGCTACTCTCACAAACCTTCAAAATCAAGCTTCTACTTCACGTGTTCTTTCTGGTGCTGATCTTCAGCACATAAATCCTCAACAGACTGTTAAGGAAGCTCTTATGAAACATGCAGCGGCTCAAGCCAAGGCCGCTCTAGAAAAAAAGGAAGCAGAGAAAGTGGCCGAAGCAAAAAAGGCTGCTGAAGTTGCAAATGCTGCAGCAGAAGCAAATGCCGCGGCTATTCAAGCTGCTGTTGCTCAAAAAGTTGCCGCCGCAAAGGTATTTTTCAATATTAAAAAAAATAAGCATTTTAGGCTCGTACGGCACCAAGTCTTCAAGAGAGAGCTACTGTTGCCGATATGCCCTCCACATCCAAAACTTCTCAAGAGAAAGGCCCAACTGCAGCAGAAATTGTTGCCGCTGCCATGGCTAAAGCGAAAGCTCAAGTTCAAGCTGAACCTCCGAAGACTCGCTATCAATCAACTGCTGCTCAGAGAAGAGCTGCTGCTGCTAACGCTAGGAATGCAAAAAAGCAGCAGGCTGAAGCTGCTGCAGTTGCTGCAGCCGCTGCCGCCGAAGAAAGGAGAGAAGAAGCGCAAGCAGCAGCGGTGGCGAAAGAAACTAGAAAAAAGAGAGCCAAGAAGAGTAAGCCAGCTGAACCAAAAAAGAATAAAGAAGAGAGAAAAGCAGCTAGGAAAACGGCCCAGGAGGAAAAGGATATGCAAAAGAATCGTCTCCTCGAGAAAAGAAAGAAAAAGAATCAGATGAGGGCAAAGCGATTTAGGGAAAGATTTAAGAAGGTATTTTACACTTACTTTCCGTAAATACTATTTTTAGACAAAAAACGCTTTTGTTCCTCCAAAGTTTTTGACTGTTGAACAACAAACGAGAAAAGTCGTTCGTAAATTGGCAAAAATGTACAGACGCAACTTGAAAAAGAGTAGAATTTTGAGGAAATATGAAGAGCTTAAAGATGGCGGATTCTTTAAGAAATACTTTCCAAATGTGAGTTCTAAATTAAAATTAACACATTATTTTATAGAAATATCGTGAAACAGACGAGAATAACGCCACGCCAATGTCTCAATTTACTCAAAGTGGAAGAATGAGATTGACATTCGATCGACAACCTACATCTCATTGGAATCATTTTGATACTCTTGAAGCCGTAAGTAATATAAAATTCTCTCTCTTTCTAATCATATTTTAGTTGCAAGACGCTAAAGAAGATCGTAAACGACTTAGGAAGATTGAAAAAATGGTCCAAAGAATGCGTGCTAAGCTCAAAAAGCGGTGTTTCAAAGCTGCCAAGGTAAAATAATTTTACTAAAAGTATTAATCTATTTTTCAGCGACAAGTTTTAAAAGCAGACAGACGAATGCGATATGTTTTCTCTCAGGGCAAGTACCACCAAAGACTAACTAACAAAGGAAGACGTAGAATGATCACTCAGCTTACACAAATCCTGATTGATAGAGTTGAAAATTTCTTGGTGGGCCCTATATTTTAAAGCTTTTGATTTATATTTTTAGAAGAAGATGTATCCTGATGTGAAGAAGGATGAGGAGATAAGAAATAACATCGAAGTGCAACATAAGAAGAAGGAGAGACAGATTGCAAGAGTTATGCAGAGTATATTAGCGGAGAAGCAAGAAGAACTGGACAAGGAAAAAGAGAAATTGGCTGAACTTAAACTGCTAGCTGCTCAATCAAAACCAGAAATGCAAGTCATGAATAAGAAGTTTGTTGTGACTACTATGAAAGAAGCTCGACTGATCAAAGGCAAAGCAAAATTGGTCACTACTGTATCAAAGCAACCTATCAAGAGAATTTTCTCCAAACAGGTTATGGAGAGGGTTATTGTTACCAAGCGGATGACAATAATGGCTAAAAAGGCTGCTAAAAGAAGAAATAAATTCAGAAGATCTTCCAAGAGTCCACACAGCCAACAACCTCCACAAGACTTGCAGCAACAAGCAATCGTACAATCAGCTATCGTCCGTGCACTCAATCAAGGCGACTTGGCAATTCCTACAACAATCGCCTTGCCTACCATAACTGACGGAAGAATTGATACCCAAACCGAGATTGGTAGAATATTAGATGCTGCTAAAAACATTATTGGTCTTTCAGCCGATGATGTGACTTCTGCATATACGGCTGGATTAATGGTCTCCAGAGCTTTAGCTAATGCTGGAATATCTACCTACAGCTACACTGGTACTTCTTTCTTTGGACTTCCAACGACAAGCTTGGCAAGTATGCAGCCTAGTAATTTCTCTGATATTGCGAATATGGCTGGACCTTCATTGCAATTTGGAACGACTGCTTCTCATTGGGCGAATCCATCTCTTTCTGCGTTGTGTGGAGCTAATTTTTCTGCAGCTGGATCTTCAATGTCCGCTGGATCTGGAGTTCCTACTATGCAGGGTAATAATTATGGCAGATTCCTTCCTCCAGGAAATTTTGCTAATATACCTGCTACCGTATTGGCAGGTCTTCAACGACCGCCAGCTGCCGTACCAGCAATCGTCCCTCCAGCAATCGCTCTACCAGCAGCTAGCACATCTGTAATTACTCAAGCTGCTGTTCCGGCTACTCCAGCTCCCAGAGCTCAACCTATAGCTGTGGCAAAGAAGAAAGCAACGAAGAGAGATCCAAATAAGGAAAAGGCTTCAAATGGAATCAATGCGCTGACATTTGTTGCTCAAGCCTACTTTGATCCTACTCCCGATGAACAATTGATTGTTCGAAGACAAACACTAGATGCTTATGCAGTTAAGCGAGCAAGAAGAAAAGTTTGGGAAATGAGGAAAAGGAAAGAATTGGCTTCCAAAAAGAAGCTGAGAGCTAAAAAAATAGCCATGAATAACAAGCGAATTGTAACAGTTTCTAACGAACAAGAGCTCGTCTCTCATTTTTTGTCTGCTGTTAAAACTGGTGTCTCCACCTATAAAGTACAATATATCATCGAGGAAAAGAAGACAGATGAGAAGAATGAGAAAGAAAAAGAAATGGAAATTGAAGAAGATCTTTCTATTCAAGCAGTAGAGGATGTTCCCAAAAAGAAGGATAAAAAGAAAACCAAAGCTAAGGCTAAGAAGTCTTCTCCCAAGAAAAAAGCTGCTTCAAGCGCTCGAGACTCCGCTGAGAAAGATGATGCTATGGAGGTCGAAAGTGAAGTTGTTGTGATGAGTGGTGATGAAAGCGATGTGCCGACCAAGAAGATGAAGATGATAAAACAGTCCAAATGCACGGAAGAAAATTTTGGTAGCAAATTTAAATTGAATCTAATAATCCTCAAATTTCAGATGAATTAACTGCAGCAGTCGCCAGATTCAATGCATCAATCATGGCCAGAAGGGAGAAGACTGGTGAGATCGTAAAAGAGAATGTGCAAACTCAACGTCAACCACTAAGTCTCAGAGCCAAACGTGAAATGATTGAACGCTACACAAGGAACTTCAAAGAGTTTTTTTTCCCTAGTTATAGTGCCCTGAGTCGTCGGAAGATACTAGCACTTCAATTGCACAAGTTACGAGATTTATATTTCAAAGCAAAGAAAGCTAAAGTCTCTTTAACGAAGCTGAAGTTCTTGAAAAAGAAAATCTTTAAGCTACAAAAGCTTCGCGATATGGCTGTCCTCAGAAGCAAAGCCAAAAAGATACTCCGAGATAGAGAGACGAAAAATGCTCTTGAAGAAGGAAACGGCAAAATTTACATATTACAAAGAAAGAGGATGCTGAGGAAAATAAGGAATCTCAGAATAAGGAAAAAGAAGGCTAGATGTATAGAGCTTTTCAAGCTAGGAATGCAGAGGAAACGACATGCCATGAAGCTGAGAAATAAAAAGAAACCTGCTCCAAAGAGAAGCGAAATAGGAATAGCAGTTGCAGCTTATAAAACATTCTTGAAGAAGGTCAAGCAGTATCATGTTAAGAACACGCTCCATAAACTTGCAAATCAACGTAAGAAAAAGTACAGGAAGCTTGCTGCCGTTAAAGCTGGAGCCAAAAGGATTTTGGAAAAGCAAACAAAAAAAGCTTCTTCTTCAAAAGGCAAAAAGAATGATAACTCTGAGCCAAATCAAAAGAGGATAAAGGGCGAAGCCAGGTCAGAACAGAAAAAAGAGAAGAAACCTTCTGCTAAAACCGTTAAAGTGAAGACTAAAAACGTTGCTACTATATCTGATGGCGAGAAGAAGAAGAAAGAAGCAACAAAGAAAGTTGTTGTTGGAACTTTCAAACAGCTAACTTCTCATTTGACTGTAAAGAAGAGTGATACTTTGGCCACCGCGGGTACATCGTCCAAATCAATACTACCGAAATTGCCTCCGTCTTCTAAGAAGATGCCCAAAAGTAGTCCAATCAAGGAGACGCCATCGAAATATCCTCCACTTCTGTCAAAAAAACAACAGGTTTAAATCAGAAAAAAATATATTAATCATAAATGTTTAGATACCTATGCCTACTAAAATACTATCAAATAGAAATTTCGAGACTAATGATCAACTAGCCGTGGAACAATTGGTCGATGAATTGGCTACTTTTATTTCTTATAGACGTGATAAGGATCCAAACGAGGTTTGTCTAAAAATAACAATAATATAGTTGAGCTTATAGGCAAAAGAACTAGTAAGGCGGACTAAAATACGCCAGAATCAATATATATCTGAATCGCAAACTCCCAATGCTAAAAAGACTCGAATATCCGAAAAGCCAATTGGTGCCGGTAGAAGGAAAAAATTGGTTAAAACTAGAAAAATTACTGCCCGTGAGTTTAGCTCTCAAAATTCTTATAAAACTATTTTTCAGCCAGTCTTCAATCTCTTGTTCCATGCCAAACAAGAGAAGATTATCTGAGAAGCCTTTCTTCAGCCGTTGTCATGAACCAAATGTTGCAGAATCAGAAATATTGTCTAAAGAAAGAAGGTATATATCGTAAACAGAAAGAAGTACGCGAGTGCAGCAAAGAAGAATTGAAGGTATACAAGCAAATATGGAAAAGCCCCTTCTATGACGCTAACAAAATTAAACGTCTTCATCCTGAAGTGATCAAACGTCTTCAACAAGCTGAGGAGGAGTATCAAATAAAAAAGGCTAAGAAAGCTGCTCTTAAAGTTGCTGCAGCTGCCAGAAAAAGATCCAAAAGTCCAAAGAAGAAACAGCGTCCTGCTTCTAAGAATTCTTCTACTAAACGAAAACCTGATCAATCTCTACATTCTCTTGAGAATCAACTAACTGGACTCACTGTTACTCCAAAGCAACAAACGTCAACTAGCAAAATGCCTAGACCAACTGTCAAGGAAGTTGAACCATCTGCCAAAAAACCTAAGCCAGCAACAAATAAAGAATCAAAACCTACTGGAAAGAAAGCTGAATCTACTGGCAAAAGAGTTAAACCAGCCGACAAAACGCCTAGATCCGCAAGTAAAGAATCTACATCAACTGAAAAAAGAGCCAAACAAACTGGTAAAACAACAAAGTCAGCTGTTAAAGAACCGAGACCAGCCGAAAAGGGAACTGAATCACCTGTCAAAGAGCTCAAGCCAACTGAGAAGAGATTTGAACAAGTTGGAAAAGCGTCTAAGCCAACCGCCAAAAAGTCTGAAGCAATTTACAAAGAGCATAGATCAAGAAGCAAAAAATCTAAGCAAACTGGAGCTAAGTCAGCTGACAAAATTGCCGGACCAGCGGGTAAAGAAGGTAGAGTATCTAGAGCTGTTTCTGTAGAATCATTTTTTGCTGCAAGAAAAGCTGCAAGGGTAGCTGCGATTGAAGCTGCAATGGAAGCTAGAGCCAAAATTGAAAAAGTTAGATCAGCTTCTTTGCCATCCTTTTCTAGGAAGGTAGCCAAATTTCTTGTTAAAAGGCTTAAATCAACTGATAAAACGCCTAAATCAGCAAGCAAAGAATCTAAATCGGCTGGAAAAGAAGCTAAGTTAACTGTCAAACCAACAGGCAAGGAACCAAAACCCATTGGAAAGGAAGCTGCCAAAGGAATTAAGCCAGCTGAAAAGAGATCTGAACTAGCTGGCAAGGCGGCAAAATCTACTAGTAAAACTGCTAGATCAGCAAGTAAAGAACTTAAATCAACTGAGAAAGGAAGAAAGCCTGAATCAACTGGCAAAGCGCCTAGGTCAATTATTAAGGAGCCTAAACCAGCTGATAAAGGGCCAAAGCAAGCTGCCAAATCTGTTATTAAGCCGGCATTATCAGCAAGTACAAAACTCGGTGCTTCGGGATCAGCTAGATCTGCGGAGTCAGTTGTTAAACGTCGAGCTTCAACTAGTAAAGCTACTTCTCCTCAAGGTACTCCACTTAAAGCTTCAGTGGCCGAAGTTGTTGCAATTGCCGCCAAAAGACGTGCGGCTGAGCTCGCCAAGCTAAAAGCTGAAGCCGCGTCTATCAAAACTCCACAGAAAACAGCAGGAGCTATGAAAAAACCAGTTGAAGCTGTGTCAAATCTAGCTAAAGTTGTGCCGAAATCAGTCAAAGCTATACAACCTGTTGGATCTATGCAGAAACCAACAGATCCTGGGAAGAAGTTAGACAAGCCGTTGCAGAAAACTAAAGCATCTGTTGAAAAACAAGTCAAACCTCTGCAGAAAGCCGCTAAATCAATTCAACCAGCCAAAGCTGTGGAATCAACCGAAGCTGTTCAAAAATCAACTAAGCCTACACAGAAATCTAAAAAATCTGGATCAGCTGTGCCTGAAAAGCCACTACTAGACGCTTTTTCAAGACTATTAATCTCAAAGAAGAAAAAACTTAACAGACTCCTAAATTGTAATCCTAGGATGTCTAATGTACAACCCAAACACACTTTACTTCCAAAGAAGGAAGAGAATGAACAATCTCTAGATCAAAATTTGAGTGTAAAAGAGTGGCGGAAAAGAATTCTCAAGAAGCAAAAGATGCAAAAGGAGATGCTAGCCGCGTTGAACGATGATGTAAAAAGACCAAAATCTACGGCATTAAAGCTTTGGCCAAAAAATAGATATACTCAACTCAAAAGCTCAATCAAAGGAGTTACACCTGCTCAAAACGGTGCTACAATTTTGAAAAAGAGGCTGCAGGAACTAAAGGAGAAAAATCTTCTGAATTTTAATCGACGACTGGAAAAGCCAATATTGATTGACGAAATGTCTGGAATAAGCAGTTTGACCAAACGAGAGGAGGAAGTAGCTCTAAACTTTGGTACTTCGAGCATAACCATTACTGACTACAGACCATGGAAAGTAATGCATGCTCATTATAATAAAAATAATGGGCAAAATTGTGTTTTGAAATACGATTGGGAGAATTTGTATAACAAGAGATGGAACCCAGCTGCAAAAACTTATGGTTCTCGCTTCAAGAGAAAGAAGATTTACTGCAGAAAGCAGAGACGGGAAGATAAGATGAGGAAAGTTCTATCCAAATACAAAAAGATGTTTGAACGAAGGGTATTGGCTCAAAAAAGCTATATGAAGAACAAGCTCAAAGTAAAAGCTAAGAAGGCCCTCAAAAAACCAAAAGCTCTTAAAACATCTAAAGCTACCAAGAAAGCCATTACTCCTAAGGAGACCGCTGCTCTTAAGAAGGTTAAAACTGCGAAGAAAGCAATAAAGCCAGGAGATAAAATAACCGCGGAGAAGGTAGTAAATCCAGATCTTCAAGGTGGCTCTAAAGAACCAACTACTTATACAATAGCTGATTTCCAAATGGAAGTTGAAATTGGCTCTAAGAAAGCAATGGATCCTGCTGTTGATGTTCAAATGGAAGTCGATCAAGTCCAGCAAACTGCAGAGAAACAAGCTGAGCAGCATACTATTGCCACGGCTGTGGCTGCTAAGACGACAATAGAGAAAACTGTAGCTGATGCAAAAAAGACTGAAGAGAATACTACTGGTGAGATGAAAAAAGACGAAGCAACAGCAGTCGGTGAAGCAAAGAAGATTGTAAAGAAAAGAATGGCGAAAAAAATGGTTCCTAAAGGAACGAAAGGAGAATCAAAAATTGTGATCCTAGGAGAAAAGAAGACTGTGGAAAAAGGAACGAAAAAAACTGTCAACCAGCTTGGAAAGAAGATAATGAAAAAGATAGGAATGAATGATATAGCTGAAGGCAGAGCTGGAAGCAAACTCATAATCAGATGGAATAAAAATAAGAAGAAGCAGAAGAAGATTTTAGTCAAGAAAACAAAGCCTGGAAAAAAGCTTGTTGCTGATATAAAAAAGATTGGGCAGAAGACTATAACCAAAGTAAAAAAGTCTGGAAAGAAGCTTATTGTAAAGGTTAAAAAGCCTAAAAAGTGTCTCGCCAAAAAGAATAGAAAACATCATGAAAAAAAGATTGTAACCAGTGCAAAAGAAGGTGAAAATGCAGTACCAACTGCTAAAGGAGAGGCAGCAACAAAATCACCAGAGAAAAAGAAGCCTGGAAAAATGATTATGCTTACTTGCGAAAATGTGAACGCAAGGCTTTTGAAAATGGATCCGTTAAAGGCAGAGGTCTTCGTGAACAACCTATTGACCGAATTGCTTAAGCATACCGATTTCTTCTACCGAAACAAAGAAGTTCTTAATAAGATGGATCCTAACAAGCTCAATCCTGCAATGGTCATGTTTTTGAAAAAGAAGAGACGTAATGAGCTTATGGCTCTAACAAAAGCTGAGCAAAAGAGACTCAAAGCGGTGGAAAAGGACAAACAAGAACTTCTGGCAATTGAGAGAGAAAAAATCCGCCAAGATAAGCAGAAGGCACAAGAAGGAAAAGCTAAAAGGCTTGCTAAAATAACGGCAGCAGAAGAAGAACAAGCAGCTACCAAAACAAAGGCTGAAGAGGAGGCAAGGCTAGCAGCTGAAGTAAAAGCATTACAAGAAGCAAGAATAGCAGCAGAAATAGCAGCAGTAGAGGCATCAGAAAAAGCAGCAGCAGAGAAAGCAGCAGCCGAAGAAGAGATAGCAAGATTGAGAGCAGAAGCTGGACGAGCAGCCCAACCGGCTGCCGAACAACAAGCAGAAGCACCACCAGTCGCAGAGCCGCCTAAAAAGAAGGTTGGAAGACCTCTAAAGCTGAAGACAAGATTAGCCATGAAGAGAGCAGAAGAAGAGAGAATTAAACGTGAAGAGGAAGAAAGAAGGATAGCAGAAGAGGAAAGAAGAGTGGAAGAGGAGAGAAGGCAAGTAGGCGACGTGGAGAGACAAATACAAGAAAAAGAAGAAGCAGTAAGAAGAACAGAAGAAGAGGCAAACAGAAAGATTGGAGAAGCTAGAAGATTGAAAGAAGAGGAAGAAAGGAAATTTGAAGAAATAGCAAAAAGATTGAGAGAGAAAGAGGCGAGGAGATTGGAAGAGGAAGAAAGACGTCGGGTTGAAGAGCAGATACGAATAGCAGAAAAAGCAAGGATTATAGAAGAAGAGAAAAGAATTGAAGCAGAAAAGATTCAAATGATGCTCAAAGCCAAAGAGGAATACGAAGCCATTAAAGCCAAAATGGAATCCGGACAAGAACGTAGGTTTTATATTTATTACAAAATTAATAATTCAATTTTCAGTCAGCTTCTACGAAATCTTTGTGGAGAGCAACTACAGAGTCGAACAAGAAGAAAGAAAGAAGGCTATACTCGCAAAGAAGAAGGCTGTAGCTGCTGCTAAGCTTCAAAGGAAAAAGAAACTGGAGACTGAGAAAGCGAAATCGATTGAAGCAGCGAAACCAGCATCGACTAAGCTTCAATCCAATCAGCCCGCGAAGGCTACATCCAAAATGCCAGCAGCTGCTCAATCTAAAGAAGCCACAGAACAACAAACTGAAGGAAAGGCAGGCAAGACGGTTGTCAAACCAACTAAAGCTGGCCCTAAAAAGTTGGCAAAGAAAGTTCTTGACGAGGCAGAAAAAGAAAAAGCACCTGGAACTGTTAAGAAGTTAGTAAAGAAAGCAGCTAGCCAGTCAGCAGCCGATGGACAAGGCACGGATTCTGCTGCAGTACAAGCTAAGAAAAATACTGGAGCTGCCAAGAAGACAGTTAAGAACCCTGCAGTAGATCAAGTAAAGAAAAAGGCTGTAAAATCAATTGGTGAAGCGTCCAAGGAGCAGGGAGCAAACAAGGATTCTGCTATGGACCAAGCAAAGAAGAAGATAAAGAAGCCATTGGATCCAGCTGCTGTTCAAGTTAAGACAAAAATCTTGAAAAAAGCTGAAGTAATTAACACTGAAAACAAGTCAATGATCATAATAAAGGCAGATGAATTGACCAAGAAACAAGGCGAATCTGCTGAAGTCAAAGCCAAGAAGAAGAAGGTTGTAAAACAAAAAGATGATGCGGCCAAAAAGCTGAAAAAGACTGGTGCCGTGGCCCAAGCTAAGAAAAAGATCATGAAAAAGAAGGGCATATCAGTTGAAAAGCGAATCAAGAGAATATCTCAAAGTCAAGTCAAGAAGAAATCCAAGAAAACAAAGGTGCCAATTATTAAGAAGAAGCTAATCGAGAAAATTATTGGTGCTGTTGTCAAGAAGAAATGGGACAAGAAAACTGTAAGCATTAAAGCTAAGAATGCTGCCACACTACTGAAAAAGCATCTAACCCTTAGGCAAATGAAAAGGAGATTTATGACAGATAAGAAAAAGTTCGAAATTGGCAAAAAGGAAGTATGTATTTCCACTAAGCTCGAGAAGATCTTGCAGCTGGCTCTCGAGAAAAAGCCAAAATCATTGCTAAGTGTTAAGATTGGAGCTCTTAAAGAACGTATTATTCGCTTAAGAATGAAAGAACAAAAGAGAAGTATTAAAATCGAGAAGATGAAGAAGGCTATAGCTAAAGCTAAAGGCATAACCAAGAAGGAGAGTGACCTGAAAAAGAAAAAGTCTTCCAAGAAGTTTAAGGAGAAGAAAGAAGGTGAAAAACCTGAAAAGCTGAAGGATGGAAAGAAGTTGAAAAAGAAGAAGAAGACTGACGAGAAGGAGCAGAAAGAGAAAACCGATAAGGAAGGCAAGAAACTTAAAAAGGAGAAGAAGTCAGAGAAAGTTGACGAGAAGAAGAGCAAAAAGAAGGATGAGAAAAAACTAAAAAAGAAAAAGCCTGAGCTTACCAAGAGCTTAGAAGAGAAGGATGACAAAATGGAGGTTGAAATTATGTTCGCCAGTGAAAACCCTAATAAGAAGAAAGTAGAAAAGTCTGCCGAGAAGTTAAAAAAGAAAAAGGAGAAGAAATTAAAGAAGGATGAGGGTGTTGATAAGACAAAAGATGAGAAAACTAAAAAGAAGAAGGAAGCCGATCAATCCGAGAAGAAGAAAAAGAAGAAGTTAAAGCAGAAACAGAGAGATGATCAATTGGAAAAGAAGCTAGGCGAAAATCATGAGAAAGGGAAGAAGATCAAGAAATATAAAAAGAAGGTTGCCGAGAAGAAAGAAGACGAACAAGTTGACAAAGAAGTTAACAAGTTGAAAAAGAAGAAGACTAAGAAATCCAAACAGAAGGAGGGAGGTGAGCAGCTTGAAGGGGAGAACGCCAAGAAGGAAAAGAAGGCTAAGAAGAAGGAAGATGCAAAAACTGAAAAGAAAAAAGTCAAGAAACTGAAGAAAAAGATTGGCGAGACAGAACAACAGGCAGGAAATAAGGAAGGGGAGCTTGCTTCGCAGGAGAAGATCCTTAAGAAGCTAAAGAAAAAAGAAGCTGGAAAGCCTGAGTTGCAGAAGGGTGGCGAGAAAGCAATAGTTGAAAAGCTCAAAAAGCAGAAGTCCTCTAAGGAATCTACACAGAAGAAAGAAGGCGAAAACCTGAAGAAGAAGCTTGTCAAAAAACCCAAGGAGAAAGATGGAAAAACGTTGGAAGACGACAAGGTTAGCAAGCTGTCTACAAAGAAGGGAGATACAAAACTGAAGAAGAAGGCTACTGCGATCTCTAGTGAAGATGCTGTCGAGAAGCTTGCAGAAGGCCAAAAGTTGAAACTTAAGAAATCTGGTGAGAAGATCTCTGGCAAAACGAAGCTTGTAGCCAAATCAGCTAAGCCTACCAAAGAACTCGCACAGAAGAAGGGTGAAGAAAAAGTCAAAAAACTTATGAAAAACCATGAAATGAAGAAAATGGAGAGAGCGATGAGGAAATTGAATAAGAGAGTAGCGAAACAAGAGCGTACAAGAAGGAAGATTGCGATGGCAAACGAATTGCTCAAGCAGCTTGTCACCAAACACAAAGAAAAGATGGCTAAACTCGTTAAAAATAAGCAACTCAAACTTCAAAAGGCTGGCCCTCAACCTATAATTTGTCTTCCAAAGCCTCCCTTGGTTGTAAAGTCTGTAGTGAGAGTGCGAAACAAGAGGACTCGCAAGCTGATCAAGGTCATAAAGTGTAGATCCAAGAGAAAGGTTGCTCCGAATGACTCTACTACAACAACTGAACCCGTTGTTATTGTTGCTCCTGATGGAACTGAGATACTTGAAAAAGTCCAAAAAGCGAGTGACAGAAGACATCAAAGAGAACAACTAATGGAAAAACGCTATCAGAAGTGGAAGGTCAAGCAACTGAGGAGAGACAAGAGATGCAGAAAAAATCATACAGCGGATATTCTGGACTATGAGAAGTTCTTGAGGAGCTACAAGAGGGCTATAAACATTAAATGTTATTACGACTACAAGCAAATGGTCCTGAGAAATACTACAAACAAAGGCACCAGAGCTCTTTATCGAGGAGGAATGAAGGCCAAACTGCGGTTGCAAAAGGCTCTTATGAGGCGACTAAGAAGACGCCGTCTCAGACATAAAGAGAAGAAACAAAAGAAGAAAGAAGTCTTTGATAAATGCGTTGATGAACTGGCAAAGAAAAATAACATTTCAAAGGATGCCGCAGAGAATATGTTGAAAAAACGAATCCGTCTTCCATACCGTCATCCAACTGAACATGAGTAAGCATTTGCTTTGAATATATCTAAAAATTTATTTCAGAATGGCGCTTGTGAGAGTGAGAGATTATTTCGAAAGAACTCTCAAACAATTGGACGTAGACAGAAAGACCCTTGAACTCTTCGTAGAATATATGAAGGCTAATGATCCTGAAGGCTATAACAATATGCTACTCGACATTGCACGTGACGCAGGTAAATTATTCTTAAAATCTTGCTAAAAATGTATTTTCTTAGAACCTACCGATACAAAACGAGTCCTTGAGTTCAAGAAATGGCATCGAATTCGTACAACTTTGCTCGAACCACCAATCGATGTTCCAAAAGAGTGGAGTGTCTGCCATATTGAAGGTAACGATGCAATGATTCTAAATCCAACTCCTGAAGAAGTTAACGAAGCATTATTTGTAAGTTTTAATATAACTTTATCAATTGACCTAATTTATAGACTAAATCGCCATTCTGGAAAGGACCTAAGATTCCTGCAAATAAGTACAATATCAGGATTATGAAGAACGGTGCGGTGACGTGCGACAAGTTGGTTTATTAGGGATTATTAGAATAATTGAAACCTTCAGAGACGAAAAATGGAGACCATTGAACTTTTCTACTGAGCATATTAACTACGCTAAAGTAAAACAATGGGCCAACATGCAGCATCTTGATAAAGTTCAAGGAGAAGTCGATGAAGCATGGGAAGAATATATAAAAGAGCAAGGACCCGAGTAAGTCTAGCATTTAGGAACTACTCTCATTTCCAAATTTAGAGTGCCAATATATTTTGTTTCACCTGATGAACCAGAGAAACCAGAAAAACAAACAACCCGAGGAGTTTCTCGTCGTTGTCGTGAAAAACTGAAGGAAGATGAAATTGCCTATGTAGGAGAGATTGGAAGACCAGCTATAGAATTCATCGGTAAGAGATATCTTTATAAAATAAGCTAACACTAATTTAGATACTTCTGATTCGGCAATGAATGATCCAGAATCAAAAGCAATGTGGTTATCTGTTAGGGAAATGTTGGCTACTTCTTACAAAAGTATTTACGATACAAGTTGTATCATGATAAAAGCCTTGTAAGTCTTCAAAAAAAGACCAAAAACGAAAAAATTTTAGTAACATGATGTCCAGCTCACTTATACCAACTTCATATGAAAAAAGAGCTGCTCATAGGAAAAGACACCAAGTTCTTGAGCAACAACAACTGCGACAGCAACATCAACAACAACATCAATATCAACATCAACATCAACAGCAACATCAACAGCAACAGCAACTGCAACTGCAACAGCAACAGCAACAGCAACAGCAACAGCTACAGCAGCAACAGCAACAGCAACATCAACATCAGCAACAGCAACAGCAACAGCAACAACAACAGCTACAGCTACAGCAGCAACAGCAAAAGCAACAGCAACATCAGCAACAACAACAGCAACATCAACATCAACATCAACATCAGCAACAACAACAACAACAACAACAACAACAACAACAGCAACAACAACAGCAACAACAACAGCAACAACAACAACAACAGCTACAGCAGCAGCTGGTGCAGATACCACCGGTTGAATTGGCACCACCTCCTGCAGTTCCGAAACCAAAGGTTAAGGGTGGTAAGCTGCCAGCAAAAAAGAAGGCTCCTCCACCTAAAAAGAAAGTACCACCTCCTAAGCCAAAAGGAAAGAAGGCTAGCAAAGCAGCAGCAGCTAAGAAACAACCCACTAAGAAGGCTTCACCAAAGCCACGCACAGCTCCAAAATATCCTCGCCCACCCAGAACACCTGTTCAAAGTGACATTATGTACGAACGAAACCTACGTAGAGCAATCCAAGAAAGTCTAAAAACTATGCCATCCACTAGTAGGATATAATCATATTTATTACTTACATTTACTAAGATGGAAACACTTCAAATGTCGGTAGTTTGTTAAATTTGCCGGTGTACTCCACATGTATCTAGAACTCAATCATTCGGTTGAACTTTGGAGATCTCTCTCTATTGTATTCTCGCTTAGATTGCTGATTTTACTTATATTGTTCCCTATCAAGGCAAGACACTGGCTGTCCTTGCACGGCCGGTTATGCGATCTCGCTGTGCCATTAATTTTTCTTATTATATATACATTGATTACTTGTATGATTTTTAAAACATAAATTCTGTATATTAATAAAAGTGTGTAATTAAACACTAAATAAAAACAATTGGCATCAGGTTATACGAACTAACAAAAGGGTGGTTAGATATGAGGATGAAAAGAGCTCCAACTTGAAAATTGAAAGAAATCCATGCCTTTTTCCATCTATTTAGGCTCAAAAAAGGATTATCGAGGCTCGACGAGGCATTTGCTACAGAATTTCTTCTCGAGAATTCTTCTTCTTCTTTTAGCTGTGAACGAACCGGCATCAAAGCCACAATAGTGAGAGGAGCTTTTAAAGTTCCAGATGCAATGAAACGAAGGAGATCTCTGAAAGCTAGAAGTTATTCTTTAAAATTTCTGGACTTATCTTTTCTATCAGCCGATTGACCCAGCTCTATGAAAAAATATAATCAACTCAATTCCATGAGAATAGAAAGGGTAAGGCTTGGATTTTAAGGAGTAACCATTCCCATGCGGCAAAACGATGAATGCTACTGTCAGTTTAGTAGACATTCAAGCGTGTACCAAATGGGGGTTGGTTATTTCTCTAAGGCAAGAAGCTGTGACTGCAGCCAGACAATCCAGATATTTACGAACGTGCTCTTGACGACGTTTCAGTATACATCTAAATTATCTGGGTTTTGTCGTCCTTGGGAGGAGTTTAAAGTGTATAAAGGGAATCAGAAAACCGTCCCCATGCGGCAAAATGATGAATGCTACTGTCAGTTTAGTAGACATTCAAGTATGTGCCAAATGAGGCTTAGTCATTTCTCTAAGGCAAGGAGTTGTGACTACAGACAGGTACCCAAGATATTTATAAACATGCACTTGATGACGTTTTAAAAATATCGCTGGTACCTGGATTACGTCTTCCTTGGGAGGATCAGTAGGGGAGCGTGTCTCTTTGGCTGTTGATCAGCAAAGGGAAATCGCCTGGAACTCGACATAAATGAGGCGTCTGTTGAGCTTGAACTGCGGAGATAGTTTGTTGTCACGCTCAATCCAATTCCCAAAAATTGGAAGCAATTCTACTTTTTATGCGCTTTCCATCGCCGAGGCACCTGTAAAATGGCAATAGCCTATAGAAAACCAAAGAGATACAACTTTTTCTAACTGTGATCGAGCCACAAAAAATACTGAGAGAAACTTTTTGAGGGATAACCAGATCCAGGGATAAGGCGATGAATGCTGCTGTATTAGAAATCATTCAAAAGCTCTACCAACGGAGGTTGGTCATTTCTAAGGCAAGGGACTGTGACTACAGCCAGGCGATCCTAATATCTGTGAACGTACACGTACTGACGCTTCACAAATATACGAGTCGCCTGGATTTTTTCGTCCTTGGGAGGGGCAGTAGAGGAGAATAATCAGATAGACTATTTCGGATACTTTAGGTTAGATAGAAAAGGTCCCTTCAAAGAATCAAGTCCGACCTGCCTCTTTCTATTTTCCCAGGCCCGAAGCTGACAAAGACTAATTCAAGGGTGAGTCTGCCCTTTTTTGGGTGATGTAATCTCAAAGAACCAAACAAAGGACTACAGTAATCCCAGACATCCGCTTCTCATGAGCGAATGCGGCTGTGCCAGTCGAACTGGGCCGAGAGATTCGAAGGAAGCAAGAATGAATCGCAATGGCTCAGTACTCCTGATAGACACTTCGATGAGATCCCAGATAAAATATTGGACGAGGAAAGGAGGACTCTGGAGATTCTGGTGAAGTCTGACACTTCTTGCGAGGGACCAGAGGACGGACAGAAAGAAGACGATGCGGTGTGGAGAATTGATTGCTCATTTTTGGGGAAAAGAAGTCGCAGAAGATTGACTATTAGGAAGTCCACTAAGTGTCAGGAGACACAAAGAGTATATAGGTCTAGCTGATTGATAGGGAAATTTACGACTCGCCGGATTTCGCAAAACTTGCAGACCAAAAGGTTTGAGAGCCACATCTGGCTGGCCTCAGTCATAAATACAAGAGGAGATCTAGCATAGGGAGATGAAATCTATAAACAACTCAAATGTTTCGGCTCCTTCAAAGGACCTGATCGAACTTCACCTGCCAGACGCGCATGACTCAACGCCGACAAAGGATGATTTGGAATGAGTTAGCCCTTTTTTGGGTGATGTAATCTCAAAGAACCAAACAAAGGACTACAGTAGCCCCAGACATCCGGCTCTCACGTCGAAAGAGAAGAGAGAGGTCCTACAGCAACCCCAGACATCCAGTTTTCATGGTTTGAGACAAATCTATATTGTCTCTATGCTTAGACGGATTTCGGAATGACCATTCTGTTTGAGAGATAGACTACTGAACCCACCTGAAGAGAAGTTAAAGAGGAGTCCCAGAGGAGAGAAGAGGAGAGGAATTGGACGACCAGCCGCCCTCTGTCGATTGAAGTAGAGAAATGGAATGGTCTGGAAGCAAAGTGGGAAGAACTAATAGAGTTGAGGTGAGCGTTGAGTTGCGAAATGGTTTCATGCTTTTGTATGACGGATATGGCAGTAGGGGATGTAGATTCCTGAAAAGTGGAAGTTATTCTTTGAAGTTTAAGAATAAACTTATCTTTTTTGTCACGTATCTACGAGAAAGAAAAATATGGTAGAATTGGATTTTATCCTTGTTCCTTGCGAGTCTTGGAGAGAAGCAATCGAGCAGGACAATTAGCAGACTACTTCGGTTTCATCGGTGATCGTCTAGTAGTTGAGAGTAGTTGCGATGTCTGTTGTAATGGAACTGCGGACGGTCTGGGACCGTTGGGGGGAGCTCCAAATAAATCAATGAGTCCAACAGACTTGGAATTCTGCCAATTATGAAATAGGCCTGAAGATTCTAAATTTCTCACAAAAGATATGTGCATAAAAGTTTGATGATGAATAGAATGGATGTGTTCAGCGCTCAGAAATCCCGTTTCCCGGTCCAAAATTTCATCCCGCAACGAGAAAAATTTTTTTAAAATTGTTATCGGGATTCCCGAAACGGGATGTGATTACAAAAACCCCATTACCGCACAAAGATGGTCACAGCACAAAATTTAAATGGTCATTCAATATCAGGACGTTTCTCGCGTTAATAAACACATGGCCAGAAGGTAATGAATAATAATTTTAGAAATAAAAAATTCATTATATTACACTGTCTGCACTTCATTCAAATGCAAAAAAAATTTCGATATCGAACACCGACTGCTGCTCTCCCTTTGTCTCTGTAGGAAAGAGTTCTTTGAGTCTATTCGAGGAGAGCCTGGACCTTTAAGACCACGTGCTGTCATTGTCTTATACCCTGCGGCTAGACTTCCCTGGTTTCTCTCCGTCTTTTGTTGAATAAGTTCAGATTTGATCAGATATTGCTATTTCTGATTATCGGTGAATCGCATCTATGCAGTGTCCTGATAGTAGCCAAAAAAAGAATCTCTAATGTGTCATTTTTGCCACCAAATCATTGTAAAAATAGTAGAGAGATTGCTCATTATTGCAATCATCATGTGGGCGACGGGTGATTCTATTCCTGTCTCCTCTCCTGACTCGGTTAAATTATATCTTTCTCCATTTCTTCTCAACTCTGGTCGATCTCAAGCATGCTGAACTATTTCAATTGAAAGTAGTGATCTGTAACTAGATGGACCTGTCAGGCTTCTAGCTAAATGTTGTCAAAGCTTCTCGATCATTTCACGAGACGCTCTATTTCTGCAAATTTGTAGATTTTGCAGAGTAGATATTTCAACACTTTTTCCGTAAACAGATGGGCGCTTTTTCTGTCTCCGTCTGTCTTGGCCGGCCGGCTGGCTGGTCATTTTTCCAGTTTTCACTTCATACAACGTTGAGAGATATTTCCGTTATAATTCGGAATAACTTGCCGAATCTAGCAAGTCTTTCAATACCTTTCACTATCGAAATACCCAACCCTTCGGAATGAGAGTAAAAACTCTGATTTCTAGCCGAAAAGTCTGCGATCACACATGTGTAATTTTCCTTTTCACAATTATGTACCCAGACCGTACCTCAGCATAAAAATAGCGGGAGGTGCCGGCTCTACCGTTGGTCTTTCGACTTCCTCTTTTGTTTCATTATTGAGAAGAAGTTCCTTTCTCATTTGATCGTGATATCTTTGTCTTATAAAAATCAGTAGAGATCGCCAAACTACAGAGCCTGTAGACTGTCGTCCAGCAGTCTGGTCTGAGTGTCGAACTATTTCTCCAGTCACTTAGTCTCAATATCTCCAGTCCACCAAAATGCCCATCTCTTTCTGCAAAAATTCTAAAAAGAATTGAATTCCCCTTTTTGAATTCTCTCTTTTCCTTGTTAATGAGCACATTACAGGTGTCCGCCATGTGGGATCTCAAACTCTTGGGATTGGCCCTTTGCCTTTTTTGCACTATCGATTTAATTTCGACCGAGCAACTCACTACTGAGCCGACTATTAACATGAAAATTATTTCTACTGGAACTTTTGCTAATAATGCTACGAAAGTCTACAAGGTTGATACCGAGGATATTTTGGGTGGAACAATCTTAGGTGGCCTCTTTAATTTCAAGAAAGAACAAAATTTTTTAGAGTCCCTTATCGCTAAATTCGTGAACAGCTGGAACGAGCTGATGAACGAGGAAGAGGAGCTGGAGATCGAGAAAGAGAAGCTGGAGAACAAACAGAATGGTTGTAAGAAGTTGCAATCCTCCTTCCAGGGTATTAATTTAGCTGGTTTAGTCTCAATTTTTCGAATTTAGATAATATCTTGGTGATCGAACTTGATAAGTTTCTGCTCGGCTTTATGTCTGCGGCTGTCGTTTATATGATTAATTAGTAAGACTCTTAAATTTTTCTGTTATCATTTTGTTAAGTTATCTGGGAATTCCTCAATAGCATCAACGTCGTCATGGTCGTGCGTGATTTTTCTGGCTTCAGTTCTCCTCTGTTCATTAACTTCCTTCACTTCAGTTCAAATGCAGTATTCTACCAACGAATTCTCCCGTGCTCATAATTCAAAACTCGCAATATTTACTCCAATGCTCTTATAGTCTGTTCATAAAAAGCTGACATCCTTCGTATCCAAGAAAAGATTATCGCGGCGGAACCCATTTTATCCTTAAATAAATTTTAAGATAAAAATGGGTCGCGCCGCGAAAACCCCTTTTACTCGGAACTTCAGCTGTCGTATTTTTTTATGAACAGACTATAAATGTCAGTTTCAACGTTTTGATAAATTTTTGTCCTATCAACTTCTTCAGAAACATTTAAAATGCCTAAAATATAAGAAAAGCTACTTTATGCACAGAGAAATTTAATGTTACACAATAGAGCAGTACACATATCCCTCGGACAACGTGAAGGCGAAGATTCTTATGGTTTGTTTACCTTCAAATTGGCAACATCAATATGTAGAAGAATTGTAACTTTCTGCTAGATAGAAATGGGCTAAATTTTAAAATTGGAATCCGTTATCGGCCATAAAGCTGCCATTGGATGTGACTCTTTAGATAGATTAATGACTCAATGATTCTAAAGCTTTCAAAGTGCATACACCTCTAAAAACAGAAAAATTGTTTTTAAAATTCCCTAATAGACATGCACCACAGGTTCCTACGTCTAGCTTGGTTTGTTTTAAAGTTTTGACTAATTTTCAACATTTTTGATGTTCTACAAAGTTGCAGCTTTTGGTCTCATCTATTAGATTATAGAACATCAAACATTATAAAAATCGCGAGAAGATTTTGAATATTAAGCGAGAAATTGAATTGTGGATTTTTTATAAGAGGATTTGGAATTCATAAATGTAAAATTAATATTTTTATTTCAGTTTTTTGTATTATAACAAACTATTACCGTATTAAAGGGACAGTACAGCGCCTTTTACTAGTTGATTTTATTCGGCGCAAAATAATTCGCTGAATTCAGAAAAACGAAATTCTGAAAGACTGAAAATAAAACAAAAAGTGGGCATGATAGTAACCCAGTATTCATGTTCGCCCACACGTTCAAAATTTTCATCACATCTAGTGTAAGTCGCACTTTTGGGTCCTGCCGCGATTACTGTAGCTACAGTAATTCTGTAATAGGTATTGGACTGTTCCTTTTTAACTCTCATGAAACTGTGCTTTTATGTTTCAATCAGGGAGTACTTTAATTGGAAATAATAGATATACATTAGAAATTTGAAAGCGTAATGTTAAATATGTAGTTATTACGTAAGAGACTAACTTTGACTCCTACTTCGCTTTCATTCTTTATCCTACACCGGTGGTGAGCGGCTGCTCTCTCTGGTGCTCTCGATGTGCTTTTATTTTTGTTTGCTATTCTCTTGTTTTTTTTCTTTTGTCGCATTTTCTTCCTTTTCTATCACTTTATTGTTTTCTATTTGGTTTATTTGCAGGCAATTGTAAAACGAGCCTCTACCACCAGTCCTTCCATCGACACCAATACTCCTCCTAAGAAACAAAGATCTCTCTCGGTTAGTCTAATTTTGCTTTTAATCTTTAATTCTAGGCAAAAACTGAAGTTGTAGGAGCATTGTCTCGTTCTGCTATAAACTAGCAGAAGCAGGCTAGAAAATTAAATTGGATTTATCCTTATTTTCAGGAAAATCGTCGTCCCGTCAGAACTCGAACAGCTCCAATCAGATATGATGAATTCAAAATTCGAGTTAGTTAGATTTTTTTCTTTAATCATAGTTTCAGACTGAGGCTGCTGCTAAAAAAGTACCGATTGAGCAGAAAATTTCGGATATTATCAGTTCCAGTGTGAATCCCTTTTTTAGTTTCTTAGTATTTTATTTTCAGTCGTCTGGTGGAAGTGGCATACGAAATCTCGAATTTACTATGGATTTAAGAGAAAATGTTGGAAGACTAGT
Source organism: Oscheius sp. JU1382 (assembly GCA_932521405.1). Classification (NCBI taxonomy): domain Eukaryota; kingdom Metazoa; phylum Nematoda; class Chromadorea; order Rhabditida; family Rhabditidae; genus Oscheius; species Oscheius sp. JU1382. The sequence continues at coordinate 2,826,957 of OW051480.1, forward strand.
TTTCAAAAGCTGCATCACTGCTTTCATCTCGAAGCTTTCTGTCGTTTCCGAAAAAGAGGACGTGAGTTTTTTTTTGCAAAATAATTTTTCTTTTTAGGAGTGTCTGCCTCTTCTTCCTCATTGCCACGAGAAGGAGAAGAAGATTCCTGGTTTTGGCAAGTTGGACACCTTCTCAAACCATCTGAAGAAGTTCTTGTTGATGCTCGGCTTTCTGAAGACTCCGCTTGCAATTACGGCTGGAAAGGAAGTCAAAGAAATCGAAGAAGAAAATGCCAAACTTTCAAGCTGAGAGCTCTTATGGATGAATACTACTCCTACAGTCCTCCGGTCGAGTTAGAAGGAAGTGCTGCCGCCACTATTCACGTCTTCATTACCTTGACGGCCAGTTTTTTGAAATTCGAAATCATTTCTTTTTCAGAATATTGTGCTTCGCTTGGACGGAGACAATTCAAGTCATCTCTATGCGATGCAAATTAGAAGTATCGTCATCAAGTTGATGGAAGTCTACTCGAAAATCAACGAGGGAAATACAAAGATCAAGAAGTATCTGAACTTTTTCTTCAGTCTCAATGGAAAGGTTAGTTTCATTTTCTTAGCTTTTATTCAACTTTTCAGATATCGCTGTCACTATGTCTTCTGCTACAACTTCGCCCTTCGAAGCCATGGAAATCTCCCCTTCTCAGACTCGCCGTCGTAAGTCCACTTGTGAACTGGAAAGAACTCCTGCCAACAAACGTCGTCAAGTGGAGAAGGAGGATCGCTACGAATTAGTCTTCAAAGGAGGCATTCCCGCCCCTTCGAAGCCCGATTTCACTCTCTGTTTGGTCAGTTTTTCTTTTCTCCCTCAACTCTTCTTTAAGAAGTTGTACGCAACGCTGAAGGGTTCCTCAAGAAGAAGGATAATTCCGACTATCATCTCTTCTACCAAGTTCCCTGCTATCGAACCCAACTCTTCCTGTTTGCTATGAGTCGACACTCAGAGGGAATTCCTATCGAAAACATGGCTATGCAAGGAGAGCCTGTTTCACCGGTCAAATCAGTCAGTTTTTTGGAATTTCTTTTCTAAAATAATCTTTTCAGGGAAGATGGAAACAGGGTGGAATTGAAATGTCAGATTATCTTTCACTTAAAGACGGCCTCGAAGTGATCGAAGATTTTCTGTCGATTAGAAAAGCAAAATTCAACCTCCAGAAGCTGCTGAGTCTTCTTGTAAACGAGGAGCCGGTCAGTTTCTTTTAAATCGCCTTTAATTCAATTGCAGAAATCCTGCTACAACCAGTTCAAATCTGCAATGACAAGACAGCAATACGACGAGCTCGTGATGATTCTCCACATGACCAGATACTTCCATCTAGAAGGGTTTGTCGGTGATTTAAGCTTCTAATTCAGCCCTTTCTGAAATATTCGTTCATAATTCTTGTATAATTATGTCTATTGCCTTTGTCTGTAATGTAACCAATAAAATTCATAAATAGCATTGTTTTTTGAGTTTTTAGGGTGGCATGTTGGTTTTAAGCACTTTAGCAAACTTTTCTGCCCAATTACGTACTTTTCTTCGAGAAAATTGCCCATAAATTTTGGTTATAAAACCTCAGAGTAATCAGCGCCCACTCCTTCAGCCGTTTGAACACAATGAACGGAGTTGAATACGACATTGATCCTTTATTTGCCTTCATCTTATCACTTCCTATTAGCGCATTTATCGTTTTCCTCTTCCTCTTCATAGTAAGTTTTGTTTATTTTCAAAGAATACACCTCAGCTAATTCGTCAAGCCAGGAACGATCCTCCACCTTGTATCGGCGTAGCTCAAGCTCAACAACAATGAGGCCGAGAAGCAGCTGGTCAACGAGGCCCTGCTTGAGAAGGATTCTGAAGAAGTTCTTCTTAAGGAAGTGATTCGAATCTTTTCTCTACTTTCCCGCCTTTCTTGCGTGGCACTGATTGAGTTTGTAATTATTTTTGACAGTAAAAGTTCATACTCAGTCCATTTGGTTTATGACAAAAACTGCCTGATTCGACACCAACAACGCGACATCCAGCGTAATTTATTCGGCATTCTCAAGTTAAACAGAAGACTAGAGCTAAAACCACGAAATGGAAATACTTTTTGGTCAGGTTTATTGGCGAATTATCCAAGAGGAGCAACGAATGAGTAGCTGCACTCTTCACTGACGATTGCACACTGTTTTTCGAAGTCCATAGACCAAGTCTTCAGTTCAGATTGGCTAGCTCCAATTGGAACACAGTTGTGTTTGACACCAACTTTGAATTCATAATTGCCGTCCAAGGGTCCATCGCCGCCGCCATATCTCGTATGTAAAGTATCCGCGTATGTCCCTTCTGCAAAACCAGCAATAGATGTGACGTTGTCATCGGCTGAGAAAGTGTCCTTCTAAAGGATTTTTTTGAGATTTCATAGGCATTTTTTTATTTACCTCCCACAAGTCCAGTCGGAAGCTGTATTTGCCGTATTCAGGAGGGCATTCCAACTTGTAGTCGATCTTGATCTTAGTGAACTTTCTCTCAGTCGCAGTCGCCATCGCCATGAGAGCAAGGATGCAGAAGATTTTCATTCCGAGTGTCTGAAACAATTTAATTTTGTTCCTGAAAAAGAGAATTAAAAACGCACCAATCGCAAGCGAAAGATTCAGCCAAGTGAGGGCTTCTTTCAGAAGAAGGCTGCTTAATAGTCTCTTTGGGAGGAGGAGTCCGCTTTAACTGTCTTTTTGATGGTAATTTCTCATGGGGAACAATAGCCAGCCAGCAGCACAACGAAACAATCCGTCTGTATAGAAAAATTCCTCCAAAAAAGTCTTTCAACATTTTATTTAAAAATAAAATCTTTACCAAAAATTGTTTAAAAAGATGATGAAGAAACAGAATACCAAGACAATTGAGTTGATATTACAGTCAATTCTGCAACTTCCCTCGGATCAAACCATGTTCTAGTTTTTGGATAATCTCTCCAATTTCTTTTAAATCCGGGTAAAAATGTAGAAAACGAACGGTCAGGGTAGTTTTTCACTCGTTCTCGAGTGTCTCCCGCACCAAACACCAAAATTGGGTATAAATTGCCCACGCAGAGGCACTTTCCAGACGCCCTACACAGTTCAAAAGTGTCTGTATCTATGTGCTCCTTATATTAGATTAGCCGTGTTGCCGTCAAGCCGTTGGATATCATTCTCATTGTGAGGGGGATATCTAAGTAAATATTTGCACGAAGATCCACCACTTTTCCTGTTTCTCTCGACTCAGCTGTTATTGTTAAAAATGAAGACAATTATTGTCTTTTGCCTGCACTTTTGGCTTCTTTTGGTTCTTAATAGAAGCTATTGTAGGTGGGAGTTTTCCGGATGCAAAATCTTTTCAGTCATAAACTAGTTCAGCGAACACTAACGAACAAAAAAGCTCTTTTATTAGCTACTTTCGCATTCCTGGCGGAATCGAATCATTCATGAATACCATTAGAATGTTGGCTCTTAATCTCTCATCTGCTTTTATGCATCTTTCACGTGCGGACGGCGGAAACGTTAATAAGTGCGGCGTGGGAGTCTTTCACATTTTTGCGGTTTAAGTAGCCTATGAAAAATTAGTCCTTAGCCAATAAGATATTCAGCCAATTGAGAATTATTCCACTTTATCCTTTTTGCAAAGGCAGACGAAATCTTTTTGCTTTTCCTAATTGGTAAATATGACTCGTTTCAACACAGCTGCCCATACGATTGCGTGGTTTGGAATATTTTCATGCGTTCGTTAGACTCTCGATAAGCGTATTGAAATGGATATTTATTTTAAAACTCACTGGCCCTTATGTAAATTCGCGAAGCTGCAAGTTAATCGTTGGTTTGAATTCCTGATAGAATTCAATTGTTTCTGATTGAGTTTTGAAGGAAGTCCAAAAGAGCAGCTTTTCATTTTGAGCTGAATGTCTGAACCCCTTGCTTTTCAAAAATATTGAGATTTAATGAAAGGTCCTTCGAAGGATTCTTCCTTATAGCATTTCATCAGACAAACATCCGTTTCAAATATCCACGAACTTCCTGATGTCGAACTTTTCGTAATTTACTTTGCCTGAATCAGAGAACAACTTGCCCAATGACTAAGAAAACTCTTAAAAGCTTATCTAGTCATGCATTTACCAATCCTGTTAGCTAATCTAATCCAAAAAGAAAAGGCTGTTCTTTGCGGAAGCCATTTATTTGGTCAAGAATCTCCTGCTGAGCCCAATGGGATGCCAAAGGGACGTCAGGCGCCCACGCGGGACTTATCTTTCGAATGTAGCTGAACACTGGCCCCAGTGGAACAATCATCAGCATGCGTGCCCATTTGCGGAGCTACCTAGTTCTTGTGCTGAAAATCTTGACAGCGTCCCACGCATTTGAGGACAAGCTCCTGCTTAGTGGCACTTTTTGTCTCTCATAGTGTATCAAATTTCTTTCCAAAGCACTTCTTAATATTGCCTTCTTAGGTGGAGACCTTTGATCTCCCCACTTCTATTTCCGTTGCAACTGGTATCTTTCCTCAAGATCTTTCGCAAACTTATAGGTTAGAAGTCTCCTCTTTCTTCCTCCTATAGCCTACAGTATCTTCCAGTATTGCACGTTTTTATAAAAAGGAAAAGCGTTCTTTGAGTTGAGCTTTTTTGAAATTCACTCAAAGATGGAACACCTTCCCACAGTTAAGTCTGTTAAGTCTAGAAACTGACGCTGCTGCACAGCTGCTGCCCCTAACCCGAGAAGCAAATGGTTAAACGGGCATTTTGCGAGGCCGTGTGACATATTGTGACTTCCCCCCTTGTTACAATTTTCATCGTCGAGACTTCCTGCACGTCATCATGCTAGCAATTATCAATTGAAAGACTCTCATGCAGGACCGTTCCGCATTGAGAGCTGCGAGACTGGAAAATTAATTGAACTTTAGTTGTCCCTAACAAATATGCACAAATTTGCCAACGTGAAATATCCCCAGTGGACAGATTATTTGTTCTGCGGGAAGTAGAGTGTCTCCTCTTCTAATCGAACCTCGGAATCACTTGAATAACATCAAGTTCGCTTTGTCTGCTATCCTAAAAGCTTCCGTTCACACGTTTATTACGGTTCACCGCTCCAAAACTTTAATCGCGATCCTGGCGATTTATGCTCGTCTTTCAGTTGTTTTCTTCCATGTTCGCCTCCACTCCACTCTCCCACCGAAACCTGATCCAATCCAGATATGCAGTACAGACACTGACATTGTTTTTCCGTGGAGTCAGCACCGACTCTGATGTCTTTTTGTGACTCTCTCGGGTTTGCCGTCTCAGTTTCAGCTCCTCCTGTATCCATTGTCTTCTGTTTATTCTTTTGTGTCACACCCGACAGTCTTTAGAAAACGTGTGTCTTCTTTCACTTTTTCATTTGTCCAGACGCATAAAAAGGTCAACATAATCTCCTTTTCCTAGAAGAATTCCATTGAACCAGCATATTTAATGTCCTGTCCTGTGCAGCAACTAGTATATGCCATATTCATTAGAGTAAGACACTTTTTTTGCAGCCCTCCATTAGGGTCGAAAATCTCTAGCCGCAGAAACAATGAATTATTCACGTTTCTTTTTGTTCCGAACGCACCATATGGAAAGTATTTCAAAAGTTCTTCTGCCCACGTACAATGTCAAACACAGTTTTGCATCAAATAGTTTCATAATTCCGCGAAACATGTACACAAATAGGTTGAGAAGAGGGAGGGAGAGCTGAGATCCCACCCTTCCTATTATTATTAGAATTCTCGAGAGAAGATTACTCTGATCTTGTGGCGCTTCGTCTCAAGTAATGAGGAAAATCCGGAGTCCATTAGGTTGTTTGTCTTGGATGTCTGTAATGAAACATAGTCCTTTTCTTTCTTTTCCTTCCATACGTTGGCTTTCACCCCGTCACTCTCGCTAATTACAAAACTTCAGCGTTCCCATTATAGTATGGCAACTGGGAACGCTGTTCGACAGGCAGACTACTGGAAGAATGCCAATTTTTCTGAATCAGATTTCGATTTTTCTGAGCTTTATGAAGAAGTAGCATTTGAGGTAAAACTCTTCTCTTCAAATAACCTAAAAATTTAGGAAGAACTCAAAGATGTCGTTGCTGTAGCTGTAGTTCTTTTCGCAATTTTTGGAATAATAGCAAATATTGTCGTTTTGATCTTGTCTTACAGTCACGTAAAAGGCGATTTTAGGTATGTTTTCAAAAAGGTAGTTATGTTTATGCAGACACTATGTCGCAAATTTGGCAGTCATTGACATAGCATGCGGACTACTCTTCGCCTTTATGGGATATATCAATATAGATGATGTACACAAGCACTTTTCTTTAACGTAGCTTATCCAAGAATATTTTCAATAGTAATTCTTCTTCAGACTTAAGACCTACTCAGCGTTTGCATTCTATGGCAGTTTTGGGATAATGATATGGGCACTCGTGCCAATCTCCATCAGTCGTGTCTTTGCTCTCACTAGACATAAACCCTACTCGAAGGTATATATTTGATCTCAAAGTTTGTGTAAAATGTCCGATTTCACAGTCAGACAATACTCAAAAGAATGTGTCAATGGACAGATTCCGGTCTGAACTTCGTGTGGGTGTATTGGTCTCAAGACGCTTATTTTCAGTCTGTTGGAGCTCGTCTCCCTCTGGTTTTTTGCCTCTTGTCGGATACACTTCCCGTCTCCATCCTCTATGTAAGTTTCTGGTCGAAAGATCAAAATTCTTCTTGCAGATTATTTGCATTGTGGACCACGACCTAGCTCGCTGGTTATTTTATATATATGCACTTCTCACGGTTCTCGCATACTTCATTGCTTTTACATCAAACTACATGGTCTTCCGGATTGTTTGTAGGGATTTGCCGAGTACCAATTAAAATAATATTTATTCAGCTCGACATATTGCTGTTGTTCAAAACTTAAGAGATCATGCGCGACTCTTGGAAACACGTCAAGTTGCAGTTGCAACCCTGGCGCAGGCATTTGTCCCATTGGTCTGCCAAGTAAACAAGGGGCTCAACCTAATTTAAACCAAAGAATTTAGGTTCCGGCATTTTTGACTCTCTCGTCTGCATTATTGCTCATTGAGCCTATAACAAATGGAAATATAATCGCCATCACGCAGCTCTGGCTTGCCAGCAGTCCCATGCTCGATGCGGTTATTACAATTCTTGTGATCAAACAATATAGGTAAATAGGATTGGAATTTAAAAAATGAATTACTTTTAGAAAAGAAGCAGCCCAGTGTATGTCTTCAATCAGTCAAAGAATCTTCCATTCCAAGAAAAAGTCAACCATTACGGTCTGCAGTGACGAGAGAATGCCCTTCGAAACCCAGTTGTGATCTCATTAATTTGTCCCATTACGGATATTTGTAAAATCTGGTTTTGCAAGAATTCAACAACATAACTTTTGATCTCGTTGTGCGGGTAGAGTAAATAAACTTTTATCACTGGTCACTCAGCGGTCAAGCGGTCACTTTAGCGGTATTGTCGCCCTACTGCGAATTATTGTTATCCACCCTTTATTCTAGAGGTTTCCTTTTACAACGTGGCATGGGGGAGCTTCCTCGTTGCGGGTATAACCTGCCCCAACAGGTTATTTCTTTTGTTTTTTGATTTAAAAAGTAGGCTAAGGCGATTTCAGCGTTTTTCCAAAAGAAAAAGCAAAAAAACAAAGGCTTATTTTTTTTTGCAAAAAACTGAATTAAATTTTAGGCCCACCATGCGTTGGTTCATTTCGAAGCTCCCAAAGGAACTGTCGTCTCTCTTTTAAATGAAGCCTGCTTCAAATGTTCCTACTGGGACACATGTGTTATCAACGGAAGTCAAAACGAAGTGAGTCATCTTTTAAACAGCTTTCCCAGCTGTTCAAAGAGCGAAAAGGTCATATGGCGATAGCCTTGATACAAAAAGCACAAAAACGTTCTTTCGAGGTGTCAACTAGTTCTTTAAAATATGCTTTATCTAAAGAACAATATGGAAATTGGGCCCAAAGGCCACTCACGCGTCAAAATTCTCGAAAAAGGAATAATCCCGATTTCGATAGGATTTGACGATGGATTAATTTTTCAGGTCTCTGTTCTCACTGAAGGAGTTAACCACTACATCCTGAAGAATGGAAATGAGACTATCGCCCAGGGGTAAATTTAAATTTTTATATAGAAAAAATAGTAATTTTAGAAATTATTCGTTTGGACCGCTCGGAACTTACAAAGTCACCAGTGCTAATGATACAACCGATTTTGTGGTCTCTGTGCTCGCTGATGCTACACCAACCTGGCGTTAGTTTTTAACCTTTTAGTTCTAAGCCTTTTTAGTTATTTATTTGTTGGAAGCGGTTGTTATTATGGTTCTGGTTTTTGGTGATAGGCTCATTGAGTTCGCGAAGACGTTTGTTTTAAATACGGAGCAGACATAAATTTCTTCCAGATGGGCTTCTAAATCTTCTGAAGGAGAGGGAGGAAGTGTTTCTACAACCAGCGAGAGCACCTCACTCATCGAGTCTGAACCCGTATCGCTTTTACGAAATGGATGGTTGGACTCAATCCGCGGGTGAACATAAAAGAGTTTAGAATAAATCAAATTTAGGCTATCAATCTTGATGATGATCTTCACTAATTACGGTGGAGGTGGACTTCCTTTATTTAGACACTCGACCTGGGACGGACTGACCATTGCTGATACTGTTTTCCCAATGTGAAGAACTAATTTAACTATTTAAATTTCATTTTACAGGTTCTTGTATTGTGTCGGGTGTTCTATTCAGCTGAGCTATGGAATGATCCGCTATCCTGGCGGAATTTGGACTAAAGTCCTCTTTCGTTCATTCCGCTTGATGCTCATTGGTTGGGTGATCAGCAACTCTCCGTAATTCTCTTAATTATATCTAAACTATCTTTTTTTCAGTGGAGAATTTCGACTCACTGGTGTTCTTCAACGAATCGGCTTTATTTACTTTGCCTATATAGCCGTTCATTTCTTCCTATTACACTTTATTGGAGGCGTTTTCAATCTTCATCAAACTTACCAGACAGTGAATTGTGTAAGCTTTTTCCCTGATGTTTTCGATTAAAAAAATAGTTCCTCAATACCTGGCAGATGAAGTTCTTGGATCTTGGAATAGCCATCCTATTAGCTGTCATTTATCTCGGAATATTTGCATTCCGTGTGACCGGTTGTCCTTTGTTGGTCCAGCTATCTTCAGCATTTAAAAAATTGGTTTAGATTCTATTTTGGTCCTGGAGGAATTTCCGAAATGGGAATACATTTCAACTGCACTGGAGGACAAGCCGGAAAGTGGGATAGCATCATTTTTGGAACTACCGTATTTAAATCGCCAACTTACAAGGAAATGTATCACACTGTCGTAACTGTTGACCCTGAAGGATGCCTTTCTACTCTTACATCTATGATCACTGTTGCTGCTGGATATTCTGTATGATTTTTTAAAAATTGAAATTTACTTTTAAGGCCACAAATGTCCTGTTCAAGAATGGTTTGCACAACGTTCGTATCCTCTTGACTTCCGCTCTGATTGCAATTGGACTTTCTATTGCCCTTCATTTTACGTGCATTCCTTACAACAAGAATCTCTGGTGAGACAGAAACATAAATTTGAATCTTTAGTTTTAGGAGTATCTCATTTGCTTTGGTAAATGCTGGTATTGGCAATTTCCTGATGTTGTTTTTTATCTTTGTTGAAGAGCGTGTTACCTGGAAATTTTCTACCCTTCAAATGATGGGTAAGTAAACTTTTTGAAAAGAAGAATTGTTTTTTAGGTCGTTATTCCCTTGTGGTTTACATCATTCATGAGGTGTGCATTGGGCGCTTCCCTGTCTCTTTCGAAGCTTTGGGAATTGGCGCTTCAGGAGGAACACTTGGTCTTATGTTTGCAGCCGTTTGGGCCGTCTTCTTCCACTTAATCCTTGTGGTTATCTTGGAGGCTGGAAAATTCCAGATCAAATTTAATTACTCTCTTGGGTATTGATCTCTTTCACATTTTGCCAAAGCATATACCGGTTTCTTATACCGATAAGTTCACATATCCCGGTTAAAGTTGTAAAACCCCCTGTGACGATCTTTTCACAATGCTTTATCAATTCACGTGTAGCATAATAGTTTTTCAAATAAAGTTAATTGACAAAAAGATGAAGATTGAACTGAAGAATGAAAGTGATCCAGCACTTCTGGAATTCCTTTCTCAATAATTATAAATTTAGACAAGCCTGTAGCTGTAATCATCCCATTTAGTAGTGTACTCGCTTGGACTGACGACTTCTCCATATGTGCGACGTGAGAGAGGAGCTCTTTCGAAAGCATGGGCTCCAAAAGCTTGTCCTGGATCACAAGTTGCATCGTAAACTCTCCCCTCGCGAGAATTTACCTAGTTTTTTTTTTGAAGAAAATAACATATTTCAACTTACTCGAACAATGTAGTGGCATCGTCTACCTCCTGGACGGTCAAGAACAATCCAATTCACGCGAACATTGCTTGAGCACTCGCCATACTGATTGAAATAGCCACTCTATAAGTGTAAGCTCATAGTGTTTATTTTATTTTTCTTACTTCACAGTATTCTCTAATCCTTTGGCCGTGTTTAACATGACGAGTGATGTCTTCTGATCGGCCTTGACTGCGAAAGTACTCTGAAGGAGCTGCCCAACAGATTGGAATAAGGAATACAGCAAAAGACAAAAGCATCTCGCTCGACGGTGAGCGATGGTTATGCTTTTCTATGTGTCTGACTGGTTTCATTTTAGCTGAGTTGGTGAATGGCAGACGAACTTGAGTCACGTTTATTCTTCTATGGAAATTGAAAATAAGAATGACGAGGAAATATCTTTTATATGAGGAAAATGAATTTTTCTAACAGCATTTGCATTTACACCCGTTATCGTTGAGCAAAAGAGTAACAAATCGACTTGAAGTATAGCCTACAGGACAACCACAGGTTTTTGGACAAGTGTATCGAACTAAATCTCTCACCACTCTCCTTTTTAGATTACAGCTTGATCCTAAAATTATCTTTTGTTATCTTCGTGTGTTGTTTACCAGTTTTTCTTGAACATGAATTGCAACCTCCACATTTATCTGTGGAATGTTCGTCCTGCTCTTCTCCAAAAAGACTTGTAGGCGACATAGTCTCTTCTCCAGCTGTATCAACTCTGAATCAAATCTTATTTTTCATTTGAACTCTTGTACCCCAAAGCTGAAAGAAGATCAACCACTCGTTCCTTGTCATCTTTTGATTTCACTGAATGGTTGATTATTTTCTTAATCTCTTCAACTTTTGCTGCTGTGGACATACAAAGAGGCGCCAGACGAGCACAAACTTCAGGTTCCATGTAATCTTTGCAGGTTGTGAGAGGCAAAGGAGATTTAGTTGTCGTTGGTTTTGGAGTGGTGGTCGTTGAAGTAGTTGTAGTGAGAGTAGTAGTAGCAGGTTTCTGAGTGGTAGTAGTAGTTGTGTGCTTAGGAGTTGTAGTAGTCGTCGTAGTAGATGTTTTAGTAGTCGTTGTTGGCTTCTGAGTAGTTGTAGTCGTAGTAGTAGGCTTATTAAATTGAGCTCCACTTCCAGCTCCTTCAACACCATCCAATTCTCGAGAATATGATTGTTCTCCCTAAAAAAAATCTCCCTCAAAGCATAAAAAAATTTACCATTTTTAACCAGATTTGTATTTCTTGAGCCGTTAACTGTCTAGCAATGTAAATTTCACCTTTTCTAGCACAATAAATATAATGTCCTCCTATCAATTGCATAGCATTTTTACTGATTTCTTCTCTATTGTACAAACAACCTAAATAGTAATAAAACCAAGGTTAGGCTATCCTACCAACTTGTTCGGTCTGGGAAACAGCTGTATTATGGCTTGTGAAATTGAACGAACACTTCATGATTCGATCACCATCATAAAAGGTTTTCTCGAATTGAACAACTTTTCCATCAGTCAAAGTACAACCGTCTAAAAAATAAAGTTCACATTCCTCGTTAAACTTACGTAAATTTCCAAAAGCAAATACTCCTTCTCCTGCATGACAGTAATAGGCTTCTCCTTCTACATAGCGAGTAGCGTGAAGTGGAATTTCTTCTCCATTGATGAGACAACCTATAGAATTAAATTATTTTCTGAACCTTGCTTACTTCTTTTAACTATAACACCAAAATGACATACATAACCGGTTTTTCCATCAGGAGCTGTCCACTCATATGCATTGCTTACTCGTTTTCCATTAATTGAGCAAGAGATTTCTAAAGGAACTCGTCACTATACCAGAGATCAGAAAACCTGCATCAGTGGCTATTTCTAATTTCCAAATACTTTCTTTTGTGAGAGTGCATTTAACTACAATGCCATTGACCATTCCAAAAGCTTCTGGGTGGATGTATTTGTTTTCGGCGGATAAACACGCTGTAAAATGTTCTTCTGAAGAAGCCATTATTCTTCCTCTCACCCAACGCCTGGCTGAAGAATGAGCCACTTGCATCTTTTTTGCACTGCCAACTGACTCCTGCACTCACTGTCACTGTCCTTGAGGCCACCTAAATCGACAAATTCGAAGGGTGTTGAATTTAATACACTACCGTAACTGTGTCAGCAGTTTGTTCGATCCAGGTGTGTCCCTCGGCGTAAATGGCCTTGCCCACAACACAGCCTTGTTCTAGAACAAATGTATGCGTTAAAATGTTTATTCGAAAAATGAAGTCTAGCAGTTCTCACAAGTTCCACATGGGACTTCAATTTTCTCGGACGTACTGGTTGTAAGTCGGAGGCGAATCTTTCCATTCTCTTCGAAACAGGAGACACTTTCACCATCATCGAAGGTCCTACTCTGTCCGACTTTGAGAACAGCTCCAGTGCGATCCATACAAGCTAAACAAGGGTTTTACGACTCATTTTTTGATTAACTCGCTTTTTACTCTGTAAGAAGCGTGGGTTATATTCATCTCACAGACATATTTGAAGTTGCAGGTGGTATGCGTCTGCCAAGGAAGGAGAATCTCACTAGTCATGTCATTTTTAGGGGCGCAACCTAATTTTTTAGGTTGAAAGGTAAAAAAATTTAACAAACTTACCGACAACGGCGATTCCCTTTGTTCCTTCATCCTCAAAACATTGATATTTGATGTAGTTGTCGACCCAGCTGTGTCCAGGAGTACAGGTAGCTATCTTCGCTTCGTCTTCAGTTACAACAGGACCTTGGTGGCTAAGGGCAATCAGCCCTAGCACTAGGAACGGGCGTAGCATCTGAACTGACAATGAGGAAAGAAAGGGACAGGATGCGGGTGAGTTAAGTCAAGGTCTCGACGATTAGATGGCCAGGTGGCTACTTATGAAAACAGACAAACCAATTGCTCCGGTTTTTTGCTCACTTTACAACCCTCCCTCGGGGCAAAAGGATGAGCCAGGTCCGAGGGAAAAAAAAGAGCGTGGCAATCAACTTCTAAATTTGTCCCATATTACTCTTTTTGTAAAAATCGTTGATTAGGTCTCAATTTTTACAGAAAATGGGATATATAACGAGTTGTTTATTTCATCAAGAGCTGCTGCAAAATTCCCCGCATGTGAATTGTGATTTATAGCGCTCCAAGAACTTGGATTTCTTTTATTTTCTGTTATTCTCCGGATTCTCATTACGTCGTGATCTAAAAAGTTGGATCAGTGTTTACACAGCATTCGTAAATTGGATTAGAAAATTGGCTATTTCGACCCGCTCGGTCAATTGTCCTATCCGACGAGATGCCCTCGACAGACGACATTGTGAGTTTAAAGTTTTATTAGGGTCAAGTAGTCACACTTTGCTCGGATAAGTTCGAATAAGGCCTTCCTGTGCAGAAGAAACGACCAACTTTCCTGATTTTGTCCAAAGACGACCTTCAATAAAGGCTCTACTCGAATCTGCAAGGAATAGTCGTCGACGAACTGATTAAAGAACAAACTGGCTTTAGAGCTAAAGGTTTCATATAATAGCCAATCGTCTACTCTAAAATCTGGCTCATGTAGCCATAAGCAATGGTCTAAAGAGAAGCTCATTGAAGGCTTGAACCCATCTCTAAAAAATATAATGTTTGCAAGATATCTTTCTACCTTAAGTGTGGTCTAATAGCAGTATGGATCATACTCAAATCTGTCAAATAAGCAGCTACACATTGGTGTAGTCTGTGATCGTCGCCTATGTTTTCCTTCGCTCTAATCCAGAGCATAGAATGCGGCTCCGTTTTCTCGGCAACCATAAATTTTGACGGATAAACTGGGCGAACCTGATTGAGACTTTTTGCTGGCTAAGTTACTTACTTCGAAGACTCTTTCAAACGTTGGGGACATTGTTCTCATTGCATACTTGACTACTCCTTTTGAGAAATCATCATTCCCTGTTTTCAACATAGTCTCAGCCGCAATACGAGCGTCAATTAGACTCTCAGGTCCGGGAACTTCAGGCATTTTGAATTGATGTTGGATTGCATCTTGTTCCTTCTGATTTTTATAATAACTTTGCATTTTTTTGAACCTACAAGATGAAATGATATTTGACAACTGAAAATAGCCGATCCATCTTGAACTGCCTTCACAATTCTGGTACAAAAGCTTCTTCCATCTCTCACTCTATCAATCATATACAAAATTGGCTTGTCCACATTTCCTTTAATTTAAATTTAAGAGCGAGGGGCTAAAAATACCTTGCCTTATGAAGTAGCTATGAAGCGAATGGGGAATAAATCTATCTTCGACAGTTGCAGCAGCTGCAGCTAGAGATTGTCCCACAACCTGTCCACCAAAGACCGCATTAAGAGCAACCCTTCCTTTGAGTAAATGCCTTGCCCTAGGAGATTTTAGTGAAATAGAGGTAACATTTACAAATAGAGATCGTTGTCAATTCTTTCCAAATTAAGAAATGTATCAATCAATCCAGCTTTGATATCGTTTGCACGTGATTCCAATTCAATATGAGTTACATTAGTAAGAGGAGTAACCTTTAGATGCATGGTTGGCGAAAATAGAAAATAAAACTGACAAATTTCCGGTTGTCTACTGGCATTGTGGCGTGATTGAAAAGGCTGTGATTGAGGATAGAAGCCTGTTCTTGGCGACACTCCACTCGCTGATAAGAATTGTGTTCGCGGGTTGCGATGGTACTCTTGTACTATGTACCCATGGTACGAACGATCATTATTGGCACATGAGAACTTTGAAAATCATACTAAATTGACAGAAACCACGTGGGGAAATTGAAGTGTGAGAACCAGGAAAAGTCCTTTCAGTTAATTTATTTTTCTAAAAATTCTTCACCTATAAGAATCTTTAGTAGAATAAAAGAAACCATTTTCAGATGAAAAAAACCCATTCGATAGATGCAAGCCGAACAGAACAAATAATTGGAGGCACACTAACCTCATTGGTATAAAGCTATCCCTCTCAAAAAAATTACGAAATTTACAGCTAACTCTTTCAGTTGTCATCTTACACATTCCTATCATTTATGTAGTACTCACAAGAAGGAATTGCAAAACGTCATTTTTTAAAATTTGTGCGGCTCGGTCAATTGGCCATTTGATTGCCTCGTTAACAGTCGGGATCTCATGTGCATTGGCTCTTTTCTTGTAGGTGATCAATGCTATTCAAAAGGGTAAATTCTATAGAAACAAGCAGTTCTTGATGTACTTGATAAATGGATACTATTTCACTTTAAATTTCTTGTTCTGCTCTGAACTTCTCATCTCGTTAAATCGTTTTGTTGCAGTATTTTACTGGCAATTTTCAGCCAAAATATTTACTGAAATGAAAACAATGGTTTGTCTTTGTTTTAACCATCAAGTTTATGTCTTTAGGCTTGCATAATAATCATTATTTTAGTAACAATTTGTAGAGCTTTCTTTTCAGTTTATGATGGTAAGTTTAAGTCGTTCAATTTTTAATGTTTTTAGGATGTTATGCGATTTATTACCATCATAATATGTCAATGGTTTTTGACGAAGAAGAATGTAGTAAAGAGGTTATACTTCTAGGCTTCATGGAGTTCCTCATGTTTATGGGATTTATTCTCAATTTGGTGACTTTGTATAAACTTATTAGTTTAGTAAGTTCAAAATTGCTAATGACAAATCACTTATTTCAGCACAAACGAGGTATTGGACAAGATCATGTTGCAAATAATCGACTTCGTCAAAATATAACTCATTTTACTTTTACTTTTACTCAAAGTGTTATTTGGATGATAGTCGGTTGCACAATAATTGTCAGAAGCTATATGTTTCCGGACTATAAGCTGATTCATTATATTTTTGAAGACTTGGTGGAATTCGTGGGAAGTATTGCTGAGGGGTGAGTATATTGTCACATCCCACACCCACTTTTCAGAATATTATTTTGGATATTGCATGGCCATAATATAATAAGCAGGCAGTCGTTTTCAAGTGGAAACAGTCGTGCAGCCAACTCGAATTCACGAGTAGTTCTGACAAAGTCTACAACGATGGCTAGAAGAATGTCAACACGATAATTCAATAATAAACTCTTGAAGGCATAATTTGCAAATAGATGGATCTTTATAAATATAGGTTTTATTTATCATCTTTTACAGTTATGACTTATGTGGTACAAGTAGAGTCAAACCAATTGCCACGGTTGTACAAAATCCAAAAAGTAGAAACATTCCGCCTTGAATGACACTTTCCTGGAATGGACTTTATACTTTTTGGTTCAATTCTACCAGTAAATAAACTTGAGGAGCAAATACGGCTGCAGCATTTCCAAAGGTGGCTGTTATTGCCACGCAAAAATTCCTATATTCCACTGGGTATTGCGACGACATGAAGACTAAAACACACATAAAGGCGGACGAAGATGAAAATTTAGCCATCATCCATACGAAAAGATATAGCCAATGGCCTGAAGATAAAAAATGAAAAGGAAATCATTGTGTCATGCCAGGAGGTATGAAATAAATTGCAAATCCTGAAAGGGCAGTCATTGTATGAAAGAAACAGAGAGTTCCTTTTTCGCCAGTCCTAAAATAGATTTTCTTTCCCTCTTTCGACTAATATTACCAGTGAAAAAGTAGAGGTACAACTGCGTAAGATGGTAATTCTACTAGCGAAGAGAGAACAAAGTTAACATGGATATTTCCAAATTGAATCGCTGTACTAGTTAAACTCATTGCGTTATGTACCAAGGTGTAAGCAAAACTGGAAGTAAACAGTTCAAATCTCAATGTAATTTTACCTCATGTAGCAACTTGTGAATAATATCAACAATAGATCTTTGTGATGAGTGATTCTATGCCAAGAATGGACTCGTTTAATCTGGGAAGCTTGACTTTTTGTTCCATTTCTGGTTAAAGCCTCCATGTCTACGACATAATCTTTTGGTAGATTTTGCTCAATAAATTTTGTAATGCTTTTGTGATAATCATTAAGAAGGCTATAGTCCAAACTTTCTTGCAGATAGCTATAATCGTATATCACTTCTGCGCTTGTTCAAACCCACATAAATAGAATAATTCCCAAAAGAAGGTTTGGAATTGAGAGATAAAAAAGTAAATATCTCCAAGAGGGGGAGATTATCACAGCTGGTGCTACCTAGATATTTGAATCTTAAAGTAGAAATGCTAAGGGCAGACCATAGCTGAACCAACAATCCATGACAAGCCAAAGGCAAATGCCCACGATCCGTGACTCTTTTTCGGAGTCGATTCAGCTAAAAGTACCCAGTTTATGAGAGTCGATGGCTATAACTTTTCCTCAATTTGTCATGCTTCAACCTACTGAATAGAAAATGCCTTGTACAAAGCGAAAAACCATAAGGCTTTTAATATTCGGCGCAGCGGAGCAAAAAATCCCCGTTACACCTGTCATGAATACACTCAGCACAACTAAAGGTCGTCGACCCCATCTGAATAAATCATTTTAGTAAAAAAGAAATGACAAACCTGTCTGATGCCCATCCAAAAACCGGCGCAAAGACCAAATTACCTAAAGAGAAGGAAGATGTAATTACGTTGAAAGCTGTTTCTCCTCCTTCCAGCTGAAATAGTTATTTTTTATTTTGATTAACTGAAAGCTGACCTCTTCACTGATTGTTGTGAAATTTGTCAGGCTTATTTCTTCTGGGGAAGAAATATAGGCAGGTGCAACTAGAAAAGCCCCTGACAATCCCCAGTTAAGACTTAGCAATATTCCAGCTAATAGAACATGTGGACTATGACTGAGAAAATTATAAAAAAGGTGAAAGGAGATCAACCAACCGACATCGCATCTTTAAATCTTCCGGGTTAAAAATGCCGGAAGGATCAACAGGAGGCAGCATGGGGTCCTGATGTGTCGAAAATACTTCGGGTTCGCAGGTCTCGGCCTGAGCTTCTTATCATAATGTGTACAATGACCAACCATTTTCAAACTGGTTACGTTGACAAATATTCTATCCTCGAATTTAGCTATCTCAGTTCTTCACGGGAAGTCTAAAAGATGAAAGTTCACCACCTGTCGAATGAAATTATTCTGCAATTACCGGAGGTTGTATATAGAAAAGCCTCTTGTTTTTTATATAGATCCTTCGAAAAAACTAATGGGGAAAAAGGGCTATAAGATTGCAAAAATGTGTAGGAGAATGATGATTTATAGCATTCGCCGTCAATATTTGTCAACTCTTTTACCGAATAGGAATTTGTCACTATTTCATATTTCCTGGTTCCATTGTCAAAAAAATTGTAAAGACCACTGAACAAACAAACTGTTATATTTGATTTTTCATCTAGAAGATACTCGAGCGACTAAGATTAAATATCATCCTCTATGAGATGTCGAGGCGAGTCGAAGGGGCGGAGCCTTGGCTTCTCATTCTGAAGCATGCACGCTGTCCAGATTGTTCTTCTATTTTCTCTCCTCCCTTTGATTACTTCTCTGGACTGCAGGTAATAAACCTTCTGCAAGGGGATACAGTATCGTTACAGGAAATTTTCCTTCGCTCCAGCATGCCGAGGGATCATGTTGAAAAGATCTGAAGCTCCTACTGAACAAGTTCCAGAGGTTCGTTTGTTACATCTGAAATCT
This sequence comes from Oscheius sp. JU1382, assembly GCA_932521405.1. Classification (NCBI taxonomy): domain Eukaryota; kingdom Metazoa; phylum Nematoda; class Chromadorea; order Rhabditida; family Rhabditidae; genus Oscheius; species Oscheius sp. JU1382. The sequence goes on from OW051480.1 coordinate 2,846,014, forward strand.
GTCACTTCCGCACTCGTGGCGCCAATCTATCACTCTTCCTTCCTTGTTTTTTTTGATCGAATGTCACAATCGCAACTGTCTGAACGCAATATTCTTTTTCTTGTGATACTCTGGTAATTTAGGTTATTCCACCAGAGGCTCAAGTAATCGCTTGGTTGGTTGGAGAAGCAGAAGCTGAGGGAATTCGTGACTGTCTCCCCATCGAATGGATCAAATCGAAAATTTCCCTTTCTTCCGCAAAGAGAAGCTTTTCAAGCTTTGCTTAAATCCCTCGATCTCATTTCTCTCCCGCAAAAACAGTTCAGGGTAAGTTTCTCACAGTTTCCCAGACGAACGGAAGCATATCGTGCTGTAACGGAACAAATAGAGCTCAATTATTTCGAAGAAAGAATAATGGCTATTTTCCAGAAGACTCTCAACACGCGTCGACGCCACTATTATCCTATGTTTGAAATAAACATTATCCGTTATTTTTTTGACTAATAATTGCGGGGGCTAAATGATGTATCTGAACATGGACAAGAATCATTATTTTTCAAAGTCACAACTCGATGAAATTTAGTTAGTCAGTCAAGTGCATAGCAACATATTTTTTCAAATCTTGTACGAACAATGAATGAGTTGCTCGATGTGTCTGATTTCTGCTTTCTGTTCAGTTGCAAGATTCATGGGAACAATGCCATTCAGGAGGAGGTCTGCATAGAATATATCAAAGTTAATAACTCGAAGTGCTGAACCATTGAATCTTCCGATTTCGATCTGCGAATATCATTGGATTACATCACCCACTTGCAGTATTTCAACTTGTTCCATTCATTCAAATTTAATTTGTGACGTTAATAGGTCTTCGGCGACTACGAGGCGTGATAATTTCGTTAGAAAGGTTCATTCGTCTGTTAATAGATTATTTATTAGACTATTGGGAACAATTTATAGAATGAGAAAGACGCACAATTAATGACACAGTGGCACTGTTGCACCGGGAAATTGAAAGCTCTAGGCCTTTTTCAGATTTCTTTTCGAAATATATAATTGTGTAGCCGTAGTTAAGTAGAGAGTATGCCTGTATTAAAACTAATCATGTGGCGTCCACCATAATTCTTCCTTAGGAGGCTTATTTGGCTCCCTTGGATCGAAATAACGAGAAAGACTAACAGATGATCCACTCCTAAAAAAATATATTTCTTTCATTTTGATGAGTTTCTTTACCGAGTTGTGTGAAGAGGCGAATGACTTGTTGTTCGTCTCTTCATTGGAGCGGGAGAAACGTGTACGGAACGTAATGAATACGTGCTTCTAAAATTGAAAAGAATGATAATTTCGTCATTTAATATGACCTGTGATGAATTGGCGGAAGAGTTTTTTCATCTCCATCCCGATAGAGGGAGTAATCCCAAGGAGGCCGTTGAGCTTTCGACAAGAATTTCTCGGGCCTAGCAATTTTCTCTCGGCGAGAGACGAGACCTCCGCGTATGCGTATCTCTTGCTGCTCAACCGTGAGATCGCTAGCCGACTTCGATGAGCGCATCTGACAAATTGAATCTAAAAGGAAAGGGAAGTGCTACCTCAGTTTTTCTGGACGCAATCTTCCTACTGACAATTGATGCTCTCCCTTTGCTATCCAGAGAAGCTAGGGAATTGGCGGTTGATTTTCGAGAAATTTGAGGTAAGAAGGACTTTTTGGTTGGAGCTGCTTTTGAGGCACTATTAGGCTGTTGTTTAGACGGAACATGATTCGATTGATGTGCTGCCTTTTCCAAGTTCCTTGCTCTAGCAGATTCAAGCATATCCAATCTTTCTCTAGACCTGGAAGACGCGTTTATTGGATTAAATTTTACCATCCACCTTCTTTTAGTTACGTCGGGTATCTCGGGTGAACCTATGATTTGCGTTCTTCTGAATCGTGAAGGGATATCAGCGTCAGTGTCTTCCGTAGTTGATCCATCGAATCTGAAAATGTTATTTGGAGACAGGTATTTAAATACCTTCGGTGTTTTGGAATGAAAGCATGCCAATCAGAAAGGGAGCGAGTAGTATTTGGAGCAGAGACTGTAAAATCGCCAGATGAGGGTTCCTAAAATTATATTAATTTGAATCCATTCTAATTCACCATTATGGCAGCATCACTGGCAATTTCTGCACTTTTCTCGGAGATACTGCTCAATTGTCTTTCTGGCTTTCGATATCTCCTCTTTCGGTCTTTGAAAGGATTAGCTTCTTTTCCTCCTCGTCGAATAGCTTCCATTCGCTTTTGGAATGACATCTAAATGGTTTGAATAAAAGAAAAACTATTATTACCTCTGATTCGCTCTCTTCTGTTGAGCTGGTCTGTTCTCCCCGTCGAGGGACTGCCAAGAAATTCGCAAAAGGTCTTCTTCCTCTAGCCATTTTCCTTGCTGCTTCTGGAACAAAAGGAGGTTTGTTTATATCTTCTTTCTGTTCTGGCATCAAATGTTGTAGATCTTCTTTTCGTTTTTCTTCTTCTTGCAATTCTTTGAGAACAGCGTCTTCAAGAGCCTGAGAATCAGATATTCTCTTTTTATTGTCTTGATCCAGTGTCATTAAATCTTGTTCCAATTTTTGTAAATGTTCAGCTGGAATTGAAATTGGCTCCAAAGGTAAATCAATTTTCTCAGTAGCCATGTCAGTCAAAGCCTGCATATCATTTTGATCATCTAGAGTTACACCAAGCATTTCAGCCAATTTCAAGGAAGTTCTAAATTAAAACGTTTAAATGAGTTTAGATCGGAGAAATTACGAGCTCTTTTTCCGTCCAATTTGAGCCGGCGAAGGAGTTGTAGTCTCTTTTGCAGAATCAACTTTTTTCTCTGCTTCATGGGCAGCACGAGGAGATTTCTTTTCAACATTTGAAAGAGCTTCAGGAGCTGTAGGAATTAGATCTAATTTTGGCACTGGAATCTCAATTGACCTAAAAAAATTAACAAAAATATTGTCAAAATGGTTGGCTACTTGTCTTCAATCCTACTAGCTTTACTTGCTGGCCGGCTTTCTGGGAATTTCCTTCCGATCAAGTCATCCAACGAACTTGAACTATCTTCTCGACCTAAACTTGTAGACTTTTTGATCATTCCGAAAACATCGCACACCTCTATCGGCACCAATTACTCCCACCGCTCTATATGTTTCCCATATGGTTGGCTGAACTCCGACTGAGACTAGACTGTGGCTGTCTTGTGCCTGTAAAAGAGGAAGTACATATTGTTTTTCAAATGAGCGCTCATGAAGAAATACTAGACTATGATTGGATTAGACGCTCACCCAAGCAAAAATCCCTCAGGCCCTTACAATTAGAGAGCTGTCAATCTAAATAATAAGAGCGGGGGTATTTTGATTGAGATCATCATATGTTCACTAATGGAAACGCCTAGATGTTTACCTGATTTTCTTGGTGAACGTCAGCTGTGACAACTACAGGGCTTGGTGACGATGTACCTGACTGACGTGGGGATTGGATCTATTTTTATTTTTATGATAAAAGTAAAAGAATAATACCTGGTTCATATCCAACGAAGTCTTACGAGTTTGGGGGACGTCTATCGACAGTATCGGCAATGAATGGACTGAAGTTCTTTCTATTGGTGGAGTGCCTCTGAATGAATCAGGATTTCGGACCTAAAAAAGACTTTTTCATTTGAATTTCATCTTCCTACCTGATCTAATATTGGAGTTCCTGCTAAACTTTGAACTGGACTTGGTGCTTGTGGAGTAGAAGCAGTTTCATTTAGCCTAGTCTCCGAGGCAGAAGGTGTCATCCCAGGTGTTCTTATTATTCCCGGAGGAGGCTAAAAATATGTACTTATAGCTATTAAAATATTTTGCCTCCATGTTAGGATCTGGTAATGGTCTCCAATCGGCAGCACTTGGTGGATAAGTGACTTCGTCTGTGAATCTAACTTTCTCCTTTGTAGTCATTGAATGCGATACAGCCGATATTCCTAATAAAATAAAATAATTTCTGGTTTTTTCTTACCTTTAGCATTATTTCTTAACGCATCTACCAAAACTGAAGCCATCGCTGATCTGGTTGATGTCGTTGATATTTTAGGTCCAATCTGAGGAGATGATGCCTTTGATGCTGGTTTTGGCTAAAGAAAATATATCTATTCTAAAAAAATACTGAAACAAACCTTTACTTGTACAGTTTGTACTGGATGAACAACAGTCGACCTCCTTTGTCTATCTGCTAGCTGATAGTACATCCAGTAGACCAATGGGCAACAGAACAATAATCCAAGAAGCAGAAGTAACCAGAAAATTAGACAAACTCGGAATATCATTATGCAACTGAAGAAAAATTAAAAAATCAAACTTAGTATTACTCATTATCTGACGGAAAACCAAAGCAATCTGTTCCTTTTCCTCCAGAGACATCTGTTGTACCATTTTTGCAAACACAATGAAACCGTAAGCCAGAAGAATCCACCACACAATTGGCATGCCGATGACAGTTATTGAGGCTACTGTACGAGCATATGAAGGTATTTAATGCTAAAAATGGTTTTATTATGAAAATGAAATGAATAACCTTCAAAGTGGGCCTGAATTGGTCCGCTATTGTATTTATCAACTGCAGATTGAATTTGTTGTAAGCTACATCCAGGACAGTTCATTGAGACAACTATTCCATCGTCGCGACCACTATCAATGCAAGTTGAAAAGGGAAGACTATTTTTGGTCTGAAATTCAAACTTTTCTTTTTAAATGGTTAAAACCATTGATAAAATAATCCTCGCTTTGTCTTCATCTGTTGCCGCTGAATTGTCATCGCAAATGGTTTCTGATCCAACTCTGACGAGCGTTTTATTTGCATCTAAATACGCTATAATCTCTTGTCATAAGCCCGTACTTACATTGACATTCGGTGCTATTAGCTGACTCACAGCGACAATATGGGGATGGATATCGTTCTTTTAATGATTCCAGAAGAGCGTCAGGGCAGGAGCTGTTCTTTGTCTTTTCATTTTCTTCTGGAACAACATTGACGGAAGCGATGGATGACGTGCTCTCTGGACTTTGCGTTGGCTCAAAGGATGACGCTTGAAACGCCTCAGTCGAGATAATTTCGGCTGTTGTTGAAGAAAAAGAAGTTCTCGTAGAGTGTGATCCTCCTGTTGTTGGAACATTAGATGGGGACGAACTAGAAAGAACTGAGCCTTCAGTAGTAAGAACTCCTATTTTCACTGTAGGGCCTGTCCTTCCATAAATCTCTCCTTCATAATCCTCGTCTGAAGGAAATGGATACTTAGGAGTGGTAGCCCTTCCGTCTGGAAAAGCAGTAGGGACAGCTATTCCTGGTCGAATAGGGATCAAATGCTCCGGTGGGCCATAGTCAGCTACTCCTTCTGATGGGGTAGTTTGTTGAGGAATAATGGGCCGTATAGTACGGAAAATATACGGAGGAACTGGGCGAATAGCAGCTGGCCGATTGGTAACAGGATGAACTGGAAGAGGAAAGAATATTCCATCAGCAGGACCATTGGGAGCAGTACTATGCGACGGTGGTTGTGTAGGTATTTCTGTTGTCACGCGCATCTCTACCGTAGTAATTGGTCTTAAGGTCGAAGTTGGCCCACTATAAACGATTTCTCCGGTTCCTAGGTCAATATGCGTCGCCTCTTGCCCTCCAGAATGTTTTCCTGCGTCAGGGATAACTTTAATATGAGCGAAGGCATCAGTTGTCCATCCTTCTGCTGTTGTTTGTTCGCCATGTGAAGGTTGAGAGGCTGGTGAAGTAGTTGAAATAGTAGCTGGGAGAATTGTCTTGATGTGTGCTTCTACAGTAAAATCGATTTTAGTCGGATAGGAAGTTGGAAAAGATGATTCGGGAAAGAAGTCCCCATAGCCTGGCTCTGCTTGTGTAGCCGAGACTGGTGTGATATGTGAGATGTGAACCGGTGGAATCGTAGAGAGACCTGCCACGGGTAAAATTGGCTGATTAGATTCAGCTTCTTCTGAAGGAATAAGTGTAGGGAAAGACTGTGGAGGCTGAGCAGTTGGTTGAATTGGCAGTATAGGCGGAAAGACGGCAGGAGAAGGACAACGAGTGCAAAGTGGAAGTACAGGAACTAAAGGTGGAGGAGTTAAAAAGAAATAAGGAGGATATTTGATGGAGACTTGTGGCTGAGGTTGTCTCGTTCGATTGAAGTAGCAACGAAAAGGTCCCTCCAGAGTTCTAACATATTCAGCATCTGAAAATTATAATGAATAGTAGGATATTTCCCTAATGGCCACTCTTCCTGGCAAAAAACGCGCTTTCCTAACAATAACGAATGCACCGGAAGGCGTGTTCAATTGTGCGTTAAGGGCTTTTTAGATGACCGGAGGGGGTGCACCAGCTATACAATGGGTTGAATGTTGAAATTCGACAGAAACAAATAGAAAAGAAAAAGTTCAAATACCTTCATCGCTTCCATCAATACAATCAGACTGGCCATCCATGAGATTTTGCCACAAGACGCATTCTCCATAGCCTTTGCAAGGAAAAGCTTGAGATTCTCTACAAACTTTCTCCTCTAAAATTTAAATTTATTTGATTTTTAGGCAGAGTTTACTCGATTGATCACAAAACTTCGGCTGTTTTGAGGAACCATCGCACTTGCTATTGAAAATACAACCCAATCCATCTTTAAGATTGACACAGTAAGCACCACATCGGATTTGCCCAAACAGACACCCTATTTTTATATTAATGATCAGTTAGATTCTTACATTCATCACTCCCGTCCATGCAATCGGCTCGTCCATCATGAAAATTTCTGACAGGGATGCAATGTCCAAAACCACAGTCGAAATCTCCTTCTCGACACCTCCCAGGCAAACGAAGACGGAGGGCTAAGGGAGGCAATATAAAAGCAGAGACAAAAACTTACAGAGGTAGCTAGCAAACTGACAAGTCGATGGTGCTATTAGGAGAAAAATGATTAGCATGAGAGCATGCAGCCGTTGTGGTCGCAAACATCAGTGCTGCATGCGACTCTGTAATTTACAAAGCTTAAAAAAAAGTGTAAAAGTATATAAAGGCCTAGAATAAGGTGGTCAGAAGTAAGGTCCGCCTAATGGACCCAGCGGACCAAGTGTATCATGCGGAGAGGAAAGGCGAGGTAATGATCTCTGTTGCCTACCTGCCACACGACTTCCTACAATTTTCTTCTGGACAAGACATTGCGTCTAATGATAGTGGAAAACAGGGTGGACATTACATTTTTGGGTACAGAAGATGAAAAATAATTGGGAACAAGGAACTACGCATGCGACTCCAAGACTTTCTTGGTATGAATCAGTCATAAAATTAAATTTTTAAAGAAGGGCTGAATTATTTAGTCAATTTTTGAAAGATTTTACAACTTTTAACGGTTTTATTATCAAAAATTATATGAGATCTTAGAAGAGCCTTGAAATCTTGCGTTAAAATGATTTTATTACAGTTTTATTAAGGTTTTGTCAAAAAGTTTTATACCTATTCTGAAAAATAAAATTTATTAGCGTTTTTATAATTTTAACCTTTAAACTTTTAATAATAAACCCTGAAATGTTTTTGATACAAGGAAAGAGTCATAAATTACACCTTGTTCTAAAAGAAGAACTGAAGTTTCAAGTTTTTCCAAAAATATTCGCAAGATATCGACAATTGTGTTGAAATAACTAAAGAAGGAATAAAAGAAGTCTGCTCAAAATCGTAGAGAAGCACTGGGAACATAATCCATTTATGGTAATGTGCTTCATGAGGTAAAGACAAATGGGTAATGACTTGAAAACCTCCAATCCGGAGTGCATAATAGCCATGCGCGGCACTTGAGGCTATCTTTATTATTGGTCAGGACCCTGAGGCCAAATTGCTGCCAAGTTTCTTTATGGGTCCTGATCGGCAATCCAACTATAGCCAGACAAAAAATGCCGCCCAAAAGTGTATGAAGTCAGAGTAAAGAACAAACAAAAGACTTTAGTATAGGCACACTCTCTAACTTTGAGGCTAACTACCATAAATTTAAAGAGCAAAGTGAAAATAGCCATAAAAAATTGAATCTAGCATTGGCCTGGAAAATGAATAAGTAGTAGTGACCCAAGGTGTCAGTGCTTCGTTGAGCCGTGAAAGCCTAAATTGCTGGCTCGTGAACCCGATAAACAGCTCAAGTCTCTTGTTCAAACTAGTAGGCTAGGTGTAACTTAGTTGTCTATCAAAATTAAGAACAAACAACTTTTATTAGTTATCGTCAGTATGTACAGACATTGTCCTACCCATATTTTGAGATCAAAACAATTTGAGAGAAAGAAAAACGATCAACGACGGCTATTGTAATAATTAGACTCATCGTCGTAACGGGCAGCACTCCTCAAAGAAGACGTCCTGGTTCTTTGAAGAATCTCAAAAAGTTTGGGGCGTTGATGAACGTTATATGCTGCTCCATTTTCATCAAAAGTTATCTCAGATGATGTGGAATAACTCCGTGGCCAAATCTATAAAATCGAAGTAAGAATTTTTACTAAAGAGATGACTTACATATTCACCAGCAACGGAGCCAATTGGTCTAACAAACTGAAAAGCAAAGGTATCTTCGACTTTCCTATTCTTCTCTAATAATCGTGTGTACAAATCAGCGACTGTTATAGATTGACAGACTGAAAAATGTTACTTTATTGAATGAAATTTGGAAATTCGATGTGACCTACTCAGAAAATGGATTGCAACTAACCTTGTACGTAAAAAACGAGGAAGAAGAAGCTGATTATAATAGCGGTACTACTCATGACTTGAGGATCTTAACCCGTTCGCGGTCATTATATACCTTCTCTTCAGAAAACAGGAATGAAGAGCGCAGGCAGAACACGTCACGACCTTTGATTTGATATGTAATCTACTAGCGCGCAGGCACTCGTTCTGGGCCCGAAATGGATTATCCCTTCGTGTACTACATGGACAGGCTACCATCTTCGATGGATCGGCCACGCGAACGCTTATCCAGCTGGAAAAGGGGGGATTTCTTCTGGCTGTCTTCCCACGATTCACATAAACCGTTTCTTGCCGGTTTCTCATCTCTCAGAGACCAGATGTCTTTGCACGAATGGGGGATAAGTGAAACCAGGACCTTCTTTCCTTCGTTCTCTTCAGTCTTTACATCTTTGATTTTTGCAAATTAAAACAGCGCAGAATGATGGATAGCGTTGACAGGCAGAGTTTGAACTGCCGCGTGCGAAGAGTGTTCTGTTCTTTAAAGGGGAGCGTCCAGAGAAGAGAATTCTTTTGAACGAAAGCGTTGCGTTTGATTAAACTTTTTGAACTGAGGAAGGAACTTGAATTATTACACAACAGTCTACTGTTTGCATTTAGAAAATGGCGTCATTTCGTTCATTCAATAGAACTCTGACGAACGACGGCGATGTTGGCTGCCATATTTGATTCATAGAACTTTATAGAACTTTTTGTACAGTAGCGAATGTAAAGCAATGTTGTGAAAGCTGTTTCTGTAAATGAGACAGAAATGTGAATACTAAACATGGGAGTCTATGCTTAATCCAAATTGAGCCAATCTCCACCAGCACTGATTAACATAAATGCTAGAGATCTCATTTTACTTTCAACGTCATTTTCTCCTGCTGAAAATGAAAGAGATTCAAAAATTTAGGGGAATAATACCTGAGGAACGCTCTATCATGAGATCTCTAGCTTGTTTTCGCTTTTCTACTTCCATTTCTGCTTGATGCCTGGCAACCTCGTCTCGATAGACATTTCCATCGTCATCTACGCAGCCAGGATCACTCTGCAAAAGCTTATCATCTGTCATCTCTTACACATGGTCTATCGTCTCAACTTTGAACGGTTTCACACAGAAGACTGGATAAGATATTACATTGAAAATTACAGCGTATACATGAACTTAAAAGATTCACGATAACGACTTTGTCTACCGGTTTGGAAGCCAAAGAGGAACTATCTGGCAATAAATACAAATAAAAAACAGTCGTCGTTCCAACAAAAGGTTTTTATGTTGTTTTCGCGTGAATCGAGAAAGCAATTTCAAACAAGAATGATTGATTCAAGATTCTAAGACTTAAAGTATTCTCAAGAACTTTTTTAGATTTGACTAGGACCTAAAAGTCAACGTCGCCCATACACATCATTAAAACGACCTAATCTTGTGTGACAGTGTTGTGTCAACGCAATGTACGTTCGGGGAAGTCCTCTCCAAACTGCACTTTTTTTGCTTGTTGTTTTCTCAGAGCAAATAATCTACAGACAGTCTGTCATTTTAACTACAAAGCTCGAGTTTCTCAAAATAAAGAAAGTCACTGCCTCTTAAATGAACCTACTTTCTGCATCAGTCCTGCATATTCTGCAATTTCCTGACGAAGCAACTCCTTTAAAGTGATGTTTGGCTCGTAGGTGTTGAGAAGAGTAAAAAATTCACTCCTGATAGCCTCAGAAAGATTTTCTGAGAGCATGTACTTCTTGATTGATCAGTAGGGAGTGAGTATCATACGTTGAATAGTTAGAAAGCAACCAGCGGGTGGTAAAACGCCCGGTCGCGCGCGCTGTGACTCAACAAGGTCAGTCGCCCGCCATTTTCCATTGTATTCATGAAGGTATATGTCTCACATCAGCGTTGCTTTTTTTAGAAATTTAAAAGTTACAAAACAGTTACTATATATATTGCCCTGATGACTTTTCGCTTAAAGAAATTTTTAATTTTAATATTTTTTGTAACCGCGCCCCATGGCTAATCGCCACATGATGCATGCGAAGCGGCCGATTTATTGTTATTTTTATCTCGTTTCTATCTATTTGTAGCCAATGTAGCTGATAAAACTTGTCTCGATGCAAATACCAGGCATTCATGCACATCAGAAGTGTTAAGATCTAAGAACAGTCAAAATACTACGCGGTAAACCAAATTTTTCTTCCATCTCTTGCTCGCTTCCTGTTTTGGCGTATCTAACTCCCTTATTTTTCAGGGTATGACCGACACGAAGACAGAAAAAAGTTCTCCCGATGTGGGAAGCCAATTCTCTCAGTTTACTCGTGATAAAGCCAGTCGAACAAGGATTTCTATCGAATCTTTTTACGCCCAGGCCGTGACACAATGCATTGAAAGGGAAGGAAGGGTCAAAAGACTTGAAGAGAAGATGGCTGCTGAAGGTGAATCTTTATATTCTCGTTCTACTTTTTGTTCTTTCTAGGAATCGATGAAGAAGAAAAAGACGAGAGAAGAAAAATGCACAACAATAAGGAAACTGATTATCTTCGTTTGAAGAGAACTAGGCTTGGTGTTAATGATTTCGATAGCTTGAAGATTATTGGTCGTGGAGCTTTTGGAGAGGTTATTTACTTATATTTTCTTTTGTAAGCTTATGTTTTAGGTGAGACTTGTGCAAAAAATCGACACTGGGCATATTTATGCCATGAAAATTCTAAGGAAATCAGAGATGGTTGAAAAAGAACAGGTTATAGAGGTTTTTTTATATTTTAAACCTTATTTAGACAGCTCATGTTCGCGCTGAAAGGGATATTTTGTCCGAAGCTGATTGTGAATGGGTCGTGAAGATGTATTACTCCTTCCAAGACATCGCTAATCTATATTTAGTAATGGAATTTTTACCTGGAGGTAAACATTAACGTTTCAGAAATATAGATGAATATTTTAGGAGACATGATGACGTTGTTAATCAAAAAGGATACTTTAACTGAGGAAGCAACTCAATTTTATATTGCTGAAGCTGCTTTAGCCATTCAATTCATACATAACTTAAACTTTATTCACAGAGACATCAAGCCCGACAATCTTCTACTGGACGCTAAGGTGGAAGCTTTTTTCTCTCTAAATTTATATTTAGGGTCACTTAAAAATTTCGGATTTTGGATTGTGTACGGGTCTCAAAAAAATTCATCGAACCGAACACTATAGGAATTGGCCTTCTCAACTTCCAGCTGATTTTGTTTCGAAGCCCTTTGAATCTAAGAGAAAAGCGGAGACTTGGAAAAAAAACCGTAGAGCTTATGTAAGTTCAATTCTTAAATGATTAGATCTCGTCTATAGGCATATTCTACTGTTGGAACACCTGATTACATCGCTCCGGAGGTTTTTCAACCAAATGGCTACACAAAAAGCTGCGATTGGTGGAGTCTGGGCGTAATTATGTATGAAATGCTTATTGGATATCCTCCCTTCTGCTCAGAGACTCCACAAGAAACCTATAGAAAAGTTATTAATTGGCAGCAAACTTTAGTCTTCCCTCCTGAGCAACCAATTAGTGTTGATGCAAAATCTGTGAGTTTTTCTTCTTCTTAAAAATGTAGAGACTATATATTTCAGACAATTAAAAGATTCTGCTGTGAAGCCGAGCGACGAATGGGCCATAGTGGTGGTCTGGAAGAAATCAAAGCGTGTCCCTTCTTCAGGCGAATTGATTGGAACCATATTCGGTAATTTTAAATCAATTAAATACAAATAATGATTAATTTATAGCGAACGCCCTCCTCCTATTAGAATCGAAGTAAAAAGCATTGACGACACTAGCAATTTTGATGATTTCCCTGATGCTGATCTCAAATGGCGTATGTTTTTTCAATTTATGTCAATCTCTCCCGTTTTAGCTGCTACTGGAGATATGATGAGACCCGGTGATGAGCCTGGACGCCGAGGGGAATTTGTTGACTTCACCTATAAGCGATTTGATGGTCTTACCCAGAAGGCTCGATATGATCCGAAGAAGATCAACCGCGGATCGGAGAGCAACTCGCAAACCGCCGTGTAAAATGTCATTCCTTTTGAAGAGTCTGTATATTGGAAAATACGGTTTGATTTTGCGTTCACTTTTTTGACAGTTCTCCTTTCTCGTCGATCGAACTTACGAATTCAGAATCATCTATAACTGTTTTTAATTTGTGAATTTTTGTGATATTTACCACAAAAAGCTTGTAGTTTATGAAATATAATATTAATAAAACTATATTTTTTGTCTTTTTCAGCCTAAATTAAATTTTTATGAGCACGTAATATTGCACATAAATACTTTTTAAAAATCTAACTTGAATGAGTGTTACTTGCATTTTGCTTTTTAGGTCGCCGATAATTTTTCAATGATTCCTAGCTGAAAATAACGAATACTAACATTTAAGAAACTAAGAAAGAAATTTGATCAAGGTGAAAATTAGGAAATGTATGTAAAAAGTACAAATTTAGAATTTTGAGCAAAAGGAGTACTTATAAAAAGTTGTCAGCACACTGATTACAATTAATCAGGCAAAGTTTGCACGAAGACGACTAAGACGATTGTCTTGCTGATCTTGGCGACGCTACTCTTGACGATGCTGATACCGTTTACGAGGCTGATGCAGTTGACGACGCCAACGTTCTCGACAAAGCTGTTGCTGTTGAAGTTGCCTGTAATAACAAATTGAACACAGAAGAATCAAGATCAAGGAATACTCTAAATTTTAAAAATTGGAACTAAACCAATTAATTATTGCCATTATAGGTCAAAGGTCTCCACATCGCCTTCTCAGAATCATTGCATAGAGTAAAGTAAGTGTCAGAATTGAAACTTATGTTCAAAACATCTAAAAATATATAACCTTGAAATTCAAGAGATCACCAAAAATGGTTTCATTTAAATAAACCTCCTTTTCTTTATTCTTGCAGAATTCTGTAGTATCATTAGCATAAGTTCCAATAGACAGCTCATAAGTAGTTAGCTCGGTAAAAATTAAACTAACAGTTAAAAAAACCATAGGGCCAATCTCAATGGTTTTAGGTTCCACATGGCTGCGGGCACCTGTAATCTCCTTGTTAACAAGGAAAAGAGAGCAGTAAAAATAAAAATTGGAGTTAATTCAATTGTTTTCAGAATTTTTTCAAAATTGAGAGATACTGAAGAAATTTTGCTAGGTTTGAATGAGACTAGCCAACCATCTGCCGACCACATGATGAGGTCCATCTAAGGTTTTGCTTCCATTGAATTCAGCAAAATAACACTTTTCACTTACACTTTTACCTAAATCAATCACAATGAAAAAAGAAGAACTTTGAGCAATGGCCAAATTAAAAAGGAACTAGCGCTCAAATGCTATAAAAAGTAAAATATCTGAAGGAGAGACCAGCTGCCGAGGCAGACAGACAAAAAGTGTCCACCTGTTTATGAAAGTAGTAATGAAACCTACCAATGTAGATATAAATAGTTACTAAAGGAGTAAAGCCTTTCATTATTTTTTAGATTCTTGAAGAATGGATGACAAAATTACATGTTTATTTTGAGCAAAGGTGAATACTCGTTGAAGAGTTGTGATGCAAATCAAAATTACTAAGCAAAATCACGCATAGGAATCAAGTTGTGCTCGTTTTCGAGAAGATTGACCGTCTGATGACCGTTAATGATATTGTATCCACTTAATAAAGTGAATTCAGAAGGATTAAAAAGTCTTACCAACATACACGGCAGAATACAAGCACACACAGCAGAGCGATTATTCCAGTAACGAACAGCCAGAATTGATCTAAATGTGACAAATGAAGCTAAAGCAGTTAAACTGATGCCTGAGAAGGGACGCTGCTTCATAGGGGCCTCCGTAGAAGCATTGAACGGAATAATCGTAGCAGTAGTGCCATTACTAGTAGTCTTAATTGTCTCGATTTTAGTGATCAGGGTATCTAAAAATTGTTTGACCTTTAAATGTAAGAATTCACCAAAAATGGTTCCATTAAAAAAATCCGTGGTGTTGTCATCCTTGAGGAATTGAGTAGTATTCTCAGTTACATCAACCGCAGCCGATTTTTCAAGCGGATTGCTTGACTCAGTAGTATCGACTGTCTCATTCGTGTGGTTTGCTGGAGCACTCATGTAGTTGACGAAATTGGTGAAGAACTTCGGATAGATTCGGTAATTGCTACGGCTAAGAAGTACCTTCTAAAATAAATAATATATAGCTGTATTCAAAATAAATGCTAAAAAAAATTAAAAACCTACAATAGCATTGCTCTTTTTAACATCGGCTTCAGTGGGAGGGTTTTCATGCAAAAAAGTAAGGATCTTTTTAAGAGCTCCATAAACTTTAGACAAATGATAGTAAGATACGTCGTTCGCAATATCTAAAATAAATTATGACGATTAGAAATATCAAATACGGTTGTATCTGTCACTAGCAGAAACCAAAGCCTTAAAGTGGACCTCCAAATGCACAATGTCCTCGTTGATCTTCTGCATACAGTATTTGGCCTGAAATATTCATAAATGGAGAGAAGTCTTGTTACAATCGTTTCAACGCCTCTTGGTCCAATTTCAAACGTGACGTTCTTGTCAATGCGGAAGAAGTTATTCTCAAGGTAGCCACGCTAAGATTTAAATTATTTTTTTCTTGGAATAATCTACCTGCACTTCGTTTGCAATAGCATAGATAACGAAATTTTTTGGATTTTCTTGCGAGAATAAAGAGTATCTAAGCTTTCGCTCAATGAAACTCTCGTTTTTAACGGCCCAACCACTTCGAGATAATATAGTACGGAATGGAACAATCTCTTCAAACTCTGAAAAAGATTTAGTATTTTTGTGTCTCTTACCTGTACCGTTGAGGATCCACTTGTAGGCATTCAAATAGTCTGAAAGGAACACAAGAAAAGCTCGCTCAAAACTGATAATGAAGTATTCATTGACAAAGGGGTGAAAGCCCGTAACGTCTTCGTTGCACTGGAAAACCATTTTAGTCAAACTAAGAAGCATACTTTGTTGTAAACCAGAGAGGATGGAGAATGAGTGACATCGTAGTGCTCGATAAGCTTTGGGTGCTCTGTAAAATTGCCAGTGACACTCCAAAGACAAAGGGCCAACCCCAAGAGTTTGATGGTCCACATGACTGCCTGTAATGTGCTTGTTAGTATAAAGAAGAGAGAATTCAAAAAGACTAAGTGAATTCAATTCTTTCAGAATTATTGCAGAAAGAAATGAGTATTTTAGTAGGCTAGAGATATTGAGACCAAGTGACTAGAGATTATTTCGATACTTGGGGGATAGGTTTTTTCTAAAAATTTATCAAAATTTAAAGAATTTTGATCACATGACAAAGGAACTTCCTCTGAATGATGAAGCAAAAGTGGGAGTAGAGAAACCAGCAGACAGAGTTACCGAGACACGGAAAAGCGTCCATCTGTCTATGTGATGAGTGAAGAAGACTCGCTCCCCTTTGTAGAATTATAATTTTGATTGAAAATCTGGTTTATCATGTTTAGGAATGACCAGAGTTGAAAGAAATAGAGAAATATAGAATTTTCTTGAGTCAGGAGAAGAGAGACAGAACTCGACCACTCGCCAGCCAGTCGCCGCCTACACTGATGAGCAATATGAGTAAATCATCCTCCCATGTTTACGATGAATTACGGTCTAGTGACAAAACTAACGCATTAAAGATTCTTTTGGCGGCCAGTCGGGATGAAAGGACTGTTGGCCGATTGTTTATGCAATGAGTGATAATGCAATTCACTGTAGCTGGCTACTCTCACTTCTTTTCCAAATTCCGATCAAATTAGAAAAGAACCATCGCTCAATTATTATGGAAAGGAAAATTGTTGGAGAAGAGACTAACTGCCAGAGTAGCTGAGACAGGCAGACACAGAAAAAGTGCCCATCTGCGTATGGGAAAAGTGATGCCATATCTCTTCCATAAAAACTCAGAATTTGCAGAAGTATAGCTGAAACAAGAGAGGTGAGAGAAGAATAGGGCTCTCCATCCACTAGCATGACGATAGAAATAATGAGCAATCCCTCCGATTATTTTATGCTGAGTAACGGTCAGGTCAAATGACACATGAGTCTGATCACTAATTCTTTTCAGAAGTCGTCCTTGAATTCGAAGACTTTACTCCCATTGAATTTGCCAGAACACCATATTTTTCTTCTAAAACTAAATCTCCTCTCAGGATTATGGAGATACTGAAGGAGATGCCTACCAGAAAATCAATCACAACGAGAGAAGATAAGCTTTGAGTAATAATCGGTCAAGTCTGAAATAGAAAAAGAGAAGAGGATTAAAAAAGAGACCAGCAGCCAGTAGCCGTCATAGAAAATTACTGTTTATGCAATGAGTGATGATGAAACCTTTTTGTACGTGGGCGAAATAAATGGCGAGAGAAAGAGAGAGTGAGAGAGAGGTCCATAGAAACTCAATAATGTGATACAAATAGTTCTTCATTGAACATAGGGAGATGGCGATTTCTTGCGATATGAGGAGTTTATTAAGAATTCTAAACAATCGAGAATAACAAAACTTAAATATCTTGCTTAGGTAGTCTTTATTAAATTTGAACTCTTCAATATTTCGTTCGACTTCGTCTAGCTCACACGCATTGCATCCTGACCTCATTATTTTTATTTATTAGCGATTGAGTCCACCTTTTTTTTAGACGTAATTCCTTAAAACCTTCGTCTCCAATCAAACTCCGATTTTTGTTTACAAGAATTCATTGGACATTTCGCTGGAATTTATTGAAGAGTTCATTTGACTGAACATATTGAAATTTCTAAGACACACAGAAAAAAATGACATTGTTGACCAATCGATTCATATCCTAATCCGTTGAGGAAAAAGTCTTAGGCAACCGGATTTATAGCATTAAATGCACCAGACAGTCCAAAGACGAGACCGTTGTCGTAGGAATTATAAAACAATAAATAAGAATAGAATCTGATAAAAATATCTGAACGTCTGCAGGGCTCGCTGGTGTGGTTGAGGAGATCGTCAAGAACAAAGCTCATAAAGTTAAAAAGGGACTGGCAGTCTTGAGAAGAAAGTCTCTGAGGGATAGTACCATAAAATTGTATATGCTCTATTGGAGGAAAGGTCAAACATAAGTGAAGGTGGAACAGGCTGTGCCATATGCAAAACAGAAAGACACAATGAATTAGATGTCTAGAGGTATGACACGTAAAATTGTTGGGTCTTATTGCTTTTGGTCTTGGACTACACGTCATGTATTTTGCCTTCCTTATTGTCGCAATAGTTGTTCCATAGTGTTTTGGCTAGCTCATAGCAAGGAAGTTCCCCAGCGTGAGTCGCGACCATTCGTAACAGGAAGACTCCATCCTGAAATTCAAATTTTATTAGGGATTTGGCTCTACTAATCCCCTCTACCAAATGCAAATCCTGTCATTCAAAAGGATTTGGCGTCTTTGTTTTCTCTATATTCAAATGGCGATGGCTTAAAAGAATTAGCCGAAATTGAGTTTTGAAAAGAATTAGAGATTCTTCCCCAACAATTTCTTGGAAAGAAAGCTCTAGGTTCTTTGAGATCAGAGCTAATTGAGAATGCCCTTAGAGTACAATTTCAATTGCTCCTAATAATTCTCGGCAAGTTCCTGTCACATAATGATAGCCGAAAGAAAGAGAAACCCCTCCAATGTTTCTGAGACAAACATCGTTGGCAACTTTTGTTGCCAATACATCTCAATCAACGAGGATTTGTAGCCGGACATCAAACAAACGCACCTGTCGTAGGAAGTGGAAGACAAATCGTCGAAGACTTTGCGAATCGACCATCTTGTATCCTTCGATACCTGTAAGGTATTTGCCGACAAAGTTGAGTTGTCTAAAAATAAAGATTATTCAGCAAATGCCCGAATGGATGGCTACCTGCTCGGCACAACAGAAATATAAATCCAGTAGAAGAGTGAGCAAACGGTAGCTCCGGCCAAGAGGAAATACCAGAACCAAAGAAAGAGGAAAATTTTCTCGTTGAACATGTTGATCATTAAGACGCATTGCACAGTATGTCGATGTACATTACCTAATACCTAAAAATTCAATTATTTTTATTCTCTTGAAACCTTACTTTGACTTCAAAGTCGCAAAGAGTAACTCTTGGGAAGTGTCCAGACTCTTCCCATTCTCTGCCATTCATAAGGTCATTTAGAACCTTTAATCATTTTATAATTTTGATAAAATAAAAGATTTTACCTGAAGACCGTACCACTTGCTTCTATTACCAAGGAATGTGTTTAGCAAAAATATTTGACCAACAATATTGACAGTATAAAGAATTTTGACGGAAATATAGAGGAAGGTCACTGCAGCTCCAGAAGATCGTGTGCAGATTATGAGATTGAGCAGTTTTAACCGGTTTCCGCTCATCTGAAACGTAAAAAGATAAAACTCTTTTTCAATGACAGATGCTGCCGGTCATTTTTTATCTTGTAAATCACCACTCAAAATGTCAGTTGGTGTTCCCTTGAACAGAAGGTATATTTCAGAGCAATTGTCGGCCTGAAGCATCTGCTTCCTGCCGGCTCACAGCTGGTTGATAGACTAAACCGACCACCATTCCTCAATTCCACGTTAAACTAAAACAATCGCGAACACAAACGCTGGCCATATGTTTCGTGTGGAAGCACAGCTGGTAAGACCCCAAGATGCTTGTGGTTTCAGTTTTTCTTTATTTTTCGTGGGAAACGTACCACTTGGTGTTTGACGTGTAACGCTTCTTCGACGTTTGTCGCTATAGTTTGCAACGCGCGGTTGCGTGATTCGAGGTCCAGAAGACGTGAATCACATGCCATCTGCACCAAAGACTGAACATGAATACCTGAAAATATAACGTAATATTTTGACTTCTGACTGGTCACAAATCGTATTTGACTAGCCATTGTTGTGGCCTTCAATGTTGTGGCCGAAACCTCTTGGTTTCGGCCACAACATTGCCTCCCTGGCCAATCTGACATTCAAGAAGACCCTCGGGTATCGCTTTTGCGCAGCAATAAATTAGGCATATGAATGCGCACTAACTGAATTTTGGCATCCTAGAAGCCTACCTGATTGCCAGCTGAGTAGTCTCCATACAATAGTCGGCACATAAAATAAAAGAGCTTCCAGCGCTAATACAAATGGTACCCATTGATAATACCTAAAATTGATTTCAAATCGATTCAGATAAAAAACATACCCGATTTGTCTATTCTCTCTTTCAGCATAATTGTGTGGGATATAGTCGTGAAGCGGTAGGAAATAGGTGTTTTGTACCCAGCAGTAGTTCTCAGTATACTGCTCCATAGGCTCCGTGAAGGTAGCCGGTACCCAACATTGGATTGGGAAGCCGACATACTGTTTGGCAGAGACTAGGATCGCAAACACTGAAAAGTTAATTTAAGCCTATTGGATTTAGCCTTCCTCTTGGCCCCCTCGGTAGTTGCAAACAGCTCGCTCCCGGATGCGCAAGTGCCGGAAGAAAGCGGAAAGGAAAAAGCCGGGTGAATTGACAAAGCATTTCCCATACGAAGACATTAGCGCTGGCCACAATTCACACTTCACAATGGCAATTATGGCCGACCGACCATTCTTCATCCGGGAAAAATGGGCTAGATCGCTGCTTTGCTAACTACTCACAGTGATTGACGGTGTCTATGGTGGGAATGAGAAATTTTCAGCTAGTACTGTAGCATTCAGACTTCTCCCCCTGCTCTCAGAAGCCTTTAAGCAATTTCGTTTTGGCGAGAGTCCCTTCTCTCAAGTGGTTCGGGAGAGTCCGACGGATGTTACGCCGGGCAGTCGAAAAGACGTCAAATTCCTTGGGAGAGCGTGGTTCGATAAAGCAAGGTGCTGGGAACCGGGATGCTTCACTTGGACACATCATTTACCAGGTCTTTGGGCTGCACTTCATAGCTTATCGGAACAGGAAGTCAGAACGGGCGACTTTGATAAACTGCCAGTAGAAAGTTGTCATTATTTTCTGACTATGACATTCTTCATTAATCCTGCTACCAACGGCTGCGATTCTCTCAACGAATCGGTTGTTTTCCGGCAGTTGAGACTTTGATTGGCGCACGACATTGAGAAAATTGGCCGAATTCCTGGCAGCTGGTAATTGGAGGGTTGCTCCCGCTCTCAGATATTTATGAAGGACTAGTGGAAGACTCTTGTGACCCATTTCTTGGAATTTTCAGAGAATGATTTTAATTATGGCAGAGAGAAGAGACTTTTCTTCACTTTCTTGACGTTCTTCTGTATTCGTGGCACTAATGCATTTGAGAACAAATGGCAAACGTCAGGCCATCAACAATTAAAGGGAACTGTCTCCAAACATTAGGACTAGTTAGTCCTGGCATATCCTGTTATTCCAGTGAATTATCCAAGCAGCGAGCGTATTACATTTAACGCATTGCAATTTAGGCAAGGCGGTCAGGGTCTCGAACAAGCAATAGAGCTCATTACTAGGGGGCACGCTTCAATTAACAAGCTGTCCTCATGTCTTTTATTGCTGCCCCAGTCGTAACCGTGGCAGCCTACCTAATAAGGAAACCGAATTTTTGAAGGAGTTCGTTTGGAGCCCTCGGCCACTATTCTTAGTCTCTTGTCTTTTCGGGGAGAGAGAGAGCGACCGATCTCAACGGAGTGTCATTAATATGTTCCCTAGGCCGTAATTCTTTGTGACGGAGTCGGCATCTATCTGAGCCCCGTGTTTCTTGGCGAGATATCAGTTGCCTCGGATAATGGCAGGGCTGCACCAGGATTGTGTTACCCACTCTACGGCGGCGAACAACTGAGCAGATCGACGGGAGAGCATCACATTGACCAAGAACTTCATTATAGCCGACGGAAAAATGAGAACACCTTACTTTTTCAAAGTAATCTGACTCAGTTGGGTTTCAAAATGTCGCGTATCGTTTTTCTCCCTCGAGACACTGTCACCCACGGCTGTCAAGACTGAGTCAGTCACTTTAGACGAGGCGTCAAAAAACCCCACGTGGATTTACTTATGCAAGCAAGTTCTCACCACTTTTGGGTTATTTGCTCGAGTGGATAATGTGCTTAGCCTAAAGCGAGGGGAAAACAAAATAATTGCATCTGTCCCAAATATTGAAACGATCTATCAAAATCCTGGGTCAGCCTGGGGGAGCCCTCGTAAATAACAATCGCAAGATTCACTCTATCGGGATATAATATTTGGCAGAAGTTGAGTAATGAGTGTCATTCCCGAGGGAAATATTAGTCGAAAGCAAGTTACTGTTCCTTCTTGGAAAAAGATCCCAAATTTGGGGGACAAAAAAGTACGACGAAGGTTCAAATAATGCGGGCGTGTCATTTATTAATCGTCTGCTTCGGGTTTTGGCTTCGTCGAAAAACAACTCACCAGTAATAATTGCCGTCGTATAGTAATAGTTGAGCTTGTCAATAATGTCATCGTCGACGTGAAATTGTATAGACTTTACCGCGCTAGCGAAGTAGTACAGGAGCATGCTACCGCGATGCTCACACCATAGCCCAGAAGAGGAGCGCTGAAAAGAGACAAGTGAAGTGACGGCATTTTTAGAAGAGCAAGAGAAGAGAAATCACACGCAAGGGACGTGAATTAGGAAGAAGGGTGAATGCACTGGTGAGCAAGTACAGAGAGGCTGACTCCGCCCTCGCTTCTGGAGATGTTTTCGCATTCTGACTCAAACAAAGAATTCCTCAAAACCAGGATGGAAGTTGGAAGAAGTTTTGTGACGTGGGTTTAGCCGTCTGGGGAACTCATTTATGTGATGAAGAAGCAAAATAAAAACTTGGTAGGACGGGAAAGCTCCTCGTTAAGGAAAGCCATTGGAGAATTCAAGGAGGCTCAATGAAAAACAAAATTGGTTGCATTTTATTGGAGCCTAAAACAGGTAAACGAGAAAAAAGAGGCAAATCAGCTGATTCGTCTCAATTTTAAATCTCCCATGTGGATTGGATAATGGAGTAGGTGCCAGATTCTCATCTCTCAAGCATGCAAAAATAATGTAAAGAAAACTATTTCCATCTCTAGTCTACGATGGAAAGAAGAATAGCGTAAAATGCTGGAAAACAATTTTCTTTCTGCACCTGCTGTTTCTAATCAGAATTGCGTTCTATGCAGCGGATGGGAAAAGTCGAGGGAGTCTCCCAGTCATCTATATTTCTGAATGGGAAAATTTTGAGCTAAGGGGCGTTACCCCCAGTGTAGCGGAACGTGTTAATCCTTATTGCCAATGGGGCGGGTGCTTCTGATATCCAGCGGAAACGCTGCGATGCCGGGTAAAGACAAAAACGCGAGTCAAAGACATTGATAAGCTATTATTATAGGTACTGAATGATGATAGATGAGAGAGCCTGGCTTGGTTTGACGGCCCAATTCAGGTCGGCCCGCTGAGGGCGGCGCTATCGATCTGCGGCTGACTATGCACGTGCAGAAGCCTTGCCCGAGGGACCACTTGGGCCAGAAACAAGCATTTACCGCTGTAGAACCTGAAGCATCTAGGTTCCTCAGTGCAGAACTTTTTTATCCGAAGCGCCGCCCCTGTTACCGCGGGCAACAGGCTGCGACGCTTATTTGCTGATGCGTCGCTAGGGAGGGATTAACAGCAATAAACTTTCTAGTAACTGCTCGCAATTAAAAGGACAATTGCTTTCCGACGTTCTACTAACAAGCATCCGAACACAAGCAAAAACTAGATCAGAATGTTTTTGAAATCTAAAAAAATGTCGAAACTTTTGCATAGGCTAATGCTTGGGGATGGGCCTGACCAAAAAACAAAGCTCATTGTTTTAATGGGAAAGTTTTTGACGGAGCTCCGAGCAGCGCTTTGGAAGCTACCTGCGCGTCGAAATGGATCCAAGTCGCTTAGTGTAATGTCGTGCTGTCGACTGAAAGATGCTCATGAAATTGGCCATCGTCTTCTATGTTAAATGAATCGTGTTTTGACTAACAAAGATACCATCTTCCGACTTCCCATGAATAAATCGCGGCGAAAGAATGAAAACAACTTGGTTGGCATCCAAATTTTACTACCAGAATTGGGATGAGATGCAGAGAAATCAGAAAACATCGTCATGACACTTCAGTGATGTTCTTTTATTTTCTCTTTCATTGCCATGTTTCGAGGAAATTAGCAAAAATATAATTGTTTTGGCTATCCAAAGTAGCCTGAAAAACAGGGAAGTTTTGAGAGAAGTGAAGAGCAATTGTGAAGCAGAGAATTTTGAGGCGGAGAGAAGCCATTAAATACCGTAGGCTCTGCTCCTCATCTATGGGAAATAATTGCAAGAAAAGACCAGCTTCCAGTCCATAATTTCAAGGTGTGGAGGTGTTTAGTCTGAAATATAGCTGGACCAAGGAGGAGCTCGTCAGTTGCCGCATAAAACATAGACAATAAGCACTTTTGGATGAGATATATCTCTCCCATCTTCCTGTTCCATGTTCCTCCATTCCATAGGACATTATGATGGTCGTCAATGGGGCAATGATGAATAAATGTCATCGGACTAAGGGCACGAGAGGAATATGTCCATTTTTAAGCCAATCACCATAACAAATAATTAGCTGCTTCCTGGAAAATAATTTAGCCCTTGGTGTCCTCCTCATATGTTCATCGTCAGTAGTATACTTAGAAATAGACTGAATACATACAATCCACATCAAAAGGGCAAAATAGATAACAAAAGTGCTAAAGCGGGAAACGGTAGGGACAACGGGACATATATATGAGCGACCCCAGTGCAGTTTATGACGAGGATGTCCCCGTGGGAAAAGGGAGAGAGAGTTGAAGAGCTCTCACAATCTTGGGCTATATGCAACAGAGCGGCGGTCAACGATCGGGTGTCAATTAAAATATCCCTTTTGGGACCGATTGTGAACACTGCGTAAGTGAGAAGTTGTCAGAACAAGCTGGGAAGTGTTCCTCAGAAAGTGAATTGGCTCCCAAAGTGCTGATGCAATTCGGAAGAAGACGGAGAAAAAACTCGAGGCTCATTTATGCAAGAAGCCTTCAGAAAGCCGTAAAAATGACCGAATTGTCGTGTTCATGGGATATCCAACATGCCACTTTAAAGCAACCAAATATTGTATGCATGAAAAGGAGATGCACTTTTCGAGGACAGGACTACTTTGTGTGATGTCACGTTGAGTTCTTTTGAGTTATTTTCCTCTTCACATTTGAGCCCGACAGAATTAAATTCAGGCGGGTTTCTTCAACGCCACGTTTCAGCATTGTCCGAAGACGATCGATGTGCGGAAATTCCATCAATTTGCATGGTGCCTTTCGTGGCGTCGAGATTGACAGCCGTGTCCGGTTAAGTATTCATGGCCATAGCAAAAACTGACAATGTGTAGCAAAAAGGACTCGTGTTGAATGTCAGACTTGGGGATGCAATAGGCTAATGATACATGTGGTTGATACAAATAAATATGATGAGAAGAGAGAGAGAAAAAAAAAGATTATTCTTGAAGTCCAGTTGCTTTTAGGTTTTCAGAGACGATGTGGGCAACGGCTGAGCCAAAAACCTATAATTATTTTACTTCTGTTTTCGAGGGAATAATCACCAATTCGATGTTGTTTGTGTTGGTAGCCGTAGTTTTGAAATTATAAAAGCGTTGACGTCGTCTAACGCACTTTTGGAACTGTTTCTGTACGTACGAACTGGCATCTTCATTCGAGTTATCTCCTATAAATTCATTTTCCTACGCCTAAATGATAATGTAACCTTCATAAGAAGTCCAGCATTTATTCAACGGAGCGTATTTGAGTTTCTCACAGAAGATGTCATATTTGTTGAGGAAGAGAACAATTGAAGCGTGGATGAAGAAGTCGCTGTTGCAAATTGTTTTGAAGATTTCGAAGTTTTGAAGCATCCGATTCTATAAATTCCGATAAAGTCTCTCACGCAGCATGAGGATCAAGTTACGCTAATGAGTGAAATATTAAAATAACACAAACCTTCTCTTGGTCCTCCGGGTCGGAAAGATCATAGTCGCTCATGGAAGCAACAAAGAGAATCATATCCACATTGTCGAAGCAGTGAATCCACTTGCGACGTTCAGTTCTCTGACCACCAACATCGACCATTCTGAAAGAGTTCTTTCTCGAATTAATTAAATAATCTACCTGAAGCTGATTTCTTTATAAACAAAGTTTAGTTCATTAATTCCGGTTGTTCTATTTCTGCACTGAATGATGTCCTGTGTAGTGGGAGTGTAAACATCCTCAGTCAATCGTGAAATATCATCAAGGAAGCTGAGGGACTACTTTTTTGGGAGGAGATGAGCCACTCACTATTTAGCACTATCAGCTAGGAAGAAGAAGAATCGTCGCTCATAAGTTGCCTGGATTGAAGTACTTCGCCAGATCCTATCCATAACTCTTCCCAAGACAAATGGAATAACAATCTCCTCGTCGCTCTCAAAGTTTGGGAGAGTTCCCTTGAACTTCATAAAGCGATCAATGTCTTCCTAAAGAACATTCAGGTGGAAATTTTTCTGTTGGAAAGCATACTCGGACATCTGTGTCATGCAAGATTTGGAAATTGATTGCAGCTTCAATCAATTGAACTAGAGCCTCAATGCAATTTTGATGCACAATTGAGCGATGATGAATTATATCATCTTTAGTGAATCCGTTCAAGTGGAGAACCCTACACATCTCATCTTTGTTTAGACAATATGTCAGATTGAATTACCGCATTTGCTTGAAAATTGTGGTCTTTCCACATTCTGAGCCACCTAGCAAGAGAATTTTAAACTTAGAAGAATCTTCCTCTCCATCTTTGCTAATCTGACGGTCGATTGCACGTGATTTACTGGAGACCAGTCGTCGACCTTTCAGCTCCTGCAAGCATCTTATGGGCAATTAAAAAACCTACTGTAAGAGCTGTTCTAACTTGGGTACTGGCGCCACTCCCCATTTATTTACCCGCTAAACCAGTCTGTAATCGGTTATTAGTGCCTGGAAATGTTGTGAAAGAGTCGAGAATGATTACAGATTGTCTCCGAAAAGTTTTAAAATTAAAATGATGTCATCACTTTTTGACTTGTTGAAATTCTGTCTTGGTTGGATTTCCTCGTCGAGTTACTAGGTTACTCGTATAAGAGAAACAGGGGTTGCGCGGAAACTACCGGCTCACTCGACGGAAACTGGCCAAAGATGTGGGTCCCTTTCCTCCTTTTTCTTGGATTCCTAGGTAAGTCCCTTTTCTCATAAGATTCAAGGGTAAATCGGTAAGTATGAGACAAACTAAAGAAGAATTGAGAAATGACTTTAGTTTTTCATTGGACCTCGAATATTGAGTAATACAAGGGGCAGGTGAAAAGCAGACTTCCAGGTGACAAAATTATTGTCCTGAACAAGTCTTATCATTTTTCTAATGTTCATAAAGCTCAGCTACAGTAATACTTAGATTTCTTGTTTTGAATTTGCGAAAGAACATCTTTTTAAGTAGAGAAGAATCCTGAAAAATCCTGTAGTGATTAGGATTTGATACACCTAGACCTGTAGGCAAAATAAGGAGACAGATACAAAAATTGTTTTGTTTCATTATGGCAGTGAGGGTAGCTGAAAAATAAGAGAATTGAGCTTGACAAGGCGCCGTCCAATCGCCGCCCCGCTCAGAATGAGATTGTCAACTTCGGAACATAATTTGACTTATTAGAAAAATGAAAATGGCTAGCAAACGCAAATCAGCGAGAACTTTCGAAAAGATTACTTCTGTAATAGATTAATTTAATGCAATATCTTGTTTTGCCTCGAATACTAGACAGGTTTCAGATACACTTCCGCGGTTTGCCACATACAAGACAAGAGAGACTGAGCTTTGACCCGGTCAATTTCTGAAAAAAGCAACCACGCATTTTTTATTTGCGATTATTTTGTCTATTCTGTTTCTATTAATTGCCGAAACAAGGATAGCTGAGCGAGAGCTGGCTTAAAGCCAAGAAAAAGACTCATTTGGAGTTTTTTTGACCAATTCCTTTTGCATAATGTCAATTCACATGAAAATTAAGAAATAAAAAAGTGTGCGCCTGTTTATGTTTCAAGTAGTAATTCTGCCAAACTAATTGAAGTGTGAAAAAGCCCTTGTTTTCACGCATATTCCCACACTTGTGTTTCCTGAGAAATTCATACCACCTGACTTAATAACAAATCGCAAAGGCGTACAACATTAGAAATTATGGAAGAGGAAGAGAAAAGGAAGAGGGAATATTCTTCTTTCTTTCCGCAATTCAGAACTCAAGGAAGTGTACTGCTGATTGAAAGAAAAGAGTTGTGGCTGGTTAGGTTTGTAACCAGAGCTTTATGGAGAAACTAATCTAGTCAGCCGATTCGCAAATGGGCTATAAATTTACTCAAAACTGTTTATCACATCTTGCTGAAAATTAACATGAACTCCCTGAACTCTAGACCGAATTCATCTTGCGTTGACTTGTACCTGCAATGGAGTACTGATCCCTGGTTCGGACCAAGTAAGAGACCGAAAGATCAAATTAATCAGTTTAGATGCATTGTTGGGAAGTGGTTTCAAGTACTTCGGAAGGATGGGTATCAGCAGATGTGGCTTGTCAAAGCATTGGAGGACATCTTGGACACATGAACACTAACCTGTCAGCTTTGAACCTCTACCTACAAACGGTAATGAAATAGTGATGGTTATGAAATTGTGCTCCTCGAGTAGAGGAGAGAGTAATGAGAAAATTGAGTTGCCGCAGGTGGTTTGTGCTTTCCCACGGTCAATACTTGTTGAATAGTGAGCAATGCTTCATTATCTATTACAGGTTTACACTCGTCCCATTTTGACGGGAATCGTCGTTGGAAATGAAGAATCCCAGCAATACGCCGTCGTCTGTCCCAACAACGGCTATTACGACTTGTTGAATTCAACTTTGACTGGATCTCTTCTTTCAGAGGTTTCAGCTTCAAAACATGAAATAAAAGGATTTTAAGAATGTCACAAATGGGGCGGATTGCGCCTTCATCCTAAACACTGATTTTAAGGTCCATTTCGGTCCTTGCTCCATCAATGCCAATATTTTATGTGACAAACGTAAGTGGGCAAATTGAAGGAAAAATGAAAATTTTCAGCTGTGGAACAGCTTGATTATTGCAATATTCAAATGAATTGTTCGACCTCCACAACAATGACGACAACCATGTCAACCTCAACAATCTCACGTCTTCTTTCTTCGTCTACTATTCCTTCTACTTCTACTAGCTCGACCCCATCATCAACCTCGTCAACCTCATCAACATCAACTCCGAGCACAACGGTATTAATTACGGAGTCTACCTCTTCATCCTCTTCTACATCCACTTCATCATCTACTGCTACGAGCACAACCACAACCATATCTGCTATGCCGACTCAGACGACTACATTTGCTGAAACAAGCATAGTAACAACAACAAGAAGTTCTGCAGCTACTACAAAATCAACAGTTTCTCCTACTATTTCTCCCGTACCTTCAACTTCTGATTCAAAAACTACAGCAGTCGGTAAGAAATCATTCAAAAAATAATACAATTAAATGAAGAAACTACTTTCGTCACGACAACTCCGAGCACAATTGGATCTACAGTAACTCATATTGTTGCCAGCACTTTAATTCCACCAAAGACTTGTCCTACCTGCCCCGTTGTTGACGGTAAAAAATTATTATTTTTGTTTCAACTCTTAGATTGTGACTGGAAAATTTTCGGAAAATGTGCATCCTGGCTTCCTTGGTTTCTTTTGGGTTTACTCCTTCTTCTCCTCCATGCTTGTTGCTGCTGGTGGTGGGCTATCTATTGTCAACGTCATAGGACTAGAACAGAAATCATTGAAGACGCGTAAGTTTAAAAAAAAAACAATCCTTATTTTAGTCGGCCAATGACCACCGAATCCGCTGACTTGGTTGCTCAAAGAAGCGCTGTCAGTTATTCTCCCGAACCTGTCGTTGCTAATCCTCCAATCGCAGTTGATAGTGCTCCTGGTAGTTTGAATCTTAAATTTTGACAGTGTTTTAGTAGTAATTATGCCTTTCGCAATTCCTCCTCCAAGCAAAGAAGTCATAGAAAAATATACCAAAGAGGTTGTAATCTTAGACAAGAAAAAGATTATAATGAAAGATATTGGTAAATCTTTGCCCAGAAAAATTGTTTCTTTGATTTCTAGGGATTATGACTGACCCGTGGATTCCGACAATTGAAGTAACACCCGCTCTAAAGTCAAAAAAGGTGTCTATATGCACAATGAAATTACAAACATAAATCTTCAGATCAGCCCCGCTCCGATTGAAATTCAAGACGACCCGGCTGATGATATTGCAATTGAAATGCCTGGAAGCCCCGTAGATGGTCATTGATCAATTCTATAAATGACTTAATCTTTTTCTTCAGATAGACCCAATGAAGGAAAAGAACCTTATAATTTTGTTCGAAATCCAAAACCGGAAAACTTTGGAGATGTTCCATTTGGTGACGTGCCAGACGAGCGAGATCCACGCCTTCCAGCTACCGTCATCAGTCTGACGGCAGATCCCCGGAATATCAGGTAGTTTGAATTCTCCCCCGCAAGTCTCCAAACCAACGGAAAGGATATAATGCATGCGCTTCCGGGGAATGGTCCTATTCATGAAAATATTTGAAGAGGCGACTAATGAATCTCGTGGTTTTGATTCAGAGTTACGTAAGCTTGTAGATCTCCTCCGACCAAACAGAGAAACGTCCATTTGCCAACCAATGATGTCAAGAGGTTCTAGATCTAAAAAAAGAAAGTGCAATCAAATATTTTCAGTTTCTCGCCAATCTTCGACTCGTCCGATGTAGATCCTCAAGGCCCAGGAGCTAAGCACCCTCATCGCTTTCCTTCACCTCCTAAACGTCGTCCCGTTATTCCGGATACAATTCCTACCAGAGGAGCTCTAAAAGATGGAAACAAGAATAACGTGCCTCAAGCTGGTTTTCCAATCAAGTGGATCCAATCATGAAATCATATAATCCGAACTTTAGGACTGGACAAGGTGGCCAACGATCGGATGGAAACCCTCCAGGACGCGACCTATCTCCGGCAAATCGCTCTGGAGCCCAGACAAAGTACATCAGCTTAATTAATGTAAATTTTTTTTTCAGCAAACCCCGTCCTCGCAACGACAATGAAAATGGAAATAGAAGTCTCCCACCAAATGGTAACGGATCGAAACCCAGTCCCAACGGAAACGGTTATGGAAATGGGAATGGCCCGTCAACTGGAGGAGCCAAGTCGCCTGCTTCACTCATGAGACAACCCAATGTGTCCATTCGAGCTGCAAACGGGAAACTTGGAGGGGTATGAACTCTACCAAAAATGTCGATCTTTGAAGTATTAGGTGGTTCGTGCTGGTGGTGGTCCCGAGGACAGAGCCCCACAAGGATGGAAACCATGGGCTAAAATATCGAAGAGTTTCCAACCGTCCGACTTTAATGACTAAATGTTGCTTGCATTGAAAAGCAAGCTATTTTGGAGGCGTGATATAGCGTATTCTACGTCCTCCTTGAATATCCCCTTTATGAATAATGGGAACTCTTCTTTGGGTTGTCTAGGCGTTTCTGGTTTCTTGGAATAAAACGTTTTCGCATTTCGTCCTGTTATTGTCTGTTGCCAAATTATGAAATTCAAATTTTGTAATTGAAGGCCGGCTAACAACATGCTTCAGTAGATAGATATCTGTAAGAGTCAGACATCGCCCATTCTGATTTGACTTATTTTCTCAGTAGAACTTCAATTTTTTAGCTGTCATACGGTCATTTGAATAAGTTATTATTCGCGGAAATGGGTTTGGTCATGCACTCTTTTTCCGCTACAACTGGATTCACAAGCCCGATTTCTCACAGACTGAATCTCTTTTCCTCTAACTAGTACCTTTCGAAATTTGTCCCCTTTCCGCGTAGTTGGCGTCATGTGATAGCCTTGAATAAGTGTAGATTGCAAAGAAAGTTACGGTACCTCGTTCAAAGTGAATCCCCTCATTTGGGCCTATAGTTGTCAGTTGATAGCTCATTCATCAACCTTCAGGCTCGTCTAAAACCGGGGTGAAACGGGCAATCAGTGCTTCTAAGCCCGCCCCTGTCCCATAAAAGAGTCCAACTACCTCAGTTTCTACACGAAGAGAGTAGCTTCTCTGTCTCAAAACTTCCTAGCCCCTCTTTTTCTCTTGAAATAAGGAAGGCACCACTGATCAGAAAAATATTTTCACAAAATCTATCCAATTGCCTTCCTGAACGAGCTGTTTCAAAGAAATTTAGCATGACGAATTTGACTTTTCAAAAAATCAAAAGAGACTTCTTGGCTTGAAAGCCATCAATAGAAAGAACACGAAAATCACACGTTTTGAATTCACTTCGCTTCAGTGATCTGAAAAATTCGTGACTTCTTCTCTCCACTTGGTGCGAATTTTTGATGATTCTTTTCTGTGTTTTATGTTGCAGCTCTCTGCATTCCCCATGTATATGAATTATGAGGGGAAGCCACTTAAAACATCATTCTTCTCGGGGATTCCCATCAGGTTAAGTGCGCATTTTTAGTACCTCTGAACGTCATGAAGGTCGCCATTGTTGCCATTCTGCTCGTTCTCTCTCTTGCGGTGTTCCAAGTCGATGCTGAGATGGTAATTTTGGCCTCAAATTTCAATGTAGAGTTTGATTTTAGCGTGCCAAGCGTGCTATCAATCCATTCCTCGATTCGATGGGAAAGCGGGCTGTCAACCCCTTTCTCGACTCGTTCGGAAAAAGAGCTGTTCCCAATTACCTCTTCAACGAGCATTATGCTCCTAAGATGGAGAAGAGGTAGCAAATTCTCTTGATCTTGAAATAAAACCATCGTTTCAGGTACTTCGACAGCCTCGCTGGGCAGTCGCTCGGCAAGAGATCCGCTCCAAGCTTTGAGTACTGAAAACGCGTCAATGTCATATGAACGTCGTGCTCTTTAGAAAAATGAGCGATCTCAGCGTAAAATAAATACTTTGTTGCTTCTGTTTTTGGAAAGACCTTGTCTGCAGCCTTTCTGCAGAATTTAGTCTATAATTATTGTTTCTCGAGGCAGCGATGGACTCCAAAATGCCAAGGAAGACTCGAAAATAATATGCAATTTCTTGGAAAACAAAAAGAAAATTGTAGTTTGTCTTAAAACTAAAAAATGAGGTGAAGAGTTCAATTGAGTGACGCTGGCTGAAATAGGATGTTGTAGCTGTCTAGACGGGAGCAAAAAAGTTTTTGATGATTTTTCATGTCAAATTTATTCTCAAATTATACTCGTTAAGGCTGATTCTTAGCTCAGAGCTCTAATTGTTGCTCAGTAGCTCGCTGTTTACGCCGTAAGTTGTCTCCATCGGCCGCCAAATCTCCCATATGCCATTGAGACAGTGCCCGCCCATAGTCACAGTTCAGGACTATGAGACGATGCTCCAATTACATTGGGTCTAGGGTTGCCATATTAGCCCAAATTTTCTCGTTTTTCCTCCATAATATCCATCTCTAGGCTCAATGAGGCCTACTACATCCGTTTTAGTTGGTTTTATGAGGTCTAAAGGGTGTTGAGAACCTCAGATTCGCATAGGTCTTTCTTCAATTGACGGGAGAAAAATGTCTATTTCGCACGAAAACCCGTCAATCGTCTCCTCTTTCTTTCGAAAGCAGCTGATTTAGTGTCTCAATTGAAGGGAGAAGTCTTTGTTTTTGAGACTCTCGAGACTTTGTGGTAGCAGGTGTCTTCCTGCGGTTACAACTTTTCCAATAATAAATTTCTTTGCAATTCCTTAATTCAAGAATACCTTTTAAGAAACCTCCTCTGAGTCTAAAGAAGTTGACTAATTTTCTTAGTCACTTTCACCTTTGGTCAAAATGACTCAAGATAAGACATTTTAGCAGCAGACATAAAACACCGCCCCTTCTCCTCTTCCAAGAAAGATTAGCCTGGGACTTAGCTCTAGAATAATATGTGCTTGGATTATTGATTGGTCTAGATTATCCCCATAATGAGCCGCCTGCACAATTAGGACTTAGTAGTCTCTTAGAGTCGACAATTCATAACTTCTAGCTCCCAATTCCTCATTGACTATACAGCACAAACAAAATAACACGATTTATAGGACCCCATAATCTGTTTGTACGGGGTCTATCTGTATGCTGTGACACTGAACATTAGCCAAAGTTCTTCTTTTGCTTCCTTATTTCAAGTTGATATTGCCTTCCATCCATTATCCTTGGCCTCCCAGGAGTGTTTTCTTTTCCCATTATCCTTCATAGGCCGTCTTTTCTTGTCGGTTCCCCATTGACATCAAGTGCCGTGCTCCCACCGAGGTGACCCAGGCCAGGTCATTAATCTCGTCTCATCTGCCAACCCTAGCGACCGGGGGTCCGTCCCGTCAAAAGGCAGCTGTCCTGTGTTTGTCCTGGCGACCTGTATTCTATTCTATCCCGTCATCTGTAAAATTAGTACCGAGTCACAAACAAGGGGAGGTAGAGAGATGAAGAGGTAACCCGACTCCTTTCTCTCAATTTCGACATGATCACTTTATTTCGAGACTTGGCGCTGTATGAAAATCTCTTGCCTTTTAACTACAATCCTACCAAAATAACAGCGTTGAGAAGAGCTTTGAACATGTATAAAACATGACTCCGCGGGACCAAACACTGCGCCAGTCGCTGTTCATTTGCCCATTCCGGCTCCCTATTGTGAAACTCGCGGCTTCACAAATTGCTGTTCTCGAATCTCTCGAATTTCTTCTTTCTAATTCTCGTCTAATCCAGATGATGTTTCATCTTAAAATCTGTTTTTCAGGATGGCCCCGGCGCGGTCCTAATGGGTAGACCAACGTCTAATCGAATCACAAGCAGGTTAGCTTTGTTTTTTTTGTAATTTGTTTTGAATCTTTTCCTAAACGTTTCAACTGAAAGAGGTTTTTAGAAAGAAGACCTTCAAGCTGGAGCGAATTCCCGATTACTTGAGAGATACCGTCGATTGGATAATCGGGTAAGTCGTCTCCTCCATCAGAGTCGGTAGTAAGAACAGGTGTTCTAAGTGGGGATTGCGGGCAGCAAGGAGGGTAATAAAAGTCGGATCTTCAAATAATTGTTGATAGCCACCTGGAGGAAATAACTCACTTTAATTGTCTTCACCATTGGTTCAAAGCGCGTTTGTTACACAGTTACCCTGAAAAAGTTAGTGGAAATATTTGTCCATCTGCCAGTCGTAGAATTGAAATTTGACTAGGCCGATGCCCTGATTGGAGTCAAATGTCCAAGTGTCAGTCAGGAGGATTTGGATCTAAACTACCGTAATTATTTCGGTCTTTAGTTCTCATTTTTTTTGTTGAAATCCCTTCACTTCCCTAGCCTAGACTAAAGTTTTTTCTCTGGCAAACACATGGCGCCATGGTGCCTCTTCGTGTTTTTCTGTGAGTGCAACAGGTGGTGACCTCTTTTCTGCCGTTTGATCGAAACTTTTCTTTTGCCATTGACCTGTTTCCCCTCCTCCGAACTAAACTTCACTCCTTCTCTAGTAGATATGCCCTCTAAATTGGCGTTGGCCCACTTCACAGTTGCGTGCTAAGTGGCGAGAGGATTTTGGCCTCCAAGGACGCTCCCCGGACATTCACTGCGGGTTTCACGCTCGTCAAAAGTTCAACAAAAGTGTGATTCTATAGGGAATTGATTGTACTGCACTTGAAAAGAACTTCCATCGGAGCTATTAAAGAACCTGTAGCAAAACTTGAATCAGATGGGATGCAATCCACATTTTTTTTGCTTTCTTCTGTCAAAACTATCGGTTGTTTTGATGAGACAGATCAATAAGACGACGATGAAGTTCAGTTTGCTTGTTTGTTGATCAAACAGTTATCCATGGCCCGGTCTAATCTAACCATCGCCACCGCTCAAGGTTTACGATCTCAGCCTAGATGGCGGTAGACACCTTTACACTAAAACATTTCAATTCACTCATGATCTACCCGTTTCAATAAAACGGAGTTTATAGACTTTTGCCCAGTACCTCGTGCCTTCTATTCAATCTCCTTTTCAGTTTGCTATTGAAGGCCCGTAGAGGCGATTGATGCAAAAGATCATTCACCGTTCTGAATGCCTCAGTAAACTATAACCTCCAACCGCTCGCCTCTCCAACTTGCCTATATAAATCTATTGTGGAGAGAGAGAGAGAGAGAGGAAAGTTCTTCCTTCCACAGACCTGCGACTGGTCAACAGCGATTACCAGACCGCTCAGAGCGTACCGGAACTGGATTCATGCTTACTCATTCCCTTTTCGTCGATTGTTTGAATGGCAAAGGATTTTATCCCTTTCTCAAGGGAACAGTCGTCGCCATCTGCTCAAATAAGCGAACCGTGACCCTTCGTAATCCAAAGACTAATTGTTGTTTAACGTTCCGTTTGACTGCCAATTAGCATTAGCATACAGGCCCCCTATCCTCTTTGAGACAAGTCTTCTTCACATTTAACGAGGTCGTATTCTTCTTTAGAGATTCTGTCCATATGCCGTCAGATCACTGGTCGGCGGAACGCGTTCTCGGGGTCTATCCATTTTCGATCGTTTGCGAAACTTTCCAACTATTCCATTGTTGCCAAATTGGGCGGATTACCCTCATGTTCTGCAACAGTCTAACTGCATTTCAACTTGGCAAGAGACTTACTCGTCAGTTGAGAGAGTTATTTTCGCGGTCAATTATGAGACGGGCAAGGTCGACTGCGCGAAATCCTTAGTATTTGTGCCTCTTGAGTCTCCGCTGCGCCTCCTCAGCACAGCACCAACTTGTTGTTGGTTTAATCACTTGATAGATATTCTTTTTCTTAGACCACTTCAGTCCCGGACTGTATCCTGTCCTAGTTTTCTTTCTCATTTAACTCGTAGCAGGATATTTACTTCAAATGTTT
Organism: Oscheius sp. JU1382; assembly: GCA_932521405.1. Lineage (NCBI taxonomy): Eukaryota > Metazoa > Nematoda > Chromadorea > Rhabditida > Rhabditidae > Oscheius > Oscheius sp. JU1382. The sequence continues at coordinate 2,882,659 of OW051480.1, forward strand.
TGTGGAAAAATACGAAAACATTGATCGTTGTTTGTGCATCTTACCTGAAGTTTTTGAAAACAGGATGCTCCCGAAGACGACTGGCGAAATATATTATTGGCGAGCGCTCCATTGTCAACTAGCCTAGCCTTCACCATTTTCGTTCGGCGCTATCGTTCTGTTTTGAGAGCTATATTTGGATAAGAATCGAATCTACTGCCGCTCGACACCTGAACACACCAAATATTGATGAGCTGAGCTGACTTTTCTCTCTAAGAATCTGTTATTCGAAAAACTTTTCAGTCATCTATTCGATTATCTCAGGTATGCAAGCGGTGCGTATCTGTATAGCAATCTTCCTCGCCTACCCGTTTTTCGTTTCGACGTCACTAATGGCCACGCTAAGTTTGTCGTATGCCGAAATTTCGGCATTCAAATTTGGCGCCATGTGGTCATCTGTCGTCTAAATGACCATGCGCAGGGTCGCTCACATTCCATCCATATTAGGACCTTAAAGCGACCTCGAAAAATTTGCGAAACCCAATCCTCTCCTCACCTGACTTAAAGTTTGTAGCTAAAGCACACATTTCTTGCATCCCAGGAGCGCGAAACTGGTACTCGTCATACACATATTTGCACTGTAGTCTGTTTCCTTCCAACTGTTCTCCGAAGACTTTTACTCTAGATAAACGGAGTTCACAGTTCTTACAGATCAAGCCTGTTGTTTGCCGAGTTGACCGCAGACATTCTGAGCAGTTTCTGCGGTCCTTTCTTATCGCTTTCTGCCTTTATCTATCTCCCACTATTTCCTCAGGGTATAATGATATCATAGAGAATATATTGGCTGATTCACCAATCACAAATTTCTTCTTTCTTAAGTAATTGGATCGATTTTTAATTTCTCTCTTGCGTGGGCAAAAAAAACAAAACGATTCTTTTGTAGCCGGTGAATCGACTTTTTCCCTCATTATTATGAACCATAAAGAGGAGTATAAAGCCGCTGAGGAAAAAAAATCTGCGGCCTAAAAGCCTGCCGAATCCCTATAAACATGGTTATCTTATCTCGTCCTTTTCGAATTGTTTGTTAATTTGAACACCTAGTGAATCTAAGGTTCTCGCGCTTCCTGGAGGTCCCACTTTTTAGGTTTAGATGTCAACAGTCGTAGCTCTTAAAGAAAGGATAGCCACCAGCTAGTCTGCGCCATTGTTTGTCCTTCCTGCGACTTTTTTTGCCGCACACTGGGTCGCCTTATGTTTCCTTGGTCTTCTTCTTTCACAATTTCAATCCTCTATGGCTTTTCTCTCCTCTTCCGCCTCTCTTAAAATCACACCACACGCGTTCGACGCGCAAGTGTATTATCATTTTCAAAGCACGTGATTTCTTTGGAACAAGCGGCTGATACTAGCTTGCTTGTCGAGTTTTCATCTCTCTCTCTCTCTTGAACTTGATCATCTCCCTGCTTGTCTAAACTATTCCTTCTCCAGCTATGTCAGTAGCAACAGCTCGTCAAATCAGCATTGCTAGACGATCTTCAATTGACGATTTGGATGCTCCTGGATGTTGTCCAGCTAAAATACTTATTTCCAGCATTATGGGACTAGCGTGAGTTTAAAAATTAAGACAAACTACGAAAGTGACGTTTGATCTGGGGAAGTCGAGATTAGGACAGCTGGCCCGTCGTTTATCAGTTTTGAGCCTTTGAAAAAAGATAGCATAAAATTTTATGAAAACGGAATTAGTATCGTCATTTACCCTATTCAGCAGAGACAATAGGGCTGGGCCTGTTACTAGTAGCATTCTCTCTCCCGTACCGGACCCCATTTGCAGCGCGGAACCGTTACCATCCTTCTTTAAAGTTAGACAGCCAGCGGGAAATGTGTTGACAGCCTGGGCCATAGTCTGAAATGCAATTCGAATTGGATTCAATTTCTGCTGATGAATATACTTCAAACTTGGTTCGCACTCACTTTCCCGACGGCGTCCAGCAGCTGGGAAAACGGGCGGCTTATAATTTATCGCCTGACATTCACTTCAGGAAACACTTTGAAGTTCACTCGACCAACTTTACCTCCTTAACCTTACCTATATGTTATTACAGGTCCTCTATTCAATGCTAGATCGTGACCATAGAGCGTATCGCGATGTGCAATAAAATTCATCCGCACAAATATTGCCGCGGCCGGGGCCTTTGATTCTCCTACCTGGCGTTCTCAGTTTGTCCTACAGTCGTCAGTTTCCGGCAGTTTCCCATTCCGTGATGTGCTTGACCACGCGATTACTGTCTTTGTGTCGTTGGCTGTTTTCGCCTGACAACTACCCATAGGAGGAAAACATCTCCAAAAATGGAGGGAGGAGTCTTCCACTTTTTGACATTTCACAACTTTCGAAAAAGAAAACTCTATTTTATTAACATTTCATTGGGGGCTATATTTGAATTGACTCACACTGCCAGCTGCTTCAGTTTGCTTTCCTCTTCCGAAAGTGGTCATTGAACAATTGCGCTTCAATTTTTTCCCTCTTCTTCTGTCTGGCAACACTGTTCGCGATGGAATGTTCGTTGCGAATTAGCGTTTCTCCAACTAATTAGCAGATCAATGCCATTGCAAATGATTCCATCCAGAACTAATAAGACAGCCATAAAGTCTAGACGTTTTGTAAGAATTTCTTTTTTTGACTAAATCTAGGTTAAATTTGAACTAAAACAGGTGTGTGGTGGTCCTCGCGCCCACGGACAGTATTGTTTGCCTGTAAGACTGCGCGGAAGACAAAGACTGACCCCGAGCCTTCGACATTGACACCTAGGGACACCTGGCCCTACAGGTACTAGTGCTCGTGACAGCCAGGCAAGCCTTCTGTCTCTGCCTGACTCACTATTTGTAGAGCTTTACGTATTCCACTGCCTTTATAGTCATGGATTGCGAAAACAAGTCTTAGTCTTGCGCAGTTTCTCAGGGTTCGTGAATCGCTGACTGTGTCATATTTCGGAACTATGACTGTCTCTCGTCGCCTCCCCTTCTTTTTGGCCTATGAGTACGCATGGGAAGATCTGTTCCTTCTTCTTTTTCCCTCCTTTGTCTGATGCGGGTCCGATTTTCCCATCTACGATCACTCCAATGGGCTTCGCAGTCCATCGGCGATCCACTCCCCGGACAAGGATCGTCACATTACATATCAGCTCCTATCCTTGGGAAGTTCTATTTCCTTCATTGGGTTGAAAATTGTAAATTTTTCTTCGCTTTTGTTTTCTGACGGCCTTGGTACCACCATTCCAAAACATTTTTTGTTTTGTTTTTGTCATAATTTTACGCCCCCATTTGCCATACCAAAAACGCAATCACATTGCAGCCTTTGTCCCAATTCTCCCAGCAGCTTATATATTTTAGTCATGTTTTGCTGAAGTGAGAATCCCTTTGGGTGGAGACTAGTCGAGAGAGGGAATGCATGAGCTTCAAGCAAAATGTCCCATTCTCATCGCTTAATGGCGTAATTATTACCTCTATTGCCTTGGTTTTGCTGCTTCCGACAGACGCTAGCATAGGTTCCGGCTTTCGCTCTCTCCGCTCTAACTTTCACAGCTCTGCATAGTAGGTGTTTAGAACAGGAATGGCGGAAGATAGCAATCTCAGAATTGATGGCACTAGCCCTTTGTAGGTGGAGATAATGTTTTCTGCTTTTCCGACCACGACCACCCACTTAACTTGACTTTCCATGTGGTGGGTTGTCACCCGTCTTCGCCACTCATTAATGTTTCGGCCCCCGAGTCAAATCGCTGTTCCCAGGGACAACGGGCCAGCCGCGCGTCCCCCAGTCGTTCATCCGCCTTTAACCTATTTGACTTAAAACTTTTCCTTTGAATTTTATCTACGGAATCCCTTTCATCAGAGCGCAAAACTGGCAATTCGCTGTCTCCCTCAGAGCAAACAAACGTGCCTCGATTTGCCGTTGCCACTCTCGGTGTGCAAGATGTTCTCTTGAATTTCTTTCCGCGATAGGTGTTTTTATTCCTTGTAACGAGAAGATTATGGCGGTGTAGACGTCCTAGTGAGTGCTTTCCTTATCTGCTCTTAGCAGGTATTCATTCTCAACTATTGCGAATCACTGCTTACGACGGGGTGCCGTTAAATTACCCGGCAAACATTTGCAATTGAAGCCAGGTGGCTCTCAGATTTCTCCTCTTTTTATTCTCAATCTGGAATATTCTATCTCTCCTTTTCATTTTCTCTGCTCTCTGATCGGCTGATATCTTTCGTCCTAGGACATAACGGCAGTATGACTGCCGATGTAATTGTTCCCGAGCGATCCCATGGGCGATTCGACTCTATTCGTGCTGCCCTAACTGAGTGGAGGCAGCTATTCGATGGATGTGGTTTCATTAAAAGAAAAGAGAGAAGGTGCGGATAATTACGGCGAAAGGGGGAGAACGTGGCGAGCTTTTTATGAAAAAGTCATCGCCGCAACTGGAAGTCCTCAATCATTTGTCGGTTTCAGTCGGAAGCGGAAAGACGACAAAGTTTCCAAGACAAAACGAGGTGTGGTCAGTGCTTCCATTGCTCAGAGAACTCTTCGCAAATCGCAATCTTCAGAGTTATGTGTTTGCGATTCCATCGATGACCAGGTAAAAAGCCGTAAATATTATTGGAAAAGGAGATTCATATTTACAGATGATCGAGAAATTTACAAAACTTCCTCCAGGAATTGATCGACGTGAATGGCTTGCTGCTCACAGTAAGTTTCTTTTTGAAATTTAAAAGGGTTGAAAGATCCTTTCGCCTATCAATACTGATGACTGTTCTAGCCATCAAACTTTCAGTTATCACTTGTTTATTGTAAAGCTTATCAACGCTTGTTAATTATTTGATTTCAGCACTGTCTCTCTTCGACCATGTGAATTCTCTATGCGGCAGTTTGAGCGAGATTTGCTCTCCGGCAACTTGTCAATCAATGAGCTTCCCGGGCACCAGGTAAATTTTGTCGGCATTTCGACTGAAGTTCAAGTTTTCAGTAAAGCGCAGTTTGTTGACGAGAGAGGTAAACGTCACTCCTATCCAGCTCAACAGTATATTCATGCTGTACTCTCCTTCTGTGAGACTGGGAGTAGAAATGAAAATATTTTCCCGACTAAATATGGTACTGAAATATATAAATTGTCTTTAAAAAAGTGCTATTACAGGAAACCAGTTCTCGTCGGAATTTGAGACACATATTCGACGTGTCATCCGCTTATTGTGGCATTGCTTAGGACATCTCTTCCTAAAGCATTGGGACCACCTCGGTTTGTTCAAAAAGTCCTCTCTTTTGCAACATTCACTTCTAGGGTCATTGGAGTTGCGACCTCAATGTGCATTGGTCCTTGCCCACTTGTCATGTCTCTCAAAATTGTTCAATCTTCTGGACACAAAGGATCAACAACAAGTTGAGGACACTCTATCCATCATTCGGCCTCCTCTGTTCACGGTGCAGGCACCATCTGAGGAGAAAGAAGAGATGCCACAGACGACGCGTTATTCGCGAGTTCCATCATCAAAAAGTGGTAGCTGGGGTGGCCATCCGACACCGGCTGTACTGTCATGCAAGCCGTACGCTCAAACCTGCTAGAGACTATTTGTGAATATTGACGAAGTTATTGCTTATTCCAGTCCTCTTCCCATCATCATTTACACGAGTATATGTACAGCAATATAGTCTCTTTTCAGTTTCGAGTTGTGATACTCTTAACGGTAGATAGGATCCAAGTTTTTTTGGGTTCCTTTTTTGGTCTGGTAATCCCGGCGTGTTATTTCGATATGGCGTATTGTACATACAATCTAGCGAGTCTCGAGTCATAGATTTATTTTCTAAATAAATTTTTATATAACTTATTCTAATGCAAAAGGCGATCGATGGAGAAAAATGACACGTCTACCGTAGTTTTTAGACCTGACGTCATTTCGGCCAAAGCGCGTCCAATGCCCGGGGCAACCTATAATAAATAAAAACTGCTTTTAGTCTTTCACCTTGAATCCTGAACCACTTCCGCAAGCACCGAGAAAGATGTTCTGAGATTTCGGCAATTTGTCAATGACGTAGTGATGGTCTTCAGAGATCTGAACGGACAACCTTAGGCCAAGGACAGGAAGTTAATTACGGTGTACTTGCACTTATCGACGACTTGAACCTTCTCATCAATCATTGGAAGGTACTCTTTAAGATATCTTCTGGGTATATCAATGAACTCCTAAAATAATCAAAAGGGGTTTATTTTTAGTCCCTTTCTTACTTGAACATGTTCTACAGCGTGTGGGCCTCCATGTTCTAACAATGAACCGTGGTGTGAACAGAACTGAAAATCAAAGGTTCACAAAAAGAGATTAAATTACTTTAATCAGATGAGGATAATCTACGGCTGGAAGACCAAAAACGGATGGATGTGACCCAATTGCTGACCCAATGAAGACGGGGAAAGATCCCATCTCTGTCAGCTGTTCATCTTCTGCTCTCTTTGTTTTGAAATATGTGACATGAATTGACTGTGGCTGTAATACGACGATCTATTCCATTCGATCTCCGCTTCAAACCTCAACTTTAATAGGAAGATCGGGGAAAAGCTTTTTGACCCAAGCTCCGGCAGTCACTATCACTTTATCGGCAGAGAAAGTTGATAAATTAGTCTCAATATGAACTGGCTCCCCATCAGTGAATTTCCTGACTTCTTGCTCAAATAACAACGTTCCTCCAAGCTTTTTAAATTCATCCTAAGGCAATTTTCGTCCAAACAAGGATGGGATCGCACCTGGTATGCATTCAACCATTTATCAGCAAATAGAACTCCACCCATCGGGTCGATCAATGCCGAAACGTCGTCTGTATAAGTGAACTGTGGATACCGTTCATTGATCTGGAAAAAAATATAAAGCGGAGAAAGATTATACTGACTTGGCTTCCTTTAATAACCTCATGTTCTGCTCCAAAATTCGTCAAGATTTTGTCCATATTATCAACTTCCTTTGGATAGGCTACCCATAAAAGGCTAGTCTTCCTAAAAAGATCAAATCTAGAAGTTTATTTTGTTTACTTCCAGAGTTTTTCGCCTCTATGCTTCTCCATTTCAGCAATCTGCTTGTAAGCATCATCAACTAAAAAGACATAGGGAGCATCTGTGTGTGCATAACGAGTGACCCTTGATTGTCCATGAGAACTTCCATTGACATGTCCAGCAGTGAACTAAACAATAAAATCACGTGCAAATGGAATAGAAATACAACTTTCCCATCGCAGTTTGTGTGAATATCCTTGCTAGTTTTCAAACTTTAGTCCTACCTGTTCCAGGAGCAAAGTCTTTTTCCCCAGTCTTTGGCAATGATATGCCGTGCAAGATCCAAATATCCCAGCGCCGACTACAATTACATCGTAGTGATTAGTCATTTTATTCTGAAAATGTCTGAATGAAAGAGTGAGAGATCTTTAGTTCAATCAGTGTTTAGCAGCGGTTACACAAAAGATCACGTGTCGAAGCGATTAAACAAGAGAGAGAGAGAGCTGTGAAAAAAGACGAAGGGGTAGCAAAGTTTCATTGAAAGCAGTAGCCCTCTTCTCTCTATCTTATCATCAAACGTGGAAGTTGAAAAATCATAGGTCTTGTGAATAATAAGCCATCGCGTTTCGTTGAATACTGGATCGATAAGATAGGTCGTATCGCATAACTCAATTAGGTCAATTACGGACTGTAGACAAATAAAGTTTTCTGGAAAAATAATATTTCTACGTAGAAGACTAACACTATTTCCAGAGATAATTTGTAAAATAAAGTTCGGAGAATATAAAAACCAGATATTTTCAATAGTTCTTTGCATTTTTGATAAATTTAGTAAACATAGTAATGAACTCGATTTCCGCATGTTACTAGTAATGTTTGTCACTCAGAATCGAGACCTTTCTTGATTACCGCCGATTGTCTATTCTGGGTTAGCGTAGACAGGCTCATTTTTTCCTGAACCCATGAATTTACATCCTTAGTTCATATTTGAATAGAGTTGATTTGATTTCCCACGTGAATATCTTTCATTTTGCCGCCTTTTATAGGACTAATTAAAGGCTCTTTTGCATTCTCTCGGAAGTCTATTGCTTCCGAGTCTATTGCAGTTTTCTTCTTCCGTAAAATAGTTATTTTATATTATTTGCAAATAAAATAAAACTTTGAAATGTACTTCATACAGAAATGAGAATTGCAAAAGATCCTTCTTTTTTTCACACAATAAAAGTGAAGCAATTTGCGCCCAATCGTTGCACATTATAAATGAGTTATTGCTTTTGTTCTTTTCCGTGGAATTCATTATTTAACCTTGTACAATCTTTAACTTTTAGAAATGAATAACTCCGAAATAAGATTTACAAACACTTCGACTTCTACTATAGATATGGTAAGCAATGTTTATCTTCATAAAGTTGAATGCTTCTTCAGATTTCTGTTAGTTTATATGATGTTGAAGGTTTTTTTGTTATGATTATCAATGCTGGTCTTTTTATTAGAATTATTTCTATATCCCAGCTAAGGTCGCAAAAAGAGTAATAAAGAAGAAATTCTGTTTTCAATTCAATTCCAGATTTGCAATTATGGCTGCTTGTGTTCTTTTTGATACAATTTTTGGTGCAACATATTTTGCAAGTGGCATTTGGAGGACGATTATTTATTTTAAATTTGATTGTAAGCCATTTATTTTTAAATATTTAGTGAAATTTCTAGATATACCGGCTAGAACAAGATGGCAATGTTTTAACACACCGCATGTATATTTATTCACAATAATTACTCCAGCAGCAGGTAGATTTTTGTTTAAAACTTGAGGGAACTTTTAATTTTCTAGGATATTTATTAGTTTTGACTGCGTTGGATAGACTATTTTGCGTCTTTGCTCCTATAAAATATATCAAAACTTCAGTATATTTTTGTTACGTAGTAATGTTGCTACCTTATATCTTAGATATTCCTACTTTTGTTATTTCTATGATTGGATCGTCACATGATTCAACAGAATATTCGGTATTTGATGTTTGAAAGACTCATTTCTTTCAATTTAGCAAAATATGATATGCTTAATGCCCGCTGGAGTTCCCCTCAGCCTGTATGCTGATATGCGATTAATACGAATCACATGCTGTTTACTTGTGGTCGTGATATACATACCAATTGGAGTAAAAATGTATCAGGTTAGAGAGTGCCTTAAAATAGAAATTATTATCTAGATATTGCGAAAGCATCAAATTCAAACAGGAGTCAGTGCTTCTACTCAAAAGAAATTAATCAAATTAACTGCCACTCTAGCTTTGTTGACTGTAAACACATTGGTTTTCTTCACTGTTCCCGATTTAATTACATATTTTAATCCAACTGTGCCAACATATGTCTTTTATATAATGAATTTAAATAAGGTAAGCTTAAGCGTTCCAATTAATTTATAAAAGATGAAATCGAATCTTACATTTGAATCTCTGTACTTTTGAAATTAAAAAAGTATCATTTTAGGGTGTTTTGAATCTGGTAGCAGTATTTTTTACTCAAAAACCGATGAGAAGATTGATATATAAATCATCATCAAAAGTAGGATTTTCCATTTTAATCAGTTTAGATCAGGTTCAGGTGGGAATGTCAACGATACAAGTTAAAACTGTTACTACAGTAATACGCTCTTTTAAACCAAGCCCAACAACAGTTTTTTGATTGCTTGATTAACAATTCCAATAAATATTCGTATTCATTAAGAGCAGCTCTATTCCCTCGCTGATCGCGTAAATCCCATTTGCAGTGATGTATGGACCCGACTTCGTAAAACAATGTAACCTTCGCAAATCTGACGATTCAACGACGACTTAAATGAGCGTGTAACGAGCGCTGGGGGTCGGATGGTCCTCCGGGATTACGGAGAAGCCGCGCGGCGGTCGCCAAAACGATGACCGCTATCATGTGCAGCTGGGAATGGAGGTACATCTAGGTGGACCTACGGCCAGTCTCATCTAAATCATGGTCCGCTGGAAAATATTACTACTTCGTTGTCTTTTCCTAAATTTATGGCAATCCGTTCATAGCAGTCCTAATGAGTACCGTCTTCTTTCGGATCTTCGACATAATTATGATCCTTATGAGCGTCCCGTCGCCAATTCTAGTGATCCTCTCGTTGTTTCTGTTAAGATTTATTTGCAGCAGATTCTCGATGTGGTTTGTTGTCAATTTTTTGAGATTCACCTTTTGACAGGATGAAAAAAATCAGGTTATAACATTGGTTGCTTGGATTGAATATCAATGGACTGATTATAAATTGACCTGGGAGCCAGATGAATATGGTGGAATCAAAGATATTCGAATCCCTGGAGGAGTCAATGCCATCTGGAAGCCAGACGTCTTGTTGTATAACAGGTGCTAATTTATCTTTTTATAGACCTTTGTTTAGCGCTGATGAGAATTTCGACTCGACCTATCCAGTCAATTTTGTGGTGAATAGTAATGGCCATGTGTCACAAGTTCCACCTGGGATCTTGAAATTGTCATGCAAGATCGACATAACCTATTTCCCGTTTGATGACCAAATGTGTCATCTCAAGGTCGGTTTCAGCTTTGCGCAGTGAGTCATTAGAAGGCTCTTTGCCCGTACGGAATTGATTGCCGTCATTCATCAATCTGGATTGCGCAAAAGCTAAGGAAAGCAACATTTTTCAGTTTGGCTCATGGACTTATAGTGGCAACTTTATCGATTTGAGAATAAACGGCCCCGAGGGTGCAAACATTTCTGAACAGGGAATGGATATATCGTATTATGTTGAGAACGGCGAATGGAATCTTCTGGGTGGCCTAGACGTTTTTTCGATTAACTCAATTCATTTCAGCTGTTCCTGCTAGGAACGAAACCTATTACTTCGATGATCAACCATATCCCTCAATTTATTTCTATCTCGTCATTCAAAGGCGAACCTTATACTATGGTTCGAGGGATCAACTAATCAAAAAGTCAAAAAATTTTAGGTTTAAATTTGATAGTTCCTTCGTTACTCATATCCTTGATGACTGTTCTTGGGTTCACTTTACCTCCTGATGCTGGGGAGAAAATCACCCTTGGTTAATTGAGTCGCAATAAGTGTAAATTGAACTTTTTCAGAGATCACAATTCTTCTATCAGTTTGCTTCTTCTTAAGCATGGTTGCTGATATGACTCCTCCCACATCTGAAGCAGTTCCTCTAATTGGTAATTAATTCGATTTTAAAAAAACAATATTTTAGGAGCCTTTTTCTCATGTTGTATGTTGGTAGTATCTGCTTCAGTAGTCTTTACCGTTTTGGTTCTTAATCTTCACAACAGAAAGCCTGAGACTCATGAAATGAGTCCATTCGTGAGAAAATCCCTCTTTCCCAGTCCCCCGTTCTCATATTTTCAGTTGCGAAGCTGTCTCCTCCGCTGGCTACCATGGTTACTAATGATGCGCCGGCCCGGAACAACAATTTTCAGTAGAAAGCTTTTTATGGTAAGAAGGAAGGAACACTAGTCCATGTTGTTGTTGTAGGAAGAGAGGGCGGAAGCCAAAGCTCAAAAAGATCAGATAAAAGATAACGGAGGAGTTGCAAAGGCCCCGTCAACATCTGACAGCTTGACTCTAATAAAGGGTATTCACCTCCCCAAAACTGGATCAATTTCCTTAGATATTGAGTCCACTCCAGGTTTGAAAGATAAAAAAGATAAAGATATTTACAGTCATGAAACCTTGTCAAAACCACATGACTTCATCTATGCCACCCTCCAGCACAATGCTAAAAAAGCCTCCAGCCTATAAGCTTCATCCAGGATATGATTCAGATACAGAATGTACGAAAAAAAAACTTTAATTCAATTAATTTTAGCAGTCGCGGTAGGTGAAATGAGCAAATGTATGCAAAAAGCCTGTATGGAGTTGAAAACTATCTCCTCCCAAATAAAGGTCATGAGAAAAAGGATGGATGAAGACGAGAGGGTGAGCGTTCCAAAACTTTCCATCTAAAACTCCGTCAGGACGAGCAAGCAGCCAATGATTGGAAATTTGCGGCAATGGTAGTCGACCGTCTTTGTCTTTATGTCTTCACAGTCTTCATAATCGTCTCTACGTGTGGAATAATGTTCAGCTCACCTCATTTAATAGCATAAGGCAATTATTAAAGTTATTTATGCTGTACAATTAAGATACAAGTAAAATACACAAACACATAAAAAGTTAAACCACGTAAAGTATTAAATGGAAGCAGTCAATAGATCATTATAATTATAGTAACAAGGTTATATGAATATGATGCATGAATATTATGAAAAATTAGGTGTCTAAAATTTGCCCTTTGGGTCGTAAGCACGGCGAGCTCTTCCGCTTCTGCGAAGAGGCTCTTGCTTTTTATTTTGTTTGTTCTTTTTGAATTCTTCGCCATTTTCTTTACGTATCTGCTTAACTTCTTTAAGAGTTGGTGGACATTGGATTGGAGGGGGAAAAGAAAGATCCCCATCCTTCTTAGTTTCAGCAATCGAAAAGAACAAGGCCAGTCTTGTTCCTTTCCTTAGCTTCTTTGCATCTCGCAGCTAAAAAATATTATAATGACCAAAGCTAATTGAAAATATACCTCCTTAATACAAGTGTCTGGGTTGAGTGGTACCAATGGGTGTTTTAAAAAGAAAGCTTCTTGATTCTGCTTCAGCTTTTGTCCAGTGCCAACTCCCTATAATATCAATAACTATTATTAGGATAAATTAAAAGTATTACCCTCTGTTGAGGCTGTGCTTGAGTAGGAGGAGCAACAGGTTTCATGACAGTTTTTGGGCCAGGAGCAGCACGTTTTATTTGTCTAGTAACACTTGAAGATCCTGGCGCACTTTGTCTTGAAGTCGAATGCCCAGGAACAATAAACGTGGAAGTCATTGAAGAACTGGCTTTAGAAGTCGATGGTCCAGGAACAGTGAATGTCATAGGTGCAAGCATAGCTTTCGAAGTCGAGGGTCCGGGAGCAGTGAACTGCAATGGAGTAGCTCTGGAAGTCGAAGGAATACTAGCTCGTGATGTTGAAGGACCGGATGAAGTGAACTTGACCGGTGTAAATACAGGAGGAGTATTTTTCGAAGTTGATGGCCCAGGAGTACCAGGTCCAGGAGATGCATAATTGGCGGGTGTAAGAACTGGTGGTCCGTCATTTGGAGAAGGACGTCTAGGAGGAGTAGTTCCAATAGCAGTAAGAACGGGTGGACCAGCTGAGCTTGATGGTCCAGGAGTAGTGATAGCAGTAAGTACTGGAGGGCGATCTGCATCATTGGTATAATTTTGTAGTCTTGGTGTAGGAGCAACGGTAGGGCTGTTATTATTTGGTGAAGTAACAGCAAAAACTCCATTCTATAAATAAGAGAAATTATAAGAGCAGAGGCTTATACCTGAATCGGAAAGAGTTTTCCATCATTCATGACTTGCATGTATTGAACTTCCTGAGTTTGTGGATTAACACATTGAACCAACATGATGTTCGAATCTCCATTTGGATCTATAAATTATTTAAATTATGCTTCAATTTCAAGCTTACTTGGTCTAAAAATTCCTGGAGGTGAGACCATTTTTGGCGAAACAATAGGAAGAGGAGTAGAGCGAATTGCGGACATTCGATGCTTGGGATCTACTGGGCGCCTTAGCAATTCAGCAAGAGGAATTTTTGCTGTACTAGTAGAGGGTCCTGGAGCGGTATTCTGGTATGAAGGGCCTAGAGCTAAATGCTTCAAAGCAATCGGCTGTGTTTTGCAGTTCTTAGCCGCTTCCACCATTTGCTGTTGGAAGTTTCTGCTTCTTTGATCCTGGTATATTTTGGCCTTAGCGACTTCTCTAACAGTAGGGCCTGGAGTTCCTAAAGGTCCTGGTTGAGCCGGCTGATTTGATGGTAAAGCCAATTGTTGTCCTTCACTCTTGGCAATGCCAATTGGTCCAATAGTAGCCGGTACTGAAACTGGTGGCTGTCCAGTTTTGTTAAGAATAGCCGAAATAGGTTTTCTGTTGCGACTTTTAATTCCAAAAGTCTCAGTGAGAACTGTAAATGGAAGCATAGCTGAACCGCTTGAGCTAGTTGTTCGAACTCTTTTAGCTGATGGCTCTTGGCTCGAATCATCAGAAGGGGTTACAATGCTGAATGAAAGCATATGAGGTGAAGTATTTTTCGAATTGCTGCCATCCACAGGCATCAAAGCAGATCCTTCTTCAGCTTCATTATTTGTTGCTTCACTTTGTATTTGATTGACCAACGTAGCAATGGCTGAAGGTTTTGGGGAAGGCCTAATTGGAGTATCTCCATGGACAGGTCGCGTGCGCGGTTTATAAGAAGGACGTGGCTAAAAATAATAAATAAGTGAGAGATAGGTGCATCCTCACCACATATCCTCCTTTCCCAAATAGGAGACGTTTTACTGGAGCGGAGCTTGATGAATCTCCAGAGCCTTGACCTGATGTAGAAGGTAGCAGAGCTTGAGATAGAACGCTTTGGGTCTCCAAATTTTTCAGAGCAATGTCTCGAACAGTCAATTCTTTCAACTATAAATTATATTATATAAAAACAAATAGAACTCACAGGTACTGCTGGAGTATTTCTTTTTATATCAATCACATTTTGAGCGACTACTTTTGCAATTTCATCAGGATTCATTGGTGGATATTTAGCAGAGACGATTGGCTTTTTGCCTTTAGGCTTTGCAGCTTTAATTGGTTTGACAGCTGGACGTTTTCCAGGAATTATAGGATGCTTCTTCATAACCTAAATATGGATTATCTACTAAACAAAAAGTTAAAAACCTGGTTTACTTTTATAACTTCAAGATGCTTTCCTTTTGCAGAGGCAATACATTCATAAAATTCAATAGTGAACCTTGCCACTACACAATCTACTGCCAAATTCTTTAGAACTGCTATCTTTTCAATGATATAGTTTTGGAGATGGCCAACTGGAAAAAATCTATTTGGATTGTTTAGTATCAACCCACTTTGTGCATCATTTGGCACTCCTAAATAGACTCTAGAAAGTTCTTCAAATGAAATTGAGCTTTTGGTAGAGGCTTCGCGAATCAGCAGAGTAGGCTCTCCCCATTTCTTCCAACACTCTTGCTGTAATTTCGTTCATTTTTTTATCTAAATAAAATCTTACCACGTGTTTTCTATTCTTAGCTGAAATTAGAGACTTTCTTTTTCCTTTAAGTCTATGTAAAACTTTCATCTTGTGGCGGAGAATAGCTTCCTTAGTTTTCTTCTTTTTCCCGGATCCTTTTGTTTTTGCTTTAGCCTCCTTTGCTTTCTCCTTAGATTTGTCCTTATTTTTATCCTTAGCTCCTTTATTTTTGTCTTTAGCTTCTCTAGATTCCTTATTTTTATCCTCTTCATTGGGCTTCACAGGAAGACGTCTTCCTTTGTTGTCAAATAGCTTTCTCTGTAATTTTTTATATTAAAACTTTTTTAAAATTTCAATTACCCAATCGTTTCTCGGCTTCCTGTATTCTGGTGGATATTCAAATGTTTTATCTGTGAAGCGTGGTGGAGGCAAATCATCATCAGAAGAACTTGCGAATTGATCAAGTTCATATGGCTCTTCCAGATCATTTGTTAAGAATATATGAATGAGAACTTTCTTCTCTCTTTTTGACAAGTATTGGTCCTTCCAAATCTTCTTTCGAGCCTAAATTATAAGATTATTCAAGAAGAGAAAGTGATTACTTGGCTAGCCAATTTAATATCTCTTAATTTCGCTGGAGTCAATCCAAGAAAAGCAGGTGGAGGTACATTCTCCGGCCAAATAATATCTTGGTTGAACTAAATATTATATTAAAAGGATTATTTTATTAATACCCAAAAGGTTTTGTAAACCATATTTTGCAGCGGCTTCTTGAGATTTCTTGGGATAAATCGCTCATCAACCTATAAAATTATTAACAAGACGTTGTTTATGACTAACAAATGTGTAATGCCTTGGCGATTCATTGACCATCCAATTCTCCCAAACAATCTTTTTATCTTTAGCTTCAGGATCAGGTCTATACATTCTTCGTGGTTTGTAATTGGGATCTTCCATGATTCTGTGCTCCTCAATATCTTAAATAATAAAGTCATCCTATTATCCTGCAATTAAATTACAGCTATATGGAGGAGCGTGGTCATTTTTAATGACTCTTCCATGATTATTTTGAAAGATTACTCCTCTAGCTTCCGCTTCAGCTCTTCGTTGTTTTCTCCTCTGCTTGCGGCGAATCAATTTGTCACGATTGTACTCAAATTCAACCCGTAAGTCGCCGTCAGTTTTCCCCAAATCTGGATCTTTTAGAACTACTGGAGATGGACTCCTGCTAGATTCTTCAAATAAATCATCAGAATCAGAATCTGCAGAATGTTTTGAGTATTTTCACTAATTATTTACCTGTAAGATCTTGGGTATCTGTATCTGGATCGAGATTGACATAATTGACTACGCTTAAGTCATATCGTAACTAAATTGGTTGATTTGGGGCAGTTATTAGCCAATTACCATTTCGATTATTCTGTCAAAAGTTGGATCAGGCTGTGGCTCTGATGTCATTTTGCCTCCACATCTAGGACACCATTGAACGATGGAATATCGCCCTACAATACAGTCGCGACAGAAGCGATGATTCGCTAAACATCCCTAAAAAGTATTGATTAGCCACGTAGGACGAAAAAGAATAATAAAAGAGCGATAACCCACCGCGGCATATGTTTCATTGCAAACTCTCTGGCAAAGAATGCAAATAACATCTAGAAGGTACGCCTGGCTATGATCCATGTGCATCCCAGGATTGATGCGTTGTAGTTGCTCGGGCAAGTAGAATTCCGAGCGAAAACGGTACCATCTATTTGGAATTGGTTTAGGAGGAGATTGGGCAACAACAGGTTCGGGTTCATGGTCATCGTTCTCCATGTAGTAATCTTGTCTCTCAAGGACAGGGGGTGTGTTCGGGTACCCATCGTCCTAAATTTTCTCCCGTTAAAATTCTCTCGATAAATTTTTGAAAACGAAAGTTCTTTTTATTACACTTACTTCACCGTCGTCCGCTATCTGCAGGTTCGGCGGGGGGCTGTCGTTGTCAGACATTTTCCGCCGACTTTACGTAACCCAAATCTGGGGCTCCAATTGGCTCCTAAAAATTAACTTTATCAATTTTATTTTTATAAAAGTGAAAAAAGAAAAGAAAAAAAGGAAAAAAATGATGTAGGAAAAGCTTCCTATTCAAGCGCTTCAGCTATTCCTACGTGTACATGTGTATTTGCGTATTCAACGAGCTTGTCTTTTTAATTCAAATTAGAAAAGAAAAAAAAGAAAATCTATGCGGTAATCCTAAAATCCCAATATTAGAGACGCGCAAAAAGGACGCGAGCATGCCAAACACTGCGCGACATAGTGAGGAAAAACTCAAAGGGCTACAGAGGGATTCGCGCCAAGACCCATGACTCCAAATCTGATTTTGCATAAACTGGTAAAGCACAAACGAGTTAATTTTATTTAAAAAATAAAAATATTCTAAACGTTCAGGATAAATTAAAGCCAATATTCAAGGCGATAATTACTCACAAGCATAATTAGAATAGCCGTATTTTGGAGAAAAGTGACTCTTTGTTAGATAACAAGATTATCGTGTCAGGATGACCCTGTCCGGTTTAAGATAAAAGCAGAAGGATTGCGAAAAAGATGGCTGCTATGGATTTCAGCCAAAAGATGATATAAAAGGCAGCGAGTACGCCGATCGATTCAATAAAACGGATTACTCTCAGACTCTCAAACAGAACCAACGATATATTATTGAGATTTTCATTGCACGATAAAAATTTTTCAAAATTAACATATTGCACTGGGAGTGAACAAAGACTATGGCTGGAGTGAGCAATATTAACAGAGAGGTCGGACCGTCTTGAGAGAACCATCGGACTCTACCATGCCGATGTCGTCCACCGCACAAGCTCCTTGATTTGTCCTGGTGTTTTCGCAAAGGAAAATAACCTTAAATATTTTCGGTTTTGCTTTTATTTGTTCCTCACCCTGTCGGTACCCTTTGGGCATTTAAAACTGGCAGTTTTCCATGTTCTATCAGAGACGGAAACAAATTTATCAGAACTGAAGGGACATGTTTCAATTGACCCGCAGCATCCTGGAAAATCAGTTATGTTGGATGTGGAGAAGTATTGGGCAGAACTGCAATGGCAGTGGCTTTAGCACATATGGCCGCGTGGCGCAATGGATAACGCGTCTGCCTACGGAGCAGAAGATTGTAGGTTCGAATCCTGCCGTGGTCGAAATTTTTTCTTTATTTCATTTTGAATTTTTCCCACTCTTTGAAATTCCACTCACCTTTGAGCTGAACTCCATGAGTTCCTTCATAATATCTAAATCGCATTCTAGTTTTCTCGGTGAAAGGTTCGGTAATGGCCTCCAGTCCAGCCTTCTCCCGAGGATACAAGAAAGTGGCAGCATAGAAATCTCCTTCTAAATAAATTTAAGTTTTCTAGATAGTCCACAAACAAACCGCTGCTTTCTTTAACTCCAGTGACTCTGTTTTTGAACTGGCCTTCAGTAACTTCAAACTTGGTTGTGATTCCACGAATGGATTGCTCTTGATAAGCGTCTTTGTAGCTACATGTATTTCCTGGAAAATTAATAATTTTGACGTTATTTATGCAAACCAGTCTCAAAGTCGCACTTAGTGGCTTGACAAATTGTCTCGCTGAATTTCTTTGTCTTGGCTCCTTTGGCAACAGGACCTGTCTTCTTTCCGCTGAAATACATGATAAATCAGCTAAATATAGTTTCTTACGTCTTAACCGATTGAATAAGAATTTCTTCACTGGGAACCTGAATTTCAGAAGATCCTTTCTTTCCAAAGGCGGAAGCTCCTCCCTAGAAATGGAAATAGAATAATATTGAAAAGTATTTACTCGGAAGCCGGACTCTCCAAATCGGTCCTTTCCACTGACAAGTTTAACGTCTCCTTCTCCTTGTTCTCCTCCAAAGGATCCTTCAGTACCAACACCTTCTCCTTCAGAACCAAGGTTTCTTCCTCCTGTTCCGAAGGATTTTCCAGATTCGGTTCCAGATCCTCCAGAACCGCGGGTATTAACTCCGAAAGGCTTCTCCACACCTTCAGCTTCAGTCGCCTTGTCAGGAAGGACAGCTTCTTGATGATTATTTCCAGTGCTTTCGATGACTTGCTTATGAGAAGCTCCTTTTGTTTCTTGAAGTTCTTCATCAGTCTAAAAAGCCAATTAATTGAAGTGAATAAATCCTACACTCTGGCATTCGGGTCCGGCGTTATCATAAGAAACTTCAATATCATCGAGAATGGCAAGATCTCCTTCTTCGCTAACAAAGTTGGAAGCAACAAAGATGATCTGAATCGTTTGGTCAAACTTTAAAGAAAAACTTACATCAACCAATGAGGTCCTTGGAAGAACAACTTCAGTTGTGGTTAATCCTTTTCCGGCAGGTAGCTCTTGACAATGAAGGAGAGGGTTGTGTTCGACATTATTAGGGAAAGAGTCGCGGAGACAGACTTGCAAAAGGACTTGGTTGGATTGCCAATGTCTGTAACAAGTTAGGTAATGAATAAGCTATAAATTCACTTTGCACGGACGGTGATGGGGCTAGATGAGCAACCAATTGAGCAAGAAGTGAATTGAGCTTCATCAGAGGGAGCAGCTCCTCGAGCATAGGCGACCAAATAGCTTCCCTCTAAAATATAAACGATTTTTAGCCTTTAGGGTTACCATGCCATGAACTTCATAGAGCGCTGGACTTAACCCACATTGGTCAAAAAAGACGCAAAACAATGCTTCTACTCGATAGAACGCAAGGTCACGATTAGTGGTTACATCAAGGCGATCTCGTTTTATATCTGGTTAACCCTCTTGAAAAGAAGATATTTGGCGGGCAGCTATTGAATCTTAACCGCGCCTTAAGGTAGCGGAACCGGTGCCACTTAGCCTGACCAGCGCTGAACTTCCCCAGTGGATCTCGACGTCCAAAAGGGGGAGATCAGGTAGACGAGAAAGTCCGGTTTAACACCGGAGTTGGCGTGCGACATGCGCTGACATGTTACCTATTGTTTTACGGCCTTCTGGCGCATCGCGTAGACGCCTTTACGATCAATCTCCCTAGATACCGTGAATCCGGATACAGCGAAAGTACAGGCCACCCACAATCGAACTTTTGTCAAATCAAGCGGAAAGTAATGACCGTCAGAATTAGCATTCAAACAAAGACGAAGCTTTGGAAAACTAGGCCGCGATAACAGTAAAATACCGGAAGACCATCCAGACCGTGAAACGATATCCATAATCCATAAGACCGATCGGATTACCAAAATGCGGCTTTGTGCAATACTTTTCTTCTTCTTTCTGACAGATCGAGGCCGTATGGATCCTGTTGTTTGTTTCAGAAACAACCCGAGTCACAAAAACTCGTCCACCTCTCAAATAGGAAACTGCGCGACGCGGAAAGTGAAACCACAACAGAGTCAAGGCGAGATATATGCGTAATAACGAGGTTTTGAGCTTTTAGTTTTGTTTCTAGACTTACCCATAACTGGAGCATCCTTGAAGAGAGTCTGATTAGGGGCTCCTGTAGCTGTTTGCCAGTCAAGCTGATCTTCAGGAGATGGCACATTGGCCCAACAGCATGGTCGGCCATCGAAGTTACACGTAAGGGCTTGTCCTAAAAAGGGTTTTAGATCTAATTTCGATAATTTATCTTGATTTATTCTTTTCAAGATTTGACCTATTTTTGAATTTATTGAGTTTTAGATGATCCTAATATCAATAAGATCATTTACATAACAAATAGAGTAAATTGAAAATGTATGTCAACAGACTTTTTGTGCACAGATTCTCTGAGGACGGGCGTTTTAGTGCGCGCGGCGATCTTCTGTCCACAAAATGGGGTTATGTGATCGGTGTGATAGCTCATCAGTGTCTTCAATACAAAGGGATTCTCCCCGGAGGGAGGTGTTAGAGTCGCTGTTTGAATCAATTGAAGAGATCGTTACTTACCCGAACTAACGGGTCCTCCGGCCTCTTTGTTGTATCCGTCAGCGGTGAAGGGCTCAAGAGATACTTGACGACCAAAGAGTGCTGAAAATATAAAAAAATGTCTGGGTAGTGCAATCCCCTTCTCATCCTCTCCCGAAATTGGTTCTTTCGATGGATATCGCTACTTTTGAATCGTCACGCTCACTTTCGCCGTCACAAACGCCGCGAGCCAATTAGACGTTCCGCTGACGGACAGACGGATTTCTCGTTCACTTTTTGGGCGAGATTCGCAAGTTTTCTGAAGAAAATCGATCTTTCCGTACGACGTTTGGATAAAATATTTGGTTCACGCCAATTCATCACTGTCAGTATTTTCAATCCGAACACATATAGCCAATTTCCACACTCCAAAAAATAACTAGGTGGCCATCTAAAATCGCCATGACGAAAGGATTTCGGAATGCGGAGACGTTCTTATCGGTCAGTGATCTTCTGCGCAAGATCCCGCAATCACGTTTTAGGGTGGGGTTGAAAACGATGGGATCCGAATAAATCATAGGAAAACAAAGGAAAACTGAAAAACATACATTCAATTGCGCTGCCCTCAGGTTTAATTACTGTAGTAGGCGATTTTCCAGCAGCGGCTACTCGAGCAGCAGAAACCACTGGTTGTCCAGCAAACTAAAATTTTACATTTTCAAGAGTTACTTAGACTATCGAAGATCAAAAAAGTTCTATATTTACCTGTTGTTGAGCTGGAGCAGCAGCAAACTGTTGCGTCGGAGCACCATACTGATATTGAGATTGTCTCGTAGGGAAGCACGCTAACGCTCCTAAAAGTAACGATATTACAAAAAGTTGTCGAAATAGATACAATTGACCAACAGGATAGACTCTGCACGGTCTGTGACTCTCAATAGTTGCGTGTCTTATACGGGTCGTAGGATGAGAATAATCCAGAAATTAGGACATAAAAATCTCAAAACAGCGGACAACCCAGTCCAAGACTACGACGGTTTTTAAGGCAACCTTGAATCTTGAAAAATTCAACACTCTGTCTGCACTTTAGTTGACGGCGATTAGCGATTTTGGGGATGATTGTTCTAGGTACCAAGGTAGACTACTCCTCTTTAAATAATCTCTCAATCCTTTCAAATATACTCTTCATACTTAAAGAAAAGAGATTTAAACAAAATCGACCACTCGACACAACAGAACAGCGAAAAAATGACCACAGGATTCGGAAAAATTGGCACAAGAGGGATTATTAGCATAGTTAAGCTAACTCACCTTGAAGGAGAGAAGCGATTAGCACGAGGTGCTTCATGGAGAAAGTAAAAGGGTGTCCGCGCACGATAAGGATAACGTGGGCGGGACCGCCTGCGGCCGCCCCCGATCCACTGCCTGACCCAGTTACCCTCCTTACCCAATGCCTCGAATGGCAGCATTCCTTAAACCGGTTGGCAATAACTGGATATATCATCGAGAGCAGCTCTGGGGTCCAAGATTTGTAAACTGAAATTGAGTATTTCCGTCGGAAGGTCCGATTGACCTTCAGATCTAAATCCCGGTCATAAATTCAAAGGAACTATCTGGTGAGAAGGAATAATTAGCTTTCGTTTGTCCGCTATTTGAAAACTGCCAACCATAAATTTAAAGTTACATAAAAGTGAAAGATCGTAAAAGGAAATCTCATAAATGACAGCTGGATACTGGTAAATTATAAAAATAATTGAAAATATAATTTATTTTATCTCAAAAAAGTGCAACAACTAGGGATAAAGATTAGCTTTAAAAAAGTATGAAGGTAGCCAATGAAGGCTGAGAAGTTAAATTCCAGCGGAGGATAAGACTTAGATAATCCAAGGAACAAGTAGGATGGCGGAAGAGAAAATAGTCCTTTTCTCAATTGGTATAAGTAAGAGTCAATTAGCCAAAACTAAGGAAAAGGGAGACTTTGATCTTAAGAACATTTTAATAAAAAACATGATTTTTTAAAATAAATAAATTAATATAGTTTGAAACAGTAACAGTTTGAGACAATTTCTTATTTGTATCGCATAAAAAGATTGTAGATTTTTGCTGCTTTTTTTCTTTTCTTAATTTAGTGCACGTTTCGCGATGAATTCTATCTAAATCTTCTGTAAACTATTGCAGAATTATTAGCCTTAGTCAAAATAACGGTTGAATCCTGTTTCTGGAATTGCCGCTCAAAGTTTGGATTTCAATTTCACACCCCACTGACGACCGTCTCTCCGCATTGTTCCGATGCTCATTTGCATTCAGGAACGACATTCAGAATTGGCGTGAACATGTTTTCCCACCAGGTGAATCCTGTGTTCAAAGAGATTTTCGTTTCATTTACCTCGACACACCACAGAAGAAAACGGTCCTCCTTTCAAGTTTAAAGTCCAAAGCGAGATCTCGGAAAAGCTGTTATCTTACCGTTGGAAAACAAGAAAACCAGCCGGCGTAGTGAAGAGAACAAAACGCTTTTTCTCCGATACGATTTCACTTTTCAATTACCTCTCTCCGATCGCATAAAAAGTATTAAAAACAGAGATAAATATCATTCTCTTTCAAAAGCTTTCTAAAGATGCAATCGGCTATGTCCCTAATTTACAGGGTCGAAATTGTCATAAACCTTCCAGACTTCTCGCTAGAACGGAATGTCGTGTTAATTGTCTTGGGAAGGTCTCCTCCAGGCGTTCTTCTTTGTAAAAAAATGCTACTGGTATTGCCCTTTGACGCAAAATCTGATGCCATCAAACGATCTCGATCTAGGAATGTTGTTTCTTTGTCTATTCGCAGATGAGATATATACGAACACGCATTTTCGAGATAGTGGCACGGAAGTCGCGCGTCTCAGCACTTTAAATGACTAAGCTTGTCTAAAACAGGTCGCCGAGGAAATTCCAGCATTTTTAGGGATTTACGACTCTCGTCAACAAAACAATTGGCTCGTTTCATTCCGGATCATACCATATACGATTTATGGAAGATGTAAGAGAATATTTCTTCTTGCTAGCTTATTCGTTTTATCAATAAAACTTTGTTTGAATATCTAAATTCAAGTCTAGCCGTTTTGCTTTAAGCCCAGGTGTACTAGCGTCCGTTACACTAATCCAATTTTTCACAGCTGGAATTTTCCATAGTAACAAGCTAACTACTCTCTAACGACCTAGCTCCGTTTCAGAAACGACCAGGATGTTCTCCCAGCAAACGGTGAGTACTTTTGAAACTCTTTTCTTTGGATCCTCTAAAAGTCCCAATGATCGAGGATACCCTTTTAGCTGACCAGTCGATTAAGTCCAATAAAGGCTTGTGAACACTTGAGACACAAATGTCAACCGCAGGCAGAGCGATCTGGTTACGCGGCCGATTTACATATAATTATCATAACGGAGAAGCGACACTCATTAGCTCCGTGATTCATTGGAAGAGCATTTGACTGACATATCTTGGATTGACCCCTCAGGACACTAATGAAGCTTGACCCCCCCACCGCTTGGCTATTGACCAAGCTCTCTTCCACTTATGATTGACTTATCCTCAGTCTAACTCTTTCCTTTTAGCGAATCCTTTCTACCGGTTTTGCTTTGCCCCTCCTTTGTTAGAGGGATAACACATTTGTTGGTCATAAAATGCGCCCGATGTCAAATTACAATCGAAGATTAGTTTTCACTTTTCCAGAGTGAAACGGAGAACTGTTTATCTCGAAAGGGTAAGGATTAGGCGCATAAATAGGGATTCCGTGAAAAATATTGCCAGTTCAGTTCACATTGCCTGCTGTCGTCTAAAGCACCTGCTCCTTGACCTCAAGGTATAACGCTTAAGCTGTTCATTCAGTCATCTAAAAATAGATATTATTTGTAAAGTTAAAAATATAGATAAATAGGAATGGACATTCTTTCCTTCAAACCTGGTTATTGTCCACTTCACTCCTCCGTAAATCCCTGACTAGTAAGTTGTGAAGAAGTAGCGTTCTTGAGCTGTTTGCTTCTAAATTCCGAAGTGTGCTAGAGGGCAAATTTGATCTGCTCGCCAAATGCTACGAAGCGACAGTCAAATGGCGCCTGATTGGCGTCGCCTGAATATGCTCTGATTGTTGGGCCCAGCCATTCACGTAGTTAACTTCCGGCGGACTCTGCGTCTTGCGCATCAACTGTGTTTTTCCGGAAGATGTTAAATTAACTTCTTTGAATCTCTTATTTACGTATCATCGTGCCCAGTGTGGGTGATGGTTTGCTTTGACCAACGGCTGGAGTCTCAAATTTCGCGGCTTTGCCTCAGCTTTCTTTCACTTATCAACTCCGTTGAAAAGAATTATACCCTCATGTTGTTTTAGTAAAATCAATGCCAATAAAATTATTCATAACGGCAGTCATGTACATAGTATACGTAACGCAGGTCATTTGCTTTGTGCGAATCGCAATTAGAGGCGCGGCCGGCTGTCTTAATCCCATTGCCACCCAGCATTTACCATCAAACACGAGCAATCATCTCACCCATCCTCTCTCTGATCCTGTCAACTTTTGTCTAAGAAAATCCGTCTTGAAACATGACCCATCTGACCAAATATCTTCTGTCTAAGCCCTCACATTCGTAGCGTTCACTTTGTGTAATGGCAAAATACTGCGTTCAAAGATTTGTTTTCAAATGTCTAAAGTCAGCCTACTTTACTGGCAGCACTTTGTGAATTATTCTCTCTCCGAGAAAATGACTTCTACGTATCCTTATACTTAGTAACACCTGATTTATAGACCCCCTCGCTTCGCGTTTTGCCGGCTCCCACAACTGAAATCCTTTCACAAATCCTGCGTTTTGACTCGGGTGCACTGACTGGGCCATCAGTGGGCAATTCTGGATGAATAATGTGAAACTGCGACTCCCTGAAGACCTAAATCTAAGTTATCATTCGAGAGCAGCCGCGTAACATACTACTAGAGGCTCTTTGAGCAATAACTAGCTCCCAGCTTCTCTTTTTAATTGACTCCCGAAAACACATCAATCAGCAGTTTCAAAGGAGGAACGACTCGCCTAATGAGATCACGAATTCCCAATGAGATATCCCACTTCGGGGCGGTTCACTCTTTCCTATAATCAAAAGCCGCGACGTTGGTTTCGTTTTTCGTCAGATCTTAATTGGAGATGATGCCCTGCTGGGGACAAGCGACTCTTATCTCACTTTGCATCTATTGTTATATGAAGGATTACTTCCGAGCAGCAAATCGCGCCATTATTCGCGAAAAGATTCCCTAAATGTCCTCGTTCCGCTGCCTGTCAGTCATTTTTCATCGAGAGGTCACAAAGTCTTCACTTTCTCTCACTTTTCCCGTCACTTTCTAATAATTTCAGATGCGATATTTTATACTCCTCCTGCTGTATGGATTACGACTTTACAAAGCAAATCCCTATTGTCCTCCCAAATGTAAATGCAGTCGTGAGTTTTGTCTTTAGTTTTAATTTGATTTGTCTTTCAGAAAACTTAATTATTCGATGTGATGGACTCGACGAAAAAGAATTAGAAAAACTAATGCTCACATTGACAACATCCTACTGGAATGGACTCAAAGAGCTAACAATTTGGAATAGTCCTTCCCTCAACGTTGAAAACATCCCAGCGATTGAGAAACTAGAGTTTGTGGCTTTTATTTTTCTAATTATTCATTTTAGAGTACTCGATATAAGTCATAATAAAATCAACAAAACTTGGTCATCCATTTCCACAAGATTTGCCTTTGTAAGAAAATTGGTAGTTGAATACAATTCGTTGTCTGTAAGTGATAGAAAAAAAGAAATTATGATTATTTGTTTAGGATTTCAATAGAAATTTCTTGTATCCTTTCCCTTCAGTAGAAGAAATCTACATTGGCTTCAATAATTTTACAGAATTGGGTGTGGATTATATCAGAATGCCACGAATGAGGATAATTTCTGCCAACAATAATAACATAAAAGTGAGATGCCGAACTCATTTAATCAACGGTTTTATAGCAACTTCCATTCTACACACTAAGATTTATGCCCTTTCTGTCGGAAGTCAATTTCAGTGGGAATAAGATTACTCAATTCGCGGTGAATTCTCAGGCTTTTTTGTTCAAAATCGGAAGTTCAGTCAAGCTCGATTGCTCTCGTGGGAAGCTTGCGATATCTCAACCTCAGTGGAAATCTGATCAGCTCAATTAGCTGTGACACGGCTCAGCCGCTACCGGCTGTCAGTCAAATGTTATCCGCTGAAACTATTTTCTCATTCAGATGGAGGTATTGGACCTTAGTAACAACCTCATAGAGAGCATGCCAACAACGGAACTAAAAGATTTCACGGGACTGCGATTACTCAATTTGAGTGGAAATCCGATTGAACTGGCTGGAGACAGATACATCAGTTTGGAAAGTCTGAAGGTATAATAAATTTGGGTTTACTTCTAAAAAAAATCTTTTAGGTTCTTGACCTTTCCAACACGAAATTGAGAGTCGTGGAATCTGGAGCCTTCTCCTCTTTATCCGATCTGCACACTCTCCATCTCAACCATAATCCAAATCTCGAATTTATTTCTCCAGCCGCATTGGAAAATAAAACAATCTTCAGTATGGATATCTCTCACACTGGATTGAAATCGATTTCGCCAAAGATATTACATCAAGTAGCCCAGGTTTGCTACGATTAGAGCCTTCAAAATTCGTCTCAGGTCAAACTGACAGGTGTCCCACTCGATTGTGGTTGTCTCTTTGAAGACTTGTCCGAAATCGGAACTACAACCATTCGAGACTGGGATGAGGCTACATGTAAAACGCGTTCTGGCAATATCGTCAAGTACGATCGGCGTTACGTCTTTTGAATTTGACCTTGTTCAGATTCGGCGACTTATCAAGGAGTTCCTTAAATGAAGGAGACGAATGTCGTCCTGACGCGATTCTCCCGATGAAATCAGAAATTCAAGCATTCACAGGTCAAACTGTTGCCCTTTACTGCGCCGGTAAGGAACTAGAAATGCCTTTATAGACATTTTAGGCAACAGAGACGATGATATTGTCACATGGAAGACACCCGATGGCATAGTTCACGATGCGCAGCAGCCTCAAAGTTCATATATCCTTCCAAGAGTTGATTTCTTTACTTCAACTTTATTTGAGCCTCAAATTATTCCTGTACCAAGAGAAAGAGTCATTGCTAGTACCGAGTACTATAGGTATTTTGCATTAAACCTATTTTTAGAATTGTATTTCAGAGTGGACGTTCTTTTGGAATCAGATGCTGGTGAATATGTTTGTTCAATTCGAAGAGGAAAGTCTTCTGTTTCACGAAGTATCACTTTGAATGTTATGAAACCACCAATTCAACTAACTGTGTCCAAAGTACGCCGTCATAAGATACCTTAAAAACATCATTATAGGTTGGAGTGACAACAATGCATGTCGTCTGGAACACAAATTTACAAATATTTGCTGCAGACAGGTTTTGTCCATATATCATCCGTTATGGATCTATTATTACAGAGTATCATTAACCATCGAATCATTTAGTGACGAGGTAGATCATCACAGAACGGTTCAAATTCAGCTGGATACTATGTACTTAAGCTACAATTTAGTTAACCTTCTACCAAATAAGGTGGGCTACTGATATGACATCAGAAAAATGATAAAATTAGAACTACACTGTATGTCTACGATGGAGATTAACGGATGACAATACCCTAATATATTCGAGTTGTGTAACCGAGAGAACAGACAAAGTTCGTGGATTTTTAGAAGACCTCAGTCCGGAATTTGTAGCAATCGCTGGGTAAAGAATGGCAATTTCTTGTAAAACTTGATTTAGAACTCTCACAGCTGTTATCGTTCTCTACATAGTCATTTCAAAAGTATGGAAATCATTCCACATCTACTCCACCTCTAAAAAAGAGTAAGGGATTAGCTGAGTAATGAACCTTTATTAGATCAAAATTGATACAATCCGTATCTGGACAGTCCATTCTTAGTCATTCACTCTCCTCCGATGCAACGATGTATGAAAATCACCAAATGGATGTCAGTTTTAACTGTAATTGACTTTATCTTCCTAATACTTTAGATGATATCAAGTCGATCTTCAAATTCTTGTCGCGATGCAACTGGTCCACTTCTTAATCAGGCAGTTTAACTGTCATACTGGTCTGCCCATAATCTCAAAAGGTAGTCTCCCAATAGCTCAAAAATAGATACGAGATGCATCGAGAGAATTCTCTCGTTACGTGTGCCTTATTAAAACATTCCCCTTTTTACACTTTCATTTTGTGCAATAAAAAATGTGATCTTTTGTCGATAACTTATAACTTTCTTGGTCTGATCAATAGACATAAACGATGATTTTCGGTAATAAAGACTGTTTATCGGCCTCTATCAGCGGAACAGAGTCGTTTCGGTTATATCTTTATCAATCAACGACCCTACCAACAGCTTCCTTTGTTGTTCTTCCTGCCTTCATTTCCACATATTGTCACAACGCACAACATCTGTTTACGAGACGACTATTCGTAACCACAGATTCTATTTTGCGAACAACTATCGCGGCGCACTATCTCCGAGAACTTTGGTTTAGTCTTAAGACTCTTGGCGCCGATCTGCAGAGTATATCAGCTACCGAATTTCCAAAAAAAGTTGGGCGGTTTCTGGACTGCTGACGCTAGAGGGAAGTACCCTCTGATAACTTGATATATTGTTATCCACACGTCCCAGCTACTGTTTGATATCAACTTAAAAAGGGACTGGTCAAACATCTACTCCCATTTCCCAAATTCTGTCTCGTTTTTCATCACTGTGTTACGAATTTCTATACGAAACCAGTTCCTCGTGCCAACTCTATCTCTAGCTTCATGTTTTGGCCTAAAAGTGACTAACATTCTCCGAAAAAGCATTGCATGCCTTGTACTTTCTGGCTCTTGTCATATTTCACAATATGAAATTTGAGGACAAACCAGTCCCTCGTGATGGAAAACGATGATCTGCATGAAATAGTGCGTCATACCGAATATACTTGACGCGAACTAAGCCTACTTTCCCCCCCACGCCCTGCAGTCCCTATCAAGAAACGGCTTATTTCATACAATCATTGCCTCATTGAAGAGAGGATTCGTCTTTATTTGTCTAATCGGCCGTCTTAAAATCAATTCATTTTGAAGGTTATTCTTATTCATAATAGATAAGATACTGATTTGTGCTATTTTTAGTTTCTTAGTGCGCTATTCGCGGGTCTAGTACGTGCTTGCCATCGTGAACAAAAAGTAATAAAACTGTATCAATGAACAATGCTTGCAAGCGATAATTTCAAGCAGAAAGAGGCTGTAAAAACTGCTATCTAGTTGATGACTTCAAAAGCTTTTCACATGGCTTCCAGTTTCCTCTTGTATTTTTGTTTGCCCTATTGTGACGTTTTGCCTGCTTTAGAAAAGCGTCACTGGGGGATTGTCCGAGAGACCATTCATTTCAGCTGGGCCTTCAATTCAATCACCTTCAAATATTTCGTTTCCTCGCCGATGGTTCAGTTTCAATTTCTAATAACATACGGCCCCCATTTTTTCTCCGTTTATTTTGACTGTCGGCGTTTTGAACCATTTGCAAATATTCTCATTTTCTCCGCCCACTAGTCTGCTCATTTTGGAATTTTTCAGCACCAATGCAGTCCATGCGCCGTTTGTCACTTCACAACCACATGAAGATCGAGCAGAGAAGAAAAAGGTTCGATTGGATTTATTAAACTATAACCTGGTTCTCTTGCAGGTATTCCACTTCTCGCTCTCCACCCCCGTTCTCTTCGATCCTGGATAACCAGCTGTTCAAATCTAAGGTAATCTTTGAGCATGAATTTATGTGTTTGTGCCGAAAGTGAGAGAGGGGTACACTAGTACATTCATGAAAAGATAAATGGATCTTTTCAAGGTCTTAAATGTGGACCAGTTTTGGGAAAGAGAGCTTAACCGTTCGATGGAAGATCAACAATTTATCATGCAAATCCTTCAGGCTGGAGTCGCTTATATCGTGTCGTTCATCGGCTGTCTGGCCTATAACTACATCACGTTTGCCAAGAACACCGTGTAATCCGAAGCTTCTCTGTCATCCTGTTGTCGCTTCTGTACTCCACTCTTCTAGAGTACAAAATGATCAATTTCGGGTTTTTCACAGGTTTTTCCTAGTCATCATGGTAGCTATTATTGTACACTGTGCATAGAACAGAGAACATTCACTGTCTCTGTTTGTACGGGTTCCCCTCTTTGCCGTAGATTACTATTGCCTCCTAAGGCCGATCTCTCAGTCACAGGGCTTCTATTTGCTTTCTGTTAACTCTCTATCAATGAACACTTTGTATCTATACATTGGCTTACTGAAATTTCGAAAGAATCGCGAAGGCATCAAATTTCAAATGGAGCAGCTGTTCGTTGCTATTATAGGCCCAGAAATTTGGCCACCAACTGTTCGCTTGTCCTCGAGTACTCACTCGCAGTCATATGTCTTCGAAGCAGCCATTATTTTGGTCCCTTTTATTCCTGCCCAGGTGGTGGGACGCCAAACCATCACCTTTATGTTTTTCTTTGACGAAATCAATCAATAGCGTAGGGTTCTGAGAAAATTGATGGCTTTCAGCATGTAATGAGGCTCGGCATCTGTTTGTCTCTTCCTCTCTCCTTGCTATCTTCAGGTTCTTATGTAAATCACACGCGCAGAGGCTAAAGGCCGACGAAAGGTCGTTCACTTTACAGCTGGAAGACCATTTCGTTGCCTTCTCGAACAAGTAGTCCTCTGATCAACACATGCTTTGATTAGGGAATATTTGTCTTCTTCCGTTCTCTGAGTGAAACAGTTTTGAACAACAGGTTATCTAGCTCCTTCTACTGTATGCCCTCTACTCATTCTCATGTCAAAAGAGATTATCCTCTATGTGTCTTCGCAGCGACCCCCTGCGGTTGAGAGGCTGTTTGCCAGCGTCCCTAGGTCCGCTCAATGAACTATATTGACCCCACTGGGACTGTCTGCGTCGGACCCATTCCTTTCAATCAATTTATTATGCACGACGCGCTCCTTAAACGCGAACCTTTTAGAATCTTCTAGAACCATCAACACATTCCCCATCGAGATGTGCCGATAATCGACTCACTATGTGACTTTCCGCACAGCTCTTGAGCTAAACGCGCCACCGGTCTCCCGCTCTGTGTACACATCCTAGAAGCGCTCTGTTGCCTTCAGTCTTTTTTTCTATGCTTCCTGCCTCCAATCCTCATTTGCCATCATCACTCTGCCCAAATGGACCTTGTTCATACCAAAACGTGTTTCTTAGTGATCTTAATCACATAGGCGCTGTTTTCTCTGCCATTTTGAACTCTATTATTATAAACTTTCGATGAATAGCCATTTGATTATATATTTATCCTTTTAGAAATATACCACTTTGATTTTTTGTTCAAAAGAGAAATTATCTACGCTTCTTATCGTGTTGTAAATTGGCTTTTCCAACCTTTCGTAGCGTGCACAATGCTAACCTTGACTTCCGTTTGCCCGTGTCGAACAATTCGTCTTTTCAGAAGGGCCTTGTTCTGTTCGTCTGACGTCATTGGTGGATGGTTCATGCGCATGTTCAACATGCTTACCCCCACTGAACATATTTGGATGTTTGTCCGTTTCGAATTTTCTTGCAAGTTCCATGTCCTCCCAGCGTGTTGATACCATTTTCTACGCGCCTGGCGTCCAAGACGGATGGCTCTGTTCATCTCTCTTTTCTTTGTCAGCTGCTCACTTCACATATTTTTCTAGTTCCTTCTCTAGTTCTCTGACACTCTTTGACTCTTCTCTAATCCTCTTTGGAACAAGTTTTCTCTTTACCTTTTTCCTTCCAATCCTGCTAACCAATTGTACCAACCGTGGGTTGTCCAGGCTAAGAGAAGAGTCGATAAGATTTCAGCTGCGCTGTTCATATTGGCTTATCTCCTGTCCCTTGTCCTCTCCTTATCGATCAATCTTTTTTCTACGAGTCTATTTCAGGGCATGTCTCTTATTCCTCTGACTGTGTATGACAACCTGCGACGGGTTTGCTGTTCAGTCTTTGCTAGCAGCTCAACATATGATCAAGCTGGTAAATTTAAAAATAATATCAGAGACCTATATATCTTATGTAGGAATCGCCGAACGTTTTATTGAACATGCGTCATTGGGCGATGTGATCAGATGGAGACGAGTCTCAAGAACCTTTAAGAGAATTGCCGATCGAAGACTGTTAAGATATACCCAAGTACATGTCAGAGTTCACGATGGATTGTCGAAACTATACGCCAAAGCCAAAAAAGATGAATGCAAAGGAGCAGGTTCGTCGTATTTCCTCGATATCGCCACTTGGCGAAAACGTTGACAGTCCCGACAGTCTTAATATATCATACACTACCAATCACCCAATAGTTCATAGTCCAAACCGGCAAACACGTGGGGGTTGGCTTAGAAAAAAAACTAACAGTCGGGGGTCATTTTACTACAAAAAAATGAAAAATAAAATTGCAGAAGACTTGAATTGGCATCCATCTGCTTGTCTTTTATTATGTGAAATGAGTCCAAATACTGTGGGTATTGCTTTGGATTCAAAGCCTGGATGGAAAGATATTCGAACGATGTTATCCCTTCTGGAATTGTTCAGAACTTCAGTTGAACAAATCTACATGGACAGTCCAGTTGTCGAAATGCTATTAAAAGAAGTAAGTCTTTTATTTTGACACTTTAGATAAAATCTATTTAGGTGAATAACAAGAACGTAAACGCTTTGTTGTATTTCTTCAATCAAAATCGTAAATTGGACAATTTGGAATGCTCAATGCATGACTATTCGATCGCTCCACTGTACAAACAACAACTTCCGAATGGACCACTTTTCCCAAAATTGAAGCATTTCACAGTAACCAGTAATGTTAGTTCTTTTAGCCAACAACATTAATATTAATGAGTTCTTCAGGCTCAACAGTTGTCCCATCTCTCGCGCCTGATACATTACGCAGTGGAAGTTGACCTAATCTATGAAAAACAAGAAATTGATCTTGTATGTCTGCAGGTAACGGACAAATAACTTGATTTATTGAAAAAATAATTGTAGGTTGTTCTCGGTGAGAGTTGGTGTCGCTCCAAACAAAGACTCTTCCGCCATGTAAATTCATTCAAACAATGGTCGGATGCAAGCTCTCTGGGAGTCAAATATGTCCAACAGTTTCAAGGTGCCGACAAGAAGCGTGTTAAAGTGTCAAAATACTGATGAACTACTCTTTAGAAAAGGTAGTTGTTAGGTCTAGAAGAGGCCTTACTCTTCACACTTTATGTCAAAAACTAAATAGCGTGTATTTATATATGGGTACTAGTTCTTTTAGGTTAGTTGTACATGTTATTGCTAGCTATTAGCAAATAAATTGTTTTTATGAATACAGACTACAAGACCTTAGACATTTGCTTGCCCTAGACTGTCAAATAAACTCCAGCGAACAAACATTTTCGACCATGAAATAGACAAAGGGCACGCATCACTTTTTCGAAATATTTACAATGAGAAGTTCTCTGTTACCGCAACAATCAGTTTTCAAGATAAGGCTTAATCGATCAAACAAGTAAAAGCCTAAAAAGGGAGAAAGTGAAAATTCATTAAGACTAAAGGCACATTCGCACACCCGTTTAAAATATCACAAATCAACCCAGCTATTTAGCTCCTACTTATATTTACAAATTATGCTTTTTTATAATCGTTTGTAAAACTGCCACAAATCCTAAATTCGTCTTCTTTTAATACAGCCGTCATTCTGTGGGGAACAGGGCGACTTCCTTCTGCTGGAGCTACAGTCACCCAGTGTATCGTGTAAAAACGACTAAAAGATAATATTGGTGATGCCAAAAAGATGACTGTCTAGGTAAAAAAACTCACTTTGTTGGTTTTGGAAATACTTCGTAGTTTTGTGCGTCAGTATTTTTATTGCACATTAGTTTGTGGAGAACTGTTCCTAAGGGAGAGCTAGCTCCACCAGCTACATTATACCCAGAAGGGAATAAAGTTGATTCTTCATTGCTAGAATAGTCCTTCGCCCAGGCTTCTGTCAGGTAGCTACATAATTTCTCGATTTCATCCGTTTTTGGAACTGGTCCATCACTCAAAGCTTCCTGAAAATGTATTACTATTTGAAAACAGTAAAACTCACAGCTATCCAGATGGATATCTCGTCGAAAGATGATTTGTAGACCATGAAAGTCTTCTCAAGATAAGTGATCCACTTAAGAGCTTCCAAGTAATCATCTCGATCTCCATTATTGGTTGCTCTATCAAGAGCATCGATCATTAAGTCGATTTTCTGTTGAACTACAGCCAAATCACTAGATTGTCCGAGTTGTTGGAATCTTTTGATTAGTTCAACTCCAGCTCTTGTATAAATAACTGGCAACAACAGCTGTGCAACATCCAAAATTGTTGCCCTTTCCAATATATCGAAAATCTAAAAAAAAATGTAAAAAAATATTTTAATAAAATCACCTCTTCCATGACAGAAGCATCGTTGAACAATTTCACTTGAGAAACAACTGGAATCGCACTAACTCCTTCCCAAAGTTTGATCCAATCATTTTCAGGTTGTTCAAATCTGGCGGATAAAGTTGTTGTCTCTTCATCAAAATCTTTCGGTGAATGCCATCTCACAAAATCTTCAAAGCAACCAAGAGGATTTGCAGCCTAAAATAAAGATTAAATCGCTAGAATAAACACACCTTAAACGCTTGCATATCAGATTTTAGTGGATCCAAATATTTATTAAACTGCTCTTGTTCACTTTCTTCACAAGTTTCTTCTAAATTTTTCATTTCCAACTCAGTGTGAGGCTTGGGATTCTGTGTGTGGAAGTCATAAAGAGGGACATTTGGACTCTTCAATAAGAACATATTCTGATGATGATCACGACGTCCTTTTCCATCAGCAGATTCCTCATCTCCTTTTGTAGCTTGCTTTCCAAGGTGATCATCTATATCTTCGTTAGCATCATAGAAAACATCCATTCCGTTTGATACACTATTATCCAAAAGGTCGAAAAACATATTTCTATTGTTGGCACATAGTTGCAGCATCTCTAGAAGCTGATGGAGCCGACATTTTGAATAGTTCGGCACTTGTAAATCAGGACTAAAATATAAAATTAATTTGAAAAGGATAAAGCTTACTTAGACTTCATTTTGGAATAATCAGCTCGAAGTTTATCCACAAATGCAACAAACAGCTGATTCCCAGAGTGTCTCCAATGTAAGTCATCGACAGATAAACTAAAGAAAGCAACTGCTAGGCGATCTAGCAGTGATTCTGGCTCGAATGACTTGCTTCTAGCAAATAGTTGCTAAAGCAAACTAAATTGATCAATATAATATTTTGAAATACCTTGACAAGCGAATTTAGCGGTTTAGGTTCATGCTTCTCTCCAGCCATTACGGCATTAAGCCAAATTTCTTGTTTTTCTGGATTCATTGGGAATATATTTTCTGGATCATAGTCAACTCCAGTAGGATTTGTTATAGATGGTGAGTCTGTTAAAAAAGAAATATTTTAATAATAGAAACATACATGCTTTGCTGCGACTACTTCTATATTCAGAAGCTAGAAGTTTGCTATCCTTTTCTAAGCCTACATCCAAAAGTCTTCTCAGTGTAGCTGCCATGCATCCTTCCTTTGGCTCGAAGTTCATTATAAACTGCCAATGAAATGCATTTGTCTCCTCTAGATCACAATAATTCTATAAATAAATGATATTAGAAGAAAAGACGCTTACATGTCCTTCGTTTAAAACATCTTCACTTTGATTTGGCCATGAAGCTAGTAAAGCGATTCGTTCGATTGGACTATCAACCGTTCCTAAGCTCATAAAGTTCAAAGTAGGAACTAATGCATCATCCAGATGGAAGCATCCATATTCTGGTAAGCTCTGTCTTTCATATTCGAACATAACAGAAACTCGAATTTCACTTTGGCTTCTAAATGTCGGAGTGTCCTAAAATCCAAACTTAAAAGTGCATATAAACTTGCTATTTTGGTTTTAAAGAGAGAAAGCAATCCTTGTAAATGGTGGTGTTGTTTTTGGACTTTTCTAAGCAGAGCCGACTCGAAAACTGTGAATGATTCTTCTCCCATTGCAATTCCAGAATAAAGTTGTTTTTCTGGTTTATTGTTATGAATAAAACAAGGTAAATAACTAAAATTAAAACTCAAATAGATATAAACAGGAAAACAGACCATTGAGCTGCCTCTGCTGCTGAAATAAATGCATTCCTAAGATAAAGTATGTCCTCTTCCGTTACGATTATCTTTGGAGAAGGAAGCCGCAGCAAACAAAACTTAATGGGACCAAACTGAAACAACATTTAATGTTTACGAAGTTTTAAAGGTTACCATAGCTGTTATATGATTCCCTATAAACAAATCCAAATTTGTGTTTTCCAAATCACACAACAATTGATTCGGTGTAAAAGGAGTGGCAAGAGCATGTTGTAAAGACGGCAACTCTGTTTTAGGAAAATAATAGGTAAATACAATCTCCTCCTCTCCTATTCTAATTCGTTTTTCTGTCGAATCAAACGTTATCCCATTCTTTGCAGAAGCCTAAAACGAAAATGAAACTAAACAATGGTCATGCCTTTGTAAAATCTAAAATAGGGAGTCTCCCACCAATGTTCCATTCATTTATAGCAGATTCCAGTTGATGAGCAAGTTGTTCAACTGGAGTCACTGCAGTGAAGTCGTTTATATTAAAAACATCATCAGTTTGTTCCATAGTTGTGTACCTGAAGAGTATTTACTATAAAATACAATTATTTTGCGAAAAAAAAACTAAATAAGAGTAGTATATGGGTGCTTTTGCCGTTTCCAGTTTGATAAATTATAAAAAGTAAAAGCAAACCGATAGTAAGATATTGGCTTTGCCAGGCA
The DNA here is from genome assembly GCA_932521405.1 of Oscheius sp. JU1382. Lineage (NCBI taxonomy): Eukaryota > Metazoa > Nematoda > Chromadorea > Rhabditida > Rhabditidae > Oscheius > Oscheius sp. JU1382. Next base: position 2,920,611 of record OW051480.1, read on the forward strand.
CCTAAAAATTCAAAAGCTATGTGATTAAAGCGCTCAATTAATGCTTTTCTTAATCAGCTGACAGAAATATGACCTTATTTTTGCGTGAACAATAAAGCATCTTCTACAGTAATCATAATTTAAGCTTCCGAATCTTTAAATTGTAAAAAAAAGGTTTAGTGCAATCTTGATTGATAATTACAAAAATGTAGCAAATTATTTCAGCCGGCCGTTTTTGACAACTTTTTTAACATAGGCTGCGTTGAAAATGTATTGCACTATTGGCTTGTATTATCATATCTTATTATCTAGATATATTTCCTTAAAAAATTCACATTAAGTCCTCGCTTATGTTATGAAATAAAGCTAACTCGATGTATTTTTTTAACAATTTCGTGCAATGCATACTCCTTCCAGTCTCAATCGTGTCAGAATGTATTGGCATCGACACATCCTTTAAACATTTTACTGCGCAAGCAGTGCTGTCCTAAAATCTTTTAATTTAAAATTAGAACTTTCTAATTTGTTCAGCACTCTATTTGTACTTTGTATTTCTCCCGGCTGTTCGATTGTTCCAGCTACGGAGCGGGTCGCAGGTGGTGGATAGCGAGCCAGAAATTTACTTTTTGGTTGGGTGAAAGCCCTCCCGAACCATGAACAATTATCGCTTCGTTATTCTCTTTAAGAGAGAAGGTAGAAGACTTTTCAATATTATCATATCAATTTACAGTTAAAAAATGGCTGTTTAATTTGGCCCTTATTCGAAAACTACTAGTATTTATTTAAACTCTAATGAGATTAATTGTGCGTCCATGGGTAAGATTTTTGCATTGACTGATAACAATAGCTATAGATTTGGATCGCCCAAAAAAAGCTTGGCTTCTCTCAGCCCGCAAAAAAGCGAATGCAGTTATAATTCATCAAGATGAAACAACTGATCCTTTTGTAATGGCTCGCGCGAGGACGACGATTACGCGTATGAGGCAGAAATTGAAACGAGGAAGAAGATCTACATTTTGAAAGCAGTCTGACTCATGTAAGTTTTGATCCCATACAATAATATTTGTTCTAGATGCCAAGAGAAACGTAGCAAGGAGCACAAATGCAAAGCTGGAATAAAATGCGCCTTTTGCTATTTCAGCCGGAGGACCTCTGTCTGCTGCGACTGCGAAGGGCACAAGATGTTTTTGAAGAGCATCGTCAAGAAGATGGACAATAAGAGCCCATACTGCCTCCCTTCTGAGATAGCCTACACGGCTCAAACAGCCTTCTTGGTTAAGCTGATGGTTGTTGCTGGACTGTATTCGGAAAACAGCGAAGTCGGCAGGTGAGAGACAAAGAATACAAATTCAAATTTTATAGTGATGCTAAGTCACAAACCGACCCAAGATTCAAGCCCAGCAAAGAGGGAAGGAAGAGAATTGCTGATGCTGGAGAGGATGAGCTTCCTTTGGAGAAGAAGTCTTCAGCATCGTCAAGAAAAGTAAAAAAGGAGAAATAACTGGTAATTTTTAGGAAAAGTGTGGAAGAAGAGGCTACCAAATCTGGAGAGATCAACTCGGCGATGGAAGCTGCCGCAAAGATTGAGCTCCAGCACTCCGCTCAATTGAAGAACAACACAAGTTGTTTCTCTGCTCTGGGCCACACGAATCGGATTTGTGCCAAGTCGTTTGAAATCCCCAAGCCAGGAAGAAAGAATGCAACAATCAAAAAAAGAAGGGAATGCTACAAGTAAGTTTTCAGAATTCCTTCTATCAAATTGCGATTATATTTCAGATGCTTTGAGGACTATCATTACGGTCATATTTGTAAACATGTGGAGCCATGCAGATACTGCAGTAAGGCTCATTTTACTGCGTGTTGCAGTTATTCTGCTCATCTCAACTTCCTGGCTGCCTTCAAAGCCCAGTCGGAGCAGAAGACAAGGACATTTTCGAATAGCCTGGCTCCAGCAGTGCTTCCTACATCAGGTGGGCGCTTTGTGACTGCCATAGCCTAAGACTCCAGTCACAACAACTTACTTACTTTTCTAGGAAAGACCAAACGTAACACAAATGCGCTTATCAGTACTGTTGTATATCGGAAGCGTCCAAGAGCGGTCCGTCTATTACCGGGAGCATTTTATCTGCAGAAGGTGAGACTCGTCCCAACTTGTAAGACTTTCGCCCTTAGGTGCCTTAAAATTTCTGAAGGATGTGACTTCAAAAACTACATCTGTCCTAAAATATTGGACTACAACTGCTGGAGATGTGGTCACAGGGAGCACACGGCGACCACTTGCAGAAGCTCGCTGGAGTACACGAAACGGCTGCAAGAAGAGAAACAAAGATATTTACAAGGTAAGTAAAAAAGGATAAAAAGAAAAATACTGGTAATTTTAGAAAAAAGGAGAAAAAAAAAGAAGCGAAAACCAATTCTGAAGACACACAGATGAAGTGACGGACTTCGACGATAGAAGCTGCTGCGAAGATCAAGATCCAAATCTTCGGTAAATTGATTAAAAAATGTAATTTGTATCAATTCAGAATAAATTTTTATCTATAATTTCAAATGTTTGTGTATACAGGGAATAGGGGATAGGAAACCTTTCAGCAATCCAGTTTAGCACAAATTCAGATTCGGACATCAGACGTTTCGAAGAGGAGCATCCCAACCAAGCAGAGAAGACTCTTCAAACTAATAGAAATAAGCAATGCATTCTTGATTGTCGTTATTCTTTTAATTAAAAGAAATAAATTTATTTAAAAAAGCGTTCTTTCACCAAACAGTTCTCAGTGTATCTAATTGATCTATGATCTGATTATCCTCTAAACAAGCTCTTAGAAATTCGTCTCTTGTTATCCTGCCATCATGGTTTTTATCCAACTTCTTAAAAAAATTCAAAATAAAGATTTAAAGAAATTACCTGAAACTGGTGGCGAATATGTCGCTTTAACTGAATCGGAAAAAGTTTTTCTTTGTAATAATGTGTTCCAACCATTGAAAACATTGCTCTAAATTTTTAAAACCCAAAGGGAAACAAACATACCTGCAGACTCTAAAATAATCCTCTTCCTCGATGTAACCTTTGTGCTTGGAGTCGTACAAGTCAAATAACCATTCTAATCGTTGTTCCAATGTTCCTTTAGTAAACATTGATAGAATATTAACAAATTCCTATAATAAATATTAAATAAAAAAGTAATTGACTTACCGAGAAGCTAATGCGTCCATTATCATCATCATCGAAAGTATTAAAGACTAAATTAGCATATTCCGTAGCATCTAAATTAGTAAATAATATAAATTTTATATTTTCTAACCTGATCGCCTACTAATGTTGAAAAAACCTTTGAAAATTTGGTTAAACTGCTCTCTGCTCACATAGCCACTTGGGCAGTTCTAGAAACTTGATACCAGGATGTTAATGCGCTCAACCTGCTTAAAGCATTGATAAAGGTATTTCAATTCCTTTTCTGAGAAATGAGTCTGTTCCTTAAGAAGATGAAGACTCTCGGGTTTATATCTTAACTTCTGATCGTCCATCTCCTTTTGTAGTGCGGTCTCCACATTCTCTGAAAAATGATTCAAAAAAGGTGTAACTTACGCCCAAATACAGACACTCTTCTACGGACACCTTTGGCGTTGAAGGCCCCCATGGCCAAGTGGAATGAGTGACAGAACGCGAAATGCGACACCTCACGGACAGGCTCAGGATTACATTCTGGAAAGATCAGAGCGAAAAGAGCCGGCTTCTTGGTTCAGGCTAGAAATAAAATCCCTAATCTCACAAACATCGAGTCTGTTATTGTATTCATTCGAATAATTCTCATCGTAACAATTTCATAATGTACAAGCCGTATAAATAATGTGTGTAGTTTTGAACCGTATGGTGTAGTATGCTTGGTAAATCACTAGTATATTCAGTAACAGAGGTCAATAGTAAGAAGATCTGATCGTTGGCACATTTTGAAGAAATAGTTACGGGCCTTCAGAGACTCTATCCTCTGGCTTATCTTCATGTTCAGTCCAATTGGCGTCTCCTATCCTATCCAAAGGAGTAAGCTGCAGTTCAAACTGCTCTCTTTCATTGATCTCTCTGAGCCGATTTAACATTCGTCCTCTGAAAGTACGCCTATATGTACCAAAGACATTAAAGTAAGCACCTTGTTGTTCGCTCTGGCTTCTCTGCCACATAGACAAATGCCAAATAAGAAAAAAATGCAGCAGTTGTTGTAAAGAGCTAAATTGAAAAGTATATGCCGATAAAGCAATTACCTCGACGATAATCAACGTGATAGACATGAAGTTAACCACGCGAATGTGGTGGAAAAGCCAATTGACAAAAACCGTGTAACAGCCCTAAATTGCCCGACTAATATTGACTAATAACCTCGACTTACTCGTTTGAATATATGGTCCTTTCTTTCCTCTAATGGTATTTTTCCACAATTTGTCATAGCTTCTCGATTGACAAAAGAACTTGGATCACAGCATGTATCCAACACGAATTCATTCTTTGGGAAGTATATTGAGTAGTACCAATCTTCTGGTCCATCAACTCCACAACATTGCAACTAAAATTTGCTAGAAAATCAAATCTACTCTTACTGTTGATTGAAGTTGTCCCCAGGAGTAGCTCAATTCCATTTTTCGACCAGAAGCAGTGAAGACATAAGTGTTGTTTATGTTCTTCAAGAGATCGTTTCTCACAAACTCAGAAGCTCCTTCCTATTTTTTTATATTCTAAACAAAAAAAATGGAATTAAACCTTGTGAATGAGCCCAACCACTCCTGTAAAAGCTTGAAGGAACGCAAGCAACAAAACAAACGCAATAAACTGAAAAAGAGAATGTTAAAAAATAAATTATCTACCGTTTTAAGAAGCGTAGTGTTTCTAAGCCAAATACCAATTATTCCAACTATAGAAATTATGCATATTGTAGCTCCAGTAAAACAACATAATCCTGCAGCAGAAAAAGCTAAATTTAAATAGTATATATTTGATTTTTAGCGTGAAATGTATACCTGAATACGACGTAGGTGTAAGCTCAATAAAAGTGTTTCTATCTACATATAGCCATATCCCAATAGCAATTGTGCCTAATCCACATCCCTAAAAATACTCTATTCTTTAAATAAATTAAGTTAACAGACCAGAAAGAGTGTATCGAGTATAAAAAAAGAATTGAGCCGCTTCTCATAAGTGTACCTTGTTTTTAAATCCTTCCATTTATTCCGAATCCAACAAGTCATTATTCCATGAATTTGTTCTGAAATAATTGAGTCGTAAAAGCATGTTTCTGCTTGAAAAAAAAAGAAGTGGAAGCCATAAAAGAATAATTTCAAACTGAAAATTGCTCTATTGCAGGGCCGCGAGCGGACGCGACGCGTTTGGGCTGTCTAATAACCATGCTCCTGTCGCAAAGGTCATTGAAAGAGAAGGTGAAACTTGGGTAGCTTCGTCAAGGCTGAAAAAGTCTCTCGATGAAAGAGAAATGAGACCTTGAATGAAAATTTTATGAGCGGCTCCGTCGTATAAGAATTGATTCCAAGAAAAAAAACGAAAACCTGTGTAATAAATTGTTCTTCAAAGGCGAAGTCAAGCGAGAAAAGGGAGAGAGAGGAAAAATCAATCTTCTCTTACGACATTTTGTGCTCTTCAATCCCAGACCCAGATCAATGGCCAGTCCCTATCAGAGTCGCATCCCATGATACGCCCATAATTATAGTATACGGCTATTCCTCTATTCCTCCTCTATCACATTCTCTCTCACAAGCTCTACCTGCTTGGTACATCCAAATATTTTCCATAACTTTTTGTCAAATAATTTTGACGACACAATTTATTTTCCAGAGTCCCAAGAGGCTTCCAGGTAAGCGTTTTAGTTATTCATCACTAATAACCTACGTAAATGACTTTTGTGCCGCAAGTCACGCCTTTGCGTGTTAATCAGCGCACATTTCCTTTTTCACTAATCTTATCCGGAGCAAAAACAATACTAATCACAAAACATTTAACGATAATAAGCCACCCCCTGACTAGACAGGCTTCTTGTTGCCTTGAGATTAGTAAAATGTTGAACATTATTCTCTTTGAACTTTAAAATCCTCGTTGTTCACGGAAAAATGGCTAGTGGTCAGATATTCCGCAGAAAACGAACGTCGTACGCCCACATGATTTATTTCTCTTTATTTAGGGGGCGGCTGCCATCTTTGAATCCTTTCTTCTGATCCGCCGCCAAGAGCGAAAATTTTAGAGAGAGGAGAGCCCCCTCCGTTGGATATTCCCCTCCCGCTTAGGTCATTATGTGTTAGCTCATTCAAATCGCAGGTGTAGTCTTGTCGATAGCCTACTGGCCCCTCCTCTCTTCGACTTCACTGACTTCTTCCTCAAAACACCAAATAAGCACTCCAATCGTTCGGCGCCTCTTTTGCTCGGAACAAGATACAAATATGAAAAACATTGTCGCCTAATAGTATCCGTTTTCGGAGCGCAGCTCAGTTCAATCCAAAAGGCCGTTAAATATGCGGCTCTTTGTGTTTCTGTTTGTTTTTCATCCAGCGACGACCGATGCCGCTCTGCATATATTTCTAAAATCAGCTCGTGAATTGTTGCACTTTTACCCGAGCTAATGTTGAGATATTTCTGAAGCTTTAAATGCCCGATCCGGGATCAAATGTCCCCTCCTCCGCCTAGTCCGGCCGTATTTTGCTGGATTTGATAAAGTTGATGGAGTCAAGACTGATAATCTCCGAGATTTTTGAGATCTGTATTGTGGATGAGCGCAGCTAAGACCTCGCAATCCCTCTCCTTTCTGATGAAAAAATATTTCCGATTGTGGATATTGTGCAAGAAGGCCGAGATTGTCGCTCTCAATTTCTGTGAGGTCATGCGAGTGACCTTGCGAGGTAGCGGACAAGCCTCTTCCACCGCACAACATATCAACCAATATTTGGTGGTTATTTCAACTTCTCTACTTCCTTATCTCAGGTGTACGGAATGGTTTGATAAGCCTTTGCCCCATAGAATCACTTGGCATATTGTTTTCGCTTCCTTGTTTGAAGCCGTTGAACCCTCATGATATCATAAACCGCAGAGAAGAAGAGCGTAATCCGCACAATTCCTACCAAGAAACATGGCTTCTGTATTGCGCGCTCGTGCTTGGCTGGTGTGCTATCTTTGGTGAGTCGAGGGGTCAGCGGCCGCGGATTCTCGCGCCCTCAGCCTTGTCAAACAATGGCTGCGAGCGCCCGCCAATTACCTCACAGTTCATCGTATCGATCCCTGAAAACAACTGATCACTCAACTTGCCTTCTTGACGATATCCTTTCAAAAGATTGGCAAAAGGCCTTTTCCCTTTTCCTTCGTCCGGTTAACATTCATCGCGACTATTAAGTGACCTCGACTCGGCTAGCGTCATTGTTTGAATGAGGATGCACCTGTCTCTATTGCCCGTCTTATATGCGTGCCCTAGCTCATTGCGCACCTCCACACATCCGCATTGGCTCTCTTCAATCTCTTCTGTTTTCGTACTTTTATCGGCCATTAAAAGAAGATTTTCCTCCCCGGTGTGCTGAAAGATTGACTGCTGTGACAAATGCTTTGTCTCCAATATGAGCAAATGGCAGCTGACACCGTTCCGAACACGTATGCCCTCTCCTTCCTACTTTCTTTTATCAATTGGCCACCAGTTTTGAGTCACTTTTCACATTTTTTTGAGCAGATCTCCTCCTCACCACAAGCGTTTTACACTCGTCAGACTTAGATTAATCGCTTGAAGGCTCGTGAACGCCGAACCTATTCGTCTTACTTTCGCGTTTTTATCAATTATAATTAGAAGATTTCAGATTTGGGAACAGTCATTTCTGTGGAAAAGCTTTGCTGCTGTCTACTTGGAATAGCGGAAATTCTTGTCTAGTTCCTTTCCTAGTGATAAAGGTTCGTTGTCGTTTTGACCTATGGCTTCCGCCTTCCGTATCAGCATATTCACCACACAATTTAGGCAATTTCTTCGGAAAGAACGCACTGACGGATTATCGATTCACCATAACCTCCTTTCTCTCACTCCCCCTCCTTTCTACCCGGTTAATCTTGCCTGTCGTCGCTGGGTCTCTCGTCTCTAACCTGTGCCATTATCTGTCCAATTAGGAGAAAAAGGTAAGCCGTGAAAAGGGTAGTTTCTTGAGAACATATTAGCTCCTTTCTGGGTCAAAGTTTTTGGGGGAAGACGTCACTAGCTTCGAACCCATTTTCTTCGATGCAAACGATGCCATTTGATTGATTTGTAGCATGGACTGAGTCAATTGGCCCACACAAGAAACCTTTCTTCCATTTTTAGCTACACGGTAGTGACGACAGTAATCTGATAACTACCTCGGTTAATGAGTTGTGCCCTTCATTTCCTGAGGATAGCGAGGACTGATGGAAGAGCGGCTCACAACTCGTGTCTCCCTCTAATTGGAATATAACTATAGACATAACTCTTTCCCTCGTCTATTACACCTGATCACTCTCCACCTACAAAGTTCTTTTTTAAGGGTTATTCGCAATCAAATTATAATTAACAATGCCCGTGGAAGTCCTTGAACTAATTTACTATAGTGAGCTTACTTCTCCCCATTCGCTTTGCAAAAAGGCTAGTCAGCGAGCGTTCTTACTCATCCTCTCCGCCTCTCTCTCCCGTTCCCCAAATAGAAACTCAAATCTTAGTGTTCTACTTAAATTGAAGCCAATTGGGAGACGTCTGGCTCTGCCCATTAATAATATTTCGAGCTTTCTGAGCCGACTCGTTCTTTAAATTTAATGTTTGGAGAGCAGCTTTTGATTGTATTTTTAGCTGATTCAGTAGTCATTTTTTCATTAAAAGTGATGATAATTCTGAATGTATCAAGAATGAAATCTTTTGGCGCAAATTCACTGAGTCCTTATCTTTCTTATCACAGTTTTCACGGGGTAGCAAGGATTCCACCGGCCAAACTCCTCTGAGTTGATTCAACATTTCCATTTCTCTCTTTCATGTGCCTTTTTTTGCTCTTTTACTTGAGATGAACCCGTGTACTTTTGAGAAAAGCCCGAGGGGGTTGATTAGCCTTGTTAGGACTGCCTTTTGTCTAGGCCCCTAAGGCGACGGGGAATACTCTGTAGACACACAGGTATGGGTGACTATGTGAGGCTAAAACGCGCGGGGAAACTGGATTGCGACGCCTTGCTATCGGCGCGCAGGCCAGAGCACTCCGTAACCACCTTCCATGCAAGCCAACCTCACCTTTGACCTAAACTCTTTAAAAGAACACCCACGCGTTGACTCTCTCTCTCTCAGCTTTTCGATTCAGCTTATCTTTCCAATCTTGGTTCGTTTTACACTGCTATTTGAACTGTTTTGAACGATTTGCTAAAGTAAACAAATGAGGAATGTAGCGAGGTTGTAGTTGTTTTAAAGCGATCCAAAAGTCAGTGGAAGTCATTCATCCGTAACCTTTTTTACCAGCCCATTTATGTTGTGCACCTTAAGAAGTAGCATTGCCAAAGATTCCTCCTGTTCCAAACCTGATCCCGCCTCGGCCGTTCCTTCGCGCTTCCGCCGCCTCCCGAGAAACATTTCCCAATTACAAGGCAAAAGATTCTTTCCACTCTGTTCAATTTTCACTCTTTTATTACTTCGGCGACAATGATTGGTCCTTCTCCGCCGAGAGACGATCCAAACCCTATAAAGTCCACTCCGAAACAAACTATATTTGGAATGATGTTTTTCAATCAAAATCTTTCTATCAAGAGTCGGGTAACGACCCCACATTACTGGTCTTTTAGAAAAAAAAAAGCAATAACCTTTCTATGAATATATACATTTAAAAAGCATCTGCCTCCATTTACATAAGAAATGAGTGGTACGTTCACATATATCTTTCGAAGCAATATCCTGAAACCTGGCAATTGGTCAGAAGAAGTCACTGCTGTCCACTTATCTTTAGCGCAATCTTCCATTTCGTTCATTGATTTGACAAATGCAACTGCACTGTCTTTATCCATTAACTATTAAGATATTTCAGAAGTTGCTGTATGAGAAGTTAATCGAAGAGATTGTGATCAGCAGTACTTTGAACTTAGGTACTAATTGAAGCGACAAGGTATGGACGGCTACCTTTAAAAAACTACGGATCTAGAGATATGTCGGCCAGTTTTCCGTCAGCGTCAGTCAGCGGGCCTTATTCAACGCCTTCTCCAATGTATCCAGCCCAAGGATACAACTATAACGACCCTTATTCACAGGTGAGAAAGTTAAGCGGTAGTTAAGAAGATAATGAAACATTCCAGACATTCGCGAACCCTCCGGCTGCGAACAACTACCCACCCCATGTTCAACAGCAGCCGAATGCTCAACCAATGCCAAAACCTACTTATGACCCTCGTCAAGCTAATGGGTTAGCGATTTTGAGTTAAAATTAATAATTTTATAGATACCCTTATCAAAATGGAGGACCTCAAATGATTCCACCTATGGGACAAGCTCCTCCATATACTCAACAGCAAATGAGAGCTACACAGTCGTTCTATGACCAACAGCGAATGAGTCACATGCCACCGGGTGGTATGCAAAAGCCACCTTCTTCTGTCGCTTCTTCGCCAGCCATGGGCCCACCAAGTGGAATGTCACATATGATGATGCAGCAGCCCAACATGGGCCAAATGTCGGCAGCTCCGACAGTTTCTTCCGCTGGTCAAATGGCTAATCAAATGAAGAGTCCGATGCCAGGCAATATGCCTCAAATGCCTATACGGCCACCTGTGCCTCAAATGAACAGTCCAGGGTAGGTTTCCATCCGATGCATAAAATCTGGTTGTCTTTTTATAAATACGCTGCAAAGGAAAGCGGTTGTATCAAACGCGGGGCACCAGGGCGCTGTTGGTTATCAGCGATGTGAGGCGCGGAATGTAAACATCAGGAGTCTACTCATAGAAAACTGCGCGAAACGTAGTCCCGAACTCAGAGAGAAGTCGAAGAGAATGAATGAACAATATATTATGGAATTAGATCAAAGTCTTATCTTCAACCATCCTAGCATCAATTTGCAATATTTTTATAGGATGTTCACCGCTCCAGCACCTCCTAGAATGAATAAGTCGATGCCCTCTCCTGGAACAATGCATATGCAGATGCCTAACCACCCGGTTTGTTCCATAAATCTTTCGCGTGTGTATATAATTACCTTTAGATGGGAGGAGATCCCTCAGCTAGTTCTGGCAACCACATGGTTCAGCCGTCTGCTCAAATGAATTCATCTGTTCAACAACAGCAGAAAACTATACCGCCTCCTCCGTCTCAGGAGACGCCATTCACTGCCGTTACACATCATGAGATGCCAGCTGCATTCCCACAGTACCAAACGGAATTCAAGGTATTTTTCAAGAGAAGAATAAACTTGTTCTTCAGCGACACAACCCGACAACTACTCAATATTATGAGAGAAGACGAGCACAGTTGAAATACGCTTATCCTACTGGTCAGACGGTAATCTATCCAGAAAAATGTATTAAATTTTTTTTTCCAGCAGCCACAAGCACACGAACCTGCGACGTTTGGATTTCTTCCAGGTCAAGCTCACTATGAAGAGCAATTTGATCGGCGCAGTAATATGCCCTCAAATAATATGGTTCCTATTCCAATGTCTTCGAATCCCATGATCCAGCGACAGATGTCAGCTCCTGGAATCACCTCGCCAGCCTATGGACAGCAGCAATTAATGGGAGCACCCAGCGCTCCAACTGCTAAGAGGAGCAAAAGAAGTGCTTCCACCAGTGTCGGTTAGTTTAAAAGTCGTTCTCAGAAACTAGAGGTTTCTCGTTTAGAAGCTGCCAATTCGCCCTATGCTAACCAGCAGAACAGAATGATGCCTATGGGAACTTTCAACAATCCCAACATGAAGAATGGAATGATGGGAATGAATGGACAAATGGGATCCATGCCTCCTCCACCCATGCCTCCTAGTTCAGTTGCTGGAACTTCTAATGGAATGCACATGATGAACAGCATGGGACAGAATGGAATGACTTCTGGAGCTATGCCTTCCACCTCAATGTCAATGGGAATGGATTCCATGAATCAGAATGGAATGAACTCCCACATGAGTAATGGAATGCCTATGAATAGCATGGGCTCAAACGGAGGATTCACTGCTCCTCAAGATCTCCGCCCTCCTCCCCAATATACTCAAATGCCTTCTTCTTCCCAACAGGCTTTCAGTAAGATTTTTGATTTTCACAGATAATTCATAAAACAATTTAGCTAACCAAATGCAACAACGCTATGGAAATGGACTCATGTCTCCTGGCCATCAGCATCCTCCAACCTCGATGCCACAGGTATTTTCCCTCTGAACACTGTAATTCATAACCTAGAATGGCAGCCATCCTGGAATGCCCATGCAGCAGCAGCCCCAAATGCAGCAGCAAATGTTTATGCGCCAACTCCCTCCATGCAACACATGCAAGGGAGTAATCCCCGTAAGTGGAGGCAAGAAATCCTTTATAAATTTTATTTTTCAGCCCAATACTCCTGCTAAAATCTGCGCTAATCCTAATTGCCATCGCGCTTTCCACATGGTATACCGTTTAATCTTATTCTCTAAATTTTTTAACTTTTAGAAGTGCGCAGGATTGAGTGATGCTGCTAGCTCCATGTTAGACTCAAACGCTGATATTGGATGGGTCTGCCCGGTTTGTGAACCCCGGTCTGCTCGATGAATGCCTTTATCTTTCAACTTTCTTTGCTCTCATCAGCAGCCAATTGTGTAGTGTCATTTTGGGGTTAACCATTCCAACACGAATTAGTTTTATTCTTATGGTACAAATCTGTCGTGCCTTTAACATCACAATTTTCTTGTCTACTCATTGATATATGTACTATTATTCTCATTTGTATTCCCTTTGCTTTTTGTGTCAACTCACCCGCGTAACTTTAAAGGAATTTGTCAATTATATGCATACAATTTATTCTCCCAATTTTACTTTCCAGCCATATATTTAATCGTCATATTGCGTTCTCACCACGAATACATTTCAATTACCAAATATTGAATTGTAGAATTGTTTAGGCAACGTTTATTTGTAACAATTGTGTATGAAAATTAGCTAATCTGTCTTATTTAATATAAAATATTTTAAAAATTTATGTTAGTCGAAAATGTCCCGACTTAGCCACCTTTTTGACGGGACCTGCTGTTCATTAGCACGGATTAGACACGCTGACTGGACAAGCACTGAGCACATGTACAATGGAGCAACCAACATTATTCACTACCGTATCCTCGTATAAAGGAGTAATAGAGTCTCTGTATCAAAAGGGTGACGTAGCATTCCAAGAGTGGACTCCTTTGAGCTTCAAAAGTCTGAGTAGGCGTTGATCTATATCAAACCCAAAACGGAACAGGAGTGTCTTAAGACATGTGTTACGAAAATAAATTCCACTGCGACTATAAGTCCAGTGATAAGACGTCACAGAAAGCGAATTCTTAGGACGAAAGCATCCCCTAGAAAAAAGAGGGACCCGAATCAATCTGTTGCCTTCGCCAAAAGGTTTCGAACGGGCTGTCATTATGGGATAAAGGCTGTGTCACGACAAGCATATGGCTGGTAATCCAAATAACCAGGTATACGGTAGGTTGTTGAAACGGGCTTCGTCTCTTCTTCGTTTAGTCACGTTTCAGATATAAAGCAATTTGTCTGCTCATGTAGCGCGTATAATAGGTGCGGACAGGCATATTAATTTAATAGCTCTTCGCTTTTAAACCATAGTCTAGATTGGTAGTTTTTCAGAGAGACACGAAATGTCTTCTTTTCATTCCCATTCGAATGGAAGATTACGGTAAAACTAATGAGCAAGTTGTCTGAGCGCAGTTTTCCGAAAAAGAAAATTCCTCGTATGTTGTGACCTTTATCCAGCTGACTAGAGATGTTTTGTATCGAAACGCTTCTTTCGCGGATGGAAGAAAGGACCTCGGCAATTCAAAGTCATTCACCTGAAAACTTCAAGGCATCGTTCTCTTTGTGGCTGTCTGGTATTTTGAGAAACAAAAAAATTCGTTTTCAGTAGGAGACCAGAAATTATGATTTCGTTTCTATTAATAGGAATCAAAAGGATGTCAAAAAGGAAACAGTATTGCCCTAGTCTGTCAGTTCCTTGGTCTAGTTCCTTGATGGGCTGTCGAAAGCCCCTATAAGTCCAATCTAATTTATGGTTTTGTCCCACCCCGGACTTCATTAGGTGGATACGGTGTTCAATCTAATTCAAAGAGACCGTGTTTGACGTTAGAGCCATTGGAGCGTCATAACGAGCCGGCGTGACTTCCGACGACAAATTATATCGCGGACACACTTTGACAAATTGACTACCGTACTTTCTAACGCCAAATAGGAGGTCTATTTCCAGGAGAGACTTTGATGGATTGGGTAGCTTTTAGGCCAAGACTTGGTGCGAATTTACATTGGAAAATTATAAATCAAAAAATTCAAAAGTTGGACTTTGCTGAGAAGTTAAAGAAATCATAACTGTTGAAATCTCTCCTTTAAAAGTTTTGGAATCAAATCCAATAAACTCAATTCGTGATAAATAAATGTTAAAATGTTATTCAATGATTGATTCCTATAAAAAAACGTGACTAAAATTTCTAAGAAGCTTAACTTCAAAAGATAAAATATCTCCGATTAACACCTAAAGAAGCAACAGAACAAAGTCAAAAAGAAGCGAAGTTAAAATAATATACCAAAGCTTTTATAATTTTTTAAATCTATGCTAAAAATTTTTCTTTTAATCGCACTCGGTACAGACTTTGTATTTTAGCTTTAAGTTCCGAGACTGAACATTGAAGACTCTCTTTCAGACGATTGACGAAACGTCTGCTTTAAAGATAGCATAGAGACACCATGCGTTTAATTTGTTATGAGCTAGAGAGTTGAAGCAGAAAGAACAGGTCGAAGTACCAAAAGGAGTAGACATACCAGAGAGCAATCTCGGATGGCTGGTTGGCAAAGTTGGCATAGTGTGCACTGGCTGCCGGAGTCTTCCGGATGGCCGATGGCGCGTCTAACCTCGATTTCACCAGTGACTAGGCATATGTTTCCCATAATTTCCACTTTATCACCTGTGTTATGCTAATCGAATCATGGTATTCCGTTCCGCCAAGCGTAGAAGGGGCGGAGAAGTGCCTTCTGAGCCTCTACGATTCGAGGGCTCGAGGTGGGACTCCGCCCCCGGGGGATGGCGATTGGGCGAAGTCGTGGGTAGCGCTTCCGAGCGACTTGCGTCGGATTTCACGCTACTTCAACGAGGAGCGGCGGAGCGTCGAGAAGGTGAGTGGACATGCCAAGACGATTCGGCACGCCTCATGGGCCACTCACTCAGAAATGCGCAAGTTTTGCGGAAACGAATTGTTGACGACGCATCGTCGCACGCACAATCACTAGTCAAGCGTCTGATAATGTACGGTGAGGTAAGGCCTTTCCTAAGGACTTTTCATTAGCTGCTCTTCCTCTAATAGTCATTCCATCTCATGCTATTCATAAAGTCATTCAACTGTGAAACACTTACTCTAGCATGGTTCCTATTTTAAAATTCTTCATGACTTCCAACATTTTCTTTAGTCTCTCTATCATTTGAATCTTTAACAGAGATGAAGATTAACAACTAACGCAAAAAGACGAACCTATTCTTTTGTTTTGCTTACTCTTACTGAAAATAACCCAATTTACAATATTTATATTCTGTGTTCTTAATTTTTTGCATTTCTCTGGATAAGGTTTTGTCCAATTTTTCTTCTTCAGTCTTTGTTCAGTCAATTTATGAAAAATAGCAATACGGAAGTTTTTTTACACGAGAATCGTAATAGCTCTTTTTTGATTTTATTCAATTCTACTTCATTAAAAAAGAAGATTCTTTGGGATGTCATTTCATTCCGTCCTGATTTTTATGAATTTTTAGTTTAAAATAAGGATTCTAAGACAGTTTTTTTAAACAATTATTTGATTGGTACTTTTGACAATTAAATTTACCCCAAACAGGTTATTCACAACCTTCTGCCAAGCATCTCAGACCACCCGAATAGCATGCCGGAAGACATGTTGTCGTGGCTTTGCCATTTATGGGCTAAATTCACCGTGAAAAGTTAATACCAATCCTTACTACTACCCTCTATTTAAAGAGTTAATTTAGAATTTGGGATGATTTTCTCTGGTTAAAATTAATTTGTTTTACAATGAAATCTTTAAAGTAAAAAGCCCCAAAGTTTTTGACTTCCATGCAAGGTCACTTTCTAGTTGTTGGTTGAATTTCTAATGGATCAGAACTTTTCTGTTGTCATAAATGCAAATGAGAATTTCATTGGTTAAAATGAGTCCGTTGTTCGCCTGTCGTCCAGTTAGAACGGCCTCCAACTTCAGATGCAATTCCTCATAGTAGGCTATTCCCACTATCGAATCGACGTTTATTTGATGGGTCTTTGTCGCGACGCCGTTCACCCTGATCTAGCTACTCATTTCCGAATTACGCGCTATGCAAATCACAGACCCTGGAGGACCGTGGCAGTTGACAAAACTCTGGGAACAGTTCTTCATTCATTCGGAGGGATCGAGACCAATGCCGCCTCGTTACCATATCTCATTATCCCATTTGTGTCTGTCCTTGGCGCATAGTATCCTCTCACATTTCAAAAAGGTACAGCCGGTAATCACCGAGCCGGACACAATAACACATGAGCTCATTAGGAGAGTCGGGAAATTACCGTACGCCAAACAACTCCATTAGTCTCCACGACTCTGAAAGGGGGTAACCTGTGTTTATGAAGGCCAAATCCGTAGGAAAAATAAAATTTTTATCTCAAACTTTTTGGAAAATCCCCGTTTTGGGTTTTCTGTTTTTCGAAGATGACTAGAAAAACATGATTTGTTCGGGGTGGTATCCTCTACGGCAATTGGTAGTCCACAAACGACTTCCGGATGCTCCGGCAGCATCATTAGCCGAGATAGAATCTGTGTTGAGTGCTTGCGCAATATTGACGCGTACTTTAGATAACAGATAAAGAATATGAGAATTTTCAATGACCTTATTTTCATGACCTACGTAGTGGCTAATCGACTTATATTCGTATCTCTACTGGGTAGCCGTGTTGTAGAGACGAAAGATTGATGAAAACATTTTTATTTTAATCTACATCACATTTTTTGAGAACGACAGATCTCTGGTCAAGCGCAGACTAATTCGAAAATTAGGCAAGAGGCTTTGTTGTGCACTGTGCGACATACGTTGTACGGAACGGATTAGTCCACCTTTAGGTAGCCGCCTTAAGTTGAGCTAATTAGTGGACGGCTCCGTCACAGGTTGGAGGATAGAAGCAAACACCCACTGGGCTAATGTTTGACGCAACCGGAAATGACTGCCAAAGTTAGGACGATTTCGCTACCGTACTCCTTGTGCCATCGCTCGCAAATTTGTTCGTTGTCGCCGCAGCCATCATCGGGCCACCTTGTTATCATCCGGTCATCAGCGACTCGTGGCCAGTTGTCGGGTACCTGTCTATCAAGTCGTCTTGTTCTTTTACGCAATAAAGCTGTCAGAACAGCAGATGGTGCCATCAGCATTGTGCACAAATTGGGACTTGTCAAGAGTGCAACTGCGTCTGCAATTGTTGTCCTGGGTTGTCTCTCAATTTCAATTGGGTCCAGTCGACAGCTAGCAGGTTTTATTAGTCAGAAGTCAAGGGATCTAACAAATTAATCAGAAAGACAATGAGAATGGATCGGGCAGAAAAAAAAGATTTTGAGATCGTTTTTCGACGCAGAAGTCCTATAGAACCCCTCGATCTTCTCTAGCAATCTTGTAGGCTGGCTCCCTTTGGCAGATCTCGACTTCCGTTCGATATTTGTCAGTTTGGAGTGGTGACGCAATTATCGCATCACGATGACTGTCGTAGCTCGTCTGACCGTAACCCAGTGGAGATCTCCATCGCTGATGAGAACAGAGATGGACCACCTCGCTGGGAGCAAAAACATGTTTCACTATAATTCGTGCATTTCCCCTTTTTGTTCAAATCAAATCCTATTCAGCGTATAATCTTTATTTTATTAATTAGGGATAATGCCCTATTGAGGAAGTTTGCTTCTGCATCTGAATAATGCTTGTTTACCTCGGCTATGCAGGAATATGCAACGTAGTTAGAAGAATCGATTACGTAGTGAGCTTACTCACTATTAGAGAGTATTTAATCTTTAAAAATAAGATTCAATTTGATATTTATCTTAGAAAATCTCATTTGGTTTGTGAACTTAAAGACTACATGTTCCATCTTCTTTCCGATAAAGCGCGAGAGTTAATTTGATTTGCCAACTACCAGTACATTCTTTGCCAGGAAAAGTGGTCTATGTTACTTGATTCTTTAGAAATTTACTCCTCTCCATTGACAATTATGCCATGAGGGGGTCATCGGTCATTTGAAGAGTGCCGTAATCTTCTAATCCTCAATTGTGCTCGAGCAGCAGGGGAGAAACTGAGACTAAGAAAGAGAGCCCGTTCTACGGAGAGAATAAATGGCCTAACTTGACTTTTCTCGAAAGAAACTTTCGCCAATTTTCACCCTACTTTTTTCGCCTAATTTAGTGCCAACCCTTCTGGATGTCTTCAAAAAGTTTCCAAAAAAGAACATAAAAGTCCTGTTTTGGATTTAAGGGAGGAATATATTAAACTCTTTGTCTTTTAATTCAAATTTTTGTATTTGAATATCAAAATAGTGCGACATATGTGCGCATTATGGGGGGTCGACGGGGCGTGGCTAGCATACGGTCGCCTGCCCGCATTGGCCCAACTCACAGCCTACTTCATACTTTGATTCACTTTTCATAATCGTTTTATCCCTATTAATCTCCCTACCAAAGTAGCTATCAAAAAGTTTAAAGACACTCTTCTAAAATTTTGTAAAAAGTTCAAAATTGGTCCATTTTTGACGTGAAAGTTGACTAAAATTAGTAAAATCAATGATTGGCTTTAAGAAAATAGTTAGGAGAACTGGTAGAAGACGACCGAGAGGGCCGAGCGCATCAGAATGAGTGTCAGCGCCGCTGTCCACGCCTGATTAGGTCTTTCACTTCAGTAGAATCATTTGATTTCACGCGTGAAATGAGAGCAACTCAGCTGCAAGCGGGCCTCCGTTGGACGCATAATCCTCCTGAGCCATCGTGACCAGACAGTTATCTTTTGCTTTACACAACTCCTTCTCTACAATAATGGCTGTATCACTGGCCAATGAGAGAAAGGTAACCCGAAAGTTGGCGCGGACAAGTTTTTTTACCAGTAGTTTTTAAAAATCGATCGCAGGACACAATGACTAATGTTTTCTCTTTTCAGACAGCTCCACGACGCTATAAGGCGTTGAAAAGAAGAAGCTTATGACAGTGGGAGAGAAAGCTGAGATGCCGGCTACCGGGAGAGGTTAGTCCAAAAATTAATCCCTTCAATTGAATTAAAATCATTCCCCATGGAATCAACTTGCATTCCAAATACAAATTTTATGAACATTTAATTAAAAAATTCTACAAGAATTAATTTTTTTTCTTCTTATTTATATCTCAAAATGTGGTAAAATCAGTTGAAACGATATCTCCATCTCTTTTTTTTAGTAAAATTCTTGAGCTTCACTAAACACTTACCGGAAAATTGTTCCTCGATGCGCCTCCAGATAAAATGTCACCTCCAGATAAGGCAGCGCGCGCAAGTTAATGAAAAGACTGACAATTTCCCGAGAGATGTCGAGACCAGAAACGAAAAGAATAGCTCTTCCATTAGGGCAAAGGAATGAGTCTCTAAATTATGAATAATAATGAGCTGTTTATATTATCTCCCACGCGTCAGTTGAACTGAAAGACTTTTTTGGTGACGGGGGAAGCTGTGTCCCACTTTTGGATGGGTCTGTCCTAGTTTGGACTGTGGCGTCTCTTTTGAATTTTTTGAGATCCTAGAGGCGCCGGCTGACCTCTGAAAAGCGCTGAAAGCCATTAAAGTGAACGGTTATTGCTGTGCGGATAGCGTAAGGCGATTACTGTAGAAAACTTCAAGGCCCATTCAAAACAGCCAATTTTGGCTCGTAATTTTGACAACATTTATTTTTTCACGGCCACCAGGTACTCAATACTTTCTTTTTTACCGCTCTTTTTATGGCGTAAAAGTTGTCGGAACTAATTTGGACTCGACCTGGCCGATTTCACACCTTCCTGCCCCTATTGAGGCAGGAAGCCCGGGCTTATAATGGCCGTCGGCCGAAATGGAGACCGATTCTCTTTCCCTCTCAGGGCCCACGCATACTTTGGGGCAGCATTACTCAACTGGAGGGAGTTTCTGATGGCGCGAATTGTTTTCAAGTCTTCGTTGGTAGCGTTACGCCATCAATGAAAAGCGCCGTCAGAGCCTCCCGCGGAGCGCTTGACAAGCTGTCAACGACCATATGTGATCCAAGCCGGGAGTCTTTCGGAGAATTATGCTAATGCCAATATCGTTCCTGGGGCGTTGCACAGATTGCAAATTTGAGGAAATTGAACTGGTTCCGACTAAAACAAAATTTTTTTTTCCGAGAAAATCAACAGTAATACCATCTTGATTTATTCAAATTATATTGACACTCTTATAAGACACTCGAGAACTACTTCCGGTGGCGGTGTTCCTCAAGCGTCACTGACCCGTACATTAATTCCAATTATGTCCCAACCTTGCTACAATAACAGTGTAGTGGCTCAGGATCCCAGCTAATTGTCCCTTCAGACCACATGTTGCCAAATTGGATTACTGTAGAAAAGAGTCGAAAGGTCAAAGTGCCAGTTTGCTTATATCCAACTCAATCCAATTGGTATCTAGCCAGGAGAGTCAATTAATTAAGCGCAAGTAAATTTATCCGTTCGTTGCATAATAGGGTCTAATTGTGGGTGAGAATAGGGAACGGGTGGCTTAATCCTAGCGATACATCACAAAGTGACAACAAACAGCGGGAATCTATTCACAACTTGGAGGATTTGAGACATCCAATTTAGAGGACTAAAAATTTGTTCCCTTTCTTATTTGTTGGGTATGGTAGAATGGAATTCGAGCGATAAGTTTAAAGTTGCGAAAAAGTGGTCGTTTCGGACCTTTACTGTAACGAGGGAAAGGCTAGAGATTGAACAACCAAACGAATTATTTTTAACTTTGAAGTGAGCAGTTCTGATTCTCTATTTAGATTTTACAGATAGTGGACACACTGGAATCAACCAATTGGGAGGACAATTCGTCAATGGAAGACCTTTGCCAGATATCACTCGACAGCGAATCGTCGAATTGGCAAAGAATGGAGCAAGACCGTGTGACATCAGCCGGATGCTTCAAGTTTCAAATGGGTATGGCTGCATTCAACCCCAACCGAGGAATTTCTTTTCAGCTGTGTCTCTAAGATTTTGTGTAGATATTACGAATCCGGAACAATTAAGCCTCGAGCTATTGGAGGATCCAAACCAAGGTCTGTCTAGAATCCCCAGTTTTGATACCAGCCAAATGCGTAGGGCTACGTGTAACGGAAGGATGTTGTAGTTTCCGCTGCATTTGGCTACTTCCGGCCGTGCACACCTTATTCATTAGCTACCATAAACACATTAATCCCTTCAATGAGAAATTGACAAAAGTCAGATATGCGAAACCTTTTGTTTTCTCTTTGAAGACTTTTGATATGATTGTATTTTCAAACATCGCATGTGGCGAGCAACAAAAGTTGAGCAAAGCAGTCTCACCTCTCACAAGTAAAACTCCAAAATATGCGGCTTTTTCCCATCTTTTGTTATGGCTCTTAAAAAAAAACAACACGAGCTAACTAGAAAAAATTTCAGGTTTGACTCGGGATAGTTGTTTGACCATTAGAATTATATCCTTTTCAGAGTAGCAACTTGCATTGTGGTGGATAAGATAGAGGAATATAAACGTGAACAGCCAAGTATTTTTGCTTGGGAGATTCGAGACAAATTGCTTGCTGATAACGTGTGTACACAGGAATCCATTCCAAGCGTAAGTTAGACCTTTTTCATTGGTGGTGAAGCAGAACAAAGTGATCTCTTGAAACAGATGCCAACCCCAATTAGAGAGTCTGGGCTTTTTAATGCACTTTGGAGAAGTACATCTCATTAGGAGAAGATTTCCGTCTGACTCTTTGATATCGATAACAGTTATCCTCCTTTCATTTTGCTTGTTTTTTGAATCTGATGGCGTTTCTTGACCAATAAAACAAGGGTTTTTCTACGCTTTTGAAGCCTGCAAACACGAATTAAAGAGTTTCCTCCCTCACACGTTTGGAGCAGACGTACACTACTCAATGAAAAAAATGGAGATCAGGCTTAGGTTTTTTGAGGGGGAAGAGACCACACCTTCTAGAAGGCTTTAGAGTTTATCCTTCATCACATTTTGCTGTTTTAATCAATCTGAAGGAGAAGCGAAAATGACCACTTTTACTTTTTCTCGTTTCCCTTGATCAGGAAAGACATTGTGTGATAATCAATCAGGCGTTGCCAAAAGTTTTCACGGTCATAACTAAGTGTTTCTGGCCACAGTGCCTCCTTCTTCCATTCTACAGTATGCCAGAACCCGTTGTAACAATCGTGTTTTGTCGACAACTTTACACACACCCAGATACGAATCTTTGGGCTTCATTGCCCTGAGATTGCCATACGGTTTTTTCAAATTTGAGATTCCTATACCCGAGAAAGCCCTCCAGGTCTTCAGAATTCGTCCGCATAAAGTATTTTCACGCTTGCGAATTCGTAACAAGCAAATTGAGGGATTTCAACGTGATGAAAATTTGTCAACTTGCAGGTTTCTTCCATAAACCGCGTGCTTCGAAACCTGGCGGCCAGAAAGGAACAACAGCAATTCACTTCGGAAATCTACGATCGTCTTCGTTTCGTAGATCCGACCACGTAAGTTTTTTTTGTCTTCTATCTATCCTGTCAGCAACAATCCGGACATCTGAGTTTTTGTCGCAAAAGCCAGTTCAGCAAGTCTTTTCCGGTCTTTCAATAATTTTTATGTAAACTTTTGGTGTGAATCGCATCTCTTGTCAATTTAAATTAGCGATTTGTTGCGCCAGACAGTAACCGCCGAGATCAGAGTCGCCGAAAGAGAAAGTCGATTGATTTATTGGATTACCTCCTCATTTTTGTGGGTTGTATTGGGAGGTATGATGACTCATTACCGGGTGGATGGATTAGCTATCCAACCCCCACACATGAGCACTTTGATGACGCGGCCTTAATCCTCTTGTTAACAAACCATAGAATTTGTACGAAGCATCTCGCCAGTAGGTCAAAGAGCCCAATCGTCAGTTCTGTCTCGCCGCCTATTCTGCTGCAATCCACGCCGGCCCCCGCCGCTATTGCTAATTCGTCAACGCACTGCCAGCCTTTACCTATTCGATGTTGCCGCAGGCTCTATCTCCGACTTGCAGATATTCTGGTGGGTGGTACAATCCTTGGAATATGCCTGGTGTACCTGGTGCAGTAGGTACTGTCAGTGCCGTTGGAGCTCTCAATCCATTTCCACAAATTCCGCATCATCCAATCATTGAGCCGAAGAAGGATCCAGGTATTTTTTTTAAATTTCACTTTGGGGTCTTTATTCTACCAAAGATGACTTTTGATTAGTTTTTTTGCACCAAGCACGGGGAAACAGAACCTGACTCTTATAGGAAAGAGATTTTTGTGTAGACTAGTCAAAAGCTTTGAGATGAGTCAAAAGGAACGTTTTAATGAAGAAGATGGAGAAAGAAAACTGACGATGCTTTGTTCTTTGTTGCACTTGCATTTTGTTTTGTGATATTAGTAGGCGTTGATCGGAGACAAAACCACAGGGGAGACACGAGACACTACTAATGAGATGGCGACGAAACCCAGATACACCGTCCCTGGATTTTTACGACTTGGAGCAGGGGACTGGCAGCTGCCGTGCGCTGCAGGTTAATGGCGAGCCAACGGCGATCGAGTGCCTGATATGGCGCGACCTGTGATCCAATGTGACATTATCCGGCAATGAATCCCGACATCTTTCGCTGGTCATTGCCACCAGCTGCTCGTCACCTCCTTTCCGTTTCCTGTACGTCTCGCATGACATTTTTTCTGGCAAACTTTTGCAAAGCGATAATCTCTTGTTCATGGAAATGCAGGGGAGTCTTTTGTATGTCTCAGTGAAAACAAGGACTTCAGCGTCATTTAGAAATGAATCATAATGTTTCTAATCCCTCGACGTCCTCGACAGAGCGAAAGAGATGGGGCTTCTTCTTCTTCTTCCAATCTCTCGAAAATCTGCAGGATAGATTGACAAGTGCAATAGCCTCATTTAAGTGAGAATGACTTCAAGATAAACATTATTTGTTCGGCAATTATGAGTGCGTCTAAGAACCGGTTGCTACAGTAATCCCCTTGACGCGGCCTCTACTGTACGGGATTTGGGACGTCGTCGCCTTTCGCCCCGACTCCAAAAGAAGATCAATCGTATAGAGTAGCCAAAGTAAATTAATGGAACGGACAAAAACGCTAGGAATAATCTCTAAATATGGGAGAAACGCGAGATTTTTGGGCTCAAGGACAGAGATACTTGTCTCTGAAACGAGGAAAATTTTAAATTATTCAAAAAAGACATGGATATAAAGGCGATAATTAATTCTAATGCGAACTGTCACCATAATCTAATTTGGGCTGAACTAACGTGCATCAACCCGATTATAGGCATTATTCGACGCTGCAGTCAGACGCATCAACGCACCAACAGCAGTCGCCTCCTGCTGTTTTCACCATATTTTTTCCAGTCAGCGCGAACCGTTATATATTGAAAGTCGCTCCCCCAAAACTCAATGTTGAGCGTCGAATGTCTCTGCTGACAATTATAATCAATACGATGTATTCTTCTCCTTGACCTGGGCCGTTCTTTTTTGTGCGAACCATTCGTAGCTTTTCGTTGAAAGAGTTGTCAATTTCGGTTTTCTTACATCAAGATTACCGTAGTCTCGTCTGAACTTTGAACACGAAGGAACAAGATGAGCAGTCATTCCCCACCCACACGATAGCATTTGATCAAAAGATGCAAAAAATTTGAAAATCCTAATCTCTTCATGAAAACAAGACTCAGTCCTCAAGGAAAGCGGGAGTTGTTCTAACGGCTTTCTTTGTTATTCGGATGGAGTCACTAATCCGTACTCGCTTGAAATTTTGAAGCATTAATCTCTAGCACGAACTAGAAATCCTTAGGAAGTAGTGAGATTGTACGGCATTTTGTGCTAAGACTAAGATCTCGCTAATCTTCTAAAAAGAATTTGCGCAGACAACAAGATAAAGAAACAAAAATCCTCAAGATCTGAGCACAAAAAGTTAATCTTTTCTTTAATAAGAGATTAAACTTACATTGTCTTAATTCTTCTATTGATTATGCAACCACACACATGTTCAGTTTGCTCCATGGAGTGTTTGGTAAGAATTTTTCTCTTGGGAATTAAGTCCAAATTGTTATCTGTTTTGCATCTACAATTTTGCTGGATCTGGCTATCGTAAAATAGAATCATTTTTGAAAGAAAGTCATTATTTTTTCAAAACTTTTTGATTTCGTTTCCTCCCTTTCTTACCTTTTGATTGTGTCCATCCATTGTTCTTTTACGCAGATGAGGTTCTCTTCTTTACACCGTGCGCAGCAATTTTTCGCATGAACGAGCAGGTGATAGACTGATAATGAAGGCCCTTCGTGGGCTGCCGGTTTTGGCTTACAGTACGAAATGAATCATGCAAGTTAAAGTGACCACTGAATAAATTACCGAAGATAAGTAGGTTTAATCTCCTGCTGGAGAAGTGAAAGCTGTCAATTTCTTAAGCAGTAATTTATCCCCTTATTTGGACGCTGGTTGGCGAGAGACTACGGTCGGTGGGCGGGGCAATAGCGGCCAGCCCGCACATCACTTTTTGCCGCTGATCCTGATTGCTAGTGACAGTGGCACATCGTGCTCGCACGTGCCTCAACAACCGAAGACGTCCGTTCCGCTTCCGCCCGGGCGGAATGCAACGACCGCATGATCCATATTACGTGAAGAGCGAAGACATTCCGAGATGTGACAGGTCCCTTTCAGTTCGAGTTGAGCAGACATTTCATTATTGATCTTATCACTTTGATTACCGTATCAACTACGGTAGAAATTGCCACGCCTTCGGTCATTTCACAACATAAAAAGTGGAGATTTTACACAAACTGAGAGTCAGGATCAAACTTCAAGGTGTCTAAGCCTTGTCTGGTTCAGATGAGATGACTGAAGATGTGGTAGGCCTGTAGGTGTGCACTTTACTTGAAGCACTTGATATTTACCGACGCCGCCCCCCTTCACTACTGGTTGCACCTTTTACGGCGCGCGCGTCCCGCCCAACCAGCCTATCAGTCGGTGCCCGCAGTTGTCATGATATCCACCCTCTCTACTCCTACCCTCAAGCCTCCACCACCACCGTCATCTCGCAGGAGCGGTCCTCGGTATAGGCCAGTTAAATATGGTTCGTCTTGATCGAATTATGCTATACTTCAATTCATGCGAACAGATCATTGATTGAATTAGTCTCCCCTGTAGGCGCAGCACATTAGGTGGCGAAAATTAACACCAGTGGGTGGTCATTAGCAAGCTTCTGAGGGCACATCCTTCCTGAGCTAATGGCTCAGAGTGTGTCGTTTCCGTTTCCTACCTGGCCGGCACCCCACCGATGCTGATGTCTTCTGGATATAATCTCTTCGTTTTAGATGAAGACCAAAAGCCTCCAAATGATCCTGATGAGGATGCGGCGGCAAGGATGCGACTTAAGAGGAAGCTACAGAGGAATCGAACCTCATTCAGCCAAGAGCAAATTGAAGCTCTCGAAAAAGGTAATTTATAGAAAAAAGAACAATTGCTGACCAATAATCTTTCAGAATTTGAGCGAACTCACTATCCAGATGTCTTTGCTAGAGAAAGGCTTGCAAGCAAGATTGGACTACCTGAGGCAAGAATACAGGTAAGCATTCGAGCACTTTTAACTTTCAAAAAATACTTGAATTGTCCAGTCCAGTCCAGTTTGAAAGAAAAAATTTCCCAAGGGTTTCCGAATGTAGAGCGCCACTAATCACAACACTCACAGTTGCGCATTTATCGCAGGTCATAAACCCTTTTACTATTTTCTGTTCTCTCGTTCGGCCTTTCCCACGCAGTCCAAAAAGACTAGGAGACTGTCAGTAACTCATGGACGTCTCCCAGCGTGAAGAGCGTGAGTTGCATGTCGTGACAGACACTCATCAGCCTTGGAAGATAGTGTCTTGAGTTACGTCAGCTCTCCTCCGCGCGCTATGTCGATAAGAACGGCAAAACAGGTTGCCTCTACCTCATTCTTTGAATAAAAAATGGAAACAATGGCAACACTTGAAGAACAGGTGCAAAGCGATGTCCACTTTTTATCGGCTTGGTCGAGCCATTAATCTTGATTAGTCTGAAATTCAACT
Organism: Oscheius sp. JU1382; assembly: GCA_932521405.1. NCBI lineage: Eukaryota > Metazoa > Nematoda > Chromadorea > Rhabditida > Rhabditidae > Oscheius > Oscheius sp. JU1382. The sequence continues at coordinate 2,948,108 of OW051480.1, forward strand.
AGGCTCACAACAGCTGTGCGCAGATGTAGATTACGGTACTTGCAGGTGTGGTTTTCAAATCGCCGTGCCAAGTGGAGACGCGAAGAGAAGCTTCGAAACAAGCGTCCTGGAGTAATGGATGCCTCAATGAGTAACGGAACTCCCACTCCAACTCCCGGCTCTGGACCTGGAAGTAACTTGGCTGCTCCAATGGGAAATTCGCCAGCCTCTACGCCAAATCGATTCACTCAGAATCCCACCGTTGGCACAAGTTTTGTCCCCCCAACAGGACAAATGTATGGCGGACTTCCACAGCATATGGATCACTATGGGTAACTAAAAAGTGAACAAAAAATGAAACAATTTAGGTTTGGATTTGCCAATGCGGGACTAGGAATGACTCCTTATCCTCCAGCTGATTTTAGCTCTCATCAAATGTTCAATACTCGTTCTCCATATGATGTTGCAGCTTTCAACGTTGGCCAATTCAACACTTATCAACCAAATTATTTAAGTTGCAGCCATATGGGAGAGCCCTTCAAACAACCAGTCACTCCTTTCAACCAACAATGAATAGTTCTACTACTAGTGTTGGAGGTAACTTTTAAATTTATTAAAAAATGGGGAAAAGACTTGCTAAATGACCACCCAAAAGTGAAAAGCGTATAAGATTGCAATTGCCGATATCATCCTTTAATTCGTTAATGCGCCGAAGCCGTAAAAACGTGTAAACTTGACAAAATGGCAATTTTGGGAAACGAAACGACGTCTTTGATTCGACATAACACTCCTCAACCTTTCTTGTTTGATGTTCATATTTTATCGATTCTCTTTGTCAGTGGGAGACGGCGACGACGGGGCTACCGTAATCCCGGATGAAGGAACAGGTGACGCACCCACGTCACCTTGAATCCTCATCAAAATGCTGTCTTTCTCCTTTGAAAAGACGGTCAGTCCAACACCTAGTGGACAATAAAATGGTTGGAAAGAAGGAACACCGTTCTCACAGGGGGGCTGCTTCCCAATCTTATCGCTTTCAAGTCGCCGGCGCTCGGGTGAAGAAGACCTTTTTGCTAGATTTATGCCTGCCCGGTTGTGGGTTTATTGCTACTTCACTTGGGTACAAGTGTTTTTGAATCGCGCTGGACACAAACGAGTTCCGTCTTGTCGGGACCGTCCCAAGAAGGTTCTGGTGCTCATAAAGCCCTCTGGTGCCGAGACATTCTCACCCATAACGCGCCATTCGGCGGCAATGAACTTTCGTGAAATGAGGTTGGGATTGTCACCAGACAGTCGTTCTATCGTGGGAACAAAAACCGCTGAGGGCTTCTGTTAATAGTCAAAACCAGTCGCTCATAAGTGTGTGAAAAACTTGATCATTCAACTGACTCTAAGAAGTCAAAAATTCTCAAAATATATTCACAATAAACGAGGGTTTTAGTTTCAGGACTGGCTCCAGGAATGTCTGTCTCTGCAGTGTTGAACACTCTCGATCAATCAGTCATTCCTCCTCAAATGCACGAGCTTACTGAGCAACATGACCCTACCCAATACTGGAGGCAGTAAACACTCTCCAAATATCCCAAGCATGTTGTCTTATTAAAACCCAGTTATTAACTACAAAGTCTCTTTTTGACCTGTTCTTGTTAAGAGCTTCCATTTGGCCGGTTAAACTGGCAATCCTCTCAATCGTATTCCTGTGAAATAGTCCTATCTCTTGATCTAGGCTTAACAATGTATTTATCGACGCTGTCCTGAAGATAAATGTTTCTTTGGGGAGCGGCACTGTTCCCTGCCCAAGGAGAAGTTTGAATTATTTGCCCCTCGGGTATGTAGTCTCCGCAGGGGCGTTCAGCCGCGGTCATACTCTCATCACCCCCCAGTAAGCCCATCATGTCTCGTGTATTTTTCCCCATATCATTGTTTTCCCCAGACGATATCCTTATCGACATTTCCTTTGAATTGTTCCCCAAAAAAAGAATTTCCAATTTGTTCGTCCTTCTATTTTTCTCCTTTGATATTAAATGAATATTATTTCGAGTCGGATCTCTTTTCAAAATAGTTCTCAAGGGAACTCCCACGACGACTAGATGGCCTAGGTCCCGTCGACACCATATCGCTTGTTGAGATCATGCGAAGTGACAGAGCGGTTATAGACAGAGTGATCGATGAGAACAAGAGAGGTTAGGAAGAATTGAAAGTGGTCGCATTTGGGTGAGACGCAGACCGTCGGCAGGTTGGACGGCGCGCGAAGATTCTCTAGGCATGCTGACAATGATGAATGGGGTACGAACAATTAATTAGCGACAGAACGAATATTGACATTAATCCGTTCCATTTTAACTCTTGGCTTCTTGAAATTTGAAAAAGTTTGGCAGAAAGTACCAAGAATTTTTATCAACAAATTTAGTGAAAAAGCCACAGCAAAACTCCAACCTCTATCCATTATAAAATAATTCTGGCATTTGAGATTCATAGACGATTAAATCAATTATTTCTGTCTCCCGCGAAACTTTTTGCAGAGGAAATGCCCTACTTTTTTGATTTCTTATCGCTAGGTTGTCTCCTCGAATCAACCGGAGAAGTTCTCCGAAATCTCGAGGCACTTCCGTTCATATAAAAGGCAACTGTTCTGTTTACAAAAATCTGGTTTGTTCACCTCTGCCCACAATAGAAGAACCCGTCATGTGCAAAAAAAGGAGCAAGAGGCCGAAAGTGTTTGTGAATAGTCGATTCTGTAAGAAAGATGTCTCAAGAGTTTATGACAATTTCTAATTGAGATAATAGCTACCGAATGAATAAAAAATCAGAGGATTACGGTATTTTATTGGCGTCGGATTGTCTCTCTACCATAGACTAATTGCTCTCTTTGACGACAGTTTTTGCATAGCCTTGGTGCCATTAGGTCTAGATATGGCCAGCGATTTCCTTTTGCTACCCGAGTCCCATTTATGCCTTTCCAAGAGAGACATTATCCATCTCGTAAAAGAGACGTCTATTCTACCTGACAACTAGCCTACGGTACGTTCACTAAGAGCTAAAAATCGTGACTATGGACGACATTTAGCATAATTTTATTGAAAGGTAGCCATTGCATACATCAGTTTATTCTGGAAAGCATTCCTTCTTATGACAGAATGTTTTTGGCGGACACATGTTGTTAATACAGGGTCCAACGGCAAGCTCTAAAAGAAAGTTAAAGATGGAAGTAGATAATCTTGCTAACCTGGTCTCATTGCTGGCATACTTGGAGCTATTTTCTTGGGAACACACTGACCATAATAACAAGAATAACCGGATTGGCATCTATCATCAATGCATGGACCAACAGCTTGCTTGAAAATGTCTAAATGAATGTTGTTTGATAATGACAGGGATTGATCTAACCTTCTTTTTTAGTAGACAAAACAGACGCAACGCAAAGAGCAAGAAGAAAATAACCGTGCATCTAGAAATGAACTCGAATGTGAGCAAAACGAACTCAATTTATAGTCCATTCGTATGTTTGCTCTTTACTGACCGAAGGGTGGGTTAATCTTGCCGCCATTATTTGAAAACAGCTTTTTTCGCTTGGTACAGGATGGAAAGTCAACAACTGAAAAATTCTTCCGTGTATGAGTACCACAAAATATCCATAAATTTCACTCATAAGAAGCTTGAATGAAGAAATGAGGAGACTTGGTTCACCTGTGGGATAATGGCTGCAGCAGAACAGAAGAATCAATGCCTATCTGGGCCACTCATGGGAAACAGGAAAGAGCCTCAGAGAAAATGCTTATCAAAAGCTAAAAGAAAACTAATCATTGTTTCAGAGAATTAGAGTTAAAAGTATTGCGAACTTTTGAGAAAAAAAACTTGTGGAACAAGCCCATGCTTTTACTTTTAAAAAATGCGCTAAATTTTTGTGCATGTTGACGCCCAAAGTGTTTCACTGGCATCAATGTAATAAACTGCGTTACTTTTTTGGGTTTATTAATCATAAACAGTATAATATTCAGAATGATTTGTTGAAGTTCTTCAATAATACTGCAGGTAAGGTGTAGAGTATTCTCGATGAAATCTAGACAATTGACTCCTGAATAGAATCACAGCGGGGACGAGGGAAGCTGATCAGATCTAAGGAATTTATTAATTTAATTGATTGCTCACGATCCATGCTTCCATCCGTGGGAAGGGAGATTGAAGGTTTTGTGTTGTACATCCAGACAGTAGAAAGTCCACTCAGATCATTCTCTTTCTTTCCTTTTGCTTGCTTCTTCTAAGAACCTTACAAAAAAACTTAAAATACCTTGCAATATCGGCAGCAACACTTCAGGCAGCAAAAGCAAATGAGGATGCATGTGATTGCGAGGATAATCAATAGAGTGACGAAAATTGCCAACGAAATAACACAGGAACGGTCGCAATTTCCGTCCAAAATCTGAAAAAAAAAATGTCCAACGGAAAAGTATAAATTCACCTGTTCAAGAGTGATGTTAGTTGGAAGGAGAAAGATTGGAATTTCACTAGTTCGAATCTTTGAGAGATCTCGACATTTCACCGCTGCATAATAGTCCAGATAAAAGACAGCTCGAGCATGCTTATCCATCTGTAAATTGCTCTATTTGATCAAAAATTTCTTACGAAAGCTCGAGTCTTTCCAGCAAGTTCCCTCAAGGTGCTGTTGAACACAAATTGAGCCATCCAAGTATCCTCTGTGTAAATGGAAAATCGGAAACGGAGTTCAATCTATGAGAGAATTCCTTGAGAAAACAAGACAAACCGTGTCTGAGGCTTCCAAGATAACCGTGACGTTGGGATAAACCTTCTTTCTTGCTCCAACAATACTGCTAGCGAGATCACAATCTTCTTCAAGAGGCGAATTAACACAAACCGACAGAAAGTAAGTATGATCTGAATATTCCAATATTTTAAAGGGGAAAACTAACCAGCCCAGGTGTTGGATAGATAATCTTTGAAATCCTTCAGCTGGACATTCAGAACAACTTCAGTCTAAACAGATTTAATTTGAAATGACATTTCCAACCTGAACCACAAGGAAAAGACTCAGAAAGAGAAGAGCGATCCGCATGTCTTCGAGTCAACTTGCTCTAAATGTGACCGAAGTCAGCCACCATATGTTGCGCACAATAGAGGCGGCAGATAAGATAGTCATAAATACTGCGCGACGGCATCCTTGTGAAATCTTTGGATGACAGCTGCGATTAGTGGCTAGCTTGTAAAATATCTAAGAGATCGTTGCAGAGATTGATTATGCTAGACTATTTTAGACTTATTTACATCAAGCCTGTCCGCCCAATCAAGTTTTATTCAGAAATTTAATGAAAAACCTTCCAATTTTAGGAATTTCCTTCTTTTCATCGCATCCGGAACTCACACCCATGCCACGATACACGACCTTGGCTATTTTCAAAAATGTTGGTTTTGCTACGACCCGCCGCTCCACTTTATTGCCTGAGAGAATAGCTCTTAATCGGGCGAAATAAAATTTTTTATGAATTCTTTTGGGAAGAATTTTCAAACTGCGATCGGGGTACTAACGATCCCCTTTGAATCCATCGGCCCAGCGGCACAACCTATTTCAACTTTCAGGCCACATTTTCCCATAAGAACCGGATGTCTAGATTGCGCAACCCAAAAAAATTCAACTCATAATTCTTTGTTCTCTTTAAGTCTGGAAAAATGCAACACTGACCCATAATGTCCGATCAGATCCTTTGAATGGGCCTATAGGGTAGATTGTATTTCTTTCGGCTTCACAGTAGCTTAAAAGGCGACCATTTTTGAGGAAGCTGTTCACCTCGCCAATTTGCTCATCTTCCGAGTCAAAATTTCATCCTTATTCTTCTATTTATATCTCTTTTATAAGAAATTCCTAGAATTTGGAACCTATTTCGTGATTGTCAGAGCTCCAAGTCTGCCAGACTCACTGATTTATTTGCAGGCTCCGCCCATTGGGAGATCCGCTTAACGACAGTCTACCGCGATTCGGGGCAACTGAAGCCACCTTGCCTTTGAGAATAACCAAACCCCATTTGACCAGAGGATTGAGTGTCTACTAATCTGACAGTAGCATTCATCGTTTTGTTGCATGGGGATGGTTACCCCTTAAAATCTAAGCCTTACCTTCTCTATTCTCTTGGAACTGTGCCAACCGACTGACAAAAAACTAGAGAGGAATTGATTCTGAGATTATAGAAGTAAAGCAAAATGAGCCAGTTTGTATTAAAAAGTTGAAACTTTTACGTTTTAGTTGAAGATGAGATTGAAAAAAGAGACACTGACAAGGAGGTTAAATATTTGTATCCACATTTCTGCTGAAGAAGACTCCCATGTCGAATCTCAGTAGCTCAGCTAGCTGCACATTGTAACTAGCTGTCAACCTCTGCTCTTTGCTCGCTAATACAATTTTCATCAAGATTCCATACTTATTGAACGATAGAAAATAGCCACTTTTACGGAATTGATTGTAACTTTGAAAGGTGCGATGAAACAAGCTGAGACTATGGACCCGAGGGTTTAAAAGGGCGATAAAAACAGTGGTGTTGCTAGTTAGAAAGCGCGTAAACCTAAAGAACCTCAAGAAATTGACAAAATCCTACTGACTCCATACTTTTGAACGGGGTATCTGCCCCAAATAAATCTAGTCTGCTTCAGAGGTCTGCAGGGATACTTTTTGAATCAGAGTCCACCAACCAAGAAAAAATGGCGCTGATTGGATAATAATTACGGGAATTTGCTATCACTAATATCGCTAGTTGAGAATATGAACAAAACTGTTGCGTTCATTTTCTATAAGTTTTTCAACTTTTTCGGTATAAATTTGTCGCTCAGAGAGATAGAAAACAATCACGTTTTGGGATATATCAATGTGGTGTTTATTCCTCTCTTCATTTCGTTTGTCTTCTCTGTCCCATTCAACGTGCTGATCATCTACCGATTGTTGAGAAAAGAGGCCGAATTGGATAACTTCCAAAAATGGATAATTCTCCATTGCTTAGGGACTATTGTCGCCGCAACTACCGGCTATTTCTACATGTTTTTCATCGAAAACGACGGCAGCGAAGGGTCCCTTTCTGTAATAATGATCGACACCAATCTACTCTTCTATTACTGTAATTACTACGTTATTAGCATTTTTTCGCTCCATTGGAAGGATATTTTCGACAAACGGTTTGAGTTTTTCAATTTTTGGAAATTCTATTTCTTCAGAAAGCGGCTGATCGAAGTTTGTGCTATTTGTCTAATGACTATACTGCTTATTTTAATCATTTTTTCGAAAGTATTTTCTGATTTAGTGGAGTTGGACATACATTTTAAGCGAGCGTTAATGGTAAGCTTCATAGAATTACTGTAAGCGCAACTCATCGGGAATACTGTAGAACTATTTGAACGAGTGTTGTGCGGGAATTCCGAGACGAGAATTCGTCGCGATTTGGGAAGGAAGATTCAAAAAGCTAAACCTTTTGATCCTTCGAATTTTTAAGTTTTCCAATTAAAATGAGCCGTTATAATTGAAGCAATCGTACCTTTTCTGGAGAAATCAATCAAAGATTCGTCTTCGACATTCGACATAATAAAGCCTAAAACTAATTGAAGAGATAGAAACCATTAGAAGCTCTGGGACAACTTTTTTGCCAAATTCCAAAAATTCAAAGAAATTGTGTTTAAAATTTCAGCCCAATCGCTCAATCCAGCAAAAAGTCTCTCAAATAGTTGTCCCAGAACTCATTGGCTACTCTAATTAAAAAAGGAATTCAGAGAAATTTCAATATTGCTTGTTATTTCCAGAAAATAGCTATTTTTGAATTTCTCACCAAATTATCATTTTACGACGACTTAATATTGCCCTTCTTTGATGTGGCCTACTATTTGTGCTTGTTGGTCATCAATATGGCTTGTTATTTCTCATTGAAGACGTTAAATACCTCCTCTTACTCACCGGCTGTTCTTCAAGGAGTCAAGAAAATGTCTAGAGGCCTTCTATTCAAAGTTCGCGTTTCATTCGCTTTTGAAGATTTGCTTCAGGTTGTTCTTGTTGTTATTCCGCTAATAATCAGTCTGTACGATATGGTTACACTACATTTAAAGACTTCTCACCAGCTGACTGTTTTACTTGACGAAATCTTTGATTATGTTTTTTATTTGGTAAAGTCGCTTTTAATTTAAAAAATCTTCCTAACAGCCAGATTCGATCACTCTCAACTTTTATCCAGTTATTCATTCTCTTCTCACGTGGTACTGTATCTCTGGGTTATTGAAAAAGAAGAAGATGAGGAGTCTCGCAAGAAGAGATACCACGTCGAACACTGCTGCGACAATATTGTGAAAATAAAAAAGAGTTGTTTATAGTCGAGTAATCTATATTTCCGCTTTTTTTCCTATCCAATTAACCAAATTGAGTTGACAACTCGTGGGTTTCTGTTGCTCAAAAATCTACTAGAAGTCCATTGTTGGGTAAAATAAACAACGCTTAGCTCAATTTCAAATGCAATATTCTCCATTTTTTGGATAAAATCTTCCCAAATCGGCATTCCTTTCAATCGTGCTTACACGAGCTTGGTTGTCTAGGGGCAAAGCTATGCCTAGGCAATCTTTCAAAGTTACTGTAGTAGCCTATAACCAAGCGCGAATCTTAAATTCTCTGACTTGATTTTCTTCTTTTAGAAGGAAAAAGCAATAGAAAAACCTTTTTTTTTAATTGACGGCCCAAATGAGACACGCAGGATAAAGCCGTTATTGTCTCTTAATGTAGAAAAAAAGTGTGTTCTTATAAAAAACTTTTATTATGGAAAAATATATTAGAAAAGTTGCAGCAGCAATTGTTCTTCAGTTTTTATTGAAAGAGGAAAAGAAGAAAATAAGCCATGTTTTTCTGGTAATTTAGGTCCTTCTTTCCAGCTGATTCCATCGAATATTTCGACAGAATCTATTTGAAATTCATATTTAATTGATCCTCCAAAGACCATAATTCCATTTGATAATTTGACAGCTCCATGATTATATCTTCCTTGTTTTAAACTGGGCATCTTGATCCACTCCTTTTTTGGATCAAAGACGTCTATTTTCCAGACTTCATCTGAGGGCGTTCTATCAGATTTCTCTCCTCCGATGATTATTAGATTTGTTCCTTCAACTATTGAAGAATGATCATCTAATTCAAGCGGCATATCACAAAATACTTCCCATTTGTTCTTGGCTGGATTATAGACTTCCATTGATTTTAAAGACTTATTCCCATCCCAACCACCAGAAACAAAGATTTTTCCACCAACTATTGAAACAGATGGGGAACTCCGTTCAAAATTAAGATCACTTTCATTTTATATTTTTTAAAAAGCAACTTACGGCATTTTAGTCCAAATATTTGTTTGTGGATTGTATTTTTCCACTATTTTTAGTGCTTCACTCCCATTCCATCCACCAATCACCCAAATTTCTGAGCCAAAAACAATTGTGCTTTGTGAGATGCCAGATTTCTTCTCGTTCATTTCAGCCATTTTGACCCATTCATCACTCTCTCCCAACTTGTAGCAGCATGCATATGGTTCTTTTGGACTATTATAGTTCCCTCCCATAAAATAAATTTTGCCGTTTAAGATAGCAGATCCGTGGTATGCCACTTCAAAAGGAAGTTTCTGCTTACACTTTCGCCATTTGTTCTCTTTGGACTCGAAAATCCAAATGGAGTCAGTTTTATCGTTATGCCATCCTCCAAAAATCATCATCTACACCGCTTATTCAAAGGTTTTAACTCAACCTACAGAAGGGTGGAACCCCAATTCTGAGAAAACATTTTCCAATTGAATTGACATGTTTTCTACCATCTTTTTTGCTTCTAAAATTGCTAGCGTTCTTTAAATTCCAAATAAGCCTTCATTTGCTTTTTCAACCAAAGCGGCTTTTTCCAACTGACCAGCTCTTAGATTTTCAATTTCTTCAGATTGCTCATCAATTCTAAGTTGTAAAGTTTCAATTTTAGTTTCAAAGTGCTGTCTGATGCCGTCCATTGTCTCTTCTTTTTCAGCTAATTGAATTTCGATCTTTCCAACTGAAATTCCATTTAGTCCTTTTGTCTTCAGATTTGTTGATTTTTGAAATTTTCTGCGTTGACTCGTTCCTCTCTTTCATCCACAATCAGGGATGCACAGTTTCTGGATTTTTTAGCCAGTTCGGTTTCTGAGTTTTCAAACCGACTTCAGTTCCAGTTTTCGGCTAACCGCAATTTTTCAAATCGACCCGCGGTTTGCGGTTATTTTAAAACTACCTGCAACAATTCGCTCCTCTTTTTCCCTTACCAGCTGATTTTGGAAGTTTTGCTCTAAAAGTTGTTCAAAGTTATTCAAATATAAAAATGCCTATAGTGACTCGATCCTCTATTTCTCTCTCCAGCCGTCTTGCTTCAATTTTGTTTTCTTCGGTCAGAGTTTCAAATTGTCGTCTTATTTCAGCGAGTTGTCCCTCAAACCTCTCTAGAAATTTGTCCAATTTCTCACCCAAAGATTCCCCTTTCCTACCTGTGACAGCAATTGCTTGCTCAAATCTCAGGCGCTCATTAATTAGTCTCAATCGCACTATTTCTTGTCGAGCATTTGCAAGCTCCATTTGATGTTGTCGTAATTCTAAAAAGGCAATTGTTGATTTTTGTCAGCAACAACACGTAAGAAAACGATATTCGATAAATTGCTGAGGAGAGAAGGATCACTCTTCCAAGCGAAAAGGCGTTATGACAATAAAATCGTAGAAAAGTATTTATCAACTGATTGAGACTAAGGAAGTTGTAAAATGAGTATGTTTAGCTAAAACCAGCACCAGGGATATCACAAAAAATTTGGATCGTCATCCAGTCTAAAAAAACTTGAAATTTTACTGAAAATTTCTAATAAGAGAGCAATTAGAAACAAAAGTATTGTTTGATGTTGAAAAAAAAAAATGAATCGACCATTTACGATGTGATACGCGAATGATTCGCTGAGCAGACTCATGCTCTTAAACGTACACTATTTCCGAATATAAAATAAATGATGCAAACATTAAAAACTTTTAAAAAAATCTAATTCAATCTTTTGCTATTTTCTTCAGAAATAAAAGCAATCGTTTTTGATCGAGGAAAGCTATTGGAGGGAGAGGTGCAGGAATAAGCACCCATATTTTCGTAAATCAAGTAGTCGTTCATCTTCAAAGAAGATAGCATTTTATTTTTCTAAAAAAGAATTTGAAATTGGAGGAAAACAAACCTCAATTAGATCGGTCGAATCACAAGTCGGTCCAAAAAGAGTAGAAGGAATCAGCTCTTCTGAATGATCCTAAAAAAAAGAGTTCAAAAAGAAAGAAACTGGCTATTAACCACTGCTTTGCAGATTTGAATTTGAATTTAATTTAGCTATAAAATTTTAGGATAAAGCAGTGCGGGTATCCAAATTTAAATTTGCAGCGCAGCGGTTGCTACTCAAGCATGTCGTATTTTTTTGAAATAGACTATAATTTAGCTTGTTAGATGAGACTTTTGATCATTGAGTGCACCAAAGGTCTCTCACTCTCTTTCATAGACTGAAACCCGAGATACCTTTAATTTCGGGCTGTTGACTCTGGATTATATGCTTTCTAACGCATCCTTCCTTTGACCATTTTCTCAGCTTTTAAAATTGTTTTCTCAGCAAATTTATGGCTTTAGGCTTTCAAATGCTGCTGTATCTTTTCTATTCTTGCTTTCTTCGCCAATATTTGGTTGCGTCAGAAAGCTTGGAAGAATACCTCGAATAAGAAAATAAATTGCTGCAGACGATCTTTAGAAACTATTCAGCAGATTTACCAGCCACTTATACTAGAGGTTTGGTTAGCTTTTTATAACCAGGAAGTAACTAATTTAGGGAGATTTGATCATTTTGCTCCACAGGTGCTTAAAAATGTCAACATTACCTTTATGTATACTAATCTATTAAACATTGTGAGTCATTCCAGACGGCGATGAGGGTCTAGTCTTTGTCCTCTCTATGTTATTTTAAAGTAGAGAGAATCGGTAGTTTGAATACTGTAACTGTCCCTCAAAATCGATTTATTTTTTAAAAATTTTTATCCAAAAGCTTCATTCAGGATGAACCGCAGGAGACAATCTTCCTCTTAATTGACATTTACATGGAGTTGAAAGGTTATCGCTTGAAGTGGAACCCAGAAAATTTCAATAAAATTGATGTTGTCGCTTATGACATGTAACTCATTTTAAATTTTTAAAAATGACAACTAACAAAATAGAGCCAGATTCGATTGGGGGAGTTCCGTCCGAAAGACAGCAAGTTGTCATCTTCTCCAATGGCACTGTAGCTCTTTTAGCGTCAATTAATGTTGGCTATAATTGTGAATTAGACGTAAGAATTCTGACTTATTAAAATGATATATTCAGATAACCAATTTGCCATTCGATAAGCAGCTTTGTGCTGCTAAATTCTCTTGTTACCACAGTACTGACAACGAATTAGTTCTAAATCCATTCTTTGCGCCGGAATTTGATGAGAAAACTATGGTAAGAGCTCTCCAATCTCTTTTCTGCAAATTCCTGGCTTTATTTTTTTACAAGCCGGGCAATGTGAGCAATTTTGAAATTCGCAAGTCAAATAAAGTCCCGGGAAGGAGCTTCTATTAAAATAAATATGGTAATAACAAAATCAAAATAGTAATGTCAGAGTAACAATTTGTGGACTGCTCTCGACAAGGACATTGTCCACCGAATTTTCGAAGATAAACTTCATGGTTGGAATTCTTCGGAGGTTTTAGAGTCGTCAATCTTTTAAAGCGAATTGCAGGTGAATTTTATGTTCAAATTGAGAAGAAGTGCCATTTATTATGTCGTTTTGATCATAATTCCATCCTACGTCTTGACATTTCTATGCCTCTGCGACTTGTTTTGGTCGCGAATTACACACAACACTTACATGGAGAAGATTGTTTTTTTAGCCTTTTCAGCGCTATAAATTAATAAATTCAGTTGAATCTGGAATATGCAGGCATTTTGGCGATGGTTTTGATCCTTCAAATGACAACCCAAAAAATGGTGAAGACATCAACCCTCCCTATTCTTTGTAACTTTCGCGGCTACCACTGTTGTGCAATGAAGTGCATTTAAGGGCGTTGTAGATGGGGGGAGAGATCGTCGTCCCAGTAAGCTCTGTTCCAAAGGACGTGAATGTAAGAAACAAGAAGAAAAAGCCAGTGTTTTTAGCTAGAAGTCAATGTGAAAATGATAATAAGTGATTTCAATTATAAGTGCGCTGACCCTTATGCGACTGACTGTGAAGCCAGCAAATAGTGCAAAGCATTCTGCTATGAAGAGGAGTGCTTATGGATCTGCCTTAATGTAACGAAGTATACGAAATAAATAATATTTGTTCCTTTAGCAGCTGGAGATTGGAATAAATCTGAAAGTAAAGCTATAATAGCCCTAAAAAGGCGGAAAGCTAGAACTTTGACTGCATTTTTAAAATCAAAACAGCCGTGCTGTCAAATTCGGCTGATGTAGTTGAATTCAGCTTGATTTCATGATTCCAAACAACTTTAAACTTCAAAAAATGGTAAGGATTGAGCAAAGTTATAGTCTGAACAAATTGAAAAGTTTGGGAAAACACTTCTTTGGCCGGTCAAAGTGCAACAGAGCCATATAATCTAAACTGTGTCTTTATCGTTCATGTCCCTTTTTATTTGAAAGTTGCATTGAAGCACATTTTGATGTGTAATCGGTTAATTATCATTAACACTTTGATAATCAATAACTGATTTTTTTAAAAAAGAATGGAAAATTAAATTAGTCCATTCCTATTTAAATTCATATATCTTTTTTTCTTATTTTGATTCCATATCGATAATTAACCTAATTTTACATTTGAGATCAAATATAATCTCGCGCCAATGCAAAGCTGAGCCAATTATCCTTCCTTTAAGGCATATGTTTCCGTTTGTTTTGGCTTATTTTTATTTGTCTTATTGTGTCAATCAAAAAGTTTAATCGTTCCACTCTAGTTATCCTTTTATTCCATATTCCAAATCAATTTCTCTTATTTTAGACCACTTTTGGTTGTGGGAAAGATGGACGATGGAGTGCAAGTAGCGAGAGATTTCTTTGATATGAAAGAGATCAAAATAGCTAGCCTCTTCACAAATATAATTTAAAAAGTAAGATTAACCTCTTATTATAACTATTTTTAGACAAAATTCGATGCATTCGCGAAAATGTATCAAACCTGCGTCGGTATGCCGGAGATATTAGATGGGATTAGTTCGCAGTTGGTTTATGACGATCCATCGATAACAATTCATTGCAAATTAATGACTTTGGTGAGTTTGAGCTATTTATTTATTTAAAATAGTTGCAATCCGGAGACAACAGCCGCACAGTCGTTTGCGTTCCAGACGTTAAAGTCAAGAGGCTCGCCGTTGGTCAAATAATTTTTGAGAACTTCATGGATTTCAGCGAAGAGGAACGAGAAGTTTGAATTTTGTTGATTTTCATTCAAATTCAGGAGAATGCTTCCAATATTCTGCGACGATTTGTTGACACCCACTTGCAAGGTGTTACAGCCAGCAAAGTCCACTTCCTCAATTCATGTATTGTGGGAGATGCATATGCAAGGATTGGTGCCAAAATTGTTGAGATATCAGGGACGAGTTCTTTCTAGCAGCCTGACAATAATCAAAGAATTCCTTTTGCTGTGAGTTGTATAAAAATCATAACTGTTTTTAGTGACACTTCCTTCTTCGCATGTCACAGAGAATTCTCTTCATCGATACGATCAGAATTATTATCTACAACGGATTCTCGGGCTCATTGGAAGTATTTCCAAATCGGGAAACGTCTGAAGAGCTAACGGCATCCTGCCACTGGGTAAGCTAGAACTTTTTTTTTGAAACGAAGTTTTAGGCCATGCTAATAAATCAATCTCACCTTGCCGTGCTAATGCATGATGTTACTCCTGTTCTAGTGGAAAGGATTATTAAGCGTAGATTTTGGTCATCGTCCAGAATTGGGAACCACACGTTTATAATGAATAAGATGGACCTTCCATGCGGAAAAATTCCGTTTATCACTCACTACGATGGCACTACGTCACAAATGAAAATGAAGACGATACCTAGATTCGCTATCTTTAAGATGATCTTCATGCGCATTTGCCCTGAAACCTTTAATAATTAGGCCTTCTGCAATTTTATGCAAGGTTATATGGATGACCCAAACAACAATTCCAGCGTACACCTTGTTTTTGCCTAAGAACAGTAGCTATTCAGTTTTGTTCAGCAAATTGTAAGCTTAAGTAATAGTATAGCATAATTCTCATAATAATTGTAACTCTGTTTTTATCAAACATGATCTTCATCCTATGTGCGAGTATTATGTATCATTCCTGTAATTGTTTCGTTTAATTTTTCCTATTAATATCTGGCATAATAAAAAGCTTTTTTAACAGTTTATTGATGAATTCAAAGCTTTCTTTCATATAGGAGTCATCTTCATATGTTGGTGTAACAAATTACCATGACAACGAATGTACATAGAAGTGATATGAACATGACTACAACGAAGTAAGCGCAACAAGTCAGCCATTTTCGGAACTAAAATGTCATTTCGTTTTATTTGATTGATATACTTGCCTTTGGATGACGCTCTCCATCATTCTCGATTGGTTCGAAAACTTTACAGCAGCCACAGAAATTGGTAAGCATTAAAGCGGACGAATCGGCAGAATGGTTATGTAATGATGGATGCGAGTTTCGGGTAACTTAGAGACAGGAATTGATTGACATTTATGGGAAAATCCAATGGCCAACTAGCTAGGAGAAAAATAAAGCTAAAACCCTAAGAAAGTATGTAAAAAATGAATAATCTAGACCATTATGAGCCAATTTTCATAGTTTTTCTAAAAAGAAACGAACGCCGTCACAAAAAATACTGATTTTAAATGAACTAGTACACTAATTCAAAGGCGTGTTTTAACCCATTGACGACCGCGCGGAATTTTACGTGTCTGACACGCGGGACCAACGCACTTTCTGATGGGCCGCGGGTGGGTCACGCGGTCATCAATGGGTTAAAGAGTAAGAAATCATTCTAAAACTAATAATTTATTCCTAATAAATTCTTTTTGAGACCATAACAACCTGTTATATATTGACGTAAAAACAAAACAATACATAGATCACTTATTCTTCTCGGCTTTTTTGGATAAAACATATATCTTGTGCAAACTGTAAATGGGCAAAGTCACCAGGAGCAGCCAATAATATAATGATGACCAATATCTAGAAATATGAATAGAATATTTTATAAAATTATCTTTACCTATGAGTATCAGCAAAATTCTTCAATAGGAATCCAGTAGCTAGCATGTCAAACCCACGCGATCGGAGAGTGAAGAAATAGAACCAACGGAACCATTGAGGACGAGTGTTAGTCTCCTTGTCAGCCGGAAAATAGGAGAATAGGATATCTTCAACTGCAGCACACATTGGTACGATGAGGAAGGACCTGGTAAATAAGATAAATAAGTCAAGAGAGATGGCTTACATAAAGTAGCCAGCATATGTTCCATGCCATAGAGCAGAGACAAACATGGTTAATTCGACTCTGTAGAGACGGCTTGCTCTTGAATGGACATAGAGAGCAAGCCAGCTTTGAACAGATCTATTCCAAGCTCTTATTCCCGATCGGAATCCCTCACTTGTTTCTATCTAATTATGTTCATTATTTACTTTTAAAAATAATTATGCCTGATAAATGTCGAGATTTACAATGGCTTCCGAATTATATTCAATCTCCTTTTTTCCATGATATTCCTTAAAAATATCCAACTTTGTTGGTCCAATAACGCATCTCGGTTCACTTTTTGATGGATATATCCCAAGACCTAATGTGACACAGATTGATTCAGCTATTGCCCAAGCACTAAAAGGATTTTTCTTGAATCTATTAGACTCCAACCTGTATACTCTCATCCGGAAGACAATAAACACAGCCGCGGCATATATAATTCTTTGAGGAAAGGAAATCTCCCAAACTGAGTCAGATCGAAGACCCTAATCATAGAATAAGTTGATAAAATAAACATATAACTTACATCGAGCGGATAGATCTTGTTCACACCAACAAAAATGGGCACCGACCAGAGTAGTCGAATCAAACGATATTTTATTTCTGGAGTAGGTGACCAATCATAGAAAAGTGTTTCATTATGAGAGTCAAGATACATTTGAAACGTATAATAAGGACCTAAACCAAAATTAAGTAACAATCAAACGATTACCAGTAAAAAGACCCGCAAAATGATAAAAATAATCGAAAATTTCGAAAAGAGTTGGCTCATACTTCAATAACCTCTTTGGCTTTGCATTCTTCTCTGCTGGTTTCACTTTTGCTTCTCTAGCATCACTAATTTCATATGCTAATCCTATTACCTGAAAGATTACGATTAAAAACAATGTGGATTCCTTACTCGTAATGTTAAGATAAGTTGAACAACATTTGATTGGCTAGCTAGTTCTTCTACATCTAGTATGTAGTGCAGATTTCGTAGAACCATTAGATACACGAAGGTTCCGACAAAGACAACTACTGTTAACTTCTTTTTGACTAGTTTGATACATGCTGCTGCGAAAGAGGCTATTATAATAGAGTAGATAATCTTCTGTCCTGAAATATAAGCTCGTTTTGAAGGATATTTATTTATCTTACTTAGAACTACTAACGTCATGACGAATCCAATCGTCCCACAGCCGTTTTTTAATAAAGCTATGTTCTTTGATGAACGTATCAGCCATCCCAATCCAAAGGATAACAGAAGAATCCCTAAACTCTCAATCAAATAATGCTAGCCAAAGTCACCTGTGTATATCCAGTCGTCTTTAGATAGAAGGGAAGTGAACGCTACTGGTAAAATATCCATTTCTGAAAGTGTAGACTGTTAAACAATAGACTTTAGAGAAAGCGGAAGACCACGCTGATAAGATATGAGCTCTGCTGCCTTTTTGACAGTTTTGTGTGCTACGATACTTTGCTTTTGTGCAAGAAATGATAATTTTGTTGTTATCTTTAATGAGTTTCATAAGTTTTCGAGCAAAACAACACCTTTTCATGGGGAAGTCAGGCATGTTCTTTGATAGGAACCCTTATCTGTGGGTACTATGACTGAAAAAGAAGGGATAATCCGTCGAAATAAGATAATAATTAAATTTCAAACGCGATAAACCTAAAATGCGCCAGGAAATTTTGTGCGCCAGCCCGGATCTATCAGCGCAATTTAGGTTGGAGGTCGATGTAGAGGGCGTGTCAATCTTTGGCGCTTTTTACAACTCTCCCTTTCAATCAGTCTCCAGGTTGTTCCGTGTGTTCGCTATGCATGTTGCATTAACTTTTTTTCTCCCTGATTTTTTGTGACCATGCCGGCTCATTACTCTTGGCTCTGTTGCCGCATCAAAGCCATTATTCATTTTACGGAGTCTCAAAAAAGGTTCCTGGGAAATTGGATGTGTACCTGCTTCCTGGCAACCTCTCCCACTGTCCTCACAGCCCCTCTCTATACAAATTTGGTTTCCCAATCGATGATTTCTCCTTATTGTCAACATAATCCCGCCTTTCCTGCTCGTCTGGTCATTCAAAACATGTCTTGCCTTGACTAGTTGACTCGGACAAGTTGCAATAATCTCTGAAACTCATTGCTCAAAACATTGTCCCTCCCATCCATTAGTTTCTCTCAGCTTTTGCTTGAACAGGTGTCTCTCTGCATAGTTTATTGCGAGTCCAACTTCCCGTTAAAAACTTGAACCCGTGATTTTCGTCGATTTTAAGGTTTAAAACGTAGATCCGCTTTCACCGGCATATTTTCAAGAAAAATATTCCTCTGACGTGGGCTTTTCGTGGAATAATGACATGAAGCCCCTTCGAATTTTCATTTCCGCTTCATCAAATATGCGCAGGATTACTCTGTGTCCATTTCATTTTCGGTCGCTTCGTGTAATTGACAAGTGGATGTTCATCTTATTCTCTAGAATTTTTTGGCTTCCCGCCCTTGACCCAATCACTCTATTGCGCTTTCCTTTACGGTTACACTGGCATCGCTTTTAGTCGGTCGCTTTTGTCCCCCGCTTTCGATCATCTCAATGACTCTCATTCGTTTTTGTACTTTTCCCTTCATTCCTCCTCTCTTTTTGTTTTAATTCTATATAATTATCTTCCAGAACCAGCACCAAACATGGTACAAACCTATCAATCTCCCGTCCGGGTTTACAAATATCCATTTGAATTAGTTATGGCAGTGAGTTTCCAGCTTATTTTTTTATGCCCTGAATTTCTAAGGCATATGAGAAGCGGTTCCCGACGTGTCCACAAATACCAATTTTCGTCGGCTCTGAAGTGACATATGAGTACAATTCGGAAGATGGAGCAGAGTGGGTCATCGAGAGAAAATGTCAGCTGAATGTAGATGCTCCTTATTTAGTCAAGAAAGTAAAAACAAGGAGTAAACATGCATCATTCTATTTTCTTAGATTGCTGGTGTTGATTACGTTTACTTTACACAGAAGAACTCTTTGGATCGAAGAAATAGGACTCTTTTAATTGAAGCCTCCAACATTTCCTTCTCACAACGGATAGTCGTAAAAGAAAATTGCAACTACTATGTGAGTCTTTTTTCATTATTTTGATTGGCTTCAATTGACTGCGCGGAGGCGTTATGTTTCACCAGAGAGAGAAAGAGAAAAGGTCATGAGAAAAATCTTTGGGATTATAGGTTCATCCGGAGAACGCAGATTGGACGTGCTTTGAACAAAATGCTTCGTTGGATGTGAAATCATTCTTCGGATTTGAAGCAGCCGTAGAAAAGTTGGCTGTAAAGCAATACGCTGCCAATCTAGCAAAGGTAGTGCTGTAAATCTCGCTTTTAATACTAGTTTGCTATAGGGAAAGGAGATTTTGGAATATTTCATTGAGGATCTCTTGAAATCGGGAGTCACTTATGTCCCACCTTTCTCTGATGGCGAAAACATTTCGACAGCTGATTCAGCAATCGACGTGTCCAAGGAGATCCAAGAAGACGAGTCAGTTGTTGTTCAAGCGTGAATGCCTTGTTACACGCTTCCCCAGTAACACGCTTTTATTTTTTTATTCGGGTGTCAGCTGTCTTTTTGTTAGTCTTGGCTAGTTTTTGTACACGATTTCTGTCATCATTTATCTGTGATTTCCCCAGCTTTACGGTGAAAATTGCACATTATTTGCACGACTGTTGTTGTTCTTGTAAAACTAGTAAAGTGCAAAGATGGAAGACAATCCTCTCAAGAAAAAAATTTTGGCAGACACACTTGTGTTTCCAAGTTAGAGCTCATTAGGGCATACAAACTGGATTAGCGTGTCTTACGGGGGTCGGTCAAGACTTCCAAAAAGGAATGGACTGACTAGATGTTGTAGCTAGAAGTTCGATCACATTGTGCTTGTTATAGTGGCTATTACACTGCATGGTATGTAGATGCATCTATTTAATTTTAATAGAAAATGAGATTTATTTTCAGAAATGGAGCTATAAGTGAAACACCTCGCGCACATGAACACCAGCTCAAAACGACAACCAGCTTCGACGATCGTAAGTCTATTGTTCCGATTGGGTGGAGAGTTTCAAAGGGTAGACAGTTCTACACATGCGGGGGAAGGCGCTAAAAGCAATGGCGTGCTCTGTTTGCTTAAGGACAGTCGCAGGATACATGGGATAATTTCGAGTGGCTGCTCGAAGCCTGTAGGGGAGAGCGCATCAAGAGTTTTCCGCGGTTACGAGAGAGCATTTCCTCGGTGGAGTCGCCAGGATCTGGCACACTTTCTTGCTACTATATTTAAATGCATCCATGCTAGCTCGCCGTTTTGATAAGTATGGTAAAAGGCGACGTTCAGTTAAATTTGTCATTGGTTTGAACAATAATTTATATTTAATTGCTCTATTTTAGCTGAGTCTAAGCTTGAAGCTGAATACATTCGAAGGTTTTTGGGTCAGCTTAGTCCACTTGAAGAGTCTCGACTCTGTGAGTTGAAATATGGTCTTCAAGCGCATCACAAGGTTGTTCAATTTTCCAACCGATATATTCTCGTTTCAGGGAAAGCTGCCAAATGATGCCCATTTGTTGAGATTCCTTCGAGCGAGAGAATTCGATGTGGCCAAAGCGAAGGACATGGTTCAAAACAGCCTCCTGTGGAGGAAGCAACACAATGTAGATTGTATTCTCCATGAATGGAGTCCACCGGCTGTCATGAGTCAATTCTTTCCGGGATGTTGGCATCACAGCGACAAGGTTGATCCATGATCTCTCCTTTGCACTTCCTTGTTCAGGATGGACGGCCTGTCTTTCTACTCCGATTGGGATTGCTTGACATGAAGGGTCTTCTGCGCTCATGTGGTGTGGAGAACATCGTTAAATTAACATTATCCATCTGTGAAGAGGGATTGATTAAAACAGCTGAAGCAACCAAATTGCTCGGAGTGCCTATTAGGTAGGGTAGTGACACTCTCATCCATCTTCGGCATTTAAGCACGTGGACGCTTTTGGTCGATCTGGAAGGTCTTAGCATGCGCCATTTATGGAGACCAGGGATCCAATGCCTTCTAAAAATTATTACAATTGTTGAGGTCGATAACCTCTTCGGAGCTTTTCAATGTTTAGTTTTAGGCTCATTACCCGGAAACGATGGGTCAGGTTCTTATCGTTCGAGCTCCGCGAGTTTTCCCAGTTTTGTGGACATTGATTTCGCCCTTCATCGATGAGAACACAAGGAAAAAGTTTATGATCAATAGTGGTGAATTGGCAAAAGATGATATTAAGAAATTTGTGGATGATCAATATATTCCAGATTTCTTGGGTAAGTTTCAATGAAAAACAGTATTGGAGGCAAACACTTTCAGGTGGTTCTTGTTTGGCCAACTGTGGAAATGGTGGCCACGTGCCGAAAAACCTGTACAGACCAGTCGAGGAAACTGATGGAGAGATTGAGGGAGATGTTCTTAGTTCTACCTATATCACTTCTTCTCTTTCACGTGGATATCCTGTCGAGGTCTTAGGCGCTTCAATTTTAATAACTTTTATGTTTAGATTGTTGTTCCAATTGCTTCCCAAGGATGCGTACTCACATGGGATTTTGATGTTTTAAAACACGAATGTGAATTTGTTGTTTATCATACACACAAGGTAGGAATCTTTTTTGAAAACAAGAATGTTCCAGGTTATACAAAATGCGGCTGTTCCTCATTCTCCTTCGATGATGGTTGAACTTGTAACCCAAGCTATGTCAAGTAGCCCTCTTCCAACAATTGTCTCGGATCCGTCTCTTACGCTTGGCCCTGATCTCACAATTGAAGAAGCTCCGGTTATCTTCCAAGAAGGCGACTCAATGCAAGGATCTCATTTCTGCTCAATGTCCGGAACATATATTCTCCAA
The DNA here is from genome assembly GCA_932521405.1 of Oscheius sp. JU1382. NCBI lineage: Eukaryota > Metazoa > Nematoda > Chromadorea > Rhabditida > Rhabditidae > Oscheius > Oscheius sp. JU1382. The sequence goes on from OW051480.1 coordinate 2,970,537, forward strand.
TGGAGAATACCAGAGGTATTTGTTCTTTAATATTTTATCAGAAGTTTGCTCTAGATTCCTGGACAACATACATCAGCATTTGATTTTTCGATTGTTGGTCCTAAGTCCAAGATAATGTATTATCATCAAGTTTTGGATTCCGTCGACTTCCGAGGATCTGTCGCATCTCTTGAATCATGTCGCAGCTCATTTAGCTCGATTGCTCCTCCCGTTTCTTCACCTAGCACTCCCTCGAGTTTGGCTAAAAATCGTGTAAATCAGAAATAACTCTCGTAAAATATTGAATTCCCAACCACTCCAGTTTAAATCCTAGATCTGACTAGCTCCTCAGTTTAACCGAACTTAAATTCACCGGTATTTTGCGCATAATATGTTTCATTAGACCATTAGTTTTTCTTGCTGCTTGCTTCGAACAGAGTTCTCCAAATTCCACAAGCCAAACTCCCTTGTCGTTGTGATAAAAGAGATTTTTCATCCAAAAAATATAAATGATTTTTGTCTGAACCTGTTGTACCTTGTCGCGTGGGAGTCTCAGTGAGTTCATTTTTCGTACCGGATTATACATCAGAACTTCCGTTGTCCACGTTGAGATTGGTTATAGGAAAAGAGCTCTGGAAAAGTTGTCAGCTGTCGAGATAGCTCTGAATCTTTGTGGATGGGACCAGCGCTTGAGAGTCGTATTCCCCATTGGATCGACGGATAATGTGGCACTTTCGTCGCTGAATGAATGGCAGACCAAGTTGCCTTTGACCTTTGTACTAGACCAAGGGAACGGCTTTTTGCAGGGATCTGAAAGGAACATGGAAGGAGAAAGGTCCCATTCTTTCTCAAAACTAAACGGAATAACCACGCATATCTCCAAAGTTCACAGCTCGTCTATTCTAGCACATTAAGTCCCATAGCGAGTCCGGATTGAATACTAAATTGTTCAGTACTTTTGGCAACTACATCCACTTCAATCTTTCATCTACCACAAGAGTATTCTCTTAAACCAGTTTCTGTTAATCTTCAGACTAGAAGAGAACTAGGAAGTTTACGTAGAAGAACAAAGAGAGGAAATGCTTTGAAAGAGTTAGTGACGTAAACAATGCATTGGCTTATAACTTTGCTTCAGAATTTCACATACTTTCACATTCGTACGGCATGAACCCTCTACTATTGGACCGTCTTGCTTATAGACGGAAGCTATTCAAGTAAGTGGAGTTCTTTTACTAACTGTGAGTTGAGAGCTGGCTAAAGATACTACCCACGTTAAAAATTAGTTCCTGATTTCGACAGGACTTCGAATATTTGATACTTAAAATTGTCATTGAAGCGGAACTAAACGGCTAATTAACCTTTCGGAGATTCATTGAAGATTCCGCCCGCATGAATAAGTGACCCAAAGGGGTCTATGTAAAAGAAAGGAAGTGATGCTCCAAGCTTCTTCCCCTCTTCAAGTCTCATTAATGTCACCATTCAAATACACCTCCGTGAGTGACTCATTTCATCTGTTTTTCCATGTTTTTGTAACTTCGATAATAACAAGAAAAAACACCCTACGCTCAACGAAGGCCTTATTGTTTGGCAATTAATTGCAAGGAGATTCTGAGGGCAGCTAATTCGGATCATTTCTTGAACTTCTACACTAAACAGAGAAGAATCTTTCATGCTTACTAATGAATAGATCATTATCCTGTGCTACACACCCACATTCCAATTCTCTGCTGATATGGCAACGGTTCCCACATTTTGATTCTTTTCTTCTGGTACATGCTCTATCCCCAGACAGGTGAAAACGAATTTCCTTGTTTGAATTTTAGTTTCGAACAGATTGAACCACGGATGGTGCTGACAAAAAGACATCGAGCTCGAAATCGGGTATATGCTTCATAGAGTTTGAAAGGAAGCTAATAGATTCGAATTAATGTACAGAAATGAGACTTTTCACCTGCACGACTACCCTCGATAACACTCTTTGTATCTTTGTTCGAGAACACTTTTAGCAGAGTAGAATGAATTCATCTGCTGTTTTCATCCTGGGTATCAAATTCGGGTCGGGTTTGCTTTGCCCCATATTCCGTTAGCTAGCCAAAACATATCTCATTGTTCCAGAGCAATTTTGGTTTTGCCCAATTATTTTTACGAGTCTAGACATCATCAATCAGGAAGAATCGAATTTATTATTTTTTCATCTTTTGTTTATGGTCGTGTAATTGCGCCTTTGTCTCCCTCATATAACGCACTGGTTCTCCTTTCTTTCCTAACTTCATCCGGCTAGCGCCAGTTTTTCTGGTCTGCCCAATTAAAGGAGCAAATTGGAACCATGTTTTTGCCACATTCTCTGGTCAATTAAGCAATGTACTGAAGTGGAGAAGAACACGAAAATCAGAACCATGTTTACGCGTGTTCTGAACGCTGCCTAATACCATTAGAAACGGCTGGCTCTCGTTTGCATTGTCACCTGAGATAGCATCCAATTAACGTTGCATTTCTCATTTTTATTTTTCCCTCAAAAACAATTCTAAAAATAGACTGGCTTCCTCCGCCTCAAACATTACTTAATGAACTTTTTGATCCTAGGCAAAACCTTAATTGAATTAGGATCACAGAATGTTAAATAACCGTCTGTTCCCAAGTATATTCCGTCTTTACCAAAGATCAATTGAGTAATCACATTTAATGCACATCTCTGTCTGTCATGCTTTTGCGATCAGTGACCTACGCTCCCTAGATTAACGACGTCTCCAATGACCTAAGCAAATTAATTCCGAAATGCCTTCCTCACTTCAAACTTTTTTGTTTTTCTTCAGATTTCTCTGGACATTTCGTCACAATATATTTCGAAGACGTGAGAAAGTCGGCAAAAATTCCCAACTACCGTATAAAAGCTGGAATGTTTTCAATCACCCTTTTCGTTAATATTGCTCTGAGAAGCCAACATCCGCTCATCGTCCAGCCTGAGATAATCCAGAGCGGAGATTGTAATTTCCTGGGCAAGCGCTTGCTTCTCTTCTTTCATCACAATTTTTTGGCCAAGATTCAACGTTTCGAAGGCTTGTTTATCGCCCCAGTTCAAATTATGCATACTAATCATTCTGGCGCTTGGACATCCAAATGTTGCTTGGCCGGTTAAATATTCCAGCTAATAAGCATCCTCTAGGAAATAGGTAAGCTACACCCTCATCATGATGACTTTCCCTCTTACTCATTTAAATCTCTTCTCCAAAGTTCCTGAATTTTGAAGTGATCATATGAAATGAAATCTCCAAGAGTAAAATATGCAGCCACCCAACGCGAGAATACATAACTTAGAGCTTTGCAGAGAAGCGCAATTTCTGGGCATGTCCCTTCTTTATGGCTATCTTTGTGGGCTAATTTGAAAGGTTCAAGGGGAAAGCCCTTTTAGAGCCGCATTAGTTTTTCCAAGTGTGTTTTAGACTCTGAACTTTTGGAAGGACTGTTTCTTGACAAAAGAGAAAAAGTTCAAAAGTCTGATGACGTTCATATCTTGGGAAGTAGATGATTATTAGATCCATTTAATTATCCAAGAATTTCCCACAGAATTCTTCTCGGGACGTTTCCATATCGGGAGACCGCGTTGGCTCCACCTTCTTCTGGGAAGCTCAGTTGCCTGGCTCACACCCCGGGGGTTTTGTGTTCGTACTCTGCTACGGAATCAACTTCTCTTCTCAGGATATTATCATAATCAATAGGATCACGTGGATGTTTCTCACCTATCTACTTCTTATATTATTCATGTCCTTGTCATACTCTCATTAATTTCTTTCTCATAGTAGATGATTAGATACTAAGTATTGGAAGAACTATGCCCTTTTAAGGAGACATTTTTTTTGTATATTTCTTGTGAAAGGTCATTTACAGTATCCCACCCTAATGACCTAAGTTTTCGTAGTTTTAACCTCGCAAGGATTTCAAAAAACAAATCCGTGGGCAAAAGTGATATTGGAGACGCTTTGTTTGCCAGGAAGTGTCTGTCACTAATTTTTCTTCTTACTGCTCACATGATTCCCAAATCGAAAAACGCTTTTAGGATGAGTGAAGATCGCTATCGTCTTGTGGTCTTAGGATCAGCCAAAGTCGGAAAGACTAGTATTATCCGTCGCTATCTTTACAATGAATTTTCTGAAAAGTACAAGGAGACTATTGAGGATTTACATTCTCGTGAATTCCGGATTCAGGTAACCTGATTGATTAAACGGATTAAATCTGTCTTAAGGGAGTTCCGCTTAACTTGGACATTCTCGATACGAACTTCAATTTCCCAGATATGCGAAGGATTGCAATAAACTCTGCCAGCGCTTTTATGCTTGTCTTTAGTGTTGACGACGTAACCAGCTTCAAAGAGGTAAGAGCTTGAAAGAAATTTGATTAGTAATTTCTTCTTGCACAAATTTCATATAAAATTTCAGATGTCGGAACTTTGGCAAGAGATTTGCGAACGTCGCACTGATTTGGGAGTTCTTCCAGTAGTTGTCGTCGGGAACAAGGCTGATCTCCAAACGAAGAAGGTAGACTAAGATGATTTTGCAGAAAAAAAGCTTTGTAGATTTATGAAGCTACGGCTACTGCTTTTACTAATCGTCTCAGCAACAATGTCCGATACTTGGAGGCCTCAGCTCGTACATGTTTGAACATTGTGGAAATCTTCAGAACGCTCCTTGAAGTGAGCGGATTCCCACGTTGCAAAGTAAGATCACGCGGGAAAAGCCCTCATTGAACTCTGTTGAGGCCGGTGGTGGATCTTTGGACGATCCGGAAGATGGACGTGGTGAGCGGAACACTGCTCTTCGACGCATCAACACCACTCGGAATAGACCCATGAATAGAGAGGTCTTTGGCGGAAAGAACGAGGTATGGACGTGTTTTGAGCTTGCGCATGTATCTGCATGTCTGTCTTTCTGGGCTAGTTGAATTGTTTTCTTTAGGATAAGTCAAGTCCTCCAGCTCTGGATAAACAGAGTAGCAATCCTGCACTCGCCGTTCCCCTTATCTCAGACTTGCGAAGAAACCGTTCCTTTAAGGCATGTTTTGTAGAATTTTCCTTTTTAGTCTGCTTTTATCTACGTCTACTTTACCAATTGAAGTTGCTAAATCTCATTTATTTTTATGGTTTAGGCGCCGAAGTCTGGAAAGAATGGAGATGGCCAAGAGGAGAGCAAGCTTAGCCGAAGCAGCAGCTTGATTCGGTAATGTAAAAGAGTAAAAGAGTAGAGAATTCTTTTTAGGCGCACCAAGCATCTCTCACTCAAGATCCGTCGCAACGGCGATAAAAATGGTGATGATTTTGGTCAAGACGACAGCGATTGTCACATTCAGTAAAATGAAAGGCACCTTTTTCTTTAATTTAATGGAATTTCGTATGAAATCTATTCATATCTTCCAACGATAAGACTTCTTAGTATCTTTTTTTTGTTTGATTAATGTGAACCGCGAAATTTCTTTGATTTTCTGAATATAAATGGATTTGCATGGTGCTTCTCTCCTTACGTCAATAGCTAAATTTGAAAGAGATTAAAAACACTTTATATAGATTTGCCGATTACGTTCAACGAGTTTAGAAAAGAAACGAAAAAGAAGAGGAATATGGAGATCAGGGGGCTGTCATGAAAAGAAACACCGGAAATGAGAGATTCTTTTGGCAACTTGATTTGTTGTTGATATTCTTCTTCTTCACTTAATAGGTTTGGTTTCTTTTGTCTTTCACTGCTCCACACATAATGCAGTCAAGGATCAGAGCGAACAGCTTAAATTTTCTTTGTTTTCGATATCCAACTTTCTATACCTCGACAATAAGAATGGCGAAGATGATGACAATAACAATGAGGAGATTACTCTCAATGGCAGCCCAAAGTTTAAGCCCACAACCAGGCTAAAAACAATTCAAATTTGTCCGAGGATTCACTTACAACAGGTTGAACACAATTTGGACAAGAGTTTGGAGGTAGTTGACCATAAAAACTGTAATCGTTGCATGCATAAGCTCCACAGCATTGAAGCTAAAAAAATAAACTTATTTCTAGTGGAATCTTACTCCATATTGGATACTGTCCAGCATATCACGGTAGAGAGGGACTTTGGCATAATTGGCAACAATTTCAGACCTCATTATTAGAAGCATGTAATCTCGAATCTAAATTTTTCTCTTGACTTGCTATTTTCTTAATTTCATACTTTATCCTTGTTGACGAAATAGAGGACGATTCCAACAGTTTTGACTACGAAGAGAAGAATTACAAAAACGAAATACTGCAATCAGATGGTAATTACTTGTTTCAGGTGGCAAGCTAATTATTAGACCAACAGGTGATTTGTGAGTGAAAACATATGACCGCTTGTGAATAACTTACCAATCCAATAATACAGAGGCTTTCACACCAACTTCCGCAACATCCTAAGAATCCGAGAATAAGAAGGAGAGCACCTATTACCATCAGTCCATAGAGAATCAAATAAATCTAAAACTCTCAAAAGACTTTTTATTTCTCCTACCGAATCCAGCATGTTGCCCGTACCCATATTAATATGAATCGAAGAAGCAAATCTTCCAAGCATTGATGGATCTACACGAAGCCATACTGAGAAAGCTAAGACAACTATTCCCAAAATCTAAAAGGTTCTAAGTTTTTGTAGAAATTTACAAAGAATAAGAAGTTGATGAGCCAGAAGAAGTACTTGACGCACTTGTTTCCACAACCAGCAACCATCCTGAAAAAGGTAATATAAAAGAAAAAGAAAGAGAGATCAAGATGCTAAAATGAAGCCGGCAAACCAATTTGTGACTAATCGCTGGCGTGGTAGCACTTTAAAGGAAATCTAGGCGGAGCTACGATGAATGACGACCTGGACCTGATAACAATATGGCTACTATGGGAACGCGGGGCGCGTAACATGGGAATCGTCCAACCAGCTGCGGATTAATCAGAGCACTGTGAAGCAATGTTTTGACTAGACGGATTTCCATAGAAATTCCTTTGACGACGGAAAATATAACCAACGCCGAGGATAGAAGAAAAACAGACTTCCTGAATGTCATAGCCTCAAGCTCTCAAAAACAAATTGTACATCCTTATTTTATATTTGAAAAGACTTTCATAATTACTGAAAGAACATCAGATGTACCGGGAAGGAAGTCCAAAGTTTGATTCAAAACGAAAGGGAAACAAATTGATCACGAGCGTAACTTGTGCTCTAATGACCGACATTCATACGCAGGTGACCACCCTTTGAAAGGAAATTGACTCAATTACCGAGATGATCATAACTTCGCAGCTAATTTCACAATAATTGAGGTTTCCTTCCTCCCACAATTCTGTGAGAAAAGTGGTGTTGACTACTGAAATAATTGAATTCAAAGAAGCTGGGAATCATGAGAGCAGAAAATGGAACAGGCTGCCTCGTGATTCCTAATTGTAGGTTTCAACCAGGTCAATAGAGGAAAATTGTTGCCTGATACGAGGTGAAATGGCTTAACGTGATAGTCTCATGAAGAACTGGTCTAATTAAATAAAGGATCTTCATCTAAACGATGAAGTCAGTTCTTGATTAAATGCCATTGATAGTGCTCATCAATCAGAAAGGAAGTGAACAAATGCTGTAAATATATTTCAAAATTATGAAGTTTGTCTAAAAAAATTTTGAAATTCCACTCTCTAATATTATTCTACATACAATCTAAAGCCAAAATATGAAGTGTGTAAGTCAAGAGGTTCATTTCCCGTCTCTCGATCCTCTTACCATTGTGTTAGCAAATGCCATTTCTGGTTCCGCCGTAACAACTGCCGCTGGCACTTTTGACAGTGTCACTTTCTGTTGCAGTGATACAGATCATCGGCTGACCCGAACGAAGGGGCTTTTCGACCCAAATTCTAGAGCTAATCCTGTGTTTTCGCAGTTGTTCATTCTTGACACTTTTTGGCCATGAGACTCGACATTCAAGGTCTCCGTGGAATTGCTATTTTATTTGTTCTACTCTTTCATTTGTTCTCAAATCATTTCATAAATGGCTACATTGGTGTTGATATGTAAGTCAAAATGCAAAAAAAAACTATTTTTCTAGGTTCTTTGTGGTTTCTGGCTATCTCATGTCTGTTATTTTTTCCAAAAAGACGAAAATTACAGTAACTTCGATTGCCTTATTCTATTATAGAAGGGAGGATACCACAGAAATAAAGATGAATAAAAATTTTCAGGAGCAAACGAATCTTCCCCTTGTATTATTTAATTTTGCCGATTATTATTGTCGGAAGTCAATTCGCTCTCGGAAGAACTTGGGTCATTTTGAGCAACCGACATGCGTTATATTCGCTAGCATTTTTGAAAAATATGGAAACTATCTGGGATGAGGGGGACTATTTCAACGCGGTTGGTTTTTTTTTCCCTTTTTCAAAGAGAATTTAGTTTAAATCGTCTAAACCATCTAAAGATCCTTTTCTTCACACATGGTCACTGGCAGTTGAAATTCAATTTTATTTAATTGCTCCAATTATCTTTTTATTTGTCGAAAAATTGAGAAAGAAGAGTTTCCAAATCATATTCATCACCTTTTTGATTGTTTCAACCTTCATTCATCAAACACTAACTCCTCCAGTTTTTGCTTTCAACTATACTTTGGCTCGATTATGGCAATTTTCTATGGGCATATTGGCTCATCAAATTCAAGACGAAAATGGACAACTCATTTCTCAAGGCAATTTTGGTTTCATCTAAATAAACAGCTAGCCTAGATCTGGCAAAGAAAAGGTCAATTGCTAAAGAGTTGTCGAGTTGGATCATGACGATTCTGTTGTTATTGACACTACTTCCTGTAGCAATAGATCCTTTCCTATTGAGGCCTTCTGTTACAGCAGCTACTGCAATACTTTTATGGCTTGGAGGCGAAAATAGTTCTTGTAGAGTAAGCAGCATAAAAAGCGAAAGAGATTCGCCAAGATTTTAAAATTAAGACCAATCGTCTACATTGGAAATATCTCATATGTTATTTACCTGATTCACTGGCCAGTTATTGTATTTATAGGGACAACAACGGTCAGCCAAGTGCATATCGCGCTGAGTAAGTGGAAGAAAAATAAGTGAAAGAAATGTTTAGTGGCAATACTATTGTCATCAGTATTTTTCCACCATTGTTACGAAAACATTTATCGAAGTTTCACGAAAGGAAAAATTGCCACTTTGATGTCTGTTCTTTTGGTCTTAAATGTGGGATCAATTCTCATGGTCAGAACTTGTCCATGGTTTCAAAGGGTAGTCATTGATTGGGATTTAGCTAAATGTAAGAGACTTTGTAAATGATAATAGTTTAAATTTAGCTAATACTACATTTATAAAAGCTATAGAGGAGAATCTGAAATTCGCTGCAACTCCTGTTCACACTATTTTGAAATGCAATTTCTCTGAGAATGTCTCTGCCCCTCCAGAGCTTTCAAAGCCATGGGGGCTTTGTGAATATCCTGTAACAATCCTCTAATATGACTCACAGCTTTTATAGAAAGGAAACGGATCGAAGACGATTTTAGTAGTTGGGAATAGTTATGCAATCAACCATGCGAATGTTGTTCAAGAGGAATTTAGAGGAAATTATAAACGATTCTACTTGCTGAGTAGCATCGGTAGGCAATACTGGTTAGAAAGAAATGTTTGATCAGGGCTTCAAGTGATTCGTGATGAATATTCAAGAAGTCCCCACCCTTTCTTTCACAATCAGTGGCAGATCGTCATGAAGATAATTGAACGCTTGAAGCCTGAGGTTATCTACGTCATTACCCGGTGACTTGAATCCCCTCATTTTCAACTGTTTTTAGATATCAAGACATACAGAAACGACCCCTCTATCGAGGGAAAGTTGAAGAAGATTATATCGTTCAGGAATATAATGAAAAAATTGAGAGACTAGAGAAAATAGCTGAAAAAGTTCTCATCCAGAGTGAAGACATTATCTATTTCGCTTTAACTCTCTTTAGGTCCACATCCTCTATACCCAATGCATCATCTGAATAGTTTTATTGAAGCGATGAAACAAGGAATCGATCTAAATTCCTTTCATCTTCAAAAATTGGTATGGCTTGTCTTAAAAACTACTATTTTCTACAGGAAGCTGATGAGGAAATGAAGTGGGCTAAAGTACGAACATCCGCAATATCTTGTCACAAATGCGTGGTAGAGAGAATTTAAAAGGATATTTGAACATTTGTTTCAGGTCTATGACACATCGACATCCTTTCTCGCCGATCAGTTTTACCTGGGATATGATCCGGACAACCTTTTGTCCTTTGTAGATAACGACATTCATCTGACAGAAGCTGGGATGAACAGACTTCGTCCACTCTATAGACAACTAGCAGAGGATTTATGAAACAAAATAATAAACTATTTTTGTTTTATTTTTCGTTCAGTTATGAAAAAGAATCGTTTTATAAATTCAAAGATTTTGTCCTTCAAATTATTGAATTTGATGTTGCTACTTGATGTTTTTAAACCCAAAAACCTCAGCCTTGAAGTGCTCTGAGTCATCTGAAGTTGTACACGGGTGCGCAATGCATCATCGACGTCCATGAATGGAGAAGACGGTTAAAGTAAACATTCTCGTATAAAAGAACCGAAAATACAAGAATTGTGGTCATTTCCAAGTATGCAATTCGCATTCGTTCTTCTTTCTCTCCTCCCTCTTGCCTACAGTCTTGAATGTTACAAGGGTATCAAAATAAAAACTAAATAACGCTTCTACTTCTTTTCAGATTTGAGTAAAAACTTCCGAAATCCTCCTGAGAACATTGTTACGTGTCCTGCGAATTCCAGATATTGTCTCTCGTCAGTTTTTTCCATTAAAAGTTAAAGAAGATTTTAGACAAGCTGTAGCCGGAACTCATAAGATAACGTTTGAATGTGATGACGAGACTTTTCCGGTTTGTCAGGTTTTTGTTTGTGTATTTATTTTCTCAATCCTTTGTTTACAGAGATCAGGCTGCACCATTAACAATCTCGGCGAGAAGATGTGCTGTTGTCACCACGATCGATGCAATTATAGCCTCAACAGTGCGTCCAAACTGCTGGCCGCGGCCTCATTACTTTTACCTCTCATTTTACGTGTCTAATTCCATGTTTATTCATTGACATCACTTGCCGCTCGAGAAGCACTTTCGCAATCAAGTTCACAAGTTGTACTTTGCAATAAATATTGTTTTCGTTATCCAGTAGCCCAATCTCCCAAATTAATTTTGATCAATAAACGCTTTTCCATTCAACCGGAAGAATTAAAAATGACCCGAGAATAATTGTCCGTGAAATTGACCTTTGAGACGAAACATGTTCACATTTGTTGGGTCTTTGCACGAGAGAGAAAAGAGAGGATGTTATTCTCTTTTTCCCCCAAATGAGTGGCGAAATTTGTCTGACTTATCCTTATTTTGTTCCTACCTAGCTCAGTCATTTTAATAAATTATTAAATTCTAACAGAAATTCTCGCCTCTCTGGGTGAGAAAAATAATCGTTGCTGTTTTATTATTAAGCGAAAAATGGCGTGGTTTCATTTTCATTTCTAACACATGCCCAGGCGGCCATAGAGCAGTCGGAACTGGGGCCTCGTCCAGCAACTAGGCTGCCCGTCGAAATTGATCTTCTCGAATGAGTCATGTTCCTCGCAGAACCCCAGATTCTAAACAATTCCCTATTTATTTCTAGAAAATAGGCAATCTCATGAAAATATTGTTTATATTTTCGTATCAATTTCAATCCATATAAAACCCAACAGTTTGTCCACTTGATTCATGGCTCTAGACTAATCCTCTGACCGCGGACGCCGTCCATCAAGATTGAAAGAGCGTTTCTGATTTATTGACCAGCCTGTTTATTGATTTCCCTCGAGGAATTAGGCCTTTCTCACAGCCGACGCCATTGTGGTACACGACCTCTCACGCTGTCATAGTAACCGCGGCCGCCTGTCTGTAATCATTGTTGCCGGCTTCACCTCCATCCAATCAGCTCTAATCTGATAGAAGTATTTTTTCATTTCCCGTCCTCACATGTCTTTTTCCCACAATTTCTCTCATTCGCCTTGATAACGAATGAATATCTCTTGATTGCTTCCTCTTTTCTCTCTCCTTTTCAATTTCATAACTTTCAGGTAAATGTCTGAACCGCCCCCTGCTTATCAACGTAAGATTAATCCAATATCGCTCCGTTTATTACTTGTTTTTAGCTAACCCGAGTCCTTGGGCTTACGATCCTACCAAGGATCAGCCTGCTTCCAATCCAGGATATCCACCACCCCCTCAGGTAGGCATCTGATTAGGCATCCTTGATTAGTGCAAGTCTTTTAGTTTATTGTTGGATACGCTCAACCATCGCAAACCTTCATGACTCAGCCTCAGCCTGGTAATTGCTTTTTTCTCATAAATGAAACCTCTTAGGAATGGTACCAATTGTGATCGCAGCTATATTGTTTGGAGAAGACCCTCAATCCATGACCTGTCCCCATTGTCAGAATCAGGTTGAAAAACATTCGTAAAGTGGTTTTGACCTCGGTTTTTCAGATCATTACTGAAGTAAAGTCGCGAAATGGATTGCTTTCATGGTTGATTTGCGGAGGTCTGACACTCTTCGGTTGCTGGATCTGTTGCTTAATTCCATTCTGCTGCCGACGGTGCAAGGTTGGTTCGAATGAAAATTACCTTGATGGGAAAAAAATATCCGCTCAAATAATTTCTTTCAGGACATGGAGCATTATTGCCCACGCTGTTCTCACCTTCTGGGAACCTACAGAAGAATCTAAGAGTGTCAACAACTGTCTATGGCTTGTGTATGCACATAAGAAAGAAGTGTGAATAAATATGTACCCATTACATTCTTCTTCCTTTTTAAAAGTCAAGAAACTCAACTTCTCTTACGGCGCAAATCATGGGGGCGTGGTTGAATATTGATGCTCGCCTAACGAGGCTTCGAAGCACCCATTCTTCTACAAAAAGAGCGCTAGATCTTCCCGTCCATCCTCTCCTTGAAATTCATTATGCACACATGGGCATCGCGGTGATGCTGTTTGTCTTTCTAACTATGGTGCAGTTGGTCCATGCCAGTGGCCATTTCTCTCAATACCGTTGTGCCAATGACACAGAAATCATCGACCATCTCCTCAGAAGTATTGACAAAACCGCTCCCTACTATAATAAGCACAAATTACCTACTATACCTGTTGATGTGAGAATAGAAATGTGGGTTCAAGAAGTCACTTCGGTCTCTGAACTCACTCAAGATTTTGAGATTGGTAAGTGGTAAAGTGTTTTGGGGATTTTCTTCCCAGTGTTCCCATCGCTTTTGAGACAGATTGTTATTCAATCTGTCATCTTCCTGCGGGCGTAAATCTCGTGAGACGCAATTGAAAGATCTTTTCAGATTTATACATGAATGAATACTGGACTGATCCTGCCTTGGCTTATACTTTTCTCAATCCATGCCAAGGAAATCTTTCTTTTGATGATACGGTATTCGAAAGTATTTGGACGCCCAATACCTGTTTTGTCAATTCAAAGGTAAAAGAAAATGGATCAAGTATTCTGTTTTTAGTCGGCATCGATTCACAGCTCTCCTTTCCGAAATGTATTCTTAATGGTCTTCCCAAATGGTGAGTGTCAAAAAGTTTCGTGACCTCGAACGGCAGCACTTTACCTTGTCCCAAGACGCGACTGCATATGTAGCGAGGGGGTAACTTGATTTGCTGGCGTCGATTCATATTCTGACTCGCGTCCACTATACTAACTAAGTCTGGAAAACTTGATCAGCGCCGTGAGTCCTGTTAACCCGTCGCGGGGATATATAAAGTGACTCGTTAACATAAACGCGGAACCTTATTTACAGGATCCGTCTGGTCAAACTGGAGAATAAAAAGCACAGGACCATGTCAGATGGATTTATCAAAATTTCCGATGGACTCAATTGAATGCAAGCTAACATTTGAGTCTTTTAACTATAATCGGGTAAGGGGAGATTCTATTCCAAGTGTTCGTTCTAGGAAGAAGTTCACATGCGATGGAGCGAAGTCCCATTGATTCAATTTAAGGACATTGAACTCCCAGATTATAATATGGTCAACTATTCAACGTCATCAAATTTGACGGTAGAGCTTTGCTAATTCTGACTAAGCTTCTTTATAGCTTTATGCAGCTGGATATTGGGACGAATTAACGGTGACTTTCCTTTTTAGGCGAAGATATGGTTGGTATTTGTTGCAAGGTATCTTATAGAATTTAATGTAACAAAATAAAATTTAGGATTCATCCCGACTTATATGACTATTTTCATTTCTTGGATCTCTTTCTATCTTGGTCCTAAGGCGATTCCAGCTCGAACAATGCTTGGAGTTAATGCTCTTTTGGCAATGACATTTCAATTTGGAAATATTATGAGAAATTTGCCACGAGTTTCTTATATAAAAGCTATTGATATTTGGATGTTAAGGTTGGTATTTTAATCAAAAAATCTATTAGTTTAAAATAGTGGGATTTCGTTCGTCTTTGCTTCGTTGGTTGAACTTGCGACAGTTGGTTATTTGACGAAAGACGAGGGACGCCCCTCTCAATTGACTTCGAATGTCTCAACGCGAAAGTATTTCGGGGATGAAACTTGAAAGCAAATTCAGTTTAGATGGAACTTTGGAAAAACAGCGTCAAATGATTCAGTTCCTAAGAAGTCAAAGAACTTGAAACTTTCAGAAGATTTAGATTATTACGCTAGAATTATGTTTCCTCGTAAGTCAGACTAAATCTTTTTAAATGTTAAACTTTAAGTCGTGTATACGCTCTACAACTGTCTCTACTGGGGAGTGTACATGAGAAATGCTCTTGAAAACGCTCAAATGTAGAATTACGAGTAAAATTGCTCAGTTAATTGTCTTCCATTTTGTCGGGTAATTAATAAATACTTTATTTTGGCAATGTTTAAGCCAGTTTAAATATTTTCATCCAAATAAATGTTGGTCTATTGCGGCAGAACTTATCAAACATGACGTTTTTATGTTTATTAATTGCCGAAAAGAGAGACTAATTCTTTATGCTACCCTAGCGATCGGTTGCTTCTATCTGCTACGCGACTCTCAAAAATCGAAGACGAAATATGAATGGATAAGGAGTGGAGTAAGCTGGCAAATGGTGAAACAGGGTGTTAGTGGATTCGAACGATGGAAACGGCAGAGGAATTTACCATTTGGTTCGCCCCTTTCTCCTCTTGATCCCGTAAAATAAAATTGAAAAATGGATAAGATACCTCTAGTTGTGTAAAAATTTCATCACACAGAAACTAGAGCCGTTTTCGCAAGACGCTAAATACTTTCAATTTCTAACTACTCAATTGATAAGAATCTTAAACGGTGCCTAGCGAACAATTTTTTTCTGCAACCCGATCGACACTTCTTTCTTCTTCATTTCTCTATCTCAGAATTTCAGTCTATTTTAAAATTTCAACTTGCGCTTATTTCCTGTTTTGTTCCATTTATTAAATTTCCATACCAGCTCCTTTGTCGATAACGAATTGATTTCTTAATTTTAGAAAATGTCGGAGGAGTCAGATTCGGAGTTATCTTTAAATAGTCAGAAAACAGAGGAACCAGACGAAACTGAAATTATCAATGCTGACGCTGAAAGTAGGATTCTCAATATCAGAAGAACTGGAACAATCACAAAAGATCAAATATCTCGGAAGACAAACGTCGAAAACTTTACTCTTATCAGGGTAGGGGCTGATGGCGAGCACGATATTGAGATTCCAAAAAGTGAATCTAATCAAAAGGTATATGACGTTGACAAAGGGACACAGCTTCTTGTCCGCGAGCATCCTAAAGAATGTAAATTTTTTTGCAATTCTACTTTATTTTTAGATAACTTGCCAAAGAATCGAGTTGCCTGTTCTGATCCAAATATACTCGAAGTATGATTCAATTTGAAATAAATAATTATTTAGGCGGTCCAAGCTGCAAAAAAAGATCTTAATTTGAAGATTATGGAAAGCAGGAAAAACGTAATCAGCCTTGTTGTGGTAAATTGTGAAATAATCTTTAAAAATAAGTTTAAGTTGCTACATGTATATGCAAATTTGCAAACTATGTTGGCTGACAAAAATTTTCCCGACCTTGAAATCAATAACCCTGATTTGCTGGAAATTTTCGCAAACAAAAGGTAGACATTTTTTAATGCAATAACAAGCTATTTTGAAGGTTAAAAGGTGTCATAAATGAAGTGAACCACAATGTTCGAGAATATATCCACACCTATGTAAATCTCAGCATAGAATTGAAAGGCTTTTTCGAACGAGTGATTTCCTACTTTGAAGAATGGAAACATTATCCAGTAATTTCTGAATCTTTCTAAAAAAAATTTCACAGATTTATGAGTCGAAATACTCTTGTTCAAGACTTTATGAAGAAAGCAAAAAATGCCAACAGAAGTTTGATACATACAAACAAACTATCAGAGAACTTTACAACGTTGAGAATTTTATTAGTGAAAAAATTTATTAAATTTAGAAAATTATGAAAATTGATCTTGCAATTTTTGCGCTGATACCAGATCAACAAGGAGAACGAAATGACTACAAAGAACAAATTGCCATCTTAACTAGACAGCAAAAAGAAGATGAAGAGGCGATAAAAGAATTAAATGATAGGCTACAGAAATCTGAGAAAAAACTAATAAGTGCGATAAACAGAGAGGTTACTACGGTATTTACGTTTTATAACTGAAAATATAGGCGTTAGAAAGAGAGTCCAATAACATTTTTGAAAAGTTCATTATCTCTCTTGTTTATGGTGAAGAATATCTTGAGCAACGTTTAGCGGTTTGAAATCAAAAAAGTACTAATAAAATATGTTTTAGAATAGAATCCAAAAAGCCGAACAAAACACACAATTAAGAGAAAATAACTTCAAGCAAGTTAAAGACGAGGTTAGCCATACATTTAATACTTCTAGATAAATCTAAGGTGACTCTTAGAAAAGACGATATTCTGAGAAACACTCCCAGTAAAGAAAATATTCTTGTTCTCATTAAAAAGTCGAAGAATATTAAGAAATTCACTCTCCCTCAACTAGAGCTGCTCTTAAATCAGATTGGATGTATGCTAAGAGCCTGTGAAAAATATGAACTCTATCTTGGTCTTATTTCTGTAAGAAAGAACTTTGTCCAAACATGTTTCTAGGAAATGATCAAATCATTGGACAATCTTATAAATGGATTCATCGATGATCAAAATAGAAGCAAACCTGTTTTGACAATGATTCCAAGCATTTCTGAAATTGTTAAAAAGTGCATTTCTCTTATAATTTCGATTGACATGCATAATGAAATTTATGACAAGTAAGTATTTAAACCAATTTTGAGTAGTCAGATATTTTCCAGATATGCAAAAGATATCCTCGAGCATAACGCAATTGTCCAAAAGAAAATAAAATGGGTGAGCTTAAAAAAGTCGGTAGTACTTTAGCTGGCGACTCGATTCGATTTGCAGCCTGCGCACCGGATCACGCGGTGGGACCCATATATTAATTTTTCTTATTTTTATTTTCTTAACGGTTTTCCATGATTTTTAGATCTTTTTTTTTAAAACAAGTCTTATAGAATTTAATATATAGACACAAAGATATATTAAAAAACACGTCTAAAAACATCTTGCAGCATCAGTAACATCGGATCTTTTTTTGTTTTCAAGGTGCTTTTAGACATGTTTTTAATGCTTCTTTGTCTCTATATATCAAATTCTATATGATTTGTTTTTAAAAAAAAAGATATAAAACCATGGAAAACCGTTAAGAAAATAAAAATAAGAGAAAAATTAATATATGGGTCTGCCGCGCGATCCGGTGCGTAGGCTGCAAATCGAATCGAGTCGCCAGCTAAAGTACTACCAAAAAGTCACATATTTTAATTGGTTTAGTCAAAAGTCCAAAAGGCCACAAAGAAGAAAGAGAAAGAGGCTAGCACATTTATTGACAAACGAATGGAAGAATATATGAAAAAGGGAAGAGAAGACTATGATAAATTCTTCCAGTCAGGCTAACCTAGCTTTTGCTTTACTGTTTACCTACTTAACCTGCTAATTTATAATATACTCCATTAAATTTTCTTATAATAATTGATCCATCTTTTCCGGATTATCCGCTATTTACTTTATATTTTACATTTGTACTTTTTAAATTTAAGAATCAAAAGATAATATAACTACGGATCGATGGGAAACGTGGTTTGTTCATTACTTTTTATTGAAAAAAAAAATCATTTTTTCTAGAATTGCTGTGGCATTTGCTTTGATTCAACCGAATCTCAAAACGCAGTGGCTACTTCTTCTCTCGCAAGAAAGAAAAAGACTAAAGGTATCAATCGATATTTTCAAGACAAACAGGTTAACTTGAAATTCTCTTATTTATCTGGATTAGATTTTGTTACTAGTTGGATCACTTGAAAATAATTATCGGAAATGTAAAATTGATCTAGATTTGACTTGCACAGCGAAGAAGTTTACTCACTTAAAAATGCCAAGGTTATTACACTTTTGCTTCTCTAATCCATATTTAGCTCTATGAAGGTATCTATTAAACAGGCAATCCTTAATATCCAAAGTGCTATTCATTTGCATGAATTGGAAGGCAGTTCAATTAACAGCATAATGAACACAACTCCTCCCCCATTATTACAAGCTATTTTATTAAAAAAACAGGTAATAATCATAATAAAATTAGAATTTTTAGACTTCTTACAATTTTATAAGACCTCATGATATTTGTTATTTGCAAAATGGTCTTGATTCCTGTGAAACTCTAAAAGACTCTTTTTTAAATTGCTCCAAGGTTTGCTAATAATACAATCTACATAATCTTTACATCTTCTAGATTGTTAAAGAGCTCCGTAATTCCCTTCTTTTAGCAGAGTCCATTCAGATGACGTTAAGAAAGAATAAGGAGAATTTGCCAAATAAAACTCTACCCAATGGTTATCTTGAGTAAGCAAAACAAAACTACACACGTTTTTCAGTACTTTGATAAGAGTGAGAAAAGTTCTTGAAGAAAAGCACGACTTTTTCTTAACGGTTCGCGATTATGTTTTTATCATCTTCCATTTTTAGAAACAAATGTATATCTCTGCCGAAATAATTAAAGTAATTGAAAAAAATGTCAAACATTGTATAGAGACAAGTTCACTTCTAACAGTCAGTGTCCTCTCAGTTTTTTTAAACTTAATAATTCAGTCTGATTTGCTCAGACAATTTGTGTTATTTGTTCTCAATAATAGTCAGGTTTTGTATTATCACAACTCGGAAACATTAGAAGCACTGAAAGTTCTAAGAAAATTCATTTACAATGATACGTATTTCATTCGAGTAATCATTTTTTAAAATAAATTATCTATGGGTTAAGATTGAAAGCTCTATAAAGAATATTGGACAAAAATTAGCAGATGACTTTTATCTTAAAGAATTACAGGTAAGGCTTAGAGAAATGACAATGTCTCTTGCAGACTTATGAAAATAAAGGACGCTTCAACGATGCGATTAGTGAAACACAGAGAATTCGGAAAGAGGTTTTATAGGATAAATAGCTGCTAATAACTTTTTAGAAATTTCTAACGCAGAGGACAAAACGTCTGAAGAAGATTAATTCAAATTTAGAAAAGTTGGAAAACGGAGTAGATAGTATGTACGTTCAATGGAATAACTTGTATACAGCTTCTAAAAGTATTTTGGTAAGAAGCATGGCATCTTTAATTTTCTTAGAGGAATATATCTAACAAAAACAATTGCCCCATAATCAATCATTCGTCAGGAGCTGTTACGCATTTTTAGGATATGATTTTAGCATAAAGTTCACAGTAGATTTTGAGAAAACATTAATTATTCAAAGAACATCATATTCTTCAAAACGAATGAATTTATTTTTAAAAAGACTGTGATAACTTTGTTGTGATTTTTTGAAATATCTGTCACTTGTAAGTTTCGAATAGCGACATGGAATGTTGACAATAAAGGTTGGAGGCTTCCCTTGTTCGTATTCAATTGATTCAGTTAAGCTACATTCGCTGACTAATATTAGGGTGAGTAAAAAGTTTTGCACCAACGATTTTAACAGCTCATAACTCTGTGCCCAGTTGATCGTTTGAGTTGAATTTTTTACTGAAAACTTTGTCATCTTATCTACCAAAATCCAAAATTTCAAGTCAATTGCCATAATCGTGCTTGAGATCTTGCTTTCCCAAAATGACCCTCAAAATCCTCATCTGTTCAGAAGCTCGCCAAATGCTCATAAGAGATCTAAAGTCTCGCAAATAGATCATTTTAGTCCTTGTTGAGTAAGGAAGTTTCAAAACAATTTTACGGAATTTCATTGACCCCGGGAAAAGTTATGCCTCATATACGCTAGGAGGTCAGTTTTCATCAAATTTGAGACACACAAACGAGATGAGCAGTTTCGGCGGCTGGAGTACCCTTTTTACTCACCCTAATATAAACTCATAAACAGATGAATTTGAAATTTTCCCCCAAAGTCTGATTTTTTGTTTTTTACTACTTTAGATAAGGTGGCTGAATACTTTAGAATTAATAGCAATATGCTTTTCTGTCCGCTATTAGAGTAGTACTTAGAGCCATAGGACGAAAGGCCTTCTTATATATTAGATTCTCGCATTGGGCAATTCTCGGGCCTCTCCGCCATGCCTCATCTCCCCAGTCTCAAAGCTGACAAAGGATGATTTGGCCTTTTTTCAGGTGTTGCGTAATCATAAAGCCCGAACCTCCGGTTCTCATGGGAAAATATGGTCGTGCCAGCTGTGCCGATAGGCCAAGGGATTCAACAGAAAGGGATCTCTATCGGCTACAGTATCCCCATTTTAAAAATTTTCCCAGACAGAATACATAAAAAAATTTTATATCGGTCGACTAAGAGCCATTCTCTCAGACAATAAAATGCGAGCGGCGGGTCGTATGCCTTGCTATGGCTACAGTATCCCCGATTACAGTTTTGAAAATTTTTCCCAGACAGAATTCATTAAAAATTTATATCATCCGATTAAGAACCATTCTCTCAAGCAATAAAATGTGGAATGACGGATCATATGATTCTACCGTAATCATTCTTATTTCCTTCAATTCTCTTTTGTATTGTTTTAAAAGCATTCTCTTGCTTGACATTCTCAAAAATAGTCAGGTGTGTAGTAACATGGGTGTGAGTTCCGGATGCGACGAAAAGAAGAAAATTCTTTAAAAAAATTAGAAGGTTCCTGAATAAGAGATGATGATTTCTTTAAAGCAAAAACTGTGACTAGAACCAGACACCAGAGATGTTTATAAACGTGTATTTGACGACGTTTCAAAAATATCACTGGTACATGAATTTCGTCTTCCTTAGGAACAGTAGGGGAGTGCTTCTCCTTGGCTGTCGATCAGCAAATGCGTCTGAGTGTCCTGAGGCATCTGCTGGGATGGAACTACAGAGACAATTCATTGTCAATTTGAAAGTTGGAAGCTATTCTTTGAATTTTCTGAATAAACTTATCTTTTGTATCAGTCGATTGGCTCAATTCTATAAGAATAGAAAGGGTAAGGCTTAGATTTTAAGGGGTAGCCATCCCCATGCGACAAGACGATGAATGCTACTGTCAGTTTAGTAGACATTCAAGCGTGTGTCAAATGAGGCTTGGTCATTTCTCTAAAACAAGGCACTGTGACTACAGCCAGATAATTCAGATATTTACGAACGTGCTCTTGACGACGTTTCTGTATATATCTCAATTATCTGGGTTTTGTCGTCCTTGGGAGGAGTTTAAGGAGTATAAAGGGAATCGGAAAACCATCCCCATGCGGCAAAACGTTGAATGCTACTGTCATATTAGTAGACATTCAAGCATGTGCCAAATGAGGCTTGGTCATTTCTAAGGCAAGGGACTGTGACTACAGCCAGGCGATCCTAATATCTGTGAACGTACACGTACTTACGCTTCACAAGTATACGAGTCGCCTGGATTTTTTCGTCCTTGGGAGGGGCAGTAGAGGAGAATAATCAGATAGACTATTTCGGATACTTTAGGTTAGATAGAAAAGGTCCCTTCAAAGAATCAAGTCCGACCTGCCTCTTTCTATTTTCCCAGGCCCGAAGCTGACAAAGACTAATTCAAGGGTGAGTCTGCCCTTTTTTGGGTGATGTAATCTCAAAGAACCAAACAAAGGACTACAGTAACTTCAGACATCCGCTTCTCATGAGCGAATGCGGCTGTGCCAATCGAACTGGGCCGAAAGATTCGAAGGAAGCAAGAATGAATCGCGGTGGCTCAGTACTCCTGATAGACACTTCGATGAGATCCCAGATAAAATATTGGACGAGGAAAGGAGGACTCTGGAGATTCTGGTGAAGTCTGACACTTCTTGCGAGGGACCAGAGGACGGACAGAAAGAAGACGATGCGGTGTGGAGAATTGATTGCTCATTTTTGGGGAAAAGAAGTCGCAGAAGATTGACTATTAGGAAGTCCACTAAGTGTCAGGAGACACAAAGAGTATATAGGTCTAGCTGATTGATAGGGAAATTTACGACTCGCCGGATTTCGCAAAACTTGCAGACCAAAAGGTTTGAGAGCCACATCTGGCTGGCCTCAGTCATAAATACAAGAGGAGATCTAGCATAGGGAGATGAAATCTATAAACAACTCAAATGTTTCGGCTCCTTCAAAGGACCTGATCGAACTTCACCTGCCAGACGCGCATGACTCAACGCCGACAAAGGATGATTTGGAATGAGTTAGCCCTTTTTTGGGTGATGTAATCTCAAAGAACCAAACAAAGGACTACAGTAGCCCCAGACATCCGGCTCTCACGTCGAAAGAGAAGAGAGAGGTCCTACAGCAACCCCAGACATCCAGTTTTCATGGTTTGAGACAAATCTATATTGTCTCTATGCTTAGACGGATTTCGGAATGACCATTCTGTTTGAGAGATAGACTACTGAACCCACCTGAAGAGAAGTTGAAGAGGAGTCCCAGAGGAGAGAAGAGGAGAGGAATTGGACGACCAGCCGCCCTCTGTCTGTTGCAGTAGAGGAATGGAATGGTCTGGAAGCAAAGTGGGAGGAGCTAAGAGAGTTGAGATGGGCGCTGAGCGAAATAAACTTATCTTTTTTGGAATTTGTTTTTTGAGAAGAGATACGGTAAGGATTGAGTTTTTTCCTCCCTGAGAGGAGCAATCGAGCAGGACAATTAGCAGACTACTTCGGCCTCATCGGTGATCGTCTAGTAGTTGAGAGTAGTTGCGGTGTCTGTTGTGATGGAACTGCGGACGGTCTGGGACCGTTCGGGGGAGCTTCAAATAAATCAGTGAGTCCGGCAGACTTAGAATTCTGCCAATTATGAAATAGGCCTGAAGATTCTAAGTTTCTCACAGAAAATATGAGAATAGAAGTTGAGACGATAGGAGTAAAATAGAGAGATTAACAAACTGGTAATTTTTTAAACTTTATTTTAAAAAGAGATCTGCTCATTTTATGAGATGTACAAGCTTTAGGCAGCTTCGGTAACGAATTGAGATTATAAGCAAAGCAAATCTCTTCGATCTCTTCAAAGGTCTGCTCTGACTTCATTTGCCAGACCGCCAGTTTCCAATTACCACTTTATCATCGAATTTTGGCCTGAAATCGCGAAATGGTGTATTTTTTAAACCAAAATGTAAAACTTGTTCAAGTCATATCTCTACAAATCTCTTTTTTCTCTCTGAATAATAGACTACGACCAGTCAGAATTTCACTAACTAAAAATTTGTTTGTTTAGATCAACTGATTCATACCGTAATCACGAGCCTCGTTTGACTCACTAGAACTTTCCTCCTCTCTCTCCTCGATTTCCCACGAAATATGGCTCGCTTCGATACAATACAATCACAAGACGTTTCTCATCGATCTGTTTTTTGCGATATTACTTTCTAAAGAATTGACAATTCATCAGCCATTCAATAAATTGCAGAAAGCCACTTCTAGAAAACATGGTCCACGTTGTTTGGATTTGTCCTGGTTGTGTAAGTATTTCTATCATTTCAACCAAACTCAATTGTAAATCTCAGCTAGTTGAAATTGCAGGGCATCTTGGCAACCATCGAAGTGCGCCATACGAACGCTATTAATATCTGTGAACGCCCTGGATGCGGACGTGGCGGCGTTTCTCTTCAAATGGTTTGATTTTTTCTGATTTTTCTATGCAATTTTAGACTATGGATACTGAGCAATACGAGGAAATGCAGGAGAGGATTGCTACTGATGAAAAGTTTCGAGTTGAGACAGAAAAAAAGGAAAGAAGAGATGCCATCCGTTGTGAACGCATTCGAAAGGCTGAGATATGGGTTGTTCTCAATTGCACCATCATGTGAGACTTGAATAATTCAAGAAATATTTGTATATATTTTGAGAAATTTATTTATTTCTAAGGAAAATATCCTAAAATAAAAGTTGGCTAACAATGAACGGGTTTCAGGCACAATATTTTATTAAAGGCTGATTTTATGCACTTATTCTGAGATTTTTTCAGATTTTGACATGAAAATATCTTTTGAAAAACTTCGCTCAAAAAATTTACAACATTTCTGCTTAAATTGTTACTAGCATGTTCTAAGTTTCAGCACTACACTGTGAGAGGCGTTTACAATTTTTGAAAATTTTATCCTCCCATGTTCATTTTCGGAAAAATAGAACTTATAATTCCTCTTGTATTTTTCTACCAATAGACATCTTTCAAAAAATCCAACGTGCTGTTCTTTTGTAAACTTTTTTATAAGATCCTGCTCAAAACGCTAACTACTGTAAGAAAAATGCCTCACGTATCTTAAACCACGTACGCTGTCTTACCATATTTCAGAATTCATTCAAAAATGTTGAAAAATTGATTCTTTAAGGAATTTCTCGATTTCCTTAAAGAAAAATTCTTCAAAATTATAGATTTTCTGGACGGAAATTTTAAAATTAGTCGGTTGAAGACACATTTTGTCAATGCCCTCGCAAACTTCAATAGAATGCCCAGTGCGGATTTCTTGGCAATTGACATGTAGCTCGCTTACATCACATTTTGGTTAAATTTTTATTGCTAGAAAGAACAGAGGAATATATTGATATGCTTGTAGTCTTTGATACCCGACTTATATAAAGTTGAGCGAAGTTGAGAGAGTATGTACAATTTTCAAACATGCTTAAAATACTCTAATAATCCTTCTATCTATAAAGCGAAGGTCATCATCAATTCGGTCAAGGAGGATAAATGAGAAGAACATGGCCACAGCGGACAAGAAATGCCAAACATCGTGGTTATCAAAGAAGTTTAGAATAACACATGGCTGGTTTAGCTCTCTAGATCTTGCTGGTGGTTTCTGAAAACGAAAGATTTGAAGAATATAGAACTAAATGCTTACACTCCAGTCTGAGACCATATGGAAGAAGAACCACATTGCGGAACCCCAACAGAAAATTGAAATCCCCAGGAAAATAAACGCTCGGCAGTTCAACATTTCTCTATGTGAGAACTGCAAGTTATATCAAAATTAAAACATTAAATGTAAACTTTACCTTCATAACTATATAATAGAGTAAGTAAAGGAAGAGGTTAGCCAAGAAAGGAATTAAAAGATAGGAAGCAAAGTCAGTTGGTCTCCGAATTAACCCATATACGAGGCTTAAATCTAAATAAACTTTGCAAATAAATTCTTACAATAGAATATTTGCAGCGTTTGCCAGTAGGAGAAAGAAAAATCTGCCTTTATACTTAGGCAATACGCAAGAACACCATCTAGATGAGGCCCACGAGTATCTTAGATTATTTCTGATCTCCCGCAAGTTGATATTCCAAACTCCCTAAAAGGTTTCTTCTAAAGAGAAGTAAAAAATAGCCTACTTTGAAATAAAACTCGACGCTGGCAAAGAACATGAGAATAACGTATAAAATTGAGAATAATATCCAAACTATCAGGCTATGCCATCTCTAAAATTTGGAAATCAACTAAAAAATAGTAAGATTGCTGACCACTCCAAGCATAGCAATGAAGATAAATCCACCTATAATTCCATAGGAAACATGAGCATTAGCTATGATATCTGGATGACGTAATTGATAGATTTTTAGCATTCCCAACAACGCTATCACGTACATAAAAGATGTATCTATAAAAATATGACAGTTTGACAAAAAAACTACCGAATTGATAGTTTGTAGCATTTGGACAAACATGGTAGCTTCCAGAAAGAAGTCCTTCCATTGTTATCGCAATTCCAATTGCATACATCAAACTTGGATGCTGTGGTAGACCAAGGCTCTGTATTTTTAAATTAATCACTGATTAGACAAACTCACAGTCTCTAGAGCTCCTTCTGTTTCTACACATTTCTTGTATTGCCTATTCTTTTCAAAAGTTAAGAGGATTAGAAGTAATCCAAGGAATACATAAGCTCCATTGCTGAACCTAACTATTAATAAAAGAAAGAGGATACCTGATGATATTGTTGATAGCAAAGAATTTCCACAGAGGACGAGCACATCGGAAATTATACCTGAAAAAATTTATCATATTTTTGTGCACTGATTACCAGCATAAATCCAAGTTTCCATAGGAATGAATGGTGTCAACACCACTAAGAGCCCATTGCACAGTTGGTAGCATGTAGAACAGCGATAATATACACAAATAGCTGAAAATATTTCAAAATATTATTTAAATGTCACTTGCTAGACATATTTTTTATATTTTTCATTTCTTTCAACATAAGTTTGAAGAGAAAGGTCAGCCACAGTTAGTTTTGACTTAGCTCGCACAACTTCTTTATCTCCAGCATCAGGGAGGCAGTCATAGCTTCCAGATAAAGATGAATCATCGTTGAGATCCATTATATGCTGTGCACTTTGAATACTCATGTCATCTACAAGTGAAAATGGCTAAAAAAGGAATAGGATACCTCTAAGCTCCGTATATCTCTCGACATTGCTTTGATCATAATATAATTCGTATCTAATCCAATAAATTGACATGATGAAGATGATTAACAAAATCATACCCATGCCAAAAACTGGCACGAGGTATTGTACTTCTGAAACTCAAAAAAAATTCATTTTTTAAATTTCATACCAATCATTTTGTTTATCAAAGTGACGTTAAATTGCTTGTGAATTGGCTTCACAGCTTTCGGCGGTCCAATCGGCGGTAAAATTTGTTGCATATTAGTACATTCAACGTTGTTTGGTTTCAACACAAAGACAACGTAAAATTCAGGATATTGCTCTTTATTAACGGTGATAGTCGCTGATTTTGTCATTGTTTGATACATTCCAGTGGAGAAAACATTATTTGTTAAATCAGCTACAGATCCCTATAAAATTTATAACAAAAATTAATTTAAAAATCTTACCCCAGCTTTTTGAACCGAAACTGTGATGCAAGATAAAGAATCCGAATCAACATGGAGCGAAACAGTGTCAGTGTCTGGTGGGATTCGTCCCAAATAGTAAACTGGTTGTGCAACAGCGGCTTCAATTGTAACTTGTTGATTGAATCTGCAAATGCATACAAATTAAAAAGAATTCTTACGGGATTTCGAACGAATCCTTCAGTAATTTGGCTTCCAAAGTAAATTCAACCGGTCTAACACTACTCAATTCGATGGTAATGTTTTGATCTTCAGTGAACGGGTTGATTGTTCTTGCTGTTGTTGTGAAAAGGTAGTTGTCGATATTTACAGGCAACTGAAAAATAAAAGACTAAATAAAAAATTAATAAAACTTACGGAAAAGCTAAAAATACCAGTTGGCTGACGTATAACAGCCAATAATGGAGTATCCAAGTGGTCTTGCGATCGCGTGATCACAACTCTTCCAACAGTACCCTATAATTCATAGCTTTTAATGTAATAAAATAAGAGATAAGGTATTTTATTGCTTAAACCTTGAAATTTATGTCATTTTGAAAGTAAACCAAGGAAAACTTACGCTTTTAGCTTCCAACTGATAGTTATAAAACACATATGGTCTCGTTATATTTCTATATGCCTTGTCCCATTGCGCTGGTATAAGAGCTTTCAGTTGTATCGAGTGGGCTGTTTGTAGTAGAGCAAAAAGACAAATAAAAACTTGTAACATGTACTGAAAATGTTAATTCATTAATTTAAAAAATACTACAAATTTTTAAGAGATTTTAAGAGAAATTTAAAACGAATGAGAGATAAACCGAAAAGTTTCAGGCAGTTGTTTTGAGAATAGATAGTGTGCAGAAATCCGTCCCAGTCGCGTGTGGGGTGCAATTACGCTTGGCTTGGACGACCTGGGTCAGTTGTTCGCCGCTCACACACTCATCCTCTTATCTGACTGTGAATACACCTTTATAGACTTTTCAAGTGAGAAAATCTTTTGAAACAAATCGCTTAAATAGATAAAGACACAAAGAGAGAAATTATTTATAAATAGGAAAAGCATCTACCGGCAAAAGAAAATAAGCAAACTTTACGCGGAATCCCGTGAAATAACAGTCAAAAACTGTTAGAGATCAAGCCATTTTGTAGTCAAAAGGCCAATCTAGATCTACAATAATCTAGTGTCTCCTAAAACGACCAAAATAATGAGTAACACGATGAGCTAGTTGACGTAATTCTCTTGGAGTGAAAGAGTTGAACTCGGAAATCCAATATTTGTCGATCCGATTGTTTAGATCATCTTCACTACTAGGAAGAGGCTCTCCTTTCTCTTCTTTCAACATATTCCCATTCTTCTCTTCATGAAGCTGTAATTTGTTTGAAATGTGACTAATAGATCTAGCTCACTCGGCTGATAATCCAATCTTCGAACATAACTGTTTCCCGAAGATAACCAAGATAACGACGATACTCTTTTATTGGCTGAGCAGAAACAAGTAGCTCCTTTGATTCATCATCCCAAACCTGGTGAGCTCCCACGAAACGATAGTGACCAAATAGCTCAGCATACCATTTCAACATAATCTAAATATTTGATTTTAGACAATAGGGTATTTACATTTTCGACTTTTAGATCAGCTGCAGCTGCTGGTTCTGCAGAGATAGCCTCTCGGAATCCTTTGATCATGTTTGTGCTCATCTTACGCGTCCATCCCAGTTTCATACAGAATTTGATTGCATTCTAAACAAATTATATTTGACCAGAGCTTCCCTACTTCGTATCGCCAGGAATCAAGAGTGTTGTTGGTTGGAGGGTCAGTATCTGGAGACGGAACAACCACCCCCAACTCAATGTCCACAAAAACAAAATCCATCTGTAAGCGGAACTATATTATACAAATACTGTACAACAATTTGCCCACCTGCCGTTTGTCGTGATCGTTCTTTTTGTCGACTATTAGCTCTTTCACCCGATTCAAATTAGATCTCAAAATTCCCATTAAATAGGGAGTTGGATTGTCACAAAGTTCCAGTAAATTATCTGGTACAATGGGAATAAAAGTATGTGGCCATGTGAAAGGACGAATCAGAGCTTCTAACATTTGAACCACACGTGTTATTGAGCAAGACATCTATTTTTCAAATTATTATAGCAGACAAAAGAAACATACATGTTTGGCATAGGGAGGACGAATCAGCGGATGAATGTCTGTTTCTCCAACGGAATTGCCAGCGATGAGAATGCGCTGTTCTGCCAAAAGGGCCGCAACCAAACATGCCGTTACTTCTGGCGAAATTCTTCAAAAAGAATTGGTGTTTTTTAAGGAAAGACTTACTTTTGAATGATAGCAGCACATCCAGTTTTTCCCAAAGATTGTCCATAATTTTTTATTTCAATGCTTCGAACGAAACCGTTAGATAGTTTTTCAACAACTTTGAGACTCCATCCTAATTTCTTCGCATTTAGATAGCTGTAGCACTAACCTTGTTTTGAGGAATAAGCATTTCTATGGACTGAATGTAAAAATCCATCAAGAAGTTCGACTCCTTTTTTAGCATAAGAGTGCATGTTGCGTACAAGATCCATATAAAAAATAGAGTTGCGAATAGGAGAGATCACGGCAAGAACTTGAGGATAAATTTCTGAATCTATTTTGAATGTTTTTTTGCTTTAATATCCCTATTCCTACCATGCTTTTCTCCTAAACTTTCCAAGGAGGGGAGATAACGAACACAATAAGCATATCGACGAGAGCCATCGACGTCTGTTATTGCTACCATAAACTCTTCATCGCCTTCCCATTCATTTTGTCTAATTTTTTGCTGATGACTATAATCTGGATAGAACAAAACCGCCATTCTAGCATAAATGGACTCTGGAAATCTTGTATGCGAGCAATAAGATTCAACCAACCTTTCTCCATTTTCTCCGGGAATGCATATTCAACAGCCGGTTTAGTTTTGGCTTTTTCAGTAGATTCATCAACTCTAACCAAAATTACATTAGTGAGAAAACTTACACTTCTTGAAGGGCTATAATAAAAGCAGCCTCGAAAAGACGAGGATCCGCTTGATCACAAAATTCTTCCACCTTGGCTTTGTGAACCAGTGTGCCTAAACCTTTGATGAATCAAAACTGGATTTTACTCACTTCTGCGTACAATTTGGGCACGAGATGAACGACGATCCAAATCAGAGTTCAACTAAAAGATTATTTTTAAAAGAAGGTGATTAATTAAAACTAACGGCTCTTGTATCATGTAGTTTTGAAGGATGTTCACACCGACCGTGTGATTTAAGTTTTCTCTGCTTCCTTAAATTTGAGTAGTTTGTATTTTGTTAAAAACTGTTTGAATATAATATGTATGGAACGCGGAGTGGGGGCGGGCAGTCAAAATACTCGATTTGATCGCGGGAAAAACGATTCCACGTTTTCGCGCATAAAAATTGGGAATATATTGGAAAATCGTTATCTGCAACAAGTTTTCATCAAGTTCAACGGACCCGACCAGTGCAAACAGTAAAACGCCGCACGGCTCAAAAGAGTTCATTTGAAGAACTGCAAATAATGATAGTGAGAATTTGAAAAAAAAAGTGATCTAAGAAGTGGTTTGTAGCTATTCAGCTTCAATATTTTCTCAAGGCGAGAGAATTTATTTCTATTGATGTGTTTTCCAATTGATCGGGACTGCCATTCACGGCATGCGTCAATCGACAAAGCAGTTCATGTTGAAACAAGTCTGTCCTTCCAACGCTCAGGTAGGTAGGAATCGATGCCAATTTTATGGAGGTTGAAAGGATTCTTTCAATATAACAAAGGGAAGCGTAACAAAGAAGACGTTCGCTGTGCGAAGCCGTTATCAGACGACAAATACCAAATAAAAAAGATGGCAAAGAGCACACCTAGGGGCCCGTGAGTCATGTCCCTACTACATTGGCCATCAATTGGCGCTAGAGGGGATTGCACAGCAGGGATCACAGAATGAGAAAACATTCACTACCGGAAAAAGATTTGTGAATCGGCTGTAAAACAATTTATACAACGATGAGCAGCTGTGGATAAGTTATGCGGGGAGGAGTCGCTGCGCAAAGACTAAAAACCTGGAGGGAATGTTGACCAAAGTGCTCTTCAAGGCGCTACAAGGCCCAACCAAACGACATACAAACAGGACTGTTTAACCTACTTGAAAGCATATTTTCTCAGAAGTGTTGTTGGATTGTCGGACTCCTTTTTTAGTTCTTTTGCAATTTCTCGGCCATCTCTAACACTAACCGAAGCATAATAAAGTTTTGGATGGAATTTTTGCCCAGATCTCTGAAAAAATTTTTCCTTAACTTTCTCTCTTTCTCTAATTACAGCCAAAGGTCTCTCTTTTTCAGTTATGGGAGTGGCATACAGTTCCTCGTGACTATGATGCCGACGAAGCGGAAGGGGGCTAACTGCGTAATACGAAACATCGGAGACTTTTGGCAATGAGATCTGAACAGGTTGTGGACTCCTTTCATGGTGAGACAGACCTTGAAATCCTTCTCTTGACTATTGTTGTTGTTGTCGTCTTCCTTCAACTTCTGAGGCTGTAAAATCCGGATTAAAACGAAGAAAGATACCAAAATAAAAAAATAGTTTTGTTATTGTTTTGATCAAGAATTAGCTAGCTTGCCGTTCGTTCGGCTTGTTCATGGTGTAATCAAGATGCGTTCAGCTTGTACCGGATCCCCGAGGCTGAACACAACCACGCCTCTTTCCCTGTGATATAAGCAGAAGCAACTCTATAAAGCTCTTGCTAAAATGTCAAAGACCATTCTCCTTCTTTTTCTAATCATTTCTGTCGTTTTCTCCAAAGAGTATGTTTCCCTGGTTTCTTTATGACTACCCAATAATTACAGATCATTCAATTTTGAGGAGATCAAAAACAGTGGAAAATATGTGATTCATCGAACAGAAGAGAAGAGTAGTGGGGGATCTATTGCCACCCTGAGTGGTAGAGGACCACCTCCTCTTGCACTCTTCCCCTTACCGGGAATATTCTGGTCTCCTCCTAGTTTCATCAATGGAAATAACAATACAATCTCAACCTTTACTTCTGGATCAGCTTTGTGAATATTTAATCCTTTTTAAATTTATTGTTAATCTATTTCTATTCTTAATAAAAATGTGTCTACTTTAAGCATTTCATTGATCATCTTTCGACTGATTACGACTGACTGTAGTTTGCAGGTAGACGGTCTCGTGCAACATTACAACAAACTAAAATTAATTCAAGATGGTTACTCTAGATTATACAAAGAACGAGTTTCAAGATTAATGAAAACTGATTGATGGCTATGTGAACTATGCTTTTAGTTTTGAAGTTGATTAAAAACTAGTCTGAACCAAATAAGTACAAAATCAAAAAAAATGAAGAGTGAAGTCTGATCAAAGTCCTCAAACTCAGAGTCTTGGTCTGTATAGTCTCTTTAAGGAACTGCTGTTAGAATGATGTGATGCTTTTTATTGTTTCTTTTGGCAACTTGTCATCAAGATGGGATCATCAATTACTGAGAATGGAACTGATCTTTCGTTCTTGTCTAGCGATAGGAGCAATGTAGCTTCTCAAAGTGTCTAGCTAAAAATCTAAAGTCGCTAGGTCATTCTGGTTGGATCCACTTGTTCGCCGTGGCACTTGGAAGAGCAAAAAGTGACTCCGGTCGTAAGTGATGTTGGATGCCATTCCCAAAGGCCGTCTCCAACTCTTGACGAAGGACGCAGACGCGACACCAAAAGACCACTCAACCAGTTTTGGAAGGGTCAGCGCGAATCAGTCAAGAAACACAGCTATAAAAGATCTGGGAATACGCACTACGGACACTTCCGCAGACAAAATGAAGTTCTTAGTTCTCCTTTTGGCCTTATTCGCCGTTGCTGTGTAAGTCTGACTTTAAATTATGTCTTATTCCTATAATTGTTTAGAGCTCTTCCTCGTGTTAAAAGACAACGAGTGATTGAGAAGACTATCATCACTCAAGGCCGTCCTGGATTCGGAGGTGGATTTGGAGGTGGACCCGGATTTGGAGGACCTGGCTATGGACCTAACCGTGGCGGCTTCGGTGGACCCGGATATGGACCAGGAGGACGTGGAGGATTCGGAGGTGGGCCTGGATTTGGAGGTGGACCTGGATTTGGAGGTGGACCTGGATTCGGTCAGTTTTATCTTTCCTATCCTTCAAAATACCTTTAATTTCTAGGCCGTGGAGGAGAGACTATCGTTAAGACTACCGTAATCCGTAATGGTAAATAAATATAATAAAATTGCAAACCACACGATCTTTCAATAAATATATTTCAAATAAGAATTTGTCTTTTTCTTCTTAAGAGCTAATTACTTTGAACAGAGAGCGCTTAACGATTGCGCCGAAAGTCCTTGACGCTTGTAGATCAGGTTGCAGTGGGCAAGAACTTTATGCAGAACAAAAATAGAATAGCTCTTTAATGTGATGCCTAACATCTAGATAAAATACCATATCGGGTTACGAGAATAAGTTTAAAGGAGAAACCAGCCAATTAGGGATATTCTATCTTCAGTAAAGTGATCAACATTCTTCCAAATTTTAAAATGAGTTTGTTATACGCATTATTTTTCACATCAATCAGGAAGTATACTGATCAACGATTAGACACAATACTAGAGAAAAACATGGGCACAAATAAAGTTCTCTCACTATCTTTGCCTTAGACAGAGTTTTAAGAATGATGGAGGCGATTATCCTTAGATCTCAAAAATCGTCTCTGTACTTAGGTCAATTTTCGGCCTACGTCTCACTTTAGCTTGATTAATGTGTTCTTGGAAAAACGTTTGATCTTGATCTTTCATTGAATCAAAACATTCGGCTAACTCTGACCTTTTTAGAGCCATTTATCTATTTTTGGATGCCGTCGCAACTGACTAAGAGTTCAAAGCAGCTGATGGGCCTCATCTAAGTGTCCTTTGTTAACTGAAACCTGCGTAGATTCAGCCAACTCTCTGTCGTCAGTGTAAGAACTGACCGCGGAAGATGGCCCCTATAAAACCCGCGCCGAAGCGAGACTGACACAACGGCTACCATGAAAATCGTCACAGTTCTTCTCCTCGCCATTATGGCTATTCTTTCAGTCTCGTGAGTCCACTTTTATTCCAACTTTATGATTTATGATTTTAGCGCAGCCCCTCAATTTTATCCAGGATATGGTGGACGTGGTTTCTACGGTGGTGGCCCCGGTTACGGGCCTGGCTATGGCCGTGGATATGGACCCGGATTTGGACGTGGACCGCCAACTATTATTGAAAAGACTGTCATCTATAGAGGCAAATAAATGGTCCAAATAAATAAATATATATATATATTCAATCTATTGCCTTGTCTTACCTTGGGCATGAGAGGCGGTCGTGGGGCTAGTCTTGTATTGGCTGATAATGAAGCGACTATAATCATCGAAATGTGCTTATTATTCCCACGCAAACCTACATTTTACCTTATTTTCAAGGTAAATATTATGTTCAAATGTTCTCTTTGGCTTTTCTGGTGGAATATTGGCTGATTGTCTGAAAAAAAGTTGTGTAATTTCATGAAAAACATTCCTTACCTTATTGGAACAGGAACTTCGGAAAGGGGTCGTTGTTTTCGAGAGGAATTGGCGTTCTGAAAATGGCAGTTTTCCATCGTATCGAATGGATTTGCATTCATTTGAAACCGTCAAACTGTTGAATCTATTATGACTAACTCGTTTATGTTAGTCATAAACAGAAAAGGTTACCAACTTTAGAAACGACAATACTGCCAGAAGCTCCAAGAGTTTCGAAATAGCTTTTACGTTCTTTTACAGAAGGGACCCGTTCCTGAGACATCTCTTGCCTAAAGTTGTTTATTAAAACAATAGTGAGAGGAAGAAAAAGAGCGCTGCTTCCGATGAAGATTGCATCGGAACCTCGGACAGATGAATAGATAGCGCTAGGAGAATCTAATATGGGATATGGAAATTAGATGGACAAGGCGTGGAACACAGGTGGGAATGGACTGTTTGAACAGTTGAGAAGTGATTAATCCGAACGCTACGAATCAATAGCCACTGTCAACAGCGTTGAAGATAATTACCGGCTACTGCTAAAGTCAATCTGGATCGAGACTTTTTCGTCGGGTCGCTTGGTAGTCGACTGGTTTCTAAGGGCAGAGAGAAACGGCGACTAAAACTTATGGGAGAGCGCATTTTATGGGATTGTTACAGAGTTTGACGAGAATGGGTTGTAATTACAGTTGAGGAGGGGAATGGCTTTTGAGGAAAGCTGGAAAAGAAACAAGTTTTCAAGGCGGTAAGTGAGACGAGCATCTAAAGAGGTCAATCTGCGAACGCCCCCGTCTGATTTGCATAGAGACCAAATCCGCTACTCCACATCATAAGAAAGAAACCGGAGTGTAAATTACATGTTACTTTGTTTGAGGAATGGGGTAGGCAAAAAGACCAGCACGCTCTGGGTGCAATTACAGGATGAACCTCCGTCTTGTTGTTGAAACAAAATGGCGGACTTCGCGAAAGTGCGCTGCTTTTTGAGAGAAATTTCTGCATGGTCGAGCGATGAGAAAAGTGATTTGTCCTACCTTCAATTATATATTTTGTGCCGGTTGTTTGGATATAAAACGAGCGAAGATCTGGAGGATAGACTGGAATAAGCTGACGATTTTCTTAATGGTAGCGCAGTGAAACAAAATGGATAACGACCTAATGCTTTTAGACAGAATGAAAGATTGACAAAACACATGTTGGGATGGAGCAAAAATGGCCGCCGCTGACGGTCTGACCACCCACCGGTCTCAATTGGCAATAGAGGTGCTGCAATTAGCGATCCGACAACGATCGCCGAATCGGAAACATTGACTAGTAAACAAAGAAAATTTTCCAGCTATTGGAACTTTCTCATTTTGCATTATTCCTTCTCGCGATCCCCAGACTGACTCAGAAAAACTGCCAATTGTTCCCCGCGTTCTCATTCCAGGAAATTGTTAATCGTTAGGCAAGATAATGCCAGCTCCTGGAAAGCTGTTTTTCTCTTTATGATCAAGCGTCACACTTGACGATCGAGCTCAAGTTTAGTAGTTAAACCCGATTCCAAAGTATAGCTTTAGATATCAGCGATTAGATTCTACGTGGTCGGCTGTCGTTTAGCCCTATTTTCCAGTAATACCTGCCTTCTACGTAACAAGCCGCCTTGGTAAGGAGGATTTACGTCTTACCAGGAGTTTCATTTGGTATATAATATGCGAGTAGACACACCACGCGCTCTTTGCTGCCTTATAATAATAAAGTATCTTTGCTTTTCTAGCTTGATTTGGAGACCAGCTTTCCCCAAATTAAATGTAAAACTAACCTGTTACTCCCAATTAGCGTGATTCGAATTAGCTCCAACGCAATGCATTTGCTTGCGAAAATTTCGGAGTATTGTTCTTATATGTGTATACACCGAAGCGACTTAGACTGCTTAGTACATTCTTGTAAAAACACGATTAACCCTAATCATTTCACATTTTCACTCGAAAGAAACATTCTCAAGGATTAATTCATTTGCTTACGTAGGAAAGAAGCCACGCTAATTTTTTTTTTTGGGATAATCTGGAGAGCGTTAAGATTTCGGACGTTATAGGCAAGGACAAGAAGACATTGCAATGATTTTCTTGCGTTAACTAGCTGTCATTCAACGGGATGTGAGAACGTCGGTCAGACGGAAATTGGAAACGAATCAATCTTAATTGTTTTCTTTTTTTCATTTCTAATTTCATGTGTATGTTTCAGAAAAGAATGACTCTCACAATGACGATGGGACTGATGAATCACATCTCCGTAAAGAGAATGAAAGTAAGACAAACTTTATAAAGTTTTTCGGAAATGCTGGCCAAGATTAGCTCAAATGTCCCCCCATAATCCCCAGCCAATCGACAAATCTTCTTCCGAATGCTCACGAAGAGTGTGCTTTCAAATTCTTTTGTTCATGCTGACCGATCCCTTCTTTTAAATATTTCACATTTGGCGCGCGCCTCACCAACTTTTTCACGAACAGCAAAGCCCTCAATCACTTGGTTGAAGTGACTTCCGGATGCCATGGAGTTAGTTCCCTAGAGGGAATAATACCCTCAAGATTGTAGTTTGGTTTTGATAAACGTTCAGCCCCTCATTACTGGTCATTCCATAAAAGGTTCAGGAAGTGGCTCTTCGCCCATTCATGCGCTAACCCTGACAATTGTGGCTACAATTAGGTTTTTCCAACCACACAAAATCCGATAATTCTCTCAAGCGTTACAGGAAGAGATGATTCCACACCACTTCAACAATCGCACCCTGTCCTTCTATTTGAACTCGGCGAGTCTAGCACGGGTGAGTTTCCGGTCTTTTCTGAAACTTTTATGAGGTAACCTGAAACATCGAGATGCACAGTTGCCCCATTG
This sequence comes from Oscheius sp. JU1382, assembly GCA_932521405.1. NCBI lineage: Eukaryota > Metazoa > Nematoda > Chromadorea > Rhabditida > Rhabditidae > Oscheius > Oscheius sp. JU1382. The sequence goes on from OW051480.1 coordinate 3,008,367, forward strand.
CAAATCCATTTTTCGTCATAAAGCCACACATTGCCGCTATTTTGCGTGAGAAATTTTATCCTTCCCTCTTGACAAAGGCGCTTTGCAGTCGTGTGAACGTTCTGTATTGACAACTATGCCATCAGCTGCCGCTGTTTGACATTCCCTCTTTTGCCAAGTCGATACCAGAAACTGCGCATTTTAACAACTCACGACTCTAATTTTTATTTTATAACAAAATTATTGGGCTCATTTTTATATTAATGATTCCATTCCAGCCATACAGCTTCATGGAGCATGCTCCTGGATACGATTTCTATCTATTGGGAGGACTCTTTGCTGTTTTCCTTTTCTTGCTGTTGATTCTTATTTTCATTCGGTAAGAAAGTTTAATTAAAAAAATAATCTAAATCATTCTAGATGCTCCATTGTCCACTTGCCGACTCTATTGGGGTATAGTGAGCAAGACGTTTCGAGAAGTTCAACCGCTGTCTCAATCTATTCATTTGATCCCAAGGTTGATTCATTATGCGACTTCTAAAAACAAGCTGATCTTTAGACTGATGAAGCACAACTGCTTGCCTATGCGAACAAAGCCTATTGCCATCAAGATTTTCAACCGAGTGCTGTATAAGAAACTTTATTTACACAAATACAAACGGGTTTCAATTCCAATTAAAATAAAATGTAGGCTTTGCCTTAAAAATACGAAAAGAAATGTATAAAAAAGATCAAATTCCAACCGGTGTACTCCAGAATACTTCACTTCTTGTGAGATCTTGAAGAAGACTGCTGTTGAGCTTCCATCTCAGCAGCAGTTAGGAGCTCTTCTTTAATTTCTTTATCAGCAATATCTCTTGCCATTTGTTTTTCTCGCTGTTTCTTTTTTATATAGTAAGTCTTCTTTGGAGCAGCAAAGTTCAATGTCTGCTTCTGGGACATTTTGGCAGCAGCGACTGAGGCGGCCTTTCTTGCTGGAACAAGAGCTGATACTATTGGTATATCGGCTTCTATCTTCACTTTGTCTAAATTTACTTGATTCCTTGTAGCTTTTGAAGTTGACGGTCTATCAGCCTGCGCAGCCTCGTCTAGATCGATGGGTTCTTCTTTTATCTTCTTGAGAAGTTCTCTTCCTTTCTTCACTTCTGCTTCGGCTTCTTTTTTTGCCTTCTCTCTTGCTTTAGCTTTCTCGATTTCCTTCTTGGACATGTATTTCCCTTTGGGCTTCCATGTTTCATCTTTGTAATAGGGATCTTCACGTTTGGGCTTGTCTTGCTCATCGTCTTCAATTATGTCATTTTTTCTCTCTTCATCCCTTCTTTTTTCTATTTCCTTCCATTCCTTCCACTTTTTGAAGTTGTCTTCTCTCCTGAACTTGGGCTTCTCGATGGACTTCTTAGGAGATTCTTCCTTCTTCACCAGTTCTCCAGTTTTCTTTATTTCCTCTTGTCTGGCTTTTTCTTCTTCTTTTCTGAGTTTCTCAATCTCTTTGGCCTTTTCTGTTTCCTTCTTGCGTTGCTCCTTTTCTTCCTTCTCTCTGAGTTTCTCCTTGGCCTTTTCTTCTCTCTCCTTGGCCTTCTCTTCTCTTTCTTTGGCCTTTTGCTCCTTCTCTCTAGCTCTCTCCTTAGCTTTCTCTTCCATCTCCCTAGCTTTTTCTACTTTTGCTTTTGCCTTTGCTTCTCTCTCCCTTTCTTGCTTCTCCTTCGCTTTAGCTTTCTCTTCTTCTTTTCTAAGTTTTTCTTTGGCCTTTTCTTCTTCCTTTCTAAGTTTTTCCATGGCTTTTTTTTCCTCCCTTTTCAGTTTTTCTTTAGCCTTCTCTTCTTCCTTTCTTAGCTTCTCCATTTCCTTCTCTTCATTCTTTTTGAGCCTCTCCTTTTCTTTGGCTTCCTCTTCCTTACTAAGTCTTTCCATCTCCTTTGTTTTTTCGTCTTTCTCTCCGAGCTTCTCCTTAGCCTTCTCTTCCAGCTCTTTGAGTCTCTCCTTCTCCATTAATTTCTCTTCTTCTTTTTTGAGTTTCTCCTTCTCTTCTTTCTCATTTTCCTTAGTCTTTTCTAGTTTTTCTTTAATTTTATCTTCTTTATCCTTTGCTTGCTTCTCCTTTTGCTTGGCAATTTTCTCCATCTCGAGCTTCACTTCAGCTTTCATTTCATCTTTCTTGGACTTCTCTTCCTTCATTGCCTCTTCTACAACTTTCTTGGATTTCTCTTTTTTAAGATTTTGTATTGGCATTAGGCTTTCATCTTCCTTGAACTTTTCATCAGTATCATGTCTTGCTTGATCGTTTTTAGACTTCTTGTATTTCTTGGTCATCTCCTTCAGCATATGTTTCTCTTCTTTTTCGACTGTTTCACCCAGCTTAATCTTCTTTTCTTTGACATGCATATTATCTATATAAGCGTTGTCGAACTCCTCCTGTTTTCGCTTCTCTGTTCTTCTATTGATCTCAGGCTGCACTGCCGTGTCAATGTATTCCTTTATAGGTTTTTCAATCTTGCTAGTACTAGCTTCCAACAATTTAGATTGTTCTGCTTTGGCAACCATCGTCATCAGATCAACCGTGCTGTTTTTGCCAAGCGCCGTCTCCATTGTAGACGTTTCAACTGTATCAGTTGCCATTCCCAACTTAGATTTCTTGTCCTTGCCAGTCGTCTTCTCCAATTTAGATTTATCTCCTTGTTCAGTCATTTCTTTTTCTAGATCCAATTTTTTTTTCTTAGGTATAGGCTCATACTCTTCTTCTGGCTTCTCTTCGGTCGCTTTTTCCTCCTTAGATCCTTCGCTGACAATAGAAGTCTCCATTTCTTTGCAAGTCTTTTTAGTAGATTTCTTTGCTTTTATAATTGGCTTGACTTCTTCCTGAGATTCCTCAGTTCCAACAAGATTCTTTGTTGGTTCCGTCTCTCCTGGTGCTTCCTTTCTTAGTATGATTTCTTCAGTAGTGGCTTCCTCAGTAGCGGCCTTTTCAGAAACAATTTGAACAAGAGTAGTATTTCCTGGGATGACCTTTCCAGCAATGATTTTCTCAGCTGCGGCGGTTGTTCTATTAACGGAGCTTCCAAGAATAGTAGTTTCAGCTACGGCTTCTGCAGCTACTGTCGTTGTGGCTGCTAACATCTTTCCAGGAAGTATTTCTCCAGAAACGGTTTCTCCAACAGCTGTCTGACCAACGGTGATCTTTTCAATGAGAGTCTTCTCAGCAGTAGTCTGTTCACCAACAATTTTCTCAGCTTTTCCAGCAGCAGCCTTTCCAGCAATGGTCTTTTTAGCAGCGCTCTTTCCAGCAGCAGTCTTTCCAACAATAGTCTGTTCAGCGACGACTTTGTCAGTAACAGTTTGTTCACTAACTGTCTGTTCAGTGGGAGTCTTTCCAGAGATAGACGTTTCAGCAGCAGTCTGTCCATTAACAGATTGTCCAGCGACAGTAGTCTGTTCAGTGACAGTCTTTCCATCAACAGTTTGTCCAACGGTGGTCTTTCCAGAGATAGACTTTTTAAGATTAGTTTGTCCAGTGATGGTCTTCTTAGCAACAACCTGCTCAATCTTTCTACCGGCAGTCTTTTCGGAGATAGTTTTTGCACCAAGAGTTTGTTCATCAATGGCTTTTTTAGAGCTAGACTTTATAGCAGCAGCCTGTCCACCAACAGTTTGTCCAGAAACAATCTTTCCAGCGACCGCTTGTTCTCCAACAGTTTGCTCAATTTTTCCACCAGCGTCCTTTCCAGAAACCGTCTTTCCACCAGTAATCGTTTTTCCAGTAACACTCTTGTCAGTAGCAGTTTGTCCAACGACGGCCTTTCCAGAGATCTTTTTTCCACTAACAGTCTGTCCAGCTGTGATCTTTCCAGAAATAGGTTTTTCAGCAGCAGGCTGTTCAGTGAGAGCCTTTACAAGAACATCAAGTTCACCAACAGTTGGTTCAACAGTGACCTTTCCGAAGGTAGTCTTTTCGCCAATAATCGTTTGAGCAGTAACCTTTCCATCAACAGTTTGGGCAGGAGCAGTCTCTCCATCAGCAGATTTCTCAACGGAGACCTGTCCAGAGATATTTGGTTCAGCAACAGTCTCCACAGCGACGGTTTTTTTAGATGCTAGCTTTTCTGCCTTTTTTAATAATTCGGCTCTTCTTCTAGGAAAATATTCAATTATAATTTTAGTTCCTAATTCTGTTCTGAATTTCTTTTTCTTCTTCTTTAGAACAGATACGGTTGATCGAAGCTGTCCATTATTAGCTCCATTTTGAATATTGGGTGTTGCTGCCAAATCAACCATTTCCACCTCATCAACTGCGCCTTCAATAGATTTAGAAGCTTCCACAAGCGAAGTTCCTTCGGCTTGCTGTTCGGAATCGGCTTCCTTATTTGTTTGGATTGGAGTCCCATCGGGTTCAAGACCTCTTTTCCTGTTTCTTCTTTCCTTTAGCCTCTGAGATGCCTGTAAAATATAACTCCATGTCCTTGTCTTGATATGAGTTCTTGGTTCAAAGCTGATTATTTTGCGAACAGCAATTGGCTTTTTGAAAGAAACTGATTTCTTCACGGAAGCTTTAGTTGATACTTCGTCTGCTTGTTTCTTCTTCAAAATGGAACAGACAGGCTTCTTTACAACGGTGATTTTTGGTTTCACCTTTTGGAGTTCAGAGGCTTTCACTTTCTTGACTTCAGAGAGTTTCACTTTTTTGACTTTAGTGAGTTTCACTTTCTTGGCTTCGGAGGGTACAGACTCTCTCCTTTTGTGACGCATAATTATGCCTTTTTTCTTGAGTTCCAGTCTCAGTTTTTCCTGCTTCTTTAACTCCTCTAATTCTTTCAATAGCTGCTTCCGTCTATCCATAATTTTGACCGATTTCTCAGCAAGTTTATTTAGAAAAACAGGTTGGCTAAACTCTGTTCCTTCTTGCTTTTTAATAGTGAGATCATTAACGCTTTCTTCTGCAATCTTTCCTTGATTCTCTGACACATTAGGCACCGGCTCTTCAACCTGTTCAAGTTCTTCCGGAGGACTTATTGCCTCCGTTTTAATTGGGATGTTTGTAGTGTAGCTGGTGTATGTAGTGGACACAGACGAAGGCTTCTCCTTTTCAGGACTTTCTGGCTCAGTTTTGATTTCTGTCTTAATTCTTGTATTGTAGTAGCTTGTAGAAGAAGCTTTCTGAGGAATATCTTGTATAATCTCAGTTTTGAGTGAGTTTCTTGAAGATCGAGTTCCAGTAACTTTTTGAGGAATGTCTGGCTCTGTCTTGATCTCTGCCTTGATAGCCTTATTGTAAGCAGCAGTCTTTGAGCGCGTTGAAAAGACCCTTTGCTCCTGCTCTTCATAAGGGTCAGTAAAGATTTCGAACTTAACATTTACAGGCTCCGTGATTGGATCAACAGCCACAGCTTGCACTGGGTCATCCAGTAAAATTGAATCATCAAAGACGTTTTCAACATCTTCAGGATAATTAGGCGACAAACATTGTTGAGGAGACTCAGCAAGATCCTGCTCATATTCCTGTCTAATGTCGTGGTCGAGGATAATGTTTTGAGCTAATTCCACATCATTCTCGATTTCTGTCTTTGTCAACTTGTTAACCATCAATGGATATTTTAAGAGCCGTCGATACGAATCCAGTCGAACATAATTGGGCTTGAATCTTTTTACAATCTTCCCTGCTTTTAGTGCCCTATTTCTGTTAAAAATTTTCCCTATAAATAAAATTATAATAAATTGCAACAAAAAAACCCACATCGAGCAGCTGCTAGTTGCTTCTTATGGAATGTCACAACATTTATATTAGTTTTCTGCCTTTGAAGTTCTTTCTCAGCTTGTTTGATCTAGAAAATAAATGAGAAGCAAGGGAGTAAACTTACTTCGGCTTGAGCTTCATGATCTCTGTATTTGGTCTCAAGAAAAGAGATGTTAGCATTTTGAACTCGCTGAAGACTTGCAGCCTTAATAGTAAGTGCTTTGTTTATAGCCTAAAAATTATATATTTTTTAAATACATTCTTACGTCGGTCTTTTCATCGCGAGCTCTTTCAAAAACGGATGCTTTATCTCTGAAGTCTGAATCAGTTCCATTATTAATCGCTTCACGTTTCTTTTTTATCTGGAATAATAAATATTAAAAATGAATTTAAAAGGTATCTACAGCATCAAACGTTTTAAAAAGACTTACTGCATTCAGCTTGGTTTTTCTCAGTAAACCAATAGAGCTTTTGAATTCGCTCTCTATCACACAAAGCTGTCGAAGTGTCGCCATCCTTAAAAGTTTACTGGTAAGATTAAAATATTTCGATTAGTCTTTTGACGGAACTACTAAACCTTTGGGGGCCATGCCCTCAAATTGAGCCACTTTCTTTCACTTTTGAGTTGCATAACAGTTTTTGCTTGGAATTTTAACTTTCGCCACAGTGACTCGATATTTTGAGTGTGGGCTCCAGTTTGCGGATTCATAAAATTGAATTTATGATTTACAGTCAAATGTCTAAATAAGTTGGACGAGAGAAGCGACGATTTCTAACAATCCGAAATCACAGTTGTCCCAGGTCTAATATTATCAGGATTTTTGGTCAACCAACCAGCAGTGTCACAGGAGTTGTTCCCGCCCCGTGCTGGTGGTATCCCTTCTGAAAACTGCGTGCTCTAACTGTGCCTTGTGTCATAACCTACTGATTTTAGGCTTGGGTTCCAGCCCACTGGAGAGAGAATAAAATGACGATGACTGGCAAAGAGAAGAGTTCCCCGGGACTCCAGCCGTCTGCTGCAACCCCCGTATCTCTAGTTAATATATATGGTACCCTAGTCGAAATGTGATCGGAACAGCAAAGCCTCTAACCTTGTCTTACTGTTATAATAAAGAGTTATGAGAGAGTCGTTCCATTGACCCTAAGCTTCTTTCTCTCTTCTGCATCCTTATTCTTGGAATAAAGTGGTTAACCAAAAATCTTAACTGTATGTTGCAAAACTAAAGCAAATAGGGTCGGGGCCTCTTCGTGCTACAACTTGTAAAAAACATCGATCCGATCTACTCTCAATCTCTCCAAGTAGCCAACAATAACGACAAACCCGGTCTCTGTGATACTTCGCCTAGAGCACGCAGGTTTCGCCAATTTCTACAGTTACGCCGGGCTCACTGATTGATGGTTGATTGTGTCTATAATATTTTTTTACTAATAAGAAACTAGCTAGAAATATGTCGAGATAAACTAGAAAGAAACATAAAATAACCTTATAGCCCTTTTTCGGCTTTGTTTGGCCAGTTGGCCTTATTCTACAAGAACGACGATGACTAATCTCGCCCTAATTGCATGACTTTACTACAGGAATTACAGCCAACATTATTTGAGCTGCGCTAAAGCCAAGCGTCAAAATTTGCAGGTTTTATTTTACTTTTCTTAAAATATCTCGCAAGAGCAAATCACACAACTCTTGTGAACGCAAGACAGCGCCACTTATTCTCCAATTAGTGGGTTTGTCATGAAACAGAAAGAAAAATGTCTAAAAATTTTTTTAAAAACATGATTTTAAAAAAATAAAAAATTTTTGTCTTCGAGGGGGATTGAACCCTTGACTCTCTGGGCTATATTCGCGCAAAACAATATGAGGGCATGGCCTGGGGCCTCAAAGGTTTAGTAGTTCCTTTTGACATTACTTGGCTTTTAATTTTATTTTTATCCAGCCACCCGTCTTCAAAAATTTGCTTAAAAACTCCTTTGGTACATTCGATTTTTTGGAAAACATACATTTTTTTCTCGTATTCCTGCTTACTCATAGGCGGAAATTTTGAATAGTCGATATTTGGATCGGGTTCGCAATTGATTTCTTGCACTTGCACTTCAAAGTTTTTTTCCTTTTTCTGAGCCGCAAGTAATTTGGCCTGAGTGGCCCTTGTCACGGCACCATGTTTCCCACGTTTGGGCGGCATGCTGAAAAACAAATTTTTAAAAGAAGTACAAATAAAAAAAGAAGAAAAAAGAAAAAGTAAGAGAGATAGAAAGAGAGGAGCGTGGTGTAAACAAGGGCGCAGGACGAACGTTCACTGCCACGCAACCGACTACAGTATGCAAAAATTTGCCCTGACATTAAATGTGGAAATAAATTTGTTTTAAAAATGATTAATTAATATTATTTTGAATTTTAGAACGTATATAAAAAATTTTATTCATTGGGACGGGTTTAAACTAGTCAATGAATTCTGAATTACATATGTATTATATCGGAATTTTGCTGAACATTTTGTTAAAATAAAAAATAGAACAATAAAACAATATTTCGCATAATGGATGTCGCCATTTAACAGCATTAATTACAAAATTGATAGATAGCTTGTTATTTGTTTTTTTACTTCTGTCTCTTGTAGAATATGCTCATTATGATCAAGAGTCGGAAACATAAGAAAACTAATTTCAGTCAAGCTGTCTTTAACCGTAGATTATAAAATTGTTTATAAAGTAAGTCGAAATAAATTGGATTCTAATTCTAAGAAAATTAGTCGATTTTCTATGTAATTTTGAGCGTATGCTTGACCAAGATTAAATCCAGCAAACAATTCTGTAATTTGAAGATTAAAGTTGATAATAAAGCTCAAGTGCACGGAATATATTCGTAAATATCAGCTGGCTCAATATAGTCACTCAGGCTTCGAAGGCTACATTTTCCAAGGAGAGAATCGAGCTCTCAAAACTGAAATGTAAATGACTGTATTATACTAGTTTTCATGGTTTTCGAAAGAACTTCTGGAAAAAGTATCTTCTCTGAAAAGGAAGTGGAATCGACTCTTAGCTGATGCCATAAAGACATGTGGAGGCGGCCTTCTTCATGCTCTTTTTTGTGCATTTGTGTCAGTATGAGACAATTTTGTCATTTCTTTTATAGCCGAGGGCTTGTCAATTGCGAGATGTGTCTAGCACTTCCAACCCTGATGTCTCCCAAATGGGTAAAGACCACTTTACCAATTCTAATTATCTGCCTTTTGCATTTCGCTCTGCATGAAGATATATCTTCTCCTAATTGCACACTTGTAGTCTCCGCTTGTCTATTGCAGAAAAAGAACGCCTCTAAAGGAACTTCTATCATTCGAAAGTTCCGTCCTTTTTCAAGCTGTTTACATGACTGAGAGTCCTTTAGTAATGCTAATGAATATTGCAATAGATATGTCCATTCTTAGAAAAAGAAATGATCCTTCTTCAGGGAATACAATCAGTAAAGTGTTTGCGTCCAAGCTAAATGGCACAAGGAAGAGAATTACTTTGAGAACATTACCCCATGAGAACTTAATGAACTGTCTTCCGCAGCCGTCTCTCAATTGAACCTCCGCTAAACACAACGACTAGAATAGTTCCTTTCTGTTAAGCCCTGTTAGGAAATTAACCACATTCTTTACTCTATAAGAAAGCTTTTCAACTCCCTCATTCTATAGTTCCAATCCTTCAAAACAAATCATATAATGGTCGACACAATGAAGGTACTTTTCAGTCAGACAAACAAATGATGGTCTGTGAGGCCATACCAAACTAGCCAATCACTTCCTGAAAAGCAAAAATTTTAACGTAAACAAAGTGATTCCTTACTACCAAGCAGGCGATCTTTAATTCAGACCAAAGTTGCCTCTCACGCTCTGCATATTCTTAGATATTACACCTCTGAGGAGTCTCGTCTCTCTCTTTCTTCAAGTATCTTCCCAGATATCCAATTGTTCTTCTCTTGATTAATATTCCAAGAATTATTTGTCACCCTCCCATCATTTGTCTTTTCTGCTTTAAATTGTTCCACCATCTGATCAAAAATCAAAAACTTCCCACTTAGAAGCGTCGCGAATGTTTTTGTCGGGAGAAACCCATCTTCCTCTAGGATTTTTACGCCAAAAGCAACGTCAGAGTCTCAGTTCTAATTAATGCGCTTGCCGTAATCTTGCAATTTCCGTTGCCCTGCTTTTCTGTCTTAAGTTAACCCCACCCTATAAGACCTACCAATTAGAGTCAAGAAGCGCCTTAATCTGACGGAAGCGATCATTGCTACGTTTCGGTGCAATTTTCTAAGAAGCTCCACCTCCTCCCAATGAATCGGAAGTCAGTGTACTTGGTTGTAGTCGTCTCTCTCTCTCCTCTCTCAACCAAGTGTTCGCTATGCACTTGAGCAAAGCCTTTGTATAATTGCGACTCGAGCTGGTAATATGCACGGATATCCGTATAAATCTAGCGACGTTTCTCTCCAGATTTCCCCACAAAGTTGTCATCATGTCACAAATTTTGAGCGAATCCCCTCAGAAGATTCTATTTATTCACCTTTGCACAAATTATCTAGCTGATCGCTTCCAACTAGGAGACGGATAAACAGGAAGCCAGCTATCATTCACGGCTGTTATTCTCGAAGATTTTATCGTTAACTATCCCTTTCCTATTAACTTTCGTCTGCCTTAACAACCGTAAATATTATTCAGTCACCACTCCATTTTCAAATAATTCACCCACTCAATCTCGAACTGCTTTCCATCTCTGCATATAGCAGATCTCATTTGTTATTCAGAAAATGGGTTTGTGTTCTTCCAAGAAGAATGACACCACCGAGTTGTCTGAGGAAGAGATCAATGCAATAAGGGAAGTATGGATCAAGTAAATCAATGCACTTTCAAAGAAATCTAAGTTTTCAGGGCTAAAAATAACAATGTTGGAAAGAAAATTCTGCAAACTTTGATTGAGAAACGTCCAAAATTTGCTGAATATTTTGGTATTTTAAGTGAATCCTTGGATATTAGAGCCTTGAATCAAAGCAAGGAATTCCATCTCCAGGTGTGCTCTCTTATTTCCTTGTTAAGAGCTAATTACTTAGGCTCATCGCATTCAAAATTTCCTGGACACCGCCGTCGGATCACTTGGTTTCTGCCCCATTTCCAGTGTCTACGATATGGCCCATAGAATCGGACAAATTCATTTCTACAGGTTATTCAGAATTAGCTCTTAGAATAAATGGTTCAGAGGAGTTAACTTTGGAGCTGATAATTGGCTTGTATTCAAGAAGGTCACTGTCGATCAAGTAACTACTGGACCAACTAGCGACACGACTGTGGTCCTAGACAGCCCTAAAGAAAATAATGAGGAAGTCGTCAAGCCGGAAACAGTGGAGGTGGTGCAAAAACTTGCTCCGGTCGACGTGAGTCTGCACCAGATAGATGCTAGTTAATCACACTTTTAAGCAGCACGAGAAGACACTTCAGGAACTGACCAATCCCTACAGCGGAGAAAACTGTCTTGCTCGTCTTGGATGGAATAAGCTTATGACAGTTATTGTTAGGGAAATGAAGAAGGGTTAGGCCCCTTCCCAGCCCAGTGGAGTAAACAAAATTATTTAGGATTCTTGGAGGAGGCAATGCGCAACTGCAAGGAGGAGGACAACAACGGACTGCTCGGTGCTTGAACTTGCTATTTGACGGTTCGCAAAGTACTTACAAGACATTGACCCCTACGGTCTTTGTGTGAAAAATCTAAACTGCTTGCAACGAAATTGAGTACTGAATCTATGTAGCAGTTTTCAGGTTTTGCTCGTAGCAAGGCTCGCAACTTTCGCTACTACTTCTCAATCCATAGCGAAGCAGACTCGACTCACGTTTAAAACGCAATTGCATTAATTATCGCTACTAATCTGCTTGCTTCCGCTTTTCTTTAAAAGATTGTATTTATTTTGCACGTGATATGATTGAATATAATTCGCCAAAGTCTTCATAACACAGAAAGAATATTTGCCCCAAAGATCATAATATAATAGTTATTTTTATTAGTAGGAGACGAAGGGAGCTGGAATCCAACCGGTCCTGAAATCTCGCCATTATGATCTTATAGTTATTTGTGTACCTTTGAGTTGCTTGATCTTGGATGAAAATCCAACCCCTGGTTCCGCTCTTGATAAGTATAACCTGGAATAAAAATATTGAAAAACTACTGTTTTCTTTATACCTTGTCTCCTCTATTTACAGTCATTTGCTCACCAGACGTAGCATTGAAGTCTTGCGTAACAGTTAGAGTCCTACCGTAATCACTTGCATTGAACATTGAAGGAACAACAAGTTCTAAAATAACTCTTTTCATGCACTAAAAATAAAATAGGAGTACGCTCAGCTGGCTTCGCAAAGTTTTGAGAAGCAGGACGATGAGCCGGTGAAACGGAAGGATTGTATTCAGATTCAACATGGTAATGAGGTCTTTCGACCGGGGGAGCAAACTAAAATTAGTAAATTTGAGCAAAACAAGACTTTCTCTCACATAGCGGTTAGGATTTTCTTGCTTCAGTGGAGCATAAAGGGGAGCATCAACAGTGCGCGGCACCATCATTGGCACATCCTGTAATTAAGTGTTGCTATTTGGAATTATGACATGCTCTTTGTTTGATGATCTCTGGCTCGCGTGTCCGAGGCACAGGAGCTGGCATAATTACAGGTCCAGTGTATTCAAATTTTTTTGGTGGTTGTTGAACAGCAGCAGGTATGATCTCGTCTCTCACAAGGGGGGGAGGTTGTTGAACTGGCATCGTATCAGCTTGAACTGCGGTGTGAACAACGTGAGTTGGTGGCATGTGCTCAAACTAAAATAAAAAACTTATCAGAGAAAATAAAGATCTTGAAGCGACATTATTTAGGCACAATACACAGAGGCATGCGTTAGACACAAAACAAATTTTTTAGAGACCTTATACTCTTGAATAGCTGCGGAACGTCTTTCATCTTGGGTTCTGAAAATGGTATAAAAACTGACTTTGTTAAATGAATACCGTCGTTCACTATGAATAAGAGTGACTCCAGGAATGTCTTCCTAAAATAATCTATTTTTGGTCTTCTCTTCAAATCTCACATTTGTAGGTCTTCGGCTGGGAATGTTATCACCCATTGACGAAACAGTACTTCTTGATGAAGAATTATCGGTGTGTTGGAAAGGCGGCTAAACGATTAACTTAATCTTTGATATGAATCTATTTTACGTTATCGTCAGTTCCGTTTTCTTTGGTTGGAGGAACTGGTTTGTGTTCCTCCTCTGTTGGGGCTTCATCCATCATACCGTTATGGACAATGGCTGATTCAATAATTTGAATTGGAGCATCGTTTGCTGGAATTGTTTCAGCAGGTTTTTCCTAATAAAACGATTAAGATAAAACGAAAAGAGTTACTTCAACTACAGGAGCAGCAGCATGGCCATTTGGAATAACTCCTCTTTCAGTTTGGATCTTTCCCATAAGATCCCAGTATCTGAAATTGATTTTAAGCACACAAATTTTTAATAATTTTGGTCTCTTTAGGGATTACTCAATAAAGCGTATTAGCAGTCGTGTTAACATGCGTAGTGAAACTTTAGTCGTTGTGCTTATTTGCAACCATTTTCAATGGCTCTTATCGCATCCATTATGAATGTTCAGTTAATCTTCACTCACTTTCCAAACCAGCGCTTATGCTTATCAAGGAAGAACTTGTAGCGTACTTCTTGCAAGCGCAAGAATTCACGAGCAGACTTGTCGTAGTAGGCAGTGAGGTCCTCATTGTTCTGAAAATTATTTAAAATTGTCAATGGTGTGTAGTGGTGGGCGGCTAGCTGCTGCTGATAAGTTTTAGTGTTCATTAGTCATATGGGCGAGGCTATTGAGGGGAATACCTATCAAAATGAATCATAAGCTGTCTAACGCTTAAAGAATTCAAGGAATGGTTCTGACTCTCAGATAACAAGTGTCTACGCAAACACATCTCGAAATTTTCACACGACTAATAAAAATTTTTTCAGATGAGCTTCAAAGATCAAACCTTTGTGTTCTTCTTTATAGCTTTTTGAATGTCCTTTTCTTCCTTCTGGTAAGCTCCAAAAGTTCCTTTCAGCTTCTCCTTTTCTTCATTGCTAAAAGAAGTGATCTTATTGACAATGGAAGTCAGCTCCTTAGTCTAAAATTTAATTACGAATAAATTTTTCTGTGAACATACACACTCCTTGTGATATTCAATATAGGACTTATAGGTTTGTAAGATGCCATGAAGCTCTTTTCCATATTCTTGAGCCTTCAAGTCAGCAGAATGAGAGCTTTTTGCCAAATTTTCCAAGGCAAGAGCATAAACCTCAGACGATTTTTCCAGAGCTGAATGCGAAATAAGTTTTTTTGAATTTCATACCTTGGTAGTTACGAAGAAGTTCAGTTCCAGCATGGGTGGCATCTTTCACAGCTAAAAAAATAAGAAATTAATTAACAGAGATAACAGCCCACCCGGTACAAAATCTTTTGTTAGCTGTTGGTAGACTTCAGACGGAATTCGTTGGGGATTGCTGATTGGTGTACTTGACGAAACAGCGGTAGAAGTGCGTTCCTCGCGAGCCATTTTTTGCTGCAACAATCGACTATTTGTCCTTAGAATGAACGGTTAAAATAAGTAGAACCGAGTGGCCGGCAGAGCAATAGAAAGCAATGTCGAAGCTGCAGATAAGGCGCAATCGACGATAAGTAACGTGGCGCCAAAAGGGCCGTATTTGGCTATCCAGGACTATCGATCAGAGACTTTGGATTAAAAAAACAGCAAAGTTCAAGATTTTGTTAAAAAAGCACCTTTTGATCTAGCTCGCAGACTCGCAGATTAGCCAGCCATTTGTGATCGTAAGCGTATGTTTGTGAAGTTGCTTTGCCAACCAACTGGCGTCTTAAAATCAAAAAAGGATAATGAGCTCATAACAATAGTATATTACAGAATGAAGGTGCTATCACAGGGTCTTGCTAAACCCCAAAGTGTGCCTAATACGTTCTTTTATCAATGGCAAACACTCAACGAGAGAGGTCGTCCAAATGCGAGGAAAACATGTTCATCTCCTGCTAAAATGACTTTGTTTCATCCAGCCATTTGTTTATTTTCTGACTGGCAATCTTCAATAAGCCTTGGAGTAAAGAAGCAATGAGAATTGCAATAGATAAAGCTGAGGCGAACGTTTGCGCCGGGGAAAGTCTAGAAAACTACGCTTTTTGAGTGCGATTGGACTATAAAGAATCGGAAATAGACTTACGAACCAAGGCATTCTTCTCCTAGTTGAAACTAGACGTCCCAGGCTTGTAAAGTTCCTCACAAACTGGAGTCAGTGTGAGCCCATAAATCTACGAACGGCAGTGTCTACTTTCCTCTATTCGACAAAACTGCATCGGCAGTGTCATTCACTAAGAAAAATGGCGAGTAGTCTGCAACGCGAATGTCAGCTGTTGATCAATCCGCGTGAAATTTTACCAAACGTCTCATAAATTTGGATTCATTTCCTTCGCACAGTCAAACTTATTTGTCTAAAGATTAATCGCTCTTTGAATTGTTCTTTGATCTCCCCACATAGCATGGCAGTATATTAAGGGCGCCCCAACTCGCTCTTATCTGCTATTTTAGAAATCTATCGATTTCTAATCACACGACCGGCAGACCGTTGCGTCTTGCCTTTTCGTATTCTGCTGTATTGTCTCATCTCCGCCCATTTAAATTCATTTCGTCTTTTCATTTCATGAGAATGCCCAACCGGCGTCTCCTCCAAACTTTCTCACAAGTTTCTTACTTCAAAAGAAATGCTGTAGAATCTAATGCTTACAAGCGCGCTCGAGCGCTAATATTAACGGTATTCAAATTTTTTATGCCAAGGTTAATTCAAATTATAGAAGGACAACGGAGTCTCTTCAACTAACAACGGAAACCAGCCATTCTATGACAACTTTGGAAGAATTCACAATTATTTGAGGATTTCTTTAACTGAAAGATGCAACCTTCGATGTAAGCTTTGAACAAATATTTTTATTTTAAATTGCAGGTACATATTGTATGCCAGAGGAAGGCGTTCCTCTTACACCAAAATCAAACCTTCTCACTGTTGATGAAATTGTCCATTTGGTCAGAGTTTTTGCCCAAAATGGTATCGATAAAGTCAGAGTTACTGGTGGAGAGCCAACTATTCGTCCAGATCTTGTTACAATCGTTGGTAAGCCCTTTTTAGGTAACATTTTTTTTTATTATTGCAGAACGAATCAAGTCTATAAACGGGATTAAAAGTTTGGGCATGACAACCAACGGAATAACGCTCCATCGTAATGTCGCCGATTTGAAGAAAGCTGGTTTGGATAAGGTATCTAAATTCCCATTCAACTGATCTCTTTATAGATAAACATCAGTCTTGATACATTAAAAGACGACAAATTCACAGAAATGACACGAAGAAAAGGACTTAAACATGTTTTGAGAAGCATTGCGGCAGCTGAAAACTTATACCATATGGTGAAGGTCTGTTTAAAACTAAATCAAATATAAAATCAAATATAGATCAATAATGTTGTGATGAGAGATAAAAACTACGTCGAAATGCTAAGCTTCATTGAATGGACAAAGAATAGAGTAAATATTTTTTTAATTTTAAGATAGGCTTCGACTCTAAGACTTTAATATTGTAGGGTGACACCATTGTTTTCAGAGATTAGACGTTCGATTTATTGAATACATGCCTTTTGGTGGAAATGCCTTCGACACGCAAAAATTTGTAAGCTATAAAGAAATGATGGAGAGAGTGAAAGCCTACTTTGGAGATGATATTGTACGGCTAGAAGATGACCCTCACGATACAACAAAAGTAATTCTTATAAGTTAGTTAAGTATCCAATTTTAGGCGTATAAAATCAAAGGCTATGAAGGGCAATTCGGTTTTATAACATCGATGTCAGAAAATTTCTGTGGAACTTGTAACAGATTGAGAATTACTGCTGATGGAAACTTGAAGGTTTAATCAAATATTTGTTGTTTTAATAATTATCCTTAGGTCTGTCTTCATGGAAACAAAGAAGTCAGTATGAGAGATATTTTACGAAGTGGGGCTTCAAATGATGAAATTACTGAAGTTATTCGTGCTGCTGTTTTTCGCAAAAAGAAACAACACGCTGGTAAGGCTTTGCTTGTTTTAATTTTACTTTTGATTTTTTTAAATTTCTCTCGAAATTTAGGTTTGGAAAATCTTCAGCATATGCCAAATCGACCAATGATTCTCATTGGAGGATGAAAGAATTGTCAAAATATCCAATTCACTTATTCCCTTTGTCGTCGTCTAGTCCATAAAATCCCAGTATCTGAAATTGATTTTGAGCACACAAATCCTAAATAATTTTGGTCTCTTTAGCTGCAGATAAGGCGCAATCGAGGATAAGTAGCGTGGTACCAAAAGGGCCGTATTTGGCTATTCAAGACTATCGATTAGGGACTTTGGATTAAAAAAACGGCAAAGTTCAAGATTTTGTAAAAAAAAAAAAAGCACCTTTTGATCTAGCTCACAGACTCGCAGATTAGCCAGCCATTTGTGATCGTAAGCGTATGTTTGTGAAGTTGCTTTGCCAACCAACTGGCGTCTTAAAATCAAAAAAGGATAATGAGCTCATAACAATAGTATATTACAGAATGAAGGTGCTATCACAGGGTCTTGCTAAACCCCAAAGTGTGCCTAATACGTTCTTTTATCAATGACAAACACTCAACGAGAGAGGTCGTCCAAATGCGAGGAAAACATGTTCATCTCCTGCTAAAATGACTTTGTTTCATCCAGCCATTTGTTTATTTTCTGACTGGCAATCTTCAATAAGCCTTGGAGTAAAGAAGCAATGAGAATTGCAATAGATAAAGCTGAGGCGAACGTTTACGCCGGGGAAAGTCTAGAAAACTACGCTTTTTGAGTGCGATTGGACTATAAAGAATCGGAAATAGACTTACGAACCAAGGCATTCTTCTCCTAGTTGAAACTAGACGTCCCAGGCTTGTAAAGATCACTTATTCCCTTTGTCATCGTCTAGTCCATAAAATCTCAGTATTTGAAATTGATTTTAAGCACACAAATTCTTAATAATTTTGGTCTCTTTAGCTGCAGATAAGGCGCAATCGAGGATAAGTAACGTGGTACCAAAAGGGTCGTATTTGGCTATCCAGGACTATCGATCGTTGTCGTCGTCTAGTCAAACAATCCGGTTTTATTCTTCAGGTAAGTATCATAATTATTCTAATTACTTTTTTAGATTCTAAAAATGCTAACCTTTTATCTCATGTTGCTTCCGATGGTTCTGCCAAACAAGTTGATGTCTCTGGAAAGCCAATAACAGAAAGAGTAGCCATTGCACAAGGATATATTAAGGTTTTTCGCTATTTGAATTGTCTTATTCAGCTTTAGCTAACTCCTTTGATTGTTCAACAGATCAAATACAACCAAACAAAAAAAGGAGATGTCCTAAATGTAGCTCGTCTTGCTGCTATCATGGGCTCCAAGCAAACATCAAGTCTCATTCCTCTCTGCCATAATATTCCCATTAGTATGGTTAGTGCTGATTTTACGCTTGACGAGGTAAAATAGTTTGATTAAAATAATTTTCATCTATATTTTAGAGTAATTGCGAGCTGAAAATAGTTTGTGCAGCTAAAACTAACGCACCAACTGGCATAGAGATGGAGGCATTGACAGCTGTTTCAGTAAGCTAATTTTTATTATTCAATTTGTTTTTTAGATTGCAGCATTGACTGTTTACGATATGTGCAAGGCTGTCTCTTCTGAGATGGTAATCCATGATATTCGACTTGTTTCAAAAACTGGAGGCAAACGTGATTATTTTAAATCGTGAAGTAGATTTTTGTAATAGGATTTGGGTAATTCTTTTTCTCATTCCATAATTCATTTACCGGGTAACTTTAAATTTAAAAAAAAAACTTTTTTTGTAACGACGCTTTATTTTTGGCTGTCCCGACAGCGTAACACAAGGAAACGCAAGCAAAATAGTCGAAGACAATTATGAACGTATTTTTCAACAGGCCAAGCTAACTGCGATACGTAGAGAGTAGATATTCTACAAAGGCCAAGAAAACCGGCCAATATGGAGCACAAAGACTCGTAAGACAGACGAAGGAAGCACGATAATCATGCAAAAACAACAAATTTTTCGAATTCGACAGCCATCGCCATACCAATCGAAGATCAAGAAAGGGGGAGGGATAAATGCTGGGGAAGAGACCGTTGGGAATCATCAATGCATTGATGGTACTCGTTTTAAGAAGACTTAGTGGGCAGCTTCAGCTTCCAGTAAGGCTTCAACGGTTATTCCCTCTTCCTTGGATTTCAAGTAGGTTTGGAAGTGTGGTGACTCCTAAAAATAAATAAAAGATTATTAGTTAGAAATTACCTTGAAGATTCGAATTTTTCTTTGAAGACCACGAGCATTTTCTCGGTAAATGTTGCGGGGATCAGCAGCCATAGCCTACAATTATTTTATACAAAATTCTCTTGTCCTTTCTTACGTTGTAGTTCTCTCCATGGGCATCAATTAGTCCAGAGCAGAATATGATATCCTTGGGGAGAAGTTTGTACAGTCGTTCACGGTTAATAGGGGTCTAAATTAAAACTTCGAAGGAGGAGTGGAAAGATAAAAAATCAGGCGGTTTACGCGCACAAAAATAAAAGTGCGCATGAGCTTAGGAACGTGAGGTTAACTTCACGAATCTATTATCAAGTCTAATTGACTATTATGAGTGCAACCAAACTGAAACAACACATCAAAGTCTTACATTGACTCGTGGTTCGATGTCTGTTGAGCTCTAAAATCGCATTAAAATGTTTGATTAATATTTCAAAAATGTCAGCGAAAAGGTCAAAATGTTAGAGACTAAAGCTATTTGGTTTTTGGCTTACATGAAGAACTTTAGAAGTGATCTAGAATAAAAGAAAGATAGATAGAGGAGAGGCAACTCACTGTAGGGCGAGAGAGGTGAAGCTGAAGAGGAAGTGGTGTGATGACATTTCTTGCTTCTACAACAGGTCGTCGTTCTGCGAGTCTTTGAAGTTGAATATCAATTTGCATTTTCTTAAATAGTTATGTTTAATCTAAAAGAACTGCTTCACATACCACGTTAGGATCCATTTCAACTCCAGGATGGGCTTGCTTCAGAGTCTTCTCGACAAGAGCTTGGACATTCTGGGCAAAACGAGTGGGGGAGACATCTTTCTGGTCAACAATGTGTTGAGAAATAATAGTTTCGATTGTTTCTAAAAAATATTTAAACTATTAAACAATAAAGAACAAATATACCTTTGTGTCCATTCTCAACATGCTCAGTGCTGGTAATCTCGTTAACTTGGATTGGAGGGCTGACACTTCCGGGATTCAAAGCGGCAACTTCAGCATCAGCATGCTTATCCATTTCTGCGATAGAGATATCAGTGATTTGAGTCTCGGTAATAGATTTAGAGTTGCGATTCTTTTTGTTCTTCTTCTTATTTTTTCCACTTTTGCCGTGAGTGGAGTCGGCTTCCTCCTTCTGTACAGTCTCGTCCTTCTGGGCAGCATTTACACCGTCAGTGTGAACCTTGGTGAAAGACTCCTATAAGAAATATTTATACTAGACTACTGGCGAGAAGTCTCTACTCACTTCGACAGAATTTTGATAATTTAACTCAGTATGGGTGGAGTATTCGGGTGCATTGGGTGCAACAACAGAAGCATCAGCAATAGATTCAGGAATAACAGCAGAAGCTGGTGCCTATACAACAAAGAATTACGGCCACGTGCATATCCAATACCTCGGTCACAACCACAGTCACAATAGTTTCATGTTCTTGTGCAACTGTCTCACTTCCATGCTCACTAATCACAAACTCAGAACGGCTTTCGCTTCGAGTCTCCAATTCCACACCCTTGTTTGTTTCAGACACTTCATTTTGGGAATTTTCACAAGTCTAAGTACACATTTCTTTGAATCCTCTCTGAACACTGTTTACCTCTCCCTCACAAGCATTAGTATCAGCAATAGGTTCGACATTCTCAGGGATAGAATGGATGCATTCAACTGGACTTTCATCAGAAGTTGATGGCTCAACAACCTTTAGAAATAACTCTTTTGAAGCAAATATTCTTTACCTCGCTCACACTCTGACTCTCATTTTCACTGGCATGATCTGAACTCTCTTCCACATTTTCTGCTGCTTTCTGTATTTACTCGATTAAAAGATTTATATTTTTCTACCTCTCTCTCAGCCTGACTTTTCTCTTTCTCAACAGCATCATATTCTGCTAGAGTATCTGCTCCGATTTCAGCAGAATCAGTGAATGATTCAACAGCATCGATGAATGTTTCTGTGAAATTCTCGTCAATTGGTGTTTGATCTGGTTGATTTTCAAATGATAGCGGAATTTCTGTAGACGGTAATTCAACGGCTGGCATTTCTTCTGATGTTTGCTCTTGAATTACTTCTGCCTTGGCAACTTCGGAAGTCGGAACTTGTTCAGAAACACTATGTATTGCTTCGCTTTCAGAATCAGCAAAAATCTCCTTTGCTTCAGTAGAGCACTGCCGCTCTACGGGAGTTTCAGCTACAGAATCTTGACCTATTTCGGTTTGATGCTCAATTACTGGAGCTGAAGCCACTTTAGTATGTTTTTCACAAGAAATTTCTTCAGCAGGAACTTCAACGCGATCAAGAGAGCTTTCTGAATGCTGAACAGCATTGCTTTCAGGCTCAACTTGCTCCTCAACAGCAACTGGTTCATCTACTTCATGGCATTGAGAATCTTGAGAAGATTTCACTCGAGACACCTCTTGAGCTGCTTCTACAGACTCTTCTTCGGAAAGAGGAATTTCTGATGCACAAATAACCTCAACTGATCGCGTTGGCTTGCAAATTCCAACAATCTCAGATGGCTCAACCTGCTCATCACAGTGTTGCTCAAATGATTGGGCTTCAGGCTGGGAGCGATCTTCTTGAAGCATCACTTGACTAATATCCTGTCGTAAAGCTTCAGCAGCCTCTTGTTGTACTGCTGTTTCTGCATTTTCTTGTCCCAGTTCAACGGGACTCTCTGAGGATGTGACCTCTTCATTTTTAAGTCCTTCTATCTTTTCATCAGAAGCAATTTCTTCTGGCTGATTTTGTTGAGAAGAAGTAACATCTGCTGTTGCTACTTCCTGTACAGTTTCAGCGTGATATGTCTCATTTAAAACATCGACGTGTTTTACAGGAATTTCAACTACATCAGTAATAGGAACATCAGCTGTTAGTTCTACAATCTTAAACTCCTGTTCATGAGATGGCTCTGGCTTCACAGGCTCAATAGGAGAATTTGTTGTCTGTTCATCAAAAGATTCTTCAGGAAGAGCTTCGACCTGAGATTCTACTTGAACCACAACTGGTTCTTCAACTGGGTTAGATTCTTCAGAAGATGCTTCAATGTGGGAATCGGTTTCACTTTGAGCAGAAAGATGTTCTTTTCCAATATGGGTAGAGTCAGACAAATGTTCCTCATTGGCAGTTTGTTCCACGGCTGGAGCATCTTGGATTTCGAGAGATGCTTCTGCCGGCTGATGATATTCTTGGAGATGTTTGACTTCAATTTCAACAATTTGATTACAAGGAGCATCAACTGTCATTGGAACCATGACTGCTTCTGTTTCAGCTTTAGGTTTTTCCTTCACTTGCTCTTCTTCAGCTACGATAGTAATATCTTCGCATGATTGTTCACAGAATGTCTCAGCAGATTCTTCTAGCACTTCATGTTTTGGCTCTTCAGCGTTGATTTCTTCAAGAGCTTTGTCGTGTGCGGATTGTTCTTCAACGACAGTAACAACAGATATATATTCTTCAGCCTGGGGCTCAACAGGACTCTCGGTAGCATTATCTTGGATTTCAGATGAGTTTTCCTCCTTAACATTCTCAGTATGCTCGTGTGTTACGGCAATCTCAATAACTTGGATGAAAGGAGCTTCTACAGTCATTTGAATCACAACAGATTCTTTTAAAGTTTCAGCTATAGGTATTTCAGAAATATCAGAGGGCTGGTGATCGCTGGTGATTTGGGATTCAGTTACTACTTCTTGATCATGTGTTTCTTCTTGAATTTTTGATTTTTCCAGAGGAATGGGAACTTCGGCAGCAGGAGAATGGTGAATTTGAATTGAGTAGGAAGGATCTTCTGCTGACTGCTCAGATTCAGACTCACAGTAAGAAAATTTGACAGGAATTTCGACGACTGTTATAATTGGAGAATCAACAGTTAGATGGATGATTGTAGCTTCACTATTTTCTTGAGGATTGTTCTCAATCTGACTTTGCTCTTCAACGAGATGAGCTTCTTCTACGATTGTTTCCCTATCCGGGCCATTTTCTGCGACTTGTTCGACTGTAACAGAGCTTGCATCTTGTGGGGCTTCCTGGCTTTCCGTTTCAGGAACGTATTTGTATTCAGTTGCATCGATTTCCATTGAATAAGATGGAATTTCTTCTATCATGGGAATATCCGGACTTTCAAAATGCTCATGATCATTGCAAGTGTGTTCTGTTGACATTGTCTCCCCTGTAGAATGGATCTCTGAAACTTCAGAAGATGGCTCTTGAATATCCTCATTAACAGCATGGTCATCGGTTGGTTGCTCTACAGCTTGATTTTCAGAGGAATTTTCCCCTGTTGAAATGTACTCAACAGCTATTTCGAACACTTGAGTACAAGGAGCCTCAACTGACATAGGAATCGTGACAGCTTCTATCGCTTCTGGGACAGTCTCGTTAAATTCGACTTTTTTGCTTTCTCCATTTGAATTTTTGGAGTCCTCAGGAGCTGACTCTGGCTCTTTGAAATTAACCTCAGTGGAAACGTGTTCCACAGCTATTTCAACCACCTGGGTAAAAGGAGCCTCAACCGTCATAGGAATTATAACAGGCTCTTCAACTGTAGTCAAAACTTCACTAGAATGATGTTCCTTTTCACCGTCTTCCAGTGGAATAGAACGTTCATCGTTACTTGAATGAGTAACAGGAATTTCAACGGTAGGAAGAGGAGCCTCAACTGTCATAGGAACCTTAAGAGCTTCGCTCTCGCTATTGACTTCAGCTGAAGATTCAACAGTTTGTTCGATACCAGTCGCTTCGACTGCAGGTTCTGTGCTTTGAGCATTTTGTTCAACAGCCGAATTTTCAAAATGAGTTTCATCCTCAATTTGAATTTTTTCGAAGTCACTATCATCAGGCGAAGAAGACACTGTATTTTCTGTCTCGAAGGCGTAAAACTGAGGAGTTTCAACAGCTACTTCACTTCCTTCATTCTGATGGTTATTTTCTTTGGTTGAAGGAAGAAGAGGTTCATTATCCTCGTGAACAGCCTCATGTGGATGTTCTTGATTTTCAGCTGGCTCTTCAGCTAGTTGAGATTCGGCTTGAGTAGCAACATCTCCTTGTTCAGTTGAAGGTGCCTCATGAGTGCAAGGAGCAATGTCCTCACTAGATAGTTGAACTTCAGTGTGGATCTCTTCGGAAGATTCTGCTTGATTTTCAACTCCTGATGAATGAGCTAAAATGTTAGAAGCGGGTTCATCCTGAACGCTCTCAGCCAAAGTAGAATTAGATTCTGCATTTTGTTCCTCAGAATTCTCTAGTTCTAAAGCAGCATTGACAACTGATTCAATTATAACAGCAACATATTCCTCTGTACAAGCGGTTTCAGGCTGATCGCTACATATAGCTTCGTACTTCTATATTTTTTGTAAAAACAGGCACACTTTTTTACCTCATCGACAGTCTGACAAACGACTTGTTCAGTCTCACTGATCTCAGCCACATTCTCCTTTCTCTCTTCCACACTACTCGTTGACGGCTCATTTTCGCTCTATATGGGAAAGTATTTCTCTTTCACTTCCAATCACTCTCTTTCACTTCTCTCATTCAGATTAAAATTAAAATGTTTTGGTTTCGTTCTTGAGTCATTCTCTCACATTCAATACCTCGTGCATGTCGCGAAGCTCTGCTAAAGCTGGTGTCAAAACTTTTGACTGTGACAAAGTGGCAACCTAATAAGCTAGCACGTTTACATATAAGCAAAAGCTATTCACCTCTCTTTCAATCACTCCAGTCTCATTCAATTCATTCATTCTCCTTTCTCCTCTTTCGTTCCCTTCAGTCGAGCAAGGATTATCGATCTGTCTCACAATTAGCTACTATTTTCTGACTAATACCTCGCTCACATTCTCGCACACATCAATTACCACTTTCTCTCCATGCCCTTCCTGAATCTCTCCATCTTCAACTCCAACAACTTGGGATTGGAAATCATTCTGTGAATCGATTAAAAGTTTAGTTGCCGCACTACCTGAACACACTCCTCGCTTTCCTGAACTCCAGAGAATTCAGTTGAAGAGGAAGCCTCACACTCATTCATCTGTTCATAATATTTTTAGCTTTTGTAAGCAGACACAGTCATTCTATTTTAGATTTCCTCTCTCACTTTCATGCAAAGCGATTTCATGCAAACAAGGGATTAAAAATAAAAGACCTACCTCGATGTGGTGAGATGTTCCATTGGACTGGTTTTCCTAAAAATTCAAATGAATATTGATTTCACAACATAAAAATACTATTATGCTTAATGTTACTGCAAAATAAAGGCATTCAATTAGAGAAATTGAGTAAGAGTTAGAATGCAGTTGTTAACACTCACGCTATCAATCGTGTTTTCAATCACGACATCGGGCAAGTGCTGAGTTTTTTCAGCGGAGTGACCAAAGAGGGACTTCTTGGACATGAGGGTTGCCTGTACAAAGCGAGTATTGATGAGAGACAACAGACACGAGACAGAACAATGTCAGAAAGATAATTCCAATCTAACCCCATGCGAAACATTGTTGGTGCAAAAGTATAAAAACATTCCAGCTGGTCCGCGCTTGTCTAGAGATGATCTCATTCCAAAAAAATCAAACTTATTAGTTGTGCACACGATAAAGTGAACACAGCAACCCCCAATCGACAGAAAAGCTTACTGAGAGAGATGTAGACACAGTCTGGATTGGTTCTTTAGGGGTAACAAAATCCAAGAAGTCCAAACCCTCGTCAGTCGTTGCCGCAGGGGTCTAAAGCAGGGAATGCTACTATGACAGACAAAGAAGAGGATAGCAAAGAGGAGTTCTAACACAACGAAGAAGGTAGCTACTTACACGCTCTGGTTGAGCTTTCTCCTGAACGGGAGCAACTGAAACTTCTTCCTTTTCAGCCTTGGGAGTGACAAAGTCGAGGAAATCGAAGCTATCCTCAGGGGCTGGTTGTTCGGCTTCACTCTTAGCTACATGTACTTCTTCAACATGAGGAGCAGCCACAGGAGCAGAATCTTCCTTATCAGCCTTGGGAGTAACAAAGTCCAAGAAATCAAATCCATCATCAGCTGGAGCAGATGCAACTTGGGCTACAGTTTCCTGGATGGCGGGTGGAGTCTAAAGGCAAAATGCACATATTTTTACAAAAAGCGGTAAGCAGCGCTCATGCAGTTACCCACCGGGTCAGATAGAGCTTCTTCCTTAGGAGCTTTAGGTGTGACAAAGTCAAGGAAGTCCAAACTGTCATCGGTCTGAGGAGGTGCGGGTGTCTAAAGCCGTGTGTTCATTCCAAGCAAGATGCAGGTGTATTAGTTAAGATAAAAGAAAAAAAACCAAAAATACCTTATCTTCGAAAGCAACTGATGGTTCTTGAACAATCTCTTGAACATGTGATGCAGGTGCTCCATTCTGTGGAATGTTTGATTTGAGGTTCAACAGGGGAGACACTTACCGGCACGTGTCCGTTGGCCTTTGACTCAGAGTGCTTCTTATTCCTGTTCTTCTTTTTCTTGTCAGCCTGCAAAAACTTGCATGAGAGTTGCATATTACACGTGCAAAGTGATAAAAGATCCGTTTGATCTACTGACCTTCTCTTCGTGAGCAACTGCAGCAGGTTCGTTCGATGTGGCCTCAACAGCAGTTTCCACGTTTTCCTCCTGGGAAGGTGGAAGAACAATAGCAATACATGACTCTTCAACATCAGCGGAGGGAGTTTGTTCAATTTTAGCAGAAGATTCACTCTCCGAATGCTTCTTGTCCTTCTTGTTTTTCTTCGACTTCTTTTGCTGAAAAATATTATTAGAAGTGCCTTTTAATAATAAACTACATGTTCATGGGAAGGCTCGGCAGCAACTTGAGTCTCCTCTACAACTGAAGGAACGGATTCAACAACAGTTTCCTTTGTTTCCTCTACAGCAGGCTCGCTCTCAGAATGCTTCTTATCCTTCTTATTCTTTTTCGATTTCTTGTCAGTCTAAGCATACAAAAATTAGATCTCTTAGATAAAACATACGTGCTCATAATGAGTGTGGGCAACAGGGGCATCTTCAAGTGTAGGCGGGACAGGTTCAACAACAGTTTGCATCTTCTCCGTTACAGTTTGTTCACTCTCGGAATGCTTTTTGTCCTTCTTGTTCTTTTTAGACTTCTTGTCGGACTTCTCGACCACAGGTTCGACAGGCTCGGCAGGAGTTGTAGTAGGAGTAGGGGCATCTTCGATGGAAGCAGAAATTGGCTCAGAAGGGGCAGATCCAGGTACATCCTCGGCAGGAACAGTGATGGCTTCAGTTTGAGCCTCAACGGCCCGTTCGCTTTCGGAATGTTTCTTGTCCTTCTTGTTCTTCTTCGATTTCTTGTCGGTCTGAATTAAGGCTGATATGAATTTGAAAAAAAGTTACCTGTTCATTGATGACAAAGGTTTCAGTTTCGGCGGCAGGTGGAGGAACAGATTCGACAATCGTTTCCTTGCGTATTTCAGCTACAGGTTCGCTTTCGGAATGCTTCTTATTCTTCTTGTTTTTCTTGGAGGACTAAAATAAAAATTTTATTTCTTATAAATTTTTAGAAATACCTTGGATTCTTCAGGAGCAGCAGCTTCGTCTTGGACAACGGCAGCGGATTCACTGACGGCATTTTGTTGCGGCTTGGATTCGACCTATAATTACCGTGGCTCCAAAAATACTCGTGTACAGGCTACTTACAGGCTCAGTAATAATTGGTGCAGCAGCCTCTTGGTGTTGCTGTTGAACCACGGCGACAGGCTCCTCGACGGGCGCTGCTTTTTCGCTTTCGCTCATCTTCTTATTCTTGGATTGCTGCAAAGGTGAGTGGTGAGTATGATGGATGAAAAGTGAGGCAGGTACTGAACTCTCAGCTGTTTCTTTTCCTAGGGGCGGAGAACGGAAAGTGGGCGGAAACCCTTGTGACTTCAGAAAAGTGACAGCATGCGACTGATCACGGAATCATTAGTCGGATCACCGAGACAATATTGAAACAAGACCGGAACGCCTACTTTGTTGACGTTCCTTTTTTTATTGTCTGACAGTGATCTGATTCTTAATTTGCTCTTTCCTCACGTATTTTGACAAAAAATTTTGCTGATAATGCGCAAATGCACGCTGCAAGTATGCGCATGACAGTAATAAAATTTCCGATAACGTATTACTTTTTTGAAAAGAATTTCCGGATGGAAAATGGCGCAAAGATCAAATACCTTTTCCTTTTTAGATTTCTCTTTTTTAGCCTTTTCTTCCTCGGCAACTTTAGCAGCAGCAGCAGCTTCGTTCTTTTCCTTTTTCAGACGCTCCTCTTCAGCAGTTTTAGCAGCAGCTTGAGCGGCAGCAGCTTCCTTCTTTTCCTTTTTCAGCCGCTCCTCTTCAACCTTTCGTTGCTTCACTTCTTCCTCCTTTCGTCGGACTTCTTCTTGCCATTTTCTGTGTTCCTCCTCTTCGGCAGCTTTACGTTGCTTGGCTTCTTCTTCCTTTTTGCGAGCTTTCTCCTAAAAATAATAATTTAGGTTTGATTAATTGAGTCAAACAACCTCAGCAACTTTGCGTTGCGCCTCTTTTCTGGCCTGTTCCTTGGCATCTCTTTCTTGTTTCTGCCTCTTCAACTCGGCAGCTCGACGAGCTTTTTCCTCCTCAGTCACCTGGGAAAGAATCGTTTCCGTTGCGATCGGATTACCAACCCCGTGAGAAGTAGTTTGAACCTCGTAAAGTCCCCCATTCTGGAGAGCAATTCGTCGTTTCTCAGCTAGGGGATCAGTAGCCACGGTGCTATTCAGCCTAAATGGCTTCGTTATCTAATGAGATGACGAAAAACCAGTGATCCAGTTAATTGACTCACCAATCGTGCATGCGTTTAATGGCATTCTTGGCGGCTTTTCCGCGCCCTTTTCGCCAGTTCACTGTTACTGTCGTGTGAGGCCGGTTCACAGCAAGTGGAGACCTCATATTATGGCGTGGATGCGGGGATTCACTTGGATTCGATAAACTGAAAAAAGAACAAATAGATTCAATTGAACAGAAAGTCGAAAGAGCAATCGAAAATATGTAAATTTTATAAACAAGCGTTTCACATGTTTACGGTTGGTGAGCGCAAGTGTGCACGTGTGTTGTGTGAGTACATGTGTAGATTGAAAAACAGGATCGGGAACGGTTTTTATGTAGCACTGGAGTTGTTTGAAGAGCTTGAGATCTGCGCTTCAAATGAAATCAATAGATCTGCTTGAGAGGTGTGCAATCCTCCAGCAAAAACTTATCTGACCACACTTATCAAAGTGCTTCCCCCCATTCAATGTTGCAAACTGCTCGCTATCGCAAGAGGAAGCTGCTCAGAAATAGCGAAGTTTGAGGTGTTCGCCTGTTTTTTTCGACAAACAACTGACGCTGCAAGAACAACGTGAAATGAAGATATAAAGTGTGTGAAGTGGGCATTGAGCTTTTTCGATAATGGGGTGACTTTCTCTTTGCTTTATTCACACAGAGCAATATAAAGAGCCATAATTTTCGGCTTGAGCTAGCAGCGAAATCTGAATTGCATGCGGATGTTGCTAGCTGTTTGCTTGCTCGAGGGCTGTTTCATAGATATTAACGGCGCAATCGATGGCCCTCAACCGACCATCGGCTCAACAAAACAGACTTTTTTCTCAACCATTGAAAAAGGTCGAATGTGTGTGTGGGCATCCAACCCTTGGTTGTTTTCAAGGACAGTTCTAATGGTCTGGAGGAAAATACCTAAAAGCGCGGGAAGAAGACCTTTGCAAAAACAAAATTTCTTCTAGAACCGTCCGCGGGGCGAAGGCATTCAAATGCGGCGCCCTAAAGGGCATTCAGGACACATACACACACTGCTGCTGGGAAACACGGCGCTAGATATTCACAAACACAGAAGATCGAAGCCTAGCTATGAAAAACAGCAGCGCAAACTCATTAGTGTCAATTAGTTTGTTTCGCATGAGAACGAAAAAGAAGAGGAGAGGTTCAATTTTTTTGACGATAGCTAGTTAACAAGAGTAAGAACGGGTCGAGTGTCCTTGGGTGACTGCGATTTTGGCAGGAGACCCTGCCGCGAGAGTTTTGTCATTTTTTCAATTGACTTGAATTACAGCTGGTCATAACGAGCACGATTGAGAATATCGAATCAATTCCAACTACTCTTTTGAGCAAAGTTAGGAGATCAGAAAGCAGTTGGCTGCAAGAATCCAAGCCCAAGAAGGACGACCACCAACTGAAATATTCACCAGGCCATGGGGTAATAATGCTACTGCTCACTGGAGGATTTTTTTCTCTAAAAAGACAAAGAGTTTTGATACTTTGGACAGGAGAAAGAAAGCGCACTGGACAGCAGTTTTTCGAATACAATCCATCTTTACATCGACGAATGGACGGGTAGAGAAAGGCCATAAAGGCTGCCGGTGCGCTCGTTTATCTAAGAAATTAATAGCCGAAGGTGGAAAAGGTGACACTTTGTTGTGCCTTGCCTATCAGCCGCACAAATGATTCCATTAAAAGCAGTCATAATTGGAACGGATCTGGTGGGATTGCTTCCCATTGCGTGACGAGAGAGAAAAAACCTGCAGAGGAAATAAAGTAATCGAATTCTGGCTGGCTACCGACTTCTGTTTGATAGCTATTAAATCCAGATGCCACGTGAGAACCCTCTCCAAGACTGTAAAGCGCCCGATAACTTAACAAACAGCCCAGTCGTTAAAACAAGTAATGGAGCTTATCACAAAATGTCTAAAATATTCCTTCCCTTCGCAACATGTGTCCAGATAAAGAGTTCCTATTACAATTTGCCCTTGGCTTTCGAAAAACTACGAGACATTCCGCAATGTCTACTTTTCGTGTTACACCGCGGGGAAATCAAATACCTGGACACCTTGCTTCCGACGGTAAAATCAAATTAGCGATAACTTTTTGCTAAAACATTTGGCGGAGTTAAAGATCTTTTGAAGATTCATCTCTTAAGAGACCATAAGATCTGGCGGGAAAAGTTTTCAGTAGAATGCGTGCCTCCCGAGCCCATAAATTTTCATTTAACGGGTCTCCTCTCTGCGTCCGCTGTCGCCTTGGTTCTCCCAATGGCACAAAGCCACCCATTACGCGGCCAGCAAACTTAGGCCCTCGAGTGTTTTCTAAGTATTCAACGGGTAATATACACAAAGGCGGAAGAATCTCATGTCATCTCGGTCTTGGCACGTGTCGAGATTGGCGCCACTGACGCTCAAAATCTGCTAGAATAATGTGTGTTTTCTGCGGGCAAAGTGGCTGTAGAGTCATGTGTCTTTACTGGCGCCAGACCATCTACAAATAACCGGTAGGTCTTTTGTAGGAGGTTAAAGAGGGAAGAGATAAAGAGAGGAGATGTCAAGGGGTCGGCATATGGAGACACATCTGAGTCACTTAGTGCGTAGGCCGCCCATCTATTTCCCTAAGATGACCCAACCAATTCCTCTCGAAAACGCTGACTCTCTCCCATTTTGATTCAGAGCCACTCATTGGAATCGATTAAAAACAGGTGAAGAGAAGATTTAACCAAAATCGTGTCACCAGAAAACAAGTACTATAAACAGGGCGGCATAATAATCCCGAGATTCAATTAGTCCACAGGTGTTATCAGTTTGCTTGTTGGTTTGTTTGTCTAGCTGTGAAGCACCTCCGTAAATTCCTACCAGCTGCTTAAAATAAGACAAAAAGTTAGTGGTTCATCGACCCCAAGACTAAGTGCTGAAAAATGCAGGGGAAGGAAAATGGAATACAACCAACAGACACGTAGGAGGTAAAAAGAGAAACGGAGCATGCTGTGAGCGAACATGTGTCGTTTTGCCGCTTGGCGACCACGGGTTGCAAATCACTCGCACTTCGCACAAAAATATTCGAATTATCGTTATCGATTATTTTGATCTTCTCCCGTTCAGATGAACTGCACCGGTCCGCTCAAACAAATATAGAAGAGACAAGGTCATAGACGGGACGGCTGGCAGCTGCCAGATTTCACGCAATTTCACTTTCAGCAGCGGGAGAAGGAGAGAGCTTTGAACCTCTGCCGTTAACGAAATGATGAGCACTTGCTATTGCTTTGAAACAAGGAGAGGGGAAGAGTACGAGAGTGATTCAAAAAACGTCTCAAGAAAAGACCTAAAAAATTTTAGGCCGACAGAACAATGTTTGCGCTAGCCAATGTTGGCGCGAACTTAGTTTCGAAACGTTCAGAAAGCAGGTGTTGGCAATCAGAGTGTTGCAAAACCGGCCCTAGCGACCCCCGAATACCGAGTCAGTAATTGAATTTTAACACGACATTAATAATCGGCCCCATAGGCTTCTGTCTTCGACATCATTTCCGCCAACAGCATATTGCTGATAACCCCGAACGGCCGAAGAGATCATGTGCTGATGTTAAGCAAGTAGAACAAAAAAGTGTTGCCTGTCGGTTTGCATTACTAGTTGAAGCGTTAGAAGAGTCATGTGTTGATCGAAGACCTAGCGTCGGTGTCGTTGAGATGATGTGGAATAAAACTGCAGAGGGAACGACATACAAAGACTATGTATGGGAATTTTCCAACTTTTATGGGTTTTTTTTTCTATAGCCCATTTCTCCGCAAAATTCTTTGAAAAGTATTGACTGACCGGTCTAAATCGACAGCAATTTGCCAAACCAAACGGCTTGAGACAATCCTAGAACAGAATTCCATTGGACGTTAAACTGCACACAGACACACAGGACAAGCTCAAGTGAAAATATCATTTTAGTCTTTAGGACACGGGTTAAAACATGGATGTAGTACTCTTCCCCCTATCTTGAAAAATATGAGCCTCATGAAGATTTTCTTACACCACCCACATGTTCCCTCATCACAGCTGTGGTGACTAGTCCTAAGAAAAACGGAGGAATATAGCTCAATTGGCAGTTAAACTATTTAAATTTAAAACGATTTTTTCACCTGCCGTGCAAAAAGTAAATGTTTCACGAAAAATCGGAAGACTGAAAGTCATTCTTACTAAAAACTGGTTTCTTGGTTCACATTTTGTCAGCAAAAAGAACACTAAAACATATGATGCATGGATGTGTTCAATAATTAATTAATCCAATCTATTTTTGGAATCATTAACATCTGTGCAAGTGCCAAGCGTTCTAGTGATCGGTTAATTCAATTTCCCTAAAGGCTAAGTGGTTCAGTTTAAGGACAATATGTACTGTTACAAATTTGCCTGTTTTACATAGATTTTCGGCTGAAAAACTCACCAGTGAGCTGCGGGCGCGGTTCGGGGATTGAGAGGGCGGGCGAGGGTCGAGATTGGCAGAGCTGTTTGATGAGCGATTAACATCAACAGTAGCTGTCCAGAATCAGTCAAGTAGATAGCGCTGGCTGAGTCTCAATCAAATACAAAAGTGAGGAAAAGAACAGGCAATAGGTTTTGAATAATAATAGATGAATTGGACATATTCCTAAATCATAATTGGTTCGGTAAGTTTAAAAAGCCAGTCAGTTCCTTGTAAGTAGGAATTACAAAAAATATATAACTATTCCTTTTATTCAAGATTTAGAATTACGTTTTTTTAAACTCTAAGATATGATAAATAATCATTTTTTTAAAGATTTTGTCCTTTTAATCTTTAACAAGTTGGTTTGTCTTTCGTAAACTCTGTGTACCTGACTTTTTGTGATTATTAATCTGAAGAGTTCCTGCCTTCGAACTGTTGGTTCATGTAGGTCAATAGTGTCGGTGATCATTTTTCTTGACGATTACGTTGCTTAAACACTGAGCACGCGGAAAGGCAAATAATTGCGGGAATCGAAGTTTTCCTTTCAATTCGAGTGAATCAACTTTGACCATGGATTTCCCCGGAAACACTTGATGGATGGAACGTTAACAAAAATTTATGATCAAATGGGAGAAATTTGACAAAGCCGTGACTGGTGTATATAGAGATATTTTATTACAGAGCATAGTATCCATTCGCATTTAAGATCTTTTGGAAATTTTCTCTCTGCTCCAAGCTATCTTGAATCAACTTGTGCAGCAACGAAGCTACTAAAAATTGTTTTATTCTTTTCATTTTATTAGAGTTCAGTTACCTTCCAAATTTCGGCTCACTGGCTCATTCTCTTCGTCATATCTGTCAGAAAGCAAAAAAGGCGCCGACCTTTTTCCAAAACGCATTCCTGCAAATTTTTTCTTTCTAAGATCACTTCTTATCTTACCCTGATGACATCCAATGCACTCGCAGCATTCCAGAGTCATTTTTGCGCCACATAAACCAGCACAGTCCGCCATTCTATCAGCTCGGCAGCCAACAATAAGCAGCAAAGATATCAAGAGATCACTAACTCGAACCATAGTTGTTCGATGCTGATTACCTGGAAAGAATATTGTTAGGAGAAAAAGACAAACTACTAAAAGCAAAAGAGAAGGACAAGATTATAAGATCTGAATGTTGAAAACAGGCATCGTACACCTGCTTGCACCATTGAAAACAAATATTCAGAAATAGAAGGCGGGGAACACCTCCTCTTGACTGTTCTTTGAAAGAACGGGATAAACTGCGCTTTTACTTAGTCGAAAGTAGCGTGATTCCATCGGCCGTTTCACCTGTTAATTGGTTAAATAGTTACGCCCTCAGGCCGAAAAGTCATTAGTGGTTACGGAGGAATAAATTGGTTTGGCTTTGTTAAACCAGACTCCCAGGTAATTCCCAGGAAATTCAGGTAGGTTCAGTTCAGTTGGATCAAGATCCATGGGAAAAGTTGTGGCTTGAAGAACACAGACGCACTAAGAATACTTTTTGAGGTAATAAGCAGATGGCGAACATGTGCCTTTTTGAAGAAATTTCAAATCACGTCATCGTCAACTTGATTACCATAAAATTAAGAGGAAGTGTACAATAAAAATGAGAAAATCTAGTCAAACAAGTATTTTGAGAGTGGAGGCGTTTGTTTGATAAAATTTCAAAAGAATTTGTATAAATTAGCAAAGGGCATTGAGTAAGGCCGACGGTAGGCACATCATGTCTTTCCTACACGTCCATCTCAGCATAAGTAAGTAGCTCATTTTAAGGCCAAAGGACTTAATTATATTACCAGTTCTGGCAGGAATAGACGACGGCTGACTCAAACTGTTGCCGCTTTTCATAATTTGAGGGACCCAAGTTCGACCCCCCACCATATTTTTGTTCTATGCTGGATTGACAAAAAAGTGCCCGAAGAGCTCTTTCAAACAGAATATCGTTGTGCTTGTGATTTTAAAAAATCACAACAGATTGAACAAATACGAAGATGGATTGGTCGAGATTGGGCTTAGAATGACGCGAAATTCCGAAAGAGTGAGGTTGTGCTACGTCTTTCGGAAAAGCCATAAAATTGAGTGACATCAACGGGGAGCTCAGCAACCCCGCAAGTCGCCTAACAACAGGAACAGTATAGTTTTCAAAATTGTTAGCCCAGAGGGATGCACCTGTCCAGCCACCCCTTTGACGTACATTTTTAGAGACAGCTGTTAATTTAATGATATTTCGCTGTGGATATGGAAAAATATTCCAAGAAGCTGAAAAGTTTTGAAACACTTTCTATACTAAGAACAAAGCAACTGGCAAGGAAGGATTGCCCAATCGGTGCTTATAAGATTGTCTAAAGAAGCCAACCAGGATCCAAGGCCTCTTTTTCGTACTATTCCCCTCTGCACAAAGATCAGGAGTCCAACAATGAAAAACAGTTTGATTTTTTGTTATCAATCTCGCACTATCACAGCTCTTAAGTAACAATAGCTACGTAATATGTACAGACAAAACTGAAACTGCGTTCTCCATTTCTGTTTTCAAGATGTTTGAACAAGGAAATGCCAAGAATAGGACCTCTTTTGCAGGTTATTTGAGATATTAAAAATGAATCTGCAGCATGTTCTTAGAATTCATTTTGCTAACTATTTTAAGCAGGTGGTTATTGTGCCCAAAGCACCTGGCAAAAATGGGGGTGGTTATTATCAGTCTTTTACATCAGTAACCCAATGACCTCAGCATTTATGAGGATTTATTTGACGCAAATTTTATTAGAAGCTTTACAATAAGGTATGTTGAGTCAATATGAGCATAAGACACACGCTTTTAAAGGAAACAAACCTTTTCACACAACACTTTCACAACTGTAACGGGGCTTTGCTCTGAGAACTCTCCCTGAGCCGGAAAGAATTTGAATGTAAACTTTTGGCTGAATGTTGCATACCAATTGAATGCGCGGGTAGGACTCAAAGCAAAGTCGCGGCTTTACAGAAACACTTTGGGGATACTCAATTTTACAAAATAGACATTTTAAGGCGAGATTTACAAAGCGAATTGACGAAGTGACACGGCTGGAAGGTACGGCAAGAAGGACACCTTGTGATACCAGTTTACTGTGGTAAGTTGATCACATTCATCGTGCTGCCACTAACGCGAACAGCGGTGGCAAGCGCCTGTTCACGGGCAATCTTCTCGCGGTTGCGATCCATGAAGGCAGTGCTGAAAATAATGTATTTAAGGGAGTGGAAAAAGCTAACCGATGGTTGACAATGCGCTCGATGACATTTTCAGTGGTCATGGAGCAACGTGAATCAATCTCCTTGTAGATCCCACGACGTTTGGCAACAGCGAATGGGTCCGGCCCATCATAATCGCGAGCAGGAACGTTGATTCCATTGCAAACTACCTAAATTATTATAGTCTATGTTGAAATGTGATCGCATACAGAGATCTTGTATTGTTCGATCACTTCGTCAGTGAGCACAAACGGAGCACCAATGACGACTTCATTGACTGGCTAAAGATATCGGATTAAAATGACGATTGTTATGACTCACTCTGTAAGCCAAGACCGTAAGAATGCGTTCATGAAGCGACATGATAGGGAAATTATTTCCCTTGTACTCATTAACAGCCTAAAAATCCTTACATTTCTGCTTAACAAAGTACGAACCTGGTCCGAGTGAATTCCAACGATGAGATAGTCGCCCTGCTTGGCGGCTTCTTCAAGAAAAGCCAAGTGTCCAACATGGAAGAGGTCGAAAGAACCAGCAACGTAGATGACCTGAATTTGACGTCACAAAATTCTCATGAGATGTGTACTTTGTCCTCCGGCTTGGATTCCTTGCCCATAGCAAATTCCAAGATAGTCTTGGAAGAGGCCACGTAGCGACTGACCCTTACATCGAGACGAGAGACGGTTTTATCCTGCAAATATAAATGGTGCTGAAGCCTTGAACGAGCTGGTAAAAGTGAGGAAGGGCGCATTACAGCGCATTGGCGTCACATAAACAACGAGAGCTGAAAGGAGAGGGCTAGGGGCATCTGTTTTGCGGACCAACGGATCTTGAATATGGGGCAGTACGGCGAGCTTGGGAACAGCTGGGGGCAACAGATTCCCTCACAAAGATCAGTCATCAAAGAAAATGACAACTGTTTCGATCAATCCCCACTATATCCAGGAAATTTCACGTACCGTACTGAGAGAGCGAGTGCGATCACGATGAGTCTCCATGTTCTCCTCCTTCTCGTGATGATTGCGAGTGAGCAGAAGAAGGCGACCAACCAAATCCTATAAAATTGTATTTTTCTTCTAAATTTCCCTTACAGTGGTCGAGACTCCCTGAGTTCTTCTGACTTCACGATATCGATTCGCATTTTTGACTTCTTGGTATGTGTCAACGCCATTGGCAACGGTGATGTCATCTAAATATTTTAGTTTAAAGCTAAAGAATTTATCCAACCGCCATGGATACAAAAATCGCATTTATATTTATCCAAAGTTTCGACAGAGGTGCAGTAAGGAGCTCCTTCAACGACCTAGAAAGGCTAGGCGAAATAATCTGACCTAACCTCATCGACCCATTTGATACCCTTAACCATGCGATAACGCTCCTCCTGGGTGAAAAGAGGAGGACCTTTGGCCGAGGCGATCTATAAGACTAATCAATAAATGTCCAGGAAATTACCTCTGCATCAGTGTGTACTCCCACAACCAAATAGCTTCCGAACTGCTTGGACTGGCGCAGTTGATTGGCATGTCCAAAATGAACCATATCATAGCTAAAAGTTAAAATGGAAAATTAGATTTTTTTACCAGCCATCGCTCCAGACTCGATCTCCCTTGGGCTTACCATCAGGAGCAAGTTCAACAGACATAGTTGGTTCCTAAAAGTGTGACCAGTTGACCGTGTTTCAATGGAAAAGACTGAGAGTACATGGGCAAACGGGTAATTGCTACACCAGATGCTCGCGATCACACAAAAAGAAATAGACAGATGGCAAAACGGAGAAAATAATCTACGGCCTTCGCCCAATGAGGGAAAATGGGGTGATAACGGTGTGTGCGTTCTGATGCTTCTTCGGATTATCCTAACGTGAACTGTCTACCCTCCACAAAGATCACGTGACATAGAGAGAAGCGTAAGGACAGGGGTCAGCTGTCGAGATTGAGGTCCGGTCAGCCTATTATTAAATGGGGTCACGCGGTCACTCTCACAAAAAAATTATAGAAAAGGAGTAACTGATAAGAATGCCTTTTCCACAACTCACTGTTTGAAAGATTAGTGCCAGCGATGTTTATTCAACCGGCAGATTTTGATGCGGTCAAGTTGTGTGGCGAACATCAGCTGATTTTTAACCAAAACCGCTTTTCTTTTCAACCTTAGAGTGCAAAAAGTTTTAGATTTTTTTCTTGTTTATCTAAGCTCATGCAGACACGGAAATATAGAGCAAAGAAAAACAAATAGTCGAGCTCTAGAAACGTGGGAAAGTTCAGATATGTATCGAATAGCAGTCAAAGTGTACGCAGCAAACAACAGTTACACACAGCTCGTCTCGACGTCTTGCTCTTTTTTCCTTATTTTACGAGCCATGACTGGTGCGCGATTTCAAGCCTTTTTTGCGTATGCTTTTCGACGCGAGTGGCTATGCAGCTGGATCAATATTGTGGCAGAGATAAAGTCCGGTGCTAGACTTGTCCTTTGTGACATGCTTCCTTTTATAATAAATAAATATTTAAAAAAGCGATAAAAAAACAACAAAAAGAAATTGAAAGAGAGAATGAGAGGACGTCTACTTGCAATAAAAGTACTGCCCTAGAATGAAGTGAGCTGATGTGTCATGATTTATTAACCTTTTTCATATGAAAACAATGAGTAGTTCTTGTTTATGGAAATGATGATGAAATTATGACAGGACCCTACAGACTGTCTCTTACTTAATAATGTCAAGGAAAATTATTCTGATAATTACAGTAGTCTCACTATATCTATCAAACAGGAGATAGTGCAGGAAGTTCTCTTGTCTGAAGGGCATCGTTCCACTTTTTTCCAGAACTGATAAAGAATTGGCAAAGTGTAGTACCGGTTTTCAACTTTATCTTCCAAATTTCATCAGGCGCTTTATTTTTTGCCGATTGGAGTCGAAAAACATCTTGAGACAACAAAAAATCGAAAGGAAAATTACCGTGTCTGAAACAAAGGCCCTTGTCTCCTTCTATTTTGTTTTCGGAAAGAGAAAGATTAGATCTGAGACTCGAGAGGGCATTACAGACCATAATATGTAATGTCCTTCGCGAAACTCTAACCCTTTCATTCCCATGGATACCTCCTGGCCAGGCCAAGTGTACACAGGCCAGTAAGATATTTTTCAACTCACTGGTATGTGGACCCATGGCCCAGAGAGTTAGGAGTTGGAGGGGTCTGAATAAAGTGGCAGCTTGCTTCGGTTGTAGGCGTTGAATGGTCGCACCTGCGGGTGTGGGCACCGACTGAATGACGAACAAAACTGTCGCCGGCGAAGCCTTATATGTCTGTGGCTGATGTCTCACCGGCGCGGCCATGAGACCAACGCCCCGCGGTTTGAAAACGGTCATTTGTAAAGAGACAGTGACGTAGGGGGAGCTTCCTTTAGGTGAAAATTTATTCGTGTGACGACCGCTGGTCACCTCATTAGCAAAACTCGCTTATTTAGGCAGGTCTTCCTCCCCATCCTATTGCCAAAGCTTTCGTAAAAGTTTCTTTGTTTTCATAAATTCTGTCAAAAGCGATTCGTCAATTTAGAGCGCTACTATAGGGAAGGAAGGCCGATGCCTCTGACCGTTTAGGCTAATGCCAACTGTATAATCTCCAAAACGTCGGAAGCTTATTCATTCAGCCTGAATCAGTTATGATTTTCTTTTTGGCCAAAAATTATAACAATATTGTTTCGCTCTGCCCATCGCTCCGCTTTTGTTTGACTCCTTCCAATATCGCGCCCATAAAATGGAACGTGAAAGATGGAATAGGATATGCGCTTTGGTCATTGCAAGGAACAGAAAAAAAGGAACAGTCTATAAAAGTCTCACAGCCAATTTCCGTTGTCTTTATGGCGTCCATTTTTAAGCATGGCTGAGCAAGACTAAAAAAGACTCGAATTCAGACTCAACATAAACCTATCTGAACCTAGACATTTTTGAGAGCACCACTCTGTTCAAAAAGTGCGGCTAGCAAAAGAAAAGTTTGAGACACGCGGTACGTCAGAACAAGCAGTAATCAGAGAAAAGTGGCCACTTGAGATGTCAGTTAACAGGCATTTCTTACAAGAGCGAGAAGAGCCTATTGGTCCAAGCTGACAGTTAGAACTTTTTTTCTTCTTGCCAAAATTGATGGCCACTCGTTTGTTTTTGGAGAACTTGCGCGCCTTGATGGAGTAATCTGTTACTCCCATTCATTCTGGCTCAGACCCCAAATAGCCCACAAATAACAGGTGTCTAGCCCATTCCACTTTTCGAAGAATCCGTCTATCCACGCCTGAGCTCAATATCGGCTCATTCGCTCTACAATTGCTTCCGGCCGCCGGCTGGTCACGGCTCCTGCCGTGTATTGTCCCTCGACGCCCTTCAACTATTCCTAATTGCCATAGAGTGAAGACCATGATTTTCTTTGTTCAACCCGTTCAATTATTTTGTCGAAAAAAGGTTCAGATATATGTGCGATTCTTCAGCTGATGCTCCAGACGATTGGAAGATTTATCAACAGTAGGGACAAGTATCATTGCACATCAAGGGGTGGTGTGAAGTGTAGGATAAATACAGTAGCTCTTGAGCAGTCGACGGAGGACCGACTGCTTTTCACTCTATTTTGTGTTCTTAGAAATTTTGTCGGAAGATACTATGAACAATCCAGTCACCTGATTTCTATTAGATCTCGCTCAACAACCATTTTTCTCCGGATATTTTGAGTCATTCCAATATCTTAATCCTGTTGACAATTTTAGCCAAGTTTCTTTTGGCATGTGGCAAACGATCTTTTGAATTTGCCTCCAGAGAGCCTGAAACTTGGAAGTCTAATTTGCACATTTTTCCGCTAATCTACATATCCGCCACTCTCATACACACCTTGAGTGTCGCGATTTCTACATAATCTCTACTTTTTCGATCTCCTTTAGCTATGAAATCCAAATGGCCGGTAGAGAGAGTTTTTCAATTTCCTGCTTTCGCCCCATAAATCTCAACACCTCCAAATTGCTGCAATTCGTGTAAATTTTGAAATAGGATTTGAGATTTGTGTTGAAGAAAAAGAACTTTCGTGGTAGTCTACTCTCTCCGGGCGACTTCTCCGTGAGAGAGAACATTAGCGAACTAACATGATGGGTAATGGCTTCACGCATGGGCAGATAAGCTGCTCGGCTGCCTAAGTGCCGGGCTTCCTCTAGTTGTACTCCTCCTGGTTTTGATACTGTTTCCTGGACCACATCAGGCTGACTTTGTCCAGTCTGGCTGCCCATTGAACTTGCGCCAATAAAAAGCTTAAGTGCAGCTCGAGCGCTGAATTCAATTTCGGAGAGCGAACGTTCTGTTCTGCGTGTCTTTGTTAAAAGTCGTCATTTTCCGGAATAAAGAACGAAATGCAAAGTTCAAAAAGAGTTGTAGATGAGATTTCGGTTTTTGGTAAGTGAACGACTTAACCTAAGTTGTAACATCCGCAGTTAACATGGACATGAAAATGAATAAGTAATTTGTTTTTGAGCCTCGATGGGAACACGCTATTTTCAAGCCCAACACAACTCTCCCACATTTTATTAACGAATATTTGATAGAACAATCAAATCACCCAAATTTATTGTTTGTCCTTCATTTGCAAGGAGATTGAAGATTTCTTCAGAGTGTGTCCTAGCCAGCTCTTATCCGAGTTTACGTCCAAGACAATGGTTTATAGTGCTTTGAAAATAAACTTCCATCGATCCCCAGCT
Organism: Oscheius sp. JU1382; assembly: GCA_932521405.1. Classification (NCBI taxonomy): domain Eukaryota; kingdom Metazoa; phylum Nematoda; class Chromadorea; order Rhabditida; family Rhabditidae; genus Oscheius; species Oscheius sp. JU1382. The sequence goes on from OW051480.1 coordinate 3,050,673, forward strand.
GTAATAGACCAACCCGGACAAGGGTGTTTTCTCTCTTCGTCGCCTTGTGCGGAAGTTATTTGCCATAACTATTCTCTCCTTCTAAAAGCTCACACGTGATAGCGGTCATCGTGTGCAGTTTGTTTTCCCAAAAATAAAAGGAGAGTTAGTAGTCATGTGAATGAACTGATCCTGCCACATGCGGACATGTCAGGAATGCTCAGAGAGGTGTACAAATGTCAACACACGTTCAAGTCAGCTATTTATTACACGCGACGTTGTTTTACAAGCAGGTTCCCCAGCTGTTCCCAGGAGCCGCTTGTCGACTTTCCCGTCTTGCTATCGAGTAATGTCAAAGGAATCGCCTACTCATAAATTAATATCGGGAAGCCACTTGCCAGATGTCTCATGGTGCATTAGCATATTCACTAACATCTTGAACATCACTTCTCTTTCACCAAACATTTTGCGTGTGATTTTTTAATCGCCATCTCTCTGCTATATACACCTCAGACAGGAATAGATTTCCCATCACTTTGTCTCTTGGGTGGGCGTGACAACCTTATGAATTTCTAAATCGTGACATGACTCCAACTTTCCCTCTCTCTACAAGCTCTTTCTCTCTCTTGCCATCTAAATAGAGGCTCGTATTTTCCAGGGAAAGAAAGATTGTTTCCTCCATTCTTAGGAATATCTGTTTCGAAATAGATGAATCCTAGACACGAAGCCCTATTTCATTCTCGAAATTGTCGTTTTTTTCTTGAATCTTGCAAGAGTTCGTCTGCCCAGACTTCTAAAAGACTAGAGACCGAAGAGTTGCGCACTCGACTTTTTCTGCAAAATCGTGGAAGAGTGCAAATCAGTTTTATCGGTCTGGAATCCTAGTTGTTTTTGTAGGCGTCAAGAGCGACTAGTGCCCAAGCGGGACTTCGTCATTTTCTTGCGCCCCGTATTCCCTCGATAGTAATATCTGGAATTACAGAGTTCGTGTCCGTTGTTTTATTGGGAACTTGCGTGGTTCGAGGACTGCGTATCTTTTTGATTACCCTCCCTCCGCATCCCACTACCCAAAGGGCTAGTGCTTGCAAACGAGCTTGTAAAAGTATTCACGTCATCCAAAAATCTAGACCAAAAAACGGCTTTATTTTCTATAAATACTTTTTTAGAAGTTGATGATGCGAATACTTTTGCCAAATCATAAGCTCACTCGATAATGCATGAACAACGGGACTCTAATAGACCGTGATGCCTCCAAAGCACTGCTAATTGCTTCTTTAAGGAGCCCGACAATCAGCAGAGCATTTTGCCAAGATTGATTAAAAAATCTCAGCAACGGGCCTGATGGTCTCATCAAGCGACAAAATGTCTGCAATTTTAGCATCACAAGCCAGCGAAATTGTTTCTGGTTTTGCACTTTCTGCAGAAATAACCAGTTTATTTTGTTTCCCATCGCTTTTTAGAAATCAAAATTGGCTTTTTGTAAGATTGAATCTCTTCCTTGGTTTTTAATGATATTCAATTCATAAAAAATCAATCTGGAAAATAAATAAAAATTCGCACCTCTTAAAATCATTAAGTGTAGCGGCAATTGTTTTGTCTCTTTTTTTGGAAACTGACATTCATCTTCTTAACTACTTATGTTCCGTAATTGCCTTAAACTTACCCCCATTGTTGTCTGGTGCTTTGCCAGCTTTTTTCCGGGTCCTTTCTAGGAAACCCAGTCGGCTATGAATTGTTGTAATCTTTATGGGACATATTCTCTCATCTTCCACTAGGTTCATTGCTAACATCTGGTGCTTTCGAACAAAAAACTTGAACGCCGTCGCCATCTCGATGACACGAAAGTGCAAACGAGGTTTTGGCTAGTTTATGCGGACAACTCTCTGATGAATCCTATTCCTTTGGAGGATCAGCCTGGTGTTTGCTCCAAAAAGAATGATACCAGATCTGTCACATTCACTTGTTTTTTCGGTCTCTTCCTGATCACGAGATTACGCTTCAATTGGTCTTACTGGGCATCCCTCCTTTTGAAAAACATAAATTCTCAAGGATTGGTTGCCTGTTGTCGCATTTGTTGAGCTTTGCGACAACGTGTTTGCAATTCTTCGTTACACTGTCCCTCCAAATTCCTTCCTTATCCCTCATTGCCTTTGATTTCCTCAATTCTGTCATGAGACTGGTGTTGTTCATCAAACGAGAGGATCAACTAGAGTTACTCTGGATGAAATTGCCGTGAAGTGAAGTGAGAGTGTGTCTAGCCCGCCAAATTCGGAGTATATCGTTGCTACGGCTGGATGGCGCAGATCTCATAGGGGAGGGCTGTGGTTTGCACGCGGAACTGCCCAGGAGTCGGCTTATATTTCGTGGTGTTGAAGCTTAGCCCCAGGCAAGCGGCGCATCAAGAGTTCATCGATCTTTCTTCTTTTACCTTGAGTTTAAATTCTTTTTATTTTGTGCACTCCACCTCCATTGACTCCACTTGGCTGGTCCTGCTCGAATTTCCGCATTATTGACCTTCAACGGACCACGTGAAATTGTTGCGAGACACCAGCTGACGGCTAACGTCTGTTCTACACTTGTCGTTCATGTCGATGATCTTCTTCTTTTCTTTTTTGGTGGCATTCCCCCAGGCCTAGCGGCTGTTTGTTTTTCAAAAGAGTCCAAAAAGCGGGAACGGCGAACTTTTGAAAAAAGCGTTGAAGAGGTGCTGCTAGCTGTCTTTTTCGACGTGATAAACGTGCACAATCTGTGAATTCCCGGTGGAATAATGCCATAAATGAGGGCGGCGCAATTGGGGGTGCCAACTGAATGTAAAGAGGAATTAGGTTGGACAACTGTCAGCTGCTTCGGTATCTTTCCCATCTCAGAAGATCTTCATTATTCATTTCGGGCGATACGCACACCAGTCAACGATTGTAATGCCGACTCGCATCAGCAGAGAGCTCCACTTCCTCGCCCACCCAAATGACCTCTAACAGTTTTGTATCCATCCTTTTTCTGTATTAATACTTCCGATTTATCATTTTGGCTCAGCTGTCTTTAGCGTGACCCCGAGTCCCTCTTTACAATGTCACCAGGTGCGCAGTCTCCACGTCTAGAGTAGCGTAAATTATATTAGAAGCCGTTCATTATGGGCGCTAATGAACTTCTCCTTGTGTCGGATTGAAATTTCTCACAATCTCGTTTACTCCAGTTACATATAGGAAGTCTCGAATATCAGCTACTCCCGTTTCTTTGTTGCTTCATCTCTTCCATTCTTCTGCCAAGTGCTTTCTGGATGTCTGAGTAGTCTCCGTAAGGAAGGTGTCCATCTTATTCTAAGAAATGCGTTTATATTTTGTGAAGCAATTGAAGAACGCAGCCGTATCCAATTTCGGGCACTCGATGGCAGACCTGTCCCAACTCTCGCCCCTATCGCCCACTCTCATTGAAAAATAGTCCCAGCTAATTAGGAATATTGTCTCTGCTGCTCAAAATAGGATCTTTGACATTTGGCAAATAGAACGGCTACAGTAGGAGCGAATGTGTTCCGTTCCCTGACAAGCTAAAGGCCTTTTATGAAAATATATAACATGGGGCCCTTGACAAGAAAATTGGTGATTTGTTCTTTCTCTGACAGCTGCTCTCAGTCCAAGTTGTTCCTACGATTGATCTGTATTTCCTATATGAAAGTGTGTTCTACGAGAGATCTTTCACTTCCTCAGAAGCTTCTAGAAGTTCTCACTTCTTTTGTTAATACACAAAACGATTCCAATTTCGAGCAAAAAATATTCCAGAAAAATTGATATCAATCATGTTTTTATTTAAGAAATCAAGTGATCATCAGAAAGAGTGGATTATTCATTTCAAACGAAAGCATTTACCTGCAGTCGATATCAGTGTGTTGTGGCTTCTTTCTGTTTTTCCATTTGGAAATCTGTCTAATTTGTTCATCCACCATGATCGCCTCCTATTTTGTCACTGCGGAAAGAATAATTTGGACATGTCTACTGGCGTCGCGTGTTCACCCGGATTATTAATGACTTCCCGATGGCATGATTGTGCGCTCTAATTGCGAAGGTTAAAAACTTTTTATAATTCTGGTTTCTAACCCAAATCCGCTTAACCCTTCCCTCGCGGCTTCTTCACTCTCCTTCGCGAAATCCTAATCCCTAATCCTCTTTCTCTTCTTCAATAATTTTTCATGACTACTCGCCCTAAAAAGTGCTCAGGTTGTATTCTTTGTAATGGGGAGTGACCAGACGTCAATCCTTAATCTGCTGAGAGCTTTGCGGATTGTCCCTGACTTCAGCCGAACATTCTCACCAACTTCATAAATCTAGCGTATTTCCTGCTAATGCGGAAGATCTTTTGTGCTTCCACTCGGTAACCAGATTACCGCTAAATGTATTGGGTGTTTTCTTCGATTTCTCCCCAACTTTTTTTTTCCTACAAAACAGTGATTCCACCCCCCAGGTTCTGACGCCTATTTCGTTTATAATATTCCCGAATCCTTGCTGAGTCACGTGCTCGTTGACATGTCTTTCTAATCTACGTCTTTGTCTTTGGCCCGAGAGCAGTTCGCCATCTATCAAAACTCAGCCAACATTTTCAGATTCGAAAATTCAGGAGGCCCGTTCTGAATGGTACATCACTTTGATCCCGTAACATAGGTACTCAATTCCATTGTAAATATTTCCGCCTTCTTCAGAATGTTGCAACAGCCTGTCCCCGAACTCCGAAGCTTCCAGTCGCTGTCTAAATATGCAGGGGGACCAAGGTAATGTTTCTAGGAATCTTCACGCACACCTATAAGTTTGCTGCCTGGAGCCAAAAACAGATGCTGTTCAAATTGCTTTAGGGATCTCTTCCGCCCTCGCAAGACTAACAGAGACAATTGCTTTGGCGTAGCGATCCATTGTCAGTGCCGGGGATTTTAAGAAAGTTGTTTCAGCTCATTTCCACTATTTCAGATCAGTACTCGGCCGAAGGACATCAAATGTGGCCAATCGGAGGCTATCCACATCCAAGAAAAAATTCGATGAGCATGATACTGGCTCAGCAAGTGGATCCAAGGAGACATTACATCTTAATGAAGTCGGGAAGCCTTGCTCCATTGAAGCTTCTCCTAGCAGATGGGAGAAAGAAGTGGAATGGGGCGAAGACGAGGAAATCGAAGAGTCCAACCTTCCTTATCCTGGGTAATAAATCCTCCCAATTCAGATGCTTTTTTAGATTTGGCGAGCCGGTGTTACACTGTCTAAGCCAACTTTCTCCTCCGAGGTCATGGTGCTTAAAAATGGTTATGAGCCCCTGGTTCGATCGAATAACAATGGCTGTGATTCTTATAAATTGCATAACATTAGGTTTGAAATTCAAATAAATAGGTCAACGGACAATTCAGGGATGTATCGACCCTGTGATGACGGTCCAAACTGTACGACATACCGGTGTTTTGTTCTTGACATAATCGACCATGCTATTTTTCTCTATTTTGCTGCTGAAATGGTTAATTAGTTAAAACTTAAAATTATCGTTCAGGTTATCAAAGTAATTGCATTAGGGTTTGTTGGTCCAACGGCATATCTCTCGGATACGTGGAACCGACTAGATTTTTTTATTGTTATGGCAGGGTGAGGTTAATTAATTCTGCTTAGTTAACAAGTTTGTAGAATAGCGGAGTTTATTTTGCAAGAATATCTAGGAGGAAATATCAATTTAACAGCGATTCGAACAGTTAGAGTTCTAAGGCCATTGCGAGCTGTCAATAGGATACCATCTATGAGAATTTTAGGTAGAATTAAAAAAAACTATTTAAAAAAACTATTTAGTCAATCTGTTACTGGACACGCTGCCTATGTTGGGAAATGTCTTGTTATTATGTTTTTTCGTCTTCTTCATTTTTGGAATAGTCGGTGTTCAATTATGGGCGGGTCTGCTACGGTAATTAATCACCCACTTTTACAAAAAACAATTTTAGAAATCGGTGCGTAATCAATCTTCCTATGAATATATCAGAAATACACTCAGAGTTATTTCAACAAGTTAAATTAACCAGGTACCTATTTTAGAAAGGTAGTCATTACTTTCGATTTTTAGATACTATATTCCTGAAGATACTTCCATGGAGTATATATGCAGCCAGGCGGATGCCAACGGCTTGCATACGTGCTCAAACCTTCCGCCCTACACCCTTGGAGGAAGCAAATGCAACCTGACAATAGACGAATTTTTGGACTTAGGACTACTCGCCTCTGATCTCGGGGCTGAAGGGGAGATGAATGAGACCAGACCTTGTATCAATTGGAACTTGTATTATAGTAACTGCGAGGTAGAACGAGAGAAAACAATTTTCAAACAATGCTTAGGTTTTGAAACGGAATCCATTTCAAGGCTCAGTTTCCTTTGATAACATCGGCTTCGCGTGGGTAGCTATTTTTTTGGTTATTTCGTTGGAAGGTTGGACCGATATCATGTATTATGTGCAGGATGCTCACTCCTTCTATAACTGGATTTATTTTGTTTTGCTCATTGTGGTGGGTTTTCTCTGTCAATGTTTTGCATATATTTGTTTAGATCGGGGCTTTCTTCATGATTAATCTTTGCCTTGTTGTCATTGCCACCCAGTTTGCAGAAACAAAAAGAAGGGAAACCGAAAGAATGTTACAAGAGAGAAAGCGGATGCAAAGCAGAGATTCTATATGTAACCTGTTTTTCGGACTTTTTTCATAAAAGATTCAATTTCAGCAGCGACGGGTAGTGAGGCAGGTGGAACATCGAAAGATGAAAATGGAAGTGATAGCGTTTATTCGGCCATTGTTCGACTAATTGCTCAAACATTTCGACGAACGAAAAGATATGTTAGAAGGAAATTCCAAAGCTACATGAAACGAAGAAGAGAACAAAGACAGAAGAAAAAAGACGACGCAAAAGAAAGAAAGTCAAAACTCGACAATTTAACAACCTTATCGAGAATAGAAGAGAGGATTGAAGAAGATGATGATGGTAATTGAATAACCATTATGTCTCATTTATTGTTACTCTTAAGTTTCAGCGGAAGAAGAACCACCAATCGAACAATCGCCTCAAGTTCCAAGAAAAAGAAGAGTAACAATAGGAGAACCTGAAAAGATAGGAAATGGCCACTATCAATTAACAAGAACCCTTTCTGGAGCGGAAGAAGATGACGAAATTTCGGAGGATAATTGGTCTGATGAAGATGACAAAAAACATGTTTGTTTCTCTTTTTATTTTATATGATCCATCTCTAGAAAAAGAAGAGGAAACCTGTGAAAGAACAGCAAGTCAGTTGGTTTCGAGCAAAAATCAGAAAATTTGTCGTCTGCGATCATTTTACTCGAGGGATTCTGGTTGCCATCTTAGTTAATACTCTATCAATGGGAGTTGAATACCATCAACAACCAGAGTTTCTAACTACTCTGCTGGAATATTCAAATCTCTTCTTTACGGGACTTTTTGCCTTAGAAATGCTGTTAAAAATCATTGCTGACGGGTTTTTCGGGTACTTATCAGATGGGTTCAATCTTTTCGATGGAGGAATCGTTGCCTTAAGGTAATCACCAAAGTATTTTAAAACTCAAGGGTTGCAGTGTCCTTGAATTGTTCCAAGAAGGAAAGGGAGGATTATCAGTTCTTCGAACTTTTCGCCTTCTCCGAATCCTGAAGCTAGTCCGTTTTATGCCAGCACTTCGTTACCAGCTAGTGGTCATGCTTCGGACTATGGACAATGTGACTGTTTTCTTCGGTCTCCTCGTTTTATTCATTTTCATCTTCAGGTAAATAGTTGCTTCCTCTCTTCTATTCTATAATAACTCATGCACACACATAAGTGCAGCAAGTTTTTGCACTGACCCTTTTCCACGATTCTTTTTTACAGCATTCTTGGCATGAACCTCTTTGGGTGCAAATTTTGCAAGTACGAAGAACGTCTTCATGGCGCTCCTGCAAAAAAGTGTGAACGCAAGAACTTTGACTCTCTCCTATGGGCTCTAATAACAGTATTCCAAGTGAGTTTTAACGATAAGCACGCGGCACGACAGACTGCTACTGTAACATTCTTGTGATTTTGCATGGTGACCATTGTTGGCTGTATATCAATGTCGTGTTGTGTGTTTCAGTACGTTAGGAATGGTTCTGTTCGGCTGTAAATTCTGCAACCACTCGGAGACTGGCGAAATCTGTACTTGCGACCAAATACGAGCTCAAGAATGCGATTGCGATCGGACGAATTTCGACTCATTTCTTCATGCAACTACCACAGTTTTTCAAGTCAGTTTTTTGTGAAAGTTGTAACCTTTGTGGTCGTAGAAATTTGCTTTTAAGTTTAAAAAAAAGCTTTTCATTAATATCACCATTTCTATAGATCCTCACCCAAGAAGACTGGAATATGGTATTATTCAACGGGATGGCTCAAACAAATCCTTGGGCAGCTCTATATTTTGTTGCTTTAATGACATTTGGCAACTATGTTCTCTTCAATCTACTGGTTGCTATCTTGGTCGAAGGATTTCAAGAAAGCAAAGAGGAAGAAAAGCGACAACAGGTATAGCTTTTTCTCTCTTAAAGATTTTAATCCAAAAATTTAGGAGGAAGAAGCAAAAGTCAAAGCTTTGGAAGAAGAGGAAGAAAGAAAAAGGGAGCTTGAAATGCTTATTGCTAAATCAACAACAGCTTTTGCAAATGGGGCACCAGTTTCGGAATGCACTTGTGTTTCTTTGAAGAAGCAACAGACGGTGGAAGATGATGTAATTGAACTCCCAGTCCCAGGAAGTAATGGCTACCATCGAGTAGCGACAGACGAGGATGTGTCATATGATAACATGAGGAATCCATTTTTGGATGCCAATGCTAATGGAGCCGGGAAGAGCAGGTTAGTCTTTGATATGAACTGATGTAATTTAATCATCTAGACTAAATCGTCATACCTCGCTTGTAATCTCTGGTCCAAATGGAGGCCCAACTCATAGACAACGAGTGCACAGCTGGGGTGGAATCTGTCATCATTTTAACCCAAATTGCGCTGTTCATGGCCGTAGAGCACTGATTGAAAGCTACGCGAGGGAAAAGTTTTTGGAAGCCAGTCAAGAACTAAAGCAAGCATTGGCTGAAGAAGAGAAAAAGAACGAAAAGAAGCAAAACACTTTGTCGAGGAAGCTCTTCCGTAAAACATGCCTTTCCAACAGAACACATCATTCTCTCTTCCTATTTGGACCAAAAAACCCATTCCGGATAAAATGTCTCCAACTTACAAGAAGGAAATGGTTTGACTATTCCATTCTCGTCTTCATCGGCATCAACTGCATCACTCTCGCTATGGAGCGTCCTTCAATTCCTCCAGAGAGTATTGAACGCAAATTTCTAACCATTTCCGGTTACATCTTTACTGTTATTTTTACCCTTGAAATGGGAATGAAGGTAAAACAAGTTTCAAGCTGTAATATTTATTCTTCAGGTGATTGCAAATGGTTGTTTCTTTGGAAAAGGAGCCTACTTCAAAGATGGCTGGAATATACTTGATGGAATACTTGTAATCATCTCTCTTGTTAATGTTCTCTTCGAATTTTTTGCAACAGGCGGTAATCGAAAGAGGATTCTTATCCTACGTCATTCATTATAGATTCGCCAAAGATCTTCGGTGTCATCCGAGTCCTTCGTCTTCTGAGAGCCTTAAGACCATTACGAGTGATTAACAGAGCGCCTGGCGTTAAGCTTGTTGTGATGACATTGATTTCGAGGTTTCTCTTCCTGAGGGATTTGCAAAAAATTAATCATCTTTTAGTCTAAAACCTATCGGGAACATTGTCCTCATTTGCTGCACCTTCTTCATCATATTTGGAATTCTAGGGGTTCAATTATTTAAGGTTTGCAAAATAAAACAAAAAACTTAACAAAATATTCAGGGAATGATGTATCACTGTGTCGGACCAAACATAGCAAATGTAGTTTCGAGAGATGATTGCACCAATATCACTGGAGCGAAATGGGTTAACCATAGATATAATTTTGACAATCTTGGCCAGGTGAATATTAAAACAAAAATTAACCAATAATTCCAGGCATTGATGTCATTGTTTGTTTTATCTAGTAAAGACGGTTGGGTTTCCATCATGTATCAAGGGATTGACGCAGTGGGAGTAGATCTTCAACCAATTGAGAACTACAACGAATGGAGAATGATTTACTTCATCTCTTTTCTTCTATTGGTTGGATTCTTTGTTCTAAACATGTTCGTCGGAGTTGTTGTTGAAAATTTCCACAAGTGCAAAGAAGCGCTCGAGAAAGAAATGCGAGAAAAAGCTAAAGAAAAACGATTACAACGACAGCTGAAACGTCAAAAATTTGAGGAAAGCATGGCTGGGAAGAAGAAAAAAGGTTTGTAACCGGAATCAGACGAATGCTATTTCTTTTAGTTCAAAAATCACAACCATATTGGCATACTTATGGTCCAACAAGGCTCTTTTTACATGGTGTTGTTACTTCCAAGTACTTCGACTTGGCAATAGCAGCTGTTATTGGTGGGAGAAGCCTGTCAGCCATTTGAATGATCTATTACAGGCATTAACGTTATCTCAATGGCTATGGAGTATTACATGATGCCTCTGGTACTGAAGTATGTTCTCCGAGCTTTGAACTACTTTTTCACGGCAATCTTTACACTTGAAGCAGGAATGAAACTAGCAGCTCTCGGGATAAAAAGATTTTTCAAAGAAAGGTGAGGGACTTTCTTCAAATAAATCTGATATTTAAAGATGGAATCGGCTGGATATGTTCATCGTTTTTCTATCAATTGCTGGAATTATTTTTGAGGAGTTTGAAGCATTAGAGTTGCCAATTAATCCGACAATTATACGTGTTATGAGGGTTCTTAGAATAGCAAGAGGTTGAAGTTTTTATTTAAAAAATATAAATTTAACTTTTCAGTTCTAAAACTATTGAAAATGGCAAAAGGTATAAGATCTCTACTGGATACAGTTGGTGAAGCACTCCCCCAGGTATTTATTTTTCATTTAATGGGAATAAAATTTAGGTCGGAAATCTTGGTTCGCTTTTCTTTCTTCTTTTCTTCATTTTTGCTGCATTGGGAGTGGAATTGTTTGGAAAATTAGAATGCTCAGAAGATCATCCTTGTGATGGACTTGGAGAGCATGCCCACTTCAAGAACTTTGGAATGGCTTTTCTCACATTATTTAGGATAGCTACTGGGGATAATTGGAACGGAATTATGAAGGTATAATCTTCTCCAGAAATCATAAACCTTTTATAGGACGCTTTGAGAGATGACTGCGACTCATCTGATCATTGTGAGACGAACTGTTGTGTTGATCCCATCCTGGCACCCTGCTTCTTTGTCATCTTCGTTTTAATTTCACAATTTGTTTTGGTCAACGTGGTAGTAGCTGTATTGATGAAACATTTAGAAGAAAGCAACAAGAGAGATGCAGCAGAAGAGCCAGGTGACTCTCTTATATTATAATCATTTGTCATAGATGCTAATGCAAACGAAGGAGAGACATCGAAAATTGAAGAAGGAGAGGAAATAGAAGAAAAACAAATTGAATGGACAGATCAGGACAAAGCGATTGCAACATTGGAACGAGAATTAATCGAAGTAGAACATAAATTGATAGAAGAAGAGAAACGAAGGAATAGCATGCTACCAGAAGAACTTCTGCCACTAAATGAAAAGATTGACACCTACCGAGGTGAATAGCTTTTATAATCAGCTGAAACAAAAGTTTTAATTTTAGAGGAAGATTACGAAGAGGATCTTTCGATCAAACTTGGTTCCTCAGCTATAGACATATCAAGTAACAATAGCGGACGGGCTTCAATGAAATCCGGAAGGACTAATTGATTTGTGATCTGTGTCATTCATTATTTTATTTATTAATTTTTTATTCGCGGACGTTTATATTTTCAAGAGAAGGTGATTTTCTCTTACAGGTAAAACGTCGAGCGGTTCAATGGCCTTATTTGCTAGTCTAAAATTGAGCGTTTCATCTTTACGTCATAGAAACATTCGAACCATTTTCATTTCATATCTTATTATTTTTTGTGACATTTTAAAATTGTTCTCTTTCTCATTTCACTTTTATCCGATCTATTCATCCTCACATCGTTTGAAACAACGCTTAGCTGTGGTCAAAATGAAATAAAAAATAAAAAATATTTTATCTTTTGTTTCATTTTCTACTTGATACAAAAATTTTATGTCCTTACAATGTTCAACAAATATTTACCAGCTATCAAAATAGCTACACTCACAGTCACCACAATGTTTGATTTTTTTGTAAGCGTGACCGATAGGAATTCCGGCTATGAGAGAGACAAATGTCGCAATGCAAGCCAGAATGTAGCTATAGCCAAGCTGAGTGGTCCGAAATTAACTAGGTGGCAGCTGGAAATTGTCTTATTCAACATAATTTTTTGCGCTCTATCCAATGGTATAGGTCTCATTCCAAATTTCCACGGGAAGGTTACAAAGTTCCCTTGTGAAAAGCCTACTAGAGTACCAAATTCCAGTCAGTCTTAAAAAAACCTTAATATAATTGAATGATTTACAGCAAGTAAAGAGAGCCACGCAAGTTAAACAGAAGGCGATGAGGTTGAGGACGCCGGATAAGATGTGTGCTCGAAAAGAGACAATCATTCTTCAAAGAGTGAAGGCAGGCAAGAAGTGATAATCCCTACATTTGTATCGCTTTATATAACGCCCATAAACTTAGCTGAATTAGAATGAAGCAAACACAGTCCATCTAAATGATAAAAAATCACCAAACTACTACTCAGTTTGCAGGAATAGACTCAGATTTGAAAAAAAAGAAAAATTTTAAAATTCATGTATCTACTAATTGTTTCAAATTTATTTAGCAATAAAGGCGTGTATTTCCGTCCAAATATTTCCAGTTGACTTCCGCTACTTGCGAGATTAAGCATGTCTACTACCCCTAAAAAGCTCAGAGCTTTATATTCCGACTACTGGAAAGGAAAAGAGGTTTATCATTCTTTTTATACAACTTTTTTTAGTGGACAAGATACGTATCTGGAGGTATTCTATCCGATCTACAAGATATACGAAGAACTAATGATATTAATTCGTGGATTGAACAGAATATAAAAAGTTGGAATATTATTGAAATTGAGGAGCTGTATCTTAAATTGAAAAAGGTAACTTTTAAAAGAAAGTTAAACTTTGTTCAGATCAAAAATGAGATAGCTGAAGAGTCCCTTGAAAATAATGATCCAGAGTGGATGACTCGAACAAAAATGGTAAACTCCATTATATTTTTAAAAAGCTAATTTAGGTGGGAGATGTCGTAGAAGGAAGCATGAAATCTCTTGTACACAAATGGATTGATCTTGCCTTTGATTTGAGCAGCGCTTCCGAAACAAGGAATGATTATGTTTTTGTACATCCGGAAGGGATGTTAGCCTTTTGGAAATTATCTTTTGAACGACGGTAATAGAGCATTTTTATATTTTACTCTTTGCAGAAACAAATTAATATTTCTTCCTGGCATTCAGGTAGAAGTTACGTCTTTTTTTAACACTTTGTTTGTCTTCAAAGAGTACTGCGAAAATATGAGTTTTATAGAAGAACTTTTGCGTCGCTACGATATTGGTAGCTTATTTAATTTAAAAAATAATTACTTATAGGATTTCTTTTTGAAGGAAAGCTTGATATTGAGTGTGATTCTCCAAATGAGGAAGAAGAGCAACTTCCTGTAATTCCTATTGTTAAAACAGAAAAAAAAGTAGCTAAAAAGAAAGAAAAGCGGAAAAAGACAACTTTAGCGTGAGAATTTATTATTGAATTTATTTTCTTTTAGCAAAAACTTTGACGAACTTGTAAAGCAAACAGTAAAGCCTCAACAACAACGGCGACCGATTGTAGTAAGTTAAAAAATTAATTAGCTAGTTGTCAAGAACTCTCGTTCCCCTTCTCGTTCCCCTTCACTTCATCCAAAAGCAGCACACAATCTAGGAAGAAGAGCATCACATAGTCCAAAGCCAGTCAAAAAGAAAGAATTTATAAAAGGTATATGAAAATACTTCTAGTTTTCTCACTTTTTAGAGACAAAAATCGAGTCACGAAGTGAGCATTTGGTCGATTTTAATACTGAAGCTTTCCTCGGTCCTGTATATCATATTTCTTTCTTTGAAACTGGAAGAAAACCCCGGCAGTTTGGAGCATGGATGATGCATACAGGTTAGATTTACACTGATGATAAAAATTTTAATTAGAAACTGACTTGGTGGAATCCCACTTAGAAGGAAAAAATTTGAACATTGCGCTGAAAGTTCCCGTTGAAGACGTTTTCATTGCTCCAAGTGAACCACTTGTTGCTTTCTGTGAAAATGGCTCAGACGAATGGAAGAAAGGAGTGTTCACTACCCATACTCAATTTGATCAAAGTCAGACTTCTCATAATGAAAGAATTATATTATTTAGATTCATTTATTCTTAATACCAGGCTCTCAAAGCTGGGAAAAGTTGCACTATTCCAGCCAACTGATTTCCATTTTCCATATCGCAAATGGAGTATTTTATTTAGAGATGGTTCAATATTATTCAAATTGCACACTCATTTTGTGGAACTCACCTTCGTAATTGAGGTATCTATGCTAAATTCGAGCCTGGAGCTTTTTAGGGAAATACTTTTTGTCTGGAAACTCAGACGGGAGATGAATTTTCAAAGCTGCGTGCTCTTCATCATCACAAATGTTCTCTTCCAGAAATGACAAGACAAGTAAAATTAACCTTTTTGTTTCAGTAAATTCTAGCTATTACGCCATGGAGTTTTTATTTTTCCTGGAAATGACATTCTTACCAAACATAGAGATACAGTAAAGGTTTGTATATTTTTAATAAACATGCTTGTCTGTTTAGCAATTAGAATTGGAAATTTATGTGTATAGAGTAATCTGTATGGAGGAGCTATCAAGTCAAGCGTGTCGACTCAATGGTTCTGTCGCAAAAGACGCCGCTCTAATAACTTACAACAATTCTCAAGTATAATGTCTTTGAAACTTCGATCAAACATTTAGCTTCACTTTTTTAAACGAACTGGAACGGGCTTTTCCGTCTCTTTACCTAAAGATCGGACTCGACCAATCAACAACTCACCATCCAGTCTTTCCTCACTATGCCGTTGGCTTATTCTTACAAGACCATTGTCTTTAACAAAATGAATTGTCGCCATTTTTTTTATTATGAAATTAAAATCATATTGGATTAACATACAATATCATGCGTTTGAAGGTCTCAATGAACAATTACTCTCTAGTTTCTGTTCAAAGAGCTGATTATCGAGAATCATAATATTTTGCAATCAATTAAGAATAACAAATCGGATTAAATACATGTTGGGCTTTCGTTGAAAGAGTTTAACTCAAAAAAGATAATTAAGAGAAAATGAGTAATTAAACTGAGATTAAAATACAAGCAATACGAAGAATGCCTACAATTAGTACATAGTAAATTAAGTTCGATAATTTGGTTTACATATGTTAAGCGTTTTAGTCAAAAATATTGTTAAATTTATCGATAATTTGGGATGCATAATCTAGCAACATCAAAAGTAAATTAAATAAAGAAATCAAAAAGTGAGGAGAATGATTGCCATAAGCAAGTAGCGAGTAGGCTGACTTTATTCAGAGCTCAGTACAATCTCCTTACGGCTCTACGAATTTCTTGAGCTACCATAGTCATTCCTTTTGCATCACGGTCACATATTTCCAAAACTTGTAGAAGAGTTTTAATAGAGAACTTCCTAATCTCACAAAATCCAAGGCCCTATAACGAGGATGTAAGATAGTTTTCAGAAAATAAACTCACATGTATACGAATAATATCACCATACCATTTTCCAAGACGGATATCGTATACTTTAGCGATTTCCTCGTAGGAAGGAAAATTAATATTTTCTCTTCTTAAGCGAGACAATTCACCTAAAAATTATAATTTATTTGAGCGACTATTGTAAACTTTCCATGACGTGGAATGAATTTACGAGGCATTTCTGTGCATTTTTCTCGGTTTTTGCAGCAAGTAACGGGGTCAAGAGTGATCAAATTCGGGCAAAACCCACTCTGAAAAAGAGAGTTAAAAAATAAAAGAGATCTTCTCACCAAATAGAGAATGTCCTTTATTATCAATAGCCCTACTACAGGAGAATTAGTTGGATTTGTATAGAAGAATTTTTTAGGCACGTGGGGCTTCTTATTTGGCTCTAAAAGATGTATTTCTAACATATTTTGATCGTACTTTTTAGCTTCATGACGAACCCATCATTAGTACCTGGTAATCTTTCACTTGCTTCATAGATTTCCCCATCATTTTCCTGATGATCCTTGTCAGCCAGGAGATTAATGAGTTTCTTGATTGATGTAGTATACCATTCGGTGTCAAACGTCTTGCACCGAATTCCTTCTTCTAAACAAGGAATCTGATTACCAAGAGAGTCGCCATCCTTTCTTCTTAGCGTAACCTGCCCTATAAATTAAAAATCAGTTTGATTTTAATTTGCGAAACTTACAGTATGTTTTAACTTTAGGTAGATTAGAACACCTGGTAGTTACTGTAGGTGGGATTTCGTGTGGATCCCAAGTTTCCCATGATTTAGCCTCTTCACGAGATCTTGTTCTTTCATATTGGTTGTAGTTTGCTAACATAGTTCTATCTAATTGAAGGGCCTTATTTCCCTCAACAGAAAGCAATATTTGATATTTGTTGCCCTTTAGCTGTTTTATTGCGACGACGGGATTTGTCTCTTCTTCAAAATCGGCTTCGTCGTCAGATAAGACACCGGGCTCACATTTTACGCCTTCATTGTCTTGAGGTTCATCGTCTAATTCAATTACCACAATTCTGTTTTGATGATTACATTCTGATGGTTCTTCTTTCTTAGGTTTTTTGTTTTGTTGCAAGCCATCAATAGTTTCCTCCTCAATAACAACAACTGGTATTTCTTTTTCAATTACTTCAATATCTCCACGGTTTGATTTCTCGATTGGCATAGTAATTTGCTCTAATTCCTCTTCGATTGGTGTAGTAACTTTTTCTAAATTTCGTTTTATCTCAGATTCGATTCTTTCTTCATTTTGTGGCTTTTCGACTGCTTTTGGTTGAACTTCAGTAGATTCACTTGCATTATCATTGCTTAAAGAGCTCCCATTAAACATAGCGAGATGAAGGTTGAAATTAGTGGAAATAGGTGCTGGATCTTGTAGTTGTGGCTTTTTTGAAGTTTTGGCTACTGTTAAAGTCGAGGGCAGAGTAGGATCAGGATGGATTCTTGTAGAACAAATTTCACCGGTTGTCTGGGGAGTGTCAGCACGAAGTTCTGAACGTGGCTGTGGATTTTTTGCTACCTTTGACATCGATGGCTGAGTAGGATTGGGAGTATGTTGCAGTAGATTAGCAGAACGAATTATTGATCTAGGAATTTTAGCAGTTTTTTCCATGACATCAATTTCATCTGCAACATATTCATCTTGATCATCTTCTTCTTGATCAAGGCCTTCATAATTAGGCTCTGCATTACGTTTTCGTGTAGAACGACGTACTTGAGTTTCTCTTGGTTCGATTCTGGGTTGATATGATTGAGCTCCACTGGTAACTACTTTAGAAGTCGATGGCTGAGTAGCTTCAATGGAAGTTGATGCCTGAGTAAGACCGGGATGTAATCGTGACGATCTGCGAGTTTGTTGAGCTTCCTTGGCTAACTGAGAAGGATCAACATAATCTTGAAGCAGTGGTTGTGGCAGCTCGACTACATTTGCTGGCTGCGGAGGATCAGCATGTGGTCGTGGCTCCTGACAAATCGTCTTAACATTTTTGATAGCTGGCGATTGCTGATTTTGAATATCCAAAGAAGGATGTGAAAGTGATCTTTTATGCGATTGACTCGCACTTAATTGAGGATGATCTACTTGCTGAGGAGGAGGGTTTTGAAAAGATTGGCGCGGAATTTGCACTTCATTGGCTTGTGGACTATGTCCGATTCTTTCTTCATTTTGTGTCTTTTCGACTGCTTTTGGCTGAACTTCAGTAATTCCACTAGTAGATTCACTTGCAATCGCATTGCTTAAAGAGCTCCCGTTAAACATAGTGAGAGGAAGATTGAAATTAGTAGGAATAAGTGCTGGCAATGGAGAAGCAGAGATAGGTGATTGCATCTGAATATTTGCCAACTTTGTATCTTGGTTTAAAGCTACCTGTTCTATTGAAGAAACGGGACTTGGCGGTGCTACTTCAATATTAATAATAGTAGCATCAGCAGCAGTCACTTCAACTTTTTTCGGATTTGCCTTCGATTTTGCTTTTGGTTTTGCTTTCGGCTTGCACATACGTTTTACAACCAAATCCTAAATATATGGCTAAAATAATTATGCAACCTACTCCTTCAAATGTTGTCATGGGACTTGGAGCTGGAACTTGATCAGTAAGTCTTATATATTCATACTGAAACTCGCTTTAAAAAGAATGGAAATGACTATTTACCAAATCTAAGTCAGAATCACTTGAACTGTCGACGTTTCTTTTTGATCTTTTACTTTTGCGAGACCATTTTCTTTTTTTAGGTTTCCTTTTTTTATTGGCAACGGGAAGGTCAGGTGTAGTCTCTTCAACTTGGGGAGTTGTCAAATCGGTTGGAGTAGAATTGGTGCTGGATTGGGCTAAAGAAAATATTGAATCGAATCATTTTATTTTGCCTTACCATTTTGACGAACTTCGTTAAAATTTGGCATAATTGGTTCGAATGGAATTTCCTCATTGATGTTTGTTATGTGATAATCTCTTACATTAGCAGTTGGAAGGTCAGGCGTGGTTTCTTCAACTTGATTTAAAGATGTCAAATCGGTTGACGCAGAATTACTGCTGGAGGGAGCTGTGTGAGCTGCGAGAGAAGGAACCAAATCTTTTTTCTTGGATTCATTTGGTCGAGCATCATTAAGAATTGGTTCGTAGGGAACTTCCTCATCACTAAGAGATATTACTCCATCAGAGCTATCATCAAAGTCTTGGTGGGTACTTGACAATTCGGTAATCACATTGTTAGCTTGAACGAAGCCAGAACTACATGGTAAGTTTGAGTCAGCTTTCTTAAAGGCCGTTCTTGAAGGCTCATTCTGTAGCATTTCCGAAGTTTTGGGATATTCCTCCAAAATCGGTGCATCCGCATATCTTTTTGGCCGCTTAGTAACAGGATCTATTCTATGGGTTTGAGCGTGTACAGCCTCCACCACTTGAACTTCATCGCAACTTTGATCACGTCGTAATAAATCTCTGTCTTCAACGCTTTCATGCCTTGTGCTAAGATTTGTTTCATCCGTAATTCGCACAATCTGCTCAAATTCAGCTACTTTCACTGGTCGATAAGCCTGAAATCTTTCTTAGCTTTTTAATTTAAATAAAAATAACCAGTTTCCGCTTTTGCTGTGTCGCAGTTTGCTGAACTATGAAGTTATTTGGCTGAGGTGAGCAAATTAAAACAGGATGAGCTATAGCTGAACTCGTTGATGGTGCTGCAATTACGAATTGCGGCTGGACTGGCAACAAATGAGTAGTCATAAGTTGTGTTGGTTGATTCAATACTTGTCCCTGGTATGGCAGTAAAAATAACTGATGCTAAATATACCTTTTTAAAGAAAAATAGCTTATAATACCGAAACGGAGTTGCGATCATTTGACCACATAGAACTACTACTTGGAACGAGTAACTGAGGCTGATTGTGAATCTGCGTAAGTTTTGGTAAGATCTTCTAAAATTAGTTAATTATAGAGAAAATTATAAAAACATACTTGTGGAGTTGTTACTATGGAAGATGATCTCTTTGGTAGAAATATCGTTTCTGTTGTAAGACTTTCTGACTGTGGAGTTGCTTTTTGTTTTTTCAAAATTGAACGTAATGGTCCCTGATCAGCAGTACGAACTATTGATCTGGGAATATTAGCAGCGGCTACATCAATTTCATCTGCAACATATTCATCTTGTTCATCTTCTTCTTGATCAAGGCCTTCATAATTAGGCTCTGCATTACGTTTTCGCGTAGAGCGACGTGCTTGAGTCTCTCTTGGTTCGCCTCTGGATTGATGTGATTGAACTCCACTGGTAACTACTTTAGAAGTCGATGGCTGAGTAGGATTGGGATGAATCCTCGTAAGTCGATGTGGCTGAGCTTCATTGACTAACTGAAGATGATCAGCATAAAGTCTTTGAGGATTTTGTGGTTGTGGATTTTTTGAAGTAGATGGCTGAGTAGAATTGAAAGTAGAACGCTGTAGTTGAGCTTCATTGGCAAACTGGGAAGGGTCAGCACGAAGCTCTGGATGTGGCTGTGGGTTTTTAGCTACCTTTGACGTCAATGGCTGAGTAGCTTCAGTGGAGGTTGATGACTGAGTAAGACCGGGATGTAATCGTGACGATCTGCGAGTTTGTTGAGCTTCCTTGGCTAACTGAGGAGGATCAACATAATCTTGAAGCAGTGGTTGTGGCAACTCAATGTTGGCTTCATTTTCTCCTGTAGATCGGATTGAACAAAGAATTTCTACACTCGGCTTTCTTTCCATTCGTTGTCTCTTCCCCTGAGAATTACTTTCTTGTCTTAGCATCTCAGCGCTAGCTCCATCCAGAATCGCTAAACTCGACAATACCATTTTTTCTTTAAAATCAGCTTACCGGTTACTCTAGCATTGGTTATAGCATTCTCTTCTGCACCAGGCAGTTTGGTCTTTGGTTTATTGCCTAATGGCACTGATGGTTTGTGATTATACGAAGTAGTTTGCTCGGATTCATCAGCCAAAGTTTCTTGATTGCCCATTCTTAAAAGAGAATGATTATTTCCAGGTTTAGAAGTTCCTAAAATGTTTGCTCATTTTTCTCCAAAGTAACAATTCTTACCTAGTCCTTTACTTATCGTATCAAGTTCTGCTTGAGGAGAAATAAATGGAATTCTATAGTTTTCAGCATATTCATAAGAATAAAGTTCTCTGCTATAGTACTTCAGTAGAACTTCAAATTCACAAGGTGAATCATCGAATATGACTTTTATAAAGTCCTGAAATTATGATTATATATGGGAGATCATCCAAGTCTTATTTTTTGGCTTGTCGAAATTCGAATTTTATTTTTTAGGTTTAATTTGTTGTAAATTTCAATTCAAAGTAATTACAAAAAAAAACTTACACCTCTCACAGATTTGACAGTAGCCGGAAAGAGACAGCCATGAAAATCATCCTTGTCGTATGCAAGTAATTTGTGACCAACTCGAAATAAATTATGCACAGGTTTGAGTGATACGTCCAACTAGTGATTTAAATTAGATTAGAAAATTTGCATACCGGCTTGAAGAAAGAGACTGGAGCAATTTTGCTGCTTGCCTTTTTAATATATTTTCCAATCCATGATTTGAAATTTAGGTTCTTGAAATTTTTTGGCTGTGTTGCTCCCCAATATGGCGGGCCATCAACTCTTAAATGTGACAATCACTTGAAATACTTTGCTACATACATTGGAGCAATTCGACCGTCGTCTGATTGCACCCAAAAAGTACGCTCAGAATTTGTGCCCTCTCCTTCTATTCTGTACTTTATCCAGCAATTATTTGTTTCAACAACAATTGCCAGATGTCGTGAATCATAGGCTAAAGACACTTTAAGAAAACAAAAATAATAATTACTTTCAGGAGACGAAACAAGAATTAAATTGCCTTGCGTAAATAGATTCTTATGAAGAGGCTCCTGTTGAAAAAAAGCACCATTTGGAACCACTTGAAATTTCTTAAAGGCAAAATAAGCCCTCCAATCGAAGGGGCGCTGAAACTTTAATATTTTCACAAAACGCGCCTATAACAGGATTCACTAGGGAATCCATTTGACTTAAGTCGGCTTTTTGAGATGAAGCCTATACCATTCAAAAGAGCTCGTCGAGCAGTATAAGGTGGCACTTTCCGTTGAGCTCAGAAGGGAAAACTTTTATTTGGGCTGGGCAATTTGATATGTTCTTGTTATCATTCGGTATAATAAAAATTCTGCATCTTTTGCAACAAAATTAGCTGCGGAAGATATAAATTGCCCAAATGGCAGCCATTTAAAGAGGCCTGAGTCCTACCGCTAACAAAACTAATCTGACAAAGTTGTAAAGGAAGAAAAGGTACGTTTTCTAGCAGAATCAGGGAAGCTCGAGGGAAACGGAGGCGACTCCTTGTACAGTTTGACGAGCTCTTTCGAATGGTATAAATTTCATCTTAAAAGCCAACTTATATCCTATGGGTTCCCTAGTTTTCCGGGTTTTACAAGCCATTTCCAACGAACTTCATAGAGACACGGGACAACTTCGATGTCGCATAGCAACTGGATTTTGCGCAGGATCCGCGGTTTATAGATTATAAATAAGAAGCATGGCGAAACTGAGTGCAATTCGCTTATTACTGGTAATTGATTCTCGCACGAATAATGACTTTTCTTAAAGGAATCTTGCGGTACGTTGTTCCAGAAAAGTTCTTTTGAACGAGCCTACTTTTTATGATCTAGCTATAGTAATCCATCTATATAGGCTATTAGAGTCTAGCTACAACCCATATGAATTACTATGGATTTACTCCTTGAAAAGTGAAGGTCCTGGAGATAGATTTAATCTATAACAGACCATCTGTAAAAATTCAAAAAGACTCACTGCTGGTTGCGCTGGCTCCCCAGCTCTTGTGGGCTTAGGATTGGGATGTTGCATTCACTTTTTTTTCTGAAATTGAGTTTATTAGTTAGAGAAATATGTAACTTCTCAAAGGCTGAAATCAAAAGTGACAAAACTAAATTGATTTTTAATTAGAAAATTTTTTTTTTTCTGATGCCTCTTTTTGGGCAAAAGTAATCTTGGTAAAATTTATCAATCTTTAGTTATTGTATTAGGAAAGGGCAGATCAAGATAAGTCGTCGAGTGTCAGATCGCGCAGGCTGCCTGGCCGGCCGGTCGTGACACATGTGGTTTGCCTGTATTGATGGCTTACAAATGACTTAAAACTGTACTGTCACTACTGTTCATTACATGCTGAATGCATATGTGTTGTGCAGGATCAATAACAATATGCCACCGTCTCCTGCACCCGGGCTTGCTATCAGAGGACCCGCGCAATCGATGCCGTTTCGCTCAGCTCGGCTGGAGAGGAAGCGCATTTGTTTTTAAATGAATTGATAATGAAATGGGGGGGAGGGAGGGGGATTCGAGAAAAGTTGGATTATCCCAATCGATCGATTGATTTTACCATGACAATCAATGGGTTTCTTACAATAAATCATACATTCAGACAATGGACGTTTGTAAAATAACAGAAACTCTCTAACAGACAACAACTTGACACATCTGACATTGAGATATCGAGTTCAGATGAGAATATAGGTAGAAGAACGTTCGAAGGAGAGAGATAACTGATTAGTCTTGAATCTGTGAGATTGTTTAGACCCAGTTGCCGTTCGCGTTAGAGGAGTCGACCTTCAAGAAAAAGCGCGCCGCCTGTTTAGAAGAATTGGAGGCGCGTCTACTCTGTACTGAGATATTAGAAAGGCTCAGCGTGCCAGGTGGTGCCAGGGAGAGATTAGCCAGCCAGAAAGATTACCATGGTGATCACCGGCAAACTGGTGAGAGGCAGCTGTAGTCAAATTACAGAGGGAGATAATTGGGAGCATAAGGCAGTCTCACCCAGTTCACATGATGAAGATCAATAGCGGGAAAGGTAACTCACGCGCACGACGTTCCCTGATTTATTATAACACTTTGGGGAAGTGGAGACCTGAATGCAAAGCGTACGTTCGTTCAGCCGCGTTGGAGAAATGTTTATAGACGCGGAGGGGATACCACGCCCTGTAAAGGAGGGCTATAGGGCTGAGGCCAATGGCAGACAAAAGTTTCAAATCTTTTTAAGTACATAAGTATCAATAGTAGTAGGACTCATGTAAGACTGGTCATCGTAATCTGCAGCAGTAATAGAAACATTCCTGCTAGAGTATCCTCTAAACGTTGCCAATAATTGGAATCCTGAACTGTGATATTTCTAATTATCTCTATGCGTATACCTTCAAATATTAATGGCAATCTTATTCTCCCATAAATACGGTAGGAGTTGAAAATAATTGTATCTTGACCTCGTGGAAGTGAGAGGTAGATAATACCTAAGGATTAGGATTAGTTCATCAGATATTTTACACCATCTCGTTTAATAAGACATTTGAGCATTAGCATGGCGCGTAAATCTCCAACAGGATCTATTCCGTCTCCTCCTCGGCCAAGTCCATATTGGGAAATTGAAAAGTATATAGCCGCAAAATCATAATAACGATAATACCTACAATATATCAATAAAGAAATCAGATAATTCGAATCACTTTGTAGGCTCAGTTGACAGATTTTTCAAAGAAATGAAATTAATCTTGTCAGTTCCTTCGATTTTCAAATCCTTCAGCCGTGTTGTTGTTATCTAAAAGTACACTACAAATAATAAGATGACCTTTTACTTTTGTAGCTCCATAATAAAGGGCAATAATCTCAAGCCAAGGAGAGTTGGAGTCAAAAACAATGCCAGTTTTATCTGTTGGAGGAAACTTTTTAAAGGCTTGTTTCATCGAGTCTAAAAAAACTTTATTGGAGGAGAATCCTACTTACTTTGATGTTCATTAAGCTCGCCGAAATCTCCATTGTAAACTTGTTTATCAATCCCGGACCAAATGGCTTGAGGTTCAGTCACATTGGTGTATCTCTAGAGAAAAAGGTTCAAAAAATTACTCCCCTACCATTATTAAATGTGCATATCCATGCATAATAAATTCTTCCTTAGTATTTGGTGGCATCACTATAGGAGCTGATGACAGAGGGCGTGAATAGACTACTTTACTCTCAAAAAAGGTCTAAGTTTTGAATAATTAAAAAAAAATTATAATGATCACTTGATCACAGGTTCCACCTGTAAATTTTTCCAAAGTTAACAAAGGAATAGTTGCTTTTTTTATACGAAATAATAGCCTATGATATAGCATCTCAATTTCATCAATTGTTAGGTTACCAAGTGGAGAGTGGATATATCTAAAGATTTGACTAAAGTTTCTTCAAAAACTTACGATCTATCCACCTCGGAATAAGAATTGCTTTGAAATTGTCCAAAAAATGAACTAGAATAGCTAAATTACTTTATTTTTAGTAGGATCCTTACCAGCCATTTGGATCAGTTAAAATGAGAATGGTTAGACAGATAAAAAGGATTAGCATAAGAGTTGAAGAGGAAATATTGCAGTGCGCTGATCTTGGTCTTTTAGTGATTAGATTAATATACATTTTGTCACTTTTTGAACTCCTCTGAGCCCAATTGAAGAGGCAGAAGCTCTGCTAATAGAGCGCAATAGTGAATCTGTCTAAATCAACAACTAAGGACGGCTGCTGGTTACACATTCTGGACATTCGCTTTGTCAAATAGTAGTGAAATTAGCAAATGATTTATTGGCTCTACAACAAATTGCATAGGACTATCTCGCTCTCAAAAGAGTTCAACTACCCGTGATACGTGGTTTGACCACATTGACGGCGAATTGTCCAGCGCGGTTATTGTTGCCAGCAGGGCGATAGAAGGCCACAACGACTTGCTCCAAAGGTGCATCCACATGTCCATTTCTAAAAAAAATTCGCTTTGTTTGGGTACTGCTTACGGCTTGTGTCGCTTGTCAACGCCATTTGGTGTCCCGGATACGAAGGCTCGACCCACTCCGATCTAAATTTTCAAACAAAAATAAAAATTAGATTGAAAATTAACCTCCTGGGTGCCTTTCCAAACAACTTGTGTGAAGTAATTGGTGCCCTGTTGCCAGCCAGGCGTGTCATATTCGTATCTCTCATGTTCCTCGTACCAGTGTTCAACCACTACAATATATTAGAGGCCTCTCTCATTTGGGTAAGTGTTTACTTTTATCGGGATCCAAATTCTTCGGGAAAAATGTAATATTCTCTCCGACGCCGCTTAACTCGCTAAAGGATAAGTGAGCTTGTTCGGCAAGCCGTTCAGCCCAATGCTGTGCCAATTTGTCCAATTCATTGCTGTGTCGAAGGTCCGCCGAGCCGTGCTGAAAACGAACTTTCTCAACTAATCTGATCAGACCAGATATTCCCCTAGGTGAGACTGAAATAGGGTTGCATGAGGAAGAGAGGGGAAATCCCCAGACTTCGTTATCGAGGGTAGCCCTAAGGCGGTGGAGCCAATGAATAACCGCCATCCAAGTCCAATTGCGGACTATTCGATTTGGCCATCTTCTGAGAAATTCCAAGCCAAATGGTTCATTGAATTTCGTGAAGCAACCATTGACTAGTTAGCAAAGACTGAATCATTAACTCACCGTCCTTCGCCGTCGATTATGAGCTTCAATTAGATCTTCAACAAAGGCTCCCCTTTCTTCTGGAGGTTCTGAATTTTCCATCTGGTGCAGAGATTTGTTCTATAAATTTGAATTAAAAGAGAGAATAGGGAGAGGCGAAGCTAAGATTTGGGAAGAGAGTCTTGATTGAGTTGTAATTGTGCAGAACGGAAATCTAGCAACATCAGTCCAAAACTCATTAGAACAGAAAGGACTTCATTGTTTTTTGGAACTACAAAGTAAACACTGAGAAGAGAAAGAAGGATTGGTTTAGTCAGAAAAAGAGAGCAGAATGATAAATGGTGGACCTATATTGCTCCCAAGAAGACAGATTACAAGAAGGAGGGAAGCTTTAAATTCAATTGGGAGCACAAGTTTCGTAAACATAAACAGAGGACAGCTGTGAGAAGTTCTAGTCAGATACATGCCTCTGGGAAGAGGCCGGCTGTTCGCGGTGTGTCCAACAAGCAACGTGATTAAGTGCGTTCGGCAGGGTGAAACATAACCCTCTCCGGACGCTGTTTACCTTCAAGAAGATGAATTTTCAATTGGTCTCAAGAGGAATTTAAATCTTCTTTTAAAATCTCTTCATCCATATCAAGTTCATCCTCAAACGTTCTTTCCATCATTTTTCAAGTATGATTTTCTAAAAATTATATTTTTTTGCTTTTTTTCCTCTACTTCTCAATGACATAAGGTGTTTTTCGTGAGAGAGGTTCTTGACAAATAAGCTGTTAAATGTTGTGTGAAGTAAGAACTTGAATAACAAGAATATATAAAGTAAAATAAGAGTTTTAGACACTTGAAAACGACTGGAGCGAACAGAGGGAGCCAATCTTGCCGTGCATAACAATGTTCCTCTCGAAATGCAGCAATCATCGTCAGTGCTTAAGAGGAGCCGAGGACCAATTGCCGTCCCTGGGAGTCTAGTCCAGAATTGATGTGAGAATTGCTCTTATCAAAGAATTGAATCTGGATTCAATCTGACAGGAGGAGATAATATAATTATCCAGAGAGAAGATTCATGGTCCTCCAGAATGCATAGACTAGATGGCCATGAAAGTACAATGAAATTGTGGGCGGTCTTCGATGGATTTCTAGAAAGTGGAGAGCCGGTGATTGGTTTCGCGGACTACCTCCATTTAACCCGATTCATCCCATTGTTTCCGCAATGGATTACGTCTCGTAATGGTTCGGAAGGACTCCAAATGCGCTTCAAGCCATTTTCCTATAATGGACTGCCCTCTCTGGAGCTAAAAACACTTCCGGAATCAATAGCACAACATCCTTTTAAATCTTTATTTTCAGCTTGAAGAAAGTCTTACTTTTATAAGCTATAAATCATAACGAAGCGCACACCAGACTACACTAATAAAAGCTACGAGCTCGTGATTGGGGTAGGCATTTGAAATGATGTTTTTGCTTATGTATTAATATTAAGAGATGCAAGTGCACTACAGAAATAGCAAGTTCTCAGAGAACGGGATGAGAGGAGGTTAACAAAGGGAAATGAAAGGAAACGAGGAGAAGAAGGTCTAGCAGCTACGGTTTGACCAAAATTGGCCAAATGTATTCCCTACTTTTCGACAACGATGCGCGCTGTCTAACTTTAAGACCTATAAAAACAATATATAAACAACTGGTGCAGACAGCATTATTAACCCAGAACTGCACTTCTCAGAATAACCGTCAAAATGTTAGTTTCGAGTTTTTGAAGGCAAAAGCCACGGGGAGTAGCGACAGGGCAGCAGAACGAATGGTGTAAAATGAGCAGAGCATGCTCAGAAAAGCTTGGCCTTGCGCTTCAGATTAATGCGTTTCCACTCAGGCAGCTTGTAGAATTCAATAGGGCTCATCTCGAATACTTTTTCAAACTCGTCTCTGCACAGATGGCGCTCCAAGTGCATCCTGAAAAAAGAACATAAATCCCTTTGCTTTATGAGGTCGGTCTATGATTTCTTTCTCTCAAAATTTGGAATATTCCCCAGAGTCGTTAGCCTCCGAAAAGAATGGCATCAAAGTTCTTAAAATACGAATTTAAACTAACCTATCAGCATCATCTGGTAGCTTCTTGTTGACTCCCAGTTGCAAGTCCGCCAGAGGATAAGCTTTAGCTGGCTTGCTCATATCTGGCAGAGAGGATCTTAAAGTTGATCTCATTTCCCCAGCAGGTCTCATCTGTCCTCCCAAAGAGTTTGACAACGAATCTAGAAATAACTTAGTATTTATGTTCAAAACTTGATGAATTAGTTCAAACTTGTGGTCTCACCACGGGGAATAGTCGTGGTTCAACAAGATTTGTAAAAGAAAAGGTATAGAGTAGAAACTAACGTTCAGAATAATGACTGCTAATCGTAGTATCAAGGTTCTCCATCGATCCATAAGGATATCCGGTTGGGAGAGTGTTAGCTCGTAATGTATTAGCTAGAATGGGTTTTAGGTTATTCAATCAGGTTTTGGTTAGGAAATACCTCGACTATCTGGAACATGGAATGAGGGTAGCGTATTTCCCACGTTTCTAGGCAATCCACCCTCCCAATGTGTCCACGGTTTGGGTCTGCTCATATGGCGAGATGGAGCTAAATTTATAATTCAAAAGCATTTGGACGAATTACTCACAAGCGTTAATCGGTACATCGTATCTGAATCTCAAATGTGGCATTTTCTTGGCCGAAGGAGTTCGACTAGCATTACGAGGGTCCCAATGTAAAGGCATTCTCTGTTTCCTGTGACTATCCTCAATATTTTGTTTGATAACATGAGCTATCGATAATTCTTCAAACTTCTCCAGTGTTTCAACAGTCTGAAAAATACAAATTAGCAAAGAAGCCAAAGCAGTAGAACCTTCTTCAGCTTGTCTTCATCAACCCGTTCGGTTTCTGATAAATCGTCATCAGAAATCTCATTTTCAATTGATGATGTTGACAATCTGCGTTTCAATTCTTCAACAGCATATGGGAACGGAGGAGCTGGGAAGTCTTCTCTCTCAATTGGTGGCAACTAAAAATTCCACTTTGATTAATATAGGCCGAAACATACTGAGTTTGGATCTGGAGCATGAGCACCTGGGAAATGCGCCATTTCGATTGGCTCTTCATTATCCATATGGGGTGACTTAGGTCTTGGCATTTCTTTTTCCAAATCCTCCGCTAAAAAGAAGTGAAAAAAGTTCTGTTAAAAACCTACTTAATCTCTGCATTCCCGTCTTAAGACAAGCAAATCTTGATTTCCTGACTCTGATGGGACCTTGTGGAATGTGATATTGTGGAGCATTAGGCTCCTTTGGATTGCTTGTTGGATGTCTCAGATAAGTTGTTTCCACTTCTGGCAATAGATACATGTAGGTTAAATGCTGTCCAAATGTAGTATGATATTTTGGCTCTTTTCTTGATGCAACACTGCCTCCTTTTGTCGAGACCTAAAAACAAAATAATGATTTTTAAAACTGGCAATCTTTTAAAATGTACATACGGGCGTTTCCATCTTTCGTGTATTCCGAGAAAGAACAGAGGAGTGAAGCGCGATTATACCACCAGCTCTTGGTGATAAGAAAGCATAAAGGACTCTCCCCTTGCTGGTATTCTATACACCCATGAGCTGTCAACAAAAGGAAGCTAAAAATGAAAACAACGCAGTCTTTTTTTTTGGTTTTTAGGCGCCTTGACGTTATAGATCTAATGGTCCAGCTAAAAGCTATTTGACCAAAGGATGCCACGGTTCTGGGAGCCGAGAGTGGCTTGTTACCGTCAAGAGAGTTCAAACAATGTGACCGCGCAGAAGTTGCCGCTTAACACCTTCCCAAAACACATCTCCATTTACATACCGCAATATTTTCAGTGGTTCTGGAGTGTTCGCATGATGGGTGCCAAATTTCATCCCCTTGCATGAACATCTCCTCTCCATCTCCGAAATGTGATCCACATCGTGAACATCTAGCACAAGTTGGATGGAATTTGTAGTTTCCAGCCTGGAACAGTTTACTTTCTTCTCTGTTAGATAAACTATTTGTATTGTCAATTCCCCGGAACAGCCCGGAATCAGCTGAGGTAAGTAGACTGTTTGCACACGGCAGATAGATGATACTGCTCAGAGCGTCAACAAGGACCTCTTGACTTTCCGCATAGGGTCTTACCTGTAGAACACGACCGGCAATGAATTTCTGACACTCGTAGCAACGAACTCCATAGCGTTCATTATAATCCCGTAAACATAAAGGCTTTCCCTCGTAAGACATATACTCTCCATGAAGGACGGCAGCACATTCGCTGAAAATTAAGTCTAAACTTGCTTTTGGCTGATTGTTCTACCTGCATTTGAAGCAGTAAACGTGCCAAGAAAGACCAAGGGCAAGGAGAACTTGTCCGGTAGCGAGAGGTTGATCACATGCAGCACAAGCTGAAAAATGTCACTGTAAAGTTGAAAATAATCAGTGGAATGTGTATATCTTTTGCCGCCTAAGCCGAGTTGATCCCCTCCGAATCTCGCCATCCCATCTCGCTTCCGGCGTGGCCCCCTCTCTCTGCAGTAGTCCTCTCTCTGCGATTACTACGCTGCCATTGTCTGTGACGATTCCATTAACATGCGCCATCTCAAACTCGCAGGATGACAAAAAGTGGAAGTCAATAGTCAACCCCGGACTCTTCTCCAGTGGGAATATTCGATACTGAAAGCCAGGGTCGCCGAAATTTTGACAAGTGGCATCGCCGAATTGAACAAATTGAAAGAATTCGAAACGTCGCTTTGCAAATATTTACTAATCTAATATGCGAATCACGCGTTATGATTTTGAATTATCTTTGCTGCTTATCCTGAAAATAACTTTCAAAAGGACCAAAGTTCCCGGATTTGTAGGTCTCGCTATGTTTATAGGCAAAGGCTTCTCTCACGACTCCCTTTTACACTTAGACGCGGCTGCCACCCGCAGCGTAGAGATACCTGTGCGACCCTAATTGAGGGAAGGTCACTCACTCGTTGGAGATCCTAAAGGTGAAGCTTGAGAAGTCGTATTCCTCGACAAACTGGTGTCAATGGTTGGAGCATGACCATTACTAGATCGGATATTATTAGTCGGTGGAGCTGGAGAATGTGATTTGCTTGGAGAGTGGGATGTGATTTTTAGCTCCTTCGTTAGGCCTCTATAGTCATCTGGGCAGAGATATGTTCCATCACTGGTCTGGTAATAGCCGGACTCATTCAACGGCCTCGCACATTCTGAAAAATGATGTTCACGTGTTCGCTTATGTGTGAAATCGTGGGGAGCCCATCTTGCAGTGCCAACCAGATGGTTGTGCTCTCCAATTACACCAACAGACGCCGCTTATACATTTGCGATAATTCACTTAAGAAATAGAGCTATCCTTAAAGAAAATGTCAGAATGATAATCTATTTTTCCAGATGTATAAAGCATGCGAAACCAAACAACCAAAATAGACTGGTTCTTCATCGGATTGACCGAAAAATGTTGACTCACTTGCACAAGTAAAGCATTGGATGTGAAAATATTTATCCTTGTCCTTTAGAACATCTCCAGAGCATTTCTTTCGGCAAACATCACACTTTTTACCTGAAAAATTAAATAAAAAAATACGAAAACTAAATATTTTTTAGGATATTAAACGGATAACCTTTCCGTCGGCTTATCTCTGTTTGCGAACGCCAAACGCAGACTTCTTGAGTGCGCTTTTGTTTGATATTTCACACCCGTGAAGTATCAATTAAATTATTTCGAAGCTATAGGTATAAATTGATATTTTTAAAGTCACGTAAACAAGAAAAACAAAAGGCGTCTGCAGTAAACTTCAGCCGAGATGTGATGTAAACCAGCTGCGAATGTGATAGGAGCTAATTTTGATATTCTTCCGCGCATAAATTGTAGCCAATCATTCTTGTAAACAATAATATAGCGTGAAACTTACCCATGCCTGTGCGCGGCGGGAGGGCAGGGAGAATGCGACGATCGATAGAGCTGTTTCCAATAACACTGGCCGCAGCGGCCGCGTTCAATAGCCTCACCTGCTAAAAGAACGTGAATAACCGTGAAACTTGTTCAGATTTAAAATAGAGATCAAGTCTGATGGGGGAACCTAATTACCTCCAGCTTATCGGAATAATTTATCAATTGCAGCTGTTTATCATTTTATCAAATGTGTTCACATAGCTCACAGCTGCGATAAAATTGACAGGCGTTCAGTTTAAACGTAAAAAAAGAGGCTGGCTGTTTTGCTATACTAATTCAATGATATGCACAATTTCTTTGTTTGACCGTGTTTTTCTTTTTGTACCGTGCGGGCCACGTAATTGTCTAACGGCACAGCTGGTCTAGCATTGTTCAACAGTCCAAAAAACATTCATTCCCCTTTGAAATGCCATAATCTAAAATGCACATTTTACTCCAGACTGACTTGCCAAATTGAGGGCTATTTCCTTAAACGCCGACAAATAAAGAACATTCCTCGCTTAAGAATTGGCCTTATTTTGCAACGGAGGGATTGCAATGGACAATGGGGAAAGAAAAGAAAGGTCAATCTCTGCCAATAATAGAGCAAGAAGGACGAATCTGAAAAAAAGGAATCTTATCGCGTAAACTGCCATCTTGCGAAAGGCAATGGGGAGAGGGAGAGTGAAGACAAAGTAATCTGGAAGTAATCAGCGAGAACGTTGGAGACTGCACAAATAAAACAAGGCACGCAGGGGAGTTTCGAGGTAATGTAGGTGCGCAGAGAGAGTAAACTTTCCCGGGATTCGAGTGTCAGAGTGGGAGAGACCAGTTGACGGAAAACGTTTTGATTCGCGCGTTAGCCCCCTTCCACCCAACAATACGCTTCACATGATCGATTTCATGTTAGCAATGGCATAAAAATTGTGGTCCGGAAGAGATCCAATGCGCTGTAGGGACCAATGCCGCGCAAATGAACGTCTGGAGGGCAATGCAACTCTAATGGGGAACAATGAAAGCAATTAATGTGAGGAGGGGAATCCCGTCTCACTTCTGGAAGAAATCGAAGCACTGCGGCGCAAGGTCAGCGGGGTTTAGGCCTCCTGGGAGTTTGTCAAGATTTGGCCCCGCCGAGTGACACTTTTCACAATTTGAATATCCGATATGCTGGAGGTGAAATCGAGAAGATTGGACAGCAAAGCCGGATCATCGTTTGTAATATCTCTGTGTAGTAGCCCCTTCCATCGGCATCCAGTTCCATTAAAAGTGCTGAGAAGGTGGAGTTAGCTAAACAATAAAGGATTTCTTTAATACATGTTATCAATAACACAAAGGACAATGGCTTAGAATTCGATTTGAAAAATACATAAAAAGTACATTACAGCTTTATTACACAAAACTAGGTCATCTGCCCTTCTGAACGCGATCGCAGACGAGATTGGCTGTCAGACGAGACTCATTCATGAGCTAATTTTCCTCAATTCAACATTATCCAATTAAGTTTAATTCATGTGGAAAAGCTTCTATTTTGCTTCAAGTGAAGAGTTTTATGACGATTAAAGGCTATGCAACTAAACTCTCTTCTTACTACGATTCAATTAAGAAGATGAATCCTATCGGATCACAGGCGTTTTTCTTCTATCTGTTCAATTATTTCGCTGAGTTTGCCTAACGACGTTGATCCGGTCTTTTAGCCTCTTAGCTTCACCACTAGAGAAGGCTATTATTGTCTTTTAGCAAAGTCTACACCATACTTTTATCTTAATTCTTTGATTTTCATATAATTGCAGATTTTATAGCAATTATCCGAGATTTAGTAGCTGCACTATTACCTGAACAAAAAATCTTGTTTTATTTAGATATAATCCCTTTAAGATTATTCACGCTACCTAAAAACCTTTCTAAAAAATAATAATGTATCCATTTGTTGTGTTATAGCTCGAAAAATTGCAAAAAAGATCAGCAAATGACTATTCTCATTGATTTAAATTTAATAACCAACTCTATCGCCCTTTTTAGAAAGTATCTGAATTAATAATAATAAAAAGCTAGGTACATTTTGTTTAACTTGGCATTCCTTCCCTTAATTAGTTGGAATTGCATACTTTAGAAAACCATGCATAAATCGCGGAGCAATAGGTCCCACACCGATTGTGACTTGGGTCCCGTGCAGCTGTGCCCAGCACTGCCACTCGCTCTCTAACCGAGCGTTGTCTGACCGCATAGTCGATATATTGACTGACCCCACACAACTGCTTTTATTTCATTTATTATCTTTTTTCTTAACTTTCTTTTTAACACAACGTTTTAGGAAATGCAACAACGTTGATTCATTCTATGGGTTCTCATTATGTCATATACTTTGTGTGAAGTTCAAGAAAAGTCGAAAGTTAAAACTATTTTCGTCTTGCATTGCGTCTTAATTTAATTTAATTTTAACTTACGCTTAAATTTATTAAAAGTTTAAATTTAGTAATTTCTTATGTGCCAGACAATCAATCTGCCGCTCTTTTGGAGTAATCGATATATACATATATATATATATATATATATATATCTCAACTTCTTCTTTTTAATATTTTCAAATAAATAAATCTTGTTCCAGACATGACTCTTATAACTGATGCTAACAAGATTGCGCGGAAGGTTCGCCTAACCAGCTCTGATGGAGAAAACTTTGAAGTCGAACGCGATGTGATTGCTCTGTCAACTACTCTGAACACCATGATGCTCGATCTTGGTTTGGACAACGCTGAAGGAGACATGGAAGCTGTCCCACTTCAAAACGTTGCAGGACCAATACTTCGCAAGGTCTTACAATGGTGTCAATACCACAAGGACGATCCACCAACATCTGATGATGACAATCGGGAGAAAAGAACTGACGATATACCCTCATGGGATGTTGAGTTCCTAAAGGTTGACCAGGGAACTCTCTTCGAGTTAATCTTGGCTGCTAACTACCTTGACATTAAGGGACTTCTGGATGTTACCTGCAAGACCGTGGCTAACATGATCAAAGGCAAGTCTCCTGACGAAATTCGGCGCACCTTCAATATCAAGAACGACTTCACCACCGATGAAGAGGACCAAATTCGCAAGGAGAACGCCTGGTGCGAAGACTGAAGATGGCAGCCTGCTTTATTCGTTTCCGCAGTCTTTTTTTGTTCCTTACCTTTTGCCTCATGTAAATGTTTTTTCCTATCGCTCTGAAAAAAACTTATTCGATACAAAAAACTTCAACTCTTTAGTCATAATTTAGTCATTCTCTCTTTCTCTCTTTACATTGTAAATTTGTAACAATAAAATTTTAGGGGGATGTCCATTGAGCTAACTGAAAATGTCGCTGTTCGCCGCTTAGCTCTCTTCGCTTCATGTAGCGAATGTCAATGCGAAGGGTTTCGGCCGACGATCGAAGGAGCGCAGCCGACTCATGAAAAAGATAATGGCTTTTTCTATGTAGGTCACTTTATTGACTCGACCAAAACAAAAAGCTTTAGTTCGATCTAGAGGCCTACGAATTGTTTCCTCTTCTCGAGAACTGTAATCAATGTGATCACAGCCTTCGAGAGCATATGAAAGATGTTCTTACGATGAACTTAGAAGATCGAGACTATTACTCCCAAATGGTTGTTGACGCTAGTCGAATTGTAAAAATGATCGAAGAAGAGAAGAATAACGAGCGCTCGCAGGTAATTAAATTGTCAAAATAATATAAAAACTCAATTGATATAGCTCTTAGCCTCCGTCTTCAATGAATTCATGATGTGTCTACGCAAAGCTGTAAAATCATCTGAAAGGATCGTTCCGTTTTATAATTCAGAATTATCACCATTCGTTAGACCCAATGCAGCGCAAGTTCTTTCATCATTCTTAGTAGAATCACTAAGACAGGCAGATAACTTGTATGAATTTTAAGCTAAACCCTTTGACAATATTTTACAGGTCAAAGGAGTCTATGGAAGCCATGTTTATTAATGCTTCTGGCTTTTTAACAGCAATGAATAATTGGAAGCCACCAACTCCTGACAAACTAAACTATTTATGTAACAAGAAAATCTTGTGAGTATATAAAATTAAACATTTTAGGCGAGACAGGAGTTACTCCAACAACGTATCGAGTACTATATAGCCAGTGGTATACAAGAGTTTACTTGCCAACCAAATTTTACTCATTGGAACAATTCGAATTACCGGAAATTTCCGGCGTAGAAACTTTGATTATTTTTGTCAGAGATTTTTTGAAAAGCTATAAGCATAAGAAACCAAGAAGAAATGTTTGTTTGTATTGTTTTTTATATAATTAAATTTAGCGACCAGGAGCTTCATTTCCAATGTGTGGAGTAGCTGCAATGCTTTTTGAAAATAAACCTGCTTTAAGGGAGATCTCAAAATGTCACAATTTGATAGATGTAGCAACTGCATCATTATTAGTGTAAATATTTTTCTTATTTCAAAAAATAAATATTTAGATACCAACGGCATATCGATAAAAGAGAAAATAAGAAGAGGTTGAAGAAATATTACAAAGTCAAGGATGATACTCAACCAGATCCAAATGAAAGAGGAGAAAATGAACTCTCGCATAAGGAGATGCTTGCAGTATTGGCTAGAATTGTTGATATTGAAAGGACCGATCATTTTGGCGATGAGAATGGAGAAGACAAATTATGTATGGATTTAGCTAAAGCTGACATTGTACAACAAGAAGTTGAATCAAAACATGTCCGGTAAGTAGCAGTAGTATTCAATTATTTGCTGCAGATTCGTATTCGTTCAAAATAAAATGCATGGATCGCAGTGCTCTGAAGATCTGATCTGGCTTGTTCAATTGAAGAATTTATTTAATGCTCAGCTACCAAAAATGGGCGCAGAATACATCACTCGGCTTATTATGGATCCCAAGCATCAAAGCTTAGCATTAATACGAAATTGTAACTCAATTTAGCGATTTTGAAGAAATTTATTTCTTTTCAGGTCGCGTGATTGGTGGTTGCTGCTTTCGCCCGTTTCCGGAACAAAAATTTGTCGAAATCGTTTTCCTTGCTGTAAACAGTCACGACCAGGTGAAAAAAAAGTCTTATCTGATTCTTTATTTAGATCAAAGGTTATGGCACAATCGTTATGAATTACATGAAAGACCTGGCAGTAAAAAAGGGAATGACAGTGCTTCTAACATATGCTGATTCTTTTGCCACAGGATATTTCAGGTACGATTCTTTGAACTTCAAATGCATTTATATTTAGAAAGCAAGGCTTTACTAATGAAATTGATGTGCCACCCTCAACATATAATGGCTATATCAAAGAATATGAAGGAGCTACTTTGATGGCATGCAATCTACATCCGAAAGTTCGATATGTAGCTTTTGCTGCGTTTATCAAAGCAGTGAGAGACATGCATGCGGCACTAAATGAGTTCTCAAATCCACTTCGC
Organism: Oscheius sp. JU1382; assembly: GCA_932521405.1. Taxonomy (NCBI): domain Eukaryota; kingdom Metazoa; phylum Nematoda; class Chromadorea; order Rhabditida; family Rhabditidae; genus Oscheius; species Oscheius sp. JU1382. The sequence continues at coordinate 3,088,417 of OW051480.1, forward strand.
TCAAGAATATATCCAGGCCTTAAAGAAGAATACGAAACCTTCGGTAAATTTGTCTTGTCGAATATTTAAAAAATGTAATTTAGAAAGCGTTGGCATTAAAATTGTTCCATGGAAGGAAATACCAGGATTGCGGAATTATGATTATAAGCCCGATCCTGTTCCAGCTGATTTGCACGCAAAACTCAGAAAAGTTTTATACAAGCTTAGAAAGCATCCGTACGCTTGGCCATTCACGAGCCCTGTTTCTTCTACTGAATGTGCAACATACACGGACTACGTCAAATATCCATCTAATTTTAAAATGATGGAGCAAAGACTTGCAGACGGATATTATACTCACGTAAGACTATATAAAATATATTTTAAACTGTGCTTAAGCAACGCTTATTTGGTGCAGATGTCGCCAGGATCTTCAGCAATTGCTACAGCTTCAACAATCGTGAGAGTGAATTCTCCGTATGCGCGTATGAATTTTTTTAAATTTTAAATTTTATTACTTTTAGAGTTGACTTCAATGTCTATGCACAGCATGTATTTGAAAAATATCTGCCAGAGTGTGCTGTTCGTCCTGCACTTCCAAAATTTCATCTCAACACACTAGCAGAACAAATAAAAAATGACACATATAAAGACCTTTACCCGAAAGACAGTTCGGATGAAGAAAAGGAAAAAAAGAAGAAAACTAAAAAACAAAGAAGAAACGAGCCAGAAGAAGAAGAAAGTGAAGAAGACGAAGAAGAAGCAGAAGAAGATGATGATGATGAATAACTCTCAAAGGATCTCTTTTTGGAACTTATATTTTGTGATCTCTACACTCAATAAATATTGCTCAATTTTATTTTAATCTCAAAAGTCTATCTGTTTGCAAAATCCAGCTGTTAACAGCTATCGAACTGTCGTACTTAACATAGTCTATACCAATTAATAGATATGTTTTTTAAATACAATAGCACACAAAAGTTTGGCAATATTTTTATTTTCGCTATAAAATCATCAAAACTCAATCAATTCTGCTCAAATTTGACGGAGAGACTGCTTAGGATTTCTAAAATACTACTGTGGATTCAGTTTTGCCAAAAGTGCGAACATAAAAAATTTTAGTCGAAAGAGGTATTTTTGGCTCCACAAAAGTTTGGCAATTTTTCAAAACCCTTCCTGTTCTTGGGAGAAACAAACGGTTTTTACAGGGCCTTCGCTCAAAAAGTCCATTCGATGTTAAACGTCTTTGAACAGTTTCACAACTAACATTCAATCCATAAAATCAAACAAGATCTCTATGGATATTGGCAGATGTCTTGTGAGGATACTTCTTCGACTTCCTGATAATAATTTTATCCAGACGAGGCGTTGTCTTCTTTAGGCGACCACTCCGAGGAATCTTTCTTATAGTCTTAGCAGTCAAAAATCTCTTGTGAATCCTCGTTATGGTACTCGGGTTAAAGTTAAACTGAGTCGCGAGGTCCTTCTTCTTTTCCCGCTCTGGATCTCCCGAACAATAACTTCTTGGATATCCAGTGAGACTTCCTTTCCTCCACCCAAAATTGCCAAACTTTTGTGTGCTACTGTATATTCTAATTTACAAAATTACTAGTATTTTTATTTAGCCATGCGTGATCTAAAAAATATTGTTTGTATCGCTTTTGATTTATAGATTTTTGCTTATAATTTCCTATTTTTATTTCTAGGTCAAAAATGTCGGCCTTACGAAAGGATGTGGAACGAAACCTTTTTCAATCAGAGGATGAACGTCTTCAAGCAATTGTCCACGCAGTCAAAATCGATGGAAAAAAGAAAAAGCGACCAACTTTCTATTGTTTAGCAGGTTTTTTTTTTCATTTTTATGATATTTTAATATTATTATTTATTTTTAGTAACGTTGGAGCATCCAATCAGTGTTCGACTATATGTTGTCAAAGGAGAAAGGGATGATATTTATAAGAAGAAAGAAAGACATCACTTGAGAGATATTCGTGAGGTTGATGGAATCAATCCAAAGAAGGTAAAAAAGGATCTTTTAAAAAATATATATTTCAGCTTTCTCCTGATTTTCGCATAACTGTTGGTGAGAGACGATTGCTTATTTCTGCTGCAAGTGCCGAAGAAAAGGATGAATTTATTCGGGAATTATATAAGGTATTTTAAATTAATTGCACACATAATATTTTAACTGTAGCTTTCATCTCAATATCTTCCTGTTCAAATGCCTGACTTCTGCAATGTTTCACTTCCAATCGACAACAAAGACAGTGCAATTGTAGCCATAGAAGTGGACCATATTCACACAGAAGAAACTCAGCAAGATTATCAGGTATACTTTATTAGGTTTTTATTTTTGTTTAGCCAATATCTGCAAAAGAAGAAGTAGATTTTCGACGCCTACTTGCTAAGGCTGAAATTTCTATTGGTGATGCTGACAAATTTGCTGAGGTTAATTTTTAAAAAATTATTTTGATTGATTTAGATTTTAACAGAGCAATTGCAATCTCTTGATGGAGCTAATATTAAATCTATGCTTGGGAGTGAATTGGCTGTTAATCAACTTCTTTCAACAATTGATGCCGCTTTGGAACATATTGGACAATTGGAAATACAAATTGATTCCTGTGATTCGATTTTATCCGTAAGTTACATGATTATTCAATAATTTTTTAGACTGTGAGAAACAGTGTTGAATTAATTGAGGAGAAGGATACTTTATCTGTAGTCGAACGCAAGAATAAGGAAAAGCTTCGAGAACAATTGACAAATTTCGTTGCCGCTCTTGATGCTGTCACTGACCAACATATTCGCACATTAGAAGAAGCTCGTCTTGATGATGCTGCTAGGTAACTTTTTTATTCGTATTTATAGATTATTTTTTTAGTATTGCTCGTTGTGCTGAAGCAGCTCGTGCGGTTTCTCATTTCTGGCATGGACAAGTTCCAAAGGCTTTGCTTCAAATGAAAGCTTATCAAGAAAGAAACAAAAAATTGGATATAATTGATCACTTTGTTGATCGATTGATTTCTCATTTTACGGCGCTTTTCAATAATCTCAATGAGTTGACAAACAACCAAGATTGGCATAGATTGTCTATCCCTAAACAGTCTCAAAGGTTCCGAGCTTTGTCTCCATTGGCTGAACTTATGAATTGGCTAAAGGTTAACAAGTAAGGAACTTTGGTTGTGTTTTTATTTTTATTTTTAGACCAGCAGCATATCAGGCTGCAATACAACGATATGTTGACGCTACAAAGATCTTATATAAGCGACTCTTTGATAGTTTCTTCTCTGCAATAAATACAGAAGTTGGACGCCTTGGTCAGGAGAGAAAGACTTCAACCTTAGGAACAAAGAGCTTTGGGGATCGAGCATCGGCTGATGTTGCTCATGAAACTGAACAAATTTCAAATGTATGGTTATTTTATTTATTCAAATAATGCTTTATTCAGCTGATTGAAACTGTTTTGGGAGAATTGGGCCCAATTGTTGAGATGGAACAAAAGTTTTGTGTTCGATTCTTCCACATCAACTCCGAACTACTTGCACAAGCAGAAACGTCTTCAACTGGATCTGGTGATAGTTCTATGGGTAAGTGACTAAGACTATGTTTATGCGGCATTTTACTCGATTATAGTTTGTCATTTATAGCTACCAGTTGCTTCTTTACTACATTAAAATATATTTCAGGAGGAAAAAGTGTTGAGAAGTTTATGAACGAACAAGTACGAAATGTTATGGCACCTCTGATGGATTCAGTAAACGATCATCTAAAGAAATTTGCTGAAAGCATCTGTCGTCAGAATCCCAGCAACGTTCTTATTCTATTCGTCATTCTATCAAAGAAAGTGCTTTCACCCATTGATGCTGGCTCCTATTTTTCGGTTACTTTTGGAACTCTCGTAGTCTTAATCAAGCGCCAATTTGATCAATACATGGTTTGGCATTTTATTATCTTAATATTGTGATTTTAAGGACAACGAAGGGAAAGCTTTGTCAGATGTGAAACTCCCTAAGAGAATGAGGGTTGGAGTCATTCCACAAGTGAATCAAATGTCCGAGCTGATTAGAAATTCTGAAAGAATTTTTGGCAAAGCTGAACGAAGAACAGATCTGGAAAAGTGGTATGCCCATTTCTATCGAAGTCTATCAGAGGGAATCAATAAAGCTGCCTCAAGTCCATACAGCAAGTCTCCGGCAGCAGTTGTTCGCTTCGAGAACTATCATCAACTTCATTGTAAGCAAACAAAAGTTATTTATGACCTTTCTCTTTCAGCTACACTTTATGAACTAAAAATTGCTAGTCTGGACAACCAACGCAAGGATGCCAAGAGACTTCGTGATGAAAACATCACTGCCTATGTCAAAGAGAGCCTAGGGAAGCCATTAGAGAAAGTGCAGAACTTCTTTGATGCCATTTTGGAGACAATTGCTTATCGAGGAGTTAAGCCGGAAGAAATCTCTTTCCAACAGCAGTTTAGTCGTGTCGAACTGAAGAAAGTGAGAATATTTTATTAGTTTCGTATAGTTCTTAGGTGATCTCTCAATATCCATCCAAAGAAGTAAAAAAAGGATTGGAGCAATTGTATAAAAAAGTGGAGAAACATTTAATGGAAAATTCGTCCCTGTTACAAGTTGTTTGGAGAGAAATGCAAGTAATTAGTCTCAGGGGTCTCCTCTCCATCAGACCTTTTTAGGAGCAGTTCATCAATCAGTTGCAAGACTATCAACGTATCTTGAAGGACTGCTACCCAGGAGCAAATATAGACTTAGAAGTCTCTGTTGATGAAGTACTTCGGATGTTCTCTGAGATCGCCCAACAACACTAGTGCCATAATACGTGTATGTGCTTCGATGCTCACTAAGATAACGTATAAATTCGCTTTACTATCTGTGATAATAATAAAAAAATCTATTTTTATTTCTTCTTCTTGCCAGCTGTTCAACTCGGTCGGAACGCTTCGACACTGATGCATGACTTTTCTTAAAAGTTGGACAAGTTCTAACTCTTCTGTTGTTCTCTGACGTGTGGCGTCCCATTGTGCCTCTAGGGAACACTTTCACGCAGCCGATGGAGCCTAGTTCATTGAAATATGCTTGTCAACTACACCCCCTCATTTAACTCTTCATGTTATAATTTCAAAATAATTATGAAAGCGAAAAAGGTAGTCAATTAGGATGACAAGATGTCCACCCTTTTCCGGTTGTTTTCTCCTTTTATTGATAATTGAGATGGATTGCCATACTTTTTTTCTGAATCCATGATTGCGGCTCTTAAATTAGTGGTTCGAAATGTGATTGCGAGTCACATGCATTGAGCCGTTGAGGTCGTTAGGGGGCGGGGAGTCCATCCCCAACGCAGATGACCGTCTGTGGCTCCGGAAGCGCTCTCTTTGATCTCTTGGTTTTGGTTCAAATCACTCCCTACAACTTTAATAAAAAAATCTAGCTAAAAATATCCTTCTCCCTCTAAGGGATCCACAAACTTTGAGCCCTTGGTCAATTTATGACCTAGGTAATATTTTTCCTTAAGCCGCCAAACACATTCGTAAATCATGTCCCTCACAATCCACGCATAATCCGAGTTGCCTTCCACCTCAACAAATGCTTCCTCATGATTTGTGACCCAGTTTTTTCTAGCTTCTGCGTGGTTCTCAAAAGCGTTCCTCCAATTGACCGGACACATTCTTCACGGGACAGTGCTTCTCTATAAGAGCTCTATCAAAGATTAGCTATTGTTTTAAGCTATGTCATCGTGTTTGGTTGCGAGGACCTCTTCTCCTCCAACTGACGAAGTGGAATGTATCGAGATACTCAATTCAAAGCCTAGCGATAATAGCCTTCCTCTCATCAGCACTACATTAGGAATGCCTGCAACTGTGAGTTTATTGCCCAGATGGCTACCGGCCTTGATTGCTTTTTTCAAGCAGAAGTTGTTTTGGAAAGAGAATAGCTCTAAAAATTTCGGGAATTGGCGTGCTGCAACGTGAAACCGACTTCACTTAATGGGCCTATTCGCGCCAGGGAGACAACACAACTGGCAATCTGATTTGACACCTCTGTTGCGTGGCCAAAAAGCTGATTTTGACTGATGTCTCCCCATTGTACGAGCTTAAAATAGAACTAAAAGCAATTTTTGGAAAAGATCAGGCGCCAGAACAACAACAACGACTAACGGAAGCAGACATATTTCAGATCAAGACGACAGATCGCCCAGTGGTTTTATGTATGGCGCCTGTTCATCGCCTAAGTCATGAGGACTCTCTTACTTCCGAATCATCTGACGCACCTGACCCATTGGATGAGAAATTCAAACGAGCAGATATTAAATGAAATAGTCGACAAATCATGATAACCCCCGTGTAGTCTATAAATGTAACTGTTTTTTCTCATTGGGAGGACATACAACCCTACGATTATTCCTGTCATAAACCATGATACGTCAGTCATTGAATAAACAGTCTGCAGTTCTCTTCATTGCCTTCCAGTATCAAAGTCCATTCACCTAAAATTCATTTCTGCTCTACTTCTTCCAAAGGCAAGTGTCAACCTACATGTCCAAAGAATACTACATTTCAAAAACCACTTTAAACAATTTCTAGACCTTAAGAATTCTGTCTCTTGAAAATATTACGTTTTTCTAGTATTTATCGTTAGTGAAGTGCTCGAAATATTGAAAAATGCTTCAGCTACACGCAAGACTTCCGGAAATGTGTGAAATAGACTTTCTTCTATTCTGGGTTCATCTCCTTTCTTATGTTTCATTTGTCGTGAGTAGGTGTGTAGTAGGTCATGACGTAAGATGAAGTAACGGGCGTGGTGTGGTGTAGGTGTCAAGTCTCAATGAAAATCGAGATAACAAACAAAGCCTGGTGAAAACAAAAGAAAAACTATTTTTAAAAATTAGAAACCAAATGTCAATTTATTTTTTATAAACATCTCATTCCATTTTTCACAACAAAAATGTCAGAGACAAAACAAGGCCGCGGCCAAGGGCTTGGTCCAAAGAAAACTTTTGGAGCGTTATTGTTATGCGTGCTAGTTAAGCCCGAGAGAAGTCTTTCGCAAATTGGGACAGTCGTCCTTCGTTTTCCGTCCAAATAACAACTCTTTTTACACAGTTAGAATCCAATTGCCTGTTTTTTTCTAATCGAAAGTTAACAGCACTGCTGGTGAGCGTCGGGTGTGACCGAAACCTATTTTCCTTTTCTTGGTTCAATTCCCCCAATCTTCTTTCATTGTTTGGCGGCTTTTCTCCCTTCACATTTCCCAGTTTTTCTTAAACACTCGGAAATTGAATCTTGACCCTGTTTTGTGGTTGAGAGTAGTCAGCAGGAAGTCATTTGTCGTTTCAATGCTTTGACTGTTTTGAGGCTCTCTCTTTCTTAAGATGTGCCGACAGATGATCGCGAGGTACCAATTGCATCCAGAATGATGCATGTTCAGCCGTATGGGTCACAGATGTAGCGAAGAGTGTCTTTCGACAAGCATCTTAACCTATTCCATTATGTGTAGTTCTTTCTTTCAAAACTGCATGGGTTCACAAAACTTCTTCTCAAAACATATGGCGAACTCTACTTCATTCCTTGACGAGGCTGCCCTCGACATTGTTCTTTCTGAAAAATGCGATTGCGTTGAGCTAAAAACACTCTGTTGATTAATTATCATCTAGCAACTTCAGCGGGAAATCGCAATAGATTATTCTCGCCTCTGATCTCGAATTCCATCAAACTAGGGAACTAGAGATGAATTTATTCCGCAAGCTTAGTCAAAGGAGTTCTTCACCAAGTGAGTTAGCCCAATATGTTTTGCAGTATTTAATGAAAAACACAACAACAACAAAGAGCTCATTATTTTTTAATTTGTGTAGTGGTGGTGGGGCGTCTTCTTCTTTAAGTCTAAATCCATTTCCTCATTCAAAAATAGTATTTTTTCTAATCTAATGTACCTCGTAAAGGCTGGTTCTCATAAAATATTCAAATAAAATAGATTATTTTTATGAACTAATTTGAAGAAACAACTGCCCCGATCGTACTGATTTAATATCTTCTCGGCGATTAGATTTATTTAAAAAAGAGTGTAAGATCTTGTCTGTTTTCTGCGCGTGTAGAGATATCTCTGCGTACAAAAGAAAGGGGGACCTGTCTTATTAAGGAGGCTGAGGTCGGATTGCGCGCTCGCCTCGGCTGACCTCTCCCCTGATCACATAATCGATCATTCTCATTCCACGCCACTCTGCCATTTAGGTTGTGCTGACTAATTCTGCGCCCACCGTTCAAGTAAGTTTGCCACTATTGTCTTATTGTCAATTCATTCTCCATTCATTGCAAGAAAACAAGCGAAAGGGAACCGCTAATTTGACAAAACGGTTTTGACTGTTTGTTCAATTGATTTGACAGGAAGCCATTCTACTTATCGTTCAAATTACTGCATCAATATAAACTGACAGAGGGTGTGATTTACGGGCGCGCTCTCATTGCCGAGCGTCACTGTTTCTCCTTGATGTTCGCTAATGGGGTTCTCTCCTTTTTTGGGCTCCATTAACCTGTCTTTCTCCTCTTCTTTCCAAATCTCCTTAAAATTTTCTGAAAAGATTTTTGCACGACAGTACGAATGTTTTGTCTGATTATTGGCACGGGGGTTGTCGGCCAGCTCTTACTAGCCGCAGCCATATGGTCTAGACGATCCTCTTCGTTATGAAGTGCCAGCGTGAAGGAGCCTTCAATATGTTTCTGGCTCCTGATGGTCCAATTCCCATCTAATGTGCTTTCGCATGACTCAATCTTTTTCTCACCTTTCACCTAGCCTCTCCCTCCTCCTCTCCTAAGAAGGCGCTATGCGTGCGTTTCTGTTTGATCAGCTTGTTCGGCCATTTGAGGCTACTCTTACACGGATCACCATGCATGTTTTTGCCTCTTTTTTGTACTAGACTTCCCCCTCTTTCTTAAAGTGGAACAAAAGTTTTGGCGGCATCCATCGAAACCCAGTTCGTATATGACGAAGCACTTCGTATCCCACTGTGAGGATCTTCTCACTCGAGTGCTTTTCAACTCTCCTTTCCGGCTCAAAATCTGGTTCACTTTGGCATCTTTGATCGACCTCCTAGGGAGATTCTAATTAGAAGATATCATCAAGTTTTTTATTCCTCCTCTCTCAAGTACCCCGTTCCCATAACAATTTCAAATGTTGAAACGAATGCCGACAAGACGTTCCCATTCTTATTCATAAAACGGGCGGTATTTGACGCCAACGACTGCAGGTATAAAGTGCAGAGGAGTAAGAACGTACTCATAAGAAGCGGCCCCTCGCCCTTTGGCGGCAAATTTGAAAAACCTTCTTTTCCGACCCTCGTCACTCTTCTGGTGCGCTTGGCCAGTTTGGCTCATTACGCTTGTCTTGAATGTCGCCCGGGCTGTCTTGACAAGCCAAATTTGAGCCGGAAAACTACAATATTGTCCTTCTTCTCTCTTTGCATTGCAATGACCCAGCTCGTTAGCTTCTTTCACCTAATCATAGCGCCAACAGGTTCTTCCTCGCATGGCTCTCGCGCAAAGATTTACGTTTTCGCGGCTTATCGTAAAAATCCCGACTGTTTTTGCATGCTTTGGCCTGTCATCGTGAACCGTTCAGTTTTCAGTCAATACGTGACGCTATCTTTTTGTTTGGTGCTGTGCCGGTGGTATCTAGAAACATCTGCCTCCTGTGTTTGCTAGCCTCTCTTTTCTTCTTCTCTCTCTCTCTTCTGATTTTCTAATTCAGTTCCCGATAAGTTTTCTCAATTTCCAAGAGCTTTCCTTCTTGACACATCTAGACGAAATTTGAAACGTTAGCTTGCCAGAGGCACGACGACTGTTTGTTTACTCTAACCAGGATCCGTGTCAAAAATTCGAAGAATGTTTTGAAGATGGCAGTTGACCTCAGCTTAACCCCTTGCCAGTCCTCCCTAGCGATTTTTGTGATTCTTCGCCCCAAGTTCATGTCGCTCCTGGGTCGCAAAGAAGCCCTGACTCCAGGGACCCATCGCTACTTGCTCGGGGTCAATTTCAAGGCTTTCAATCAGTCTTTGCCTTTTGCTTTGATTTTTATCACCCCATCTTATCTCCACTCTTATTCAAAACAGTTCCCTACGTTAATAGTATTGCCTAATTGAATGAGCTGTTTACACGGCACTTTCCCAAGACATTGAAAGTGCGCCCGCTATAAGAATATGCTCGTAATCGATGCTAGCCTCCCCTGACGCTCCTCTTTACTGGTATTCTGATATCCGAGCCTCCTTCCCTTATTCACGCCTTACCTGCAGCCCGCCTCCTTCGACCTTGGACCGGCTGTCACAGCTGCTTCTCAGCTGCCGCCACCCGCAATCGTCCTCTAACGTCGGGTCTTCAAGCTTTCGCCTTGTGTGTGATGTCCTCCGATGTCCCGGATGAGAGCCTACGAGTTCGTCACAAATACACCTCTTCGCTTCGACGAGCACAGAGGTCTCGCCCTTGAAGATGTGGCTCTTGTGCGGACGAGCCCTCCACTCTCTCCGCATGTCAAAGGTATGCCTATCACTAATTCACTAAATATTAACAAAAAAATCTATCCCTAAGTTTTTACTAAGCAATTTTAAGTTTTTTTTCCAAACCTCCGGTAGTTCGGAGTTCATCCTTTGAAGCAATGAAGTGTCTTGCATGTTTCACAGCGGAAAGCACATAAACCGCCTTAATTGTCCACAACAAAACGCAGCCGCCTCAATGCCACACCCATCACTTACAAAATCTAATTGATCAGCTCCCACAAGTTCCTCACCCACACTGTTCAACCAGTGTTCCTTCTCAAAATCGGCTTTTTGAATGACAACCCACCCTGGGATTTGGTGTTTTCGTTGTTTTGTTTATCCAATCTTTCCCACTTTGCCGTTCGCATCTCAAGTTTTAACCTCCCTTTCGTCATCTTTAGGCTGATTTAGGCGTCAAAGTTTGATCTTTCCTTGCGACCAAGAAGGTGCCCACGGGCTGCTGTCAATCCCTATTTTCCCATACACTTCATTGCTAATTGTGTCTTAGCTAACACTCGGTTTTAGACAGAAATTCTTTCCCGTCTTTTAATTCATTTCCAAGATGTCAAACGTAATCGTAGGTGACTTTTTCCGACCCGAACGGAGATATCTTTTTGAGCAGATTCGGGAATCTTTTGGGCATCAAACGTACCAGTTGCTCCCATTTCGATAAGAACATCAGACGCAGATGTTCCTTTGTCCTCAATTCCGCCCAGTTCCAAAAATTTTTCCAGTCATGGTTGGAAGTCTCAATCTTCTTCTATTTCTTGTCCTTGGAAGTGTACAATAATGACTGTAAATCTTCTTTTGGCCGCGTGTACCCTGCCGAAATTGGCCAATGAGTCGTCACACACACACACCTTGTCCAATGCCCTTCTCTCAGTTTGTCAATCAGCCGCGGATATTACCAGTAGACTCTCCAGCGTTCCCGGCATTAATTGCAGCCTGCTGGAGAGACAACTCCTACTTCAAATTAGATTGATCCCTGAACAAAAGAGAGACTAGACAGTCAGGAAATCACTCTCAGTTTCCCCCGTAAATAGTATCGCTAGCCCTTTTGCCCTTGTTGGAACTCGCGACGCAAACGGCTTCTAGTCGCGCCTAATGTCACAAATTCGGTTTTGCCTCGATTGCCTTCCATGTAGTCCGCTGTTCGTTGTCTCATCCATATTTGGCATTTAATTTCATTACTCTCAATCGTTGTTTTGCAATTCCTGCTAAAATAAGTAGCTACTTCTTAAAAAGTTCACTCAACCTTGCCAAAACACTAGGAAGTAAAGGAAAAACAGCAAAGATGAGGGAAATAATTAAAATCCTTCTCATTTTTCTTAAACTACATTTCAGCTTCCTCGGGAAGGGCTATGGTGGAAAGATGCGTCGTTGTTCAACGGACTACGGACGGTTATGGATTTACCGTTACCGGAGAAAGTCCTGTCTATGTACAGATGATCAAGCCAAATGGACCAGCGCATTGCGCAGGTGTCCGGCAGGGAGACCGCATCCTGAAGGTATTGTTTTCCCGCCCGCACAACTCCCCCACACCCTTCTTTTGGATAGCTTAAAATGTTTTCCGTTTATAGTTTTATTTTGATCGATGAATCTTGATCTACTTTCCTTCTAACCACTCCCTACACAATTTCGTAAAAATGTTGCGGAAGACGGGATCCGTCTCGTAGCGCATCTCTCGTGTGGAATTCTTGAGTTCGAGTGGCTGTTATGGGATGACTATCCGGGAAAACATTTTACGAATGCCTGCTAATAGCATTGGGCCAAAAAACTTTTAACAGCTAGGATTGATTTCAGGTGAATGGCATGCCGGTAACCGCCAGCAATCAACAGGAAGTCGTCCGAATGATCTCAGGTAACCTGAAGATGATGGAATCTTTGAACTTTGGGACGATTTATTCCTCAAGTGGCTGTATCTCTCTGTGTAGATACTATCACTCAGATCTCCCCTGGCAATTGGAATATTTATCCTTAGCCGGCAGCTCGAATTGATGACTCCGCGCAGTGGGGGTTGGCTATGTCACTGCGAAACATAACACAATGACGGTTTTAAAGCGGAAGGGTCAACTTTAATGAGTCGATTAAAATCTAATCAAAAAAATTTCTTCTTTAGGCGGACAGAATGTAGTCTTGACCCTTCTGGGAAAGCCCTCGCACGACTCTCTCCCACTTTTCATTGCTCCAGAGTTGCCAACCGAGACGAAGATCTCTCCGCACGAAACGATTCAGTATGAAGTATGTTTTAGAACAGAGACTACACACGAGAGTATGCAATTTCACTCATTTGAGCAAGATACAAAGATGGTGATGGTGTTTCAGGCGAGCAAAGATGACTGGAAGAAAAGACGTAAAGAGCTGCTTGGTCAGATGTTAGACGAGGAGAGACGCCACAACGAGGTCAGTTTGTTTCAAGAAGGAACACTTCTATAAACTGAGATTTGTTTCTTCCCCGTCAATCTCTCCAAACTTTTCCATTCAGGATTTTCTTTTACTGGCTCCCCGAAAAATTTTAATTAAGACCTTTGACGGTCCCGCGGGGTGATTTGCATCTTTCGCAAGGAATGACCAGTGGATTCCGTCAAATCTTAGGACACAGACTTCTGTTGGAATCAATGCGAGGCTGCCAAACAGACTAGGCCGCGCGACTGCCATAATCCCCCTAATTTTGCTCGTTTCTTCGTTGGCCGCTGCTTGTTAACAGAGCTCAGATTTACTATGCGTTGGCCGAGAAGGCTTGTGACACCCTCCTCACTTTCCCCGGGGTATTCAAGTCGTCTGTCGCGCGTTCTTTTCTCCAAGACTTGACACCGTGCACCGACCGCTGTTAAAGCCTCTAATTCCGTCGCACATCCGCTATATCTTCCGTTCATTACTTCCTTTTGAAGAACTGTGTTTTTTCGAGCTGCGAATTGGCCACAGACACAATGGTTTTGATTGCAAAACGTTTCAAATTTAGAAGAAGTAGCAGCGAGAGTGGTTTTTTCTAGCCGCAAACTGATTAGCCTCTTTGTCCGAGCACGGAAAGTCAAACACGCAGTGAGACATCCCCGTTTTCGCCCCCTCTCCTACAGCAGAAATCCATATCCTTTTTTTGGCTATTCTCTGGAAATTAGTGCCAAAAGTTGATCACCACTACTACTCAAAAGAACTGATCTCCTTGCAAAAAAAAAACGATTCAGCATAGTTCAAGACTGATTTCTCATTCCAATGACTCTACTGGCGTTGGCCCCTTTCTCCTTGAACCATTTATACAATATATTTCGAGCGGCTCAGAATTATTTATCACCTCTAAAAACGTAACCCAGCCGGGTATTTGTTTTTCTTTGAAACAAAAATATTTTCCTTTTGTTGAAGTTAGCAACTTTTGACGAAACAATATGTTTTGATATAAACAAAGAGGAGGAACCGTATCCTCGGCTAACCACCCCAGTGTTATTGCTAGGATGATTTCACTCTTCTATATTCGTCAGCTGCTTCAGCATCGAAAACTTTTTCAGGATCTCCGTTCTACTAGCGAAAACGGTGACCGAATCGAAAAGTCCCGGAATCGCATAGTCTCCCTCCAGTCGCAGCTGCGCCACGTTGAGGAAGAAGGTCACTGGAACCAGGTTATTATTTGTTTTCTGTCAATTTAGCGTCTCTTTTTCAGCCGTCAACAGCAATGGACCTTGACAGCGAGGACGAGGAAAATGAGTACATGGTTCCGGTGAGAGAATCAGATTTGAATAGTAGACCTCCGAAAATCTAAATGTTTTGAGCCTTGGGCTCTTTTATGATCTAATACTCTTTGGGGAATTCAAGCCTGCCCATATTAGAAAAGGATGATGGATAATTGAGGATAGAAAAAGATTTTTAAAAAGCTCTCCAACCCCTAGACTTTTCAGAATGAGAACCAAGGACCTTTCGCAAATTTGGCTCAACTGAAGAAGCATCCAGCTCACATGGCTGTATTTATAAACTATCTTCTGACTAATGCAAGTCTCAGCAGTTTGGTATAAGCTCTTGAATAATCCCTGGTGAAATAACCAATTTAGTTCTATTATATCATTACCGACGGGTTCACTCAAACGGCTCAAGGAAATGCCAAAGAGTTCCGGAGATGGGCTTTTGAGATCTTTACGACTTTCATTATTCCCAATTCGCCTATGTGCATCCCCAATTCGGATCAAAGTATAATCCAGCCAATTGACAAGGTATACTGTAGGTTGATCGGGCTAATGAGACAATTAGGTGCTTGCCACGACGATGGATCACATTACGGATTCTGATATCGAAACTCTGAAGCGTGTTTTTGTGCCAGGACGAAACAGAGCTGTCCAAGACATCAATGAGCATCTAAACGACTTCCGGCAAAAGTTTCAGTTGGGTCAGTACTCAGCCGCCGCCTTGGCTAGAACAAGTAAGAATCCTCTCCAATCAGAGAAAAGGGTTGAAGGTCTTGGAACCATTTTTGACTCCACTCAATTGGCAGCACTAGCTAGAGGCGATTTTTCAGTCGAAGCTAAGGTAATTTTTCTAATTAGCTGATGCAATGCTCTTAGGCTGGTGAACAAATCTTATTTCGATCTCTTGAAAGTATTGCCGGATCCTCTTCCGATTTCGACAGTTGTGATCTCAAAACACAAGCCACAATTTCGACACTTGCTACTGTAATTAAGGTACTTTTCCCACTTCTCTCCTCCAACAGGTTTAGCTTGTTATTGGAAAACTTTCAAACTCCACCTGGGATAAACTTCTTGACAGATATCCTCAATTCCTTCAAAAGGATAGAAGCGGAAAGCCAAGAAAGCCTCCAAGCAGCATCAAATCCAAAACCCAGGTATTTTTATATTTTTAAAAACTTAGTAATTATCGTTTTTCAGGTGAAAGGCCACTCCTTCGTTTTCAATCAAATCAACACTGTTCATTATTGTTATCAATGTCGAGATGCAGTTTGGGGAATTCAGCCCTGGTGCTACTTTTGCAACAGTAAGTTGTTTTGACAATCTTTCTCAAATACTTTTTCAGATTGTGATGTAAAAGTGCATGCCCAATGCACTTCATCATTGGTTGATGCCTGTTATCCTGTCACACAGTCGAAATCAAAGGGAACAAAGGTTGACTAATTTAAAAATGAATTAAGTTTCTATTTTCAGACTAAAAGAACTGGGTTGCTGGGAAAATCAGAACCAGACGATGATGATTCACGCCTTGATCATGGGGCAAAATCCACGAGTTCAGACAGTGGAATTGGTCAAGACATCCATGAGAAGACAACTGTCGGACGATCACAAAGCATGAGAGTTAGTCACTTCCGCTTTACTCATTAGATATTATTTCAGTTCCAACAAACGATTCCTCATCACCCTGATGAGCATAGGACTCCACAAAAGTCCCGAAACCCTCCCTCTTGGGGCAATGACCTTCCCTTAGCCGAGGAGGAGGAGGAGTATCCAGCGCGCGGTGCCCGAAAGAGGTCCATTGACGGCCGTTCGGAAGCGAGGTGAGATCTTACTAATTTCCTCCAAGCCATATAAATCTTTAGGTCCTTTGATGGTAGTCGTATAGCGATGGACATGCAGAGCATCAGTGGCAGTTCCGGTATCTCTCACATCTCTCACCATAGTTTTCCAGAAAGCGAAGTAAGTTCTTTTTATTTTTGAATAAAAGTCTCTTCAGGTCAAAAGAATGGTTGAACGAATTAGTGCCCATGCAATTGCTGAGGGCGACAGTGATATGGAGGTTGACAGTGAAACGCCAACCTTGGATATGATTGTTGGATGGGACGTGGTGAAACATTTGAAGCCAAAGGAGAAGAAGCGTCAAGATTTTATCAACGAGCTATTCCATACTGAGAGAACTCATGTCAGGAATTTGAAAATCCTTATGAAGCTCTTCTACAAGCCAATGGAGAATAACAAAATTGTCTCTAACGACACTTTAAATCTTCTTTTCGCTAACTTAGAGCATCTGATTGAAGTCCACAGCGACATGAGCAGAAAAATGAGGGAAGCTGCTGAGACTTTCCGAAAGGAGCCCCAAGAAAACGGACCATTTGGAAATATTGGTGAAATGGTTGATAGTATGTTCAGTGGAGAAGGTGGAGAACGTCTGATGCAAGTCACTTCGACTTTCTGTCAACATCAGCAGCATGCTCTGGAGGTCCTTCGCTCCAAAATCGAGTAAGTTTTGATTTTGTTTACAAATAATAAGTTATTGTAGGAGCAAGAAAGAAAAGGACGATAGTTTAAGTCGCTTCCTCGCTGATGCTGAATCTCATCCAATCTGCCGCAAGCTTCAACTTAAGGATATGATTCCAGTGGAGATGCAACGCCTTGTAAAATATCCACTACTGTTGGAAGGAATCGCAAAATACACAAGGGATCCGAGTCCAGAGTTGGATGCGATTCAACGTGCTGTTCTGGCTGCAAAAAGGATCCTTATTGCAGTCAACACTGCAAAGCGAAATGCTGAAAATCAACGCCGTCTGGAAGAGCTTCAAAAGCGAATGGATACTTCTTCTTTCGATAAAGAATACAGCAATCACGAATATTGCCCTTTGGAACTTGTCAAGTCAGTTGAAAGAAAGTACTAATCTCTGTTTTTAGGTACAGTCACCAGTTGATTCATGACGGACCTCTTCAAGTCCGTTTCAATAAGAACAAGACGGTTGATTACCATGTGATTCTATTGGAACACGAGCTGATCTTCTTGACTAAGTCTAACGATGGAAAGGAGAAGCTCCTCCTTAAAGTTAGTTCCTTCTACTAATCCAGCAATAAGAAACTTCAGCCTATTGAGCTCTCCAAAGATCAAAAATTGAGCCCAATCGTTCGTCTTGGACCGCTCTTGGCAAAGGAAAAAGCTAACGACAAAAAGTCCTTCTTCCTTGTCTGGCACAACTCAACCCCCGCTCACATTGTGGAAATGGTTGCTGGGACTGCTACTGAACGTAAAACGTACGTTTCCAAAATGTCATCAATTTCACATTCTCTGTTTTGCCGATGCCCTTAGATGGGGTTACAAATCATGCTCGCGTTTGCCTCCCTCGCCTGTCCCATGGGTACCCTCGTCTGCCTTCCGACGCCTCTTGGTCTCTTCTAATGCGGCCTTTTACAGATTGCTTCTAACACTTTTTATGCCTCTTTTTCAGATGGTTCAAATTGATGTCAGATCAAATCGAGAATGAGAAGAAACATCGCAAACAAGGCTACGAGTAAGTTTCTTGGCTAGTATCTAACGAAATCTTAGAACTCCTTTCGAAGTAACTACTAATACCACTGATTCATCTGATGGTATGGCCAAGGTACATGTTCTTACTCATCCTCGCCTTGTGAATGCCTCGGAGATTACTGTACAACAACCAACAGTCTTGGAGCACGCCCAACCAGTTTTGACACCAATTGAGAGACTTAAGAGGAGTGATGATGCTATTATCCAGGCTTTGTCAACAAAACACAAAATTCTTGCAGAGTTCCTCGAGGGAGATAAGGCTAGTTTCCTTTTTTGAGACCAAGGGGATGTTTTTAGAAAGGAAAGCCTGAAGAATTGGAAAAGTTGACAGAACTTCTTGGAGGATTTGCCGTTGCTGAATTAAAGCAACGTGATTCTAAAGAATTAGCAATGTCAGCAATTGTCCATGGAAATCGACTTTTGGATTCAATCAACAATGCAATGAATGCTCACAAGGAAGCCGATGAAACCAACTCTGGAGCTTCTGTTCTTGTTCTTGATGATTGTGATCGTCATTTACCTTCAGTTCCTTGTTACAAGGCAAGTTTTCTAAATTTTTATAGAGAATAATATCTTAATGTTCAGCTAACTGCAGTTGCTGCTCCATTAATGAACCATCTCAAGGCATTGATGCAAGTTGTTCAGGATCAGCAAAACGAAGTGGCCGCTCTTCGTCAGCAAGTATATCATTATAAGGCAAATTTGTTTCTCTACGATATAAAAAAATCCTTAGGAGCTTGTCGAGAATGGACAAAGGGATCGTTCCGTGAGTGAAGAAACCTTGACCGAAGTCGTTGGAGAGCCGTCTGAGCGTAAACTAATGACTAAGAGACAGCGAACCCCTTCTATCCAACCTGTCACCTAAAATGAGCTTTCTTTCCTCTCCTTCATATCCTATTCGTAGTAATCAAACCAAATACAGTTCCCTCTTCTATTATCGGGTTGCTGCCCAATTGCCAAATTGCTCATTTCCTTCCTTCCCCCGTAATTCAATTAACCTCTCTCGAGGTCGACGATCGCAAAACGTATTATGGTGTCATTCTCAGTTTTGCCGGTGCAGTCTAATCTGTGCATTGTAGCTTTTAGACATCCGAGTATTAAAATAAATAATAGCTTTATTTTGACATAAATATTGCACTTATAGAATAAGCTCTGGAAAGAAAAAAAATAGATGCAAAGCTATAGATCACATTGAAGTCTGCTTAAAAGACGCATTTTTAAAAACTCCACTTCATCGTTGATAAACAATCGAGATTCATCTCCAGCTATTTCCAAGAGGGTTGGTCTAGAAACAATCTTTGTTTTATAAAAACTGACATATTGCTGAGACGGGCGACACTAACAACAAATATTTCAACGTTCTTCTCTTTTCGAATGTTTGCAGCTGCTTCACGGACATCATCATGAGAGAATCTAAATAAATTTAATTTCTTTTAGAAGAAATATTACCCATCGCTTAGGACTATAAGGATTGTGGGAACATCAAATCTTCTGGTCTCTAATTGAGCATATGCTAGCTCTAGAGCTGCTCCAATATAAGTTGTTCCTATAAATGCCTGTTATTTGAAAGGATTTTTAACCAGTAAAGTGGCGTAAACTATTGAATGCTTTCATAATCTCTTCATTATGACTAAAAGGGGCAAACTGCCGTTCCATTTTTTGCAAATGAGCTCCTGCGAATTGAATAAAAGCCACTCTGTGTGATTGGTCTTCCGTGTTCACATTTTCAAGGATTGCTGAAAGGAAATCCTAAAAGTTCCTTTGTGGAAAATAGTTTTGTAAAAAATACTTTTTGTTTTTCATAAACAGAACCAACTGATCCCGAACTATCAACGACAAAAAGGAGATCCAGAGGACAATCAGATTTTGAAGGTAAAACTGAAAAGGTTAAAAAGAATGAAAAAAAACTAACTTTGATTTTTAGAAGCAAAGGCTCTTGGTCTTTTAGATGAGAATAGCCCGTTGGCTGAAGTTGTAGGAGTGATTGTAGTATGTGATGTCATAGAAAGAGTTGTCCATTTTGGAGTAGTTCTTCTCATGGTTGTTCTTCTTGTGGTACTGAATTTCTTGAAAAATGTACTAGATGTGGTAGGTATGGTAGAAATCAGACTTGTAGTCATTATAGTAATAGGCTTCTTCTAAAAAGATAGATTAAGATGGGAGAGCTAAGAAGATACTTTTCCAAGGACCTTGAATCTTTTCCTAGTAGTTGACAATTCAGTTCCATTATATACTGGGGTTGCTGTAGTGGATTGGAGAGTTAGATGGGTAGTCTTAGTCAAAGAAGAAAATCGAGTTGTGCTCTTTGTTGTAGGAACAATGGTTGCTTTTTTTCGAATAACTCGTCGCACTCTCTTTCCGTCAGGTCTAGTAATCTAAAAAACCAAGTTTAAAGACTTTTAAGCTTTTACAATCTCCTCCTTAATAATAGCTCCTTTCTTAAGTTTTCTTCTAATAATTCTGACTTTTTTCTTCTTTATTGGTGTTGTAGGAGTTATAATAATTGGAGTAGTTGATTCGACGGTCTAAATTATGCTCGATTTTTGGTTAAAACTTACCGTTGATGCTATTGTAGTTGTGGTAGATGAAGTGGTTGTTCTATTCTGAATAAAATAGTATTGCTCGTATTTCAAAATACCGGGCATCTTCGAGAAGCTTCTACATCCATCGAAAGCTGTTCAGTAAATCTGTAGAGATCAGAAGGTCTACAAATCTTTTACTTTAAAATGGATCATCTAACCCGTAAACATTTTCAACATCCCCAGCTATTTTTTGCATTTCTGGTACAAATCCGTCAGTTCCAACGCTGATAACGTAAATATTTACACCTCTGACATCGCGCAGTCGATTGGAGGGCTTGTTTGGATCGTCAATTGACAGTCCATCAGTGAAAAGAATAATAATTTTAGAGGCATTTAATCTATAAAAAATAATTTGAATTATGATGAAGGATTACCTAGCTCCAGTAGCAGTGGTAAAAAGTTCGTGATCAGCAGCTATAAGGGCTTTCCCTGTTTTTGTTACTCCTGATTGGAACTGCATATTTTCGATTTTCTTGATGACTTCTGTTCTATCGTCGTTGCTATTCAGACTGAATTCGACAATTGGCAATGCAGCGTATCTGAAACAAGACTTAGGAGATAGAAGATTCGAACTGTATCGCAGCAACTCGAACAGCATCCTGATGAACCGGCAATCCTGAGACGATAGCCTTTACCCATTTGATTTGTTCCTCATAGACTTCGTCAATACTTCCAGAGGTATCCAAAATAAGAGCTATATCCAACTGAGGAGGACATGTTTCTAAAAAGATAGACTGCTCAAAAAAGTGCCAAACTTATACCTGGATCGAAAGAGTCCTGAGCTAAGACAATTGTCGGCAGCCAGAGGATCCACAACATTTGAATGAAAGAGAGAAGGTAAAATGAACGAATTGAACGATACACAGGTTTTGACTGCAATTACTATCTTCTATGAGATCGTTAGACGGTGCGATACACATCGACCTCAATTACTAACTTGTTGTTTTGCTAGATGGAAACAGTGAAGCGAAAGAAAGTGAAAAAGAATATAATTTATTAACTCTGAACACCGAGTTGAAATATTATTATTGCTATATAAAGGATCTCTATCAGCTAGCACATGAGGTGGGCAATTAGATGTATGCAAATAACTTTCAAAGGCAAGACCGGCCGCAAGAGAGATGGCAATGAGAGAAAAAGGCAATTAATAGTTTTGGTTGTTAGACTCCTTCGAGTGAAATGAATTCTTCGAGTTGGTAATGACTCAAGAAATGTGCCCAATCGATGTCCTTTGCTCTAAAAATCATCATAATTCAATATTCAAAATGAACAAACATTTGTAGCTTTGATACTGTACTTTTTGTGCAGAAGGCATCAGTTTTGTAGTGGCATGATTTGTGACAGACAAGTTTACAATCTAAACAATGGGATTCTTGTAAAAAAGTTGGACAAACCTCGACATTGGTAGGCTTGTTTTGAGAAGCTGCTCTTGATCCTATTCTGGCAGACGTGACAGTTGATTCCGCTACAACATCTTAAGTGCAAAGCAAATTAAAACAAGCAGTTAGATGCTGACGAAACAGTAAGGAAACAGAAAAGTGACGTGAGACAGTAACTTACCCTCTGATTTTAACTGCCACAAATGTGTGGTCATTGTAAATATGGAGTTTTCTTCCTTTCTTCATAAGACGGACAGCAGCTGGCTCGGATAGTATTGAAGGAGGGATTAAAAAGTATCTAAAAATTACTTTAAACTCTTTCTTTTTCTTACTTCTTTCCCCTTTCTTCGTCAACCTCCAAGATTAGAGTAGAATGTTGATATAAACTCTTGGTTGACTCTCCTGAAAGACCACCAACGGATTGAGTCTCCAAGTAGCTACCACTTGTTGTAACTAAACTAGCTTTTACTTATTCTAAAAAGCTGCAGATCTACCTGCGTAACGAGTTCTACTAGCATCACGACTGGGAGGAAGAGACACAGCTTCTTCAATTTCAGGACCTCCAACATCCATACTTTTTGATCTTTTTTGACTTTTTTTCCTTCCACTGAGTCTGTCTCTAAGCTCGCCAAAAAATGAACGCTCCCGCTTTTCTCCAGGAGCATGTCCATTCTTTTTAGTACGATCTGTTTTTTTATTTATAGTACTTGATCTTTTTAGAAAGAAATTACCTCTTCCTCTGTTTTCAACACTTTGGTTTGCTTGGCCTTCAACTCCAGTACTGTAAGAACGAGCCATTCTGTCTTCTTCAGTCTTCGATTGGCGAAGTGATTCGACCTTCTGTAGTTTTGCTTCCAGTTGTTGGAGTTTAGGGTCATTGCTATTTCTGATCTGTTCTTCAAGTATCCTTTGAGTAGTGGGATCAATGGCGTTCTCCAATGAGCCGTGAACTGATTGAATGTGAGGTTTTTCTTTTAACTGCTGTGAGACTGTCTTGACCATGACTGTTGTCGTCTTGGTGGGGATGATGTCATTTACGTCAAAGTTATCTTATTTCACATTAAAAATAGCCGTTTCCTTACCGTGAGGATCGTAGAGGGCTCTTCTTTGGACAGTGACCGTCTCTCGGAATTCATTTCCACCCTTATCTCTAATTTTCACAGTGTCCACGAACTTTCCAACATTGGTTGAAGTAGGATCATAATAGAAGTCAAACTAAAATTATTATAAATCTTTTTTATTTTAAAAATACCTGAACAGTAAGTTCTCCAGTTATTTCATCTTTCTTATAAGGTGTTCCTTGAAGCTTTATGACATGAAGTTGCTGTAAATTGTACTGAAAATAGCCAAAGCTCTTGGTTAGAAATTAATAGTTTTTAATCCTTTAAGTTAATATTTGTTAGAAAGTACAAACCTCTCCACTCCTTCTGATTTCTTCAAAGTTCACCAGACACAAACCAAGAAAGCTTTCGTCTGGGTGGTTATCCTTGGTCACATTCTTCTGGCGAGAGGCATCATGAACTTCAAAGAGAATTTCTTCCGAAGCAGGAGTCAAATCACTAAATTAACTTTCAATTATAACATTTAAAAGACTAACAAAGCAAAAGTCTCTTCCCAGTAAGGATTAGCATTGATTCCTTTGCTTGTTGTATGCTTTTGAGATGGCTCGTCCATTTCAATATCCACGTATGGTTGTTGAACAGCAATTTCTGAAATCAATTTAATTTTTGAATTAAGAATTTTCTCACTGTGATTTCTTCCAAGACGATTGGCCTTAATAACTTTGACCCTCAACTTGTTGGGTACAGTGTTAGAGTTGATCATTGGACTGACAAGCTGAAGTTATTTTTAGAATAGACTCGGATTGGTCTTTACATGAGTGTCGTTAAGTTTTTTGAACATGTCTGTGACTTCGGCTTGATTTCCTGCTCTGCCATCATCAATCCGAGTTCCGAAGGAGCCATTGGCAGTTACGTGGTCATAATCATTTGGTTTGTAACCAGATGTCATTGGCTTTTGCCGATCGTATGAACTATTGAAACCCTCGGATAGCTTAGTATTAAACATATCCATTGGTTTATCAGTAGATCTTCTATTAACTGGCTGAGCAAAGTTCTCATACAAATTATCTCTTTTCCTTTCCATCGAGTTGCTATACATTGATGAAAAAACCTGAGATCGAAATATATTTCAAAAAAATTGTGATCACCTGTGCATTATTTACTCTAGAAAAGTTGTCCGCTGAGCGCTGATCTTCTTCAAAATTTACAGCTGGCCAGCAATCGGAGAGGTTTATGTGGGTGACAGCGGACAGCAGGCAACGGCGGATACTCTCCTCCACAAGTCCGAAAGAGATTTGTTGATGTTGCTAAAACAAAACTAAAAATTTGACTTAAAACAAACTGTATTCGGATCTGAGTAGCTCAGTTCAATATCCATTTCAGGTCTCCCTTTGAAACAAACTACTATGTAGAATTGATTAGCAATGCAAGCGACTCGACATTCCACCTAAAGATATTCTTAATTTCAAGAAAAACGCATCCTACTTCTCCTCGAAGATCGATAATAGATCCATCCAAGTTGCAGACAACTAGACGGTCTCCTACTCTCTGCGAAGATACTAACTTCAACTTTATACAGGGAAAGTGCACATTTGAGTAAATTGTCTGAAGAGTTCACTCAAAATCGAAATTTATTTCTTACTATATGATCTCTAGGTCCTTTAACTGCCTTGATATCTGTGATCTTAGGAGGTCTAACCACATTCGAGTGGTCGCCGAAACTCTCGAAGAGCACCTCGCACTTTGCCTGCAACAAGTCTGTTGTATTGTCTGTGCAAACCACATAAAACAGGAAGTAACACTTACGGGTGATGTGACCTTCTTAGCGATTTCGTTAAGAGATTTGATCCAGGCGTCCAACGGTCCCGGTACTTTATGAAAGTTGTTGTACATCCAAGCCAAAAATTCGTTCGTCCATTCGCAATTCCTATCAGTTATTATAAATGTTTAAATAATTCTTACGCGCCAGCTGAGGAACCAGAAAGACCTGATGCCGATTTGTTGGCACCCTCAGTCGAGGCTCCTCCAAGATAGGTCAGGGCATAGTAACAAACTGCTGCTACTATCCCCCAAGAGAGGAGCAGCCACAGCATTTCCGTGCCAACACGGAGTAAAACTAAATTATAAATTAATGTTTTTATTATTAAAATTTAGTAAATAAAGAGTGTACATACCTTTTGCAAAATAAACGCATGTCGGACTAGTATAAAGCAGTGTAATTAAGTAAAGACAACCAAGAATTATTGCTATCACAAAGGCAGTTAGAGCGCCTTGTTGAAATTGTTCTGGTATTTGTGCCAATTGATTTTGAATAGCTTTTGTCCTAGCATGTAGCCTATTTATGTGCTCTTTCCATTGTGGAATATTCTGGACTGAGGGTTGAGGTAGATCGGTCGCTGAGACATAGGAGAGGGGTCGAGTTTGACTGGTCCGAGAAGAAGTCATGTCGCTCGTGGGGGCCACGCTGAAGCACAGCCAAGGGAAATGCACTGATTGAGCACAGTATCGGCGCCCAACCAGAGCAAATATCTGCGCGCGTAGTCAAACATCCCTCTAGCGCCTTGACATCTTTTAAATCCTAAGATATCCAGGAAATCTAGTATTCTGTTTATTTATAGAGGTTGCAAAGCGCGTTTTGCTGCAAAGTTTAATGCCTCGGTCAACAGGCGCCAAGGGACACTATTAATGGGAACTAGATAAAAGTCGAAAACTTTTGTTTTATCCAAAATTTGAAAAAGTAAACAACAAAGTTCAATTTCGAAAAAAAAAGCCAAAAACAACTGTAAAGTTATGGATGTGTTTATCCATAAAGAATACTCAAGTTACACTTTGAAACTAAAGCCCTTACGGGATTTAATAAATTCAGTTAAACAAAGGCCAAGTGCGAGAAAGATGCGAAATGGGAGACGCAACAGTTGCGAGATGCCGGCACTTTGCCGCAATGAGTTTATGTTTCAGTAAAAAGTGAAACTATCCAAATGTTGGCAGAAAAGTAAAGATCAAAAAGTTTCCAAAACCTGATTGACTACAAAGAAAGAACACCGTAGATCTTCTAAGGAAAATCTGGGACGGACAGCTTTGACCGACAAGTGGAGATGAGAGCTAGATAAACAGTGTTCGCCGCTCACAAAAATTGAATTGCTGTAAGGCGTGAATTGTCCACATATTGTTTT
The DNA here is from genome assembly GCA_932521405.1 of Oscheius sp. JU1382. Taxonomy (NCBI): domain Eukaryota; kingdom Metazoa; phylum Nematoda; class Chromadorea; order Rhabditida; family Rhabditidae; genus Oscheius; species Oscheius sp. JU1382. The sequence continues at coordinate 3,114,348 of OW051480.1, forward strand.
TTGATGTCACGTCCGAAGAAAAAAAAATGTAAGATAGTTTTTGAAGATTATTGTAGTTCTTTCTATTCCAAGACTCAACTTATTTTCCGATTTTAACCCACGTTTTTACGCGTTTAAATATAAATATATAGTATTAAAATCTGAAGCGGAAATTTACCTGGGCTGAGTCGAGTGAGCCGGGTGTTGTAAGACGGCGTTCGCCAACAGTTTAATATGCTGCCGACAGCCGGCGGCCAGCTTGCTAAAATAAAAGAGCTGCCTCATGTCCCGGGTCCGGAACAGCTTGTTGTTGGAGGAAGTAACGATTAGCATCAATAAGCTGAACTCATTCCAGATGTTTCGTGTCAAAAGAAAATGTCTGAGGAATCTCTCGAACCTGATGCCAAAATCTCCCCTTGAAAAGATTCCATTGTCTGTCGATCTTTTGCAAAAACATGTCTATTGAAACGAAAGGAATTTTCTCTTGAATAATACAAAAATGCTGAAACGCGCAGCCTAGCAACCAGGAGTCACTAGGCGCCATCTCCTTGTTCATGTGAGGACGCATCCATTTCACAATGGCTCTGCTTCGAGTAGAAAGTCTTCTCTTTCTGCTCCTTTTCATCCTAACTTATAATTATGGCGATACAACCAGTTGTATGTGCGATCTCACCAGCACAAAAGCCAGTCAAACTGCCAACTGTTCCTTTGCGGTAAGAGAGGTTATCCCCAAGTTAGGAGACTTTAGCTGGATGCTAATAATAACACCGTTAACCTGACAGGATGTTCTTGCATCGACAGCGGCAATACCATGTTTGTCAATGCCACAGTCACAACCATGTACTGTATCTATGTTCCAACAACTACTCCTGGCTCAACTACAACGCAAGCAGGTTCAACCACCAATTGCACTGATGCAAACAACGATGGGGTTTGTGACTACCTCGAATATGCTGCATCTCTGAGATGTTACAATGAAACTATGACAAATTCGATGAGTGACATTTCTTGGGTAAGGATGTTATAAATACAAGAACTTCTTACAGTATGCTTTAATATTTGGATCTGTATGGATAATCATCTGGTGTGTAATAACAATAATAGTAAATATAGCTCACAAGTATGGACATCCCCCAAAATTAACAATTTTTTAAAGAAACAACGGTCATCATCGCTGGATTCATTTGTATGAAGAATTGGGAATAATTCTTCTTATTATTTGTGTTGGAATATTGAACTTCGCTTTTGATCATTATTCACAGACGGTATTTATAGAAAAGAAGGAAATTGATCGAGTTCAGACAATTTGTAAAATCGTCGCAATTGCTTCCCACTTTTTCATGGTATTGGTAGCAGCTGCTTTCTTTTTCGAGGCAACATTCGCTGAATCGTGAGAGTATAAACAAAGTGTAACAATGATATATCCAGGATGGTCCATGGAAAACCAAAAAAGAATGGATGTCTTCCAGCTGTTCTGAACTATATTCTACCAATCATAATCGCTGCTATCCCAACTGGAGTGACTTTCTACTTTCAGCAGAAGAATTATGGAACAACTTACATGCAGTACGAATCGATTAAAATCTAAAAAAGGGTTTAGTTGTTTCGCCGTCTTGACACAAGACATGATGTGGGGATTCATTATCCCCGTCTGGATTATGATCTGTGCTGCGACCTTACAATCTCAGTTGGCTTGTTTGGCTTGTGATATGACTACGAAGGAGCAAGATCAGGCCCAATGCTACTGGGCAAAGTAAAGAAAATGTCTGGTTGTCTAATAGACTTTTAAAGGAAATCTGCAAAGTATTTGACCATTGTTGCATTCCTTCTTTTGAGCATCTGGTTAACTATTATGCACGCTGGGGATGAACAAGTTAGGATAAACTTAAAATAATTTATTTTTCAGCTTTTCTATTTGTTTATTTTGGCAATTATTTTGTGTATTATCTTCGGTCCTGTAGTGTTCTTGGCTCATACATCGTGCCATGTGAATGTAGGTGTAGACAAAAAACATTGATAAGGAATTTCCAGACATGCAGAAAATGGGGCAAACCATCCGGTTTAAAGAAGATTTACATGCTTTGCCCTGAAAGACCAATTGAGAAGCAAATAATATATGAAGAGAAGATTGTCTATGTCGATAAGCCTGTTGAAGTATAATTCAGAAAACAAATTTAAATTTAAATTTAGAAGAAACCTCTTGACCCGATGAGTCCAGCTAACCCGGCAAATCCTTACAACCCTGGAAATCCAAACAATCCTGTGGGTCTCTATTACCGCGATCACATTCACCATCGAAGAGGTTAAAATATTGAAGCCTCTACCCTCTTTTGTTTTTTTATTCTTTATTTTATAATTTACTTTTCAGTACCACGGAGACGGTTCTCATACTCAGGCGCAACAGTTCTATTCGTGGCTATATGACAAGAACAAGAAAAATAACAACCCCAGTGACATTCTCTTTAAACCGAAGCCATATTGATACCAGTTGGCTAATAAACTTGTTGACAAATCTTCTTTAAAAATAGTCCTTTGAAAATACGCGTCAGATTTTGACTGTTGATCAAATGATTATAATAAAAGAGCAAGTTATAAGGGAGAAAGAACAGAGATAAAAGTACTATTTATTTGATCTCTTTTGTACTCCAAGTGCCCTATGGACTGGCATAGTTCTTCAGATTATGATAGTTGTGACGACGAAATAAATTCTGAGGACACACCTTTGTTGAAAGACAAGACTAGACGACGGTAAGTAAACCGGATGGCGAACAATTCTTCCTCACTTCTTTGCAGCCATTGTCCAGAGGAAATTTATTTAAGCCAGTCAGGGTAGAATGACGCTTTGCTCATCTATCACTAGACACAGACTGAAGATAAGCTTCTGTCTGCTATTTTCAATTATAGTTTACAATCGTGTTGAATTTTCTAGAGCTTTTATCAGTCAATTTAGGGCTTCTACGTAATAAGCTTTGACGGTTCCTTTTGTTTCAGACACCTCGTGATAGAACAATTAGACCTTATCAGAGCAAGGAGTCAAAACTCAGGTTAAAGCTCGCTGACGCTACACTTTTTATCATATTGATAGCGGAACAGTGAATTCAACCCTTTGTCTTTTTTGAACATTTGAACTGAATATAATCTTCTCAGACTTATAATTTTATTCTTGTTTATAAAGTTCCTGTGGTCTGTGTTTTGAAGCACTAAAAGCAGACAGTCCACAACTTTATGGTTAATGTTTGCTCGCTTTCAGATGATATCATTAGCTAAATAAATAATCAGACAATAAGCGTGAGGGCAGTTTCTCGATAAGCATCCGACCATTTTTCAATAGTTGCTTAACTTTAATTTTCATCTATTTAGAACAAATTAGCTTCCTGATAGCAGGCATTTGCAAGCTAATCCCCTTTCCAGAAGATAGTGATAACAGCTCCTTTACCGTTGCTACCAGGAATCAGTTCATTTTCCAGAATGACGAACAAACGAATGCCGAGTTTGCGGATGGTCTTAGTGGCCTTGATCACTTCATTAGGAGGATCTTTCCACTTCGGATTTCAACTAACACTCACCAATTCCTCACAAGAAGCCTTTGTTGCTTTTTTAAACCAAACGCTCGCTACTCATATAAACGGAGGAATGACTGAAAACAGCTTAAAAGTGAGAAATCAATTTTTTTATAAACAAAATCTATTTTTCAGAATGTGTGGAGTTTCGTTGTGGCAATTCTATTCCTCGGTGCACTGATGGGATCATTCCTTATTAGTCTAACAGGAGACTTTGTTGGAAGAAAAAGAGGTCTTTATATCTCCATTGGTTTAGGAATGCTTTCTGGTGGACTGTCAATCGTTTCCTATTTTGTAAGCAGTATTTGAAATATCTTATTTATTATCCATTTAGATACCATCTTTTGTAGTATATGTAATATCTCGAGTGACAATGGGAATATCAGTATCTATGAGTTTGGGATTGTCAGCACTTTTCTTGTCAGAAGCCAGGTACGTCAAAAGGAAGGTCATGTGTCACGTAGAAATGAACTCTATCGTGAGGTTATCAGCCTCTCCCACTTGATTTTTATCAAAAAGAAATAAGCAGACTATGACTTCTGTAAGATAAGCTTTTCAGTCCGAAAGAATGTCGAGGTTCGATTGGAATGATCACCGGAGTCTGTGTACAATTGGGTACTGTTTTTGGATCAGTTTTGGCTATGCCTCAACTATTTGGAACAGAAAACGAATGGTATCTCATTTATGTTTGTGAAGTAGCCATGATGGTGATCTTCTTTGTGATGCTACCATTTTTACCTGAGTCGCCAGGGTAGGTTTAAGAGAGCGTGTTCACTTAGATAATTAGCTATTTAGTGAAAAGAGCGGCTTCCGATGCAGCCAGGGAAGCCGTCCAGTTCTTTCACATCTGCGATGATGCTCGTGCCGAAGATATTTTAATGGAGATAAAGGTCGGGAAATTGGCTATAAACTAAAGAGAAGATATTCAGGAAGAGCAGAAAAGAGCTAAAAAGCAATACGGAATGCTGGATATTTTAAAGAAAGGATCACTCCGAAAGAAGGCTGGAATCGGGATGGTTGTGACATTTGCTATGTCCTTCAGTGGAATTGCCGGTAAAATTCTCAACCCTCGAGCTAAAAATTAACGTTTTTAGTCATCAATGCCTATGCCTTTGATATTCTCGAAGATACTGGACTTTCTTCACTTGGATCCTCTCTAGGAAATATCGGTATTGCACTTGTCAGTGTGGTGAGTCTAAAACGTTTACCAAAAGACGAAAGTTGTTTTAGTTTGCTATCGTTATTGCATCAACAGTTGTGGATAAATTTGGAAGAAGGCCATTGCTTTTATTAGCTTTCATCGGATGTCTATTCTGCAACTTTATTATTTTCGGATTGATGTTCTCCTTCGACAAATATGGTGTAAGTTTCCAGCGGGATTTTTTTAAAGAATATTTAATTTATTTCAGTACAGCGCTCTGGGATTCTGTCTCATTTTTGTTATTTGTATCTTTATTATCTTCTTTGCAATCGGTCCAGGGCCATTATGTTACTTTATCAATGCTGAACTAGTCGGATTGTCAGCAAGAAGTGCAGCTCAGAGTTGGGCTAGTGTAGTCCAGATGCTCAGGTAGGCAGACTCCATCCATTTTATCAAATCTTTTAGTCGTTTTGTTTTGGTAGCTGGATATACTCCCTTGAAGAATCAAATCAACTCATTTGCTTATCTTGCCCTCTTCGTGGCTCCAGTGGCAGTATCCATTGTCTACTTATACTTCTATCTTCCTGAGACAAAGAACAAAAATGCCGCTGAGGTTTGATTTTAAGAAAAGACTGACCAAATCCTTTATTTTAGGTGGAAGAAGCTATGGAAAAATTGCCGACAATTTTCTCAATAACCCACAGAAAGAATAACAAAGTCCATCAATTGGAAGAGAAGAATCCCATCGAAGAATTTACCCATATTTGATTAGTCATCTAGACTACTTCTGCAAAAATATGTACAAATAATATTTGGAATAATAAATCCGTCATTTTCAATCCGCCTTTAGTGTAACTCGACCTTGTAAAAAAGGATCCCTCTGGGCGGAAGCTATGTCACAACCCGATGGAGTCGGCTCAGTCTGATTTACAGAGACACGTCCGACACTCGGTTTACACTGCCGGCCCGCAATTGGAAAATATGACCAGATATCGGTGTAACATGCATAAATTTCAGTGTCGCCGAGAACAATGAAAGATTTCTTCGCCGTTAACTCTATGGCTTCCGCATGTTCCTTTGGTAACATCTGGATGAAACGAGTCAATTTCATGTTCAATTATTCAAAACTCGTCGGATTCTTTAAAACAGAGCTCCTATCTGCTTGATCACTTAAGAAGAACTTTCCAAGATGATTTGTAAATGTTTTCCAATAAGTAATAGCAAGATGTCAAGACGAAAACTTAGCAGCTGGTATCTTTTGCTTAGCATGCATCCCACGCAATTTTTATGAGCTTTCAACCAACGTCTGGCCCATTCGTTATTGTCTTGTGATGTGAATGCAAAAAGAAAACAGGTGTTGAAGGCAGAAATTTAAATGATATACGATGCGGCCTGAAGCAGCTCCGTGATGCTTGATTCATCAGCGCCTACTCTTACACCGCGAGCCGAAAATACACGGTGCCTTTGCGGCAGACTGCGGTCGCCCTCCCACAAACAATGTTGCCAATCAGCTGGAAGGCTTGATTATTTCCTAAAGTCTTATTCCAACTATTTTCTCTAAAATGTAGCTTCTTTTTATATGCAAATTATTTCAATAGGTCAGAATTTTGGCTTCCTAAGATACTGTAGTTTTGAAAAGTTTAAAGAATCCACTTTACTGAAGCCAAAACGAGGATTTTAAAAATTCTAACAGTCTCTCTCTCATTAAGCAATAGAGATCTGACACGTAATACCTCTAACTGTAACTGTTATCTTACACTGAGCTTTGATTTGGCAGTAAGTGATACTGTATTTGAGTAGTCTTGCTGAAACTTTTAGCTGAAACGGATAACAAAATCACTATCCATTTCACGTTGATCGTTTTACGCTGAATGAAATAGCACTTTGCTCCGAAGCTAAACACTTAGTACAGCTATCTTCTGCCGTTCCAAGTGCTGGCAGTGTCTTTTTATTGTTTCTGGACAGCAGATGGTCGCTAGTAGCTGAGAGAATGATCTCTTCCATTACACCTCCTCTCACCTTGCCGAATCTTGGCCACACTGCTAGTGTCATTAAAATTTGTCAGCTAGCCGTCTCCATCCATTGTCTGGTCAGCGGAGCTCTGTTTGAAAATATTTAGACACATTTGTATAAATTTTATCTGTCAAAAAACTTAAAATCAGGGTTTTGAGTAAGCTTCTCAAGCAATAGTCATTGTCCAATCATTTGGAAAACAAAAATTACAAAAAATTAAATCTTATTAAGCTTTTAATCCAAAATTATGCCCATAATACAAACTGAACGTAATTCTCTAAAATTAAGAAAACTGCTCTTTTTGTCTAAGTCTTGGGTTTCTTACGATATGTTTTGTAGCTGAAATTGATATTTTGCTCTAGAAAATGTTTCTCAGATCATGTAGACTCGTAAATCAAGGTGTGAGAGAGATAGAATTACTATTCTCTTTGTTGTACCTATTGGTCTTGTTTTTCTGCGACTCCATCCATCAGGCGTGCCATGTTGTTCGCGGATTTCAGGCCAAACCTGTGTGATCCACCCACGTCGCGCCGCCAGGCTTTTTCTCCATCATCCCCCGCCACCTTGCACTTGTCAACAACAAACGAACTCCTCCGTTCACATAAAGTGTTCCTCACTGTCATTCTGTCACAGTTCCATCGTCTCTTTTAAAAAATACCACATACGGAACTAAGTTTTAAGCTACCAGTGATCAAAAATCTCCCACGCAACAGCTTCACCTCACACTTTGGCACTCACCAGTTCTGTCCTTTAGACCTGCCAGTTTTCCAATATAGTTTAGAGAATACTTTCCATTACTTTAGATTTTAATTCAATAATAAAGTTTCTTCCATTTTTAGGACGCTGTTTTAAGCCCTCTCAACAAGCCAACTTGTAAGTAAAAGCGCTTTTATCTCTTGCTTCGTAGCCTCAGTTATCGAATAGATATCTAATGCCTTACGTAGTTAGAAAAAGAGTGATAATCACTTTGAAATTTAGATGTCTGACACGGAAGACCAGCAGCCACAAGAAGTGGCCGAAAATGAGGTTGAAGAAGAGGTTGCCTTTGTCAACAAAGAGTTAACTGTTGAGGTTCAAGGTGAGAACCTTTTTTCTAAATCTTTTAACCGGTTGGATCTAGGCGAAGGTGCTGAAGAGGGAAGCGCAGCACCGGAAGAAGAAGCCAGCGCCCAGCCTGCCAGCGTCCAACCGGGTGATGACGACCGTACGGAGGACCAGGTAACCCTGAAAAGATGTTTTCTATTCTTTCCGAGTTACTACTCGTCTTTTCTTACACTCCGAAGAGCAGTTGCCACCATGAACACATGCACGCGCAGTAATGCCAGCCGTCCAAGTCAATATAACGGCAGAAAATGCTTGAGCAATAATGAAAACACAAATCTTTCAAATGTGATAAAACACAAGTGAAAGAAGGTTGATGAGGATGCCACTGGCAACAGGATCTGTTTGCTCATACGGATAAACTTGACTCGATTTCTGCAAACTTTCGAACTGCTGCAGCGCGTCCAAGGATCTCTCAGTCTCTCACTGATCATCCTTCAAACGGACAAAGTCACTTGACTCTTTTGCAGTAATGTTCCCAAGACTTTTTTGTTTTTGGGCCAAGTGGACCAAAAATCGGTTTGCCAATAGATCCAGTTATAGAGTACTGTAAGCAAATACGGTTGGATGCAAGTTTTTTTTTGTTGAAATTTTATGTTTTTTGATGCAATTTTGTTTTAGAAACAAAAATTAGTTCCGGGTTAAACTTTTTTCAATCAATTTGTTAAAGAAATCCATAAATCCTTGCTCGGATCTTTGCTCGCGGCGCCCCCACCCACCCACCTTCGCGCTTTTTGCCGATGGCAAACGAGTCCCAGCCGCTATTCCCAACTCTTCTCTTTTTTAATTTTCATTTTCGATTTTCAGGTACCAGATATTACTGGAACTGAAGCCATTGATCCTATGACAACAAGCATGGACGGAATTGAAGACTTGCCTCAGAATGAGGAAGCCCAGGTAGTTTTTTGTCAGAAAGTTTTCTTATTCTTTCGCTTCATGCTTCGGTCGCAAAAAAAGTAACAAATGGGTCATAACCAGCTTAAGTTTCATATTTTTTTCGCTTTATTTTGCATGGTAGATTAGCTTTATTAGATTTCGAAGGACGACTTGGGTGATACAATCTATGAAGAAGATGAGCTCGAAGACAGTTCTGCTATTCCTGATCAGCTGGAATCTGCTGATCACCAGGAACCTGAGGAGGAGGAACAGGTGTTGCTTGCTTTTTGACCCAGTGCTCAGATTTAGTTCAAAACGCTTGCAGAAAATAGAATAGAACATACTAAAAATAGACTAGTTTATTTATTTTTAATTTAGAAGTGTAGAAATTACTTTAGGGTGAGGAAGCTCCACAAGAAGAAGCTGCTCCTGAGCCTGAACCAGAACCAGCTGCTGAGGTATTTGTCAATAAACTGCTTTTTTTATTTATAGGAAACTGCCGAAGATGCTCCAGAAGAAGTTGCTGAACCACCAGCTGAAGAGGTAAAACTGACAGCGATCGAGGAGAAGATATTTTTACAGGCTGCTCCTGAAGAACCCGCTCCTGAAGAAGCTCCCCCAGCAGAAGAAGAGCCAGATGTTGAGCCAGAACCTGAGCCAGAACCGGAAGCCGCTCCTGCGGAGGAAGCTCCAGTCGAGGAGGCCCCTGCAGAAGAACCGCAAGAGGAGGCTGCCCCAGTTGAAGAAGATGCTCCTGAAGAGCCAGTTCCAGCTGAGGAAGCACCTGTTGAGGAAGAGGTATTATGTTTTGAACTTTACATCAATAGAAGTGAACAATTGGCTAACTATATTGTTTTTGACATTCGAAACGTCTACTCAGAAACAATTTGTTACTTAAGGTATTTCTCATCTTTTGATTTTAGCCGGCACCTGTTGAAGAAGCAGCTGAACAGAAGGAATTCGAGCTTCAAGCTCCTCCAGAGGGAAAAAGACCCAGAACTCCCAATGACTTAGATAATGCTCCACCTGGGGAAGAGGAATTCCATGATGCTGAGGAGGCCCCTGAAGTTCCACCTACTCCCAAAACTGCCACATCTGGTACTTTTACGCATTTATTTTAATGTGAATTTTTGTTACAGAGAAACCCCCATCTGTTCCACCCACTCCTCGCTCCGCAGCTCCTTCTACTCCTAAATCTGCTGCTCCTTCAGAGGTTCCACCTACTCCCAAGTCTGCTATTGGAAACGGTAGCATCATGAACGGAAGTATCCCTGGAACTCCTAAATCTGCTGTTCCAGAGTCTATCAAAAATGAGACGTGAGGACAATTTTTAGATAGGAAAATGTATTTCAGTCCGATGGCTACTCCTGCCGCTTCTACTCCCAAGGCTACTGGTACTCCTAAAAGCCAGACGGCCTTCAACTTCGAGGAGACTCCAGCTACTCCCAAGGCTGACAGCACTGTTGGATTCGAAGATGCTATCAGCACTCCCAAGACTCCCAGAACTCCTCGCACTCCAAGAACTCCAAAGACTCCCAAGACTCCTGCCACAGCGTTAGTTTCGGCTCATTTAAGCCTAGCCAGTTTATTACAGTGCCGAGCCAGAACCGGAGCCAGAACCAGTCGCTGAGCCTGAGCCAGAACCAGAGGCCGAGCCAGAACCTGAGCCAGCTGCTGAAGCTGAACCAGAACCCGAGCCAGTCGCTGAGGAAGCTGCTCCAGAGCCTGAGCCAGTTGCTGACGAAGCTGCTCCCGAACCTGAAGCTGCCGAGGAGCCCGAGGCTGTAAGAAAACATTATATAATAAAAAAATGTTATTTTGTAGGAGAAAGTTACCGTCGCGCCTGTTTCTGAAGAACCCGAAGAGCGCCCAACTCGCGCTGCTCGTGTTGCTTCTCCTTCTCCACCACCAGTCCGCAGACGTGTCCAATCTCCTTCTCCCGAACGTCGTGCTGCCAGGGAACCCGCTCCACGCGACCATATCAGCTATGACCAGGACTCTTTCCGCCAAGTTCCACCTCCTCGCATTCCCACCGCTTCCAGTTTCAGCTCATGGAGTCCTCCAGACAAGAACTCCTACACACCAATTTCGTAAGAAATCTAATTTTAAAAATATTTTTTTAAAATCTTCAGTCCATTCGTTTCTAATCCCAATAAGTACAGAAACGACTATACGGCTACTTCCAACTACAAGCCCAATCATGTTTACACCAGCATTTTCGACGATATTGTCAGTACAGGTATCCAAAAATCTAATTTAATCGAAAAATATTCAATTTAGGTGCTTTCTCTTCTGCCCTGTATTCTACCACCAGGTTGATTGAACGCTCTCGTAGCCGTACTCGTGAACGTCGTCAAGCCATGCGCTCTCAAAGATCAGCCAGTAACTACTACAAGTGCGTTTTACTTTTGTGGTCTTTTTCTTTCTTTCCCTTGCTTCTTGAATAAGTTACCTAACTGCAGGTACCTTCTCGACTCGTAAGCGAAGTTGTTTTTGTGTTAGGATAGCACGCTCTATTTCTGTTTAGAATTGTATCACGGGAGCGAGTGATAACGCTTGCCTAAAATTCGTGCTGATGCTTTTCATTATTCTGAAAAATTTAACAAAGTTTTGTCCTTTTAGGTATACTTCTCAATACCCCGCTCCTACTCGTACTCGCGAGTACAGCTCTCCTCCATCTCGTGCTGTTAGCAGACCTCCAAGCCGTTGTGGATCCTTCATCTCTTTCATGGATTACAGCACCTCTAAAAATGGAGAACTGTCTCGCGCCGCTTCTCGCTCTTCCATCTATGACAGCAGCCTCTCCCGCAGCTCGTAATCTATCCAATTTGACAGAAAGACAGATATTTTTTTAGCTCTCGCGCCAATGTGGATATGTATTTGGGCGGTGGACGTCTTTCTCGTGTGGATAGTTATGTTAGAGATATTCACACTCCTTACGAGTATGAAGTTCCTTCGACTTACGAACGATACCGTTCCGCTTCTCGTCCCGGTGCTTATTCTTCTATTAACGGATACACGGTGAGTTTTTATTTGAAAAGGGTAGAATCTGTTTGATCGTCTTCCGGGATCAAGAGTGTAAACTGGCTGCGATATCGTTTGAGTATCGTATTTCCCTCAAATTCCACACCTCTCACAGTTCCTGCAGATCCATCTAGATTTGGCTGCAGTTTTTCGGGGAAGCCCTTGAGAACGAGCTGGAATTAGCATCATTCTTTCGTCATGAGTCCTCACGTTAAAAAAGTGGCATTTGTTTGAGGCCGACTGAGACTCTGAAGGTTTTACAAGATCGATGATCGCCCTCCGGAAGAAACTAGTGGTGCATCGCACTTAATATTGTGTGTGTCTAAGGGCGCGCAGCTCAAACACTATGCATCTAGCTTCCTTTCCGCGCGAAAACGGCCCTTGTTCTATTTTTCCGAACGAACGAGCCGCCGACTATCTTCTATCCATATCATGTATCTATTCAGCAAAAAACGACTATTCCGGAGGGTGAGATCTGATTTTTCACAGAAACCGCGCATCAAAATTGACTTTTCAGAGCTACACCTCCTCTCCGACTTACATGGAAACCGAAAGCACCCGTAGAATGAAGCGATACCGCGACGATGCTACCCCGACTATGGTCAGGAGCATGTATGAGGTATAATCGCTGAGCCTGGCTGGCTGAAACCTTTCTATCTTTTAACCTGATAACTGCCATTGTCCGATGTCAATGTCAATGTCTGGTACTGTAGTTACCTCTCCAGTCCTACGTCTTATTTCTTTATCGCTTCGCATGTTAATCAACAATTTCAGACTCGAATTGGCCACTTGGAGAGGTCTCTTTCACGAGAGAAACTCAACAAGGACCGGGTGAGCCGTGTGCTCCTTTAACCTTTAAACTAGTTGCTTTCTAATGCCTAATGCCTAAAAAAGTAATCAAAAATTTAGAACCTTTCACAGGTCACTTTAGATTTCTCATTTTTGGTCTTTGCATAGTTTAGTTCCCGCCGCCTAGAGTTTTGAAGTTGTTTGGAAATGAAATGAAAATTTAGCTGCGCACGGAGTATCATCAGCTGTCCAGCAAGCTAGATCAAGCCGTACGACAAATGGAGCTGCTGAGGTCTCAGTCGTACTCGAGCATGAGATCTTCTTCCATGCCTCGCACAAACGTCTACTCCCACTTCTATCCATACTATTGATTATTTCATCCTAAAATTTTTTCTACCCAAAAAATTTTTTAAAAAACATTTTCCTTCAGGGAAAAAAATAGGACAAAGTACAATTTCTTTGTACAATAGCATGCTAGGTCAATATGTGTGCCTCTACTCTATCGAAAAAAAAAAAGAAATTTCTATTATAACCTTTAAAACCGCTCCGGTAGCGCTTTTTTTTTCGTCCGACTGGATGCATCATCCAAAGATGTTTCCTTTTTCCAAACTGCTAAGTGTTATTTTTGTAAATAGATGCGATAAATGTTATTAACACATCCTCTCTGTTAACGCAGCACTTTCTTCTCTATCTATCACTACTAAGGTACGCCTCACCCCTAGATTGCTAGTCGCCGAAATGGAGACCTTTTAGCCCCGTCACACCTTCGAACAGCCTGGCAGAAGTCCTTCGACCACGACCCTCAATCGCTTATACTCTGGCTTTGCACGCGACTGGGCTACCCAGTACTGAACGGTATGTTCCCCAATAAAAATAGCCTTTCCGTCAAAAACAAACAAAATGATTCCAGGTGGCGCAGAGGCAACGTTCTCTGGAGTGGAATGTATTCTCGTCCATGGAACGATACAATTCTCCGCAGTACTATCGCCTATTATAACGCCTGTGCAGCTAAACGTAAAGATTAGATTTTTTTTCAACAATGCTTTTACGCAAAAAACTTCCCTCTTCCTGTGTATAATTCGACTCGTGCGTCTAAATTTAATTCTTTCTTTTATATTTTTCTTTCCTTCAATTGTTAGACAGCATCATTTTTGTAGTCTAAATAAAATTTTTATTTTTTCATTTCGTTCAGCAATTACAATGACTGATGTGCATTCCTTAGCCTTTAATCCTGGCCTCAGAGAGAAAGATGGCAGGGTATGAGCAAGAAATATATCCCTCTAATAGAAATTTGCAAGGATAGTAGTGGGGAATGATGATAACTGACAACCAATAAAACATTTAACTAAAATCAGGGAACCCTGTCGTTAGGCGTCATGTTATAAAATATGTGTGTTACTCACATTAAAGGCTAAAGAAATCCCGTGAATACAAATAAGGAGAAGGAACTTATTCCTTCACAACCGGACAAAGAACGCAAGCCGTTTCCGTCACCAGGTTGCATATATAAATGATATTTTGGCTCTTCTTTGGATTAATTATAGGCGGCACCCTGTTGATGAGCGTTAGTGAAGTGTTGATTTGAAGCTACTGCTTGCTGGCCAGGTGCTGTTGGGCGCGGTTGCCTTCCTGGATTTAACCCGTCAAAGCTTTGATTCCTGTGCGGAGCTTGCAAATGTCCCTGAAAGCTATTATCACTTGAAACTGGGATTGAGTAACATACCCCAGGCTGCCGGAAAACGTCATTCGTTGAATGTGAATAGTGCCCACCAAATGCTGCCGAATCATCAGATTGTTGTCGAGTAAATGCATTGGACATTAATGGCTGCCGAGAATCTTGCCCATTTTGGTTGTAGGCATAATTTTCTCCATTAGAGTACTCCATATTCTGCTGGTTGCCATTATTCCAACCGCTAAAAATAAAATTATAAAGTGGATTTTAACGAATTACCTATTAGATTTCATATTATAGCCAAAAGAAGCTGAAGCATTCGGGAACGATCCCGCATTAATTGTCGATGGTTCAGCTACAGATGCAGTTTGTTCCCGTAATTTCAAAAAAGGGTGTCGAAGGGCATAATATGGAGGAATTCTTGTTTGTGGGTCATAGAAAAGCATCCTTTTTACGAGATCCTAAATTCAATTAATTTTGCAATTAAAATGTTAATTGCCTTAAATTTCATGTATTCTTCGACAGTGTGACCAGCTTCTCCAATCCTTCGACCTCCTGGTCCTCCAGAGGAGACTCCAAGAATATCATGAAGCTTTCTATGTCCAGGCGCTTTGTAAGTTTTGTTGTAGCCATCACGCGTCTTTTTGCAGAAATACACTCCATCTGACAATATTATTATTAAGTAAATATGCATTCATTTTACCTTCTGTTTTATCGAAAAATTTAAAGGTTTTTGGTCCTTTGTCAAGCAACTCCTTGGGTGGCATTCCCAGAACCTCGACAATCCGCATCATTTGGTCAATTTCCGAGGATCCAGCAAAAAGTGGCTCTCCAGTATGCATTTCAACAAGTATGCAGCCCAAACTCCACATGTCAATCTTGGTGTCATACGCAATACCGAGTAAAACCTCTGGGGAACGATAAAACCTGAACACTCAGCTCATTGAATCTAAAAAGGCTTCTCTCTCTTACCGAGATTGGATATATTGGTAGATTCTGTGTCCAGTTTGGCAGGAAGAGCCAAAGTCAATTATTTTGATTTGTGATCTCTTAGGATTGCATAGGAGGACGTTTTCTGGTTTGAGATCGCAATGGATGATGGACATCTCTGGAGCAGACAAAAACAAAAGAGTCTTGGTCAACTGCAAAATAAGAGAATAATTAAGGAGAGAGAGAGAAAGAGACTTACTTGAACAGCAAATTTCCGAGTCAAATTTAGGGAAACTCCTCGGAAGCTTGTATTACGCAGGAGATCGTACAAATTGAAAGATAACAGCTCAAACACTAGGCAAAGATGATTTTTATGAGTGAAATGTCCCTTAAGTCGAACTGAAAACACAGAATTCTCTCAAGAATTATGCAATCTAGTACTCACCAACGTTGTATTTATTTTCTGTATCATGGTTATTCATCATTTCCAATAATTTGATTTCAATTTGAGCTTGGTCGTAGAATGTCTTCTTATTTTTTATAATTTTTATCGCCACATCTTCTTTATTTAGTGTATCAAATGCTCTTGTCACTTGACCAAATGATCCTTTTCCGATCGGTTTGTCAGCTAAGATCATATATCTACAATTTTTAGGAGTTAGGATCCGACAGGTACCTACCGATCATCGAACATTTCTCCATCCTTTAGTATGTAGTCATAATTTTGGTCGTCATAGCCGTTGTTATGAGGTCCGCCTCGGAAGCTAAAACAAAGAAATCGACTGCCAGCTGTCAAAGAAGTAATGACTCATCACAACACAGATTTCATAACTGATAGGCTTGTCAAAGGTTAAAAAAACAAACAGTTGTCGGGTGAGATTTGCAAGCAGGATTAATGCAGTTAAATGAGAGAGAACAACACATGGTCAAACATAGGCATCCTTTCTTACCTTGCTGATCGTTGCCGATGCTTTTGAGCTTCTATTTCGTGTTGTTGCATCGCTGGCACTACCATTTGCGATGTTGGTGGTGCATTTGTATCGAACTGCGGAAGCCTATAGCGACAATAATTTATGGAAAAATCATGTCGTTATTCATTATAAATTACCAAATGGTCCGAACAAGAACAATCCGCGCGCAATCACTAAAAAAACTTCTGCGCACACGGGCCGCTCGGGGATAGAGTCTCTCACTGGGGGAATATAAAAACAACCATTAGTTATCGCTTGCACTCAATTCTCAACACGAACACACACCAGTTTCAGCTTTTTCCGCTGAAATCAGAGAGCGGCCGATGGCAATTCAATTCAAGCGGGAAGTAGACTTACGTTTTTGGCTGCTGATTTTGGTTCACATATTCTGAAGGCCCAGGAAGTGACGGCTGAACGGCTGCGGCAGTTGAGCCCGTCGTTGCCACGTTCTGAAAAAACGCATTAAATTATGTCCATTGGAGACGACCGCGAAATCTGATTCCTTTCGGACAGAGCCCTCAAATCGAACTACTGAAATGTGAGAGAAAAAGTCTACTGACCTGACTGGCGGGAGCAGCTGCAGGATTTTGCTGACGTGCCGCGTTTATCGCTGCCTCGTGCTCCAGACGTCTCTGTGCTTTGCGCATGTAGAATGCCTGAAAGTCAGTTGTTCCAAATGAGTCAGAGAAGACATTTTAACAAACCACAATGCGAATAAGCCAAGACATCCTGGTTCGAACATTTTTCATCGAGTTCAGCCCACGTCGGAGGCAAAGCCAAGATTAAGCAAGCAGCGCTCAATTCGAAGAAGGGGCGGGATGAAGTAAACAGTATCGATATTCAAGAATAAGGCGGAACGCATTCAAAGTTCAGCGCAAAAAAGGAGCCCCAGGGGGTAGGGGAAAAGACTCTTAACTCACGTCGTTAATTGTCTTGTAGGTCTTTATAAGGTCGCAAGTCAATTTCCTAATTGGAGCATTGGATTGATCTCGGAATTGGACTTCAGCACCATGAGCATCCAAAACAATGTCTGAAAATGTTAATGAGGCAAGTTTAGATATGAATCTTCAGCGGCAGACTACTGGGGAAGAGAATAGGTTGCGCCTGGAAAACAGAGATCCAGTTGTGGGTTCGATATTATCAATTCAGTAAGGTCACGATGTGTAATTTGCAATCATCGAACTATTTCTCAAATTCTCTCGCGTGAAATAAAACTCCCCCGAATCGAACTTTGTTGACTTACTATTCTGCCCTGACTGCAACATTATTACGTTGTTCACTGGTGCCGCTTGAGTCTGTGATGTTGAAGGATTGCCGCCCTGTTGAAGACTTTTCTGCTGTCTCCGCTCGGCATCAGCCTTAGCACCCATCGACCGCGAATTCTCTGAGGTCATTTCCCCAGTATCGTAGAACGGTAGGTTCTAAAACGACATTGTTCTAGCAAACAAAGAGGCGAGAGGTGCTATATGACATAGTTTATGACTCAAATGTTTAGATTTGTAAGCGGAGAAGCTGTGAAATTATTTTTGGCCCTTCGTTAGGGCATAGGATGTAAAATGAAAGCAGAGACGTGGGAAATCTCATCCTTCAAGTGGTCGGATAGCTCAATGACGAGTCAATTTGGAAAATTGAATGTTAGCTCGCGTAATAACTTAAGGTTCCTAAGTAAAATAGCTTGAATTCGACTGAGAAAAGAGTAAACAGAGGTTGAGACGATCTGTTTTTGATAAAAGCAAGTACATCCGGAGTCCAATTAAACAAAGGCTGGCAGTCAGTTGGAACTCTACTGGATGTGAATGGATACAAACAATACGTGGTTTCAAATATTAGATCAATATCCGCACTGTGCGGAAGCAGACTGGACGACCGGCGGCAAGCACGGGAGGCTCTACATGCAAACACAGCGGCAGGAAGGAGCGCGGGGAGATATTACACTTTGTACTGGGATGAGTCGCGATTTTCACGAATTTATCATTGTTTATTTGTCTGAGTCACTAAGTTTATGTGTTTCGCGGATTTTCAAAAGTATTGATGAGAAAAAAATGTGACTTTTAGAAGTAAATGGTGCTTAAAGTGGTAAAATAGCTATCGAATGGCGCATAAATTAAAGAGTGAACTAGAGCTAATCGCAGTGAAGCGCCAAATCAATAACAATAAATGCTTTGACTGAACATGCGTTAGAGATAAGAAAACTAGAGAACGCGATAGACATTCGATTTTGCTAGCCAAGCATTTCCCATTGGGACATGTAACAGATAAAATGGAACAACTTTGAAAAAGAAGCGATGATGTATCGCAAAACGGCGCAAAAATGAATTTGCTGGCACCGCGAACTGTGCGAGCAATTAGATGGCTAAAAAGGTGGTCTGTCCCGATCAATCAATAGCTGGGTGAGTACGCCGACCCGTACAGCTGACCTCGTCTCGTGTTGGGTCTAAGAAGGAGACAGTCTCACTCTCTCAGGTGCGCTTTTCACGCATCCGGAAAGAGTGAAGCTGGGAAAGTTGCTTTTTTAAACCGGATGGCCGTCTAGTACGCCCCACGCGGCATCACAGCAAAGAGGTTTTTCGGACACGGTATAATCGTTCACAGGTTTTGAAGGACGGCATCGATAGATAAATGGATTACCTCGGAGTGTTCCCACTCGTAAAAATTCGTTTGAAAAAAAGATTTATGGTATGTGACTTTGTGTGGTCAAGTTCAAAAAGATGGAAATCAAGTGCTTCTTAGAGAGCAGGAAAGTGCGAAATACGCAAAGACAAACTTGTTGCGTGCGTATTTGCCCCACAGAAGAGCCTAACTAGTTTTGACTGACAGCACTGTTCATGCTTCCACGTGCCATTCTCCTGATCTCTTCAATAAAAAGAAAGGTTTTTAGGCGACTGGCGCGAGTTGGCTGCAGAGCGAGTGACCGGCTTAAAGCACAGGACACGTCAGTGTAACATAGCAGATTCGCAGAACTGCTGGCTGCTGTCGGGGATCAGTGCGAAGCGAACACCTCGTTCAAAGGGCTCCACTTCACATTTTTTTGAAATCAAAAGCGACCGACATCTGCATCTGACCTTAAGGACAGTGGACATGTCCTACGGGCGTACGACTAATCGGACAGTAAACATTTCTAAAGACGAGGCTGACCAGCAGATGGCAAACAGTCTTTTCGTTTCAATTGGCTCCCGTTCTGGCATTGGGCCGATCCAAGACTAATAGCTACCAATAAAGTGCCCAAAAATGGGAAAATTTACATGCGTTCTAGATGCAAATTCAGTTGAAAATGGCAGATCTAGACGCTTAAGAGCATCAAGAAAAAAGTAGCTGGTGGAATTCAGGGAGGCAATATGTTTGCAATCACTTGAGCCATTTTGTTTTGGTGAACTGCTAGACAATATCAATGCGTTAGGTCACTGAAAACACTAGGTCCTCAAAATAACGATTGCACTGTCAATATGAAGACCGTGATCAACACAGTACATGTGATCTTCTCCTGTGTTGATAACTCACCATCGGCTCAGAAGGTTGGTAGCTCATTCCAGCAAAGGGGTCAACAAAAGCGCCCCCATTCGATGGAAAAAAGTTTCCCGAAATTCTGGAAAATCATTATAATTCCAATTCTTCAAATTCCTCTACCCCATATTATCATTCATGGGCGGTTGTGTTGTGTAGTAAGGATATGTGGAGAGATCAGGCACCTGAATTTTTCTTATAATTCTGGGTTAATCAGGTAATCTCTTCGAATAAAAGACAGCGCTTTCTAAAAACATCTTATGACATCGCGGCTGTAAAAAGGCCAGACGGCGTTTTTAATTTTCTCGTTGAGGGAATTTGAAAAGAGATCAATATCTTCTAATTTAGAAAGAAAACTTACCGGTTCAAGATCGTGATTATAGTTGATTTGTTCAACAAAAAGAGCAGGATTCCAGCGGTTTTCCGTCTGTTTTGGTTGGTTATAATCATACATTACTCCAGTGCTTTGATTGTAGACACTAGTCGGGTCCTGAAACAATAGGCCATTTGGCGAAATGAGCAGGCTATAATTTCTATTCCGTCCCCGTTTGTTTCCATATTATGCTGCGCTAATCAAAAGATTATGTTGTGTACGTCAAAATAGGAAGAAGTCGCTAGACTTCTTGACGAGACAACTTGTAGTCGTGTAGTAACGTTCAACTCGAAGTATATACCCGATATAACAAGAAGTCGAAGGCTACTTCGATTGACGGAAGTCGTATTAGTTTACAAGGTAGAGGCGTTACAGGTGGTGAAGGAATCCAGTAAACAGAAGAAATATCGCCAATCGTGATAGCTTTTCCCAGGCGCATAGAGTCCACGTCGTTGAAGTAGTTTGCTACATCAGTTTCAATCTCGCTGATACTAATAGGAGAAGCCCGGTGCTTTCTCTTGAGTGAAGAGACAAAGTGGGTAAATGAACAAGGACGAAGAGAATCCAAATTCATATGAGGCGTCAATCTGAATGCAAGGAGGGTCATCTTATTCCATTTTTAGTGGAAAATTAGCCGCCAGAGGGGAAGGATCTCGCTCAACGAAGGAAGAGAGCTAATTGTTCAATGGGAAAGCTTCTGAGAAATGATAACGGCAAAAATAGTATCGTCAGAAGCTGGATAATTGACACAGACAAATGAAGAAAACAGGGAATTTTCCCTGATAATCAGGCCTTTCGCACCCTTTGAGGATTTCAATCTGGTGAATTTGCTCAATCCGCGATGCATTAGCTGTTACTTCATCTATTCAAGATGATGGCTAAAGCCATGATTAAAATTGAAAATAGAGGAATTCATTTTTGTATAACTGAGCTAACTTAAATTAGAAAAAGGGGCTAGACATGTTTGCTATAAAATAAAAAAGGCTAGAGTAAGACAGTCAGTCCATCTGTCATTTTTTGATAAAAATTCTAAAGTTTTGGAGGTGGAGTCAGCCTGGTAGGCAACCAAAAGTAGCTTTAGAGACTAAGCTAACTGTGTAAAAATGACTTGTCTTATGAGTCAGGACTAATGTCACCAAAAAGAAGATTCAAAAAGCTCAATACTTTATAATCGTGCAACTTTCCATTCTCGCGATCTCGCTGTTACCAGGTGTCTCTATGC
The DNA here is from genome assembly GCA_932521405.1 of Oscheius sp. JU1382. Lineage (NCBI taxonomy): Eukaryota > Metazoa > Nematoda > Chromadorea > Rhabditida > Rhabditidae > Oscheius > Oscheius sp. JU1382. The sequence goes on from OW051480.1 coordinate 3,135,500, forward strand.
ATCTATACATTATGAGTAAATAATCGGAACAAGCAGTGCTTCAAATGAATTACGACCTCACACGGAGGATTTCTTATGAATATCCTACGCGGCAGTCACCAGAAAAGTGCAGATAGCAAAAGGCCTGATTAAAAACTATTCGAGAAAATAACAAAATTACATTCAATGAGATAATTGGAAATGAAAAGAGGTGTCAATTGAAATCCCTCTTAATTAGGATAAAATAAGAAGAATTTTTGCAGTTCTATCTTGTCGAAGCTGTTTTTCAGCGTTTCTCTTCTAATAATTACTGGGCGGACGTCGCACCATTGAACGAAGAAAGTTTATGTTTCTCAGTAGGAGAGACTGTGTGCCATAGGCGGAATAATAAGAGATGATTAGACGGATTATAGCTGAATTGTTGGAGCGAGAAAAAAAACGTCGACAAAGGCTAGGCGAAGAGATTTGGTGTGTCAGGGCTAATCCCATATCGTAGACAGCCATTTGAAGAAATTTTCCACAAAAATGACCAGCGAAATATCGTCGGAGATAAGGATTATTGTTTCTAGACAAATACCAACAGAGAATTCGCCTGCGCATTTAAAATAAAATCCCTCACCTCGACGACGAGTCCTTGAGCCATTGTAGTTCATTTATGGTCGGTCGTTAGCTGAAAATAAATAATTAGCGACTCATTAATTAGAATGAGTTATCAGAAAAGAGTCTGGAAGGGATTACGAGGAAATAGTCAAAGTCTCGTGGAGGTAGGTGACCCTAGCAGCTGATGGCGGCTGGCCACTTGACGTCAAGGAACAAAGGGGGCCACGGGACTCTAAGGTACCAGCTGATTTTAAAATTGAAGGACGGGGTGAAGTTCAAAAACTGGGAGCATTTTGAGAGGAAGAGGCAAAAGAGTCGGTTAACGACCAATCAATTATTTTTGTGCCAGAAAGTAGCTGGTTGAGTCAGCTCCGACAGAGAGGAAAGACGAAGGTGACTAGGAGGTACATGAACCCCTACTGATTGTTTTTTTATAATTTACTGCATCCAGTTGAGAAACATTAAAATTTGAACGGGACAAAGTGATTCCAACGGTAGCTAATTCGTAGAAAACTAGGGAACAGACAAATAGAAAACGAGCTTTCTGGTTTAATACAGAAAAAGATCAACAGTTGGCTTCCTCTCACTAAGACTCTGGGAAACAAAGCAGAAACGAATTTCAATAGGAGAAAAAAAGAAGCCACGTGGAGGAAAGGACTGTATTGAAATTTAAGTGGAGGACGGAAATGCGCACACGCTGCTTGTTCTGCACAAATCTAGTTTTCAGGCCTGAAAACTGAAGGTGCAGGCGACAACAATAGTCTTAGAATCGAGCGTTTCATTGAAAGTAAATGGCAAACCAAATTAATCGATTTTTAGGTGGAGGCAAATGCTTTCGCTCTTTTGTACACTCATTCAAACACGTTAGAGCTATAAATTATTTATAATTCAAGTTGGCAGAGGGGGAGGAAGAGGAATATTTGAGTTATTACATGAAGATTAGACACTCATTAAAAGGTGTCAGCTCTTATCGGGCAAAACAAAGAGTTTTAGTTGCGAAAGGGAAAGCCCGCTGTATAGTGATCAAAGGAAGGAGAGCGCCATAGAAATTATTCGAAAATGTTTTCGAAGACAGAAAACAGTTATATAGTTGGGTTAGATTTTTGGAGGAATAAATAACTTTTGTTTTTATTGAGAAACAAGTGCCATCTAATTGGACAAACGACTTGACTGGCACCATCCCAAGGCTCTGGTATCAATCAGCTGGTCGACCCCGCAAATAAGGCTCTACGCGTGGCAAGGACCACCCGAAAACCTTGTTTTTCGTGTTTGTTGCGTGTCAAATCAGACATCGATTTGAGATGGAAAGTTGAGGGAAAAAACCTTTGTTTGGCAACTTCTGGTTTTCACTATTGTAGGGAGAGTGGACTGTGTTTCGATCGCTTTGTAAACATGTGCGAACAGCTGATTGAAAAGAAATGAACTGGTCGGTCACGTGAATACACGTGCCCTGAGGGGCTTTAAAAACATCTTTCATTGGAAATTGGGAGAGTGTCAGACAACACGCGACGCGACCGCACGCAAGTGACCACTAGCATTGAGCTTTTAAGAAATTTACATCTAATGCAATCAGAGCTAATGCTTGTGCTAATATAACTATGCTAAAAAATCCAATAAATCGGGTGGAATCTATGGCAGCAGAGAAAATATCAAAAGTTAAGGTTATTCAGGAAATATTCAATATTTTCATAAATAATTATGATGAAGTCAATGAAAACTTCTCGTTTCTTGCCTCTTAGGGCATTACATAATTTTCTGATATGAATCAAAATTAATTTTGATAAAATCTTTGAAAAAAAATTGTTTTTCAGGGAATTATTACATTTATTATATTGTTTTTCTCCATGCTTTAAAGCTTCTCTATCTCTTAATTTTGTCTTACATCTCTTTAAATAAGAAAATGTTTACAAACTTTCTTCGGAAATAAAATTGAACTTTGATATTTGGCTCTCTGTTAAAGGTTTATAGTAGGTTGTGGATCGGGATGTACGTACAGTTCAAAGTACAATGTGCAAAAGTGGTTAGGTCATGTCAATCGATTGACAATTATTATGCGTTTCAGTATGCAGAGCGGTCATTATGCGATGCAGCCTCCCTTAGTTGTTTTTCTTTTATTGTTTTAGTACCGCACAATATATAGATATCTTATAGATGTATCTACCCAAATTAGCTGAGGAAGCCGTTGAAGAAGGCTTCACTCCCTTTTTATTCCTATAATTTTGTTTGATCACAGCCTCCCCTAAAGTGTCATTGTTCATAGATTGCTAGTTTTGGAAATTTTTGATATTTTGCAAAGTTGTAACTTTTGATCTACTCTACAACTTTGCAAAACATCAAAAACCCAAATTATCTCAAACTCATAAACAAGTTATGATATAGGGAGGATTTAATTTCTACTAATTTCTTCCTACTTTGTATTTTACAAGTTGAGTCCAGAAATTCAAGATCAGTGTAGTTAGAATTTTAACCAGCTAAAATCATTTAATGGTTTTTAAAGCAAAGTTGATTCACTTGAAATGACTTGAGTTCAGAGGTTCAAGATCAACATATTTGATTTGTCCCAAATTGAAACCAAATCATTGATTTCTTAAGTCTCTTCAAATGTATAACAATATTAGAAGATATTCTTGTTTCATAATTTATTTTGAAGCAAAAATTTTTTGCCATTGTTAATAAATATTATTGTCATATTTTTTCTTTTTGGGGATGAAATGCTTCTTGAAGTCTTATCCACTTTGTCTCCGGCGGAAATAAAGTTCCAGAGTTTAAAAATAGTTCTTTCCATATGATCCATGGAAAAATTAATATTTTTCATTTTTAAAATTATTCATTATTCTTAGAGCCTTAGTATGTCCAGATTAGCATCACTCATGTCTTTTGGTTCATAAATACATCTAAGCTGGGTATACTAAGTCCAAGCTATAAGAGTAGATTCGTTGGAACTTTATTTCCGTTTATAAAAATATGAAATAAAATGGATATCCTCTCGTGGAGGAACATAAGCATAGCAATATCGAGTTGCGAATGGCTTCCACATCGCAGAGAAGATGTGAAATGAATGAAAGCTGAAATGAGACTCTAGGCTTATTCTCTGAAAAATCTTGTTTACTAATCAGTAAAGGTAAGAATATTTGCCGGATTTATTAAAATCAACAGGCAAAATACACAAAATTATTGTAGTTGTTGACCAGAGTGATCACTTCATTGAAGGCGTGCTTTATTTCTCCGACCCGGACACCCGGGAACTTGTGGGTGATTTTTTAATTATATGCTTCGCATTTGCCAAATAATTCAGCCTGGAAATTATAAAAACCGTAGAGTAGTTCATCTTCGCCAATCGATTCTTCGCAGTAAATTTCGATAGAACCTTGTCCGCTCCCTTTCAAGGTGAAGATAGTATCGACTAGAAATCAGCCAATATAAATCAATAGAATTACAGAGATAAAATAGAAATTACCTCTTTGACAACCAGATCGAAATTAAATTCACCCTCATTAGGGCAAACCAGCGTTAAGTTGAAAGTTGCAAAAAGACTGTTTTCTTCAAGCTGACGCATTCCACAAGCGTTGGGCGCAAATAGAAGTCAGAGAATCTAAAAAGATTTATTTTAAAGGGACATACTATTATTTTTAAAGTGCCCGTGTCTATCAAAAAAAAAGCTCGGTCGATCCCAGCCTCATGTCAAATTTTGAAGCTTGGCTGATTTTAAGAGAAAATAGATAACTCACCAAGAGAAGAGGAGACATTGATGAAGAATGATTTTCGGATCGGTGAGGCTACTTTTATGTGAAAAATGACCATCAACCGCAATTTTTCCCATAGATTTTGTTTCGTTGTGTTCGTCTGGTCAGACGTCGCCTAAATGAAAAGCAAATCGGCACTTTTAATAAATAAATAATCTAGAACCCTACTGCAGTAATATTCATTATGCTCTAAATCAAAGTCTACTTCCTAAATTAAACCGGAAATGAAGTGGATATCCCCTTCTTGAGTTCTCTGGGACATTTCGCGAGAAAAAATCCTCATTAATTAAAAAGTTTGATATGTGGCTAGTTGCTTGTCGAGTGAAAAAAGTATGCATTTGGATTTAGATGCGTAAAGAAAACTTCTCTTGGCATTTTCTTTGGTAACTACTGTATATGATTTCCCAAGAGCGCCTAGATTTTTAGTTGGAAGAAGATCCTCATTTTATTAGGAAGTGTGATCGTTGACTAGTTTTTGTCTTTGTGAAGATTGGAATTCGCTTTCGATTAGCAGGTTCACCTCCGGATCCCTTCTCCTTACTTTCGCCGCCGAGAATCAGGTCGACCATCTGGCTTTGTCCATTTTGCACAAAAAAACATAACACTAGCTTGACAGGCCCGGGAGAGGTATCTGTGACGGCTTTCTCTTTCTCTTAGTCCAGTTGAATACTCGAAAAAGAACACCTGCGGAGGCAGCAAAGGCAGGTGCAGGTGTTCTTTTCGTAAGTCGTATCTGTTATCTCTCTCGACCCCCATTGTCGCTGATCGGGAGTACTTTCTATCCGGCTACCCAGTTTAACACTTCGAAATGAACTTTCTATCGAAATGCACCATTCGAAACGACTGTTAAGGATGAGGCGTAATCACCGCTGTAGTGCGGTCCACTGACCGAATTTCTTCGCGCCGCCTATTTCACTTTCATGATAACTGAAACTCAGAGCGACAATGTCGCGTAACCTCTTTATCATCCTTTCACGATCATTATAAAATCTCTTTTATTTATTCTTTTTCAGGGATGAGTTGGTTCGTCGCTCTTCTCTTACCGGGAATAGTTTTGTCCAAAAATATTTTTGTTTCTTCTCCTTTCGACAATTTTAGAATAGAATGCCCTAAAAAAGTAGGACAATTTTCTTTAAAAAATAAAATTAATTATTTTCAGTCAGGAGCTGTAGAACTATCCGTTAGAATGGTAGAGTCAGTAGGAGCAAAGAGACAAGATATTGTCTTCGATATGAGCTGTGAAAACATAGAGGAAGTAAATTCCTAATGATTCAAATCTAATATCTTATTTCAGTTATATCCTTGGGTTAATATTCCTGTAGGAATCTCGGATATGGAAAGAGAAGATTGCTATTACTCCAGCATGTTTGACCCTATTCTGGATGAAGACACCGAATTCACTTGCAAGAATAGAGAATACTTCGCCGGAATCACTCGTCTCACGGACACCAGGTCTAATCCTATTGACAGATGATTCAACCCAGTTTTTTAGGATCCAAGTTCTTTGCTGTAGATTGCGCTCTCGTACAGAGTTTAATTGCCATGAAATTCAATTCAACAAGCCAATTGGTCTGAGCAGAAGCACTATTGTTGAGTAAGTGATCATCTGTTCTGGATTTTTTAATTCAGAGGCGACAACCAAGTGATTAACGCTATACGTGTTAATGACAGAGGCTACATTGTCAGATTCTGCGATTTGGCGCCAAGAAACATTCGTTAGTTTTTTGAGTGCTTTAATATATGAGTTTAGCTGAGATCTATGATGATGTAAAGACAACAACAGAGCGACCAAGTACCACTCTAAAAGAGAATCCGTATGTCTAACCTAAAGCCTCAAAGAATGATTGGTTATTTTGTAGAAAAATCAAAGTTTCAAAGACTGCTGCCCCAGTGAATCCTTACTCCACACGTGCTCCTGTCGTGTCTGATGTAGCTCGTGTATGGAATTATTAAGAATGCGATATTTATATTTTAAGATCCCTGTTCAACTTCCGGGAATGGATGTCTTTGGACAAAAAGTACCTGAATACACTCCTACCAAGTCTCCAATGATGGTTAGAATCAACACTCCCCCTACCACATTGGAGACAACTCCTCGTCCAACGACTGAAGCTCCAACCACACAGAAAACAACAACTCCAGCGACTACTCAGAAAACAACTCCATCTACTGTAGCTCCAACTACACCCAAGCCTACTACTACAACTCGAGCTACTACTACTACAAAAGCTACGACTACTACGAGACCACCTACGACACGAACTACGACAACAACTCAAGCTCCTACCACAACTCCAAGGAGAACAACAACTACGACGCCAGCTCCTGAAGAACCAATCAGAAATTCGGTTGAAGATTCCATGGAGCAAATCGAAGCTGACGCTCCTCAAACTCCTCTAGAAGAAGATACTACTACACCACCGGTTAAATCTATGGAAGACATTACAATGGGTGAGATTTACTAGATGAGATTGAAAAGATTGAATATTTAGTCGAGAATCTTTCAAGAGTCACTTTCAACAATGATGACTTCCCAAAGGCAAATGAAAAAAAGCTTGCTGTCCCTGGAAAAATGAAGTTTACAAAGAATCAACTGGTAAAAGAAGAATAAAATATTTAGAGCAGTTTTAGCCACGTCGTCCTGGAACATCAGCTGAAAATGAATTTGTTTTCCTTCCTTCAATCAACCACGAAGGAGTCCGTCGAGCACCAGTTCGCACATATCGTCCACACATTGTGAGCCACTCCTTCCTTTTCGACGAATGATCACTCTATCAACTAACAAGTTCAGTCATTTCAACTCACTAAATGTTCGCTGTGCCTTATTGTTTCTGTCATGGGTAATAAAGTCTTTCGTCGTATAACCCGATTTGCACTTTCCCTCCGTCGTTTGAGCAACTAACGTCCCTTGCAGCCCTTTTAACCAGCCAGTTAACTAGGCTAGATTGATGTTTACAAAGACCTCTTTTTACGCTTATCTTTGTCTTTATTTCATCACCCGCAAAACATTGCATCAAGGACCACACCTGAACTCAGACCACAAAGAAATCAAAAGCGTCACAGCCCAGTTTTATTCTAAACACTGGGGCCGCATGATCAGTTTCAGAACCTTTGGGATGATGAGGAGGATGAAATGGAAGAGATGTATGGCCGAATGGGCTTCACATCCTCTGAACGAAAGGTCTAGCCGAGTTGAGCTGCTGTGGGAAATGCTATTTCAGATTCGTCGTAAAGTAACAAGAGCTCATCGACTTCCTCCACCAAGTAAAGAGGAGACTTCGGTAATCTATCCGAATTATGAATAATAAACCCATTGTGCAGATATCCGATGTTTCAAAAGAAGCCCTTGATCAGAACATGATGAAAATTCCTGACCGAGAGACTCTCTATCTGTCAGTTGTCCAAAAAAGATTCTAATTCTTTACAATTATAGGAAAGAAGACGCCAGAAAATTGCCACCTGGAGCACGTGACGATCTCCCTGCTACTCGAAGAAATCCGGGTGCGACAGTGCTCGTTGAGAAAGTTGATAATGCGCGGTTTGTAGATGAGGAAACCGTCAGCAGTCCATTTGAAGACGGCCTACAGGCTCAGGTGTGGTCCTCGCCCTCTCTCCCCCCCCCCCCCCCCCCCCCCCCAACTCTGAATTTGCCTGAAAAACACTTTGCGTGGGGTGTTCCGGGGCAAGATTTGTGTCTGTAACAGAGCTTATTTGTCTATATTTAGTCCATGTTTTTCAATCTTTTTAGGAGACTCGAGTGACTTCTGTGTATGACAGAGTCGATCTGGAACAAGCTGAAGACATCGAAGATGTGATTAATCGTCTCTCACTTCACCCGGAAAGTATTCGTCGAGCCCCAGTAAGAAATAGCGAGCCAGCTGAGACGCAATCAGAAAAGACAGGTGCTTTAGACCTATTTTTTAAATAATTTTTTCGTACAACTAGCCCATTTAAATGGCTTTGCACTTCTGCATCAGCGCGCTCGAGAAAACATGAATGCAATAAGCGCGAAAGAATTAGATGCAAAATATAATATTAGCTCTGATACGAAATTTAAATTTAGACCGTGCACACTCTAAAGACGGACTTAGAACTCATGTTCCCAAAGAACACGAGGAGCCTATTCCTATAAATGGTAATTTATGGCTCATTTGATATATTAAACTAACTTTTGCAGATTTAGTTATTTTCGATAGCAAGTACAAGGAACGAAAGGCTAAAGGAGGTAATTTGAGTTGCAAAACGATTGGGCTTTCCCCCTGTTTACCTGGCCTTTTTGAGGGCAGACAACTCACACCACCCCCGCCTAATAAAACAAGTAGAGATCCACTTTCAGAAGCCCTGGTTCCGATGATGTCACCCACATTTTTTGGTGATGTTACAACCCCCACAACCACCATTTCTTCGTCAACAATTACCGAGGTAAAGTTTTAAAAGATAATTCCTTCTTTACCCCCTCTTCACTCAGTTCCCATTAAAATGACGCGAGTGTCATCAGTGGAGTTAACAGCCTCCCACCCTTTAATAGCCCTTATGGACGTTCCATAATAAGCTAATTGGTGACTGCAGAATAATTTCGAGAAAAAGAACTCTCTCTCATGAGCTATTTTGAGAACCAGTTCAAAACATCATGATCTGTCCTTTTAGACAACAGAAGAGAACATAACACCTCCAGCGACCACAAAGCCTGCAACCACAACGGAATATGATCCTGCCAATTTCTACCATACACCTCGTCCAAAGCCTCCTAAAAAAGAAAAGGGTATGTATTATTTGGTCGGATTACTGCAGGAACTTCAGTAGAGTAAACGGAAGTCGCCGCGATTAGATGGCGATATATCTCACACAATCCAAAATGACACCAAAACAAATGCTCATTTCACTTGCCATTCAAAAGACAGGAAATATGACTACTATACAATCCTCGACGTGTAATTTCTGAGGTTGTCAGTCAACTGGAGGCCATCCTCCACCATAGTATAGATCGTTTTTGCAAAGAGACTGAGGGTTAATGTCCTGGTCAGTCATAAAGGTTCCCAAACGACTCTTCGGGATTTGCTCGTACCACTCACTAAGTGAACTTTTCAGTGTTGACTTTCTGCACGAAAGACATTGCAATTCGAGACGAGCGGAATATGGTGATAGCTTGTGGTGGTGAACAGGATGTTTGGATCCCCAATCGCTGCCCACAAGGAACAGATTGCTTCGTCTCTTCTGACAGCACCTACCGTATCTGCTGTCCAATTTCCAAAGGATAACGAAGCCGCTTCAAATGTCGTCTTTTAATCATTCAGCTTTCATTTTTTTTGTCACAATTCACGGGAAAAACGTAGCTCATACGCAATCTTTGAATCCTAATCAAAAGCGATTCAGCAGGCCTTCACTCTTCCTTCTATTATTAGCGTGCGCCCTTACAGCTGCTATACTAGTGTGTTCTGCCACAACATGTATATAGCCAAACCAATTCTGTCGGTTTTCTATAATAAACTTGCTCGTTTTGGCTCTTTCTGGTCAGAAATAGAATTACCCAAATCTGGAGATCATCCAGAGATTGTGTCAACTAGTGTGGTGGAGCTGATCTCCGGCTATTTTTTGACACGCGTCTCCAGCTATAATCAGATGCTAATTGTACTGCGAAGTTGAGTTTATTTAGAGGAGGTGAAATAGAGCCCCATTCAGTTTTGAATTATTAAACATGATGAAGTCCTTCCACCCCCGCAGGACTTATTAGCCTCTCGCTGAATGAAGAGCCAAAAAGAGATATGATAGGAAATTGGCTTTGTTCGAATCTCTCTGCTAATTCCGCATGATCAAAGGAAGTATCTACGTATGCTGCTTTGAATAGAGGTCATCATCAGCTCTGTTGAATATATATGATTATGAGCGGAAGAGATAGACAATTTATTGTCTCTCCAATTAATGGTCGACATCACAAAAATATAAAAACCGTGCAGACCAGGAATATGAACCCGGAAAAAAGATAAAAAGAGAAAAGAAGAAACAGCGTTTGTATACCAGCAGGAGACCCATGAAAATAAGAAGAAACTAGATTCCTACATCAGAGAGCTTGAAGATCACATGCTCAGCCTGAAATGAGTACTATTAATAATGTACATGGAAGCGATATACGGAATTTTTGAGTAAGAAAACTTGAGTTGGTACTCACCAGCTGGGCATGTTGAAGCAGACACAGGCTAACATGTTACCGGCCGGGTTCAAGAGAGCTTTCGTATCACGAATAGCATGTGCCGGAATTTCATCAAGAACCTGAAATGGCCATTTTAGTTTAAGATCGAGGTTGTAAATGGGTAATCAACTAGGGAACAATGGTTCAGAGCTTTTTCAAAACAAGAAACATTCTCATAAGAGACTAGCTACCGTAATTAAAAATGTAAAGGAACTCACCGATCGCTCTTGACATAAGAGAACACGCATCTTCATTCCCTCACTGCCGCGGGATCGACCATTGCTTCCAGAACTGGAAGTGCTTGAAGTGGAATCCCGACGAACTGTAGCTTGTACATGGTGTTGGCACTTGTATTTATTGGCAGCTTTCTTTAAAGCTTCGAGGGCATCCGGGCAATCTTGCTAAAATAGCATGACTATGAATCTTGGATGAGTCTCTTACCTCAATCGTACGGACGAGACAGAGAACTCTGCTTTTTGCTACCTGCTCACGCCAAGTTAGCATTCCTAGAGTCATCAGAGCCATATCACTTTCAGGTAATCCCTCATCAAAGAGCGTTCCAGGGACGCGTACAGACTCAAAGGACTCCAGGTTTACCTAGAATTGGGTGGCATAATAATCCATCCAAATCCATTTATATAAATAAATATAGTAATTTAGAGTCATCTCTTTTTCTACCAATTTTATAATGAAACACCGGAAAGCGTCCCTATTTCCTATTCGCCAGCGCATGATCAAGTGTTGAAATTTTGCATTTTAACGAGATAAATGGACACGTGCCCTTATGAGGATGTGAGGATCTATTGTAAAAGTGTAACTTTTCTTACCTTAGAGTCGAATTTTGCCAAATAGAGACAGCAGCCATCTCTCTTCGAAGGACCGGCAGTGGAACAGGAAAGGACGAAATCGTAATAGGAAGGGCCAGTAGTGTGATTCATTTCATATACAAGATCAGATGCATTGATAGAGAATAAACCAGAATCTTCAGCTAGGTCGATGATAGACTTGCGCTGGAGCATATTCCTCGTGCTCTGAGCCATCGCGACGTCGTTCTGGCTACTAGGGGCGTGGCGAGGACTGGGTTGGTCCCGCCCACTTGTGGGTCCAACAATTCCCATTTTGGGTTGAACTTTTGAGACGACTTCCTCCAGCTAAAAAACGTCATTTTTAACAAATTGGTAGTCATTGTTGAGAGAGTTTTAGCAGATAATGAAGTGAAGGAAGGAGAGAGAGAGAGAGAGAACAAATGGCGCCGGCGTCTTATATTTGTCTTTCTCAGGGAGGAGAATACAAATTCTGTGGCGGAAAAAGATCTGATAGAAATTGATATAAAGAATTGTTTTCGTACAGCATAAAAGAGAGATTATCCCGTCTCCCTCTCTTGCTGACAATAGAACTATCTTTTGCAAGCCGTGTGAGAAAAAGAGAGGAGGACTGAACGATCTACTAACAACTACGAGGGGAATGTATCAAATTTGCATGAAATGGGTCTCTCTCCTCTTCGTGGGGAAGTGTCAACATAAGAATCAACGCCACCACCCCCACGCCCTTTAGGGTATGACCCACAATGCGTCACTTTTAGGAATACGTGAGAAATGGCCCTCAATTTTTTGAAGGAAGAACAGATGAAATATGACAGCTCTTTGGACGACACACTCTCTCTCTAAGTACTACTTTACTGAGCAAAGCTGCAAAATTCAAAACCAATAATTATAAAAAGATTGACTGTGTTTATCATGTTCGGTTTATTGAGACCGAAAATAGAACATTACGGCGGAAGAGCCCAATCAGCTGCTATGTTGTCTATTGTGACCTCCCGTCAATGCCATCATGGGTTTTCCTGTCTTGGCATGCTGAACTTTCCGGCGGAGCTCGAAATGACCTAATTTATTTATCGGAGTCAACAACGACCCGCAAGTCAATTTTGAGCTAATTAAGTTTCTTACGCGAATTTCATGACGTAGAAAATGAACATGGTCAAAAGAGCGGGTCTTCGGCCAGGTTTGTCTACTAATCCTGCCCACTATATGAATCCCTTCTGCTATGTGCGTCACAGCAAACATTTGTCCGTAAGAGGGAATCCCGATCCCTCCTTAATGAACGCCCAAAAGGAAATGTCAAAATCTGACCAGACAGGTCTTACTAAATAAACCACTTATTAACGAAGCAAAAAGGGCGGCGCAAGAATGTCGCAGACAAAGTCTTATCCTCCTTTTGCAAATTTAGAAAGCGGAACTAGTATAATTCAGGGGAAGTAAAGCGAACGCTAGCTTGCTCAACCAGGAGAGATTTAAAGATTGCTTAGATTATCCAAGGGTGTAAGAAGGTTGTTATTATTAAAATAGTCACATTCAAGAAAAAGAATTTTTATTAGAAAAACGCTATCAAGAAGTGAATTGTGAGAAAGGAAACCGTGAGAGGAAATGGAATATAATCAATGCGGCTTCATTGTTCACCGCCTCTCCCACTGACGAAAGCAATCACATTTATTGATGAAATTTGGCCAGGCGATTCTTGTATTGTTCATGGCGGATTATAGCATACCTGTAAACATTCATCAGTACTTTTCCGTAACAACAACAAGAATTCACAGCTACGTCAAGGGTTCTCTTTCTCACGAAAGAAAATTACTACTAACCCGAGATAGTCGAAGTCAATCAGCGAGTTCTGCGATTGTACAAGGGCCCAGACAGACCAAAAAAGATGAGACGCCTGAAAAAGTTTGCTTAGGTCATGTTTCTCAAAATTCTATTAGTACACCGCATGTCTTGTCTAATCCAGTTAGAATTACTTTTCGACAAAAATCTTTCGCAATATGATTCAGGGAGAAAAATTATATTATATGTTGTATTGACTCAGAATATTTACCGAGAATAGGAATGACATAAAAGCCTCTTCGCTAAATTAAACAAACCAAAATGAGTCATTTTTCAGGTTCAACAAAATTTGCCTCAAATGCAATTAGGAATCCCAAAAGTAGCTCAAAAACAATCAAGTTGACATTTTCACAATCTTGTCAACAAAAGGTTTGTATGTAAAAATATGCTAGACCATCTCCATTATTTTACAAAAAATAATTCAAGATTTTGGCTCAGCTTCGGGAAATCTTGGGGATTATTTGTGATGTTAAACACCATTGAGCAAAACGATCTACTTGCTCAAAGTGGCTTTTTAATAACAAAATGATGTCTCTAAAGTTAAAATCAAAAACAAAAATATGTTTCTTTTGAAGAAAAGGTTCTGATTAATCTCGATCTTTGAATAAATTTCTGCTAAATTTTGTCCATGCTCCGTTCACATTTGAGAGAGATTATTCTATAGCTGTGACCTTTTGAAGATCTTTTAATTAGCACAAAATGGAACGTCTTTCCACTGGATTACGTCAAAGCCAAAGGCTAGAAGAGTTCATTAGTTATATCAAAAAGGATTGAACGTCAGCTTTTGTTATCAACTTTTTTGATGTCTCAACTGTTTTCTGTTCATGAACTCACAGCTTCGAAGAGAGGGGTGTTTTTGAGCATCCTCTCAAGTGTAGCCTCATTGATTTCGCCAAATCGGAACATCAGATAATCGCGAATGAAGATCTAAAAAGGGATTCTTTTAGCTTCGACGTCAGCAAATTAGTCTATATCTGATTCGAGACATTCAGGAAGCTCACAACATAATTGAGGTGGGGGTGGCTGTCCTTATCGTTTATGAAGATGAATATTTTATGCAGTTCCTAATGACTCGGAAGGGTAAAGCTCACCTTCTTATCCTCAGCTTTGGGACAGAGAGAATAATCCGTGTTATCCACACCTGGAATAGATTTTTCTGGGGAATGACTAATGTATCTTACCGGCGTATTCACAGAAATGATTGGCAATATCAAATAAAGAGTAATTAGTGTCAGCATATTCATAGTCGATGAAGCTAATTTTTTCTGGAATTTGCCCTTTACTCCGTAGAATAATTTCTTACTAGCGTCTTCATCGAACAGAATATTATGAATAAGGAGATCATTGTGGCAGAAGGCTACATTCTCTCCAGAGTTCTCTAAAAGAAGAACTAACTCAGAAATCTCTTCATCGAGAAGCCGCGTAAAGTGAGATTCATATTGAATCTGTAATATCAACTTCTTAGATTATTGTTTAGCTACCTGCTGGTCTTTGTTGGTAAAAGGTTGAGTGAAATTTTTGAAAAATTCCCAAGTCTTAGAAACAACACACGGATTGCTATTCTCCTCTACCGGAATATTATGCATATTTGCCATGGCTCGACAGATTTCTCTGAAAAATAAGAGTTTCTAGCAAAGTAGACAGGGGAAAACTCACTTTCGAATAAAAGGATCCTTCACCTGGTCGACTGAAAGACTCTTTCCAGGCAGATAACCACAGATAAGGCCATTTGTGAATTTTGCGTGAAGTTTAGCGGCAAGTCCCTTCTTGGCAAGCATATCCCAGCTCTTAAGCTCATGAGGTCTGAAAAATGTTCAAAATAGAAATAAAAAGCACTAACCTGTCGATGACTTTCTCCGTGTTCTTGCCAAATACACGAAAGATTAATTTCTCATGCTCAGAAACTTGAGCCGCAAAGATTTTGTTTGTGATTCCCACTGTGAAAACCTAAAAAATAAATGTATTTTTAAAGTAATCTGCCTACATCGAATGTAATATTGTCCTTGTTCCATGTCGGGAAAATTTGTACCGCAAGTTTCTTGGCTTCTTCTTCACATGATGCTTTGTCCGAGAGAGAAAGTTCGACATCAAAGTTCTTTAGGTCAACCATTTCTGAAATTTCTTAAATGTAGTTTGTTATTTTTTGACGATTAGAGAAAGTGCCACATATGACAAGTCGTTTCGTAATTCGAATAATCTTAACGGCGTTTCAGATTTCCCTAAAACAAAAGATTTCTGGCAGCTAGACATTAAAACGTCAAAACAATCCCAGACTAGTGCCATCAGCTTTAATAAATCCTAATTTCTTTAGGAAGAGGAGATTTTTAGGGGAACCAAGCTGAATCAACAATTTTTGAGAAGCAAGAAGGCAGGGGTTTGGAATTATTCAAGCTGTACATAGGAAGTGTGGAATGAGTGGAATTGAGAGACCGCAATCATTAGCCCTTTTAGAAAATCGCAGAGAGAAAGTATAAATTTTAATGAAGCCAGTCTTTGTCCCTTCTAGGTTATTTAATTCCAAGAGAAAATCAACAAAAGGCTTGCTTCTAAAGAAAGCGACGGGAGAATTGTATGGGGCTTTTTTCTATTTTATAGTCGCTTTCAGCTGCGTTTTTGCCACATCATCTCTAAATCGTACTGACTAAGAGCCACTACCTGTCTGGAGTGGAATCACTCCTGCATCTATCATCGAAATCGCCAATGGTTTTTTAATCCCTTTGGTGAGGTAATTATAGAGGCTTTTGTGGTTAGAGTAGAAAATCAGGACATCAAAAAGTCTCCGAACAAGGAGCGATAGTAACATTACAGATAAGAAATGGCCAGATATGACTGGAGAGAGTGGACAATCAGTCTGATTTTTGAAGGTCGTCCACTCTCTCTCTCTCTCTCTGACCAATATCATATGTTGAAATAGTCAGTTGAGTTTTTTCATCATTTTCCCGATTATGAGTCACAATTTTTTGAAATGGTAGCGGACAGGAAGCGGAAAAAATCTTTTAATGCTATAGAGGCAAGATAGGAAGAAAAAATACAATGAAAGTTTGTATTGTCGTTTGGAAAAGTAAACAGATCACAAAAGGAATTTGCGCGACAACTTTTTCACAATAAATCAATCGCCGAAACTCGCAGACCCATGTGATAGACCTAACCGGCCATCTGATAACAATATACAATCCAAAACGTTCGGTCAGAACATTAAATCGGGACGCGTTCAAGTGAAATTTCCTGGAAAGAGTTGGCCATGTTCTCCAATCATGTCCAAAGGCGTCTGGGTCAGAATACACGTGGGAAAATAGAATCAAGCCAGCTAGTCCCTAAAAAGGAAGTGGGTTTTCGTACTTCCTACAATTTGTTTCTGGTTTTTGGTACTTATTCTCAAGTAGCTGTCCGACCCCTCATTCAGCCGGGAGTTTTTGAGACTAAATGTTTTTCTAGCACAGGTGTCAGGTCCATTCACTGCGCAACCCTGCAATACTCAACTCGCTTCCAACGAAATAATTCAGGGCTGCATGAAGTCTGGCAATTTAATAAGGCGGTCATTTAAAAATCAACCTGTTAAGAGAAGGCGACTAGAGGAAAGCAGCAGCTTTCTATCGAATTCCCCAAACATGCGCATGAAATGACGCCGCAAGTCACTCTTCTTCCTCCAGAAGAACAATGGCCATCTCTCTCTCTCTCTTTGGTCATTTCTCTACTTCCGTGAGAGAAATGAGATGCGATTTCTGTTCAAAATATTTGTGATGTCAAAGGTCTCAAGCGGTTTTCGGCTGTTGGTCCATGCGGGTGTTTGTGAGTGCCACTCCCATCGCATCCCAACTAGTTTTCCCTCTGGGCTTTTTTAACCTAAACTATAAGTCACTATTTGGGTCAATGAGTTGTCTCTGAAGGACAATCAACCTGTGTCTATCTGATAATAGTACGCAATAACCTGCTGGGAGCCTTCCCTTGTCTTTCAAACATCTGGTCAATAACATCTGCTCGTAACCTAACCGCTTTCATCATTAGATTAGCTTGCTGTCTACTGAGAAATGTCTTTTTTCTCGCCCTTTCGTCTCATCATTGGCTTTGGGAGCTCTTCGTTTCTCCCTATTCAGACTTGCGATCCGTTGTACTTAACTACTTTTGCACTAATAGTGCTTTCTACCAGAAAAAGTGCCATAGCTAGCCAGTTGAAGCCGAGTTTCGTCTACCGAAGAAGTTCGGCCCATCCTAGAACCAGTTCCTCCGCATCCCCAATCGGAGAAGATCCTATGCGCCTGATCAATACAGTGGTCAGGCTCCTCTCTTCTCTCCCTGTTCCTTTTAAAAAGTTTTTGTATCATTTCCACGCCTGCTAGGCTGTTAAGCCATTGGAATTACCATCCGAACGTAGCTTCAAAACTAGCCCTCTCCAAGCAGGATAAGCCAGACACAAATAGTGGACAGAGGGACTGCGAGAAATAGTGCCTCCCGGACTGAGGTAGCCAGAGATAGTCCGCTCCCAGAGGAGGGAAAAGAGAACGAGAGTGTCAGAGAGTGTGGAGTGTTCAGGGAGTCACACGGGCTTGCGCGCCCGATCCCCTGCGTACCCGGCCCATGATTCACCTCCGTTCCCACCTGAAACCGACTGTATTCTAAACAATATTCCCAATCCCCTATTCAGCTAACAGTAGACTCCCTATTTTCCATTGGAAACTTATTTTTAATTTTTTGAATTGTCGCGTGCGACCCGAAATCGCGTTTTCTTGGATACGTAGCTACAATTTAGCCTCTGTGATTTATTTTAGTTTATAAAAACTGTCACCCAATTTGTCTAATATCTAAAATGGATCGGAGAGCCCATTAGCGATAACATATGACCAGCACGGTAGCTCATTATGCAGGCGTTCGGGTCATTTCTCCGATCTCAAGGTCAAATATCGAATTATCCGCGCTCTAATATAGCTGCTTTCATCATCTATAGATTTTTGCGTTACTTTATCAGCGCTTTTGCGTATTTATCTTTCTTACCCGCTTTAAGCGACCCCAAACGATTTACGGTTATGGCTTTCCGATATCCTGATACGTTGGATCCTTTATTTTTTATTTACTTCTCTCCAAAAAAGTCACATTGAGACGAGTAATAAGGAGGGAGCTTATCAGTAATGTGATCAGTTTTCCTTTGGGTCATATTTCTGTCTGATACTTTCCTCGTCTAGCTCCCGAGGGCAAATCTAGTTGCCCTCGCGCTCTCATTCTAAAAGCAAATAGGGGGCACGATGATATCATTGGGATATTAGTTTTTTTTCAAGATTCGGCTTCAATGGCGCTGACTACTCTATGCATCGATTATTTGAGGGGCGGGTCATTAAGCTAGAAATTTCGCACAAAAACAGCTGACTGTTAAGAGGGTTAGCGCTCCTTATTCGTGAAACTCAAAGCGTCTGTGCTTTCATTGTTGACATTAAGGATGTTATGAAACACCCGTTGAATCAGCCTTGGACGGGGTTGTTGTCTCCACATCGATTTATCGTGCGTTCAGATGCTACCCCTCATATAGTTTTGATAAGATTATTCCTTTTTCTCCGTTCCTTCCTTCTGATAATATGTCTAATCTTCATTTTCAGGAATGTCAATCTCCACCATTCGCCGTCAGGTGAAGAATGTGGCTTACAATTTTTCCGATGCTCAAGTCAAGGTCCGCGAGGCCACTAGCAATGACCCATGGGGACCTTCGACCGCTCTTATGTCTGAAATTGCTGACCTGACCAACAATCCCATGGTAAGCAATTTATTTCTCATCTACTCATTTAATTACTTCCAGGCCTTTACTGAAATTATGTCCATTATCTGGAAGCGATTGAATGACTCTGGAAAGAATTGGCGCCATGTGTACAAGAGCCTAGTTCTGCTCGATTTTCTCATCAAATGTGGAAATGAGAAGGTTTAGCAAAGTTTAGAGCAGAATAATTATTAATTTAAAGGTTGCTCAGCAGTGCAGAGAAAATATTTTCACTATTGAAACTTTGAAGGACTTTCAACATATCGAAGAGAATCGCGATCAGGGTTTAAATATCAGGGAGAAGGCTAAACAGATCACGACTTTGTTGTCTGATGAGGAACGTCTCACTAATGAACGTACCCGTTTTATGCTCACTCGTAACAAGTAAACACAATTCTAAGGAACTATTTTAAAATATATTTGTAGGTTCAAGCAGGGAAATCCTTCGGCTTTTAATCATGGAAGTACTTCTCGTTCTCGTGCTGAATCTGTTTTGGATCCTGATATGGAAGAAGCTCGTCCTTCTTCTATTGGAGAGGAAGAGATGCAGCTGCAGATTGCTTTGGCTTTGTCTCGCGAAGAAAGCGAGAAGGTTGATGAGATGCGTAAGAGCGATGAGGTTCGCCTTCAGGTATTTTTCCTCATATGGGATTTTATTATTTTGTTTTGCAGTTGGCTCTGGAGGAATCACGCGCTGAAGCTGAACGTATGGCTAACAAGACTCAGGGTACAGTGAGCAGTGGTCAGCTGACGCAGAGCGCTTTGGATGACTTGCTATCTCTGGGAGTGGGAGAGGTGAGTCAACAATTCTTATGACATTTATTGTTCTTTTTAGCTGGTTCTCAATGACCAGACTCACCAGCAGCAGCAGATTGGTGGAGCTTCGTCTTCGAACGTTTGGGGACTTAATGATCCTTGGGCCGTTTCTCAGGCGCAGACTAGTATTTACCCTAGTGGTAAAATAATTATCCCGTACTTATCTATGTTCTTCATTTAGCTTCGTTGAGCAATGACCCTTGGGCTCCATCGGGTACTCCGCTTTCTGCAGCTACGCCGGTTGCTGCTCCTGTGAAACCTGAACCAATGGCTGATCCGTTTGCTGCTTGGGAGCAAGCTTTGGAGCCTACTCCTGCTTTGACTCCCGCTCTAGTCAATGCTCCAGCTCCCACTGCTGGTGCTACTAATGGAAATCGCAAGACTCCCGAAAATTTCCTCGGAGAGAACAGCAACTTGGTCAATTTGGATAACTTGCTCGGAACTAATACTCCGACCAACGGATGTATGATCACTTTCTAATTTATTTTCTAATTTATCTTCTTTAGCGTCTAATCCGTTCATGTTGGGATCATCTGCTGCTCCTGTCAATCCGTTTACGGCTGCTCAGAGAAAGTCGCCCACTTTGAATGAGATGCGTGCTGCGCAACAGGCTCCTCCGCTTCCTACTGCTGGTCCTCGTGTCGGAATGCTGCCTCAGCCTCTCCAGCCTACTCAAGCTAACCCCTTCGCCAACCCCTTCTAAGACGGTTCTGGCAGATTTTCTCAAAACACTTTGTTGTATTTCAAAGCGTGTAGTCATATGGTACCGGCGCGGTAACTAACAAATATAATATCTAACTTATAACCTCTTTAATTTTGTTTCGGTGTTCCCTAGTCTTTTTTATGAAAAAAATCTACATGCGCCACAAATCTATGTGATATTTGGCCCTCCCTTCTCTTTGTGTAGCTACCCCCTTCATGGCAGCGACAATTTTTCTGTACAATCTGTTTGGTGCGCAAGATCAAAGCCATAAAACGCAGCTAATTCTATTTCTTTCTCAATTTTGGCATCATACTAGATCCAATCAAACTCAATCTCTCCCCTCTTTGCATAAATACTAGGACGAGTATTGTTCTTCTTCTTACGTAAAAATGACCTTTTCATAGTTCATGTATGGCTTTTTGTCGTGGAATGAAATTGTCTCTTTTAATCTGGTTTTTGTTTTTTAAACGCCCAAGGTTGAAGCTGTTTCATCGCCGATCTGTTCGCCGATTGTGTGACACATCACCATCAGCCCGCCCACTAATCTACATTTGCCTAAACTGTACGAAGTTTCCGCTTTTCTCTTCCTATTTGTTTTCTGTTATTAGATCTGCTCTAAAATAAAACAAACTATTTTTTACTTAGATCAAAAGTTTGTAAATATTTTTGCAAAACAAACATTGATGTGTTAAGTAAAACCAAAAGCGGAATTTGCGTAGAAAGTCGTAACAGATTATCAACAATGGGGACATATCAGAAATGCCTTGCCGTGCTCAATCGATTCTTTGATATGGACTGCGCCGGCTTTCAGCGCATCCACTTGCTCTCTACTGCACTATTTCTGTCCTCATACCTTATCGCGTCTTTCACCGTTCTGACTGGTCTTTTTACCGCTTTCAGGCCAAACCTCCGATGCAAAATCTCCGTCGAAGTGCGAAAAATTTCGCTTATAATTATTCAGATGCTCAAAAAGCTGTGCGAGAAGCAACAA
Source organism: Oscheius sp. JU1382 (assembly GCA_932521405.1). Lineage (NCBI taxonomy): Eukaryota > Metazoa > Nematoda > Chromadorea > Rhabditida > Rhabditidae > Oscheius > Oscheius sp. JU1382. Next base: position 3,156,916 of record OW051480.1, read on the forward strand.
GGTTTATCCTCCCGTATTTCAAGCAATTTCGAAAATTTTCAGCAATAGCCCATGGGGTCCAACTTCCAGCCAAATGACTATGATTGCAGACATGATGAGGGACCATGTTGTATAGTTTTCTCATTTTTCCAAAACATTCTTTTCAGTCGTTCGACGAAGTCATGGGTGTTCTTTGGAAACGCCTCAACGATTCTGGAAAAAATTGGCGTCACGTTTTCAAAAGTTTGTGTGTTCTAGACTTCCTCATCAAAGCTGGCAACGATCGTGTGAGTTTAAACAGCCGGTTTGATTGTTTACTTTCGTTTTCTAGGTTGCTGCATTGTGTAGAAGTAATATTTATGCAATTGAGACCCTTCGAGACTTCCAACACGTGGAAGAAGGTCGAGACCAGGTAAGACCAAATCGATCGAGAAAAACGAATCGTCATCACAGGGAATTCACATTAGAGATAAGGCCATACAGCTGGTTACTTTGTTGGCAAATGGTGGTAAAATCACCAATAAAGATGGCACAACTTCAGGCTAGTTATTAAACTTTTTTTTGTTGATAAAATTATCATATTTATGTACGACCAGATTAAGGCGGAAGTTTCAGACGGAATTATAAGACAACAACCACGTGGAGAGCAAGTCAGGCGGCCAGCAACAGCTACAGAAGAAGATGAGGAGCTAAGAATTGCATTGGAACGTTCGCTTCAAGACCAAAAGAAAGAAGATAATCTTGCAGATGAATATGAAATTAGGCTTCAGGTTTATTGTTGAATATTTCTTTTTTATTTTTTTATTTTTAGCAAGCCTTGGAAGAGAGCCGAAAAGAGGCTGAATCAGTTAAGGCAATATTGGCTCAAAGTCCGGCAAAATTCGAGCTGCCTAATGGAAAACAAAAAAGCAATGTAGATGATCTTCTATCGCTGGGAGATGTAATTTTTTGAGTCTTAGTGATATTTCATTTTCATCTTTTTAGCTTAATTTGAATCAACAGCCGCAGCCATCTTCCTCACTGGATTGGCACAATACTGGATTAAACGATCCATGGGCTCCACAGCAGTCAGTTACTCCAATTCCACAAACTATTCTTCCTTCTCAAATTATTGGTTAGAAATTTTAAAGTGATTATTTTTTTCAAGGAATTGATGTTGATCCTTGGGCTTCTCAACAACCTTCCGTTACTTATGCGCCATTTTCAACCTATGATTCGATGCCATTGCCTCCATCGGAAAGCCACTACGGAACAAATAATATGGCCCATTCTTATGCGGATCCATTCTCTGCTAATCCTTATGATACGCTTGTGGTGGGTTTTATGAGTTAAAGATTAATCGATAGTAGGATTACGAGAGGCAAAATAACAGCAATTTGGCTCAAAGCTCAAGATTCCTTGGAGTGCACAATCCGAATATCAATGTTGACAGTCTTATTCAGATTGATAATATGAATAGTGAGTCAACTTTTGTATTTGACTTTTGCTCATTCTTTTTAGGATCGAATCCATTTCTTCAAGCCGGAATGGAGCCCAAGAGAACACCTACTTTGAATGAACTTCGCGCTAAGCAACAAGCTTATCCTACTTCGCCGATCAGTCCATTTCCATCTAGTATTCCTTCTTCTCAAATGCCACCAATTTCTTCAACTAATCCTTTTGCTTCAGCCTTTTAATTTAGAGAGAAAGAAAGAATTTTATGAAGCGATGTTGGTGTGCAGAATATAGTAGCAATGTCGAATAATTAAGGGTAAATCAACTTTCCTACCATGTGTCTGCTAAAAATAAATTTATTTTTTTTTTCTATTCTCTACAGATCGTCATTCCAGGAATACAAATCTCTACTCCATGTAGTTTACAATGCTTCACCATTTGACAAAGTAAGGCTTTTTCTTTGGCTAGAATCACTTGTAGTTTTCCTCTTTCTTCCAGAAGATGACCTTTTTCCTGCTCCACAATTGAAGTTGCCGTTTTTGTTTGCTTTTCAATTTCCACTAGCCTATGTTCCAATTTGGACAGCTGAAAGTTCCATTTTGAAAAAATATTCGCCCACATTGAATCGTAGCTTATCGTTTTTTGAAATAAAATCTTCAATTGCAATTTTTGATTGAATTGGAAGAGTCCTTAACTCTCCTATTAGCTGATTACATTCATTTTCTTTTTCTCGAAGTCTATCTTGAGTCAATCTCAAACGTTCTGTGACCTCAGAATAAGCAGCCATTTTAATTGTATGTTCTTCATCTCCCTAAATTTGTTATTCTAAGATGAAATATCCAAATTACCTCATGCTTAAGCTGGTTGCAAAAAAACTTTAATTTTTCCAGCCTTGCTATTTGAAATTTTTTAATCGCTATTTTCGTTAGTTCCTTCTTTGCTTCTTCTATATTTTCCTCTATTGTTTTGCCAAAGGTGCGTTTGCTCTCTTAAAGGGAGAATAAACAAGATGGTATGCAAACGTCTCATTTCCTCGACAGCGTTCATTAGCCTCAAGCAAAACTCCTGTGTGTGGGGGTGAATTCTTCTCAAAAATTGGAGATTTCGTTTTTTCACAAGTATAGTGTCCCTCAAGATTGCTACTTCCTGCAATATTATCAGAAGCTTGGGGAATGATATCACTGTGAGAAGTGCCCTTCGCTATCCTGTTGCCTAATCTATAGAGGAAAATCGTAACTGGACCTCAGCTTGCACGAAGTCACCAGACGGCTGACGCCGTAATGGTCAAGAATTGCATCAGCTCAATGACGTCACTTACCACACAATCGTCAGCTCTCCATTGTCCAATCTTCTCCTTAAATTGTCTATATTTCTCGTCAATTCCTATCACATCCCTTTCTCTTTCAATATCCTTCGCTAATTCGAAAATCTCTAAAAAGATGTCGCAGTGATTTCACAAATGATGACAAAACGTCAACAATATTTACTACTAGAGTCTGTCGACGTGACTTACCATTGTGAAAATTTGTCCAATTCTCTTCACAAGAGGGAATTAAATTTGATAGCTTAGATTCTAAAAACTTTTTATGATTTTCTGGGTAGACTTTATAGGAATCGGTAAGAGTTGACAAAGAAGAATAGCGTTCTTCTAAGGATGCAAGAACATCTTCTACTCTCTGAAAATTTGGTCTTACATTTTGAAATTTATTTATTACAAACTTCATTTAGTTTCAATTCGGAATAGAAAGATTCGAAAGTGAAAATAGTAGGTTCTGGAGACTCTAACGACATAGTTCAAGCTTGACTGAGTCCCCAAATTTGGAAGTCTAAGCCCCGCAATCCAATTCTTTTGCAAATGAATGAACACAGGAAATGTCAGTTTCTTTCTTTTTCCAAAAGATCAATCGCATTACTTATAAAGTATGTTCATTGCCATAAAGTTACCGAAAGAAAGGATCTGTAGTTCCTTGATCACCAGACTTCCGGAAGGGTATCCCTCGTTATTTTTTATCACTGATCAAATGAGATCTATGCTGACAATTGTTCGTTCAGTGAGGCCAACCCCCACGAGAGAGTGTGTGATCAAGAGACGCAGAACCCCCGACACACGTCCTTCCAGTCAGCGCCGACCGTCCCTATCGATTCCACCATGTCCTTCCAGTTCCAGCTTTTCCAGGTAAATCTTAATTTTAGAATTCTAGAAGTCAATCTGCATACACACAAAGGTCTTGTTGTTGTACATGCGCGGTATATACAAACTTCCCTGAGCAAAATATAAAACAGCTGATGGACATTTATTTCCAGTTCTTATAAGATTTGACACGAATATCTCATATTTCAGAACTCATCTCCTAGAGGTGGCTACAAGGCTGCTTACTTCATGCCTCCTAACTCTTTGACCACCCCCAATTATACAGTTAGTTACACTGAATGCTACCAAAAATGGATGAAACTTCTTTAGGAAGCCACGTGCTGTGTTTGTTGAGCCTACAGGGAACGCTGTCGGACACCACTTCAACAATTATAGTTCTCAATATTATCCCCAATATCCAGAATTCATTCCACAACAGTCTTATCCTTATCCTCCCCAGTATGACCAACCTCCTCAACAAGATTATTTTGTACATAATGCCGCCCAAGAGTCTTCTGATCTTCCTGATATCGCCATCGACGTAGCTCGTCTCTCACCTGGTCATTCACCTGTTCAAGACAAGGTAGGTTACTGTAACGTCTGCGCGCTATTTTTCTTTCTCAAGAGATCTTTCTCAAGGGAAAAGATATAAACGCAGTTTCCTATTGCCGAAGAACTTTGTTCGCTTGTGTAATTCACGTGAAGGGGGTCACCCGAAGGCTTATCGAATACCTTACTGCTCTGCAAAAAATAATGGACAGAAAACTCTGATCTTTGCCTCTAGAAGGACTGTTTTTAGGCCGAGATACTTCAAGAGATCGTTCGAGAGTGCGAGGCCATTGAGCGCCGAAGTTCTCCTTCCAGCTCTGGTAGTTCTCCTGCTTATGTAGGAAACTTCAAATTCTTTAATAAAAAAATATTTTTTAAGCCTTGGTTATCCTCGGATGAATATGAGGCTACAGATTCTCCTGGTCCCTACCGTAACCCAGTCAAGAAGGAGAGAAAGAAGGCAATCGAGTTCACAGATTTGCTTTAACCACAGGTTTTAGGCGCAGAACCGCCTTGCTGCAACACGCTACCGTGAAAAGAAGAGAAAAGAAAAAGAAGATAGAATGAATACGATTGGCGAGTTGCTTACTCGTAACGAAGAACTCAAAAAGCAGGTGTCATCCATCGAGAGCGAAGTTAACGTTCTCAGGAAATTGATGATTGAATTGGGCGTGCATTTTTAATCCATTTTTTCGCTGTATTTATGCCTCTGTCTGCATTATTTTTAACCTTGAAATGTCTGTCCTATGGCAGTGTTTCACCTGTAGCTGTGTTAATCCATGGCCGTGGTATTTTTTTTGTAAATTTCCTCCCCCTTCTCCCAAATAAATGGTCAAAAAGTAGCATAGTCTTTTTAAATGTTTACAAGCATGATATTACTAGCATTGTGTAGCATCTAGAACCGCAAGAATTGACAAGTTTGTCGCATTAAATGCTGGAACAAGGATGAAGTTCCAATCGGGAGATGGATGTTCTTCCACTGCCATCAAAAGTTACTTCAGAGTCGGTGCCCATATTGACCAGTTGGGTACAGTATTCCGATCTACGTGATGTGATGATAGTGTTCATTTCACGTCGATTGTAGCTTTCTTTCCTAATAGATCTAAAACCATTGGGATCAAGTGGTGAATGTCCCTTGAACGAACTTAATAAACAAGGCCTTGAAGGTCTGACGAAAGCTGCTGGACATAAAGCAATAAATACTGAAGTTGATGGGATAGGTAGCCTGAAGAAGATGTCCTCTTTGATGTGCGGGGGAGTAACTCACCATGACAAGCATATTACTAGCGAGGAGAAAGACGGCCGGAAACGTGCCCTCAAGCAGAGTTAGTCGTATATTGAAGGTCTCACAAACACAAAGTAGAGCCATGAATGCTGCCTGGGGCAGATTGACCACCTAAACATCAGTCTGCTCAACTTTTTTATTCTCTGAAACAGACCAGGAAGAGAGATACAATTGCTACCAGCATTAAACTCGTTGAGTTGCTATCTCTTTGTCGAGCTGCTTCTTCGCTTCTCTTCTCCCTAAAATGTGCAATTTTATTCTGTAACATTAAAAAAAGTTAAATTCTAATATCACATTCCATGATCATGATTCTACCACGGCTAGTTTCTTCAACCCGTTAGACCATCAAAATAACATTGAAAGGGGATCAAAGAGAAGCAGAAGCTACCAAAACACATCTAACACACTACGAGGGATCCTTTACCTTAGCAGATTCGGCATGAACTTCTCAAGGATAATTACTGAGACATGCTCGTGTGTTTTGCTAAAGGAGACATGGACAAGTTGTGTATTAGAAGCGATAGGGCGAATAAAAAACGAGAAAAAGGAGGAAGAAGGAATTCACCTCAAAAGACGCTGTTTGCGACGTTGCGCTTTTCTAATTTCCTTGATTAAAAGCACATTTAAAATGACCAGCAGGACACTCGGTAAAATAATGAAAACTATTGTCCGAGTCCAGAAATACATATTGAAGAAGACTGTCTGTCCAATTAATTGAAGTAAAGGCGCTGGAGTTGTTACACAAGCCCTAAAAATTAATTCCTAGTTGTTCATTTGTCAGTTTTTGTCTGTCTTAAAGAGGTCTTATTGCAAATTTTTCCTGGAAAGCTGGGATTATCCGGAGAAGCAGAAGATTTTCTACTTATCAATATTTCTGACTAACTGACCTAATATATTTCCAATCAGACATTGGAGTCAAAACCCAACCCTCTACAGTACCCAGAAAATAATCAAAAGATTTGGGCAATCCACATAAAACTGAAATTGCCTGAAAAAAATACAAGTAATAATTGAAATAATGAACCAACCCCAATAATAACCGTTGCAATTCGAACATTTCGAACATTACAAGTAGCCCGCGAATGAAGTGGATTGCTAATTGACACATATCTGGAACATGAGAGGATGAATTATTTACAAATCCTTTCTTCAACCTTTGACCAGCTAGGAGAACAGTCAACCACATGGCTATATTATGGAAAATAGGGGGGAAAGCATCCATACTGTACTTATTCAAATAGCACCACCAAAGCTCTAACTTCTCCATTTTATCAATATACCTAAACTTAATTTAAAAACTAAAAGATATAGATTTTACCCAAGTGTAAAATAGAAAATTGTCCAAGGGAGAGGAATAAGTCCCACCAGGAGTTCAGCAATAGCCATGTAGCGAAGAACAACATTAGTTGGAGTGACCATATGGCGCTGGGAAAGTACAGCAGCTACAGCCAAGTTGGCCAACACGGCTAATAATACAATAATTGGGAAGATCTGTCCATAAACGGTTTGCTCCAAGTTCCCATAATGAGATAAATGGAGTAGAGAGGCACCAGTTATGCACTTCTGCTTACACCCATCGTAAACATTTATAAAATCTGAAATAAAATAAATTAAAAATAAAATGCAAAGGTCACCTCCACTAAAAATGCACTTTTCAGCTTCCTCTATAGTTGTTTGATTAAATTCTGAATGTGAGCTGGGACCACACCTGAAAGAACGAGAAAAAAAATAATTGAGATCTTCCGCTAGTGAGATTATCTCCTTCCTGACTCACCGAATCTCTAGGCCATTCATGTCAGTTGACGTTCTGACGTAGCGAGCATATTACATAGAGATGAAAGTTGGGGAAAGACCTGGAAAGTGAGTGATTCTTAAAAGAAATAACTATCCCTAAGAGGGAATTCCTGCAGCTGACAACAGGGCCAAAAACGATTCAAGTGGATTTGCAAGTTATTCTGAAGTAAACAGTAACACCTCAGTGCAACTTGATCCGATTGCATAGCCCGAGGAGGAATTCCAGGAGCTGGGAAAATAAACAAGGTCTCATTGTAGGAACAGCAGAGGAAATTGGGTGGGCGGACCCGCTCTTTGTGAGTGCAGGTTAGACAGCGAAAGAAGAGAGTGAGATGAGCATGAGGATGTAAAGGATGAAGCCCGCTCTTGAAGCGACTGATTTGATCCTTGTTTGGCTGACTACTACGTTGTCTTAAGCTATGAGCAAATAAATTTTTTTTGAGACATAAGACGGGTTAAACCAGGAGAATCGGCGCCAGACCCTAATGCTATTCATCAATGGGATTCACTTTTGAGTTGTCCTTGAAGGAAAAAGGAGATTCTCCCCGTCGTTTTGGCTTTTACCAAAACAACAGATTTGTTTTTCTGAATCAAAGTCTAACGTAAATAGTCAGAAAATGAACGTGAGAGATGCAAAAGAGGATGGGTTATTCTGGCTAGGTAAATATCTCATCTCAGTGCAAGGAACGCCAAAGTAAACAACTCCGAATAAGGGTTAAAAATTTGAGAGTAGCTTTTTCGATAGAATTAATCAAATGAAGAGCTGTTTTGATGGAGGCAATACTCGGCTCGATGGTCAGAGAAATGACATCCAGTCTCAACTTTCTCCTTATTGAAGGAATAAATAGCCTAGAGGAATCAACTGAAATGTTCTACATCAGAAGGTGGATTGATGTCGTCTCCTCAGTCACACGAACGTAAACAATCAAGAAAACACATTCAGAATCACGACCGCTGCTCTTCTACATGAAAAGTAAAGAAGGGGGCCAAGGGCTTAATATTTGGAAGAAGAAGACTTAGATCGGAAGCTATGAGGGGCCAAAAAACGTCGGTTTCCCAAGCATCTTGGATTGCACTTGGACGCATCTTGACTGGCGAAAACGGGCTGAGTACAAGGGTGTTTTGATTGTAGTTAAGCACACCCTGGGGTATGTCAAAGAGAGGGCTCTTTGTGTTCGTCCATAAGAAATTACTGCTCTGCAAAACGGATTGTTTTGGTTCAAAGCGAACTTTCCTTTAAAAGAATAAGTTAGGAAGTTTCTGATTAAGAGAGACGGAGGAAGGCCATTCTATACTTTTGGATTGAAAGCATTTGGATTTTAATGTAGACGGGAAGAGCTCGTAGCGGATGGCTGTAACAGCGGAATAACAGAATCAGATCCTTTCAACTGCGAACAATTTCTATTTACGACATAGAAAAGGTCTAGTTACCTATTGTATTTCAAAGAAGGAGGATCCTCACTTAATGGCTACTGAGAATGAGAAAGTTGCTTCCTCTTTCTGACATATCGACGAAGTTTCTAAGTGTCCTGTGAGCTGTCAATTGACAAAAGCCCGAAGCAATTTAGTTTTATGGATTCGTGTGACAAATAGCCCACATTGAAGTAATAGTAACGAGCTCGAGACAAAACGCCCCATCTTCGCAATAAGGACCTACGATGCGGGATGGCGAGTCGGAAAGCACTCTCAATGTCGTGGACAGAGTGCCATAAATACAGCGGTTAATAGGCTTTCAAGGCAGAGACAAGACTATCCTCTCTCTTTCTCTTAGCCCCCACTTAGCTCAGTTTCATAACATTCCTTTTAGCCAAAAATAAAAGCTTTTCAAGGTTTTCAATGGATTCTTTTTTTGAGATTTGAGATGAAAGCCCATTCTAAGATCAAATCTTCTTTTTGATTTTCTCATCGAGGTCATCCCAATCGAGGTCTAGACACGCCTCAGTGATCTCGTGGCCATCAAGAACCTTCATTTAGTAGTTCGAGAGTCGAATTTACTGACGTAAAGCGCTCGCTCTAACATATGGCTCTTAACTGAAAAGAAGTCTATGAAGCAGCAGATGAATTAGGTAATAAAATTGTTATGATTCTTGAGTTATTTGAAGCTTCCGAGGGGCAGTGATTAAATTTCAAGGGAGAAACAGAAAAGCGGATTTGAAGCGAGGATTAAATTTGAGAAAAGAACAGAGTAAGATTTAAAGATCTTTCATGAATCTAGTCGTCATGATGAAGCGGACATGAAGCTCAGTCATTAGCGAAGTAGCTCGCATTTCTACTGCTGAGCCTATTTCTAATAAATATTAGGAGCCTAATCAAAAAACAAAATCTTCTCCTTCCATTTTTAGATTCCATACTGGATCGAATTGAGCTGAAAAGTTACTTTGCTACCTTGATGGACGAGATAGGCAGGACTAGCTGAAATTACTGCGGATATTATTGCGGATATTGTGACGGGCACGCGGTCTTTCTCTCAGAATACTATCCACTATCAATCTCTATAATTTTTGAGATGATTCTTCCGCTAATTTGGAATAAGTGGACCGTGAAGGTTCGCTACCTCCCAACGCTTCCTGAACAATTCGTTTTCCCGCTGCCTAATCAAATATCCCGGTAACCAAGACCGCTTGTTAGGACACTCCCCCACAGATAATCTTGTCTTTCTTGCCTCTATAAATAGTGGGTTCATTCAAAATCCTACCGTAATCTAGCGAGACGACCTTCCAGAAAGTGAAGAAAAGGAGATGTTGAAAATGAAAAGCGGAGCGAGCTCTCTCGCTCTTATATAGGACCGGCAGAAAGGGTCTATAGCTACAATTATCAGAAAAAAGCCATTACAGTATGCTAAAATAATGAGAATGAAATGGAGTTATAGACACGCACACATGGGATTCGTGTCTTGTTGGGCTTAAAAATAACTGATTGGTAAATAAATTCCAAATAGACTAAGAGAACCTACTGAGCCGACTCAAATTGAAAGAAGAGACTGGATGCGGAGACCTTCGTAGAAGTGATTACCCTTGTGTTACATTGATGAAATTGCTCAAAGCCAGATTGGACGAGGGAATTGGAGGTAACGAGAGTGTGCGGATACTTCGAAGAACGGCTGAGAAATGAGTCCATTGTGACAAGTTGGCTAAGTTTTGCGATTCTCAATATTTTAAGCTTCGTGGAGTCTAAAGTCGTTGGCGGATAATTAAAAGCCGGTAATTGCCAGCAAGACCAAAACAAGATAGCGTTTCTAATGAAACTCCTTCGGAGCAATTAGTGCTCTCTTCGCATAACTTCTTGTCGCGTCATTAGCAGCTTCTCCCTTTCTCGACTAAATACTTTCAGTTCGCAACAAATGGTCTCTCTTCTTCTTAGAGGAACCAGCCTCAGAACATGACGTACATGACCGCGCGGTCGCATTTCGTCGCAACTGCGCGTGCCGAACACCATTTTGAGGTTCTCGCAACAATCTTTTTCTTCTTATCTTATCAGAGAAATGTTTCAAAGTAATGTTTTATTGGATACCGTAAGTACAACCCATAGAATGGAAACAATCGTATGTACAAAAACAGATAAAATTATTAAAGTTTGATATGGTCACGCGGGATCAAATTATGAGATGATGAGATTGGTGCCAAGATAAAACTTGGTAAAGTTATAACGTTTGAAAGGCTGGTTGGAAAAAAAAAATCCTACATATCTTGGTCAGAGCTGGAAATATCGCAACCCTCATCGCTAGAATCGGTGTCAAAGTTCAATGTGCCGGCTATCCTTTCACAGAAGGATTTCATTCGGTTGGCGGCTTCCATCATAGTACTATCGGGATGGGTGATCACGAGGCGAATCCATCCAGGAGCAGAGAAAGCTGATCCAGGGAAGGTGATCACAGATTCTTCCTGAAAATGTGAAAATTAGTAAGAATCAAGAGATTGGCAGTGTAAAAACCGAAGATAGAACCACCCAAGGCTAAAAATATTTATGAGACCAACCTTGATCAATTCCTGGACAAATGTAACTTCGTCTCCGTAAACAGATCGATCAATTCCAATCATCATGTACATGGCACCTTGGGGTTTGATGGGATTCAAACCGTGGACATCTTTCAAGATACTGTAGATGAGCTCAGCATTTTTAGCGATGACACTGCGGTTATGTTTGAAGTAAGATTCTGGAGTGTCTTTGAGGATTTTAGGAAGAGCTCCTTGAATAAGGGCACAGGGTCCAACAATCTTTTGGGAGAGAGCGATCATTCCTTGCTTGACGTTGTCCAAGACTCCGAAGCGGTTGTGAATAGTAACCCATCCCAATCTCCAGCCGGGAACCATCCACCTTTTGGCGATTCCGTCGCAGGATACGATAGGAACTTTAGGGAAGAGACTAGCCATTGGATAGAACTTGGCCCCTCCGTACACGAGATCTCCATAGATTTCATCAGCAATAATTGGTACTCGATTCCTCTCAGCAACCTGAAAAACAATAATTAGATATCGTTATGTTTTGACTGGCACTGAATTGTTATGATGGAGAGCCGAAAATTTACCTCGAGAATGTGTTCAAGGTGTTTCTTGGAGAAAACAACGCCGGTTGGGTTTCCAGGGTTGTTGATGATGATGGCTCGAGTGCGAGAGTCAATCAGAGATTCAAGTTGCTCCAAGTCAATAACTCCACCATTTTTCATGTCGAGTCTGTATGGACGATCTTCGATTCCAAGTGGTCGGCAAAGAGTACTATAGAGGGGGAAACCAGGATGGGGGACCAGAATGTTGTCTCCAAAGTCAGCCATGGATTCGATGGCCAATTGGATGGCATGAGAGCAGCCACTTGTGAGGATAACATCATCGGCTTTAATTGGAGCATTAGGAGTAGAATATCGGTCAGCTACGGCCTGACGAGCAGTGAGTTCTCCAACTGAAGGTCCATATCCGTCGTGTCTAAAATGCTGATTGTTGTTGATCTGAGGAAATGAACTCACTTGTGAGAGAGCATCGATTCCGTAAGAGCTTTCATCACTACATCACTAGGAGGTAATTTCCCCGATATTGTAGGATCGCCTAAGTTTAGACGAATCACACTTTTAGTAGGATTTGTAGGAACATTCATGGCATCAGCGATCTTTCGGATTGGATTGATGGTATTTTTGGAGTGTTGAGATTGAGGAGCAACTTCCCAGGTGATGTTGCTATTTTTGCTAGCCTCGTTTTTCTGGAAAAGTGATGATAAGAGAGAGTATCTGGTAGCTTGTAGCTTATCTTAATGGCGCCATGTGCTCAAAAGGTGTCAGGCTATCGTTTCTGAGAACTTACCATATTTCGTAGAGTGTCTTCGTGGATTTTAAGCTTGCAGCTGATCTCCTCAGGAGTGATCTGGTGGGTGGAGAGCTCAACTGCTTCGAAGGTCATTTTGTTCGTAGATTTGTGATAACTGAAATCAACTATTATCTTCAACGTCTCGAGACAAAAACAGCAATTTTGAGAGATAGCGTGGGACGAAAGCTCGAATTTGTCTAATTGAGCTGAAGATTCTTTTGTAAATCTTCAGAGGATATGAGATCTGTGAGTTAGTTAGCTGGAATGGTGCGACAGTCGACTTTTATACAAATAGGAGACTCCGCCCCTCTGCGACGTTTCGACGCTACGGGGCCACGCGATAATGCTGATGAAATAGGCGGCGTGACGATGACCGGTTGATCAAGCTACCGGGGGTGGTCTATCTTGACACGTGGGTAGTAATTTACGTCATTTTGACCAAAAATAGAATCGAGTATAGATCGCACTATTTCTCATGCGGCGGCGATCGCTCACATAGTGTACGGTAGGAACTAGACAACGATGATCCGCTTGATCAACATGAGCCGGAAGTGATTGGTGAACCATTCGTAATTCTATCTTTGGTGTCAGTCAGACAAGATTAGGTCGTCAGTCTTTGTTTATTTTTTTTCATTGAAAAATGTGGAATCACTGAAAAATGAGGTGATAATGCTCGGCATTGAAATAATAGAATTCTTCATTGGGTTATCGTTGCAAAAATTCATTTTTTATAGCCCCAAGATTTTAAAAACGAAGTTTTTTGAAAGAAGTTACAGTAGTCCAAAATGGTAAAACACATTTTATGACTTGTGCTTTGCTCGTTCTGCCTGTTTCATTTGTTCCGCCTTCTTGTTTCGCCAGACGGAGTACATCGAACCTAACCACGTGGTTATGTTATATTTACAGGAGATATGATCTTAGATAATTGGGGACTCTCGCGCGATGGACAGGATATTGCATCAGAATAGGGCGCCTTCATGAAATCCTGACTCTTTGAAAGTTCGCGACCAACATTACATTTTCCCATGGTGTGTAATTTCGGTAAAAAGTGCGCGAACAGTTGTACCTTTCCCAAAGGCGATGTTCTTTATTTCACCGACAACATCTGTCTCTGTTGCGACGAAAAACCTATTGTTGCCAATTTGGTGAAGATGATGTAAGTTTTTATTAGAGAAAAAACGGTTATTCCCATTGTCACGTAGCAGTTTTTAGTCCCATTTGATCAACGTTGGCAATAAATTATCCTTTTTATAAAAACAATTTTCGTCACGTGGCATGAATTATAATCTTAGGTGTTGTGATGATCTATTTCCCACATTCCGAATGATAAACGATACAGGTTGGCTCGTCTTCAGCGTTTGAACTATGCGCCCACGTGGCTTTTTTCTCTGGACTCTCCAAGTTTACGATGTTTTGTCGCTGAATCTCCCGATTCGGTAGACGCACGTGCTACTTTGGCCAAGGCCCAGGCGTGTCAACGAAACCACGAGACAGTGAGAATGTGAAGGGATAGCTAGAATCTGGAGAGGCAAAAGCATCTAACAGATACACTGCTACCGCCCGTGAGAGCGCAGAGGAGACAACCACTTGTCGACGAAATCATCGTGTTAGAAGAGAAGAATGTGCGTACGTCGATGAAAAACAGATTCTCTCATTGCTATAAAAATTCAAACTTCTGTGCAAAAGTGCTTAAACTCAAAAGGTTTCTCGAAGTAGCGCCATTAATTATTATAAAAGACATCTGTTGGCTTATAGCTTCGCACACTGATACCGGACGCTATCAGTTAACGGTAGCGCTTTGTGATTACAGGCGTCTTCCTAATCAGTGGACCATCTTCCGGATCAGATCATACTCACGTGGTTGTAGGGAATGTGTCTTTAGTTCGTAGTGGCTTTTATCAAACAAACTTGTCCATATTTACGATCAAGTGGTTTTGTTTTGCTTACGCTAGTTGAACATCGAGACCAAGTGGAAAGGAAATGTATACAGTCTAAGACACTGTTTTTTGACTCAAGGATTATAGTTTAATGGTTTGATGTTCACAGTAAGGAAACGGATGTATTTATCTTAAGCCAATTAATTGATAAAAAAGATCAGACCACCCGAAAAAAGTTATCATGCTTTCACTCCTGTAAAACACTTTAAAACTTCCAGCAGTCTGACCGTGCCTTGGTACGGAAAGATGGATGAACGCCATGCGGTTACTGTAGCTTGAATTCTTCGCGGAATTCTACACGTTTGATAGATGATAAAAACCGACGAGATGGGGTAATTCGGGTGAAATTTCTTCGCCAGAAGAACTGGTGTACTTTCGCGAATATATTTGCCTACTTTTCGCAGTCTAAATAGATCTTTGATTATTTCGTAGAATCTGGAAGAAGTGAGAGCTAGGAAAATTTCGTTTAATTCGCAGAAAGAAAATAGCATAACCCGAATTATCACAAATTAGTCATCGACAACTTCCGTTCCGACCAATTATTATGACGCATTGATCGCAATGATGATCATCTTCGCCATGGGGACGGTTCGTTCCCAGTCATCTCGCGACGTCACAGGACCACGTCTCAGCCTTGATTTGCCCGACTTGGTTTCACAGAACGCGTTATTTTTGGTGACTTTGGGATGATTTTAGAACCAAAACAAGGTAGTCACGTCATTACGGCGTCCAATCTGATCTTTAAAGTCATTCTCCATTCCTGGGCCCCCCGTTGTTTTCCCATGGCTATGATGACACCGTTTTAATTGATCACTTGGACTCATAATAAACAAAAGAACCAGACCAATAATACTTTATTACACTGGAGTTCATTTTATTGCGTCGAGTTAAGTGGAAAAGGGAGGAAGAATATACAGGAATTAGATAATTCTTAGCAAGACTACACACAAATAGGCTCATCGCTGAAGTGGCGAGATCATGACACGACAAAATACAAATTCTGTGGCTCACTTGCTGAACTGAGGTAGCAAGATAAACCGGGAAAGTGAAGACAACAGTAGAGCACAAGACCAGAATTATATTGCATTTCGTAGATAGAATTTATCCTTTTATCCTATTATTTTCAATTATGACAATCGGGTGGAAGATTGAAGTGTAGCGGCTGTGAAGGCATTCATTCCGCCAAAAGGAGTAAAACCTGTAATATTTTCTGCATTTCTTTTCCATTTTATTGCAGGATCGTTACGCTATTGCAGACACTTCTGCTTTTTCTGAGACCGCGCGCTGTTCTTTGCCCATCCTATAAATTTCGTCGTTCGGAGGTCCGCAAGACGAAAAAGACCATTTCCAAGACTAATTGGCGTTGACAATGCAACATTGTCTTTTTATTTTCTTCCATGAAATGGTCTCTAAAATTGTTGCAACGAAAAGTTTTATCAGTAGCTTTTTATATTTTCTTATCAAATTTCTGCGATCATTCACAAAACTTGCAAGCTCAGGAATCAAGCCATAAAATCAGATAAAAACGAACCAGTTGGAGCGTTGAGGAAATTTGTAGCAGGAGAGGCACTAACAGCGGCTGGATATCCAGAGTTATAGACAGCCGATTGGAGTGTCTGTGAGCTAGGGCCATATGTCAAGCTACGAGGTGAATTGTGTGTTCTTCCCGTGTAATCTGAACTTCTGAATACTGATGTAATATCAGCAATTTCACCTGTAGTCGTGTCAAACCCGGCATACGAAGCATACAACTGGTCGGCTCCTGATGTTCTAAAAAGAGATGTTGCATCAGAGTATTAAGAATACAAACCTGTTGTATAAAGCTTCAGCCAGTTCAGCTGCCCTCTTTAAGATCTGTTCTTTTGGAAGGCGTTCCGGATCACCAGGATATTTTGGTAGAAGCTTTTGAAGCCGTTGAAAGCCAAAGTCAATGCTAGGCTCAGTCAAAGCTAAAACAATTTTTCTTTCTGTTTTAATTTCTCATAGTCACTTACAAACATAAGCAAAACGAACGGGTTGTCCTCGATTGAAACTTTTGCTTTTATATTGTAAAGTTACTTCAACTACGCCTGCATTATGTCTTGGAGGAGTAGTTACTCTCATAGCATTTGGAGTAACAATTTGAATCTAAATATTTGATGGTCTGATTTTTGACAACGTGACTATTTACGTCATTCCATACTGTAGTCACACCGAAGGCAACTTGCAGTCCTTCAAAGAAATTTTCTCCAATGATGACTACTTGCTGTCCTCCCTGGACCCATCCTTCAGATGGACAGATAGCTTTTATCACAGGAACTGCGGTTCCTAGTGAAACATCTGATAGCTCAGAAAAGTCTGCAAAAAAATTTTTTCGAAAAAGAATTGAAATGTTTTATAAGTTGCGTCACTTTTAGTCAAGTTTCCAATTAATCACCTTATCTTATCTATACGTACATGGGAACCGTGATGCAACATATTTAGAGATTCGGAAATCCAAATACGATTTTTAATTGTTTTGGTCGTCTCGTAGTCTACGTCACATACTGAAAAGTGGTCTCTTGGCTATCAAAACATCGCAATGTCATTGAAGGATTCTACTCAAAGTGTCACCGAAACAATTCCAAGAGGGGAGCAGTTCTTTCGAAGAAATTCTTAACCGGAAGCGGCCTTCTCTTTCATGACCCCCAAGCAACACTTGTTGGGCTCGAGTGGAGAGCTATCTATCCTCTTCCGCGCTGGCAATTTGCATATCTGACGTTTTTATAGATGCGCCCAATTATGCTTATGATAGACGCAGCTGATCTGCCGGCTGGTTGGCCATTCTTGGCACCTGCCGTTTTCTAAAGATTCTCTTATCGCCACTAAAATAGGACTTGATTTCTCTGAACTATGATGAACACGTTGTGATGTGATCTTCAAAGAGTGGCTGTAACTAAAAATAGAAAAGGGAACTGGAATACTGGGCAGGAAGTGACCCCTTTAATTGTCAGAGAGAAGCCACTCCCGTTAGAGGGGCGATGTTAGTTAGTTGTTCCTAATAGACTCGTTGCGCATTACAAGCTCATCCGTCTGTTATTCATTATGTTGCGAGTTCATTAAGAAGGCGCGAGGTCATATTCGACAAGCTGTTGCAACTAACCATCGTTGACTTCACTTCGTTTAGCTCGCCGGCCATGTTTGGAGTTATTGTGAACGAACATATTTTCCGACATGGCAAGAAGCTGGCCATCTATCCGAGCTGAAGTACTCAACACAACCTGAAAATAGAATCCTGTTCTTCAATCTCTACTAGAATGAAGCTTGGTTTATGAGGCCACGAGAGTGAACCATATGATTTTTGACATTTACGACTAGACAGTTCTTTGGCGGCCTTTAGCACATATGAGAACAGCTTGGAGCTGGTCATTTTATACGATCTCTAGCGCTGGGGACAATAAAGACACCACCTGGTTGGCGCCTGAGATGATGGATTAACTCCATTTGACTAACCGCCACAGAAATGAACTGACCTGGAATCGTCTCATATCTCGAGGATTTCCGGCATTCTTCAGACAGTTCTGGTTACATTTTAGGAAGAATTTCAAGAAATATCTGAAAGATTCTCATTTCCCCTTGGTATTTGATTATCCAGTCACTCAGCTTCACAGATGGCATGCCTATCTGTTCTGTTAGCAACTTGAAAGGAACGCCATCTCCGGCTGGCGAGAACCCGCCATTACTTCATTATATCCCATCTCGCGCACTAATCCAATAGCGTGAGATCCATCCTATTCGGCTCGTAGGAAATTTGCCAACTTCGAGACCGACTTCTTCCGCAATAAGGATGTATTTTTGGAAGCAATTTGAGGAAATGAAATGGTTGTCCAAAATTGGTTCAAAGTGCATCAAACGGCTGGATTTTTATTCGCGCAATCTCGTATTCTTAATTAACTAGATGAGATGTTGGTTTATGCGCTTTTTATGGCCGGTCAAACAGTTTTAATGGCGCAACGCAACGGCTGCCAGCTGCTCGATAGTATCTTGCATAATTGGAAGGCCAGCCAGAATCATCCTCTCAACAACGTACCGATCTATGATTACAGGGTCGCTTGGCGTCTCGTTCCGGTTTCCGCAGCTTTTCTTCTCACAACATCGGCTGAAAACAAAATAATAAGTCTTAGTTTTGAGATAGATGTTATTAGGGCAGGTAACAAAATACAAACCTGCACATAACTTCATGAGTGAGGAGAACTCGACACATTTCTGGATTTTTGTCTTGGCCCTCATAGGCGATCGCCTAAAAATTTTGAGATCATTCCGACCACAATCCGTTTCGTGGTCCCCCCTAAAAGTTGTCTAGGGGAGATTCTGGGAGCTATGATGTATTGCAAGCCAGCGGAAGCCATTGATTTGCTACCGTAGTCTTGTTTGGCAATTCTACTTTATCTGAACTACGAGGGTGTCTCGAAATAGAGCGAGGAATGAAACACTACTATTCCAGGGTCATTAACAATACTCTTTGCCTAACAATAGAAGTAAGAATATTGGGGATGAAGAAGGGGATTAGAAGGGCTTACCTGCTTTGTCTGACTATCAACCAATCGAACATATAAATCTTGTTCAGATCTGAGGCCTAATAAAGCTTATTTAGGCAGATAAATGAATAACTAACCATTTTGAAACATAAGGGCTAATTTATAGTGAATTCCATTTTTAGTGTCCTGGCCATCTACCTCTTTTTCTGCTTCAACAAATCCAGCAAACTGAAGGATTTTTGTTAGAAATTATAGTGAGTTGAAATAGGATAATTTAGTTTTTACCAACCTGAGTTCGTTCTATTTCAATTGGCTGGTTATTTCTATCATAAAGAGCGATGACGAAGTGAAAGAAATTCGACTTCCGCAGGTTGTTCGGAGGATGTTTTTCAAAGTGAGCTCGAGCAACATGACAACTGGAAGATTATTATTAATCCACAAATTTGTGTTGGATTTGAGTGCATCGACAACTATTATGACTGCGAATGCAGACGACAATGAATGCTTTTGAAGTGAATTTGGGCTTAAAATGAAAAGCGAAGGGAAGATAAATGGGTTATTGTATATATTTTAAGAGTGAAATGAGAGACTGAAGCACAAACTCATTATGGGAGGGCTCGGTGTGCCTCGACGTCCCACTAGAGGGACCTGGGGACGATACCCCGCGGGAGCTGTGGCGCGCGAGATTAAAAACTTTTGTGACCTGCCCAATTAGGAGCTGTTAATGGAGTTCCAAAATTAATAAATTAATTTTTGCTTGAAAAAAAAGTCAAATTACTGTAGGTTAGAGCCCTTAAAAAGGGGAAAACGACGAAATGGCGAAACATTACCTGCTGTTGGAAGTGTCTATTAGGGAGGGAGCCCAGGTGTTTCGAAGGTTCTCATCTTTCATGGAACGAAGTAAGGTAGAACCATCAGAGAAGAACATGGCTGGCCCCTCGGGAGGTGCCTTCATTAGAGGCCAATCCGGGGGAATTGCCCTCGGCTCCGCCCAGACCGCCACTGCTCCAATAAGCGCAAGAAGTCTACTGTATTCGAATCGATGCAACAATTAGGCACAGATGCTCTCGTTGTAGCAACTTCGAAGTTTGGGAAGATCCCCAGAGACCATTTAGTGACGGAATTTGAGGGGAAAACATCCAACGAGCATAAGGCTATGAGAATGGACACATGACGAAAGACCATAAGAACAGCTTCATTAGGTTGTGAGCAAGGAACATTATTGGGAAAAACGGGTCCCAAAGTCCCCAGCCTCTCATTATCCAAAACTTGAAGATGCTAAACGATCGCATATTCAGGCGGAACATGTGTACTAACTTGCTGCTAGTCGCAAGTGATCGCTAAATTTGAAAGAAATCTCCAAAATTAGAATCTTTTGAACAAAATAGGTAGAAAGCCAGAAAGCATATGGGGACGCAGCCGACGGCTTCATCAAGCGTTTTTCATTACCACTAGGATATGTGCGCCGTGTGCTCCCTGGAGGCCGTGAGCCTCCGCCTCGTTCCCAACAATCACCTTCACCGTCTTCCCTAATAAACAACCAGTTCTTACAGACTTTTTGTAAATTAATTGGTTACGTCTAAATATTTCGTTTTGTACACATTAATCGCGTAAAACGCGCGCTTTTTATAGAATTTTCGACGTGAAGCCGGCTCATTAATTCCAAACTTTGTTTAAATCTCTTTAGGAAAGAAGAAATTTATGAGCATATTTCTAATTGTTAAATCAAAAATTGTTTTTTTTATTAAATAGAATACTTAATTCAGTGACTGATTTTGAGTTTAGCACTTCCGCCGGACAGAGCCATTTGTTTTTCTTATGACTTTCTTCCTGTCCATGCGCACTCTCGAGGGAAAAAGTGTCATCAGTCTTGACACGACTTTGACGAATGCAAATGCAGCCCAGTTTGTCAAGTCAGACTGCTCGAAATATTCAGACAGCTGCCCGCGGATATGGTAATGTCCCGACTGCCAATTTGTAATAGATATATACGCTCTTGGCTGGTGAGATCGACGGAGATAATGCTGGCTGCCACGAATTGTTGCCAGCTAGATGGTTCCCCGATAGTGGTCAGTGCTTCAATCACAAGAGCATTCAACAGTGAAATATCTCCCGAAAAAATAACCTACTCTGCTTGGCTCATATGGAAGAGGGCTTCCCACTGGGCGACATAAGTCTCGCAAAAAGTGAAGCCTGCAATTAGGATTGCTTGAGAAGATCAATTTTATACCACAAAGAGACGATGCTTCTGGAGTCCCCGCTTCAAATGGCGAGAGACGTTCTTTGATTTTATCTGCATTAGAATCTGGAAATAAATATATTAAATAAAATATATTTTTACGATTTTCTAGAATTAATCTAGACATTATTGACGCGCGAGACGAGAAGAAGTTCCTTCGTGAAGGTATCTCCAATAATAATCCAGCCGCTAATTGCTGTCGGATTACTCCCTAGTTTTCAAAAAAAACTGTTTTTGGTCTAATGTTATTTTACCGCAAATTACTTCCGCTGGATACATTTCCGCAGAAAGGAAGAGCACTTGTGGCCATTCGATTATTTTACGATCTAACCACGTAGCTTCTTATCGAGTGAGCACTCCTGGATTCGTCTGGTCAGTTCCCGTGCAACAACTTCTGGGATGCGGTTGGCGCTTTTTTGCGCCTTGCTCTTTGGAGCCGCAACAGCTTCAACACGATCCGACGCAGATCTAATGGCAAATGGATTGCCATTGACCTCCTTCGTCGTTAATTTTAATCAATACTCAGGTTACCTCGCCTATAGCACAGCGTCAAGAAGCGGAAATCTTCATTACTGGTTAGTATATTTTAATAAATGGATGTAGTCTAATTCAAAATAATGTGCGAACTACAAAAGATAAAAAGATTACAAAATTTACAACTGCATTTGCTTAATTTGATGACAATGAGTCAGAATCGTAAAATACAAATTCTTTTCTAGGTATATTGAATCTCAAAATAATGCAACAACTGATCCATTAATCCTCTTCTTGAACGGAGGTCCTGGTTGTAGCTCAGTCTTTGGAATGATGGAAGAAATCGGTCCCTTCAGAGTTTATTCCACTGGACAAGCTCTTTATGAAAATGTATTTTCATTGAATAAGGTGACTCGTAAAATTCTAAACTGATGTAACTGATAAGATTGATAATGATCCTATACCCATTAAGACAACGCAGAATCCACTCCTTAAAGTGCAAAATTTCATCAGCATTTTAGGCCGCCAATTTGCTGGTGATTGATGCTCCCGGAGTTGGATTCTCTCCACAATACACTGGCGTTCTGCAAGATGCTGACGTACTCAAAAGGGATTTAAGAAGAATTAGAAACAAAATTTAGGTTGCCTCCTATATTGAAGATTCTCTCTCTGACTTTTTACTGAATGTTTTCCCTGAAAGACTCACAAATCCTCTGTTTATTGCTGGAGAAGGTTATGGAGCCGTTTATGCAACTTTAATAGCCAGTAACATTCAAGCCAGACGAACCACGAAAGGAAACCTCAAGGCTTGTAAATAAAAATAACAGGGAATTTGGCTTCAGGGAGTTTTGCTTGGAAATGGACTGCTCAATAGTAACATTCAATTCAACACTCTTATGGCTTTTTCATATATGCATGGATTTGCAGGAAAAGAGTTAGGAAATTAGCACAAAAAGAAAAATAATTTAGTGAATGGGATGCGTTGAGATCAGTTTGCTGCTACAACCAATCAACTTTGACTTGTGATTACTCCAACTCTTCTCCAGGTTGCCTGGCAAAGGCTAAAGATGCTGCTAACACTTGGATCGGCAGAATGTATAAAAGACAAATTCAATCATTTTTTTATTCAGGAACAACCCTTTGAATGTCTATGCTGACTGTTATTCCAATCCAATTATGACTCGCAATAATATTGAATATCTTGGAGTAACCTATCCAATTATGAACTCAACAGACAGCTTGGATGGGTATCCCTGCTTTGCAGATCAAGTAACCCAGCAGTACATGAATCTGGCCAATGTTAGACTAGCCCTTCATGTTAATGCTAGCTATAATGCTGCTCCAACTTTTAGCTCTTGCGTGTAAGACAAAAAGATTTATCAAAAACCAATGTCCAGACAATTGAACTATGGAAGAACGACCACAGATCTTTCAATCAACCTCTCAGCTGTGATGAATCATGTAAGCTTTGCAACAAATCAGATGAGAGTAATCATCTATAACGGAGATTTGGACAGCACTTCCAACTTTATTGGAGCTCAACTTTTTGCCTCACAATTTGCTAGTTCTCAAGGAGCCATTGTTAGCTTTAAATATTTTTTTTATTAAGAAGAGATTTAGCTTTTGAGTGACGGTCATTGGAATTCCAGTTACAATTGCTTGATCTATCAACCTATGGAAGGAGGTCTTGTCCAGTTGTACAATAACAGCCTTCATGTTGTCTCTATCAGAGTATGAGCTAGTTTTATCTTAGAAAAGATTGTAGGGAGCCGGGCATTTGGCTCCTCAAGGACGCCCTGCCCAAGTTCTGCAAGTTATCAGAAACTTTATTTTGGGCCAGGAATACAACACTTGTCTGAAGGATGTTCCTTTGGGGGCACAAAGTTTACTTCCAAATTATCAGTATTTGAATACTCAGAGCAGACGAAAAGATAACGATTTGGTAAGAAAATTAAATGACAAAGTGCAGTATTTAGATCTATGATTTGCCTGGATTAACTTTTGAGACAACTTTCAATCAGTATTCCGGATATTTAAAAGCATCAGATACTCATTTCCTTCACTATTGGCTGGTTGAAGCTCAAACCAATGCAAGATCAGCTCCTCTTGTTCTTTGGCTTAATGGAGGACCAGGAAGCAGTTCAATCTGGGGAATGCTTACTGAGAATGGGCCTTTCCGTCCAAACCCCGATGGAACAACTCTTTATGAGAATCCCTATTCTTGGAACAAAGTTGCTAATATTCTTTATCTTGAAGCTCCTTATGGAGTTGGATACTCTTATTCAACCAATACGACTGAATATTCATGGGATGATGACAAAGTGAAATAACTGTTTAGATAAAGTGACAAATCCTTTAGACATCGTTGGACAACTACAACGCCTTGAAAGACTTCTTCCAAGTATTCACTGAATACCAAACCCGACCATTCTTCATTACTGGAGAATCTTACGGTGGAGTTTACATCCCAACTTTAACTAAGAGACTTCTGGATGGAATGTACACCCAAGATATTTTCGTAAACTTTCAAGTATTGAAACCGAAAATATTGAAAGAAAGTCATTTTTAGGGAATTGCGATTGGAAATGCTGAGTTGACTACAAAATATCAAGTTAATTCTGTAATTTTCCAACTCTACACCTATGGATTACTCGGAAAGATGTAGGAATTCTTTGGAAAATTCCCAATTTTTAGTGAATATGACCAATTAACCCAAAAGTGCTGCAACATGACGGATCCAACTCAATGCGACTTCTACACACCTTACATTATTTTTGATAACCATGGAAATTATGTTAAAGCTCCTGGAGCTGATGACTGGTGTGCTTCTACTGTATGTGCTCTAAGAAGTACAAAAACAGATAGATTTTAGATTATTAGCATTGTAAATGATATGGTTTGGAATACAGAAAACGATCCTTACAACATCTATCAAGACTGCTATAATTATCCACAAGCCGGTTTTGCCACTGTAAATCAGACTTCTAAAAAAGTCTCTGGAACCTTTAAAGATCAAAAGGTATTTACAAATAGGTTCAGAAATTTTTGTTTAGAACCTTCTAAACTTGGGCTCAACAGATCCTTTCAACGGATTCCCTTGTTGGGGAGATGATGCTGCTACGAAATATATGAATCTTCCTGCTGTAAGAAAGGCTCTTCATATTCCAGACAGCTTTGTCATCATGGGGAACATTACTACCTGGCAGACTTTCAAGTAAGAGCTATAAATACAACTTGAGCAACGATTTCAGTGCTGACATGAATGCCAACTACTACAATCGCCTCTATTTCGAACTAGATTCGGTTATCTCTTATATCATTAATAACTTTATCTATTATGTGAGTGATATATTTCTTGCCATAAGATTTTGTAGACAAATAATATGAGAATTCTTATCTATAATGGAGATACGGATCTCGTATGCAATCATTTGGGTGATCAGTGGTTTATTGAAAACTTTGCTGCTAACAATAATCTCACAGTTTGTTGTATTTGAATGATATTAATAGAAAAATAGGTAGTACAAACCAGAACAAAATGGAGATATCGTATGCAAGCTGGAATGCAGACTTCTTTGGCTGGATATGAGAAGCGATTCTCAAAGAACATTCGATTGGTCACTGTGAAAGGATCTGGTCATCTTGTTCCTATGGATAGACCTGGCCCTGCCCTTCAAATGTTCTCCAATTTCCTAGCTGTTTGTATTTTAGAAATTCTCAAAATTGTCTTGCAGAATCGAGATATTGGCAGTTATTTGAATGTCGATCTAACTCCAGCTCCTATGAGGCCTGACTATGGAGGATTGTCTCAATGTATTCCTGCTGCTCAAGCTACAGCTGCCTCTCTTGCTCCAATCGTCCCAACAATGCCAGTATTGCCTCCAAAAGATGACCTAGAAAGTCTCTTGAATAATGAAGAAGTGAGATACAAATAAAACAAATCTATTAATCTCTTAGGATATTGTGACTGAGGATGACGCTGCTAATTTGACCACTCAAGCCCAAGCCGATCAAATAACTACTCCAATTCCTGGCCTCACTTTCAAGCCAACTTATCGTCAATTCTCTGGATATTTGACTCCTCCTGAATTTCCATTGGATCATCTTTTCTATTGGTTTATGGAAAGTCAAAACGACCCAGATAATGATCCTGTTCTTCTCTGGCTCAATGGAGGTCCTGGCTGCAGCTCTTTACGTAAATAGAATACTTGTTTTATTACCAAATTTAGTTGGATTGTTCACTGAAAATGGACCATATCATACCAATGATGATGGAGGACAAACACTTTATGAAAACGTTTACGCCTGGAACAAGCAAGCTAATGTTATCTTCATGGAAGCGCCAGTCGAAGTCGGTTTCTCCTATACCGATGATAAGAACTACACTTGGAACGATATCACGGTCTGAACTGTAAAACGTAATAATTTATGACTTATTTATAGACTGCCGAAAGGAATGCTTACGCTTTAAAGTACTTCTTCCAAGTTGTCTTCCCTCAATATGCTACTAATGAATTCTATGTCAGTGGTGAAAGCTATGGAGGAGTTTATGTCCCTACTTTGAGTTTGAATCTGGTTAATCTTATTGAAGCTGGAAAATTGCAAGTAAATTTCAAAGGATTTGCTATTGGAAATGGAATTCTCAGCGAGTACTTACAACAAAACTCTGAAATCGCTCTCCAGTATGGAAGAGGCTTCAACGGAATAGAGTTTGTTTAGAAATATAGCACATATAACTATTTTTAAAGCAATTGGAATACAATCAAAGCAGATTGTGGAGGAAACACGACTAACCCGATTTATTACGATTATTCTAGTGCTCCTAGTGGCAGTCATTGTGATTCCTACCAAAATAATTACATCGATAGTTTCCAAGGGGATAGAGATGTGTAAATTCGCTTATCTACTCTGATATGACTTTAGTGATCCTTACAATGTCTACCAGGATTGCTACGCCTATTCTGCTGCTTCATCTTCTTCTTCCATGGAAAACCGAAAGCCACGAACAAGAGCTGAAAAAACAATCGCTGCTAGGTTAACAAGAAGAAGGCAAAATTTGGATGCCAACAAGCCATTTGTGGATAATAATGTTAGCTATTTTTTGGCAGAAATGAGTAATTTAGGCTGCTTCATGGTATGGCTCGACAGATCCTTTCCATGGCTTCCCTTGTTATAACGATAACATTATGAATTATTTAAATAGACAGGACGTACAACAAGCTATTCACGCTAAATTGAGGAATGGCAAGCAATGGTCAGAATGCTTCAGCAGAAAAGAATATCCCTACCACGATACTCCAGCATATTTTGATATGTCTGCTACCTTCCACAGTATCATGGATTCAAAATGGTACACTCAAAATAACATGAGACTTATGCTATATAATGGAGATATTGACACTATTTGTCAATTCTTGGGAGATCAATGGTTTATTGAAGCTCTTGTTGCTGCTAGAAATTTAACTGTAAGACAAATAAATGCCGTGAATAGTGATTCCAGGTCCTGAGCAATAGACAACCTTGGTATTACACTCAAACCCCGAATTCGCCTAATAACATCGCTGGATATGCTAAATCTTGGAATCAAAATCTTGTTCAACTTACTGTAAAAGGAGCTGGACATATGGTACCTATGGATCGTCCTCAAGTTGCCCTTCAAATGATTATCAATTTCCTTGTTAACACAAACTACAGCAACCCAGTTCAAGTTAATTTGAATCCCCAGCCTCTCCTCCAACAATACGTTGACCCACCGCCTAACACAATACAGTGTTCCAGAAAGGTAATTGTCATGCTAACGAAAATGGAGCCAGTATTTTTAGGACAGTGATAGGGTTATCGCTCTACCCGGTTTGCCTAAATCACTTCCATTCAAACAATTTTCTGGATTTTTGAAGGCTACTACTACTCATTATCTCCACTACTGGTAGTGCTTTTAATTTTTAATTAAATTTCAATTTAAGGCTAGTTCAATCTGAAGTAAGCCCTGATACAGCTCCTCTCCTTTTGTGGCTAAATGGTGGACCAGGATCTAGTTCACTAGAAGGACTTTTCCAAGAACATGGACCATTCCGTTTGAACAAAGATGGTGCTACTATTGCTCTCAATCCTTACGCATGGAATAAGGTAAATTTCTACAATTTTATATCTTCTCTCAACACTTTTTAGTTTGCCAATGTCCTCTACTTAGAATCTCCAGTTGGAGTAGGATATTCGTATACAACTGATGGAGTAACACCATATTGGAGTGATGATAATGTGGGTTAATTTTATTTTTAAAATAACTACTTTTAGACAGCAGATGAGAATTACAATGCTTTGCAAGACTTCTTCAACATCTACCCGGAGTATAAAACTAGACCATTCTATGCGACTGGTGAATCTTACGGTGGAATCTATCTTCCAATGCTAACTGAACGAATCATCAATGGAATTCAAAATGGAAGTTTTGTTATTAACTTTAGGGTTTGAAAGATATTTATTTTTAAATCGAGATCAGGGTACTGCCATCGGAAACGGAGTAGTAGACAAAGCCATTCTGTCAAACACTCTTTTCCACACTGAATATTATCGCGCTGGCTTAACTTACAGGTAATTAATTCTAAACAAAAAAATATAAATAAACCTTTAGTGATTATTTATTAACAAATCAACTTTGCTGCTCTGGATATCCTGATGAACTAACTTGTCCATACACAAACCACATCACTGACTTCAATCCTCTTATTTTCTCTGGAAACACGTCCGATCCATGCTATTTGCAGGTAATATTTTATTTTCGATGAAAGCAGGCATTCAGATGGTAAATGTTGGCGTCCAATTTTTGGTGTTCGACTTCGACCCATACAATCTCTATCAACAATGCTACCGTTTGTTGAAACCCGGTATTTCACAGGACACAGTGAATGTTGGAGAGACCTGGGTGATATTTCCCAACTTCAGTAAGAAATCTTTTACAGACTGGAATTAATTATGACTCTTCTGATCCAAATGGCGGATATTGGTGCTATATGGATAATGCTCTTAGTAATTACATGAACCTTCCTTCAGTTAGAAGAGCTTTGAACATTCCCGATTCTGTTGGGCCCTGGATTGGGGACACGTAAGGCTACATTGGCATTTCTTTATCGTTTTACAGCTCCATCATCTTTGCTTACCACCAGCAGTATAATTCCACTGGCGATATCATTCAAAGAATACTGACAAGGTAGAAACATTGAGATTAAAGATCAGTAAAAAATTTAGTCAATATTACCAATCTGGAAACTACCAACTCCTTTACTACAGCGGAGATGCTGATCAAGAATGCAATTGGCTTAGTGCTGAATGGTTTACCAACAGTATCTTCAAAAACGCTTTAGGATTGAAAGTAATTTTGAAACATTGTTTAGGATTAATTTTACCTAGATTCAACAAACAAGACAGCCTTGGACTTACCAAAGAGCCTCCAACTTCAATCCAACTCAAGGAGGATTTGTAAAGCGATATGCATCAAATGTTGATGTTTTAACTGTCAAAGTATGTTTTGTTTGGATAAAAAATAGAAAAATTTTAGGGGGCTGGTCATTTTGTACCTTTGGATAGACCTGCTCAAGCGCTACAGATGATCTACAATTGGGTTAATAAACTCGACTACAATCAGCCCTTCGGACCTTCTGTAACACCTATTACAACAACGGTTTGATTTTATTCTGGAAACACACAAATGTTTAGGGACCAAATACCGTTAGTACAAAGTCGACTAACTCAGCTCAGACTACTCAATCTGGAGCTAATACTCAAAGCACTGCTGCTCAAACCAATGGACAAACGACTGCTGGAGTAATAGTTACAACTACAAAAACTTCAACGGCAGCTCCTCCTCAAACTAATCCACCTACTACTCGATCAACTACCGTAACTTCAACGGCTACTTTGCCTCCTACCACCTTGCCAAAAAGCAGTTTCTTGCCTTCTGTTGTTGTTACCTTCATTGCTAGTATTGTTATGAGTCTTCTTTAATGAAATAAAATATGATTTATTTGATTTTTGATAGTAATCTGCTACCCTAAAGAAGAGAGCAGACTAAGAAGAAAAGCCGAATCCACGTTGCGGCTTTGGAGAAGGGCGTTATCTTGACAAGATTATGGCATTGCTACTTCGTTAAGTTGTGGTTATCACTTCCGAATTTTTCCAGGTGTTTTGAGTTATGTGGTTCTTTCTTCTCCTTGTCCTCACAGGGACAAGAGGAAATGACCTCGTGGCCAATCTCCCCGGAGTCTCTTTCCAAACGAATTTCAACCATTACTCCGGTTATATGGCCAACTCAATGTATCACTATTGGTAGGTTTAGACTCTCTGAAAAGAGGCTTTTTTATAGGTATTTTGAATCGCAAAATAATGTGACAACTGATCCTTTGATAATGTTCATCGCAGGTGGTCCTGGCTGCAGTTCAGTGTACGCTGCACTAGAAGAGATCGGCCCTTTTAAAGTTTATCCAGATGGTGCTACTCTTTATGAAAATGTTTTCTCTTGGAATAAGGTTGATTCATTTTACACAGATAATTCGAGTTTAAGATGGCAAATCTTCTATTCTTGGACGTTTCAGGAATAGGGTTCTCTGCGGTAACAAATAACGGCACCTTAGCTGACACAGATGTAGATCATCCTATTGAGCACAGTTAAAAGTAATTATAGGTGGTAAATGCGCTCCAAAATGGGCTTTTGCTCTTCTATACTACTTACAAGCAATTAGGAGCGAATCCTTTGTTCATTACTGGTCAAGGCTATGCTTCCGTCTACGCCACTAAACTTGCAAATTCACTTGCCCAAACAAAACTTCCAGGTGTTTTAGTCAACTTACAGGTTAGTTTCCACTTATTTTGTGATATAAACTTCTAGGGAGTAATTCTTGCAAATGGACATCTTAGTCAATCTCTTCAATATGACTCAACCTTCTCCTATGCTTACATGCATGGCTATGCAGGAAAAGAGTGAGTTTATATGATTTAAAATGTTAAAAAAATTTAGTGCCTGGGATTCTCTTCAATCGAAGTGTTGCAACGATCAATCTTCATATTCTTGTTCCTACTTTAACTCCACAGACCAGGCTTGCATGACTGCTGCACAAAATGCCCAAAATACATGGATCAGCTCGCTGTGAGTTTTGTTTCGTAGCTAGAATGTTGTACCAATTTAGAATCGATAAGACTGACATTTACAAGGATTGTTATTTCCCAACAATGATGAAAGTAGTTCAGTTTTGTTACGCTGATTATAATTTTAGAGCAACATTCAAAACTCCACTGATGCTTTTAACAGTTACCCTTGCTTAGCTGGACAGTCAATTCAAACCTATTTGGCTAGAACTGATGTGAGAACTGCCTTACACATTGCAAACGGAACAGGAGATTTTGTCACTTGCAGCGCTGCTTATCACGTTTTTACACAAGAGCTACAAACTGATTTTCTAGCTCTGATGAGCAGTCCAAATTATACAGCTGCAAATGGATCGGTATGAGCTTTAGTCTTGAGAAAAATTTTCAATCAGATTCTAATTTATAATGGAGATCTTGACTTTTCATTCAATTTCATCAGTTCTCGGAAATTTGCGACTCAAATAGCTAATATAAGGAACATGACTGTGAGTGAAGTAAAGAACTTTTGACGGTTAATCTAGATGACCAAAGATGAGCCTTGGAATGCCAACTATCATAGATATGTCTATAATGATACAGATGGAGGTTTAAGAACAGAATTCACTAATAGATTATATCTTCTCACCATTCGAGTTAGTTCTTTTAATTCTGTCTATAGACGATTTAGGGAGGAGGATACAAAGCAGCCATAAACAGACCAGCACAAGTTTTACAAATTGTTAGAAATTATGTCAGAGGCTTTGGCTTCAACAATTGCTTGAGTGATTTGAATCTTGGAGCTCAGGCATTGTTGCCAAACTATCAATATCTTAATCCTCCGCCTAAAAGACAACAAACTGACTTAGTTTGGATAAAGTGTTCAATTGATTTGTTTTAGGTGACATTTATACCTGGAATTACATTTCAAACCTCTGGATGGAAGCAATATTCTGGCTTTTTAGATGGAGGAAATAGCACTAAGATCCATTATTGGTTTGTTGAATCGATAAAAGGAACGAACTCTCCTGTCATACTTTGGCTAGGTGGCGGTCCCGGAGGAAGTGCTTTAAGAGGCCTTTTGAACGAACATGGACCATTCAGACCAAATAGAAATGGTGAATCTCTCTACGAAAATTACTATTCTTGGAATAAAGTAGGGAACAATTCGCAGAGTTTAAACAACGTTTTTTAGTTTGCTAATCTGTTGTATATTGAATCACCAATTGACGTTGGATTTTCTTATTCAAGCTCCAATTTGACTCTTAATGACGACAATGTAAGTCAGTTTTAAGTCACTTTTTGATTTATTTAGACTGCCACAATTAACTACAATGCTTTGAAAGATTTTTTGAATAGTTTCCCTGAATATAATGGAGAGTTTTTCATTGCTGGTGAATCTTATGGAGCAGTTTTTGTTTCAACGCTTGCTAAAAAAATATTGGATGGAATTAAAGCAAAGGATATAACAATCAGCATAAAGGTTTGAAAGACTAAGGCTTTGGCAAAAGTATTTAGGGTTTGGCTATTGGAAATGGTGCTTTTTCTGCTGCTCAGCAAGCAAATTCTGTTGTGTTCCAGAAGTATGCGTATGGTCTCGTTGGAAAGATGTAATTTCAACGAAAAAATGGTCCTACTTTTACAGGGAATATGATTCATTTTCTGCCGATTGCTGTAATCAATCCGATCCAACAACTTGTGACTTTTATGGAATGTATCTGACAGTTGATAATTATGGAAACTATAAATTAAAAGATGGAGTCGATCAAAAATGTGGAAACATGGTAACGTCAGAGGACTTCTAAACAGAACCTATTTAGACAATGTCCTTTATTGACACTTCGTTCTTCACAAATGTTAAAAGTGATAAAAATCTTTACCAGGATTGCTATACCCAGAAGCAAACTAATCCAAGTAGCTTACAACAGAACAGAAACTTCAACGATTATGCTGTAATACCCACAAAGCACTATAATCGTTTTAGCAACTGATAAACGTTGATTCGACGGACCCCTTCAACGGATTTCCTTGTTGGAAGGATGCTGCAACAGAAAGCTACATGAATATGCAATCTGTGAGAAGGGCTCTAAACATCCCAGATGATGCTCCTGCTTGGAAAACATACAAGTAGGCGAGTAGAGTTAGACTTTTATGAGATATTTAGTCCATCTTATGCGAATACATATATTCAACAGTACCCGGATCTTACTAATTTACTTGCTTCAGTAATTGAACATCAAGAATACAAGGTTCGATAAAGAAGTAACCTAAAAATTGATTAAAGAACAATGCCGTGAGGACTTTGATTTACAATGGAGACGTTGACTTGCTTTGCAATCATCTGGGAAACCAATGGTTTGTTCAGGATCTTGCAAAGAAAGTAAAGCTAGTTGTAAGTGCAATTCTTTTAGTTAAATTTTCTATTTAGACAACAACTAAATATGAACAATGGCTGTTTGAACTACCAGGCGAAAAATCGAGATCTACTGTTGGCTATTTAAAAGTAGTTTTGATTTAAAAGCTAAAAAAAAGATCTACAGAGATATTCTGAGCGTATTACTTATGTAACGCTTAAAGGAGCAGGACACAATTCGATTATGGATCGACCAGCTCCGGCCCTTCAAATGATGCGCAATTTTATTGTGGTAACTAATATCTTAAAAAGATTTAATTTATTCAAAGAACATAAATACTGGAATTAGCTTGAACACTACAGTTAATATAAACCCAAGTCCAATGCTCCCTGGATATCAGAGCATGGGGCCTTGTCAACCAACTCCAGCAGCAGCTCCTTCTGTTTTTCCTCCAGTTAACATGGTCAAGGTATTAGAAATTTTTTGCTTTATTTAAAGGTTAGAATATGGATGCGTATACAGCTCGAGCTCTAGCTGATCAAATAGATGTCTTGCCTGGACTACCGTACAAGCCAAATTTTAATATGTTTGGCGGATACATTTCACCAAAAGAGTACCCTAAAAATTTCCTTTATTATTGGTTCACGGAGTCTCAAAGCAATGCAACGACTGATCCTGTAGTGTTGTGGTTTAATGGAGGACCGGGATGCAGTGGATTGGGTAAATTCTAATTTCACTTCCTCCAATTTTTGATATATTTTAGGTGGATTTTTTGAAGAATTGGGACCATTCCACAACAACGATGATGGAGGAAAAACTCTATATGAAAATGTCTACTCTTGGAACAAGGTGTATCTAAAATCTACAAATTACTTCATCTTTTAGAAAGCCAATGTCCTCTTTTTGGAAATGCCCGTCGGAGTAGGATTTTCTTACACGACCGATCTACAATACGTATGGAACGACGACACTGTATGAACAATCATGCTTTAAAAATGTCATTTAGACTGCTTTAAATAACGCTCTTGCTTTGAAAGTATTCTTTGAAGATGTTTTTCCACAATACGCGGCTAATGAGTTCTATATTACTTCTGAGAGCTATGGAGGTTGGTTTAAGCATTGATTTAAGCATAAAAAATAAACTTTAGGTGTTTATGTCCCTACTCTATCTTTAAATTTGATCAATATGATTCAAAATGGAACATTAAATTTGAATTTTAAGGTAGGACAAGTAGGATGATGGATCTTTGTTCCTTTTCTATCTATAGTCATGATTTTCAAATCATTTATAGGGATTTGCAATTGGAAATGGATATCTATCGCATAGGGATCAGTCAAACTCTGAACTCACTTTCCAATATGGTCATGGATTCAACAACATTGAGTATGTTCGCCTTGTTTTTAAATATGAATTTTGCAGTGACTGGGATAATCTTAAATCTAAATGCAAAATAAATGACACGAATCCGATCTACTATGATTATAATGGACAGCCAATTATTTCTAGATGCTACGGAGCAGCTGATTCAATGACTGCTTCTTATTTCGATGCTACAGAAACGTATTTTATCCATTGCACTATTTTTTGATTTTTAGTGACCCATATGATATTTATGTTGATTGCTATGCATTTGAAAATACTAACAGACTAAATGTTACGCACTTCTCGCGTCCTACAACAAGAGGAGAGAAAATGAGAGCTGCTAGAGAGAAACGAAAGAGAATGAGATCACAATTGGATTCAGAAAAGCCTTTTATCAACAATAATGTAAGAAAAAACATACAATCTATGATATTTTCTTAAGGATGGAGCATGGTATGGTTCAACAGATGCATTCCTTGGTTTGCCTTGCTACAACGATGATCAACTTGCTCTGTATCTCAATAATAAGACCGTTCAAGCAGCAATACACGCTAAGGCTAGACTAGGAAGGCAATGGACAGATTGCAGGTAGGTTTAGTTATTGTATGAATGAATCGAACCCTTTTCAGCACTTTGATTTACATTGAACAAAAGAAATACTTCGATATGTCGAATGTTTTAAATAGTATTATGGACTCCGACTATTACAAAAATAACATGAGAATTATGCTGTACAACGGAGATGCAGACACAATTTGCCAATTCTTGGGAGATCAATGGTGGGCAGAACGACTTATCGCAAACAGGAGTATGCAGGTAAAATGATCCTGTTTTTATATTATATAGAAAAATTTAGGTGTTGTATGATCGTAAACCTTGGTATTATCAAAAAAGTCCAAATGATCCTCAAATTCTGGCC
This sequence comes from Oscheius sp. JU1382, assembly GCA_932521405.1. Classification (NCBI taxonomy): domain Eukaryota; kingdom Metazoa; phylum Nematoda; class Chromadorea; order Rhabditida; family Rhabditidae; genus Oscheius; species Oscheius sp. JU1382. Next base: position 3,192,275 of record OW051480.1, read on the forward strand.
GGTTATGTGAAGGCATTTACAGAAAATTTTGTACAAATGACGGTAAAAGGAGCCGGACATATGGTTCCAATGGATCGACCTGGACCAGCACTTCAAATGCTTTTAAACTTTTTATCTAACTCTAACGACTACAGTACTTTCATGCCAGTATTTGAAAAGGAATTAGTTTTATTTATTATTTCAGGTTGACACTACACATCAACCACTTTTTAGAAATTATCAAAATACTGATTCGTCTGTCTGCTCAAGAAAGGTTTTTATCATTCTTTTTTTTCTTAAATTTGTTGTTTCAGGACTCGGATCGAATTCTCAGCTTACCTGGTCTTGATGTTTCAAAAATTTCTGACAAAATTCAATTTTCTGGCTTTTTGAATGGATCGAATACTCATTATTTGCATTATTGGTAAGGCTTTGTTCTTATTTTGCAAGATTTAGGCTATATGATTCTGTAAATAATCAAGCAGGTGGCAATCAAGCAGCTCCTTTGATTTTGTGGTTAAATGGTGGACCTGGTACTAGCTCCTTGGATGGCCTATTTATGGAAAATGGGTTGTACCGGTTGAACAGAGATGGAAAAACAATCAGCAGAAATCCAAATGCTTGGGCAAGTTATTCTTCTTTATTTCTTAAATAAATATTTCAGGACTTTGCGACTATGCTATATCTAGAATCTCCTGTCGGAGTTGGTTATTCATACACCTCAGATGGCGTTACACCCACTTGGAGTGATAACAATGTAAGCGAAATTTAAATTTTTTATAATCAATTTAGACCGCCATAGAGGCTTATAACGCTTTAATTGACTTCTATAGCGTTTTCCCAGAATATCGTGTTAGTCCTCTCTTCATTGCCGGAGAATCATACGGTGGAATCTATATTCCAATGCTTTCAAAACTTATTATTGATGGAATAAATGTATTCCCTATAAACTTTATGGTTAGAAAATACTAGAATTAAGTTTTTTTTCTTTTTTAGGGAATTGCTATTGGAAATGGTGTTTTAGATAAAGCTGTTGATACAAATTCCTTGCCACATTCTGAATATTATCGAGGTGGAATTCCACTCACGTAAGAGCTTTCTTATTTTCAAGCAAGATTATTTTAGACGCTATCAAAAGCTCAACAGCTTGTGCTGCAGTGATGTGGTGGATGAGCTTTCATGTGATTATTCCAAACACATCTCTGATTTTAATAGTCCCTACTATGGAGGAAATCAATCTGATCCATGCTATACAGAATTAATGAGCTTAGCTACTGATGTGCTTGTGAAGGAGTTTGATCCATACAACTTGTATCAACAATGCTATGAATATCTAGATAGTGGTGTTACTCAAGGTACTCCAGTTGGAGAAACATGGGTAATTTTAGTACTTTTTAATAATATAAAATTAGACTGGAATCAATTATGAATCTTCCGATCCAAATAACGCCTACTGGTGTTGGTACAAAAACGCTCTTACGAATTACTTGAATTTGCCTGAAGTACGACGAGCTCTAAATATTCCAAATGGAGTTCAATATTGGATGGAAGATGCGTAGGCTCTTTACGACTATAATCAAATTTCGAATTTAGAGGCATAATGGGAGCGTATCAACAGCAAGTCAGCTCTACTAATGACATTATTTCGTACATTTTAAATAGGTTGGCCTTTGTGTAATTCGATCGACTTATTTTTATATTTTATAGCGATTATGCAAAGACATCCAACTTCAATACTTTGATATATCACGGAGATGTGGATACTATGAAAAATTGGCTAGGAGGAGAGTGGTTCACCTATCATCTTTTTAATGATATTCTTCACTTAAAGGTAAATCTTTAGAATATTTTAAAGCAATTTTTTAAGCAAATATCTAATCGTACTGCATGGACTTTTATGCAAAATTTGAATTCACCAGCCACAGTGGGTGGGTATGTTAGACAATATGAAAGAAATGTTGCTGTTATGACTGTTAGAGTAAGAGCGATTTAAAAAAAAATAATTCTTAGGGTGCTGGTCATGAAGTTCCATTTGACCGCCCTGGACAAGCATACTCGATGATGAAGAATTGGCTTGCATCGACTGGTGCTTTGGGTTCAACTTCTACGACAGTTCAACCAACTACTGTTACGACAACTACCACGGCTAAAACGAAAAAAACTACAACGCCTAAACCATCAACGGCTACAAATAAACCAACAACAACTATTATTCCATCTACAACACCAGTTGCAACGACTTCAACTTCTTCTAGTACAATTCCTTTAACTACTCAGTCAACTTCTACAGAACAACCAACAACTACAACCACTAGAACTCCGCCTATTACAACGAGCACTCCAAAACCAACTACCATTTCTACAATTCCATCCATCATGAGTACTACACAGTCAACCTCGACAAAGCTACCAGTAACTTCTACTACTGGAGCACAACCTACTACATCCAGCACTCCAAAACCAACTACCATTTCTACAATTCCATCCATCATGAGTACTACACAGTCAACCTCGACAAAGCTACCAGTAACTTCTACTACTGGAACACAACCTACTACATCCAGCACTCCAAAACCAACTACCATTTCTACAATTCCATCCATCATGAGTACTACACAGTCAACCTCGACAAAGCTACCAGTAACTTCTACTACTGGAGCACAACCTACTACATCCAGCACTCCAAAACCAACTACCATTTCTACAATTCCATCCATCATGAGTACTACACAGTCAACCTCGACAAAGCTACCAATAACTTCTACTACTGGAGCACAACCTACTACATCCAGCACTTCAAAACCAACTACCACTTCTACAATTCCATCCATCATGAGTACTACACAGTCAACTTCTACAGAACAACCAACAACTACAACCACTAGAACTCCGCCTATTACAACGAGCACTCCAAAACCAACTACCACTTCTACAATTCCATCCATCATGAGTACTACACAGTCAACTTCTACAGAACAACCAACAACTACAACCACTAGAACTCCGCCTATTACAACGAGCACTTCAAAACCAACTAGCAGTACAGCTCCGCCTACAACTACTACTACTACGACTACTACAGCAAAGCCAACGACAGCGACCACTCCATCTACCACAACTTATAATACCACTTCTACACTCTTGACATCTACAGCTCCACAGAATACTACAACTTCTGTTCAAATGAATACGACTACTGTGGTTGCAAGCACTACGCAATCTAGTATAGCTCCAACGACACAGAGCACACCAAGAACTTCTTCTACTTCTACTTCTGCAACAACAACAACGATGACGACAACTAAATTAAGTACATCAACTACAACTAGAGCAGACACAACAACTACTTCTCAGTTAGCTTCAAACAGCTCACTTTATTTCGCTTTATTGTTTATCCTTCTTTCTAATATGTTAATATAGAGAGGTATTCATCATATTTTATTATGTCAAAAATTTAATGAAGAGCTGCTTTTTTACAAACAAAAGCCCTCATATTATCAGAGCATCTGATATCGTTCCATCCAGTGCGATAGTTATCGTGATTCTTTCCGGAAAGATTGTCAGGTAGAAGCTGGACACAATTTTCAACTCCACCAGAGTTATCGGGGTTTCCAGGAGTCCAACGATAGTAATCAACCTGAACATATGGTATAGATAACGCATATCAGATATAATGGGTAGTTTGAAGATAATGGCAAAGCAAAATATATAACTCACAGGGGTTCCATCTGTATAGGCCCATTGGTTGTTAACCTTGTGCATTCCAATCCAGATCATGTAATCCCAATCAAGTGTCAATCCAGTTGCAGCAAGATCTATAAATTGTTTATAAAAAATTGGTCCAAATCTCACCAGCAACAAAAATGTTTTCAGCTTCACTGTGGATTGAAACCAAGTGAGAGTTAGCAGCGACACACGTAGCCTCAGCGTTGTCGAAGTTGTCTTCCAAAAGAACTCTGTAGCACTTGTCTGTTTGATCGAAATAAGTCCATCCAGATTGACAATGTCCAGGAATGGCTAAAACAATGATAATTCTCTATGAAAAGCATACGAGCTGGAGTTGGGCAAGCCGGTGGAGGAGCGGGAGTTGTAATTGGGATCACACATACATATGGCATGGCGCTTCCGCAAGGGAAAGAACTGAATTTCTAGCGTAGTCTTCTTAAGAGATCTTTTACTTACTACCACAGTCCTGTTTGAGCATTAACTCCACCACATTGGTTTGTGGAGTTAGGTTCGTTGCCAGCCCAATTAGTAAAACTGAAAGGAGTTCCGTCACTCCAGGACCAATTTGATGACATCAAAAGATTGGCTCCAATCCAATAATTAGAGCTTTGCATTCCAGGAGTGTTCGAGACAGATTCTTAACAATTAAGGTTATTCTAAAAAACTAAACTTCTCACCAGAAACTAGAGCATTCTCAAAACCATTTTGAATGGAAGCCAGATGTCCTCCCACAGAAATGCAATTCTGCTCAGCTAGGAAGAAGGCCAAAGGCTCAGGCACAAACTTATAACAACTAAGAAACTGTTACTTAGAATATTTTTGAAGCCCTACCGGTTAAAGGTTGAATCATATTCTGTACCCGATGGACATTCTGCAAGTGTCAGAGCAAATAAACAGGAGAGGATTAACACCAATTGCATCTGAAACAGTAACTTTTCGTATGTTTAAAGCGTTTTATATAAGAAGATAAAAGACAAGCAGGATACTCTGGCGGAAAAGTCAAAGACATAACGGAGCAAGAAGCTTATCAGAGGCGACTTCGATCCCATCAATGATCGTAAATGATAGAGTGTCGCGGAAACTACGACTTCTAGGAAGAACCAGTGTTGTCTAGGGCAAAGAATGAAATCTAAAGTTTCAAAGATGACAATTTTAATAAATTTAAAAATAATATTTTATTGTAAATGTCAAAAGGAAGGGTCCCTTTTTGCCAGAAAACCTATTTCATTTTACTGCTTCCTTCGACGAGATCATGGGATTATTTCCACATCCAATTGGGGTAGGCTGAGTCTTTCTAAGGAACGGCTTCTTTTTCTCACAAGACTCTTTATTACTCAATGTTGACATCGAAGGGCGCAGGTAGTGGCGATTTGTTTAGTCAGCAAGGGTCAACTGAGGGTCAGAAGCTATCCACTTTTGCTCAAAAGTCTTCTCACAACCGACTCCAGAATTCTTTATAAAGTAATGGATACTTATCCTCCCGAAAGTCGGGCTATGTCTATTCTGCCATGGTTAATTAACGAACTGAATGCCATGCCTCTGCCTCGCAGTCTTTTATGCGCCGATATCCAATTTCTTCAAATACTTGCTGTCTCTGATTCTTTTTTTCTCTCGAAGCCCAGTCTTAACGCCTGAGAGAGCTCTAGATGGATATGTCACATCATAATTCACATCTCTCCCATATGTTGAGCGACGCCGTCTGATTTGCGCCTTTTGGTCAACCCGCCCATATGAATAACAATTGCTTCTGTTAATTGCCCATTCACTAAGGTCGGTTTCCCCGGTTGACTTAGCAATGGCAAATTATCTCAGACTACCATCTTAGCTCAAAGAGATCGAGTCTTGCAGGTGGCCAATCTGAGAGTACCATGAAGAAGGCACACCCTCGCTCTAATTTAATCGGCTTCTGCCGTGGAGTGATGCGGTTACACCATCGGAATACGAGTATTTTCTTTGTGCTCTTCTTACTCTCACTCATCTTCATCGCCACTATACTAGCCTTTTATTTTATTCAAGGTAAACATTCTCACTTTTTAATTATCTCTTTCAGCTTCATACATACTTGGGGTTCAAATAACAGTATCAAAGTATCGAATACACTGCGAGGTAGGGTATCCATGCACCTTTTAAAAACATTTAAAGACAATCCATGTGGCTTCAGTGGTTGCTGGTCATTCAAATACTCGACACTTTATGACATTAGTTAAAAGCATTTTATCCAAGAGCCAGAATCCCATTCACTTCCACCTGATTACAGATGAACAATCGCATATGTCGCTCAAAACTCTCTTCTCTACATGGGAAGTCCCAGGAGGTAAATCATCCATTCTCCTCATCGTTTGATTTATTATAGTCGCAACAAGTTTTTACAATGCCTCATCGTATATAACTCGGGTGGATTGGATTCCAAATACTCATTATTCTGGAATATTTGGTATGATGAAACTGGTCATTCCGGATATAATTCCTGATTACGTTGACAAAGTACACCTCGTATCTGAGATAATAAGCTTTTTAGTTGATTGTTCTTGATACGGATACTTTTTTCCTCTCTGACATTGTGGAGCTTTGGACCCATTTTAGCTTTATGGGATCTCATGAATACCTTGGAATGACGGATAATTTATCCGGGTGGTATACGAAAAATACGACGGGCAATAAATGGCCAGCCATTGTGAGCAAATTGATTCTTTCAGCAGTTGGAATTCTTTTAGGGAAATGGATTTAATTCTGGCGTTATACTAATTAATCTAGCGGGAATTAGATCAATATGGCACTATTGGAAAGAAATCGCTTTTAGAAATCTGAGAAATACTGGGAGAACTATGCTCGCAGACCAGGTTCAGTCTCCAAATTCTTATAATCATTATTATCAGGATATCTTTAATGCTGTATTGGTTGCCAAATCAGAAATGCTGTATGTTCTCCCCGCTGAATATAACGTCCAAGTTGGAATGAAATCAACAATGGCAGAGAAATTGTTACCAAACGCACGAGTGAGCTGGCCACAAAACCTATTGAATTCCTTAGGTGATTCATGTGAACAATAGGAACAAATGTCTGGAAAGTTATCCCCACTTGGAGAGAATTCGTTCAAAAATTGAAGACATTGATGCCTCAACTTTTTCATTAACAAGACATTCTTGTTCTCATCCGGTAAATCAAGTTATTTAGTGAGAAATTCGATTTTCAGTATCTACAAGAAGATAATAGATACCAAAGGAAGGAATGTGATAGATTTGTTCCTTTATCATTCTATAGGACTCAACTTTTTCAACTTCCGTTTGAAATTCCAGTGAGTTGTACTTATCAAATAGAAAATTTATTCATTCAGGATTCTAAACAAGCTACTCTTGTAAGTCAGCTGAGCTGTGATCGTTTATATATGTTGGATACCCTCCTAGCAACGTGGAAAGGACCAGTCTCCATAGCGTTGTATGGAAGTGATAGAGAAATAGTTTGTTTTTGTTTGATTTTTTAAACTATTTTTAGAACGATATTGCCCTGTTTATTGCTCGAAAATACACAGAAAGAAAAAATATTGGTCTACATGGTGTTTATTCACAAGGAGTAAGAGAATATCTATCTAAAATTTTGTTTTTAGCACATGTATCCAGTCAATTATTTAAGGAATGTAGCTCTAAATCACACCAAAACAGAGTTTGTCTTTTTACTTGACGCAGATTTCATAATATACAATGGTAATTTTAAAATTAAATATTTATTTCGTTTTAGAGGAAGAGATAAACTCACTTATCCAGAAAATAACAAGTCAATCAGTTCTAGTGGTACCAGCATTTGAGTTTACGGAGAATGAAAATGGGAATATTCCATTATCCTTGAACAAAAGTTCATTAATAGACTTAGTTCGAACAGAAAAGGTTAGTCTTAAAATTATAAATTAAGTTTAAATTTGCAGGTAAGGCCTTTTAAAATGAATGTCTGGCCAAAAGGCCACAATGCTACTAAATTCGAAGCATGGATAAATTCAACTCATCCCTACGATGTAATAAATTCAGAGTTTTAACAGAACATTTCGCTTAGATCGAATGGGAGTCTGACTTTGAGCCATACATAATCGGGAGGAAAAGTGATATCCCCATCTTTGATGAAAGATTCGGTGGATTTGGTTGGAATAAAGTAACACACTCCTTTGAAATGAAAATGAAACAGTTAGTTTACTTCCATAAATTGTAAAAAAATCAATTTTAGATTAAAATTCTTAGTCCATCCAACATCTTTCATTTTACATCAAAGCCACATTCCATCAAACGAATTGGTTCAATACAGGTCGGATGCTCTCTACAGAAAGTGTATGCTTATTTTCAAGCGGGAATTCGTTAACGATTTATTAACGTAATAATCCGACGAGCAATGATATCCTAATAATAAAGCTGAATTTAATAAAGAAGCTTTCTTAATTCCATCACTATAATCCAAAAGAAAAACAAAGAAGAGTCACATTTGAAGGTTTTTGTTGAATTCGAACGATTACAATAATCCACTTTGCAACAACAGATAGCAAATTCAAGTTGAGAAAAACAGCTATTCGTCTAAAAGTGGTCCCTTGAATAAAAGTTCGAGTTACCTCTGTACATAGATGAGAGTTACTATCATAATAGACAAAACCATTGTTTGGATTTGTCATATTATAGCAGTTTGTTGAGTTATCAACAGTGATGATACCTTCCTTTTCACTTTTGTAGCATGATAAAGCTTCAAAAGATGGCATAACAAAGAATAAAAGAAAAATCATCTAGTTGCTGGAACATTGAAGCAACACCTTTTATATATTGATTTCTATAAGACGAATGAATCACATCAATTGTCTATTGAATGTAGAAAAGGCAAGGCAATCTACCGAATTGTTATTTATAACTTTTAAGCCTAACGTAAATTGATACCATTGAATGTAGAATGTCTATCTGAGGTCATCTGAGCCACAGCTTCTTCATAGAAGAGAGGTTCTGCTGTTATCATTAATTTATTTTAAAAACAACAAACAATAACATAGATATAAATTACAACTTTGTATATAAGAAAGATCAAAAGTTGGGTCTTAACAATTACATGCATATAATTGGAATGTTCTAGATAACAGGAAGATAAACTCAAAATAGAGGCATACCGGTCCGATCCAAAATATACCACGAATAATATAACTGGGATACTGGAAAAAAGCTACAGATTAACAAACATAAAATCGGAGAGGCTCTCTACTAAAGCATTGGCTACAATAAAACGTTTTTGAAGATAAAATATTGAAGTAAGGCCAGCCTTCAATTGCTGGAGACCTAATAGGCTCAATGACAGGCCGCATTTATAAAGGCTGAGGCATCAAAGTTGGAAAAGAAGGGTATGTATTGGTCAAATAAACTGGAATGCTGGAATCATTTCCAAAACATGTCTTGTAATTTTTTTACCCAATAAAGAACGCTAAAAATAATTTTAAGAAAAGAATTAAAATTACATGTTCGTTGGTACAATATAATGCCCCTTTGCTACTCCTCCAAGTATATTTATATGCTTAACTACGTTTTTGACTTTTTCCCCCAAAAATCCACAGAAGCATAAAAAGCTCACTCCTGGATAATGTCCAAGACAATGAAGAGGAATTGAGCCAAAATTGGAGAAAGATCTCTTGCATAGCTAAAAACAAATATAAAAATTTAATGAATTTATACCTTGCGTGTTATTTGGAATGCGTCATTCGTATTTGTGCCTGCTATGCTCCTAACAGCATCTCCAGTAAAGTCCTTGGGCTTATTATCTCTGTATAGCGTGATGTCTTGTTCGTAAAGTTTAGCTTGGAAATTGTCTGTTTGAAAGAGCCGATTGTATCTGAGACTCTCGTCTCTTACAACCCTACGCTCTGTTTGCAACTGAACTTCTTGACGGAGAAATTTTTTAAATTTGATTCCAACTTTTTTGTATTTAATATAGTCACAGAGCCCACAGGATGGACGCTTATTTCGTTTTCTATGTCAATCTTTCCAAAGCATTCTGCATACATAAGTGTCCAGGAATTAAAGCTAAAATTTTAATTAAAAGTTATGTAAAAGTAACTCACTTTTTGAGATCAAACGACAGTTTATGATGATCTGAGTTTTTTTGGTAGTTATTGATACGCATGTGATCAAATAATTCATTAAAGTTCTTAGTTTTCTTGTTGCCGCAAGTACAGCTCATTTCCTCTCGAACATGCATAAAACAATGTACAGCAAGAATGTTTACATTATCATTTGGTAGTACAATGTCTATTGAGTATTTCTAAAAAATATATTATTTTATAGTCAATTCAGAAAATTGGTAGCCTTACTGCGCATGCAAGTTACACAGAGATATGAGAGTTTCCTCGCTAAAATCCATTTTTTGCCCTTTAGCAATTTGTAGAATAAAAACGAGACTCGCCACGACACCCCCCTTATTAATGCTGACCTTGCATTTTATAACAATTCGTTCAGTTTCCTTCTGCAAATCATAGGTAACTATTGGATTTGCAATACTCTCTTCATTGAATTCCAGAAAATAGTCCTCCTGCATTACAAAAATCTTCGTATCATGAGCTTCACTGCTTGTGTACTTCTCGGCACAAATATGCATATTTTTTCCATTATGGTACCATGTGCCCAATGTAATATATTCTTTGTCACTGTAAATCCTTGTAAAGGGGAAATACTGAAGTGGAGATAGCCCAAGATGATGTCCTTTGTCACTTGGCATTGCATCACCCAATAGACTTTTTCTGTCTAAGGGAGTTCGCCTAACCACTTGCGTATTAAAATGAAGATTTTTGTTTTCATGATACTTGGCCAGATTCATTAATTTCATCCCCATAGTCAAAGCAAGCGCTAAAATATTTTAAATATGCAACAAATTAAGTTACCTTTCTCCTCAACAGCAAACTTAGAAGCAATTAGCTGGTCACATTCTGTTACAGTTAATTTTGCAGAATGTCTATAATGCTCCTCTCTTTCAAGATCAAAACAACAATTTTCGATTATGTGCTAAAATATACTATTTATATTTAATTTAAATTATCTTGTGTATAGACCTTTTGCCACATCTAATACACTCATAGGCCATAAAAGTGCCTTCATGATCGCATACGAGATGTCGAATAGCATCCAAAAATGAAGTTGGAACCATTTCACTTTTGGATATCTAAAGTGCTCTCGATAGTCTTAGCTTCGCATAATCGGCATTTAAAATGATATTTGGGCTGCTCAAAATCATATAATGAAGTAGCCGCTAGCTGCATCATTTCATGATGAAAGAAAGGCTAAAAAGTTTTGATTTAAATAAAAATATTACTCTATTTAGTTGATAGTTTAGATATCCTGGGAAGCAATTGTTCATTCCAGTTTTCCAATACCTGTAACTGCTAAAGGAAGGGAGCAAATTGTTTTTTATAATGCATGTTGGATTCTCTTTTGAGTGTTCAATGATTTATAAAAAAATATTATTCAAATAATAACAAATATATGCCTCTTTCTCATCTGCTGTCTCGAACTCACATAAGCAGATGTATTGTTTCATGTTGTACGATGCAACATGCTTTGCTAGAATGGCAATATCGCTAAGAGGGAGAACTTTTTCGCAGGAACATGAGATAGTATTTCGTTCAGAGTTTATAGGCACAGCTGCAGGCAATTGAATCAATAGAATTGTTTCAAAAAAACTCACTATATACTCCACCATCCATTTCTTAATCGTTAACATGCTCTATTGAATCTTGATATGGATTCATGTTACAAAACTCTTTTGTCTCTATTTTTTTCAGCGGATAAAATTACCGGAAATTAACCAAACCGAATTTCTTCTGAAAATTAATATTTCATTAATTTTAAAGTGCAACATTTACAAAAGAAATCAGTGAAATCTTACTTTTTTTTGTAGCAATTTCATATGGTATTCTCCGTTTTCAAGATTTAATTTTTTTCTGTTCTTTTAGAAAAAAAATGTCATTCTTCTATATATTAGAGAGTTTATAGATGAGTTAATCTCCTTACATTTTGTCACGCGCTTTACTCTGATCATGCTTCCGGCTGATTAAACGACTTCTACTCAGGATGACATTAGGCGACATGAGTAGTAGACTTTGTCTTCTTTTTAACCTTCTAACATGAAGCGCCCCACAATCAAAATGAACTACTATGAAGTAAACAATATATATTATTTATTTTTTATCACAAGTATTAGTAAGAGAATTTGGCCTGAAGTTACCATAATTAATTACAGTTTAAGCGTAAGTAGTGAGTTATTAGTCAAAAACAATATGTTATTGTTAAGAAAATATAGATATATCTGAAATTTTATCATGTCTTCAGGCAACTTTTGCTTTTTTAATAGTTTTTTCGGTTAAAATTGACGTCTTCTTTTAGTCTATCCATTTTATGAGGTTAAAGTGTTTGTAAAGTTGAAACCAGTGATTTTAGAAGAGCTCTATCAAAAATAGAACTTAGATAGCAAAACTTAAGGAACACGCTAAAATTACGGATATACCTTGACAGAATATGTTTCTATGTGGCCTAAAGCCCTTTAATCATATAAACTGTGTAAAGTAAATTCGTAGAGAAGTTTTTCATAAAAAAAATCAATACATTGAGTTGTTTGTTTGCTTAAGATATCTATTCTAAAATCGTTTAAATAACTCCTCTTATTCATGGAATAATTTATATTCTGTAGATAGTTTGAAGCTAGAAGTAGAAATAAAAAATATTTTGTAGATTATTTGTAAATACAAGAAGAAAAGGAAAATATGATAACTGTATACAGAAGAAAGATAATATCATCATTTTGAAGGTATGGAAAATAATCATGCCCTATTGCCATAGCCCTTTAATTGTTGGCGCAGGGCCAAACAGCTGAATAGATTTCTCTTTGTTTTATTTGTTTGTTTTTAATTATCTTTATCTTTATTTCGAATTTCAGAGGTGAAAAGTCTCTTCCATGGATTTCCAGCAGCTTAGCTGCGCCTCGCACTTGCCGGCAGCGCAAGGAGCGGTCCTTAAGGAGGCCGATCTTGTAAGCTACATTTTTAAACTTTAAATTACATTATTCTTTAGGTTCGATGGCTGCAGAACAAGCTACAAGATCGAGAGAAATGGGCCGGGAGAGAATGTGCTCAACTTGTTTCTAGAGAGATGGTAGAAGAGCTCAGAACTTGTTTCAGTGTAAGCTAATTTAAAAAAAATTAATGTTTAATGTTTAGATGTTGGAAAACTCTACTAGATTGAAGATTATTTTGTCTTTCATGTATCTCAATCCAAAGTATTCAAAAGCGGTAAGATTTTAAGATTTTATCTATCATAATATATATTTTTAGTGGAAAGATAGCCTGGAAGGTCTTCTCAACAATGCTCGTCGTGACGCTGATGATTGGGTAGAAATTGTAGCAGAACTATTTAGGTAAATATATTTTCTTAATTTTAGTTATACAAATATAATAAAGAAGAATAATATGAATATTTTAGAAATGTACCAATGGCCAAAGGAACAACTACTATGACTGATGAAGTGCAGAGCTATCAGAAAATGATTGAAGATCTTAAAATAATTGGTATTTGCTGATTTTAATAACTGAATGATGTTTATTTAGCTCAGGAACATGAAGACGCTGGAAATTTGAGATCCGATCCACGCTCGATGGAAGTTTGCTCAAGTGAAATAATCAATGGGCTCTTTGAGAGGGAAGCGTCTCCAGAAAGACATTTTGTCCTAAAAAAGAAGCCAAAATCAGAAGCTCTTTTAGCTGAGATGAAGAAACGTAAGAAAATTTTTAAAAAAATTATAAAATTGCCTTAGAATGTGAAATCTTGAACAATCAGAAGAGAGATAGAAAGGAAGCCATTACTTCTGGCTGTCTTCCCATCAAGATCAGATCAACCAGGCGTGAAGCTGATAATTCCTGTAAAGAATTATTTTTATTTAGAAAAAAGGAAATTTTTTAGTGCCGATGAGAGGTATACCCAATCAAAATCAAGTCAAGATGAGCCAAGGATTTACTTACGAACCAAAGAAATTCCCACGTCCAACCATTAAACGTGAAGGAGGAGTAAAGCTGCTCGGTAAGGTTTTAAAACATAAATTAAAATGTAAAGAATTCTTTTAGATATTTAAAAAACCAATATAAAAGTAATAAAATGATAATATTTAGATATCAGCGACTTGCCACCGCCATTAAAGCAGAGAGCTAAAGCTGAAAAAGAAGATGAGAAGCGTAGAGTGATGGAAGTAAAGGAGCTCCAGAGAAAGGCTAGAGAAGATGCCAAGAAGGCTGAAACTGAGACTAGACTTTTGGCATTGATGAAAGCAAAGGATGCTGCCCCTCGTGCAGTCGAAGAGAAAAAACAGCAAACGGAGAAATTGAGCAAGGTTTCAAGGATGGAGCCAATCAAAATTGTAAGCTTTTTTATGCATTTAATTTAATTTGTAATTCAGCCTCAGCCTGGAAAACGTCAAGAAGGAGGTGGAATAAAGCGTCCATCAGTGTCACTTATTTCTCCTCCTCCAGCAAAGATTGCTCCTCATATCGCTAGTACAAGTCGCCGTTCGTCTGAACAGATTGCACATCCATCTAGAGAAAAAGCCGTGGTTAGCAAAATGGTTAGATAATAAATATATAATTTCAGAATCAGCTGATGCGTCCTGTTCAAGAGTCTCCTGTACAACAACCTTCTGAGCAAAAGTCTCTTGCCCTACAGCCTTCTGTCCAACGGTCTGCTCAACAACCTCATGATCAACGACCTATCCAACGCCCTGTTCAGCGGCTTGTTCAACAGCCTGTTCAGCAGCCTATTCAACAGCAAATGCCACAACAAGTTCAAATTCAACAACCAATCGTTCAACCTCTTCACCATGCCAACGCGATCCAAGTCTTCCAAATGCAACAGGCGATGCAAGCTCAACAAGTCCAGCAAATCCAACAAGCCCAACAAATTCAACAAGTTCAACAAATTCAAATGCAACAAGCTCAACAAGCATTCAACCAACCTCAGCCTCAAGTTATCATTCAGGCAAGAATTATATCTCTCATTAACGACTTTATAGAATATGATTGGAAATCAATCCATTCAATTGCCTGGTCCTTCGCAAATCCAACAACCTCAACAGCATTACATTCTTGCGCCATCTCAAGCTCAAAACCCTACAATAGAATTGGTAATTCTTTTAAAAGTAATCTTATAATCATTTTAGTTCCAAGACATTGAAGTTGCTCGGAAATGCCATGAGATTTTATCAACAGCGAATGCCTTGGATGATAGAGGACGAGATGTAGTAATTCAGTTCATGAAAGGACTTCTTCGAAGTAAATTTTCTCATCTAATTTTCAAAATTTTAACCGGGTTGCAAACTAAAGAGAAAAAAATTAAAAATAGAAAGTACATGAGTGTGAGTTGATTTGACGCAATTCGAGGACACTTTATACAAACCATTAATATTCAGAACTCATAAAAACAGTAGCCAAGACACTTATTGATTTTTAGTCCCTTCTACATTGCCTAAGTCAAATGAGTCCATCATGACTCTCAAATTGTCAGAAAATGTGGAGGATGGTCTTGCTGATGGCCGCATTCAAAAGCTAAAAGTGGAAGTATTCTTCCAGGTATTTTTGCAAGAAATCTTCTTTAATTTATTTAGATGGATCTCTCTAATGGAGAATGGAAGCGTTTACGTAAATGCCGTCTTCTTGAAAACGATGAGATGAATGAGTATCTTGCTCAACAACATCGTGCCATATTAGCAAGCCAGCAGCAGCAATTCTTGCCACACTTTTAATTGTCCCCTTTAGTCTTAATTTCAAAGCATTCCTCACAACTCACCTCTTGTATTTACCGTTCGCATTTATTGGCATCTGGAAATGTCCGTATTGACGGGTAATATTCCCGGATTGTATAAAACATAACTTTAAAAGGTCTTCCCATTTTAAGGTCTCCCACAGCGATCTGTGAAAATTGTTTTATATCATGGCTAAATATCAAATTTCTTAAATTGTTAGTGATTTTCAAAAACAATTTCTCAATAAAATTCCTCTTTGCTCATGGAATAGAACGAGATCTATTGAGAAAACTCATGTTTTTCTGCAAGAAACGCCCTCGAAAACTCAATAGAGCAAACATGGATGACACACATGATGCGCCTATCTTTTCGAAAGAAAAAGTCTTATCAAGACCAGCAGGCCTCTAAAGTGCCAGTTTTGCCTAACAAAAGCCTATCTCTTCGTTTTCTGTCTGCTTCACAAGCCAATTTAATTTTATTCAGACAAAATGTATGGTGGATACTGTCACCGTAGTCGATCAAGTTCCAGCTCAAGCTCAAGCTCGAACTCTTCCTGTGAACGAGCACCTTACACAACAGCTTATGTTGTAAGGTTTTACTTTTAATTTTAACATTCTGCTTCATAGACAAGACCTCCAGTTGTTGTTCCTCCATACATCCCACCTCAACCAATTGGAGTTGGAGTCACTCCATATCCAACTGTAGGGACTGGAGTTGGGGTAGCCCCATACCCACCCGTTGGAATGGGTGCTGTTCCTCGTACAGTCCCTATTGGAACTGGAGCTATGCCTCAACCATATCCACTCCCTGGACAACCTGGATACAATCCATATCAGCAGAACATGCCTTATGGAGGCCAACCCGGATACAACCCCTATGGTGGGCCATATCAGGGACCCAGGCCCTACTAGGCGTGATTGGGAATGACCTTGTTGACGAGGGGAACTTTTATGACTCTGTGTTAAATATAAATGCATTGTGAGCCAATAAACCTATTGTATCTTTACATTCAGAGGCAAAAAGTAGACGATTTAGGATCGGCAGCTGCCCATAACGACGAAAGACTGTCTAATTTCCTAGCGGGTGTGATATATGGATTATTTCATTCCCATATGGATAACACGTGCCAGCCCGTTCTTTCTCATTCGGAGAACAAAAAGCTCTCCCATTTTGTATCGTATTGTCGTTTAGATTCCGGTTTTATTGCTGATGATGGCCTCTTCTTTCATGACAAATTTTCAATTCATTTTACTTCACGGATCACATATTTTCTTTGGCGGTCTTGCGTGAAAACAAGGGCCGAGGATGCTCTGAGGATGTCAGATCCGAGTGACTGGACAATGAATTACTATTCCATGGCGACCCGTACCCCACGCGATTCAAGATCCCGCCCATCGTATGCTAATCTGCTTACTTCTTCTTCTTCCCACTTCAACGCCTTATTTTGTTCGAAGAAGGTTCCAGCAACTTTCGCGTGTCAGTAGACCACTATCCGGCAATTGGACATCGTGAGTTGGTCACCACTCATTAACCTTTCAAGGCACTACGGCGTCTCATTAATAACAAGATGCAATGTGGTCCTCTCCTTGGTCCTCTGCATTCTCAAAAGAGTGCACCTCTGATCTTTTTTTGAAACTTTTTTTCTTCCAAGGTTAACGGCCTAACATAGTGTTAATTTATTCTATTCATCTTCAATTACGATCGCTGCGTGGCTCACAAATTTTCCTTCTCATGCTAATTCGCAACATGTTCAAAGAATGCTTTTCGGGTTTTTAGTGTTAGGTGAGAGAGATACCAGTTGAGAACAACCACGAAAGGACATAAAACTGGGGGACTGCCGCAGTCGAACCAGCTGTCACATTCTATCATCACACTTCTTCACTTTTCTTCCGCTTTTCATTCATTTGGACTGTATGGCAAGAGCGATCAAAAAATCTTTTTATTGATCTTCACAATTCACTTTGTTTGTTTTCTATTGTTGGTTTGTTTATTTTCCTACCTGCTACTTTTTCTATTCTAACTATCTACTGCCTGGGCTATCCTAAAAATGGGAAAATAGTATTTTCTTTATTCGAAATATTTGCTCCAGTGAGATAAGCAATCCTTTCGTGAAGATTAATTTCACATATTATACTCGTTCAGGAGTGACTAAGTCTTACAACTGATAGCAAAGTGATTCTCATTGTGACTCATTCTCTGAGAGAACAGTTGTGACCACCAGAGAGTGGAGCATTTGACAAACGATTCCAGTGGTCCATAAAGGCTTTCAGCTGTCTCAGGTCTAGAACCTTTTGTTCAAGCCGTGGTTCAGTCCAGTTTTGTGTTGCGTAGTGTACGAACGGAATCTGCCCTGTCGTATGTCAAGAAGTTTTTAACATTTGAGCACATGTTTAACGATTTACAGCCGTTTTATGGAACGAGAGTGGAGCATCTGCGTTTATCTATGGCAGCGCAGAGTGACTGACTCACGGGCTGGACATCATTCCGCCCATATGCTTCTCAAAATCCGACGAGTGACCCGAGCTGCTTGTGATTTCTGACGCGTTTCAAACAATCGGCTAGACGTTTTCGTTTCAAAGTCTCCCGAGTAAACTCAAACGAGGTATAGCGGATTATTGAAAAGCTCTTGCTTTTAACAAATGTTCATACACACGCATAATATGAACGGCGCAGCTCATTTTCTCCAAACTCCTTTGTTCCCCCCGAAAAACAATCATCCCTGGTTTGGAGCCAATCCAATAAAAGTCTCCGTTCCTCCTTTTCCGTTGATTACCTGAGCAAAAAACTTTAGACTTTGACTTGCTTAGCAATCCTCCGAACGCCCGTTCGACACCAATTTCCTTCTCAAACATTGAGCTCTTTTTTCAGGAAAGATGAATTGCTCTACGATCTGCCTTCTAACTTCCTACATAAGGTTCATAGTTCAGCCAGATACCTTGGTAAGTAGTTTTCCCATTAACCTGTCAGGTTTTTAACCCATTTGAATGATTTCCCTCAATTAGGCTTCATTGGACTTGGTCATTTAAAAAAACGACGTTTGCATTTCCTCGATTAGTCTAGTTGCCCAATGATGTGCAGAGTAGCTAGCGCCTCAAAATGGATGATTGCCTTACAAATGACCGCTTTGTGTTGAGCTATCTTGTGTTTGAAGCCCGAAAAACACATGAGAATGCGTCAAGCAGGAGGGCTCCTGTTGTGTCGTCTCTCTAGGGAACTGGCGCTGGGGGCCATTCAGCTGCAACAAATTCGTAGGGTATTATTCCCAGACGTTGTTAATGCTCAAACAATAGGACAGTTATGATACACAGATTGCAATACTTATGCTAATAGAATTGCCTTACAACCCCAAGACGAATGAGTTTTAATGGAGCCGTTCCAGAGCTGCAGTTATTGCGTCGACTCTAGGTCTTCCGTTCCTGATTGTTACGATAACATCCTGGAATGTGCCTATAGGGACCCCGCATCGTTGTTCATCTGTTTGAACATCTACGAAAATGCTGGGTGATTTAATAAACTCTAACTTTTCAAAATTGAGTCTATTTAGAAGTTTGATCCATCATATGAGCCGATGTGTTTCCTACGATCAATTCTACGTAAATGATAAGGATATCATGCGTGTAAGTTTCGATACAAGAATTAAATATAATTATAGTTGAATAATGGAATGTGTAAATACAATGATGTAGAACCATGCGAATGTATAGAATGCCCTACAGTTGTTACAACACAACCCCCAACTTCTTCTACATCTACCACAACCCAGAAGCCTATAACGCCACGCAGGTATGTTAATTTGATGGTGTCAGTAGCGATTATCTTGAAAAAAAACTATCAGCCATTCATGAATAGGCACAAGGGAAGTAGCGGATATACCGGTCTCGTATAAGAAATCACCAGAAATCATTGAGAGGTTGCAAAAGAATCAATTCCTTACAATTTTCTACTACTAAGAAACTTTTTGTACTTACAGTTCAAATCACAAGCAAGTCAAGTGAAATTAGCCCACTAAATCTAAAGTTTAATTAAATCTGATACAAATATGTTGAAAATTGAGAGAATTGAGGATAACAATTCTAATTTGAACTCTTTGTTGATTATAATAGAAGATTCTTGGCAATTTGAACTTATAAGTCATGTTTCATCATACTATTTTTAATTCATTAAGTAATAAGTTATTCCAGAGTTAGTCATCATAAGCATCAACATGCTCATAAGAACCATCATAAACACAACCTCACCTTCCACAATGGCTCAATCGGCACCGCCTCCGCCTACCGGGAATCTCAGGTCGCGGCGACCTCCTGTTCGACTTTGTTTATGTCATTATTTACGTCTCTCCTATGCCTTCTCTTCTTTTTCTATTAGAAGCCTCTGCAAACCATTCATCCCTTTCCGGGTATTATTTGCTGGTGTGTCTTTTGTAGAGCTTTTTTGCCCTTTTCATTCCCAAAAATATTTATTAAGACCTCAAATAACTTGATAGGAATCTCATTACCGAATATACAGATTGCGTTGTAATAAGTGTTTGCCCCTTGCACAGTATTTGCTGCCCCGCCCAAAGGTGTCCGAATTGGCGCCTCGCAATCACAATCCAATCATCTTCCTCTCATATCGGCCCTTTTCTATCCGGTTCCCTTCTCCGGGACAGTTATCCGTTTCCGCTATTTTTCTAATTAGTACACATCATTATTCTCCTGCTTTTGGAAATAAATTTTTTAGCGTGGCTATTTTACTTGGCTACTAGGAAATTTTGGATTGAAAAATTCAAGATTTCTTATTAATTTTTTTTCTAGAAATTTCTGGCTGAAAAATGCGCCTAAGGCTGTCTTTCCCACGGTCAGGTGTGAGCCATAAATAAGCATCTGCCAAGCGCTACTTTGATCAGCGGTACACTCCGTCGGAGGTCCCAGTTTTAGAGATAAATTGTGATCAAGATTAGAACTAGTCTTCACAAAATCTTTCACCCGGGTAGATTCTCGTATTCCCACGCGCTGATGACAAGTCTGAGGCCAACAAAAGAGATTCAAAAGAGAATCTGAGTGACAGGAACTGAATCATACAAGCCTCGGAAAGGCATGTCGGCGCTTTTCCTCTTTCTTCAAGACTTTCTATATTCTCAATCGATTATTTCAGATGAGGTAGTACTATGCCCGAAAGCATATGGTTATTGCATAGAATTATAGTTTTCAGGTAGGATCTTTTCCCATTTTTTAGATAGATTTAGTGTGGTTCTATCAATCCTCCTCCCCTACGGCACAACAGGTCCAGTTCTTCAAGAAGGAGAAGTTCATTGGCAACTCTACAACCACTGTAGTCAGGGATATCTTCAAAACTACTTGGGGACGCTAAATACTCGTGGCCAATCTCACCGGCCTTGCGCAAGTGAGTCACAGAGTGTTTTTTTGTTCAGATACATCCGTATTTTTCAGCCGAGTATCGAGTACGAATTCATCGCTCAGGAGCGATTCAACTAATCCACGCTCAGACAAATACTTTCATCTGTTTCAATCGGCGACGGAGAATTACCGTCAGAGTGGGTCATTCTTATCTAAATCCGTTCTCGAATTCCGGAACAAGCGTCTTTCGAATTATTACTTTTCTAATAATACGGTTGGCATTGTAGGGCAGACTGCTCATTATGCCTCACAAAAACTTGTTATAACCCTGGCGCGTGAAAATGAGGCCTAAGATGAGCGCTTTTTCATTGGTGTCGAAGCCCCGCGGAGACAAGAGACAGGCGCCAAGGGACTGTGGCCATGAGTCTGATTTGTGGACGATCTTGTTCCGCTTGCTTTGGCACATTAGCATAGAACTGTCAGAAGATTTCAGAGGACTGGCATGAGCCCGCGATGTCATTTTTATGAGCGAATAAATGACCAAGGATTCACGGAGTTGGAGTCAGCTGCAGAGGCCGGACTCTTCCTCGGTAAGAGGAAGTGGATCGTGGAAATAAAAAAAATCTTTTGCAGGGTTTAATAGTCGAGGAAGATTCCAAGATCCGTCAACTTATTCCATGAAGAGAAAGCCATTCAGTTGGATCAAATTCGAACGCTACGTGCCATTTCGCGAGCTCCAAACATGTGTTCCCAGAAGAAGGGCGTACACTACATCACGACCACCACCAGCCAATCTGCGTGCTGTTATGAGAGCGGCGCTTTTGAACAAAATTCGTGCAACCAATGATGGTCCGTATTCCACTCCTGAAGAGATTTATGGCTCTGGGAATCATGTTCTGCCTTAACTTATGTTGACACCTTCACCTACGGGTCCCACTTTTTGAAACTAATTATTGGGGAGGAAGTGGACTAAATCATATCACTCTGACTGCCGCTGTACAAGACAATAAAGATAGCTTGATGTGGTTTTCTTCCAGTAAACTGCAGACAAACGGAAATCTGCCACATGAACCATGTGTTCTTGTGTAAAGCGCTTTCACGTTGGCACTCTGCTCTGCATTGATTTTCACCTCTATTTTGACAAGTGTTAAATTTTTAAAGCTATTTTTATAGGCAAAAAATGAAGGGAGGTGATCTCCCTCCAAAATTTCAATTTGCCTTTCGACGAACTATCTTCTTTTTGCTTTGTTTATGTATTTGGATAGCTTTTGGTACACTAGTTCTCACAATTTTAACAAAAGGAGGTTACTCTAGGGTTTGTTTTCACTCTCTTTTTCACGACTTTTAGACATCTTCTCTTACAAGAGATAGGATAGATACTAAGCGAGTAGAGTTATTAAATGTTCTTTGGGCTGAAACAATTGCTAAAACAGAAAATGATTGGGCTGAAATGGCAAATCAAAAGCTAGAAATGTACGAAAAAGTAAGAAACTTTTTTTATAGTACTGTTTTTAGACTCTTTTAACATCACTCGGTATTCATACTGATGCAAATGAAAGAGGATTTGACTCGGCTTTACAGAAATCTTTTGGACTCATTACTACAATAGGTTGAAAGCCTTTAATTTATAAAAAATAGATAGTTCTAGGTCCTCTTGACATTGATGACTTCACAACAACTGGAAAAATCTTTGCTGTTCTTTTCACTCTCATCGGTAAATTCTTTTTTTTTTCCAAAAGATGCACTTTTTAGGCACTCCTCTTTGTCTACATGTTGTTTCCCAATGCGGTAGAATGTTTTCTTCAATTTGGGAGGTAAGTTCATCTCTTTTTCTTATAGTTTGTTCATTAGGGACGCTCCATCTTTCTTCCAGCGGCATGTTTTGTCTTCTTTTCCGCAGTTGTTTATGATATAATCGAAGGAGGTGATGACGATGTGGTTAGTGGCCCAAAAAGAATGAAAAATATATAAGTTTAGCCTTTCGTTGATGCAGTTTTTTCAATCTTTCTTCAGTTTTCAACAGTTGGAGAGGAGGACAACGAATTTCAGTAAGACTTTTAAAAAATAGAGAGAATGATTCACATTTCAGTGGTCTCATACCCTACGCCATTTGTCTAGTTGGATTAGCAATGATCTCTGCTTGCTTCACAGTTATGCAGAGCGAAATAGAAAGAAAGATTCATGTTTATGAGCTAACATTTTATAGGTAAAAAATCAGTTTAAATCAAAATGTTTAGCTGACTTTTAGGCTTTTCAACTGGGCGGAGAGATGGCTTCACGAGGAGAAGGAGGAGAATCATTTTTCAAGTTCAAATCGCAACTCAAGGATTGAAGAAATTGAAGAAGAAGAGGAAGAAGGTGATTACTAATTAGGAAATTAGACGGCTCTAGCTAAGGGTTCTGTAAAACTGCTCTTTCCATCATTCAAAATAAATTGCTAAAACATCTATAACATCATTTATCTTCCATAAAATTGATCAATTAGTGGCTATCAGAGCTTGATTTCTTATGATGCTTTTTCTTCTCATGACTATCACTGCTGGATCTACGGTGGTGGTTATGATGTCGATGATGTCTATGATGGTGCTCAGGAACAAAGAAGGGATTTGAGATGACATTCTCCTCATAGACTACAATTCTCTTGATGAAATGAATAGTAATAGCTTACGTCCAGGCCAGTATCCAGGGTAATGATGATGATGTCCGTGATGATGACGATGACCGTGGTGGTGATGGTGAGATTCATCAGAATCGGAGGATCCACTGTGGCTATGATGCTTGTGGTGATGATGGCCATGATGATGATGATGACGGTAGTTATTGATGAAGGCATCTAAGAATGGACCATGATGACGTCCACGACGGACATTTGTAAAGCCAGGTCTGTGTATAGCAGTATACTTTGCAAACAAATTATTCACCTATTGTACTGGGGAGGAGCTGCAATTGGGATTTGGACAACTCCAAAATTTGACTGATCGTTGGCGGGTGCTCCATAATCGGCAGCAACTGCCACTGCTAGTAAAAGTAGAGGGAGCGATTTCATCGTCTCAGATGATGATTCGACCATCGGCGCGGCCCTTTTATAGCGGCAAATGAGTGAATAGCGTAGTTGACGACGATTCGAAGACAAAATATACAGCAAGACTTGACTCAACATGGCGACAGACAACATGGACCGATAAAAAAGAACTTTCTCATTTTTGAGCCCACTCAATTTCTAAGAAAGTTGATTTATTAACCAGAAAATTCCGACAAATTATGTAAATAATCACTTATTAATCCGTAGTCAGAGTGTTATTTTGACTTGCTTGCTGGACGACAATTTGTTCATTGTTGGAAGTAGTTTGTTCAAGATTTTGGTGGCCAGCTTTCTGATGAAGGCTGTCTGCTTGTACTTGTTTTTTACGAGCAATCGACTGGCGCTGCCTTTAAATTTCGACTTTGATTTATGTCAGTAAAGCCAACTTACTTCTCAATCAAGATATTCTGTTTATGCTGCAGCCAATGTGAGAGCGTGCCTCGAGAAACATTGAAAATCCTTTGAGCTGCCAGATTGCTTCTCCTTGACGCAAATTCAACAACGTCGAACATAAAATCCACATTATTCGCCCCTTTTTTAGAAGAGGAAGGTCCGTCTTCATCTTCAGGCTGTAATTTACTCGTAATCCAATTTAAGTAAAAGTTTTCTACCTGATTTTTCTCCTCCTGCGATTCTTGTACTTTTCTTTTAGTATTCCACATTTTATCCGGATCATTATATAGACGTTTTTTTATTATAGATTTCTCCTCTGGTGCTAAAGTTAGACATATTTTATAGTGTTTTGAATAAAAACTTACTCAATTCCGCCTCTCTTAAGACTATGTCTACTTGCTTTTTAAAGATATCTATTGTCTTTACATCTGTTATATCGACTTCTCTAGAACTGGTCTTAATTCCCTGATAAGTCATTATCCGAAGTCTGTTGTACATTTCGTCTAGGAAATTTTTTGGCTTGCAACAGTGAAGAACCTCTTCAGGATCTTTGAGAAATCTATCATTATCAATCTTAATTTATCGTTTTAGAAGTTCTAAGCAGTTTTTCTTACTTTTATTGTCGAATATTTCCAGATACTTGTAGGCACAATTTCTTCGTTTCCTGATGGCCCAATTATTTTAGTTCCGGGCTTGACTGTATCACAGCCTATGCAAAGCCAATTAGAAGCTGTGGATCTCTTCTCGATGTATCTCAGGCGAAAAGCATAGCACAGGCTTGGGTTAGATCGAAGTCTGAAGTTTTGCTCTTTTTTTAAAATAGTTTTACCTATAGATGTAGACTCCGTTAGTCTTGGTTTCTATGTAAATCGAATTCAACTGCCGATTGTTCGATAAGTCAGGGTTATTGACAACAGACTGAGGAGTATTTTGTTCAATCGTTTCATTATTTCCTTTCTGGTTATTCTGAATAAAAATTAATTTTTATTTGCCTTTCTCACGGGTCGCTCTTTGGTTGCCATTGTTGGCGCACCACCCGCTGGAGGTTGCCTAGATTCCCAAGAAAAGTTCCCACACTGGCAAGTCACTCTTATTGATACGGCTGCCCCATTTGTTATTATTTCTTTCTCCGCAGAATGGGAGAAACAAGTAGGACATCCTGAAAGAGAAGAAATTAGAGAGGAAAATAGTCTACCTATGAGCGGAAATAATTTCTCCAATTCGTTTTTGGAGATAGTGAAAAGCACATTTTCATTTGAAGCGAGAGTCTCTTCGGCAATCTAGGAGGTTCAACCAAATCTTTTTGACTTACCATCAATCTATTTTCATCTCCGTTGCTTTCAGTTCTATTCACAGACAACAAAACCTCATCCATTTCTTCTCTCCTTGGAGCAGTTGTAATCCTGAATCCAAACAAATTAGAAATGGAAGGGACCTTTATAATTTCAGGAAAGGGCAAATATGTCGTCGCCAATCGTAAATGTTATATAACTGCTGATTTACTACTCTCGGCTTGAACACGTGGCAAAAAAGCTAGAAATTTAGTGGGATGTTACCAAAGAATTGATTAATTTCCGAAGTGGGCAGTGAGTTTTCAATTTTTCGAGCTGCAATGTGAAGGAGAATAGATTCCGGTGTTCCGAAATACAATTTGTTTCTTTCTTTTTAATTAGACCGACATAAAAATTGTTTTTTTTAGACAGAAAAGATAAAGCGACTCTCTCAGGGGGGAATAGAAAATCGTTATATTGACCGGACGTTCGTCGTCTTCTCACAGTTTATGTAGAATATGAATGAGGCGGTGTTCTAGCGAGTTTTATTGCTTTCTAGCTTTTTGAAATTGGATAGAAATGTGAGATTTAACTTCTGGATAGTTCCGGTCTTTAAAATTTCTATACATAAAATAAGACAAAAAATTAATTACAAATGCCTCGAGTCAAAATTATAGCGTGATTCATCGACATGGATTTTTACTCTAATCCAGCTTTACTAAGACTACATGGATTAGGAAAAGAGTCCAAAAGGAGAGTAGCGAATCAGACAGGTCTTGCCTTCTATCCTACTATTAATGATAATAACAACTTTCAAAATTATGCGTTTATTTCTGTGATTATTTAGTGTCTGTGATGTCTGTGCTCATGAGAGCCACTAGAATGGTGATGATGGTGATGGTGGTTGTTGATGAAGGCATCTAAGAATGGCCCGTGACGATGTCCTCTATGCACATTAGTGAATCCAGGTCTAAAAATGACTAGTTAAAATCATAATCAGCCTACCGATTGTATTCAGGTGGTGACATAACTGGATAATTTATAACTGAAGCGCTATTATAGGAAGAATCGTAGCTAGGTTGTCCATAGGAGGGCTGTTGATCATAACTGGATTGCTGTCCATAGGAGGATTGCCCATAAGTCTGTTGGCCATAAGGAGATGGCTGATAGGTAGGTTGCTCATATGCAGGCGGTTGGTTGAAAGTAGGTTGAGACTCATAGATAGACTGCTGTCCATAGGAAGGTTGTCCATAAACAGGCGGATTGTAAGGAAGTTGCCCGTAAGAGGTCTGACCATAGGAAGACTGCTGTCCATACATAGGTTGCTGCACATATGAAGAAGCCACAACGACAATTGTCGCAAACGCGACGAATTGATAAACGGACAACATTTAAAGTTTTGGTCGCAGGCTGCTCCTTTTATATTGATGGTTAATCATTATCTTTTCGGATGTGAGTGTACGAGACATAATATGCCGTCCATTACGGCAAACTTAGACGTCTCACTAAAAGAAAGAGCCATTGGCAAATTGTACACTTTGACCAGCGGGTCATTGAACAGAAAAGTGTTCGGACAGTTGTTAGACCCTTTGATCGTTCTTTGAATTCGTATACATGCTTCAATTCTTTCAAAAGTGAAGGAGGAAGTATACTTTAGCAATAAAATTTACCATATTCTCTCAAATAGAAGTCCTATAATATAAGCGGAAGAAATACGGTATTTTGTTTGTGCCAAATTGGAACAGGAATTTATCACGTTTTGGGGAATCCCACCTTGGACGACTTTGATCTCTTCGCATACAATGCTATCTAGTCATCACATCATATCCTTTATCCAATACCCACGTGGTCGATCTCAAACGACATTGCGGTCAACTGATCAAACATATAAGATTCGAGTGCTTTCGAAGAGAGATCATAATATAAAGTGCAAAAGTCCTATCAGTTATGAACTACTATTTTGGTCAAAGGAGCACGTCACATGATTGATATTAACGATCTTCGAAGAGCGCGCGCGTGATAAAAAGGGGTTTCCCCTTTGATGAAACGCTTCTATTAATAGACAAAGAAAGACAAAATAAAGAGCAGCCTGTTTAAGATCAAAGCGATCGTAGATTGTTGTTATGAAGAAAAGTCGGGCAGGTGACTTTCAAAGGACAATAAAAATAGCCCTTTGTTGATGTTTGATAGTTTTTAGGTTATTTTTTCTCATCTCTCAGACAAGATATCAAAGCTCATGAGCTTCTCCTGGTATTTAAGATTGTTGAAGATAAAATACAACTTTTGTTTTTTTCCAGCTCTTTCAATCTTCCAGTTATTTAAAATCCTTCTAATTTAAAGAACGACATGTAGTATAAGAAAATCAACACATCATCAATGTTTATGCCATTGTTGTTAATTTACTTGAGGCCTCACTTATAAATTCTAGAAGCATGATCGAGATCTTTCATTCTGATAATCATCTTTCTTACAAAAGTTTTCCTTTTCCGTGGGAACTGCAGCATACACGTGAAAATCAGTTCTTCCCACGTAGTGCAATGTGTTCGGCGGCAAAAGTGATGCAATCCCTCCGCGAAAAGATTGTGCAATGTAATAGTAACAACTCAGAAGATATTAAAAGTTGCACGAATTAGGCTAATTGGATAGTTTTAAATTCTTAACAATAATAGCAGAACATCCAAAAAATATTCATTTTGACATTTACAAAATTATTTTTTAAAATTAAAAACGACTACATTTTTAAAGTCCAATCGGTCTAAAAAGTGATTCAGATAGTTGTTTTTATTCTAAATTGAACGTCGATTCACGTCTAGGAATATCTTGTAGAGAAACACTCTTTCAATGTTTTCTTGTCCTTTTTCCTATCTACACTATCAATGTACAAATATTATGGAGACTGTATAAAAATTCCGGTTTTTATCTTTCATTTTCAATGCTGTAGACACGTAGACCATTTTCTATTGCAGGAAATGACCGCCTCTCACGATCAAGACCCGCCCCGCCCATTACATCTGTATAAAAGACTGACCTGATCGTTCATCTCCATCAGTACATCTCTGCCTCTTCGCTCATCTCTCGACATTTTTCTATCTTCAATATCTGATTTCAGATGTGTGGAATCTTCGCTGTTTGTCATCAACTTTGCCAGAAAAACATAAAATACTACAACCTCAATCAAGCTAAAGAGCACTCCAGCCGACAAAGACATCGTGGTCCTGATTTCCATGGATCCTACCAAGATCCTAAGACTGGAGACATTCTCTGCCATGAGCGTCTGGCTATTATGGATCTTGGCATCACCCAGCCACTCCAAGGAACTGCACCCGACTGCCAGGTATTTTTCATGTCTTGTTTTCTTCTCTTTGTCTGTTGGAGTGTTACTTTGAAGTTTCAGATCAACAAGACAGACGATCAGATAAAAATACATGTTGTGATTTTAGGTGATACACAATGGAGAGATCTACAACCATGAGATTCTTCGGAAGCATGACCTCAAAGATATGACATTGAGGACAAACTGCGATTCCGAGGTAAACAATCACAGTGGGTAAATAACAATTGCGATTAGGTTATTATCTTCCTTTACGAAAAAATCAAAGACGGAAAGATGTGTGATCAATTGGATGGAGTCTTTGCTTTTGCTCTTTGTTGTGATGGAAAGTTCTTAGCCGCCAGGGATCCTATAGGAGTAAAGCAAATGTATTACGGAATTGACAAGGAAGGACGATTCTTCTTTTCGTAAACAGTTATTTCATCTCGAAAATATTTTTTTAGTAATGAAATGAAATGTATCGAAGATGTCTGTGGAACAAATGAACTCGCCATCTTTCCTCCTGGACACTTTTGGCAGCCAGAAACTGGATTTGTCCGCTACTATCAGGTTTTTATTGTTCTATTTTGTAAATCTGACTTTTCAGCCATTGTGGTTTGACTATCGTCTTGCAACTCATCCACAGGATCTGCAAAAGATCCATGACACCCTAGTGAAGGCTGTCCACAAACGTCTTATGTCTGACGCTCCAATGGGAATATTACTCTCTGGTGGACTTGATTCCAGTTTGGTTAGTTCTATTGCTGCAAGAGAGATGAAGCGTCGTGGTTTGGAAGTCCATTCATTCTCCATTGGTGTCGACCAGACTTCTCCTGATGTCATTGCTGCTCGAAAAGTTGCCAAACACATTGGCACAATTCATCATGAATTCCACTTCACTGTTCAGGTATAGATGGAAAAAGTGACTTCCTTTTTTCTAGGAGGGATTAAAAAATCTTCGCAACTTGATCTGGCATTTGGAGACTTATGATGTGACTTCAATTCGTGCATCGACTCCCATGTACTTCTTATCCGAGAAGATTCGCCAAATGGGAATCAAAGTTGTTCTTTCCGGAGAAGGGGCTGATGAGATCTTCGGCGGCTACCTTTATTTCCATAATGCACCAACCGAAGAGGAGTTCCAGAAGGTTTAAAATGTTTCTCTTTCCTCTAAACTTACCTATCTTTTAGGAGACTATTGACCGTGTTCTACACTTGTATACTGCTGATTGTCTCCGTGCTGACAAGTCTACTATGGCTCATTCTGTTGAAGTCCGTGTACCTTTTCTGGACAAAGAATTTCTCAATGTTTCAATTCTGACGGAGGCCAAGCACAAACAGCCAAAACAGTTTGGCGGACGAAATGTTGAAAAATATATCTTGAGAAAAGCCTTCGATATTCCCGTAAGTTTTGTCTCAATTACAGTGATTCCTTTTAGAGCAAAAACTACCTTCCCCATGAAATTCTCTGGCGACAAAAGGAGCAGTTCTCAGATGGTGTTGGCTACAGCTGGATTGATACTTTAATGAACTTCTGTGCCGAGCAAGTGTCTGATGAAGAGGTTATCTTTTTCTACGAAAATTAGAATAGATTTTTATTTCAGTTTGCTAGAGCTGCTGAGCTTTTTCCACTTAATACACCGCACAGCAAGGAAGCTTTCTACTCTCGTAAAATATTCCACGAACATTTCCCAAGCCATAATGCTGCTTTGACAGTAAGGAAATGGATTCCTAAATGGCAGGACAACCAGGACCCATCAGGTAAAACAAATTTATAAATTTACTTAAGTTTCCTACTTTAGGACGGGCTTCTCTTGTTCATGACCAGTCACTACATAAAGAAGTAAAGCATATCGAACGAATTATTGACGCTCCTCGTCCTCAGCATGCTTAATATTGTAAAAGTTGTTTTCTCAACTATTTTTGTGCATATTGATGTAATAAAGTACTTTAAAAAACTAGCACTTGTATTAAAGATTACTTAGATCGATAAAAATCGAATTTGAGAATTTTTCCCATAGATGAGAAAATACAGCGGCTATCTGTCAGGAAAAGCATTGTCGGTGTTCCGTGCCAAAGCAACCGTTTTTTTGCGGATCTAAATGATGGTTGCTTTAGATTTTGCGGTCTTATGGAGCTCTGCGTTGCTGCATCTGCCTGCTCTTTTAACTCCAGATATAATTTGCCACATTTTTCTTTTACATGTTGCCAGCTTTGATTTGTCTTTTTTGAGAGGGCCAATGTTGCAGGAGCATACGTCACCGTTGGAAGCACTTTCAAATTTCGATAGATAAAAGATAAGTTGGTTCTGATAATTCGAAGAATAGCTTCAGGAATCTTCTTAAGGATCCAGAGCTCATGCCCAAGTCAAGGCTATATCCAGATCAGACATCCAAGACGATCCCTCCCTACTAATCCTAACTCCTTCCAAGGACGACAGAATCCAGATTCTCGTTATATTTATGAAACGTCATTAAGTGCACGCTCATAAATATCTCGGGAGCCTGGCTGTAGTCACAGCTTCATGTCAGTGACAATCATGACTTCCTCAACGGTTATTTTCTCTCATTACTACCTTTAATTGGAACTCCTCCGCCCAATAACAAGATGATAAAGTAGGAAATCTAAGCTAGAGCTAGGAAGATGATTATATAAGTATATAAAATACTATATAAAAATCCAATTCCTCAACATAGACCCGCTTAACAGCTCGATAGCCAGAGAATTTCAATGCTACAGAGCAACTGGAACAGTAACAATCAAATTAGTGTGCAGTAAAATTGTGTCAAAGTGTCAGAAATATGAAAAAAAGACTTGAATTAATAAAACAAAAATCTTAGTCCGGGAGAGGGATTGAACCCGCAACCTTGAATACGTAGCTATTACGTAAGAGCCTAACTTTGACTCCTACTTCACTTTCAAGTCATTCTTGATCCTACACTGGCGGTGAGCGGCTGCTCTCTCTAATACTCTCGCTTTTCTTTTTTTTACTTTTTTAATCAATTTTTGGCCAAGAGTGCCCCAGTACGAAGGCCTCGAAAAAAGTTGTAGCTGAAGAAAAACCAATTAAGCAGAAGGTTTCGGATATTATCAGTTCCAGTGTGAGTCCCTTTTCTAGTTTCTTAGTATTTTATTTTCAGTCGTCTGGTGAAAGTGGCATTCGAAATCTCGAATTTACTATGGATTTAAGAGAAAATGTTGGAAGACTAGTTTTCAAAAGCTGCATCACTGCTTTCATCTCGAAGCTTTCTGTCGTTTCCGAAAAAGAGGACGTGAGTTTTTTTTGCAAAATAATTTTTCTTTTTAGGAGTGTCTGCCTCTTCTTCCTCATTGCCACGAGAAGGAGAAGAAGATTCCTGGTTTTGGCAAGTTGGACACCTTCTCGAACCATCTGAACAAGTTCTTGTTGATGCTCGACTGTCTGAAGACTCCGCTTGCAATTACGGCTGGAAAGGAAGTCGAAGAAGAAAATGCCGAACTTTCAAGCTGAGAGCTCTTATGGATGAATACTACTCCTACAGTCCTCCGGTCGAGTTAGAAGGAAGTGCTGCCGCCACTATTCACGTCTTCATTACCTTGACGGCCAGTTTTTTGAAATTCGAAATCATTTCTTTTTCAGAATATTGTGCTTCGCTTGGACGGAGACAATTCAAGTCATCTCTATGCGATGCAAATTAGAAGTATCGTCATCAAGTTGATGGAAGTCTACTCGAAAATCAACGAGGGAAATACAAAGATCAAGAAGTATCTGAACTTTTTCTTCAGTCTCAATGGAAAGGTTAGTTTCATTTTTTTAGCTTTTATTCAACTTTTCAGATTGGCGATTTTATCGGATTCTCCCGTCAAGAGCCCTTAGTCAGTGCTGCCATTGAAGAACTCGTTGCCTTCTTCTAAAGGATTTGTTACTGTATTTTGTTCGTTTTTGTTCATTTATTTTGTTGTTCTGATGCAATAAATTGCACATATTGTCTTGCTTTCCTGATCTTTTGGCATTTTCTTGAATTTTTGGCAACGGAAATATTCCGTTCTCACCGCGGAGAGACGCAGTGTAGGCAGAGGAATTGCGAGAGCGCCTTTTGGTGCAGAGAGCACAGACAAGGACTATGGTAGTATTTTCAGTTTCTAGTGAATTTATCGCTGATTTAGAGGTATTTTCTGAATTTTGTGGTATTAAGAGATATCTCTTGATTGTCTCCGTCTGCTGGCTATACCGAAATAAGGATTGCATAATCAGAGAACTGTATAGACAGTTTTTGTCTTTGAAATTATCTCTCTGTTTAAAAAACCTAGAAGGAGTTTCTTAAATTTGGAGCAGAGATGGGGAACAGCATAAGGAAGCCACAGCCAAACAGGAATTTCTGGAGGAGCCCGTCTAATTGAGAAACTGATCCAAGACTGTGAGGGACTGTTTCTGGAAAATCCAGACTCCTCCAGAAATTCCTGTTTGGCTGAAGCTAGACCTCAACCTCCTCTATCTCCTGGTGCCAAATGATTTTCCTCAATTTCATTTGTGAACTACTGGCGATTTTTTAAAATTCTGGTCGAACCTCTTGCAGGGGTAATCTTAAAAACCGCTGGGTCAAACCTTTCAAAAGTTGGCTGGAATATCGCCTTTCGGGTGTTCTAACTAAAGCAGAAAAGAAATTCTCGAGAATGTCAATCATTTCCATGAAAAAAGTGTTTTTTAAATTTGAGAAAATCTTCGAATTTTCCAGAAATATTGATATCACTCGCCTCTCTGTTGTCTTCTCTGCCCACATTTCGGGTTTAAAAATTCTAAAGAAAAGTCACAGCCAAAATCCCAGAGCAATTGGGGGTTCTATACTTGCTTTATCTCGTGGGTGGAGAGCGCCAGCCAATTCTGCGAGATAGTATAGAGGAGAGGAGACCTGGCGAGAGAGTGCTCCAACACGAGGAGAGCCAGAGAATTGTCCTTTCTAATATATAAGAAGATCTTTCAGTGACTCCAAGTATTCCTTTAATTTCGAACAGAGAATCATATTCCCTTTAATTCTTATCTAAGGAAGTAACGAGCCGGAGAGAGGCGTTTAACTTTAACTAAAATTGGGAACCACATGTTCCGTCTATCACTCACTACGGCACAAATGAAAATGAAGACAGAGAGATCTGAAGATCCTGTCCCTGCAGAATTTGGAGAGAGCGCCCAAAAACTAGAACATGGTTTGATCCGAGGGAAGTTGCAGAATTGACTGTAATAACAACTCAATCGTCTTGGTATTCTGTTTCTTCATCATCTTTTTAAACAATTTTTGGTAAAGATTTTATTTTTAAATAAAATGTTGAAAGACTTTTTTGAAGGAATTTTTCTATACAGACGGATTGTTTCGTTGTGCTGCTGGCTGGCTATTGTTCCCCATGAGAAATTACCATCAAAAAGACAGTTAAAGCGGACTCCTCCTCCCAAAGAGACTATTAAGCAGCCTTTTTCTGAAAGAAGCCCTCACTTGGCTGAATCTTTCGCTTGCGATTGGTGCGTTTTTAATTCTCTTTTTCAGGAACAAAATTAAATTGTTTCAGACACTCGGAATGAAAATCTTCTGCATCCTTGCTCTCATGGCGATGGCGACTGCGACTGAGAGAAAGTTCACTAAGATCAAGATCGACTACAAGTTGGAATGCCCTCCTGAATACGGCAAATACAGCTTCCGGCTGGACTTGTGGGAGGTAAATAAAAAAAATGCCTATGAAATCTCAAAAAAATCTTTTAGAAGGACACTTTCTCAGCCGATGACAACGTCACATCTATTGCTGGTTTTGCAGAAGGGACACACGCGGATACTTTACATACGAGATACGGCGGCGGCGATGGACCCTTGGACGGCAATTATGAATTCAAAGTTGGTGTCAAACACAATTGTGTTCCAATTGGAGCTAGCCAATCCGAACTCAAGACTTGGTCTATGGACTTCGAAAAACAGTGTGCAATCGTCAGTGAAGAGTGCAGCTACTCATTTGTTGCCCCTCTTGGATAATTCGCCAATAAACCTGACCAAAAAGTATTTCCATTTCGTGGTTTTAGCTCTAGTCTTCTGTTTAACTTGAGAATGCCGAATAAATTACGCTGGATGTCGCGTTGTTGGTGTCGAATCAGGCAGTTTTTGTCATAAACCAAATGGACTGAGTATGAGCTTTTACTGTCAAAAATAATTACAAACTCAATCAGTGCCACGCAAGAAAGGCGAGAAAGTAGAGAAAAGATTCGAATCACTTCCTTAAGAAGAACTTCTTCAGAATCCTTCTCAAGCAGGGCCTCGTTGACCAGCTGCTTCTCGGCCTCATTGTTGTTGAGCTTGAGCTACGCCGATACAAGGTGGAGGATCATTCCTGGCTTGACGAATTAGCTGAGGTGTATTCTTTGAAAATAAACAAAACTTACTATGAAGAGGAAGAGGAAAACGATAAATGCGCTAATAGGAAGTGATAAGATGAAGGCAAATAAAGGATCAATGTCGTATTCAACTCCGTTCATTGTGTTCAAACGGCTGAAGGAGTGGGCGCTGATTACTCTGAGGTTTTATAACCAAAATTTATGGGCAATTTTCTCGAAGAAAAGTACGTAATTGGGCAGAAAAGTTTGCTAAAGTGCTTAAAACCAACATGCCACCCTAAAAACTCAAAAAACAATGCTATTTATGAATTTTATTGGTTACATTACAGACAAAGGCAATAGACATAATTATACAAGAATTATGAACAAATATTTCAGAAAGGGTTGAATTAGAAGCTTAAATCACCGACAAACCCTTCTAGATGGAAGTATCTGGTCATGTGGAGAATCATCACGAGCTCGTCGTATTGCTGTCTTGTCATTGCAGATTTGAATTGATTGTAGCAGGATTTCTGCAATTGAATTAAAGGCGATTTAAAAGAAACTGACCGGCTCCTAGTTTACAAGAAGACTCAGCAGCTTCTGGAGGTTGAATTTTGCTTTTCTAATCGACAGAAAATCTTCGATCACTTCGAGGTAGCCTTTAAGTGAAAGATAATCTGACATTTCAATTCCACCCTGCTTCTATCTTCCCTGAAAAGATTATTTTAGAAAAGAAATTCCAAAAAACTGACTGATTTGACCGGTGAAACAGGCTCTCCTTGCATAGCCATGTTTTCGATAGGAATTCCCTCTGAGTGTCGACTCATAGCAAACAGGAAGAGTTGGGTTCGATAGCAGGGAACTTGGTAGAAGAGATGATAGTCGAAATTATCCTTCTTCTTGAGGAACCCTTCAGCGTTGCGTACAACTTCTTAAAGAAGAGTTGAGGGAGAAAAGAAAAACTGACCAAACAGAGAGTGAAATCGGGCTTCGAAGGGGCGGGAATGCCTCCTTTGAGGACTAATTCGTAGCGATCCTCCTTCTCCACTTGACGACGTTTTATAAATATAACGAGAATCTGGATTCTGTCGTCCTTGGAAGGAGTTAGGATTAGTAGGGAGGGATCGTCTTGGATGTCTGATCTGGATATAGCCTTGACTTGGGCATGAGCTCTGGAGCCTTAAGAAGATTTCTGAAAGCTGGAAGTTATTCTTCAAAGTATCAAAATCAACTTATCTTTTATCTGTTGAAAAGACATCCTTGAGATGAGAAACGGTTAGGATAAATTTTCTGGAATCTGATGACCAGCTCCATGTGGCAAGAGGATGAAAGATACTACAAGTTATATTAGTAGTCTTTCAGGCTCGATGCCGGTTTGGTGGTTTCGAAGGACAAGGAACTGTGACTACAGCCAGGCTCCCGAAATATTTATGAGCGTGCACTTAATGACGTTTCATAAATATAACGAGAATCTGGATACTGTCGTCCTTGGGAGTAGCAGAAGGTCTGGATAGTAGGGAGGATATCTCATTAGCTTCACAGTAGACGAGGGCATAGATAGGAGCTGAGAGTAGCTGAGGTGGTTGTTGGAATGGAAGTGCGGTGGACTATCATGGGGTGGCTACCAATGGGCGGAGCCTCCGAACAAATCAATGAGTCCGGCAGACTTGGACCTCTGCCAATTACGAAATAGGCTTCAAAAATTGAGGAATTTTCTGTAAAATAGATAAATTGGTGTTTAGATGATAAGATTTGAATAGGGAGAAAGCAAATTTTTGACCACGTTCTTTTGACTTTTCTCTCAAAAATCAGATCACACAAAGTATGGAGAGAACCACGTCAAGAACAGCGAGTTTCCAAGTAAAATATTATAGAACTTGTCTATAAAGGCAGGATAAGATGAAAATGATCAGATTTATAACGTCCAGACTATGAGCTATTAAGAAGCCGAAGGAGATAGGATCTATAAACAAAGACCCCTTCAAAGGATCTGATCCGACATCAGCCAGCCAGCCTTGTCTTTTCCCAGACTCAAACAAAGGATGATTTCGCCCTTTTTCTGGGGCTGCGTAATCAGAAAATGAGTAAACCCGGATTCCTGGTGAGAAAATACGGCCACGCCGGGTTGCGCCGATGGGCCGAGGTATTCAAAAGGAGGGGATTCTACGGCTACAGTACCCCTGCTCGCGGTTTTTGAAAAACTTTCCCAGACAGAATTCATTAAAAAATTTTATATCTTCCGATTAAGAGCCATTCTCTCAGGCAATAAAGTGCGAAGCGGCGAGTCGTACGATTCAACAGAACGGAATCTACCGTAACTAAAGAAAAGTCTGGACAGTAAGGGCAGACATCTAGTTGACTGCCTGTTCGAACTGGGTCGAACTGCTTTGACGGTTTGTGGCCGTTCTCAACGGGCGGAGCCTCGGCCAATAAATCATTATCTTCAATGGGTGATTTGATGAAATCTTAGGCATGACTTTGGGTATTTGTTCATCGAAAGCTATAAAAAAAGTAGATTCTTAAAAGTTGACGGTTACTCTTCGAACTTTCAGAGTGTTTTTATCATTAACTTTTAGATTTTCTAAGGGCATTGGCTAACCAACTCCATGCGGTAAGAAGATATATGCTACTGCCATATCCGGCTTCTAATTCAAATTGTATGAGATTTAATACAGTATTTATAAAAAAGAATATATTTGATCTTTTCTTTTCCGATTTCCTCGATAAAAATTTTGTGCAGTTTCTATGTGCGTCAAAGGAAATGAGGCTATACAGCAGGAACTTAGCCATATCCGCTCCGTTCGAGAACCATTTTTATAGACAAACATTCCTGCAATCAGCGCTGCTCTTTATAGCACAAAGTAGGTGCTAAACAGTGCCTATTTGCATGTTAATTATCGCCTTTTCTCAGCAGTTGCTATGGAAACGAAACTCATTGAAGCGGGTTTCATTCCATTCAGTCTCTCTTCTTTGTGGAAAAAGACTTGGTCAGGGATGAGTTTGTCCCTTTAGCTGATATCACCAGGATTTTTACAACTTTCACCTGACTTAATTTTTCTCACAATTTACGTAATGAAGTTATTCATAACACAAGCCAGCGCTGCCTGCAAACATCGGCCAATCTAATAACATGTTCTTTTTGTATGAGAGCTCATCCAATCCGTTGTTTTCTTTCATTTATTCTCGCTCCTCTGAATTAAACATATACCTTATTAAAAGAATGGACCTCTCAAATGAATTTTTGGACTTCTTGATTCCTGAATATCCATATGCGGGGGCACAAATGTGTTGATTCTTTGTCAAAATGTTCAATCCATCAAGATGGATTTTCAGATTATGATATGAAATCAATCTCTGTCGTATTCTGCGAATATCGATGAGAGTAAGGAATTGCGGTTGTTCTTTCAATTTTCCTCGACAAATAGGCTAATTCTCTTCTGAAAGCGCAAAACAGCTCCAAAAATAATATTTTTCGCTTGTTCAACCAAACCTCCAAATTCTAATCGACTATGCTTGAACCCGTTCGTAAGCGCAAACCTCTTCACCTGGCAAAAGCGCATTCCAAATCAGATGTCTCTGATTGTTTGAGAAAAATTACAGGTGTTTTTACTGTGACGTTTTGACAGGGTCAGTTTCGAAGTTCCCCCCACTGAAATCTCATTATTTTGTTCTGCTTGATTTACTATCTCTAGCCTCAGTGATCTCTCCTGATTACGCCCAGAAAATTCACACGCTTGGTCACATTTTTCTTCCGTTGGTCAGCTTAATCAATTCAAATTGTTGCCGTCTATGATAGACAGACTGATCAAAAATATTACTCGGCTTAACCTTAATTGGGATTACATTGTCAGCGTAGAAAGAATCATGGACTCTCATTACGCGCCGACAACTAATAACTTTCTTCTCGGACCAATTAAGAGTCTTCCTTTCATCACAAGCTAGCAACCCATTATTTTTTCAAAACTAATTCAAGCGAATGTGTCTCTTCCCTTTTCAGCTCACACTTTCTGCCCACCTTCTGTCTTAAAATAGAATGTTACTGAGAAAATGCTCACAGTTAATTGACCTTTTTTTCGTAAGCCAATATAAAAATCCTCGTCGCTCGTGGTTGTCTAATGGTTTTACGTCTCAAGCCCTCAT
Organism: Oscheius sp. JU1382; assembly: GCA_932521405.1. Taxonomy (NCBI): domain Eukaryota; kingdom Metazoa; phylum Nematoda; class Chromadorea; order Rhabditida; family Rhabditidae; genus Oscheius; species Oscheius sp. JU1382. Next base: position 3,231,624 of record OW051480.1, read on the forward strand.
CTTCGTTGAGGTACAGTAAATTAGGACAGAATGCTAATCCGTTGTCATTTGACGTATTCATTCCCTTGGTCTATGCAACTTGAATCCTCCCCTCTCTATTGCCGTCTTCAATGACATCATCCTACAGAGTATTTTTCAGATGGGCTGCTGCTCTTCCTGTCTCCGCGTGATTCTCGACTCGGAGCCTGATGTTAAAATAAACGGTAATCCAATTTCCTCCGACTATGAAACTGCCTTTTCTAGTCATTGAGCCAACGTCCGTTGGGGTTCAAGAGCATTCTGTCGTTCAGCCAATACAACGAGCCAACAGCACCGAAAACGCGCCAACTCTTCAGGTAAAAACAATCATTTTTGTCTGGGAATGTCTGCCTTCAGGTTCCGTCTTTCACCAGACCGAGGAGAGAAAGTGCCTCATAACTCGAAGAGAGAGACAATTAATTACTTCCTGCTTTACATATTTGGTTTTGAATAAATTTGCTTGCTTAGAAAAACATCGTACTTTCATGTACTTATCGTATTACTTTTACCTGCAATTCTGCAAATTAGTTTCGCTTTCAAGGAAAAACGAAGTTTAAATGCTAGAGCTTAGCTGACTGTTGTCACAAGCTCGAATTCAAACTTATATACTTGTCGCAAAAAACGAACAAATCAAAGGCTAATCGTTGAAGTTGTAAGTAATTTATTCTATCACATGTTTCACCACATATCAACTCCGGATATGACAGGAGAAATCAGTCAACTGACACCAATGAAAACAATAAAACATATCACTATCCCGCTATTTTGTATCACCAGAGATTAAAAGAGAGATCAGATGCTTGCCTTCTTAGCAAATTTAACCCAATGTTCGACTGTTTGTCTACCCAAATCTAAGACAATCGATTTGGATTCCCTATCATCTCGACTGCCCATAGTCACTTCTCGGATGGGTTCCAAACTTTTGAAGGCCTGAAATAATAGGATTAAAGAGGAACAAAATTCACACATCACGCCCAAAAAAATCCTAGAAGCCAAAACTGTTAATAAACAAAGAGGGGATAGCTAAACCACAGCAAGCTGTCATGCAATAAGCTTGAAAAATTACAATGATCTCGAAACTGCAACTTTTTTCTTTTCGGCGTAATCCACAGTAAGTCCCTGTGTACAAAGTGCTTGACATCTACTGTGTCAAACGAACCTCATTTGACATCTCATCATCAGAGCTCTCTCTCCAGCCTTCACTTGAATCATATAATGGATTTACTCGCATAATAAATTCACATAGTTGTTCAAAGTCTCGACTCTGAAAAAGGTCAGATTATTTCAGGTTCAAACGTGCAAGAATAAGATGTACAGGGAACTCACCTGCATCTGTAAACTGCTTCGAACAATTCCGTCTCTCCCGGAACTTTTGACAGACCTAGCCGACATTCTATTCGACTTAAGACCGGCTCCATTGGATCGTCTAAACTTTTGTTTTCCTCTCCTCTTCACTAGGATAATTCGAACCTTGAGACATTATGTCTTTGGTTGTGACGGAAGAAATTGTCGTTCTTTCTCTTTTTCAGTTTGTATCTAATAGCTGCACACGTGATCATTTCCTTGTACGAAAGCTTCATACGATCGTTGAAATATGCATAGATAAATGGATTGCACATGTGATTAAGCAAGGTAATCTTAAAGTAAGTTCTTTTTGGTTCTTTGGATTGTATTCATACCAGGTGGAAAATAATGAGAACCCAAGCTGAAGCAAATGACACCATGAAAGGCTTGGCTAAATATAGAACGGTTGCTATTGTGCACAGAAGGGAGGGATAGAAGAATTGGAACGTCAGTCGTGCCTAAAAGTTTAAATGAACTTTTTGTTTCTATTTTGATCATGAAGGAGACTGGATATTATTTTTACCTGTTTTCGGAAGCGATTTGCACTGTTTTGATTGAGCTTATTACTATGAATCTTTTGCTTGACTTGTCTTATTTTGAGGAGCACGAGGATTGAACAAATCCATTGCCCCGCTACGGCACTTAGTGTAAGAAGTAGGATGAAAACTACGAAGACAGCTGAAATTCAGTTGGGTTTGAGACAATTCAGTTTCTCTACTTGTTCGGGTGCCCTCGAGAGTGTTCACACTGATGGACCAAAGCTCCTCGCGAAATCCAACCAAAGCATCCGGGAACGTGCCAACCCCCGCTGAAATGGTTTCTGTTTTCACAACCCAGATTTGATGATCTCAATGTCTCAAGAGGCTATTAGCTTTCACCTGCTATTCCTCCAATAAGCCACGTGAAAATTGACCCTCCGACGGCAACGGAAACGCGGTTGAAGGATTTTGCTCGAGTTCCATAGTAGCAGATTGCAATGCAGCGGTTGAGACCCAACAAAGCGTAGCTCATCTGCAATGTGATCAAATGTTCCTTGTCTGTTCTCAATCACATTACTGCGTACCGAATCGTAAAATTGGATAAGGACTCACCACTCCAGCCGTCCAGGAACAGATGTCTGCGAAAGAGACCGCATAACTTGCCAGAGAGATCTGATCACCCTGAGTAGAGTTGAGATTCTCGAGAATTTTCTAAGAATCTCCAGTAAATATCAAATAAAAGGTAAATACCACTAGACTTTCATCCGCTAAAACATTAGCATATCTCGGAAGACGAATCGCTTGAACAACCGGATCAGTTTCTGGCCAAATAACTTGGATTCCACAATAAATCCCAGCTGAATTTTGTTCCTCTTTCAATCTAGTTTCTATCTTACTGATAAGCATCATTATGCTGTCAGCTAGAGCAACATTAGCCATGAGAGTGTACGCAGAAAGGCGGAACACTCTTTTGGAACATATCATGACCACAGTCGCGCCATTGCATATAATTCCCAGAACTCCTGAATGATCAATGAGAAAGAGACCAATTGTTGAACTAGACAGATTCAAAGTTATTTTAAAGTCGCGAGAAGAAAGTAAGACGAACTCACCAAGAATTATATAGACGCAACCGACTGCAATTCGGCCGTACTCCTCCTGCATTCTCAGATCGTTCAAAGAGACATCTGCAAAATGGACGAGTTGTAACGAATGAGAGGGCAGATTGAGTTGTCGATTGGGATACGTTTTTAAGCCAGAAAGTTGGAAGTGGATGTAACTTCCGGTACAGAGGATTGGTGTGAGTGAAAAATGTTCGTTATCTGGCTTTTCGGACTCTGGTTCTTTCGAACGAAATAATAGCTGAGAGGAAGATTTGTTAGAACACGCAAAGCACCCGCAACCCCTGCTATTCAATACGAATAAAGATGAATAGAAAATATCTAATCAAGTGCTTTTTGATAGATGTTGACTCTTGTGGCTGCAAAAAGCACCAACATGAAAATAAATGAATACAGTAGTGGTTCGTTTCCGGAGGATGTGAGAGAGAGCTCGAGAGCAGGTGCAAAAATCCACCTGACTGAAAAAAAGAATGTTCTATTGATATGAACATTTCGAAAGAGATTGAGGAAATGCTGAAGGAAGCTCTTTATTGTCTCATTCCAGGAGAAACGGCGACAGCTATAGTGCTCAGTAGAATTGGCGCCACGTGAGGCTCTCGTAAAAAGAAATAGAAACAAATACCGCCCTCAACCCCGGGTGGCCATAGGTCATAAACAGAGGTTTCCGTTTCTACAGAGAGTTTGACTGAGACAACTGCGACAACGTCGCCTGCGGGGAGGGACCCGCCGGATCGAGTTAGTCCTCCCTCGCCAGGGGTTCCGTTGTTGGCCCGAGAGGCTCTTGTTCTGCCCGAGAAGAGCAACAACATCTGAGAGTCATTTCGAACCAGCAATTAGAAGAGGGCATTATAATTGCATTGTCACGTTTTTGAAATGCGAAACTCTGATGAAACCCCCTAGGACATATAGTAATGACGTCAGGAAATTTATCCGAATGCGTAAGATGTCCCAAAAATACTTGATATTTTAACCCAACTTACCAGTCGGCAGCATGTTGAAAGTGGATTGTAAGGGGCGTAGCATATGAGGTAACTAAGGATACGAGGCAGTAAATCTTGGAAAAAAAAGTCCGCTAATGCCTAATGAGACAAGTTGGAATGAGCTTTGTCAGGGCAATTAGCCAACGACAAACACGAGACAGTCTATTTGAACATAACATAGAGGCGCAAAGGCGACGGATTGGACCCAATTGGTGGTTTCAATTGGTGCGCCAAAAGTGCCATCATCCCTCGGTAGCGTGTGCCATTCAGCGCGGGCGTATGAGGACGACATCGAAACGGGACTGATGTCACCTCAACTGCACCGTGGAAGAATCCATAACTTTTGCAGAGCAAAAAGCATAACACTCCGCAACTGATCAAATGAATAGAAAGTAGTTTTTGAGGAAGTGACTCTTTATAAGTCCTAAATGTCAAGGGAACTGGATGAAAATGGCGTAAAACGATGCAAGAGATACTTGAAGCTTTGTTTTGTGGGACAAGTGATTGACACCCCCAGCTATAACATCCAGCTGGGCACAGGGAATCTACAACCGAACGGGGAAAGCATTCCGCCCTAATTTTGAAATGTAGACAGCTCAGAGCGGAAGCGGTTTCTGAGACAGCATACTTCCTGTCTCAACGACCCTTTCATGATTCACCAAAGGTCATTGGAGGATTTTCCAAAAGAATTCGGCTCTATTCTTGCTTGATAATTGCCGCTTGTTAAAGGACAATAATCTTGACTTTATGGCCTTGAATGAGAAAGATTTATCGACACGATTTCACGAGTGAAGAGGAAAACACCATCTAAACGTCCTGTGGAAGGACGTCCAGACGTAACATAAATAACACTCCGAAGAAATAGTGGGACAGCTGTCGGAAACAAGAACTTTTATGATGTTCTCTATTCCACGCAGGGTGCATATACCGCTCAAACCAAAAATAGGATATCATTTTTTAACTTATTCATTTGCTCCAAAAATGGCTGACGAAAGATCCTTGGGTTGCTATTTTCCAGGAAAAGTAAAGCGAACATCAGTGAAAAATTTATCTCCTCGGTCAAAATGCTGCAGCAATTACGTTAATGACTTCTTCCTTATTTTTTAGAGGGAGATCTTTTGAACATGCGATTAGTATTACCTACCGAATCAGAATTTTAAAAAAAGCAACTCGAGAATTACTGCCGCGCCCCCACAAAGTGATTAGCCAGGATGAATTTGACAACGTTGTGAAATGAGTAGCAGTTCTATTTGGAGAGCCTCATATGGCTCCGGCTAGCCTGGGTATCAGAGGGATAATTGAACGCATGGCGAGTCAAGTGGCTCCGAGAGAAATTAGCCCAGTGCTGAGCCGAAACTCAACCCATCTCCGGCCAAATAGGCACCGATTTCCATAAGTTGATGGCCGTATGAACTTATTCCCGTAAAAGAACACAATCCAATAGGGTTTTGAAACTCGGTCGTAGTCCCAGGATGGCTGGAATTGTTCCCCGCCGGGTTTCGGGTCGTAATGACGTCTAAACCCGGATGAAAGAGGAGAACAGCTCAATTTCGCACAGAAGCAACAGCGAAATATTGCGAAGGGAACAAAGAACAACCAATATTAGAATAAAATATAATTCCTTGAAAATTAGTAAAGCTCTAAACTTTAAGCTAGCTGTGAGAACAATAAGAAGGATTTTTGTTTTGAGGAAGTTTGAAGGCAATAGTACTTTCTGTTTGTCTTGGTCATTTTGGCACCTGTTATCAAGCGCAGAGTCAAAAGTAATCTGATTCTTCCTGTGAAAAGCAAAAAGACATCACCCTTGAAGCACGAGGTTGATGATGCTAATGATCCGGAATAAATAACCGAAAAAAGCAGTAGCTTATCAAGTGATATAATTCGTTCAAGACGTCCTTGACGGGCAGAAAACTCTTATCAAAAAGTTATCAGGTGATCCCAATGCTGAATAAAACTCAGCGCAAATTGAGTTGATAGCCTTTTCAACGTGCTAACTATCAAACTCTCCCAATAATAGATAATTTTTTAGGGGTGAAAAAAACGAATTCGGAGATTTTTTCGGTGTTGTGTAAAGGAGGAGGCGACTGCAGTAAATAGGTGGTCAAAGAGCCTCTTCTGCAAGAATCAACAGAAAGAATTTCGCGCTTTTTTTGCAATAAAGCCTGACATTCTAATTGAAGCGTTAACCTATCAAACATCTTCGATCTTGATAAACATTTTCTCTTTCATTTCGATATTCTTTAATCATTTAACGCTATTTTAAGAAAATAAAAGTAGCTAAAAAAGCTATTGACATTTAATTAAATCTCCTGAACACATAATAAATGGTTAGCAAATGAGTTATCACTGCTTCTTCGTGAGCTTCTCCTTGAGGTAATAAATAATGCTGGTTGCGGTAAATAACTGGCCAAAGAGCCCCTTCTGAATGAGTCTACTGGTGGGATGCCTAGTTCCTTGTCCAGTTGAGCGTGACGTACTAAACAAAAAAGTTTCTGGCTTCTTTGAAAAACCAACATTTTGCCTCTAATCCGGGAACATACTTCAACTTGTCGACTACAGACTTATATCTCCTAGAAATTTATTTCAAGAATTGAGTATTTAACCACTCACCTAAAGTAGAGGAAGGCTTGAAAGCAGGCACATATTTGAACTGGTAGAAATGATAAAGCGGAAGAGAAGAAAGGATACCCTGAAAATAATTGTTCTTTTAAAATTTTACAATTCATACCGTAAAAATAGCTAAATTGACTTGGTTCTCCAGCTGGATTTGGTTTCATTCTTGGAGCTAATTCATCGTCCACGACACATACAACCATTAACACTGCTGTGCAAAGAACAATGCCTAATTTGATTCTAAATTTTTTTAAAAAGTCATACTTCCACATATGTAGCATATTGCAGAGATGAGAGTGCAGACTGTCCTACGTAAATGACCAACAATTCCCAAGCCAAAAGCTAGACAACAAACTGTAGCGCCAGATATGTGGAGCAAGGCAGGAGCACCCAGTCTTACTAAATTTTAATCAACTTCTTTCTTCATTATAAGATTAAACCAATTACGGCTAAAGAGGCTAAAGAGAAATCGGTTAAATCTCCTCCTGTAAGCATTGGATTAAAAAAGCACTTATATTCAGCGTCAGAATCTGAAAATAATATTCTATTTTATAATTAAAATTCTTACCAGATAATTCATCTTCTGTGAATTGTCGATGTGTCTCATTTAACCAGTAAAATCTGCAGATTTTGAAATAGCCAATATTGTAGAAAAAAGTAGATTCCTAAACGAATTCTGTAAATTAATTCTGGCAAACCCACAATGGCTTCCCCATTGTCATTGGTCTTATTCAGAGGACGAGGCTCAGTTAAAAATACCCAATTGTTCATGAAAATAGGAAATGTTTGGAGAATAATGACGAAAATGCTGGCTGTAAGTGCAGCTGAATAGAGGATATTGTCCGTACAACGAGCCTCAATCACATACTAAAAATAAAAAAGAATGAATAAAAACAAAAATCAAGGAAACCTTGGCAACTTTTTCAGAGAGTTTCATAGGCGGTGTATCGCCGTCTTGGTTAGCTTGGCGGACTATAGTTCGAGGTGCCATTCTCTATTAGTTACTCCGCTTTTGACAAGCCAGTCTAACTTCTGGAAAAATATGTTTCGATAAGAGAGACTAATTTCAGGGCAAAGGGGATTCTCTGTTAGAGAATCTGGATGGGAGACAAGTAAGATGAGACTAAAATGGACAAACAACTCCTCGTTTGAGTGTAACTGCGGTCAATTTCACAAATTAGGTTCAGTTTGGATGAAGTTGAGGTCTTCTGAAGGAAATGAGAAGAGGCCACACAAAGAAAATTGGGTCGCATATTGAGCCCGTCCACCAGACGCTTGCACTTTCCGAGAAAAAAAAATTACTTCCAAATTTAATCAACCCTAAATCGAAACGTTTTGCAAGTCATGTGTGACTGTGTGAATGACTATGTACATATCAAATACTTGCGATTTATTATTTATCCCGTAAAATGCCAGCCTTTCGTGTTCCGATTGGATCTTTCTTTTTGGCTGATAGATGTCTCTTTTTCTACAGGGGTCACGATAGACAAAGTGCCATTTGACGTAGACAAAGAGAGCGGTAGCACCCCAGTGTTCACGTTGATTTATTCATCTTCGGGTCACAAAAGGGACATTTGTCGGCCATTTTCGTTTCTCATTAGTACAGGCAGCTACAAAGCTCTAATGAGAGTTGCTTCAAGTGTCTGCAGTAATGTGCGCACATGCTCTAACAAGATGAGACCGTGGAAACCCATAAATTGTTAGCTCTAATTCACTTTCCTACCCTAACTTAAGGTCCTAATTGCCGGCGATAATAGCATTCCGGCGAACGCTGACCCCAAAGGAACGTTGGCCCGTCAAAACTCATACGCATCTTCCTTCTTCACTCCTTGGAACGCGTCCATCCAATTGGCTACGGCTAGTTGCAATTAGGCGGGTGGTCCTAAGAAGATTCCCAATAAGTCATTCCCTAGATAAGCTGTCTTGGCCAGTATTCATTCCCGGCTGAGGGTCGAGTCTCATTCATTTCTTGTCATGATCGTACTAAAACAAAAAAAGGATCATAAACCTCTTCGGCGCCCTGCTCTATATCCGCCTCATACCGCGCACAAAAAGACCATACAGATTTACAGCTCTAATAAAGTAGACAGAGTGCCGACATCGTAACCCTAGGGACGATATAGCCGATCTTTTCTCTCTCTCTCTCTCATAGACTATGAGCTGGGAAGTGGGCATAATTTTGAACAAATTTTCGGTCAACTGACTGGGTTCTCTTGCCTAAATCTAGTTAGCATATAATAATAGTCTTTCTTGATGAGCCATTAGCCTGTCGTGGTAATTGTGGGTTCCGCAGCCTGCATTTGTTTACCGAACCCGTATCAATTTGCTCGGTCAAATCTCTGAACCCTCGAACACAACCATTCCTAAGTGCAGATAAAATTTTTCATATTACCTTTTTACACTCGTTAAAACTAATGGACCAATTTGTTTATGACTTCTTCTTGTGCACATAAGGCCTAAATTGTTTAGAGGCGTTGGCTGTAACTTGGCCTCCGAGGTCATACGATACCTTTCAGTTTTCCCTTGCACTTACTCTGCCACTTGCCCTGCTAATTATCTGTTTTGACTACTCAAAAGTACAATTCGTCCTTGAAAAACAGAACTCTCTTTCAACACAGCAGATTGCTTTGAGATGTTATTTAAATCCAAGGATATCGACTGCATTCTCTTGCAAAATTGGCACTTTGAGGGCCACACAAACACCTGGTCCGTCACCTGTTCTGTCAAAATTAATGGCCTCTTTAGCGCAGAAGGTCTGAGATCAAGGAATTGCCGAGGAATGTTTTAATTGAAAAAGACCCTGATTAATTGTCTCTATGTTGGTGGTCCTCCGCTTTATTGCTTCTCCTCTTAATACGAGAAGAGCGCTCACTCACCGTCGTCCAAAAGAAACCCCCGATCCGCTAAGCGGCCGCCGATTTGCTTTGAGCCTCTCTTATCCAGGAAGAAACGCTCGTAATAGCCCGATTGTAGTAAAGGCTTCAATCTTAGTTTACTACAATTTCTTCGAGACCTAAAAAGTTGGCCAGCAATTTTCGTCTTGAGGACTGTCAGCTTCTGTAATTCCTCTTCTTTCTCAAAGGCTCAGAACACAATGCTTTCTCCTTTATTTCCAAGGTCGGAAGTCATCACTCAGTCCAATGACAATGATTTGTTCCAAAGTGCTGTCCATTGGCACTGTGTAATCTGGACTGCAGTGACATATGGACCAATTGCTGACTCATATTGCGTAGATGCTCATCTAAGAATTCCCTAAATCAACCGTAAGCTGTAATATCCCTTCTAACCTGTTCCATTCGTATTCTCCCCTGATCCACTCAACCAATTTTTCGTCTTCAAAGGGCCAAACCGCTTGCGAGACGTTTCAACAATATGCGCTCGTCATGCCTTGTTAAAATCCTTTGAGAAAATTCCCTGTCCGTAACGGCTTCTCAGCTTGCATAAGCACGTTGCGGTAAGCCTTAGAATGCTAATGTGTTGGTTAAGACTGATTGATACACTAGATGATGTGCTGTTTGGCCATCTGGCGCCGACAAATAGAACGCCGTGCCCTCGTGACCACAGGTGACAGTCCTCCTCAACAGAAATTTGCATACATTCACCGGGCAATATCAGCCTACAAACTTCAATCCAGTGTTCAAAACGGCAGAAATTCCCAAAAGAGCAGTGCAAAACGAAATCACTGAAGCGTTCCTTAGATTCTATCTCGAAACTCGTTCCATTTTACTTTTTCAACTATATAGTCTCTCAATTGAAAAATGGTTCAATATGGAAAGAGCAATTTGTAGGCGAGAACGGCGCTGAACCGTGTGGCAACAAAGAAAGGCCACAGTCTGGACCAGAGGTGGTTTTAGTGCGCACGTTCTCTACTCTTAGTCAGAGAGCGTCTCAGTTCCCTAAATGGAAGCCGCCACCCGCACACTGCTAGTACTGTCCCACCATATGGTATTTACCTTCCATTCAATTTCCTCCCATTCTATTTATTGGAGAGACTTCCTCGGCAGAGACAACTTGCAGGCTTGAGTGCTCTTCTTTGTCTCGTGTCATTTCTCCAATTTCACGCGTTTCTGCTCAAACAGTTTGTCTCATTTGCTTTCAGATTCTTGACTCGCCATTAACCTTGAAACCAGCTACTCAATACCATGATGCATCAGTTGCCGAAAAGTCTCATATTTTTCCGTAACGAGCGACCCTGCTGCGGGCCTAAGATACTTCACACATTGGCCAGTTAGATCGATCCGATTTTGATGGCGAATTGCCTTGACAGTTTGCCTTTTGAATGACTTTTTCCTGAGAGAGAGCGGCCATTTGAGGGACGTATTTCTTTCCTCTCCTGACAGTACTGTTTATGTTTGGTCATTTCCGGCATTTGGCTGCGGATGTTTTAACGGCTGTTCAAGTGCCAGCTTGACCCTTCCAATTACCGGTGCATCGTGCGGCTGCATCTGAGAGGAAATTAGCCTTCCAGGCAATTGCTCTCACCGGCTGCTTTTGATACCAGTCGGTCAGATCCGTAAACCAAATCCCATCTCATCTTTGCCGACTTTAGTAAGCAAAGAAGTGGAAATTCAATAGTTCTCTCATTCTGGTAAAAACCGGGCTTCAAGAAATAGGATCCATGAGCTGCGTCCAGTGCGTGTCCACTTGTGCTGGAGCTCATATTTGCCCACTGGCCTCAAGATGAAGACAGTCGGGTTGCCGGCTGTCATCATCTTAAATGATTGAGATCCGCCTTATTTGCATCATCTTCTTCTTCCGTAATCCACTGCCAAGCCATCTGATACGTGTTCCATCTGCCCCGACAAATCATACCCTCTCTCTCTTCTTTCACTCCCATATACGATGAAAACAAATCATACTTGAGCCCATGAAAATACGGGTTCCCTTGGGTTCATTTGTTCGACGGCATCTTCCAAATCTCAGGCTTCTTCCGCCGGCGCCATTCGTAGCAGATGATTAAACCGCTTTAACCAAAAACTCGTTCGAAATTCACTTAACGAGAGTGGCCTTCCGTCTTGACCACTTTCCCTCTATTGTTTTTCAATTAAGAACAAATAAGGGAATTTCTCTTCCTCGGAAGAATTAAAACTTCCGATTGGCATTAGTCAAATCCTCAATTTTTCAGCGAATCACGTTGCTGGCATCTTCTACGGCGCTATAAAAAATTCAAACCAGCGCCAAATCTTGAAAATCGAAGTGCCATTTGGGCGGAATTGTATAGGCTCATAACTTCTCGACGAAGGACAGTTTATATCCTCGCTCACACTTGCGGTCACTCTCGGGCAATGATGCAGCCACATGTGTCCCGTGAGAAGCAGCGACAATCGAGGCCGTAAATCAGTTGCTTCGTGATGTTCCGGGCCGAGTAGTCGATTAAGCGCATCACTCACGTCGGTTCCTTAGAGACATTAGCATATCGCTTATTGTAGTGCAAAATCAGTCAAAGATAACATCTGACCTCGCTGCGCCAGTCAACCACCACTCCATGCATATGTGCACTCCATAAACGGGCTGGTGATAGCGGTCTCCAGACAAAAGAGTGACCCAAATCCTTGGAAATAGTCATTTCTCAGAGCAATTTTATAGCCCTTTTTGCCGGTCTTTCAGTCGGCGAGTACAAAAGAAAAAAAGCTTGTAGTCCTCGCCAAAGCAGCAATTAAATAAATGCGCAAAAGCGGGTCAATCCTCTCGGCACCTGTAAATTCCCGCGGATAGTCCCTCCCCTCCTCTGAGGGCCGTACACCATCTGCTCCATTACTCTATTACTGCCAACTACTCACACTCACTCTTCGCACGTATTTCTTTTCTCTCGTACAATTGGCCCAAGTGCTACTTGTCCAAAAGTTTACGAACTGTACAGTTCACATAATTTACTGGGAAATTGGTGACCTCGAATTGTTTGTCGCTTGATTGATCGCGTGGCAGGCGACGACGATTTGAAAATTAGTTTCCGGGGAGTGCCTTTCTTCTCCTTGAACTGATCCATGCTCTTTGGGTGTGATTAGCTGAACACATGTTCATTTTAGAACCTATTTCTTTGGGTTCAGCTGTGTCCACAGATGGCCGTTCTTATATCACACATGTTCCTCCGCCTTCTGGTCTGACAGTAATCTCCCTTACTTAAAGCGAGAACAGTCTTTGTTCCGCGAGGATACTCGGCCTGCCAGTGACCGGCACTCATGTTTACACACACTGTCGGTACTCCTCAAGGGGTCAGCGACCCAAAACGGCAATTCCTGCACCCTCTTGCTGGCAAAATACACATTAGTGCCAAAACTCTTAATTATCTCCTTCTTTCAATCTCCACTTCATGAAATTTTTAAGCTTTAATTTCTCTTCCTCTATTCTAGAGAATTTGCCCTTTGGAATCTGGAAAAAAGTCTAGAGAAAGTTCAAAGAAAAGATGTAATACAACTCTCTTTGGACCAACTTTTCATTCTCATCACATGAGCACATAAAATGTGCAATCATATTTTTTCAATGGCCATGGGTACACAAAAAGCCGACGAAATGGCAGTGAGATTTGTGTACAAGTGAGGCTCACGGCGGTGGGAATGCTTACGGATATAGCTGTTTGTCAAAGAGCATAGTCGTTTTGTATGCATGAGTGTGCACTTGCTGCATTTAGCAAAGTGAACTATCTTAGATGAATCTGCGAAGATTCTTCTAATTTGCCAGAGATTGAACGGCGACCTCATTACCTGACTCGCCCTAGAGGCTTCCCACAAAAAGCGTCGTCCTTTCCTCTCTCCTCCTCTCGCAGCACATTTATCTAATTTTCGATGTTTTTGGCTGAGTGAAACGGCTTCTTTTCATCTTGAAACCCCCTGCGGTTTCTCATAGAGATTAGGATCTATCCCGATGTTGGTCTCTCTTTCTTATTAATTGTCCCATCACACCCCCCAAGAGAGAATTTATGAGTCATTTCCCTAGACTAACTTTCACTTTGATGCCCATCCGTTTGTTGAGAAATTCTAGCAAACGACTCATCGGATTAAAGGAAACCAGAATTGCCCGCGAATCTATCACTACGCGTCGTGATAATCCGCCAGCGATATCACTGCGAATGTGAATTTATTAGGCAAACAAGAGGCGTGAAATTATGGCGACATTTTCCAGAGTTTCATTTTCTAAGAGCTAGGGCTCCTTCTTGTTTTCTGCCTCATTTCTTCGTCTAATCGAGTCTTCCACGCTTACCTCTCATGCGTGTTTGGGCCTCATTGCATTCCTCATCCATCTTCTCAGTTTTTGTATACAAGCTGCTGCCAGTCTCAAAATTAGCCTTCGTCTCACCCAAGGTCGACCACCTTTGTCAAGAAAAGAGGAGCCAATTTTTTTCGCGCCTAGCGTAAGACCATCTGGCTTTAGACGGCCAGTTGGCTCTGTGCAGGCCTCCAATTATCCCACAGACCTCATTATCTACCGAAATGACTATGATGCCTTTTGTTACCTCACAGCCCAATCACTGTGCAATTCAGATGATCCATCTGACCCTAGAATGACCTTTTCTCTTTTCTCAATTACACCCACTCTTTCGTAGATTTTTTAGAACTGATATGCTAAAACGGTGACGCTAATGTTTCTCTTCTTACTATTCTGTTCGTCTTTCGTCGCGGCAGAATTGCCATCAAGTAAGCGGGAAGAACTTTGATCAACTCATTTTTCAGAGACTTTTGAATTACCATCACTTACAATAGATGTAGAAAAACCGTACTTGATTAAAAGAGAAGCGACCAACCTTACATGCACTTTAAGTGTTGGTTGGAGTGGGGCAAGTCACTTAAATTTCCAGTAATATAATCTCCTTTCAGGCTACTTTGAGTAATGTAACTTGGCTTAGGAACGGAGAGCCTTTAGACATAGCGAAAAACGCCGAAGAATTTTTTTCTACAGGAAAAATGTAAGTCTTCAAGATTTTCGATAAATTTTCTTTTTAAGATTAACAATAATTGGAGGAAGAGGCTCCAGCGAAGGAGACTTCCAATGTCACGCCGATGTTTTGAATATAACTTTATCAAATCAGCAGAAAGTGAACACGAAATTGGTCTCCTCTCCTGTAAAACTTCGACGAGCTCGGATTACTAAATTCGACAAGATCTCAGAACATGTAAGTCTCTAGGGTCCTTTTCTATGGCCACAATTAGTGCGTGTCATCTGAAGGAAGTAGTATTCCTAGTCATTAGAAGATACATATTGTTGCTGACCACAATTAGTGCTCGTCTTTCCAAACTGAAGATAATTATGACAGATGAGCGGGGCTGCATTCCGTCACGAAAGAGATCGCACGCCATATGCATATCCAAAGGATGCGCGCCTTTGTCAGAACGGGAACAGTTGAAATCTAGAAGCAATTGGAACGGCTTTTTGTGTTTGCGATCCTCTTCTAGCTGTGCTTATCGACAAACAATGAGGTCAATTGCTGCCCTGAAGCGCGTATTTGAACATCTGTTGAGCAGCTTCGCTTCGGGCAATATGATCATATTTACTGTCGAGGCAACATTAGGGCGCAGATGGCGGTCTCTTTGACAGACCATGGCATACACACCAGCACATTATGTGCAAGCTGTCAGTAATGTGAATACAAACGAGACAATACTCTGGCCCACATCGGCAGACCATTCTCAAACAATGGATTGAATGACTTGACTCTCAAAAGACTCTTTCTCTTTCAGATGGTTAGCGTTCGTCAGGGGGAAGTTGCTCGTCTGCCTTGTGCAGGAATGCCTGATGTTATACCTGGGCCGCCTGAAATATGTTTTGAGAAGGAAGGCGTCGAGGGAACTTGCTTTGGAGAAAAGAGTAAGCAGACTTAAGTAGGGGTCATTTGAATTTTTAGATCCAAAAGCAAATTCAAATTTCCTTTCAACAAGTTCTGGAATGCAGATTTCAATGGTCCAACAATCTCACCACGGAAATTATTTCTGTGTTGTCAAAAATGAATTCACAAAAACGCTAAAAAGATCACCAAAGCCAGTTATTCTTGTGGTTAGTTGGTGTAGAAAATAAAATTCATCTTTTCCAGGTAAATCCGCCTGAGAGCGTCACATTGGCTGATGACACTCCTCCTTTACCAGATTTAGTTTATCCCACAAAGCTGGCTTCCCTCGAGAAGCCAGTTATCGTAGATGCTGTTCAGGGACAAGATATATTGCTGGAATGTGTGTTTACCAATGCTAAGATTTACTGGATGAAGGTATGAAGAGCAATAACAAAACATAAGCGTTACAGCACAATGAGACAACTCCCAAGATATCAATGACAGATTCTGAGGCAAGAATTCGTCAAGTTTGGGGAAATTTGCAAATAAAAAATGTCGGTATTGAAGATGGAGGAATCTACTCCTGCCATGGCCTTTCACCTTTGGAAGAGAATCCAAATCTTGAGTCTGGAACTCATCAAAAAGTCCACTACAGTCTTGTTGTTCATGGACCAACAAATGTCAATTTAACGCTGAGTGAAAATCCTAACGATAAAAGCTGGGATGTAAGCTTTCTTTTTTTTTTGGAAATAAGCTGCTTTTAGCTTTCCTGTCTAGCCACCAATCTAAAATATGAAATTCCGATGGCCTTCGTGAATGGTACTGCTCTCGTGGATGCGATTGATCAGATGGGTGTGGCATCCTCCACCAACTTTTTCACGAATCCAATCAACGCTACAATGAAAGTCAAACACACCTTTAGCGGAAGTGTCCAGGTATGTTTGTCTGGCACAGAAAGCAACCAAAATTAGTGTATTTCCCGTCCAGCTATGGATGAAGCAGAAATCTATGGGGCAGGTTTGGACCGTGGAGTATCACAAAATATCTTCGTTGTCAGTACTCAACAGGCCACCGGAAACCTCATTCAACAGGTATAAGCTTTGATCTTCATTTAAATAGAGAGAGATTATAGGGCCCCCAGAATGTGACAGCCTTCGTAGGAGAGGAAGTTCTTCTGCCTTGTATGGTACACAGAGTCAAAAGCAAATACTGGATGAAAAGTAGATTCCTCGTTTGTTTGTTTCTGACGCTTGTTTTCAGATGACGAATACGTCAAAATCTATGGCACCGATAGAACTCGCATCATTGGATCAAATACACTAAGAATCACAAATGCTCAGCTCAAAGATGAAGGCTGGTACACCTGTACAGTCACTGGGGACAGAAACCAGAGACATAGTGCTAAGGCTTATTTGAAAATTTTATTGCCAACGACAACTGCGGCAGAAACAACAACAACTGAGCCATTTTATATCCCAAAGGTAGTCTTTCTTCCTCTTTAAATTTTGCATTATCATTGTAGAAAGATGATCACCTTGAATTAACAAGTGTACACGGATTTGTGACCGGAACAAGTGTTCGACTTCAGTGGTCTGTTCTTGGAAATGTCTCAGCTGTCGCGAAAATTGCCAATTTCAGGTGTTTTTATCTTTGTCGACAAAAATCCATTTTTAGGATTGAAATTTTGCGCCGAAGCGATAACAGCTCATGGATTGAAGCTGATCGAATTGATAGTCATGTTCGAGCCACAACTATCAAAGACCTCATTCCTAATAATCAATACCGCTTGAGGGTTATTCTCCATAGAGAAGATGGATCTTCCCTTCAAAGCAATGAAACAGATTGGATGAAAGTCCTCATGCCTACGGGTGATATACCTCCTATGACTCCAACGGTGAAAAACTTATATTTCTTTTGAGACCATTTTTAGATCACAGCGGTGAAACAGCTAACCACCTATACGGCGAAGATCGAATGGACACATCCCACTATGATTCCTAATGGGAAAGCCCGCCATTTCTATGTACATTACAAGTCGGACTCAGAGTCGGTCTCTCACCAAGTAAGTCACAATTACGGTGCATTTACCGCCACGCGCTCTAGTTTCTGCAACAAATCGAGCGTGTCATTCAATCCGGGGGTCATTTACAATTGTTTCTTGTCTCTTTCCCATCCAACAATCGGCGCTAGTGTGGCACTTTGGTTAGTCAGCTGTGTGCTGAGTCAACCCTCTGAGTGGATTCCTTCTCTGCCGCCCATTTCCAACCTGACACCATCCCATTCTCTTACAGGCGAAAGTCGACGGCGCTCTGAACTTCACCGAAATTGATGGACTAAAGCCGGATCAGCGCTACCTCTTCCATATCGTTGCAGAGAACTACGGTGGTCGGAGTCCATCCAGCAGTGTTGTCGAGATGAACACAACAGGTGAGATCCCCAGACAGAAAGATGTTTTGTTATGCTTGCAAGTTGTGCTCTCTTTCCTGTTTACCATTCCGATTTAGTCTTTGCGTAGCTACGGCTTGGCTTCTTTTACCAGTTGCAGTTGGAAGACAAATTGTACTTTCTCTTTTCAGCCATTGAAATGACATTGATGTCGTTTTTCGAAGCGATTCCAGTGAATATCAAGCACACAGTCTATCTAGCCATCATTGCTGTTGGAATCGTCGCAGCTGTGGTTTCAGTTTGCTGCGTAATTTATTGCAATGTACGAAAGCCAAGCAACAAAAGTGAGAATTATCTTAAATTCAAAACAACTAATAAATATTCAGAATCCAATGGAAAATTTTTGGACACTTCCTATAGAATTTTTAATGAACAGAAAGTTCACAAATCAAGAATCCCAGACAATGCTCTTTTCGTTCATGAGGACATTGATGAATCTTCCCCTTTGAAAATGGTTAGTTTTAGTAGTTTTAAATAGTTTTCTTTCTAGAAAACCTTCGACAACGATCGTACCTCGCTCTCTTCGGCTAAATTCGGCTTCAATACAAACGGAAATATGCCTAATCTCTATGGAAATATTGAAGATCCCGGAGATATTGAACCCATCAAAGAACCCGACTGCGTCTATGCATCGAAGCTATTAGGTGTGCCAATTTAAAATAATAACTTTCTCTCGTTAGGTGGAGGCAGTTATGGAAACACAACGACCGCTCGCTGTTATTCGCCAGATAGTGGAACATCCCACGAAATGGTAGTCCCATTCAATGGAAGCGTCCTTCGTGGAAGTTTCTTCAGTCAGTCTCCAATGGTATGCAAGAACTCGGTTCATCAGCAAAACTTTTTCAGATGACCAGTTCTCCTCAACGGGTTAGTGCGTACAAATGTCCCGATTCGTTGCTATACTCCCCGGCTGGAACGGCTTCTTCAATCGCCGATACTTCAAGCAGCGGAGTAGCTATGACAAGAACATGTGATTCCCCATCCAACCCTCAGTAAGTCACCAACAGAAATCAAAACAAATGACTCAGGACTGACGGGTCAAGTGATCAGGGAATTCGATGTGGAGGATCGTCTCGAAACAGCCAAGTTTCATCAGATGGCGGTCGTGCTCCTTTGATGTCTACTTTCAAGGTCAATACAACTTCCTTCAGTGGAACACTTGATCGTCGCGGGTTGAGAGAGCAGTTGACTGAATAAGAAAGCGTCTACTTTTCCATCCTTTTTTACTCCCATCTACCTACCCGGTTTCAGTTTTAGTCAGGAGGTGTCATAATCAAATTAAGACGCAATATACGTACATGTATCATTAGAAGGGTCTTATGGGCTCAACTATTTATTGGGCCTATTTTTCACTCTGCTACTCTCTATCTCTCTCTTATTTTTCTTTGTACAACTAATTGTTATGTAGAGTGCATTGATCTCAAATGGAAAATTCAACATTATTCATTATTGTGCCTTTTGTAATAAATATTTCTTTAAAAAGCTTTTTATTCTTGGCCTACCTCTTTGGATATGAATGCCCTCGGAAGCCAGGTAAAAAGAGACTGAAGAGAAGTCCCCCTTGTCTGCCGACGTCAATGCGCAGTTTTCGGGTGAATAAATAAGGTAACTTCCTCTATTTCGAAAAATTTCGCGCAGAGGATAGGGCGCTCCATTGCTAATAAAGGACCTGTATGGTGTCAATTGCACAAAAGACCAAGAACAATCGATTGTTGCCATGACTCTAAAGGATTCTCTCATCTTAATAACAAAAGTTCCAGTTAGTTTCTTATATTTTTATTTAAAAAATTCATCAAGATCCCTTTTCTAAAAGAAGGAATTCCAAACTCGTTAAACTTGAAGCCTATCAAATTTGGAACCACCAACACCATCACAAATTCATTCAAAGATCACTTTGGCACCTCATTCTTACTGGTTTGTTAAACGTTTTTGTATTTTTGCAAAGATTTAGCTGGAAAATGACAGCCAGCCTACAGGAATTCTCCATCAAAAATTTTCTATGGGTTGGACTGATGGAGAAAGGAAGGAGATTCAATACAAGGGTTTGGTTTCAATTAATTTTTTCGTACTTCTTTAGGTCTAAGTGGGACCCTTGCAGGAGAGGAAGGACGTCCTGGAGTTGTGTACAACGAGGCAGCAAATTGCTTGGAGATAAATGTAAGCATTAAACTATAGAAAAGCAATCGGCTATTTCAGCTGCTAATGAGCAGACCGGATGGCTCGTTTGCCATTGCTACCGAGAAGGAATTGTGTATGATTGTCGCGCCACCAACCTCCGAATTTCTGCCGAACTATAAGGAAATCTTTTTTGCGAAGTAAAACAAAAAGCGCTAAAAATAATGATTTCAGATTCACTAATGGAGTCAAACTACCACAGAATTATTGGCATTCTGTGCCATTTGCTCCACCTGGCGAGGGCCCAATCGAGTTGGATGAATACGTATGCTTTATCCTTATCTTCCATCTCTTTTTTTCATTTTTCAGATAGCTGATACAAATCAGAATAACATTATTAACTTGCTCGAGGAAACTGGACAACCAATGGTAGTTAACCTTTGATGTACATCAGTGATGGTGATCTACCCTCACATGACAGTTGTTATTTTTTAAATAAATTTTTTAATACTTCAGGTTGAGAGTCACTAAACGAGGAGTGCAAGCGCCTCGCAAAATTGTCCATTGAGTTTGACCAAAAACAAATCGAAAATATTTATTCGTGGAATCAATTTGATATCGCCCCTTAAAAATGATTCACGCTCTCGTTTCTACCTGTCGGATCATCCGACATTACCATTCCACTCTGGTACAAATCCGAGCTGGTTTTGTCGGGTCTTTGGCACTCTCCAATCTCAATTTGCTATTTAGTTGCGACACTAGCGACTAAAAGAACTTTTCAAGTGACCAAATGATTATAAAACCACTTCGAAGGGAGGAAATGATGCGCTCTTCTAATTTGAAGCAGTGCAAGAGTCAAGACCCTCCTTTGCAAGTAATACGCCCCTTGCCTTCAATGGACCCCGGGGGTTGCTCTTCTTCCTCCTCTACCTCCAGTGGCTTCCTGTTCCGCGCATTCCTATTCATCAGCCTAGAACAAAAAAAGGCTGGAAACGCAAGCTAGACATTTCCTTCTCTTCTGTCAATTTTCGTCTTTATAACTTGCCATAAATGTTTGACACGTTGCTCGGGTGGAACGCCGAGTTAAATACCTACCTAGTTGAATTGTTTTCGAGCCGCTTCTGTTGCATTTTCGATGGCTCGTCTACAATTGGTTTGGGAAAACTTTCGTCTAAACAGTCATTTAACCGTCTTTGACATGACGAAAACAATTATTTTCGCAGTGTATTCCGTCAATAATCATAGCCAAAAAATCTAAAAACATAATTATCTCATCTAATTACAACATTTTACTCGTTTTTACCATTATTAAGCATACATTTACACGATCGTACTTGGTGAATGGCGCCAATTAATCTAATTCGTAAATTTTATTCAGAACATTTTCGAGCTTCTCCTTTCTGACTATCACATGCGCCCTTGACAGCTCTGATGAATGTTATATTGAGCTTGTGAAGTGTTGGTCAAAAGCCCACTGCACTTCCCAAAGTTCTATATATCGTTAAGCACAAATACCCCCTTAAGTAGAAGTTCTCTGATGATACTTATAAGCGAGCGGCTTGAAGTTCTTTGCAATTTGTTTCCTAACTTCTTTCTTTTTTTAAGGTTTCATCCTCCAAAGAATGGCGAAAGCATTGGTTTCTAAAAGACAGATGTTTATTATGGTTAAGGGCGCTCGACCTCCTATCTTGTATACGTTTAGTGCTCCCTTAAATATCCAATGGATCAAGCACCATTTGTTTTGGCTTAATTACTTGTCTAAATTAGTTCTTTCCGATCATTTGAATGCTCTTCTTTGACATCTTTTTAGCATTTTCTGATGTCAAGTTGGTCTCTCTAGCCGTGACTTTGTCGCACTTCTTTCTCTCCTTCCAAACAAAGAGAGCAGTTCAGGCATTTAATCAGTGATGTTGTTGAACGAAGTTCGTTTGACTTCCCAATTTCCTGGCGTCAAACTGAGTGCTTTAGATAAAGCGAATCGTTGCCTTCAAACTCTACGAAGCTTATTTTCCTATGCCTGCGTCACACTCGTTGCTTATTATCACTCATTATTCACAGCCTAATCGGACATCCATCAGAAGTAAAGGGGCTAGTCAACTGACGGCGAGCATCATGCAGACATAACAATTTGATCAATTATCTTTTTGAAGTCAGTACAACAATGTCTGACTTGAAAAATTAAGGGGCAGAGTCATGCGATCACAGGAATAAATTACCTTTCGTCAAATATCTATGACTCAAGTGTCTGATCGAGCTGTCTAGGATCTTTCAGTTGGATTCCAAATCACTTCCCGCTACTCTCATCATTCCTAGTCTAGCTTCCTGCAAAGCAGAATACACGAGTCTTTCCAGGTACACGTGGGAGCTTTGACATAAACCTAAAATTTCTATGGGAAAGAGCAAATGTCATTCAAGAAATCTGCTCCAAACGACAAGCATTTAGAACAAGTCTTGTTGACGAAAGTAGTCCAGCTCATTATTTATATTAGTTTAGACAACTCTTATGTTTAGCCTATAGAGGCTATAACGATTCTTGGCACAGACGCACGATTAGTCTTGTTTTCCTCTGTAGAAAAAATATCCTTCTTCTTAGTGAGTACAAGCCTTCTCAATATAGGCTTCCTTACACATCACTTTCCCCACTACAAGTAACATGAAAACAATTATCTAATGAAATATTTAGTTTGTCCAAAAGGGTAAAACGTTCAACTTTTATAAGGAAGTAGGCCAGGGGAACTTTGGGCAAATTGCAGTGATCCATGAAGGAGTCTAGTTAGTTTCGAGACAGACTCTTCAAAACAATTAGGATTTTGACTCTTCTCTCTTTGGGACTCTTGTTTAATTAACTTACCGTATAATCGTCGATACACGTGACGACTACTTCCTGCCTAGTTGAAATGCGCATCATCTTGTCTCAATTATTCATTTCCAAGATGAACTTCTCCCGAAATCCTCAATAAGATGAAACAATAAGTTGCCCAATAGGAAACCCTTGAAATTGTTTATGACCAGGAAGTGTTCTTCACTTTAAATAGAGTTATTCGTTGAGAGAGATCTCTTCCTTTTAAGCGTGAGGCCAGGTACTTTTAGTTTAATCTTGTTGGACTTTCTTCCTACTTTTAACATGATTCAATCTAAAGAATATGGATCATTTCTCCTTTAAGGGCCTACTTTAGACTGCCCCGAAAGACTCACGCAACCATAAATTTCCTTTGCACTAATTTGCCGAAGCGTCTCCAACCTCTTTCATCCTACGGGTGTTGACTAAGATTGGTCTTTAGCGTACCGGGTCATTTTACAATTCTAGAATCTACGCTAGCTAATTGGATTGCTTACAAAACGTCAGCACTTTGTTTTGACCGGGGTAAACTCATTTAGAGAGGGTGGCGAAGATGCTGAACCTCAGCTCAGTTTGTTATTCTAATCAAGTTCCCATAATTCGCTTGATTCCACCTTTTTGCAAAGTAGCTAATTTTTCCACGCAGTCGTAGTTGTTCATTTCCCCATAGAGTAGTAAATTTGCGTTATGTTGCTGTTGATGACTGTCGTATGACTTCCCTGCAAAAACTAAAGTGCTCCAGATCATTGAAAGTCGTTTATTGTATAAGTCGTGTTCCTTTTGTCTTCCACGTCTGGTTTCAGCAGCTAGTTCCTAGTGTAAACTAGTCCACTAATTCGTTCAAAACCATTCGCTATTTAATTTTTCTCAGAAGTTCTGCAGCATAATACTCGGTAATTTGCTCCAGAAAACTAGGTGAGTCCAGCCTGGTGAGAGAGACCAGTCATTAACATTCATATTATGGGTGCCCAAGAAATTTAAGCATTCATCGCTGGATGTCTGTCTCAGAGCTCAAACTATTACACTAGTCTTTGCAAAATATCATCCTAAGAGTTCATTTTCTTGAAAATGTTTAGTTGAATTTTGAAATTTTGAATAAATGTAGGTAATTTGTGGTCAACCGGTCTTGTTTTTCACGTTATAGCCCATTTTAATATTCTTTTGATCGAAAAAAGTGAAGTCAGTAAAAATAAGTGAGTGCCCTGAAAACAGAGGGAAGTCACTTATCTATATCTGGACTTTGAGTAACCACGAGATGGCCATACTCTTCGTGGGAAGAGCATAGCTCTGTGTCTAATCATATTCCACACATCCGTCCTAGCCTCGCCCACGTCAGTCCAATGTTTTGAGGGTCCCAGTTGAAGGGAAGTATACAGCCTTGCTATAATGGCTTTAATCAACTTTTAATGATGAAAAGGAGACCCTGTTTTGGAATTTGGTCTTCCCCTTTTTAGTCACATTATCTCTCTATTAGCATTTGGCTAAAGACTACATCCCAGGCTCCCATTCAGCAGTTTTTAGTCTCCTTTATTTTTCACCCTTTTGCCTTTGTTTATCATCTGAAGAATCTGCAACCTCGTTCAAGTTTAAAAGGATCAAAAACAAATCTCTAGATCATTTCGCAAACCACACCGGAAATATCTTTTTTATAAAATACATGGAGCAGACAAAATCGCTGAAAAATCTTAGATCATGCTTTTTGAGAGACTGACGACTCTCTCAAAAACAAATCATATTCTTCTTCCGCCTCGCTCTCAAGAATCTTCAATCTCTCTCTCTCTCTCTTCTTCTAGCCCGCTTTTTATTCATCCAGACAGTCCTACGTAATAATGGGAGGAAGTTTCTAGTTGAGTCTAGCTCTTCCGGCTTTCAAACAATACAGATATCCAAAGCAATCACAAGTCTCTCTCATCACTAAGTTTACGCTATCTCGGATTAGACGGCATAAGGAGATCAGCCAGTGTGTCTTCTCTTTGTTGCTTTTCCTTTCTTTCAATAATTATGTTTTTTAATTTGTCTCTAATGCATACTTTCTTGTTGATATAGCTTTAGTAAAGAGACACTATGTACTGGTTCGAGCTCTGTTCAAACCAAAATTATCTCTCCATTCACTCACACAATCTTTCGTCTTATTTTTTTCTGAATCATGTCTAGATTCGATTTAGATGGAAGAAGAAGTGCCGTTAGTTTTTTGCAATAGGACTGTCTTCATCCCGCCGCTCAATCCAATAACCCATGGGATTAATATGTTCATTATTCCAACTATTTGCGTTTTTGGCTCGTTGGCGGCTCTGTTATGTATAGTCGTCTTCTCTAAAAGACAGATGAGGTGAGTGTCTGCTGTTATTCCTTAGAGACTTCGCAACAATGATTAGCCTGATTAACTTAAGCATGACGAAACCTGCGCGAGACCATCGTATAAGTATTCGAGCAATTTTGATTCGAAAAATGAAGAAGTTTTTTCCCACTTAATTGTCATAAATTATCTGCTCGAATGCTTTGTAGCACATTGAAAAGGGAACATTCGCTAACAGTCTGCGACATAGCTAAGAAGTGTATCCATAGTCACCATCGTGATGTGTTATGCCGTGCAAAGACTAACATGATCTAACGCTAGTTTCCGATAAAAGAACAAAAAGAATGCTTTTGCATGCAAGGCCAACTAAAAGTAACTCAGACTCAGATCGTCTCTCAATGTCTACCTCGCTGGATTATCTTTCTTTGATTTCGTCCTTTTAATTATGAGCTTACTAATCTACACCCCCATGCAGGCTTGTGTCGAACAGGTGAACCTATTGAACCAAATTAAATACGAATTATAAATCTTCAGGGAAGAGCAGGAACACCAATTTGTCAATTCTTTTGGCACTCGACGCTAGTCACTTATCCAGTGTCCTTGATAGCTCAAACGGGAAGCGTCTGGACTTGTGTTTCAGTGACTGTGGATCGTTTTTTGGCAGTTTCATACCCTCTTCATAGCAAGATCTGGTGCACTCCCAAGAGGGCCTTCAGCATTCTGTGTACCATCACAATCCTCAGTGTGCTTTATCGGGTAGGTTGTGTTGGTCATCTGGGAAGTCGCGATGTTTCTATAATGAAACTATGAGAAGCGACTCTTTGCATGAGATTAATCTTATATTCATTCGCAAACCCTAATCATCCATAGACATGAACACTGCACCCGAAAGTAGGGCCAGATGACGTGAAGAAAAAAATGTCAAGCTTTTCAGTTTAAAATATTAATCTTTTAGGTGCCATCTGCATTCGAACTGACTCTCAATGAGTGCGGGGAGCTCAATCCAGCAGATCTGAGGCAGAACCATCTATACGTGATGCTTTACATCAACTATGGATATTTATTTGTCATGCTGCTCGTCCCATGGAGCATTATGATCGTCCTCAACTCCTTTGTAGTCCTAGCGGTTCATCGAGCATACAAATTCCGTCAATCTCTTCAGGGAGGAAAAGGGCAAGAAGAAAGAGATCGAAGGTAAGTGGCTTCATTCTTAGCGAATATTAAACTTCTAGATGTACAATGATGGCTCTTTGTATGATCTTAACATTTGTTTTGTTTAATGCTTTGTCAGCTTTGAACAATCTAGTTGAGTCTTTTAATATTGAGATTGATCCCGATGTGAGCCACTACATGGTACCGTTGGGTAATCTTTTCATCTGTTTGAACAGGTATTTCTGACATGTCATTCCATGCAACATGAATTTGAGTGCCTCTAATATTATCATCTATTCGCTCTTTGGAGCACGTTTCCGCAGAATGTGCGTGCTGATGCTCTGCGGACGGAACAGCCGCTGGAATATTTGGCTGAAAACTGGAAAGTGCGTCCTTCTGCAATATATTTAAATAGATAGAAATCACAGAAATTTTCTAATTAATAATTTTCCAGTCGAATTGTCAGCGAAATGGATATGAGAGAGAACTTTACCGTCAGAAGCAGCTGCGATGCAAGCGTCGCTCTGATAACAGCAACTCGAGCGGTGTGTTTTGCACTTTCGCTGGAAAGTACAAATGTTAATTTTAGAATTCTGCAAGATTCAGCAAGCCGCCGTCCCTGACACCAAAAATGAAAACAAGCTTCAGCAGTCGCCATGTTCATATCCCTTCCCAATTGTAGAGAAAACCAACTATGCTCGGGTAGCATCCTCTTTGCCAAAATACGGTTCCAAGTGGTTCCGAGTAACCCTCGATTCAGCAGTCCACATGTCAAAAATCATTAATGCCGGTATTTAAGATAAATTGCTTTGAAATAAATTCTTTGAATGACTCTGTCGTTTTTTGCCTCTTTCAAGGTGGTTTGAAACGATTCATCGCAGCTGTAGATAATTGGTAACAATATAACCAAATCGTTCTTCGTATTGGACAGCTGATTTAAAAGGGCAGCTGTCCTATATTTCCAGAATTCATTTTTCCGAACAAAGTTATTTCTCATAAATTCAAAAGCAGTATCACAGTAATCCAATCGAAGCCAGATTGAAGGACACTTAAGGGCAATTCAATGGAATAAATCGCATGCTCTCTTGGTCGGATGAAAACGATTGAGTTAGAAATATAATGAGAATCGGCCTTTTCCTATTATCCTCAAATGAAATTCCAATGAGTCACAAGGAACTGAAGGAGAACTTTGAAAAATAATAAAATTTCTAAATGAAAGTCTAAGAGAAAGAAAAAAATAAATATTTATTTTTTAAAAAGCCCCAATTCTAGCTAGATTTATATTATTTGTTCTCTCACACAAAAATTTGAGTCTGGATCTAGCTACCAAAACATGTGACTTGGCTTTTATGCAAACAGTCTTTCGTACATACTATATGACATAACCATTAAGCAGAAAATTATATGTTTACAAATAATATCTTAACTAGTATTTTTTGCAAATATTTTTTTGAAAAATGAATACATTTATAATAAAATTCGCCTTTAATTTAATCTAAAAGCTAAAAATTTAATGTCAAGGTCGCTTTTAGTCCTTGATAGATTTATCGGCTTATTTTAATTTAAAAATCGAAATAGTTACACTCGTTTTTCAGAAGAAAACGTTCATTTTGTTTCAATTACAGTAACCTTGGGGTGTTTTCGCATTCCCTTTTTGATCGGTCTTTTGACAAGAGAATTTAGGCATGCTTGCCTTGCTATTAAGATTCCTTTCATTTTTCCCTTTCAAAATGTGATTCACTCGGAAACTTTGTTTTCGTTCTAGCCATTTGAGCCGTTCGACTGGAAGAACACTGAGGTACGGCGTGACGGAAAAGTTTTCTTTTATGTGGGCGCTTAAAATGAGACCATCTCCTCTCAACCCTAAATTATTTTTCAAAAGAATCATCATTGTTCTACAAAATAACGGGCGTTCACTCCATCTTATATATTAAA
The DNA here is from genome assembly GCA_932521405.1 of Oscheius sp. JU1382. Lineage (NCBI taxonomy): Eukaryota > Metazoa > Nematoda > Chromadorea > Rhabditida > Rhabditidae > Oscheius > Oscheius sp. JU1382. The sequence goes on from OW051480.1 coordinate 3,259,719, forward strand.
CGAGTAATCTGCTTTTCGTGAAAAATACTCATGTATAAAGCATCCACATTAATGTCATGCGAATCTGGGTATAAAGATCAGAGTATTGTGGCAATTAATTTGTAGCTGTTTACAGCTTTCTGGTCCGTCTAAACTATCTTGAAATGAAAAGCGTACGCAGAAATTGAGAAGTTTTTAAGTGTTCACAAAAATTCATTTAATATTAATATTGTAAGCTGGAAAAATTGAATAAACTGTCAACAAATCCTTAATACACCGTCGAGTTTAGGCGTACATGTCTGGCCTATTTTTATTTGCAGGTTATACAAGTCAGTACTGTGTTTTCGTTGTGTTTTGCTCGCTTACATTAATCACAAAAATCATCTGCTGTAAATTGAGACGGCTACAGAAAAATGAGTGGGAAAACTGAAAAATTTATTTGAAAACGAAAATACACGAATAACGGGGGAATCGGAATTTTGGATCTAAAGTACATGTCTGGTGATTTTTAGCGATCTTTTGGTGAGGAAATCATCTGTTCACTACTTAATCTCACTCAAAATATAGTGATTCTAGTAAAGATGGCTTTTATTTGATCAAAACTGGTGCTGAGACTGATTTTTTGAACCCTGCAAAGAGCACTTTCTTATTTTCGTATAGTCATTATAAAATCAGTTTTGTGAAATATCTGAAACGAAACTTTTCATTTGTTTTAGTCATAAGTTATGTTGCACTAATAATAAAAAATCACCTGGTCTTGTATGTATTATTTGATATAGAAATACTGCTTTCTATAGCCTACAGTATCCTGAGCTTTGTAGTCGTAATAGAACTTTGATATTAGCAGCGATTAGTCATAACTAGTTCTCTGTCTTACTTTGGAATTCTCAATTATTATTTTGTGTTCACTGTAATCACAAAGGGGCGGGGCGATCTTAGAGACGCAGACTTTGATGCTGAACAAAAAATGACAAAGGTATATAAGGGCCTCAGAAGCTCATTTCAGACATAATGACCCTGATGAAGCTTCTGGCTCTCTTGGCTCTGGAATTCTCCGCCTCGCTGGCTCGACATCACTCTCATGAGCACGACCATCACCATCATCAACACCCAACTCGACTGGCTGAGGAAATGGAAGGACCGTTCACTGATCACTTTCACCAGTTCCTCAAGAGGTACTGAGACGCGTTCAATGGACTACAATAATCTTTAATTTACAGTAATACACAATACAAATACGCCTCGGATGCTTTCTCCAGCTATGAAAATACTGGCACTTTTGGAGGAAAGAGAGATTCTGAGGATAATGTTCACCACGTTCCAATCGTCTTCATTCATGGAAACAGTGACTCTGCCTTGGATTTTGGAGCTACTGATGGATCTAACTCTGGATGGAACCGCCAACTGGCCTATCTTACTGGACGTGGATATACCTTCTCTGAGATGTATGGACTTACATATGGAGATCGACTCCTGGCTAATTCGTTTATCAGGTTACTTGTAGTTTGTTCTTGTACTTAGAATTTTTAGAACTATTAACTGCGATGACCTTATGGGACTCCGAAAGTTTGTGGAGGCCGTTTTAGAGTATACTGGCTCGTACAAGATCAACATTATTGGTCATTCGATGGGTGTCACTTATGCCCGTGCTTTGATTCATGGTGGCGAGGTAAAAGGTCATGAGTACAAGGAAGTAACACAATTTGCAGTATACTCTCGTTGGCCGAACTTGTGACATTGGAAGCGATATCTCAGACCGAATTGAGACACTGATCGCTATCTCCTCAGCCAACTATGGAATGTGCATCTGTGGTGGATTCCATAGCTTTCCCGCTTGCAATGACGCTACTGGATACTATCCTGGAAACTGCTCGACCAATGCTGCTTGTGCTTCGGAAGAAACCTGTGACAAATTCACCGATGGATACTCTAACATCCTCCAGCAACTCAACTCTCATGGAAAGGACGCAAAGCACGTTTTCAGTCTCTGGAGCTCAGGTACAACGGAAGAAAACAATCAACTAATCAATAAATTTTAGGTGATCAGATCATTGGAGCCGGAAAGAATATGGTATTCGGACGACAGACTTCTCTCGTGCCTAACTCTGACATCAATGTCCGCTTCTCCGGACTTACTCACTTCGAGATGAAGACTGAGACAGTCAGCCAGCAATATCATCTCCTGAAGCATCACAAGCTCCCTAAGAGCATGTACAATCCCGAATCGGAAGAAGACGTCTAAACAAGAAGAGATAGAGGCCAAAGCCTCCATGTTTTGTATACAGTAACCGTGATCCCCCTGGGCAAAAAACTTTGTTCGATCTCATCGTTAAATAAATATAGTACCAAAATATGTTTTCCTTCTAACATTTCTAGAACAAGTATCTGCGTTGTATCCTAACATTACGTAAAACTGAGACTCGAATAATGTTGTCTTCAAACATAAAAGATCTTTTAGCTGCTTGTCTTGCTACAGAATACATACTGGCTCTGTGTACGAGAACATTAATATTGAGTCATATGCTCAACGAAAAGTATTTTGCACATGTATCAGACTTGATTTTTTATTAAATTGTAGCTAGTTGTATTTGAATCTTCGATCTTGAGTCTACTTCGGGTTAAATGGGTAATATGATTTATAAGTTCATTTAAAACTCGATGCCCTTTGTATTTAATCAGTACGCTGCAAATATAATTGGCAAGGTGATATTTATAATAATAGAGAAAATATTTGGTCCTCGAGTGGGAAGTTTTATTTATAGCTAATTAGAAAATGATTTTCCTGGTTCAGTGATCATTGCCACAATAAAGAATTGAAAGATCATACGTTTGTGTTTGTCAAAAAGTGGAATACATAATCAGAACGTTTTGATCTTTTAGATTCGAGATAATTTCAAACATCAGCTAGATCTTTTGACTAAGATTTGGGGAAGGGGGGAAAATTTCAGCACGCAATATTTAGCGCGCCATCGTTGCCATGACAATATTCGGAAGTCTCGCTTCCAACTGACCGATGGCATCTAATTTACGCCTGGTTTCTTCAAGGCTAACAGTGAGTCTTATCTATTAATTTGCAAAAAAAAATAGAAACCAAGACCTTTACCGACTTTAAATCCAACTGGTATCCTATTTAATACAGCATCTGATAAAAAAGACGAGGCTGAAATCATCCCAAATGATCCACCTGCTACTTATAATGATGTGTATGTTTTTCATCATTATATGACTAAAAACAGATGAGTTTAGACTAAAAAATCAAGCAGATAACGGTCCAAGAAATTACGATGCTATAACAGCGAATGAAGAAAGATTCCTCCAGGAATTAGCTGAAGACAGTAGTGTTTCTTTAAGAGAATTACCATCTCATAATGGTACTCTCGGTGATGAACCCAGTATTGTCCCATTGGTTAGTATAATCTAAAAAGAATTTAGTCCTGTCTAGGGTGATATTGTTGATGGAACTCCAAGAGAGACAAACGAAGAGAGAATCGCTGTTTTATACGAATCATTAAGAGTAGGCTTCACTAAAACAAAAAACAATTTCATTAGAAAAGAAATGCCACCGCTCCTGTTAAAAAAGAAGCTTCCAATCGGGCAATTGATACTTATTTTGAGCGGTCCGGTAAATAGCATAAAAAATGTTTTCACATTCATTTTAAGGCTATTTTACAAGAAAACGACAGAGTCAACTACAGAAAAACGATGATCGAGCTTCTATTTCTGCCAAGTATAGAGATGCAGGAGTAGCATATTCCGTCCAAAAAATGTTCCACAACTTTGCTCTTATAGTCCAAGGTATTAAAGCTCCTTCAAAAATTCCCTTTCAGGCTATCTCTCTGGCCTATCCCTTGGAAAAGTCGTCTTCGCTATTTATTTTGCCAATGAGGTTGGTCAAATCCGAAAATGTTTCCTCAGTATCGAGTGACCTTCAAAGTTTCCAAAACTGACAACAGATTTAATTTCACTCCGTGGGAAAATTAACTTTTATCCTTCCTTGTACATAGCTTCATTTTTAGAAAATTCTTCTGGAGACATATCAAGCCTTCAGTCTTCCGGTTCATGTAGCTTTTGCCATTGCCTATACGATTGCTTGCGTAGCAGCCTATGACCGGTATATTTTAATCGCAATTAGCTAATGACAGATGTTATTCAGAGTGGGAATCTATGGGTTCAATTGGCAAGGTTTTGTCCAAACATTGAGTCATGGCGGTTTCTTGGGTGCCTTTTTATGGACGGCTGCTTTGATAAGTTCCTTGGCATGCATGAGTTTTGACCAAGATTTATCCAACAAGCGAGTAAGTTGACGGAATGAAAAGATGAAGTTTCCTAGTCGGAACTTGCCCTAACACCGGGAGCTCTCTTGCTTTGGAGAATCTCTTGTGGAGTGCAAGCGGTTTGTGCGGGGGCTGCCTGGTTGCTTTTAGCTCTCAAGCCCGAGGGAGATGAACTAGGGGACGCTATTCATCGGTTTGACTAATTTTCTCTCCTATAACTTCCGCTTATTCAGAACAGTTGACATGGAGATTGAAAGCGAGAAAGAAGCTAAGCAGCAACATCAAGTGCCCGAAACGACACAACCCATTCATGGCTCGAATGCTTCTCAAGAAGGCCCACAACAATGAACACTTCGTAGTGAAATAAATAACTACTAGAGCCAGCAGCTTAGATACACCTAATGCTGTTGTTGTATGTTATAACTCTTTTTCCGACAGTGTTTTTTCATAATAAATATTGCCCTGATCCTTTGGCTATAGAATCCTAGAGGGAGGAAGGAAGAGGTTTTGCTTTTTTAACCTTGTCGTCTATCCAGAAAACTGTTGACAAGACCCAAGTTAAATTGAAGTTTCCGCTGTAAGAATTTATCATAATAGAGACTTCTCCCCTACTACGTCAACTCTTTCGAGTTCTCAAGATTCATTCTAGAAATAGAAGTATCAAAGAAATTCATTCAACCTTTTAAACAGCCGATTAATTTTCTAAACTCACTGGTCCTCCTATCTTTTCTTCAAAAACCATAGGCGATGCATCTCTCGCTAGTTGGTGTCCATTTCCGTAACAAATCCAGTTTGCCTTGTTTCAATCGTTTGCACCCCGTGGCTCATTGAGGAAGTTGCGTGGTTGCTCGTCTAACACCCTAACTGAATGATCTCTAACTGGTTGAAACAGAAGGGCATAGATAGAAATAACAAAGACTTTGATTGCTTGTAGTTATGAAGCAAAATAGCCGTAATAAAGAACCTTTATGGATAGTTTACCAGACGTAAGCCTTTATATCTTACATCAATTTTTTGTTTTGAGCTTTCCCTTGGAGTCAAGAGATGTGCTTTGGGTGCAATTTGTCCAACTCCTATTTTTGGAGGAGCAGGGAGATGTCAAATCGCGATTGGAAACTTTCATATTCCAAATTTGAAAAGACAGGAGATAACTGCCAGGGACGTCAGCTTAGGGCGCAGTTCTTTCCATATTGATGAAGTTTTCTCGTGGGAACGCTACGCGATCTCGCGATTTTCGGCAAGAGGCACAAGCTTAGAGACGTTAATCACGGCGCGACATTTAGTGGACTGCCAAATAGGCTCAAATTATTCAGACAAGTTGCTTCAGAAGAAATAGAATTTCTATTCTGTTTGCTTTCTCTCACGCACCTCTGAAGAGAGCAGTTCCGGTGCTATCACTTTCTCATTTTAGATCCTATTTTTTTTGGAATCTTTGATATCTCACTCAATATTTCGGCGACTCACTTTAAATTCCTTCTAGTGGGTGGGCATTTTCAAATGAATCTCATTATAAATACAGCTCACTCTCACTTATTTGAGCCCTGTTTTTTGTTTGTAGACCTTTCTGCGAATATCCTTTAAGCTCAGGGAATGTGAAATCATTACCTTTTCAATAAAACAAATCACCCACTTGACAGACGGAATGATTCTAATCAGCACTTCGAGTGATAAATGAACAGCCGAGATCTGATTTATTGCTGTCAACCAAGTGTTTCAAGCCACAAAAACCTTCTGGAAATAGATCCCCATAGCTTTAAACCAAAGCTCTTGGGGCAGGACTTTGAAGTCATCAGTTTTTTGGATTCTTTTCTCCTAGGTAGACTACTTTCTAGGTAAGAAACTTCCTTTTTACTTAAAAGTGTTTTCACTAATCAAATCCTATTCCCCAGAATGTTTTTAGTAGGTTTACTTTCAAAATAACAGACAACCCTACGATTCTTCTTAGAATTTCCTGCATGCGTTTTCTTTAATTTTTTCTGGCATGTGCATCTTCTTTTTTAACAGAACATTTCAGAATTTCTTTAATGTGGAGAGGATAAAAGGAAAGGAGAATAAAAAGTAAGCAAACTGGAAAAGGATTTAAGCCTCTTCGTATTTTCTATCTTTTTTCCTGGCATGCGGATTGGTGGAGTGACAGCGACTGGCACGCAAATTTGGTGTCGTTTTCCTAGGAAGAAAGGAGAAGAATTGTTGACGTAGCCTACCGGGGATCACCACTATTTAGAAGGGTTCGAATAATTGCAACGAAAATAGACGAACTTCGCGCAGCTGGCTGAAATGACGCTTTGGTTTGAAATTCAAAAGCGCGCTAGTTAAATAAAATTGCCAAACGGAGAGTAGACGATGAGAGAAGCCCCCAAAGGGACCACCCGGGATGACTTTTGTCCTAGAATTGTGACGATTACTCAATCGCCGCTGTCTTCGGACCTCGTTATCAAAGAAGCCAGCACACGCAAAATAGTTGTGCTCCGCAACGTTGCCCCACCCCCGTCGTCAAATCCGTCATTGTTCTCTGCGAAATTACTCGCTCATTTGTTACGAATTGTTCTTTTCGCTCTCATCGTTAGCCATTAACGTTTCCCGTTGACCATTGGAATGAATTGATGTAGCTAGTATGAGCGTTTCGCGTAATTTTGGTCATTGAAGACACTCTCGAGTCTTCTCAGCTAAAATTGGAATAAAAAAATTCACAGGAACAGAGTTGAAATCGAGCTAACCAGATTAGAATCGGGACCAAGTGGAAGACTCTGCTATTGAGTTCAGTTCTTTCAAGAAAGTCTCATTAGTGGAGGAGGTCGAAACTGCTTTTATTCAACTCCTACTCGCCCTCCTCTATCTAATTTAGATTGTGATCATTCGCCACCAAAACTCTATGTCACTTAACCCTAAAACAACGCCACATTCGCAGAAGCCGGAACAATGGAGTTCAGCAGTCATCGCTCTAAGTGTTTTGAAAATATGGTGCTGAGCAAATCTGGCCACCATCAGTCAGTGACTCCTTAGAGACAGAAATGTCAAAACAAGCCTGATTAGCACCAAGAAGTTGCGCGACTTCCCCTTTTTTGTAATGCCCCGGATTAAATTAATATTATTCTCTCTGCGTCAGAGGATTATATCTCATAATAATGCGACTAGAATGTTCTGCAATTTGAACATTGCCTAGATGTTTCTAATTCTTGAAATCTGATGTTAGAAAGTTTAACTTCGACCGTTCAGCTCCATTTGCGATGTTCTTGCGCATGAATAGAAATGAATTCTTTCTCTTTCGCGATCCTTCATTAGCTGTTTCTAGTTATTCATAGATGTTCCTACGTAACTAGTCAATCCTCCCCCAAGAAATCTTCCTCCCAAAAATGTTTGCAAATAGCCAAATGATTCGATTGTTTTCACTGTGTGATAATAAGCTCCCTTCAGTCGAAAGACGAGTTAAAATCCCTTTGAAAAACAAAACAGCTGATATTTTTACTGTCTCAAGGTTTGGTTACAAGTTCGACATGTGGTATCAGATGTCTTGAGAACACGTAGACACACATATCTTTCCCCACGAAATGCTTCCTTCTTCCTGAGGGCGGAGCAATCAGATCTAAAACTCCAACGAGGGCGGTGATCGGGCGATTTTTCTTGCGGACAACACGTGTCGCACTGTTTATTGGAAACCTGGTCCATATGGCCACCGTAGATGTTTAGTCTGTGCCCTATTGCACTATTCTTAAGCCTGCCCGCCAGGGCTGATCCTCCGCTCGGGGGCACATCTTCTCCAACTGTTAACTTTCTCACGATTCCTAATGGTTGCCCTTTTTTCCTTTAAGTGTTTATCAATCCAAAGCCCCCTGTTTCCTTATTATCTTTTTCAAACTAAGTATATTTTCCAGTGGATGAAGTCTATGAGGACGGAGAATACGTAATGACAGTTATCTACCCTGAAGGATGTGATCACTCACCATCATTAGACAGACTTTCTGAGAATGGAATCATTGACTTTGTCAATTTTACTGGATGTCTACCTCAGGTAATAATGCTGTCTAAGCTGTAATAAAATGGCGTTAAGTGCGGTGTATGCGAACATAATCTGAAGGAAGAACATTACGTGCTATACAACCTCGTTCTAAGTGGAATGATCTTGCCTCTTATTGGCTTTCTTGGACTCATTGGCAATGGATTATCCGCCTTCGTCTATAGTCGACATGGTGAGGAACATATGTTTGAGAGGCAATTCATTCGCTGCTGAGAAAAGTCTTTTGCGGTTCCTACCACGACAGGGAGCTAGTCAATAAATCTTGCAAGTCAGCGTGATCGTGATGGATTTGCTGCTGGAGTCTACCTTACCTCAGCTGACACTTTAAAACCGTAATGAGTCACAGCCAGTTTTGTGTTAAGCGTTCCCTCTCCCTCCTGGCATCCTAAGGGAATTCATGTAGGGACATAACCTCGTTTATCAATGTGACAACCGCAGTGCAGAAAGAGACAAAGAATGACAAAACAAAGAGCAATTTTTTTCAGAAATGAGATGTTCCACCAATACGTATCTTTGTTGTTTGGGATGTTCTGATAGTGCAGTTATATTTACTGGAATATTTCTTTTTTTCGTCGACAGTGTTCGAAAGTTCTCTTTGAATTTGACAAGACTATTTGGAGTAATTAATTTTAATTTTTACTAAATCCCAATTTAGGTTCTTTCACCTGTCGTTTACCCTATGGGAATGACCGCTCAAACGTGTTCTGTTTACTTCACAATTTTTGCAGGAGCTGACTGTTTTGCTCAGGTTTGATGAATGCACTTTCTATAAAATTAGAACCAACATCTGCTTCTCTTTAGAGAGCCGTAGACAAAGCGAGATGTCGTAGGCGATAAAGCGCAAATAAATTTTTAGGTCTGTCTACCCGAACCAGCAAAACGATTTGTCAGTAAGCCGAAAGTTCTCATGGGATGTATTCTTTTTGTCATCTGTTTTTCCATCGTGTACAACATTCCTCATTGCTTTGAAGTAAGGAAAGGGAACCAATAGGGTATAATACTTTTAGGCTATTGTTATTGACTGTTATCATGAAGGATTTGGTGGAAAATCTTGGGAAGTTTGTCCAGAACCTATGCGATTTAACGACTTGTATAATGTAAACTTGGTTTCAATCATAATCCAAAATTTTTATTTCAGACAATTTATTATAAATATATGTACGCTGTGTTTCTAGCAGTTGGACCTCTTATAATACTTGTAGTCCTTAATACTTTTATCATTGGTGCTTCAATATTTGGAACGGGTGGGCAAAGTGCTGGTGACACAATTTCACTGGTAGGTCAATTGCAGGAAAAAATACTAATCATTTTTAGATATTAGTTGTCTTATTGTTTATCGCTTGTAATGTGGCAGCGCTTCTTTTAAATACATTTGAAGGGCACATCGAAGAACTGATTGGAAACAAAATTAATTATATTGTAGATCTTTCAAATCTCTTGGTAGTTTTTAATTCCAGGTTTGAAATTGGAGGGTTAAACCGATTAGTTTTAGCTTCAACTTTGTTATATATTTTACTTTCTCTCCAAGTTTTTCATCAACTTTGAAGAAATACTTTAGTAATCGAGGATTAAAAGCAGAGTGCGTGGGACCGGGACCGCCGCCAGTACTCGTCACTGACAAAAGTAGTCGTTCCAAATTGTGTAAAGACACTCTGGGCCGTCTGCTTACAGCTAGCCAGCCCGAGGTGCTCATTTGAGGTAAGAGAACCATCCCTAGGGAATGTCTGGTCGGCAATACAAATTAGCCATCTCTTAAGCATTAGCACTTTTATCGAGGAAGAAATTCTTTCGGGGAATTTGAAAATAACAGAATGTTTTATATTTTTATCAGCAATATTTCAGGAAAGAAGAGCTTTTTGCAAGAATCTCAACATCCACTATGTGATATGAAAATACCTGTGTTCGATTCATAAAGATTTCTAAAACAAATGTTTTTTTAAATTAAATATGAGCGTTGGATTCAGCTGGCAAGCCTTTGTTTATAGAAAAATGTAAACATTGTCAATGGTTTGAATGAACTCTATCGATTCTACTTCTAAATGAACGAATGAAATCATGCAGATTTCGTTCTATTCAGCTCTATTTGACCTAAAATGCGTTCAACAAAAGCGATAGACTACTTAAAGGTCGTCGTAAACCGCGCCCCAATGCGAAACTCAACGCTTTCTCAATACTTTTTAACCTCCAATTTCCTCATTCCTTTGCTTTTACACTTTAATTTTGTAGTAAGGCTATTGAAAAAATGCTCTATTTACGATTTTGCATGCGCTGTTTCAGTCGCTTAATGCGAAAATATTAAATTGTATGTCTTTTTAACTGCTACAACTTTTTATCAACTTTTTTCAGTGATTAATCATGGATGTTACTTCAACAGCTAGCACAAAAGATACTGGTGGGGGTAGTAGTGACACAGCATCGACTAGCTACAATCCTTGTAAGAGTTTGAGACAAGATATAAAATGGATTGCGTTTAGACCCAGAAATGAGTACGGAACAAGAATATTTCTTATATGAGTTAGAAACAACTGACTCTGGGAGTATTGGATTAGTTCTTCGGTTAGAAACTTTCTTTGTTTAAATATAAATTAATTCAAGAGCAATTTACGATTGTGGAGATGTGAACAAGTTTAGTCGAGCTTTGGAACATCGCATCCATCAATACGACAAAAATATACAAAAAGTCTGCTCCTACCATTATCAAGGATTTGTTGATTCGATGAAGGAATTATTATCACTTAAGGAGAGATGTAATGATGTCAAGGCAAACAAACATTTCCATCTTTTCAACGTTATTTCATTTTAGAGAGATGCACTTACAATTGATGGCCAAATCCAAGTTGCTAGTGAAAAGATTAAGAAACAAAGCCAGGAGATCGTTAAATATCGAAAGTTAATGAAGAATGCTTCAACAGCCATTGATCAAATCTCAATTTGTCTTCCTGTTCTTGAAAACTACGCAAAATTACAAGATCTTATGAAGCAGAAAAAGTAATTTTCTTGTCATTAATTTTACCTTCGATTTTAGATATTACCAAGCTTTGAAAGTGTTAGAAGAGCTAGAGCATACTCATTTTGCTCTTGTTGAGAAATATCGATTCTTTTCGGGACTCGTCAAAAGCATGGCGCCTCTTCGTGCTGAAATCAAAGAAAGGGCATACTCAGAATTCAAAGATTTCTTAGAGAACATTAAGAAAGTTGCAATGAGAGTTGGAAGGCATGCCAGTAAAGATGTAAGTTGACTTTTGAAATAAAAATATTTGTTTAGGTGGCTGAGCAACATTCATTTGGGCAACTGGATAGTGATCGGGCAAAAATACTACATCAAAAAGCTCGAAAATCACAGGGAGAACTTGAAGTGATGCTTGGTGCTGATGGAGCGTTAGTTAAAAAGCCCCAAAGAGAAGGTCATAGTCGTAAAAGCACTATGTCTAGCAATGAAGACGTAAGTTTTGAAATTAAATTTCTCTTCATACCTAGTTCTAAAAAATATAAGTCATTTCAGCCTGACGAAGAAAAACTTTCTGCCAAAGATCTTATCGACTATACTCCAGTCCATCGATGTTCTCAAATCTTTGCTGTTCTTGGTGCTCGTGAAGAATTCGAACAGTACTATCGTTCTCAACGAAAAGAGCAATGCCAGTTGGTTATTCAAGCTCCAGCAAGAGTAGGACCTCTTTACTTGATATTATTTTATTTTAGATGAGTACCCATAAGCAGTATTTGGATTATCTGGAAGAAATTGTTGGTTTCTTTGTTGTAGAAGATTACATCATGGAGTTTGAACCAACTTTGGCTACCAAGGCTCATAAAGACGAATTGTGGGAGATGGCTTTGAAAACAATCATCGATACTATGAATAGAAGATTTGTAAGCCATTTTAAAAATAAGCGTATATCTTTTAGGGAAATTCAACTGACGTTGAGATGATGCTCAAAATGAAGAAGGTTATTCTTCTATTTGCTTTGACAATGAAGTCCTATAGTTATTCCATTTCGCTTTTATATGCTCTTCTTCAAAACTTTAGGTATATTTTGTTTGTAACTTTTTTTGGTAACAGAATTTTTCAGGGATCAATATAACGAGATTTTGATGACTGCTTACTGTGCTCAATTTGAGAAAGATCTGCAACAAGACAATTATACACCAATTTCTGTTAATAATCAAGAGGAATTTAATGGAGTCATCAAGAAATTCCCATTCTACAAGAAGAGCATGGAACAGGTATTTTAATCTTTTACTTTATTGAATATATTCAGCAACCGTTTCCTCGCAAATTTCCGTTCTCTTACTTTGTTGTATCTGTCTACACCCAAGCTAAAAATTATCTTGTCGGATGTAAAAAGTTTATGGAGGATTTACAACTTTCACAATCGGAAGTAGATGATACAGTTAGAAGATATGCAAATGTACTTCTTTCTCGATGGGCTGGTAGTTTAAAGGCCTTCGTTAGTAAAAAGCTTTCACTCGTTCAGGTAATATTTTAATGGATAAAATATAAGTTTCAGTTGATACAAATAACTATTAATATTAGCTACGTAGAAAAATCATGCGATTCGCTGGGCAATTTTATCAACAAGATTACTTGTGGAGTGGATGGGATAGTCACTCCTTCTTCACACCAGTTAGCTGTAAGTCAGCAAGTTTTCCAAGATGCAAGAAGCGAGGTAAACCTTTTTTTTGTATAATTATAGATATTTTAGGTGGAACAGCAAATTGATCAAGTAATGAGCGACAAAATTGACGAAATTTTGGAATTGACTCAATATGACTGGGAGTTGCCTTCATCGTCTGGTCAAGCATCAGAACACATTAGTGATCTTATAAATTTCCTTCAAACAACATTCACTTCCTTCACTAATCTTCCATCTAGCTTGGCGAAACATGTTTGTATGCAGGTTAGCTCTGATTCATAATCTTATTTTTATTATTTAGTCATGCAAGCATATTGCTTCACGTCTTCTTGAAGCTTTGCTTAGCCCGGAGTTTCGAATGATTTCACTTGGAGCTCTGGAGCAGTTTAGTCTTGATGTTATGCAATGCGAGATGTTTACGGCAAGATGCCCAGTAGCTGGATTTGATCATCAAACTCTTCCAATGACATTTGCTGCACTAAGGTTCATATTTATCAAATAAGTATAGACAAATGATTCAGGCAATTGTTGGATTTGGTAATGACTGAAGATTTTCCTACTTATTTCAACGAGTATGGAGCTGAAACAGCAAAATCCAATCGAGTTAAACCAAGTAATGCCATTAACGTGCTGGAAAAGTAAGATATTATAGATTTTTTTCACCTATTTTATAGGCAAATTGAGTTCGACAAAAAGAGTAATAGTTTTTTTGGGCTTGGAAAGTCAAATGATAAGAAAAAACTACGCGAGACTATCTTAAAGCAATTGAGACTACTGGAAAAGCCATAAAATATCGCTTTATAAAATTGTGATATTATGTCGCTTGTGATAGCTTATTTATTTATATAAAGCTTGGAAGGAAGTGGAGGATATATGAAAGTAGATAGAATTAGCTAATGTTTTTTGGTATCTAAATGCTATTATAGAAACAAGAAATTTCCATTTTCGCAAAGAAAAACGATGTTTTTAAAGTTTATTTGATCTATCACATTTTAGTACATTTCATTTGATTTTTCTTCTCCTCTCCTCGGTCAATCAGCTTCTCCGTCGATCCACCCAGCTTCTCCGTCGATCCACCCAGCTCCTTTGACTACTTCTCCTCGGCTCCTCAGTCAATCAGCTCCTCCGTCGATCCATCCAGCTTCGTCGTCGATCCATCCAGCTTCTCCGTCGATCCACCCAGCTTCTCCGTCGATCCACCCAGCTCCTTTGACTATTTCTCCTCGGCTCCTCAGTCAATCAGCTCCTCCGTCGATCCATCCAGCTTCGTCGTCGATCCATCCAGCTTCTCCGTCGATCCACCCAGCTTCTCCGTCGATCCACCCAGCTCCTTTGACTACTTCTCCTCGGCTCCTCAGTCAATCAGCTCCTCCGTCGATCCATCCAGCTTCGTCGTCGATCCATCCAGCTTCTCCGTCGATCCACCCAGCTCCTTTGACTACTTCTCCTCGGCTCCTCAGTCAATCAGCTCCTCCGTCGATCCATCCAGCTTCTCCGTCGATCCACCCAGCTCCTTTGACTATTTCTCCTCGGCTTCTCAGTCAATCAGCTCCTCCGTCGATCCATCCAGCTTCGTCGTCGATCCATCCAGCTTCTCCGTCGATCCACCCAGCTCCTTTGACTACTTCTCCTCGGCTCCTCAGTCAATCAGCTCCTCCGTCGATCCATCCAGCTTCGTCGTCGATCCATCCAGCTTCTCCGTCGATCCACCCAGCTTCTCCGTCGATCCACCCAGCTCCTTTGACTACTTCTCCTCGGCTCCTCAGTCAATCAGCTCCTCCGTCGATCCACCCAGCTTCTCCGTCGATCCACCCAGCTCCTTTGACTACTTCTCCTCGGCTCCTCAGTCAATCAGCTCCTCCGTCGATCCATCCAGCTTCTCCGTCGATCCACCCAGCTCCTTTGACTACTTCTCCTCGGCTCCTCAGTCAATCAGCTCCTCCGTCGATCCATCCAGCTTCGTCGTCGATCCACCCAGCTCCTTTGACTACTTCTCCTCGGCTCCTCAGTCAATCAGCTCCTCCGTCGATCCACCCAGCTTCTCCGTCGATCCACCCAGCTCCTTTGACTACTTCTCCTCGGCTCCTCAGTCAATCAGCTCCTCCGTCGATCCATCCAGCTTCTCCGTCGATCCACCCAGCTCCTTTGACTACTTCTCCTCGGCTCCTCAGTCAATCAGCTCCTCCGTCGATCCATCCAACTTCGTCGTCGATCCACCCAGCTCCTTTGACTACTTCTCCTCGGCTCCTCAGTCAATCAGCTCCTCCGTCGATCCATCCAACTTCGTCGTCGATCCACCCAGCTCCTTTGACTACTTCTCCTCGGCTCCTCAGTCAATCAGCTCCTCCGTCGATCCATCCAGCTTCGTCGTCGATCCACCCAGCTCCTTTGACTACTTCTCCTCGGCTCCTCAGTCAATCAGCTCCTCCGTCGATCCATCCAGCTTCGTCGTCGATCCATCCAGCTTCTCCGTCGATCCACCCAGCTTCTCCGTCGATCCACCCAGCTCCTTTGACTACTTCTCCTCGGCTCCTCAGTCAATCAGCTCCTCCGTCGATCCACCCAGCTTCTCCGTCGATCCACCCAGCTCCTTTGACTACTTCTCCTCGGCTCCTCAGTCAATCAGCTCCTCCGTCGATCCATCCAACTTCGTCGTCGATCCACCCAGCTCCTTTGACTACTTCTCCTCGGCTCCTCAGTCAATCAGCTCCTCCGTCGATCCATCCAGCTTCTCCGTCGATCCACCCAGCTCCTTTGACTACTTCTCCTCGGCTCCTCAGTCAATCAGCTCCTCCGTCGATCCATCCAGCTTCGTCGTCGATCCACCCAGCTCCTTTGACTACTTCTCCTCGGCTCCTCAGTCAATCAGCTCCTCCGTCGATCCACCCAGCTTCTCCGTCGATCCACCCAGCTCCTTTGACTACTTGCCTTAGCTCTGTAATCAATTAGCACCACCATCCAATTCTTGAAGACACATTCAGCCGTCCAACGAATCGTCAAGCTCTTTTCAAGCAGTTTTTTTTCTCGTGATTCAACTTCTAGACTCTTTCTATTTCTGCGATTTGTTCAAGTAATGTGTCCATTAATTTTTGCCAGCCACTTTCTTTCAAGTCGAAACTCCATTAAGTGTTAATTTTTTTTTAATGATTGAAGATTTTTCCATTTGAGGCACCATATTTTCTAGTGAAACGCCAACCGTTCACCATCCAAGTGTGTAACAAGAGTAGCATAGACCAATTTCTTATAAATATCTCTCCGATTGACTCCAGCTTTCAAAGCATTATTATTTTCTTACCATATTTTTCTTTTTCTTTCTTCTCTGAGGACATCATCGCTTCAATCATCCATTTTCCACTTTACAAATGCGCATCAAATACAATTCCAACTCTTTTGCCGTATTATCTATCGAAAAAGCGTAAGAAGTAGCACATTTTGATAATTTGTTGCTCCACAACATCATGTTTTAAATTTCCGGCTGACTAGTCGGTAGGTCAATTAATCAGTGGTATAAAGATGAAGCAAGTAGATCATCAAGACGAATCAAGAGGTCAAAACGAAGTTGTCGTCAAAATTCCAGATGATGACTTTTTTTGCAAGAAAGAACGGCAGATAATATGAGGTTCAACGGGATTTGCTAAACATTTTACAAGCTTACCACCGATCCACATGTGAAACTCCTGCGCCATAAAATGAGCGAACCGTCTTCTATTAATCCCCGCAAATCAAAAAGAACATCTAGTACAATCCATCATATTCGTTTTTAATCGCTTTTCTTTCTTCTCCAACATCACCACAACAGACACTCGCCGCCGCTCAATCCCGCTATCGTCCTACAAAAATTCTTCTCTTCTCATCGTTGTCAGCAAAAGATCTCTTTGAATTTGTTCCCGGGGCCCATCGCATCTTCGATCCATTGCCACTACGCCGACCACTAAATTGTTTGGAAAGCCAGAACAGTACATGAGCATGCATGACACTAAACATCACTTCTGCCGACTGCTCCCAGTGGTAAAGCCTTGTCCGTTTCCCAACAGAAATGTTCTTTTATTCCTTATAGACTAGCGAGGATGAACACTTCAATGAACGACTTGACACCGAATTTAGATTCCGACAAAGCTTTCTGCTGAAGTACACAACCCTTCTGTTCACCCGTCTCGTCTCTTCTAAAACCAGCTGACATTACAGTCATACCTTTTGCTTTGAAAGTCATCAACATAACAATAAAATACTTGTAGCCTTCTTTATTTCTTCAAACTGCTCCAAGAGACAGAGGGAGTACGGAGGTTCTCAAAATCACATTACTGTGACTTACACTTTCTCGGTTGAAGTCAGAGTATCGCTTTTAACAGGATGATTGGACACCAAGACATTTAACCCGTTCCCGAGGCAAGATAGAGGAGCGCTAGGAAAGACTTATATAGTCTTAGACTTACGCCTCTTCAGAGGGAATAGAATGAGCTGGTAATGATTCTGGTATAGGTGTTGTGAATGTTATAGCATCCTGCTTTGATCAGCATTCTGAATTCTATTGAGATCCTAGCGCTTAACTGGTAAGAGAGCGGTAATAGGCTGATGAGGTGTGAGGGTCGACGGAACACAGTCACACAGACTTCGTCGCTTGAACGGTTCTAAAATGAAAAACGATCCCCGGAACCCCCGACAACCTTTGAAGGTTTGATGGTATTGATAGATGCGCAATGTCTAGCTCCATTTGAACAACATGACTTGGACGGCATTGAAGGAAGGTGCAGATTGTTATACGTGACTATTTGAGAACGGCTTTTATTCTAAATTGTAGACTAAAAGAAATACATAGACCCGGTGGTAGAGATTCGATGGTTCCATACCGGCTGGAGGAATGAGAGTTATTTAGTTGATCTCATCTATGACACGTTTAGGGAGATGATTTACCTGAAAAAACTTTTTGTAATTGGACGTTTGAAACCGGTTTGTTTGTTCATCTGTGTCTACTCAGCAAAAATCTGGATCGAAGCATGTGATTGTCTATTGATTGGCGCCGCGACGCGTTGCGGCTATAGTTTCGAAAAGATTTACTGACGAAATTATACTTTGAGTGAGTATTGAGCGAGGGAATTATTTGAATTTTCAAGTTTTTTTTTAAACAAAATGATCTACAAGACTTGAATGAAAATTTTAAAATGAAAGAAAAATACTCACCAGTCTTTATTTTCTTCCCAATATTTTCGAAGAACTCGTCCAATCCAAATGGATCCTCGTCGATCCACTCAGCATTTCGAGAACGCTTCCTTGGTGGTTCAGGAGTCTGAATGACAGGTACGACACGAGGTTCGGGAATGGCCTCATATGAGGTTTCTTTTTGACTCATGTTTTCACTAGTCGAAACAGATCCATTAGAGCTTTCCGCTGCTTTACGCGCACGACGGCGGTCTCTTCTTTCACTCAAATGCTTACACAAAGACTTAATGAAGGAAGTTTGAAGAAGCTCCAGACGGTAGTAGCGGACCTTCCCAGTATTGAGAGCTCGCCTCTTGTCGATAGCCATGCTGAGCATCTTTGTAGGGGTCTTTCCATAGTCGATAGTAGCCATAGAAGTGGATTGGGTGGAGTTCATCTTTAATTAAAGAATGAGTTGGAGAGAAAGGCGACAGCTAAGAGCCAGACAGGAGTGTGAGTGATTCGGGCGTGGTGACGCTCGCAGACCGCGACGCAAATATCATGTGAGTTGCCCTGGGTAGGAGCGCGCACATTCGTAAAAGAATTTCAGTAATTTTGTGGCGAAACTTTGAAGGCTAAAAGTTTAAAAATCAAATCTTAAAATTCGAGAGATAGGCATCTTTAACGTTTTTAGTCATTTGAATTTCTGAATATGCGGAAACCGAATAAACTTCTGATGAGGGTGACACGTGTCGCAGACTGCTGCGGCGCGTGTCATCGATTCTGAATCCTGATGAAAACAGGTTACGAAAGAGGAAATGTCATGTGGGAGGGGGCGTTCGCGCAGTATAGGCCCACACGATGACGCCTTCATCAAGGAACTTGATCAAATGGGGATGTAAGAGAGATGTAAAACAGCAGTAAAGTTCTCTATGTTGGAATGTCGTTTTGGACAGATAAAAACTATCATGTTTGAGCTTTGGCTTTAAAAATACTATACTTGGACTATTATTGTTGTTTTTGTCAGCTGATTGGCATTTGATTTTTCTGCAAGAGAGACTGTTTCCAAAATAGGCAATGTTTTCTGACTCGACTCTGGGATGATTCCTAGAATCCTGAGCAGGTGTTGAGTTACTTATTTGCGTTTAGATCAACCTCTTCCATGGCAGACTATAAGTTTTATATCAAATAATGAGAAAGTGAAAGCTAAACGAGCAAGTGAACTGAAAAAGAGATTTGCTGAATCTATGAAGCGTTCCGTAGTCCTTACATACTGTAAGAGTTCATCAATTATCAATGTACATTGAAGCAGCTATGCTTGGATTGATAAGAAAAATGAACAAATGCTGGTTTGTGCTGAGGTATAGGAAAACTTTCCTTTTAAGAAGTTTTTCAAGAAAGACGAATGAAGGCGCCAGTCAACGAAATCCTTACAAATGTCTTTTTCGCTTTCTCCTTGTTTTGTCACAAGCGATAGCTTTTTGCAGAATGAAAATAAAAAGACCGTAAATCTCTCGGAAACTCTTTCTTATGAAAAGAAACTAACTAATTACCCACCTCCTACCTATACCTAAAAAATGGCTACCAATCAAACGATTCAATTAAAGTGGTCTTGAGATAAACAATGTTCCTAGAGTTTAAAATGCAAGAAGGACATTAGTTAGATTGTCAAGAATATTGGATGCGGCCATCAGAATTGTCAAGAGATAAATGGAAAAATGCATCGCCATGTGGTACCAAAATATCTTCGTACCAGTTGCAGCTTCCAGACTGGATCAACATCGTGAGGCCAAAAATTAACTTTTCTCTTAATCCATGCGGAAGAAAATTTTGTCGCGTGAGTAGTGTATATTCAAGTCGTGTAAACAGTTGCTACCAAGTGCTCTTTTGGACCTATTTCGTTAATCCTTTCCGTCAATTAGTTTTTGAGAGACATTTCACAAAAAGTCTTTTCTACTATTAAAAATGGATGATCCTTTTGACACCATAACTCACTCATGCGTTTTAAGTATCCCACGGAGATGAGCCCTTCTGTCACTGCTGATGTTACATGAATGATTAATAGGAAGAAGCTGATCCAGGAAGATGAGTTTCTATTCTTCCTCATCGACCTTTACACTTCGTTTTGCAAACTTCCTCTGGCGTTAAGCCACTTTGGAACGAATAAGAAATCGCGAAGAATAATGCAAATATATCTTTGCCGTTCGCAACATCTCTCCTTTTTTTTGCTCTTCTTATCATTTGAATTATACGCCAAGACCTATCTTTTTTTAAAAATTTTTATATATTCAGCGAGTGAGACAATCTGACAGACAGGTGCTTTTTGTTCCTAGTAGATATTTAATCAAAAACCAGTGAGCTACGGTATTTGTTTTTCAATCAAGCCATCTAAGCGTTAGTCATTTGTCATATATGTTTTGGTTAACCTCGCATGGGCTGAAATATAATCTGGATCTCTTTGCTCCATCTCCCATCTTCTTTAAATCTTAATATTCTCTTGGAATCTAGCTTCTTTTTTGCTCAAAAACCAAGAACTTTAAACAAACAGGATGTTCTAATTGACGCTAATAATCCCTTCTTCGGAGAATTAGGGAGTCCAACTTCTTTTTGGATTGCGCTCGTCTATTTGGGAGTAATTATTCTAGCCTTACCCCCAAATCCTTCTATTCCTAGATATTTTTCATCTATGATGTGTCGCAAAAAAGCTTCCGATATGGCTCATATTTTTCCGGAAACAACATATCATTATCGAAAATATGTCTCTATGACCCTGGTTAGAGAAATCCATCTTATTCAAGTCTGTTTTCACATTTTACGGCGTCATAGGCGTCGATTGCTGATCGTGGAGTCAACTATTCCCTCGAGTACTTGGCTAATTCTTGCAGATTACGTGCTACTATACTGGTAGTCCTAATAAATTTCTCAATTCACCCTTGAAGTTTATTTCTATAGCTTTTGTTTTTGACAAAGAGCTCAACCAAAAGATTAAGGCCATCAATCATTTCTCTAGAGAGTAAAAGTTTTTTGCATTCCTAGTATTCCTTCCGACAAAAAGCAATCAGCAGTGCAGGGGAGTTTTGGAATACATAAACAGCCCTTTAAAAGTAGATTGAAAGATGTTTTCCGGTTGAGATTGGGGTCTCCTTAAGAATTGCTGATTGGTTTGAATTTTTTGGTTTTAGCGTTTGATGCTTCCTTAAACGTAACGCAATTATTCCGTGGCGGGTTAATTCCATCAAAACCGGGAGGCTGCAGTCCTCTACTTCTTGAACTAGAAAAGTTCCTTCTTCAATTCAGTTCAAGCGTAGTTCCGTGAAGTTTTAACCGACGACGCATTCTCCCCTTTTTTGACTCCTAGACAATAAGTTATTCTTGGCTTCCAGTTCCAATAAGAACATTTAGAAAATTAATGTGTGAAAGAACATCTGCGCCGCAAGAGATCCCACTATTCCACTGCAACTTTTATAAGGGATCTATGAGCTTTCACTGACCCCATTATTTGATTACTCAGACATTTTCTGCAAACTCTCAAAATATCCAAGATTGTAGTTCATAGTCCGTCCCGATACAAATCTCAGAATCAGACTGCGAGCAGACGGAGTTATGTTTCTCTTTATGAATCGCTCGGGAATAGTCAGGAAGTGAGATTACGAGAGGAAGTTCTTTCGTTATTTATATCGACACCAATTTCTGACCCTCTTGTTCCCTTACTGCTTTGGTCATTTAATTTATTTGGTCCTTGATCGGTCTTTGAAATCAAAGCGCCCGAAATTTAAATGAAATAGAGTAGGAGAGAGCACTAAGCTCCCAATTGGTATTCTAACTGCCCTCTCTAATTCTCCTAAAGCTGCTGCTAGCATATGAATAGCTTAGTTATATATAGCAGAACAAAACAAAAACAGAAAGGACAGTTTTAATGAATTGTATGCAAAAGGTGTCAAGAGTGGAACCGGATTTCCGACTACTTATTTATGTCCGGGTGGCATTCTTCTGCCTAAAGTCTGCGCAACAAAGTCGGCAGGTGCTTATGAATCGCGAGTGCTGCTCGACCAGTAGACCTTTTCCCTTCCACTCAACCTTGGTCCTAAAAAGTCGGCATTCCCTCGATTTTAATTCTTAGACCTCATGCTGTGGTAAACAGCGTTGGCATAAGTGTTTTTCGCCTCATTATGCTTTGCCATTCTCTGGTTAAGTGTTGAAACATTTCTTAATCATGATACTGTGATAATTATTGCCACCTGGGTGCCCGTAATAGCTCAAAAACCATTTAAAAATTGGCCTGATCTCTTAGATGATCAAGCTTTTTACCTGACACGGCTCCGCTTAGGTTGGTGTCTCAACGGTTCATTCATGCGAGCACTTGAGCTATCATCAAATTTTCTGGTTCAAGTTACGCATTACCATTTGTGTTCGGCTCTATGAGTCGAATAACAAGAAAGAAGAGTAAGAGAGAGAGAGAGAGAGAGACTTCCTCTATTGTGAATATAAGACGAAATATGACATTATCACTCGTGAGAGAGATTATCCGAGAGAGGCGGTAATCCATTTGAACTATTTCCTGGATGCTTACGTTGGCCCCACGCGCTTATCTCTTCCTCCAAACACAAACTTATCCTTTTTTTTCAACTCTCCTGTTTTCCAATTTTCTTATTTTTCTATCGGCAGTTGACCTCTGCGAGTCTCATTTTCCATGGCCGAGCCCATTATGACAACCTGCGCAAGGTTATTACGCCGTCTCTCAGGATTACCTTTGACTGGCACTCTCTTTCAACTTCTTGTCTACGTATTTTAGACAATTAACGTTTTGTTCCTTTTCAGTTCGAAATTGCACATGAGTTGTTCACCTTGGGAGCAGGTTCTTGCAATTCTTTTCACTCTATTCTTCGAACTAGCCGTAAGTTTTTAAAGGGAATGATCACCTGCCAGCTTCCTTATTCCAAGTTCAATTCCACTTGACAATACTGAATTATTCACTGCGCAATCGGTTTAATTCAGGAGTCAAAGGAAAAGCTCAAAAAAGAGCGGAGCCCAGAATAAACGATTCCCAAAGTAATCCGTATGAACCAATTTTTCAGAAGGGAAGAAGTTTAGAACAAACAGTCACACCAACCACTCTTTCGCCCGTCATTTGGCCAACAGTCGAGTGAGTCATAAAATACTCGATAAGACTTCAATTGATTTTTCCAGAAGTGGTCTACTTCTTCTCAGACCGGCCAGTTGTACTCCGCAATTACGTAATTGCTCAAGTCATGGAGCCTGCGCATTGCATATCACGCGGCCCGTTTGTCTTTGCGTTCTCGGCTACCACGGAGACTATTGCGAGATAAAAACATCAGCTGTACCGCCGTTGCATGGTAAGAACTACTCTAAAAATATCACCTCCAATTAGGAGGCCACCATAATGTGCAGCTGTTCCTGATTGGATGATAGCGCTTTTAGATTTGCAGCATATTAAATTCTTTGAACTAACTTAATATAAATAGCATAAATTAGCCAAAAAAAGAATTGGATGTATGAGAGGAAAGAGATTTTTTCAGTTGCTACTGTACTTCTCTCCATCCTCGCCATCTACATTGTCATCCACGCTGGATGCGTTATTCATCGTTCTCGGGTGCGTTGTTGCTTTGGCAACACAAATACCGGCTACAGTGTCAAAGGCTACGCTCGAGGAGCTGCGACTCGTCTCGAAAGCGACCAGAGCTGAGTAGCTATGGTTCAATTGGTGAAAATACTCACTCGATCGTCCTTGATGCCCCAAAAAAGACTGGCAATAGCCAGAATGACGATACGCAAACGACCACACCAACCGGAACACTAAGTAGATGATTAGCTGCTGATTCCTCAGTTCATCCGGCAATTTGTGTTTTTGTTAGTTTTCATTCAAACTCACACAACAATTTCTACGAGTTTGTTGCCTGCATGCACCAGTATTTATTCGGGTTATTTTTTGTTTCCGTTTTTTTTTTTCTGTGAAGTCGTTGTACATACATGCTTTAGTTGATTTTTACTCTATAAATGTTTCTTTTTGGATTGCCTGTGATAAAGTCTTCTTGAATTGTTGACTCTATAGCGTAGGGTTAGATGATTCAATACTAATCCACCTACAAATAGGGAAGTTTCTGCTACACTTTCCAGTCTGCGAGGTCACATGTTTAAGGTTTAATAGGCCACATGGCTACTCTTCACTGGACGACATATTCAGCATTCCTCTCTATTTTCTCATTCAAAGTACAAATGGACCAAGTATTCAATCAAAAAAGATGATACAATTGGGTCATTGTCTCCAACTGTAACCGTTTCATTCTCTTGTCCCTTCGTTTTCCTCTTTCACTTTTACAGCCTGTCATCAGATATGAGAATCATCACTAGTGCCAGGATAGGAGCAGCTTTCATCATTGCATGTGCTCTTGTATTCACAACAATTAGTCTCTTCACATGTCGTAAGTAGAAATTTCCTCGGAGATTCAACTTCTCAGATTGGTTGGATTTTCAACCCTTCGACTATTCTAAAGGACTCTTCTCTCAAAGCAGTTGTACATTTTATGTGATTTATTTTCCTATTTTTTTGTTGAAACAATTCTTAGGACTCATCACCTGCCTGGAATACAGCTACATTCGCTCTTATGATTGCTGCTTTCGCTTGTGAAATAATACTTATCCTATTTGTTTTGACTACTAGGTTTATACCTTATTTTCATCTTCAGGCAAATATTTAGCTTCCTTCGGCATAGTCACAACCACCTGATCAACGTCGACATTTTGTTATGTTTTCTGATCTTCGCGACACAAACAGCTGCTTTGATTACCTTTGGGATCTCTGCCACCAACTATTGGGAAGATCTTCTGCCGACCTATTATAAGGTTTTAGCGGCTATTTGTTGACTCTTCATCACGTCACTTTTCAGTTAAGCTGGAGCTTTTGGTTAGTCATTCCTGGAGCTGCCCTCGCTCTCTTGGCTATTGGACCGTTGACTCATGCCATAACTGTTATCCACAAGCATGGTGCCGACGAGCATTGGCATTTCTGATATCATTCATCTTTTCAATTACTTTGCTCAAAAGATGCCATGCTCATACAGTAAACATATCGCCATTTTTAACCTGAATAAATCTGGAATCGGCTAGTCCTTGGGCACTTTTGATGCAGAGATCCACAATGAGTTACTATATTTCAACTGTAGAGTTTCACAGTCAAAACTTGTTTACGCTGGATCCCATGATTCAATATTTGTCCGATTTTTCCGACCCAGGTTGAGGCAACACTTCAGACCGTTCCACCCCAGGCAGTGCCATTCGAAATGAGAGTCTCTCTTCGTGCTCACCTCCTCTCGGCAGTTATAACCGGAATCTCCTTGGTCTTCACCAGCATTGCGCTGTTTACATGCCGTAAACTTGATGAATTTTTAGAGCATTGTTTTTAGATTGGGTGAGAATCTATCAAGGATTTTTTATCTACAACCATGGAATTATCAACGAAAGTGGAGGAGAATGTAGCATTTGGCTAAGTACGCCTGGTTGGAGCACTGCCACCCTGGTTTTCATGATCATCGCGTTTATCGCTCAATGTCTAATCATTCTACATACTATTCTCTCTTTGTAATTCAAAAGATTGCTTTAAATAATATTTTTTAGCCTCTGCCGTCCATATGCTGCACATGTTCTAAAAGTCGACATGACTCTTATTACCATCGCAACTCTAAGCCTTCTTGTGGCTATTATTATCTACATTATCGGAATCTGTATCTACGCTAATGACAAATATTGGGGATTTACTGTAAGTTGTTTCCAGAAAGTAAAGAGAATTATTTATTTAGCTTGACTACAGCTTTATATTGGCATGTATTGCCTTGGTTATTTCCTTCCTTTCTTACGGACCTGCAGCTCATGCTTACAGAAGAATCAGAGACTTTGGAGATTGTGAATGTCAAGGGTATTACTATTGAAATCGCATAATAAATATATTTGGACAAAGGCTAGAGTTCGAGAAATAATTCAACAATTTAGCTGAAATATTTGGCTCTGTTGCACTTTGACCAGTTAAAAAGGTATAACCGATCAAAGAAATTTTTTTCCAAACATTTCAGTTTTTCAAGCTATAAAATCGCTCAATCCCTATCATTTTTTGAGATTTAAAATGTTTTGAAATCACGAAATCAAGCTGAATTAAGCTACAGCAGCTACATTTTAACAACACGGCTTTTTGATTAAATTTTCATAACTATGGAGGCACTACAGTCATCCATGTTTTTTCTTTAAATTTGGCAATTTCTAATCAAAACAGCCATGTGCTTTCTTCAACTTTCTCCTATTTCAGCTCTTCAATCTGCTGATGGAAGACCACTCCTGAACTAAAAGATTTGATCATCAACAAGAATGCTTATTAATTGGCCGCCTGAGTTTCCTCATCTATTGATCCATCCCACTTATGGTTTGTTCTGTTTTTTTCATTCAAAAATATTTTTCAGACGAGCCACAAATCCAATGTTTTCACATCAATTACCCGCCTCATTTTATAAGAAATGTATTCGTCATAGTTTCTCCATCTATCCTCTGTGCTTACTGGAATCGCAAAGCTCTCTTGTCTACCTGCGAATTAATATTCTTGGGATGATAAATTCGATCAAGAATTTAAGACCGATGCTGCGGAGATTGTCTCTATTTTGGATATCTCGTGAGAGTTTTTTCTTTCAGAAACTTCTAGAAGAAACGAGTATTCCAATTTTTAAAGAATATGATAAGTACATGGTTTCATAGAGATTAGCATCATAGAGAATTTGTTGAAAAAATTCTATTTCTAATAAAATCTTTTATCTATTTCGTTGAAAAACAGAGCTGTTTGTAAAGGCGAAATACAAATGATAACGATTACGATTATAAGTGCGCTGACTCTTATGTGTACGACTGTGAAGCCGGCAAATATCGCGATTCCAAAACACTTTAAATCTCAAAAAGTTGTAGGGATTAAACAAAGTTATAGTCTGAACAAATTGAAAAGTTTTGGAAAAAATTTCTTTGATCGGTCAAAGTGCAACAGAGCCAAATATTTTTACTTAGCTCTTTACCTCTAACTTTCTAACTAACCAAAAAATGATCAAAATAGATAAGGGAAACAGATCAGCCAAACCAATTAAATATTTTTGCATATTTAAAAGAGGCTCCTCCAGATAGACCGAGAATTAAAACAGACATTGAGTTGATGAGATGGCAATTCCTAAATCAACGTCTAGCTTTTAAATCCATTTGCAGCTTAAGAAATTGAGCAAAAAAAGGAACCACCGCATAAAATATAAAAAATCTTTTGATTTAGATGTGTATTCAATAAAATTTACAGCAAATAACAGAACCGAAATATCTACTTCTTCTTAGGGGTGGCTTTAGGAGTTGTCTTTTTTTGTGCAGATTTAGGGGATTGCTTCTTTTTGATTGGTGTTTTCGTAACGATTGGGATCTCCTTTTCAACCGAAGTTTTGGATCGAGTTTTGTAGTCGAATTTCTTTGGAGTCGCTTTCTCCGTTTCCTTCACGCTTACTTTTGTCTGCTCTTTTTCTTTTTCCTTCTGCATGACAGATTTAGGAGGAAAGACGACATAAACCTCGTTGTTTTCGATAGTCTGGATCGGCTCTAGATTTTCGAAGACCAAACTAATAACGTGGAGCACGTAGCATTTCAACTGTGAAATGTTTTGAGGATTCCATTCCAACTGAAGAGATGATTATTCGGGAATTAAAACAAACTGACCTCGTTGTGGAGAAAAGCTACAACATCAATAATTCGAGAGTAGTCAATGTCTTGGAGACTCTTTTTAAGTGTTGCCATCAGTACAAATTTGTCGTGAAGAGTCACCATTATTTCGGCAAAGAAGAAGGATTTGCCTTCAGGCGAAGAGTTTTCCCGCTGTAGGAAGAAGTAATTCTAAATTCCAAAGATTAAGCGAAGCAAGTGAACAAACCTTCATCAGAATCATCCACTCTTTCATCAATGCGAGCATGCTCTCATTCTTTTCTTCCAGAAGCAGAACATCTATCTCTTCTACAAATCGGGCAAGATTATTGACATAGGTCTTTATCTCGTAGTCAGCAAAAATGGGGAAGGTAACAGCTTCTCTGCTAAATAAAAAAAATAATACAAAATGAAAAATACCGTCGGCTCAGCATGTAATTAAAATTGTAGGGTAGAATTGAATCATTCTTGAAATCCCACAGAACAAATCCTTGTCTTCTTTGATCGAAGCTCTTGAATTTTGTCTCATCCAAAGTTCTCTCCTTTTCATCTTTGACTGATGGAAAGCTAATAATAAGCCATTAAAATAGAAAATTTGAAACTCACATTCCAGCAATCGTGACGGTAGAAAGGATGTTTTTTGTCTTCTGTTTTTCATCGATAAATGCGAGAGTCTCGTTTCTTCCCTCAACAGCATAATTCAAGAAAGAATCATATCTGCTATCTGAAGAAAGATTCAAAGAAAACAAGCAACTAACCATGCAATATATCCTTTACATTTAAAGAGAATTGATCAACATCATCGATAATCAACAAAACGTGAATTCCATTAGATTTATAGTATTGAGCCAATCGAAGGGCATAGAGGAAGTGATGCTCCGAATTCTTCTCACTGAAGTATAAGGCCTTGACATTTGGGATGTCTTGAATACGGAGCTCGGTACTTTCCTTGTATTTCTTTGGAGCTAAGATTATCTTTAGACTGTTTGTGAATTGTAGAAGTATCTTGTAGGCCTGGGCCTTGGTTTCTTTTCCATCGACTAAAAAGAAAAAAGAGTTGAAGAAGAAAAAAGACTAACTCTGGCACATGAGAGGATCTGATCGACCAAGAGGAACACATCCATCGATAGCTCTAACGCCGGTATTGTAGAGGGAAGTCCTTTCTTCCTTGTCGTTATCCTTAAAGCGATAAGGTGCCATTAGCTTGAGAACGATCTCTTTTCCATCAACAACTGCGATGACATCCTAAAACAAAAATTATCAAGGCACAGAAAAACTAACCTTTAATCCCACTTTTTTCTTTGTAGTCAACGAGGTCAGAACGCCATCGTTTTCCAATACGATTTTGTGGTGGAATTCTGTTCCATTTTCAACAACAGTTCCAAGAATTTGCCTCTCTAAAAAGATAAATTAAGAAAAGTTAACCCACTTTTGTATCTTTTGCCGATTTTCAGTTTGGAAGGAGTCCATAGCAGCTCAGGTTCTCTTCTCATCTCAATCATTGCGACATTTTCTAGAATTAAAGTTATTAAAAGAAAAGAAACTAGCCTGTTTCTGTTTGTGAGAAAAGTTGGTTTCGTAAAGTCTCAATTGGCTTGAATATCATTACTTGAACCCATCCGAATGATCCGGGAAACATGGGAACAATCAACTTCTTGCTACATTTTTGCACTAGAAGTTGCTCTTCAGGTGAGTTTTGGAATTCCAAGAAGGCTAAAGATAATATTTTAAATACACTCAAATAACATAAAGTCACTAACCTTGTTCTGTATCTTTTGTTGCAAGGATTTCTCGCATGCAGACTTCTTTCAATTTCTTATTTCCGATCTTCTTTCCATTGCTTTCAGACGACTCCAAGACGAATACCAAAGACTTAGCGTTCGTTTCTCCAACGAGAATGTAAATGTCATCATGATCAAGAACTTGATCTGACGGGCAGAAGAATTTCAGGCCTAAAGAAGAACAAATGTAAGTAAACCAAATGAAAAATTACGAACCTTTGCCTGGCGTCGTGAAGAGCTGGTTCTTGTGAACATAAAATCCATCGGAAGACATCATTTTTGATCTAGTAATTATTGTTGGAATAGCGGGTTGATTCTTCTTTTGCACGACATTGATCACATTCCTGAATAAGAGGATAACTAAATTTTGCTTGAAAGAAACCTCGATTCATTTCTTGAGTTGTTTTTTGACTGTGTTGAACTATTTTCAATATCTTCTGAGCTATTTTGCGTCTTTCCAGCTCCTTTTCTAGATTTCTTAATAAATGACATGATATAATTCTCAGTCAATTTCAGAGCCTAAAAATTGAATCTAGAATTTATAATACAAAGACTTACTTCAGTTCGGTCCATTGTTATAAGATCAGCTGCCTCCGTGAAGCGACTCTTCTTATTCAAACAAATCGAGGTTCCACAGCAACAGTTGCCATTTAAGAGTTGTTTAACATAAAAGCTTCCGTAACTAATGGTCACCTGAAAATATAGCAAATTGTTGATGATAAAAAACAGCATATTGACCTCCTCATTTTCTTCGATTGGATGGAACGCCACGTAGAATAGCCTTCTATTGCTAGGATGAAAGTTGTTAGCTACAACTTTGACGAAGCCAGCATTTGGAAGACAGGAGTGTGCACAAAGGCGCATGAAGCTGGACTTCTTAAATGCTTGAACATAATATGCATTATTTCCAATAATCTGAAAATGTGAGAACAGTAAAAAATTGGATTAGAAATTTACCTTCTCAAGATCTTTCACATCCTTGAACTTCTCCATACTTCTCAACTGATCGATGAAGCCAGAGAATTCTTTTCTGGAGTAGAGATCCATGGCATGTGAACCATCCTCCTCTTCGCTCACTCCTTTGGGCTTTTTCACATGTCCGGTGAGTTCTCCAATGATTTGACCTAAAACTAGAAGTAAAAAGATAAGAGTTAAACTTTAATCGTTTAATTCTAAGTAATTAATGCTCGTTTGGTCTGAATAAATAAAATTACTCACATCCTTTAATGTTTTTGAGGGTTCTTAGGCAGTATCCTTTCACCGGATGGCAAAAAACTTCAAACCTAAATATTCGGAACTTTTATCTTCTTCTCTTTTTACTCACTTGGTATCAATTTGCAGATTGTCTACGTTCCGGTTGCACTTCTGTCCCTCTTTATTGTTCTGGGGATGATCGGGATGGCAAGCACAACTTCTCCCACAAGCGACAATAAATTTGTCAGAATAAAAGGGGGTTCCATTTTTGAGATTGATTCTTCCAGTCTAAAACAAACTCATTAGAAGTTATGATAGAAAACACAAACTTTTGAGTCAAGAGTAGAGAAAGTGCCTCTCCCATTGGACATTTGAATATTGGCTAGATAGCAGGGACAGGTGTGTGCTTTGCATCCGTCCTGGCACGAGCAGGAACACTAAATATCATTTTTATGAAAATTGGCCAAAAGTTACCTTCAATTCAGAGGGAAAAGAAATCCTACTCAACTCATCATTTCTTAAAGTTGTAAAGAAATCAGGGAAGTCGGGCACCAGGGGGCCTCCCGTCTCATTATAAACAATGGCAGTGTAGGGATTGACAACATTTTTTCTGAAAAAAAAACTATGTTTGATTGGGATTTGGGATCAGTTTGTAGTTACCAACTCAATTAATTGTTTTTCTGTTATAATAAGCTGCCATTTGAAAAACTTTCATTTAGTCAAAAATTCGAAAAAGAACAACGAAATTTGGTTGAAATTGTCTCCAATTGAGTACAGTAATTCCAAGGCCTGATGTAATACAGGGTGCGGCATAATTACGGTAACAAACTGCGAGCATACCTTTCTTCATTTTTGTGAGATTTATGATTTATTTCTTGTGCTTTTTTTTATTTTTAGCTGTTATTCTTTGATGTTTTGCATATTTTAAGACAAAAATGGCTATAGTTTTTAGGCATGGCAAAATCGTCGCTCTATACAGTGCGGTGCAAAACTTTATGCCCACTCCATTTTTTGTCTATCCCGAGGTCCCCTTCAACTTTGGTGATTATTCGATATTACCAACGTGCTCAGCGCATAAAAAACTCTTATCCACAGCAAGTTAGCTCCACTAGTGAAATATTTTGGGCCGTCCACAAAAATCAGCAAAAACGGGTGGTGCAAAACTTTATACCCACCCCACAGTTTCCTGGCCGAGGCCGAGTCGTTTTTTGTGTTTTTATCTGAGCTTTTTTTCTTAGTCTTATTTGTAATATGTTTTAGTAAAATGGGCTTAAACACGCGGCTGACTATTGCTGAACAAGCTCAGATTCTGGCACTAAGAAGAAATAGCATTAACAACCGTGAGATCGCCATACAGCTACATCGCTCAAGAAGATGCGTTGACAATTTTGTCAAAAATTCCTCAGGATATGGAAAGAAAAATCCAAGCGGACGACCAAGAGTTCTCAAGCCTATAGATGAGCGTAGAATTGCCCGTCTAGCATCAAACTCCATGATCTCTGCAGCCGAGATTCAAGCACAAACTAGCCTTTCAGTCTTCAAGTGGACCGTCCGCCGATCAATTCAACGAAATCCACATATTACTCGTCAGAAAATGAAGCAAGCCCCAATGCTAAAGCTGGAACACAAGATTAAACGACTAAACTTCTCAAAGAATAATATGGCGACTGATTGGACAAAAGTCAGTTTGAAGCTTTTGGCTGTTTTAGACGTGATATCACTTTAGGTAGTATATTCGGATGAAAAAAAATTTAATCTTGATGGTGCTGATGGAACAGCTTACTACTGGAGAGATTTAAGAAAAGACCCTCTACTCTTTTCTCGTCGAAATTATGGAGGTGGTAGTGTAATGCTTTGGGGAGCATTTTCTAGTCACGGACTTGTTGATATTAAGTTCACAAGCCACAAGATGGATTCAGTTGAATACCAAGCAACTCTGCAGACATATCTCCTACCATATTTGCGTCGCCATCGCCGTCAGAAACTGATTTACCAGCAGGATAATGCATCTGTTCATGTCTCTAGGTCAACACAAGCATGGTTTT
Source organism: Oscheius sp. JU1382 (assembly GCA_932521405.1). NCBI lineage: Eukaryota > Metazoa > Nematoda > Chromadorea > Rhabditida > Rhabditidae > Oscheius > Oscheius sp. JU1382. The sequence goes on from OW051480.1 coordinate 3,292,494, forward strand.
CTGCGAATCGAGTGCAAGTTATGTCCTGGTCAGCACGGTCTCCCGACCTTAACCCCGTTGAAAATCTCTGGAGACTTCTTACGCGTAAAGCATACGCTAACGGGACTCAATTCAATACCGTTGACGAGTTGAAAAAAGCTATCCAAAAGGCCTGGAATGAGATAGATGCTCAAACAATACAAAACTTTGTCACGAGCATGCCATCTCGACTCTTCGAAGTGATTCAGAAAAACGGAGGTCCTACCTCTTATTAATTGTTAATTTTTGTTAGTCTTTAAAATAAATTTTTAAAATAATAGCCTTTTTCTATCAAAAACTGTGGGGTGGGCATAAAGTTTTGCACCACCCGTTTTTGCTGATTTTTGTGGACGGCCCAAAATATTTCACTAGTGGAGCTAACTTGCTATGGATAAGAGTTTTTTATGCGCTGAGCACGTTGGTAATATCGAATAATCACCAAAGTTGAAGGGGACCTCGGGATAGACAAAAAATGGAGTGGGCATAAAGTTTTGCACCGCACCGTAGAGAAACTATTGTTAAACTTTGCCGTGAAGGGCTTCGTGCGATTGACATTTCCAAGCGGTTAAATGTATCTAGAAAGCTGGTTTCCACGACTATTTCGAGGTTCAAAGAATTGGGTAATTGTTGTGACCGTTCTGGTCGCGGCAGGCCTGTTACAGTAACCACAAGAGCAGCCATAAAGAAAGCACGTGATAGGCTTAACATCAACTCAGCAAGATCTGTTCGTAATATGGCTAAAGATCTGGGAATTTCTGGACGATCTATGGGTCGAATCGTTAAAGAAAAAGGCTTACAAGCAAGGAGAAGCACAATTTCTCTCTGAAGATAGCAAAAAGAAAAGAAAAGAACGCGCTAAGCAGTTGCTGAAACGCTTTAAAAGAGGAGCTTACAAGTCCATTTTATTCAGTGACGAAAAGGTGTTTACCATTGAACAGCCCCTTAATAAGCAGAATGATCGCATTTATTCAAGTAGTAAGCCGAAAGTAGTTGTTCGACGCATTGGACACCCGGCCAGTGTCATGGTTTTCGCTGGAATAACTTCTGATGGAAAGACCCCATTGATCTTCGTTCCTCAGGGCATAAAAATTAATAGATGCAATTACTTAGATATGTTGAAGACAGAACTTCTTCCCTGGGCGAATGGACACTTTGGTGCAAGGCAATGGTGCTTTCAGCAAGACGGTGCGCCTGCTCATAAACACAAAACGGTTCAAGAATGGTGCCGGCAAAACTTTCCGGATTTTATCAATTTCAATAGCTGGCCTCCATCATCGCCTGACTTGAACCCCCTTGATTACTCAGTTTGGAGTGTTCTAGAAGCTAAAGCGTGTTCAAAACCGCATAAAAATAATGACTTTTTAAAGAAAGCGCTTCAAAAAGCATGGAGCGAGATAGACAATGATTACTTGCTCGCGACTGTCAATGATTTCCCTCGAAGACTTCAATCGTGTATCAATGCCGATGGCGATATTTTTGAAAAGCGAGGTGTTGTTTTGTATATAATTTAATGAAGAATAAAACCGTTGACTGCATTTCCCCGCTTATGTTTGAATTAGTTTTTTATGCGCCTATATTCTTGTTACCGTAATTATGCCGCACCTTGTAGATTCATGCAAAATTATCTTTCTAATGGTAAAAAGTAAATTAAACTTACATTTCTATACTGCAGAGTCGTTGTCTATCCTCTGGGATAGAAGTTGGAGGCGGCTGCTCTAATTTTTCAGAAACCAGTTTGCTTAGCAATTTTCCTCTTTTTTTTTTGAGAATATCTGTTGCCTGGCTGTTTTCAGTAACTTTATCTATGCAGTCATCGCCGTCTGAAATTATAACAAGTTAAGATCACAAAAAAATAGAATTACCTCTTTCGATGATCATATTTAAATAGAGATGGCCAATGTCTTAAATTTTTATGTGACTTAGATTAAAAACTTCCTTACCTCCACCAACTTCTTTATTGACTCTACTTCTAATAGACATATCAACTATCTATCATAACAATTTAAAAATCTGTTGCTACAAAAAAATGACACGGGGAGATGATACCGATGCGAATCTAAAGCGAATCAAAAGCGATTGCTTTAATCAATGTTACGTTTTTTTCTTCTGAAAATTAGAATAAGTTTAAAAGAAATATAGCAAAACCAAGAACTTCAGGTTTTTTGAAAGCTCAAAAAGTAGGAAAATGACTTTTTAAGTAACAAATGAACATTATTGAGCTACAGTAACTCATAAAATGCTAAAGCCAAGAAATCACTGCTTAAAAACGTGAGTTGTTTTCTGATTTTAATGAAAAATTATTATTTTGTATTTACAAATTTTCAGCGAAAAAATTTTAAAAAATGGCCAAAAACAAGGGAAATAAACAAGACCGCTGAACAGTGGCGGCGTTGACCGGGTGAGATAGGCAGGTATATGGGGCCTTAGCAACTGACCTAGCTGATTAGTATGTCAGTCGCAGATGAAGGCACTTAGTTATTCCCGCGAAACCTACAGATAATTTCTCATAAAAGTTTATTCAATCTATTCCTAACATTCTACTCTTCAAAACTAAAAAATAAAACTAAGTTGAGTGATTTGATCGAAAATTGAAATAGTCAACACAGAAAGATTGGTTATAAAATATGTTGTTGCGTTTTGAATGAGCTCCTGGTTTGCTATACTGCAATTTTTTGTTCATATTTTTAACTTCTAATGATCTTTTATTTTTATTCTTTATCTAATTTTAGCTGTTCACATAGGTTAGTCGGATTATGTTTTGATCTTAGAATGTCCTTTGTTCTATTAGAACAAGGAAGTAGTATAAAAGAATTGTGTTCAAACATTAAGTGACCATTCATCACTTACGGTTACTTTTCCACTTAATCACGCCCTGCAAGCTGACCTTGATATTACTCCTTTACTGCTCCCTCTGATATTATTGATTATAGGAAGAGAAGCAGGTTATGTCAGCCTCTTTCATCCTATTTCAAGCCATTCGGTCTTGTGTCTTGTTGATTAGCTCACTCCTCTCAACTTTCTACTAGCTCTCATTGGTTCCCTGAAATCTCAGTTTGCCTATATTTACTGAAATTTATTTTTTCAGGTCACATTTGATCTGCCTAATTGTTATGGATTGCAATGGGAAAAAAGACGCCCAGCGGATGATGGAGATAACGTATTTTTGCATACAGGGTGTTCCACATGAAGTGTGACGGGGTAAGAAAAATCCATTTTTGGGCATTTGTAATTTGTTTTTTTGCTTTCTGTGTTGTTATTCGTTTTTCTCGTATTTTCTAAATCCTACTAGACCTCAAAGTCTGAATTTTGATAGGTAAAAAATGGTATCGCATGACGATCGTTCAGCAATAGTTGTTATGCACAAACGCGGCTTGTTCATTAAGGAGATTTCAAAGGCACTCAAACTACATCGAGAGCAAGTACACCGAGTCATAAAACGCTTCAAGGAGACTGGAGAAATTGAAAATCGCCCGAGAGGAAGACCAGAAAGAACTGTGAGAACCTCTGCCCTTCGCAAAGCTGTCAAAGACAAACTTCGTCGTAATCCGGAAAGAAGCATCAGAAAACTGGCGAAAGAGCATGAAGTCAGCCATTCTACCATGCAGAGGCTGATCAGAGAAGATCTCAAATTGTTTCCTTACAAATTCGCCAAAGGGCAAAGGCTCACGGATGAAATGAAAGCCTCAAGGTTGACAAAATGCAAAAAGATGAAAGTGCTTGCGCGCGGTGACACTGGATTCACTAAAGAGAGTTCTGGAGAAAGCATGAGATGAAATCTCGCCGAAAATGACTGCACGCATCCTCAAGAATTTCACGATGAGATTGGATGCTTGTATTTGAAGCTGATGGCGGACATTTTAAATGTGATATGTAATTTCTTATGTAGAATTTTCTGACGCTTTAAATTTAAAAAATTGTTTCTTATTTGGCTTGATTGGTGCAAACTTGTGGGTAGTTTTTTGCGTCACACTTCATGTGGAACACCCTGTAGAGTATAAATTAATAGCATTTTAGACTCCTCCAGCAAAAATATTTTGTTTCGATTCTAAAATTAGAAAAGTTCATTGGATCGATGAAACGGTATTTTAGCATAACGCATAGCTTGTAAATATTTTAGACACCACTGGACACACAAGAGACTAAAAGAGTTCATTGGGGTCTATGCACTGAATACTTCACATACGAAAAAGACATAAACGAGCAAAATATTCTCACTTCTCCCGGATTCAAGGCATACGCAGCTAGCTTTTTACAATAAAAATGTACTTTGCTATGTTATCATGTTGGAATAATTTCAACATCACAGTCTACAACTTGCAGCTTTTGACTGAACCATTGATAATGAATCTGATTAGCTCTCCAACTAGAAAGATTCTTCATAAGACCTTTATCTCTCCGTTTTATTGCTACAGTTGATGAATCACTGGCTTAACTACTAAGAATAAAAGGCATTGTACCTAGTATCAACATTCTCAAGCTTAAGGATGAATCTCTCTTTTCGAGCTCACATATTTTCTGGTATTATCAACTTGATCACATTGGGATTGACAAGTATAGCTCTTTTTACTTGCTGTAGGCTTTAACTAATGTTCAGTGCAATATAATTTAAGATTGGCTGGATAAAAGCACTGCTACAATCAAATACTTGCCCAAAGGTTTACCTAAAACTTTCTATCTCTCAAATCAAGCTTTATTCTCAGTTGCAGGTTGTTACCATCTTCCAGTGGGTTAATTTCAATTTTAAATACTATTCTTCAGGACTCATGGGACACCGCTACTACAGTATTTATGTTCATCGCCTTCACATTTCAAATCTTGATGGTTCTTCATTTATTAGTAACTTGGTAAGACTTCATTATTCAAAGTATTTATATTTTAGCGTTCATACGCGATTCAATGCCCATGTATTAAAGGTGGATTCAAGTCTGATTGGCATCTCTACTTTCTCTCTCATTATTGCAATTGTCACATTTGGAGCAAGCTATGCAGCTGATGATATGTACTATAATATCTTCGAGGTTCGAATCAATCAAGAACAACAAATTCTATTATTTCAGTTGGGCTATAGTTATGTACTGGCTTGCATAGCTACAGGATTTTCCATCTTAGCAGGACTTCCAGTTGGACATGCCTACAGAAAAATTCATCATTGCGGTGATTGTGAATGTGGATACTTTGATACGTGGTGATAAAATTATTACTCTTTGTTAAAAATCCAAATAAAGCTTTAAATTTAAAATCTTTGGAAAACTTACAAGAAAATGCTAAAGAGTGGAGTCGCTAAAACGAAAAACAGACTATAACATCTTGTAGAGATTGAAAAACGTTTTTAATTCAAGTATTTAGCTCATAGCTATGCTAAGCGTTTAAAAATATGTGCTGAGAATTAATCCTCATAGAAAATAATATTTTCAGAGATTCGTAGCAAACTTTTTAATTGTGACAAGTCTACCTAACTTAAATAAATTACGCTAAGTCCGCATCTGTCTGTCATTTGTTGTTCCACTGATAAGCTTATTATATCGTTATAAAAATCACTATCCCAGGTTGTAAATCTTCTTGCTCTCAGATGAATCATATTGCAGAATGTTAGTATGATTCAGAGTCTGATGCACTTTATCTAAAAAAATGTCATCACAGTTCACTAAGATTGTGAAAGCTTAACTCTTTGTGCATGAATCACTGGAAAAAGCTTTGCTTATAAAAGCCCTTTCTCAGTTCTTTACAAATCACCCTCTCTCTCTCGAAGAAATGATCGTCTCATTCCGCGCACACATTTACTCTGGTATTCTTAATCTTATTACTCTAATTCTAACATGCATAGCCCTTTTTACTTGTCGTAAGCTATACTGATTGTCTAAAATACTTGCTTAGATTGGTTGGATTGGGATGGCTTTTATGTTAAAAGTGACTCCCTAAGTGTTTCTTTATTAAAAATGGGAAGTTGCCATACTTTATCAAACGTAAGTGGCAGATATTTTTTATATTAATCCACAATAGACAGGAGCCTGGTATGACACCACAACTGCTTTTATGTTTATTGCTTTATTTTTCCAATGTTTAATGACTCTCCATTTGCTGGTTTCATGGTATTTTCTAAAATCTTCTTTAATTTATCTTTAGTGTTCACACGCGTTTTAATGCCCATGTCCTAAAAGCGGATTCCTCTCTGATTGGATGTTCAACATTGTCTCTCATTATCGCCATTTGTGTCTTCGGAATTGGCTATGCAAATAATAGTTACACAGACAATTATTTTGAAGTACGTTTAAATATAATTCTACAAAGAGATTCCCTTTTTAGCTTGGATACAGTTACATCCTAGCTTGTATTGCCACTGGAGTCTCAATTCTTGCCGGCGTCCCAGTTGGTCATGCATATAGGAAAATTCGTTATTACGGTGATTGTGAATGTGGTCATTTTGACAATTGGTAAATGTATAAAAAGTATGTTGAATAATAAAGCTTTATTATAAATGCGTTTTGAGACAATCTACAATAGTATTATGTTATAATATTCTGGTCGTGTTAGTCAACTTCTAGAGTACATTTTCTCCTAGATGATTCACCTCAGCTTTTCTCTTCACGGAGAACTCCTTATCAGTCAACAAACAGTCTTGCCAATGCGTATTTCTGACAGAGCTCACATAATTTCCAGTGTAATAAATGTTATTGCCCTGCCGTTTACGGGAGTTTCTCTTTTTACGTGTGGTAAGCATTCTGCTCTTCCATTTTAAATGTTTTTTACAGGATGGATGAAATTTACTGTATATGGAAAAACCCAAACTAGTGGTTTAATTTCATATGGAGACAAAGGAACTTGTGCAAATATGTTTACAAGTGGAGTAAGAGAGTATTAAATTGTTTATAGAAAAAACTTTAGAATCCTGCATGGCTGAAAGTAACTCTAGGATTCTTGTGCATCGCCTTTATTTTGCAACTATTTACGGCTATTTATCTCTTTTTAACCTGGTAAATTGAATTATTTTCTGCTTGCAATGACTCCTTCAGGGCTTTGTGGAGATGCAAACGTCATAAAATGAAGATTGATGGAATGATTGTTCCGATAATGGTTATGTCTTACTTTATCGCTTTGGCTTCTTATGGATTTTATGCAACTTACTACTTCAAACACAACGCCTATGCAAAGTCACCTAGCTTATTTTATAGCTATTGGTTGGCTCTTGTTGCTGGAATAATAACTACTCTTTCGATGATTCCTTTGTTGCTCGGCTATTGGCATATTGATGAGTGGGGTGACCATGATGTAAATGATAGACTTTTACGCCTTTAAATAAATCTTTTAATGTGTGGTCTGTCTTATTGGTGCGAATTGTAAATAGCGTAGAAGATCAGAAGGTTTGCTCACATGGTCCATAGTGAGTCAATAAAGCTCCGTAGGTGCTTATCACCTGCAACACACAACATGCGCTATTCCTTCACAGGGCATTTAGTATGTGGAATATTCACTGTAATTGCTTTAATCTTTAGCAGTGGAGCTCTCTTTTCATGTTGTAAGTCAGATTTACAAATTGATACTTCTTCAGTCTGGACTTCTTATTATGTTACTGAGAGTGGAGCTATGCATGGGACAGGTCTTTTTGGACAAGGATCTGATGGTGTTTGTAGAAATCCATTCCGAGTGAGAATCAATCTTAATAGACTATTATATATATATATTCAGAATAGCCCTCCATCATGGTTGAATGCTACTCTAGCCTTTATGATAATTGCCTTTGCTCTTCAAATAATCCATGTTATCATGCTCTTTGTTTCTTGGTTTGTATTTTCTGTACTTCTAATATTGTTTTTAGCATTTTCCAAAACTATAGCTCCTTGTTCCTCAAAATCGATATTGGTATGCTCACTGCTATCTTCATTTGTCTAGTGATAGCCGTGGGAGTCTATGCTGGGAAATCTGCTGAGTTCTTTAGCAATATGTTTCTCTATGAAGTCAAAGTCAGTAAATTTCCTTAGCCAATCTATGAATACATTTCAGTTGGATTGGAGCTTCGCCTTTGCAGTCGTGTCATTAGTCATAAATCTTCTTGGCTTCTTCCCAATTGGTTGGGCGTATGTGTACATTAGCGATAAAGGAGACGTCGAATTCACATCGTGTGGACCAAGTCCAGATTCCGGAAGACGAAGAAGAAGACAACCCCGAAATGAAGAATATTATTAGTCTGATAAGATGCAATCCACCTTACTGCCAGTATGTATTGGTCTCAATGAATGGTACAAGTAAAAACAATTTGTAAAAGATGACGCACACATATCCTCATAACCTGAGCAACTTTTACCGTACTGAAGGGAAGTTTTCGGTCGATTCACCTTTTGTCTTATCAAAGCTTGGTCGTAACCATCACGAGCTCTCTCTATTTCAAACAGTTCAAAAAAAAACTTTAGATGCGTTACACCAAGGCTACCGCACATTTAATGAATGTAGGAATAGCTACGATTTGCTTTATATTCACCACTGTAGCACTTTTTTCACCGGGTAAGCTACTAATGATGATTCACTTTTTTCTAGCTTGGATATCCATCAACTTTTATGGGCTGCACACACAAATTGGATTATTAAGTAAAATATCGGTAAATCTAGCCAATGAAATGTGAATAAAATTTCAGGAAGGAAGTACCTACGCTTTTCAAACCATCACATTCGTTTTTCTAATAATCTCATTTATTTGTCAAATTTTCTATTTTATTTTTGCTTTTGTTGCCTTGTAAGCTTCAAAAAAACTTAATTTCAATCATTTCAGGCTGATTAGAATGAAAGCTAAACATATATTTTATGTTGATTTTGGAATGGCTCTGTCGGTCTGTCTCGATTTCTTATTTGTTATGATCTATTTCCCATGTGCTGCACATGCTCAACTGGGTATTTTAATTTCTAAAGGTAATTTGATTTTAGGCGGTGAGGGTGATTCACTAACTCTGGGCTATAGCTACTACATGCTTATCCCGGCATTGGTTGCTGGTATTGGGACGAGTATCGTTAGCGGATACTACTTCTATGACACTTCACTAAGAAGACGATCGATTCAACCACCACCTAGACCAGAAATTCGGTCTCCTTCGTATGATCCAAGGAATAGATCAGCTCCTTATGGTACAAGAAGAGAGCCTCTACCAAGTGGTTCAAGAATTCAATCATCTTCACAAGAAACAAGAAGACAATCATCTTCTCAAGCGTCAAGAAGTTTACCTCCTCCGTATAATAATGATAGACGATATTAACTGAAGTACTTCGATATGCATGTACATATTGAACCCTAATTAACTGTTTCTCTGAATAAAGCTATTTGCCGATTGTTGCTTTCTACTTGTCTTCGCGTCTGGAACCACTGTTTGACATGAATTTCCGGTTTCAGCATCTTTTTTGCCTCTGGCCATTGTCGTGCCACGGTCTTCGTGCCGTGTTGCCAGTTTTGTTGGCTGAGTTTACACAAATAATAGAGGTTGCCGCCGGCAACCGGCGTGACCTCTTGTTGACTTCGGCAATCAGTCGCCTATTTGTTACTGGCTTTTTGCGCATTCCGGAACCGGACGGCAGCAAACATGCAATATATGTGTGAAAACAGCAGTGTCTACGAGAAGGGCCACTTCCTAGTGGTGATGATCTTGTGCTAATATTGGAGAATTTTATGTTTAAACGAATATCTTCCACCAAATTTTCTGCCTTGATCAGACGGATTATTAGTGGTTTATAAGGCGATAAGCAGTCTGGATTTGTCACCCATTTTTAAGCTACTTTCCCTACAAAAAGTGTATCATTTTACACATAGTAACTAGAATAAGTCTAGTCCTTCAAGATGATAAATATAGAAGGGTAGTGCGAGATAAAAGTCAATATTTTAGAAGCTCGTTGATACCTCGTTGAAACAAACTTGAAATATGTTTTCTCACAAGATCTGAAGTTAAATATTTTTACCTCCTCGAAATACAGACCTCAGTGAGTCAATAGAAAGTCCTTCACACTGAGTTGAGCCTTTGGTCATTGAAACTCGAGTATGTTTTTTAAAGTTTACTCAATTTTCGTTTGGACTTTAGAAAATTACACGAACTCTGCAAATTTTGTATTTGAAGTAAACGACCACAGTTCATGTTCGACAAGACGATCATATCTGTTTGCTGCCGGGGGAGGCGGCAGACATAAGCCGGAATTTCTGAATTCCTCGAGACTGGTACAAATCCAATCGGCTTTTCACCTGCAGAAAGATCGTGACAACAGATTACTCGGGCATCGAAGGTCAGGGCCAACATTTTCTGACAAAAGAGAAAGTGTTGCAGGATTACAACAGACCAGAAGTCCGTTATTTTAAGATGACCTCCGGAACCTGTTTCAATCACTTACTACTGGTCACAATTCTGCTTTCAAAGACTTGAACCTTAATAGAAAAAATGAGTCACCGATCTTATGTACAACTGTTTTTCCAGAAGTTGTTGACAGCCGACTATGGAGAAAACACGCAAGTGTGAACAAGAAGGAAGCTCTTGGTAACAGATCTGTTTCCGATTCAATCGTTGTTGTCCTGTTTTTATGCCTCGAGACTCAAACAGTAAAACGCCGAAGATAACTGCTGACTAAGCGAAAGTAACAGATAACCCATCAATCGTTCCATTCCATCGCCCGATGAAATCTTAATGACATTCGGTCAACAATTTGGGGTTAAGTGCCAACAAAAAAGATATGAACAAATAGTGAAGATTAGACTGTCGCCCGCTGGCAACTTTCTTAAAATAATTCGTGATTAAATAAAACGTGAGACTATTGAAAATTTAAATCAACGAAGCAGAAAAAGGGCGTGGAAAGTAAGATGTCAATGACGTTTTAGCGTAGTGTTTTCCTTTCAAGACTTTTGCTAAAAACATCTCTCAAAGAAGAGTCAAGTAGCTTAGACAATGCACCAAGATCGCGTAGAGTCCATGCGTGGAGTTTACAGATCTTCTGTACTTCTGTTTGGAAAACACTACTTTGTACAGTATCAAACTCTGTTAAGTCAAATTGAACGCGTGTTTGTTCAACCGTCTTCAGTAGGCGTGTCTCTGTGTCTCCTTAATGGCTGTACTCTTTCTAGTTCCTCTGCGCGGTAGCGGGAGGAGTATATAACATGAAAGTTTGGGACAAGATTCAGACTCTCGATGCTCGCGCAAGTTCTTCTTGCCATCGCCTGCGGCTTGGCTGCTGCCCAACCTGGTAGGTTAAGTCTCTCTTTCATCCAATGGAATTTATCTTAACCTTGACCCCTTCGTTTTCATCTAAGAAAAATTCCATCATTTATTTTTATAAATAAAAACTGTTTTAGGGCCTAAGATGATTGACGAAACTACAAGGTGGAGTCAATGCCATCCTGTAAACCAATCTCTCTATGATTTCCAGGCGAGATATTTTTATTGTTTATTATGAATTTACTTTTTTAGATGGAGACATTGCAAGGACAATTCACAGATCTCTCTCAATATAAGGGACAAGTCCTCCTTGTCATCAATGTGGCCACATTCTGCGGTAAGTCTTTTCTTATCAGTCATTGAAACGGGACTTACCTGACCTGTTGTCGAGAACCAGTCGGATCAGTCCACTACAAGGGTACTCAAAAGTATCTATAAGGAGGCAGAAACAAGACGCACACGTCACTAGCATTTATTTTCAGCCTACACTCAACAATACACGGACTTTAATCCCATGATTGAAAAGAATATGAATGGAGGATTCACTGCCTTGGCTTTCCCTTGCAACCAGTTCTATCTTCAGGTATTCTGAATTCGGATTTTATTTTTTATTCACTATCTTAAAGGAGCCAGCTGAGAATCATGAACTCTTGAATGGAGTGATGTATGTCCGACCTGGAAATGGCTGGAAGCCGCATCAAAATCTACACATTTATGGCAAAATCGACGTCAATGGAGACAATCAGCATCCACTTTACGAGTTTCTCAAGGTGGGTTGGTTATTAAACGACGACCTTGCGCCGCACGACCTTTTTTGAATAGTAGATGCTTACTGAGTGAGAGGTCGCTTGAAAACCAGTCGAAGAAAAGTGGACAAAACAATCACGTGCTGCGAATACCTAAACAATTTCTTGCAGGAATCCTGTCCTCAAACTATTGAAAAACTCGGAAAGCGTGAAGAGCTCATGTACAATCCGATCAAGACTAGCGACATCACATGGAACTTCGAGAAATTCCTCATCGACCGCAAGGGAAGACCACGTTTCCGTTTCCATCCTACTGCCTGGAGTCATGGAGATGTTGTCCAGCCTTTCATTGATCAGTTGATGAACGAGGCAGCTTAAGTCAAGAACATTCCTCACTATCTGTATCATAGTATTAATCTCTTGGAGGTCGCTCTTGTGCATTAGCTCTGTTACCATCCCAGATTTACCTGACTTCGGGTTCTTTTCTAGTGTCTTTTAGTATTATCTAGTATTGTACCTACTGTGATCTGTATTAAACTTTATATTTTAAACCTTTTGTCAACAAATTTATTGGATTGCCGAAGCAATCAGATTATTTGCTCCACTTAAAGCAGCCAGGCTGACTGGAGCCTTGGACAGGCTGGGCGTTGACGCTCATTAAGGGAGCTGGAGCGACGCTGACAGCACGTGGAGTAATTCCAGTAGCTCCGTGATTTTTGATCACGGTGTAGTGAGCGACGAGATGCTCGCAATTCTCACCCCGTCGAGCTTGATTCTTGCATCTAACCATTCACTATTACAGCAAAAACTATTGGATACTTACTTCTTACCAACGTAGACGCCGGCACGATGGCTGACGTAACCCAGAAGGATGCAGAAAAGAGCCAACTTGATGAAGAAGAAAGCAGTTGGATGGATTTTGACAGAAGCGGATGAAGAAATAGCCGGAACAGAAGAAAATGGGCTCATGTTCACGAATCAAGTACGTTTGAAAATGGCTATGGGCAGGATTTTTCTGATTAAACTCGTTATATTTAACGACATAATGTGGCATTTTTATATCTTTCCCAATAATTGACTGAGTACGGTGGATTAAATGTGCTGCCCGCGTGACTGAGATTCGTGAACATTACTTTTGCAAAAAAACTAATTAATCTCATGCTTCGAGCCAGGAGTTAGTTTTAACCGAGAAAGAGTTGAAATCTGGGATGAGAGGTCAGCATCATAATAAAATCGGCTTTCAAATTTCTAAAAAAAATACAGCATGGATTTTGTTGTTTTTGTTTTTTTTCTAGAATCCATTCTTCGCTTGAAAAAATTGATTGGTTATTGATATTATCATTTATTGACACTATTGTAACAATGTTTTCACCAGTTGTATGACAGGTCTAGCTACACATTTTGACACCCATAAAAGAGGCAAGGCACGGCAGTGATACAGTTCCAAAGATTTCCTAGAAATGCATCTGATTCAGAATCGCCATTGTTGCGGCTCCAACACCGACTAATACTAGTTGTTTAAAGGACTGTCTATTGTCGGTTTCTTCGTTCAGCTCGGGGAGAATTTGCGCCAGCGCGATGTTTATGAATCCTCCGGCAGTGAAGGGCAACACCCAGCTCGCCCCTGCAAAATTATCACCGTGCATAAAGAGAGCGGCACAAGCTCCTAGAACGCCTCCAGTTGCAGTCAACAGCTGAAATAATATATCAATAAAATAGCCATTGTTTCAAACCTGAGCCTTGATGGCATCGGACCTGTTGAAATCGGCTCTTAACAAAATGGCAAAATCACTAATTTCATGTGGTATTTCGTGAACCAAAATGGCGAAGGTTGTAAGAATTCCGCACTGTAAAAAGCAAATTTACCAAAAAATGTGGAACCAACCCTAGTCGAAACCAAAAAACTGGCACCAACAGCTAATCCATGTGTAAAATTGTCAATAATATTGGCGACTAGGTTCATTATCGCACAAACCTATAGATAAAAGAATGATGTCTGGATAGAATACCTTGTGTTGACTTTCTTCCGTTGAAGCGCAAATTTTTTCTATAAAAAAGCAGATCAATAAGCCAGCAAGAGTCCATAATCCAACTTGATGCATATCAACTAAAACGATTCAAAATAGTTATTAAAATACCATTGTAAGTGTTCCAAGTCTCTGGTAGCAGGTGGAGGAAAACGTCTCCTAAAAGACTCCCAACTGCGAATGACAACATGAGGTTTAATTTTCTTTTTCCCTCTGAATAGATATTTCCAATAATTTGTGGTGTTTAACCTTGTGTATGAAGATATTCGGTCGTATTAGGAGGAAGAAGGAAGGCCGGAACTATTCCGCAGCTAATGACCAAAGAGCAACCTAACATTGACCATAACCAGGTGGACAAGCTAACAGAAGGTTTTTCAGCTTCTGACAAAATTTTGGTGATTTCGGCTCTTTCTTTGAGTCTATCGTATTCAATTCTAAAATAAAAAATAAAATAAAATTGAAATATTCTCAACATACTGTACACTATTTGTCTTCAAAGGGGCTATGAATTTTCTTCCATCTGGGTCAACAAGGGCGTCAGGAGTCTCGGCCTCATTCTCGGATAGCAGCTCATCTTCTAATAGAGTACGTGCCAAATGGCCGCTCAAATCCGGCCCAGCAGCTGGATGATTATTAGCTATAATCCGGATAAATCTCTCTTTTCTTGTTAAAGTACATACCATGATGGAAGAATTCTTGACATAACGCAGCGGGAGCTGCTAGGAGGAGTAAAAGGAGCAACCTCATACACTGCTCTACTTTTTCTGGAAATAAATTGATTAGAAATTGATCTCGGCCGGGAAGAAAACAAGATGGATGGAGATACATTAACAGATGAAGAATCTTCAGGAATTTTCCTAAGAGGGAGAGACAAAGCATGTTAGAACCAGTTGTAAGGGTGGAGTGTAATGCGTCACGGCGCTAGCGGCACGGGCCAGCTGCGCCTTTACTTGACATCTCGGTCTTCCGTTCTGACTCTGTAGCTTGGCAACGTAGCTCGTCTTCGCTTGACAACTTGACTGATAGCACTTTTATGAAAGTATTGTCGATCTGAGGATATAGAAAATAGAGGAAGTGTCGCAGAGAGGGCGCAGACTCGAATGAAAAGTAAATTGGTTCCAGTTAGCCGGAGAGACGTTACAGTTTTTACCCAAATAATTACGATCTCAATAGGGAACAGGTTCGTTGGGGCGAGGCGTGTGCGCGTAGCGGCCCAAGGAGGTCGCGGCAGGGGATATCGCGTCCTTTCGACCCAAGTTATTGCAACAAATGGTCGCTGGGTCGACGGGCTGTGCGACGTCCTCTTCTTTCCCAGGGCAAAACTGTTTACACCATCTGCGACCGCCTCTATTGATTTTAAACAAAAGCGGCAAAAGAGACTACTGGAAATAAACTGGAAGCTCTAATTAGACGCTCTATTATCTATTCTTTTATGTTTCCACAGCTGGTCGAAAGAGAGGCCTCGACTCTCACCTGGACAACAATATGATTGCTACATCTATTTAATAACGAGAGAGAAACCTAGCGTATCGCGGATCGGGTGATAGAATCGACGATAATATGTGGAATCGATAAAACATAAAAGGCGATGAAATAAGTCCGATTTTTGGAACTTTGCGGAGACAGCAAGAAAAACCAAACAGTTTGGTGAAAAGGAGATCCAGCAAAGTGTTCCCTCCCAAAACTGGATCAAGGAAAGTGGATTGGCCTAATCGAGGATCCAGTCAGAATGACCTTTACTTTTAATATACACATTAATTATAAGAAACCAGTATTTGGAATAGTTAACGTCGAGGTGCAGTAGTCATGAAGATTGCTTCTTTAAGTACTGTTGGTAGAAGGGCTACGTTGACCATTTCCGATGCATTTAATGTCTGAATAGCAGCTTATTAACCAAAGATTTTCTATAAATAACCTCTCAAGTTGTGATCTTTTTCATTCCAATCAGAGTCGTATCTATCTGGAGAAGCGACTCCTTCACTACTGTTAGACATCCATTCGCCCGAGGAATCCACCGACCCGTAAGGACGGATCTAAAACTTGATAATAATCTATAGCTAATTGGCCTCGTTTTTTATGTGACGCGTGTTTTGAGCTAGTTTATAAAAATATTTTTTAGTTAAAGGTGACGTGACATTTGTGTTTTTCAAAGGCCAACTCACATTGTAGATAAAAGTGGATTCGCAGATCTATGTCTATATTTCATTCAAAAATAAAACTCACTTTATGATGAGCAGTTGAAATTTCCAAAGGAGTTAGTGAAGAAAGAATGTTTTTACGATTCAACTAAAAATAAATAAATTTTTCTTTTTAGCTTACTGCTGCAATATGAATAATATTTCTAAGAAGTTTGACAGTATCCTTATCTTGACTTTGAGAGTAAAGGTTCAGTTCGGCTTGGATCTCTTCAAAATCGTCCAAATCGCTGAGCTTATTCAAGAAATCAGCAAGACTTCTTTGCTACAAAATCGAGGATTAACTGAAACCTCGGATAATGCCTTGATAATGCGTTCTTTTAAGGCATCAATAATGTCAGTTTGAGCCTTGAATTGATGCTCCAGTTGCTCGTTATACAATTTCAGTTGGATTAAATCCTCTTGAAGGATTTCACTCAATTTGCTGTCTTCAGCACTCTTCTTAACACTTTCTACAACCATCTGAAACAACTTTAAGCACACTTTTCTCTTTGCTTACTTCAAGCTTTTGTATCTTTTCCAAAGCGATATTCAACCGATATCTTGTCTCCTCATAACGTCTTTCAAGCTCAGTTCTGATTGAAGGCCTCTGTTCCTCCTTGAACTTCTCGTACTCATCGATAAGCTCTTTATGTTTCACAACAAGCTGAAAGAGATTTTTATATTTTCTTTCTAAAAGTACCTCTTCTTTTTCTTTTGTAAGATTTTCCAAAGTTGTTTTAGCACATTCAAGCTGAGCCCGAGTTTCAGTAAGTTCCTTTTCCTTATTAGTAGCAATTTCCTTCTCCGACTGGGAAGCTTGGACCAAATCTTGCAAATGTCTAAATTTGTTATTTCTTTTAACTAACAATATCCTACTTATTAAGTCCCTCCACCAATTTTTTCTCCTTTTCAAGCTCGGCATCTTTAGTAGTTAACTGAGCTCTCATTTTAGACAGTTCTTTGGATAAAGTTTTCATTTCGTTGTTCAGCTGAAAGGCTATATTCTAATAAAAACAAAAACTAACCGATTCTCTAATATTATCCATTTCAATTAGTCTCTTTCTCAATTCCTCCACCTCAATTTGGAGCTCCTTCTTCTTCTTTTGCTTGGAATAAGAGTCTTCCACTTGAGCCTGTAGCTGCTTGATTTTGTTCTCATACTCCACCGATTTTGCTTGCTCAGAAGCAGAGGATGCAGTAACTTTCTAAAATTTTATAAGTCAGCAGAACCTTGATCATTTGCCTCTTCGAGATTCTCGATGTATCCGCAAGTTTGACCAACAACTTGTCTCTGAGCCAAACGAAGATTGGGAGACTTTGTGAGTTCTACAATGTTCTGTTTTAAAGAAGAGACTTCTTCGCTGTTCTAGAAGTAGCAGTTTTAATTTTGTTCTACTGGATTCTTACAAGATCGCCCTTGCTAATTACGACATCAATGTTGGCGTCTTCACAACAGGCATCTACTGTATCCAAGGACTTATCTGCTTTATTAATAGAAGCAGAGAGTTCCTATTTTTATGTTTTTTAAAAGTAAATAGGTCTACCTCGCTTCGAGTTTCCTCCATTTCAAGGACTTGGAATTCAAGAAGCTCATTTTTATCCTTAGAGGAAACGATTTCTTGTGTCATCTCCTCGATTTTATGCTCCAATTCACGGATTTTCTCTTGTTGAGAGGCAATAAGAGCCCTCAATTGAGCGGACTGTGCAATCTGCAGAAAAGCGTTCAATCATAGTTTAAAATGAAACCATTTCTTGGTCCCTCTCGATAATCAGCTGTTGTTGCTCGATTGTAGTGTGGGCACAAGCCAGCTGATCCCTCAAAAGTGACTCCTCACAAAGGCCGGTGGGTGTAAACTTCAGCTCCTCAAAATAAAGTGCGTCATGAGGGGGAGACAGACAGAAGACTTACATTCAGAGCACGTTGAAGCTCGATGTTTTCTCTATACAATGCCTGGTAGTTGGTTTCAATATCCTTGTTGAGCGACTGAAAAAAGAAGTAACAGTGCGCGACGGAAAGTGAGAGAGAAATGTTGATCGACACGATATCACACGGTCCACTTGATTCGCGCCCTTCTGATTCCAATTATGACCCAAATTGGAACGTTGTCCCTTCCGGAGGAGAGAAAGAAGAGATAATAGTAGCAACTAATGAGGAGATGGAGTAATTTTGAGACTGAACCAGCGCGGGTCTAACAAGGTCATCTAGCCATTCCTTCAATCAAGATTAATTTGCCCCGCGAAACAAAGCGGTAAATTCTTTCCGTTCCTCTCCTCATTACGGTTTTCACTGACCTCCTCGAAATCCTCATTAATCGTGTCCAGACACACAGAGCTTTCGGTCGAACAATCGCTTCCCACAGTGCTGAAAACACAGGGGTTTCATAGGGATAAAAGAAACCTTTTGGAGTCATCATCATCACTTCTTTTAAAGCATTTACGAAGACGCTTGAATTTTTGAACAAGAAGATCATATCTACGATCTTTTTCCTAAATATTTTTTAAAATTCTTTTAAAGAAGGGTTTTACCAAGCCAGCACTTCTCAAAGCGGTGATGCACTTTGAATACTCGAGAACTTGAGTCCGATATCTGTCTAATTCTTCAAGTTTTTCCGGATAGGCTCGTTTTTCTTTCAAGGTCGCGTTTTCTTTTTGCAAACGGTCATGTGCGTCTTTCTGAAATTGATAAGTTATGACCGAAAGTTGCTAAGACAGACTAGAGTGAGATAATCATCCTGACTGTGGCAAAGTCTTTGTTCAACTTTTTTGACTTCTTGAAGAAGAGACTTGTTCCTATCAGAGACCTTGCGGTTTTGTTCTATTAGTGGACGTTGATTCTTCTCCAATTCAACGATCTTTTTGTTCTAAAACAATGAAATATTAGGGGTATCTTTTAGCGTCTAATGTGGATTTAATGTGTCACAACCGGTCAAAGACCTATTGAAAAGACAAGCGTTCTCCGCTAATTGCCGAAAACCATGGATAGGACAAGTATTTGCAAACAACTCTCCACGTGGTCCGTAAAAGCTCTAAGAAAAACTAACCAGTTCGGCTCTGATCTGCTGCATATCGGAGTTTAGTGTCTCCGATTCAGCTAAACGAGCTTCTATTTCTTCTAGCTTGCTTAACCAACGGCTTCGTTCTCTCTCATGATCCTCTTTATTCATCTGAACAAAAGATACAGTTGAGGTTGCTCGTCGTATACGACTCAGGGACATTTTTAACCTATAAGTTTGAATTTCGCGTAGACTAAAGAGAAACAAGAGAAGGAGACTGTACAACGAAGCCAATTAAAAGTTGAAAATTCGGGTGCCCGACTGCCGAAAATGGCATTAATGTATCATTCGCCTAAGGTGACTGCCAGCAAAACATGGGCTAAGAACGTAGTTCGCGCTAACAGGACAGCTTTGGGGCGATGCGGTTGATAGAGATGGATGGACATGGTTGATTGCCTGCGGCTTCAGTTACTATTCAAACTGAGCGGCTTAGAGGGGAACTTGTTGTTAGAGCGAGAACTGACACCTAGGTCCATCACCCCCAAAATGAAATGAGACTACGGGCTGATTATGATATCTCGAGTGAGCGTTGCATAATCCTGTTGCTGCAACTTGCTTGACCTAGATTTAACACGCAATAGACAATAGAATTATTCAACTGAAAGAGGTCTTGTCCTAATTCTATTTAACTTTTATAGAAAACCTACGTAGGTCTTTTCCCCGAAAGCCTTTGGTGTTGAAACAACTCGACTGGTAGTAGCACTGCGCGACAGGCTCCCATAATTGGTAGCAAACGGGCTGGAAAAACAAATTATTTCTGAGAAGGATAACCTAAATTTTACCTGTAAACTCCGAAACGAACGTCGTTTGACGACATTGGAGACCCGTCAGTGGAATCACGTTGTTGAGAGCCCTAAACAAGAGGATTGATCGGCTGGCAAACAGTAAGCATGCGCGAGAGAGATGGCAGATGGCCTGATGAATGGTAATTAATTTGGATTGAGATCGCTAGTAGAAAGGGGTGCGGCCACTTCTCGAGTATTTGCTACCCCCTTGGGCAAAAAATTTCCTAATAATCGTGCAAAAGCCAATTTTCTTCTTGCAAAAGATGAGCAAAAAAGGCGGCTGTCACACCATCCTTGCTCGAGATTGAGCGGGTGGTGATAGAAATAAGGGTCGAGAACAGCTGGTTGACCTCCCAAAGACCAACAGCCGTTTTGCAAAGGAGCTCCCACGCCAGAGTTGTTTATCGTATTTGTACAAGCAGTTTGATAGTGACTGATTGCCAAAAGTTATATTTAGTCCTTTTTTTTCTGGTTAGTTGGACAATAGAGAGAACTGCCGCCAAAGAAGCTATAAAATTCATCTGGACTGTCTGTCTCAATGGGAAAGGTCATTTGAGCGGAGGAATAAAAAGATTCGTTGTGAGTAGCTCACGTAAACAAATCACATGGCGTATAGTTTAGCGCTCAGGTCCTTGTCAGCTGCGACGAGCAAGTTACACTTGATGAATTGGAGCACTTCATGAGGCGTGGGCTTTTGATCAGATTTTTAATAGGAACACGCCTACGAAAAGCCACCAGGGTGGTTGGACCTCATTCCATTGACTGCTTGGTACAATAGAGAGTAACACGAGAACAGGGACCAGCGAGGCCACTAGTATGACCCTCTGGCACTGTACAAACAACAGTTTAATTACAGACTCGTCGATTATTAGGTGGACGCGAGAGAAAATAAACGACACCTGCGGTCTATCGGGTAGTAAATGGGAAGATGGACGAGGGGAGAGAATTCTCGCATTGGCACAGAAGACAGGTGACCCGCGCGGCTTTTTAGCTTCCCGCAGTGCCAGATGGACCGTAATAAACACAAGAGGAAGGACGTTTTTGGATTTGAGGGAGATTTACTAGCTTCTAGTCGGCGACTAAAGTAGTCAGCTACGGATATTCTGAAAATCTTTGCGTGTTCAAAGCCATCACATTAGATGAAATATGCGACGAGATGTGTCACAAAATCTACAGAAATCTTTGGTCGTTTGCGGCTTTGGAGGAAAGGATTTGCAGCGAATTACTCAAGACTTTTCTTGACGGATTATGAGCAAAAAGCGAGAATTGAGGCCGACTAGTGGTCGGAAGTTTGGTTAAAATTGGGCCACAAAAAAGGCCGTGAGGAAAGCGGTTCAAGGAAAAGCGCTGCTATCGGGATTGATCTGAATGAGATCAAGATGAGATCTCAAACTGCGATCCTGGAAGATAGACCCAAGTCCCGAGACTGTACTTGCCTGGATGAGCTAAGACATTAGAGGAGAACTAACCTCGTCCTTTTTGAACAGGTTTTTCAGCTGGCGGAGAGAACGTCGACTTGCCTAAACACGAATATAATCCCATTATCTTCTTCAAACTAACAGTATGACGTCCGATGGAACTTCTTTCAAGTTCTATAAGAGCTGGATTACTATTACACTACTAGTTTACCTTTGGCTTTCGATGCTTCAAAAATCTTTTCGAGGAAGTGTGGATTTATTACACTGGCAGCAGAAGAATCGTTCAAAATTTCCTACAAAAAATAATTTTTCAAAATAAAAGTATAAAAATTTTACCTGGGATAGGAGGATACTTTCTTTGATTTTTTGAAGTTTTCGCTCTTCAAATCGAATAGAATCTTTTAATTCGTTGATCGTTTCGCAAAAGATTGCACTAAATATGTATGAATTATTTAAAATTATTTGATAAACCCGTCAGCCATGGGAGGAAGAAGTTACACGTGGAAATGTCTTAGGAAAACTGTGTGGCTTTGGCGGTAGACTCGGATTTGTCAAACAATTGCAAGCAAATATCCGGTCAATCAAAGGCACCCGTCTCCCACGCGCATAGAATTCACAACCCGAAACTTCTCACTTGACACTTGGTTTAACAGAAAGAACAAATAGACCTGCCTCGGAATGAGTAGAGATTTGTAATCGATTAGACGGTGTTCTTTAGAAAACTTCCTGATTGCTACAGGAATATTCGATTTTCGTTTAGTCGAGCAGGTCATCACACAATTTCGAGGAGACGATTGACCGAATTACGACTCCCGAGGATCATATAACAGATTGCTAGTTGTAAGAGATTCGCTGCACCAAGGTCGACTCTCGTAATCTCAGCAGGAGTTCTACATTTGTAAGTTCATGAGACGAAAAGAAGTAGAAAACCGCCGGTAAAAGAGGCTCTCATGATGCTTTTGAATAAACTTTATTTTATTTGTTTTATCTTTTTGTTGTACAAATCTGTATTGCGAACAACTCGAATTTTTCGCTCTCTGATTTACTGAACAGAAATGCCTACGCATATTTTTAAAGTCCGATCGAAGCACATTGCGTGGCGCGTTCTCCGGTAATAATTTCAATTTTTAGTCTGAGAACTTTGATGATTTTAAAAGTTGGAAGAAAATTCTAGCAGGAAAGCTGGGGGGTCGAGGGGTTTTTGGCTGGGTAAAATGCAGTAGTGAAGATGCACATTTGTCAATTTATATCTTCCAGGTGCACAGCGGTTCGAAGAACTACAGTAGGCCCAGAGGAAGAATTCTAACATCACACAATGAGAGAACAATAACAGAATAAATTACAGTTGGATTTTGGTCTTTCCCTCTTATCTCCTCTGAAAGGGGAGAGAATTCTGAGTGGCTATCCTTCTAACTTCTAGACTCTTCCTTATTGAGTTTGTTGTGTTTAAAAAGAGATAATATAAACTATGGCAAATCGTACGCCTCTTTCCAAAGGGTGAATAACACAGGGCTGGTCATCGGACAGCGTTCCGGCCAGGTCAGCTCACTCCTATTTAGGCTGACCAGACAATTCAGTCCAGTTTAAATGGAAACTTTTAATTCAGACTAATGTCAAGTCCTGCATTCTTTTAACTGATTTAAATTCCCTATCATGAAGCTTTTTCTCAGTAGTAGAAGTTTTCTTTGTTTCCCTCAAGTATCTCCTTTACTGAATTAATTTTTTGGCGATATCGATTCTAATCTAAAAAGCAAATGATTTTCTCGAATAAATATTTTCCAATCTGAAATTTTAAATAGAAAAGATGAAAAGAAAAAAATATTTTATCTACTAAATTCAACTAATAAAGTAAAGACTCGATGCTTCAAAATTTCTTCCTTTCCACATGGTCATTTGGTTCTTTTAATACTCTTAGACCGAGATGATCGATTGCTCAGTCTTTAATGTACAATCTTTTGAATCAGCTAGATGTAATTACAAGACTGTTCCATCTTTGTTGAGTCCACCTCTGACGATCAACTGTTTTTCAAAAAGAGCAAAGGCGACGCGTCACATAATTTTATTTATGTAAATCCCAGTTTGATCGGAATTTATAGGTTCGTAATCAGGCCGTTGACTCCAATAAGCACGTTGGAGACACAATCTCTGATGGAAAAGATGCCCAAATCAATTGGGTCCGCATTCAACCGATTTATTAACAACAATGATGTGAGGACATTTGTTTATTTGTAATGATTTCATTGTTCAGGTCAATACCGTAATAACTTCCGCCATCTGTCTTCTCTCATTCTATTTGGCATTATGTGCCGTTTTCGAAACGAACATCAGTAGGTTAAAAATTCTTTTGTGATTCTTTTTAGTCTATCCTCTATCTCTGGATTTTTCATCTGAAATCAAACCTGTCGAAATTCAACTTAGCTTAATTTCGCTAGGAATTTTATGGATCACTGGAGCGGCTGTAGGAAAGATCTTCAATTTGATGAATTTCCCATTTGTTTTCGGTAAAAAAGAATCTTTAAAATACCAAAATATTAAGGATCTCTACTCTGGGGTATTATCCTGATCAATACACCTCTATCAGAATCTTTTGCCCTCAATTCTGCAATTGAATTAGGAGTGAGACGCTTCGCACTTTCGATTTTGATTGTTCGATGGGGAATTTGTATGAACCTTGAATTCATGAAAAGTGAATACGTGAGTCAGCAAATTATTCTTTTATTTGTAATTTCAGAAAATGATTTTCCTCCTTGGTCTCATTCCCGTAATAATTGAAATGAGCTCTCTTACGCTTTTCTCTTATTTTGTTTTTGGATGGCCGTTTGGAGCATCTCTTCTCAACGGGTGAGTATTCTTGATGACTCATTAGCATTATCATCAGATCCCTACTAGCTGCTTGTTCTGCTCCAATCATCGTTCCAATAATGATTAACCTCACTAATAAAGGTCTCGGCCTTGACAAGGTAAATCTTAGTTATTAGATTGAGTAATTTTGAAAATAAAGAAGCTACCGAAGATTATTCCAAGCTCCTTGTGTGTGGATACTTTCGTATGCTTGCTAACGTTTGTCATCACATCCAATTGTGTCTTTACCGAGGAATCTGTTACCATTACATTGACGAGTCTCGCCTGGAAGGTTATTCTTTTTGGATTTGGTGGAGCTTTGACAGGTTTGATGCTTATTTTTCTTTTGACTTTTATAGGATATGTGCTATGGTATTTTCCTAAAACTCAAGAAGGACATACTGTGTTTGTGAGAGGCTTTCTGTGTGCTTTTAATTCGGTCGCTGCAATTTATGGTTTGTTTATAAGCTTTTCTGAAGAATATGACGTAGGTTCCTTCTATTTTGACTGTGGATATGCCGGAATTGTTTTCATTTTGTGTATGGCAACAGTCAGCTGTCTCAAATGGAGAAAAGAAGATAATATGGCGGTCAGTCAATGGAAGAATATTTTAATGAAAGATCCAGGTTTTCTCGCTTGAAAAGGTTTTTCTCTATATTTGGAATTTGGTCGCTTGTCCGATGCTCTTTGTCCTAGCTGGCATGAAGGTCAAATTAGAATTTGTAGGAAAAATAAAAAACACATGACTTTAATTGTCAGGTGACCTGGAGCGTTGCTGGAATTATTCTGTGTTTCATTCTATTGGGAGCTGTAAGTAGAATCATTGCAGGAATAATTGTTACCACGAGAACCGATTATAATGATCGAGAGAAAATTATCATTATTTTGTCAATGGTTCCCAAGGCTACACTTCAGGTTTGTTGAGCAGAAGTTAAAATTCTATAATTTAGGCCGCTCTTGGTCCTTCTTTATTCGCGAATGCCGAAACTTATCCAGAATTGGCCGAATATGTCTCAATTGTAACAATTTTTGCGTTCATTTATTGTTTTATCTCTCCAGATTGTCTACACTGCCATCCTTTCTGTTGTTTTCACAGCTCCTGTGCGTCTCTTCCTGTACAATATCTCTCCAGGCTTGTTGAGAAAGCCTGCTGAACCAGTAATCTATGATTTTTTTCCCACGTTAACAAGATAATTATTCAGGATTTTGGCCCCGATGAAGTAGCAACGACAACCGAGTCCGAGCATATCGATGAACAGAATGATCGCACGCCGGGAATGGAGAACATTAAGAAATTCCGTGCTTCATTCCGCCTCACTGAAGAGATGCGAAAGAGACGTGAGAGCGAGAGTTTCAGCTAAGTCTGCAAAGTCAGACAGGAAATTGCATTCACAAAGACGTATTTATGTATATATTGTGCTCCCGGTTTCGTAATATAACAAAATTCTCTAAATTTGTCAAGAGCAAATGAACGGAGTTTCAATTACACAAAGAATTTAGGCAATTGGAAAATCATAAATGGCAAGATTTTTCTTAATTTTGGTGACCTTAAAAGGGCAAAATCACAGACAAAATTGGTACATATATTTTTTTACAAAAGATATGTGTCTCCACCATCTTCTTCCACAACAGTATCGACCAAATTTGTGAGCTCTGTGTTCATGGTGGATATAGTTCTGCCATTAGCTGTTACAACACCTGAAGATTTGATAAAAAGAGAAATGTCAACATACTGCTCATAGACTCTTTGTTATTTTGGCTCATTGGTGGGCTTGTTTCCCTCCTTCGTCCGTTGCGGTTGAGTGGGCGAACGTCTAAAAATGAGATTTTTCTCATTTTGATGCTGTATCAACAGCAAAAATATATTGACAAATATCCCTCAGCTCCGTGTTAACAAGGAATGGAACTTAATACGGTAATACTACAAAACACTAGGGTGCAGATATAATAAAGAAATAATGTTAACTGGTGTGTAAAATGAGGGTCAACTAAAGCATTAATATAAAGGGATCAATCGAGTTTCACCCACCGGTTTCCCTGCCTTCAGCAGGCACAACTGGTATACCCAAGACTGTCATTAGTGCTAAAAGATCAGCCATTCTTCTTTCTATCTTGCTTTCTCTACCCTCTCACACGCTCTCACCCTCAGTTTTCACTTACCAGTCACGATGCGAACTCTTCCTGCTTCTCCAGTTCTATTGCGTAGGAATGGAATAGCTCGAAGAAACTCCTTTCTGAAATAGTCATTGGTTTAGAGAAGTCACTTCTGTGCGACAAGAGGACTTTCTCACGGGGATCGGCTACGACTCACCTGAATAACTCATTCATCCACGCATAGAGTATCGGATTCCAGCAGGTTGCAGTCATACTGACGATGTGAACAAATAAAAAAATAAAAGAAAAATAAGGTCTGATAAGGGAGTCCATGTGGAGATCTCTAAGGATATTTCTAAGAAGAGAATTAACGTCAGCTGGAAGAATAAGTCACTCACAGAAGATTGAAGGGGAACCAGCAAACAGCAAAAAGAACAACCATTACTACCAGCATTCTCAAGAGACGCTTTTTTCTAAAAATTGAATCTAAATATTTTTAGGTTCTTTATCACCTCGTAGTTTCGACAGCACGCTGTTGAGCCATATTTCTTCTCGTATTCAAGAAAACCCAAATGAGAGTGTAGCTAATCCCAATAATAATAAAAGGCAGGATGAACTGAATGATCTTGGTTTTCTAGATTTAGTCTAAACAAACTTGAAGGGTCATTACTACAACGCCAAAGATCTGCTTTAGACGAAGATCTGACCACTCTTCTGAGCAAATCCAGAAGTCACAGGGGGTTATATAATTCAGTCGAATGTTGACCGCATAGGGCAGCACCAGTATCAGAGAAAAGGACCAGATGAGGACAATTATCATGATACATGTCTATAATAACACTATGATGAAATTGGATCTAGTGCCCTATGAATATTTTACAACTGACTGGGTGATGACATCTGTGCTTCCCCTAATTACGAGCAGCTCTTTGAATAGACTCTCTCCCTCTTCCAAGATCAAGAGAGAACATAAACTAATTGAGTCATTGTCAATAATTGGGGGCTTATTGTTTTTCTTGCAAGATCTCCCTACAGATGTTACTAATGAACAATAAACTTTTTTACGACCCAATTAGAGGAACAAAAATATTTTTTCAAAACTCGAAAATAGCTAGCCTACCGTCATTGACATTCGATCATTGATATTCAAGTTACTAGAATTGTGAACAATAACCATGTATCGGTCAATCGCGATCGCCATCAATGTCAAGGTACTAATGAAAATACTGGTTCCTATAAAATGTTGTTAGTCCTCCCTCTTCAACAACCTTGGAACAAAGGTAGACCATGACAAAGCCAACCGCCCCAGATCCAATGTCCGACATAAGTATACATTGGCGTGAGCCACAACGACCTAAAAAATAAAATTAAGTAAGGTCTGAAGTACTCTAAAAGGCTCGGGCTCACACGAAACTCACGTGAAATTAACCAGTAAGTCGGAAATAGCCAAGTTGGTAATGAAAATGTTTGTGACAGTTTGCATCCTCTTATTTCTCATAACCACATAAACGACCAGAAAGTTGCCCGTAACAGCTACCGTAAAGATTGTCATATAGACTAGGAGCAATAATATTCGAAGTGGGATTATTTCCATTGGATTCTGCAATTTTTATTGAAAGCAACTACTTAGGAAGGGCAAAGAACAGAACATTATTATGTGCATATGCACATATCGTAAATATTGCCGACTGAGAATTACTTACATTTTTCAATTTACAAACTTCGGGAATAACTCGCGCTCCTGCCGCTATAACCATTGACGAATTCATCCTAGAGATTCTAAAATATTTGGCTGAGAATTAATGAGACTAGAGGAGTCCGATGTGTGAAGAGAGGTAAAGAGCAATTCGCGTCATGATTTCTGAACAAGAGCCGCCGAAAAGTGGGAATTATAATTGGGAGGCGAACGAAATACTCGAAGACAATACATTTCGCTAGCCAGTGAAAAGGAGACTGACACCTCCACAACAAAGCTCTGCTCGTAGAACACACTCATTAAAATTGATAGAATGAACGGAAGTGTCTACAAAACAAGACAAATTGTTCTTTGCCTTATTATTTGCAGCTATTTCTCATTTTTTTGTTATGGCTTAGTCGAGAAAACTAGAAACTACAAGATTGTTGATGGTTGCGAACAAGCGACCCCTTTTAAATAAACAAAGTTCTAGGGGATAAATAGTTTTTGAGAAGTGCTGCTCTTAGAGAACTTTTCTTCCTCAAGCAGTCACCTGGGAACCCACATATTGTGGGGTAGGCGCGGCATCTTGGAAGAAGAAGGGGCGTGGCTAATGGGACAGTTGAGAAGTGCATGGTTAAGAATATAATTAATTATTTGAATAATCTGCTTTAGGAAAACATGAAAAATTGAACAAACACACCAGGAAGGATCATTGGTGAAGAGAGTGAATGAATTAAAGTAAATGAACCTTCTTTGCAACGCTGAATACATTGGCAACTCTTTGGATATTTTCCTCCTTGTTATGCAGTCGCAGCGTTCAGTCCCAATAATTAAGTGTGGGAGTGTGACTTGGTCCAGGTGCCAAATTGTTCTTTTGATGACTTCATCGGGCGCTTCCTGCCCTCTATAAGCCCCACTTTTCACCGGAAGTCTGCTTCCAAGCGCTACATTTGCGCTTTCAATTGGCAGCCAGCAGGGCCACATGATTTAGCGGTCAAGTGTGATTTCAACAAGGTGATGGAGCAGAAAATTGGTGGCTTGAGAATAGCTAGATTGTGGCCAATTCCGGGTAAAAAGTGAGACCACGTGAGAGAGGAAGAGATCAGACTGAATTGCTTCTGATGAGTTCCAATGACATTGACGAGGATGTGTCCTCTCCAAAAAAGAAATTCAACTACCCTGGCGTGTGTAGGCATGCGTCATTAACAAGAAGGAAAATGCTCTACGACCAATATGAATATCATATGGATATTCAATTATTCGGACGGCCAATTGTCATTTTGTGAAACCGCCAAATTAATAACCTACGCAGGCTACGAACGAGAAAATTGTTCCCACGTTTTTATTTGTGCTTGGCTTTCCCTCAAGTTGGGAACTTTTCCACACATGTTAGGGTGCAGTGTTATCTTAAATTTGTGAGAATATCAAAAGGCCATGTAATTTCGATCAAAGTTCAAAAAAAAAGTTTTTTCAAGTAGCTCTCATATGAGACAATAAGCTTTCTCACAAATACATTATTATCAAAGATCTAGAAAGCTTTATCCAACAACACTTAAAGGATCTTAGCATTTATTATCAGCTGGTCAAAACAAAAAACCAGACATTTTAAATTTTTTTTTCTGAATGAATTACAGAATGTCTGAAATTTTGTTTGAGGAAGCGCTAAATCATTTTAGTGGTCAGAAAACTGAGGAATAGATGAACTTTGAATAAAAAATTAGATTTCCAAGGCAAATTAGGCTAAGGATGTAGCTTGCTTTTCTTTTGGCGACATTCAGGAATTTCCTGAAAACGTCTATTGCATACAAAGTCAATTTAGTTGAAAACAAGATTTCCCACTAATTTGTTTGCATACTAAATTTTGCCGAGAGGCTGTTGCAATATGAAATGAAGAATTAAAAGAGACATTTGTTTTTACCGGCCAGACATGATCATTAGCTGATCAGATAACAGTATACCCTTTCCCTCGGGACGGAAATAAATGGAAATAGCAAAGAATATGTTGAATAGAAATATGTTGTCAGTGCGAAGTCTATAAGCCCGATGGGAAATTAGGGCACTTCCTGAATAAGGACTTTCTTCGTTTGCACCTGACTGTCATTGTCGTCACCAGGAAACGCGTCTACAAACAAAGAAACCTTATAGAAAAAGATGAGGTCCATTGGGATTGAGTCTAATCCAAACGAAGCCCTTTAGGGCTATTGATTTGAAACAATAGGGAAGCTCTAAGCGAGTGGAGGTGGAGATCTTCCCTCAGGAAGGGATGAAATCCGAAACTACCCCAGGATTAGTGTCACATGGGCATTGTCCTCGCGGAAATTAACATGGAGACGCTTTTTTTCCGAACCCAGTCGGCTGGATCTATGCTTCCGAAACAAAGAAGAAATTGTCATTTCTGCTTTCTATTCCTGTCGTAGAAACGACCCTTTGCTCTCAAATCGGCTTAGGACGTGCCATGCCAAAACCCGGAAAGCCCAGCAACGGGCATATTTTAACATTCTAGACAGCTAAAATTAATCATCGTCTTCTTTTCTTAGTTCCGGTGACCATGATTTGTGCGCAATGGAAGAGAAGAGCGCGGATGTAAATGAACTCCGGTGCATAGGGGGAGCAGCGTCCTTTGAACAATAAACGTATAAGAGTGGGGCGAGTATGGAAAGCTTCTACTTTTTAGAGTGGCCATGGTGATGAGCAAACATATGAAGTTGTGAAGTAAATTAGATATTCGAAATCTGATAACCACTGGGACAAAGAGATTTCCTCGTTAGGTGCTGAGTTCCTTCTAAGTTCAAAAGAAAGAGCAAATTCCCTGATATTAGATAGCCAAAGTGACAGAAATACTTTTAATTTGAACGAAGTAAGTCCATCCATTGCACTTCTCGTTAAGACAGATTGCAGAAGCTGAGTATGGCTTTGAGAAGCTATTGTTCTTCTTGAACGTTTGAAAGTTTCAAAAGAGAATAATTGCAAAGGACACAGAGTGCACACACGTTCCTTCTGCAAGCCATAAACCCCTAAACATGCCTTTTAGAAGCATGCCTAAGAGCCATAAACAAAGAAGTAGTTAGCTTGACGACTTTGCAAAAAGTTTTCTGAGACACTCTCATTCAAATCATTATAAAAGACGTCAGAAGAATCAATAAAAATGAGAATAGGCTATATTTTCACGTCTTCATTATGCTAAATGAAGTGAAAAATGTACTGTGGCGTGGGTATAAAAGTGGAAAACAAGAAATGTCAATCACAGCATCTGTCTCTATATTGATGGAAAATTATTAGGAGAAAGAATCTTTTGGTGGGAAATATAAGAATAGTAAATGCAGGGCTACGTTCGACACACAACAACACATTTCCGGATGGTGAGTTCGAGATAAAGAGCTGAAGTAGTTTTTACTTTAGTAGCTGTTTATACATGAATTGCTTGCTGTTTTGACGAGCCCAAAGACAAAAGAGTAATTTTTTGGGATAAGTTGTTTTTTGCCCATCACAGAGTGAAAACTCGTTGTCCTTTTTTAAGAACCAACTTCAAAATGCAGATTAATGGGCACCATGAGAAATTGAGGAATAGCTATGTGTTTTTGCTATATCCTTTCGAAGAATGGGGCTAGGTTGTTTACGCTTACTATGAATGAGGTGTCCTTCTGACATGTCACTTTTGAGAACGATTATCCGTAAGGATCAGTCTAGATGTAAATGAGGGAATAAGTGGACAAACGGAGAGAAAACATCAGAGAGAGACATTGCAACACATCGCAATCCTAGTTAACGGAATGGCAATTAGGCCCGGCTAATCCGGCTATTCTTATTCACTGGTCGAAATACTTCTTTTTAGCGTAATGAGTTGTATCGTATTGATTAAAAGTAGCTCCTTGTGTCGGGTCAGACCGGGCAAATCGGATCATATCACAGTGAACATGTTGAGAGGCGCCGCTCCACATTGTGTTTGCTTTCTTTTCTTCAGATCCTTTCAATTACTAGTTTAACTCTCAGCTGGGACTTGGACTTTGACGACAAAAAGCAAAGTTATAGCTAAAACTGGAAGCCATTATACTCGCAATTTGGGACAGTTATTGCCTATGGCTCTGTTTGCTTTCTGAAGCGCTCGATATCTCTACTTTATATGAGAAATGGGGAAGGATCTACGGCAGACGATTCGCCTTTGTTTGCACAAAGAAAGCTTTATTTATGCTTTAAATAATATCGTTGACTAGGAGAAATTATGTACATTAGCTTCGATCGTCGATGATTAGGCACTTTCTAGCTCGTCGGACCTGAAAATGTATCAAAATTGCTTGCTTCTCATGAAACTTTAACTAGATTGTTGCAGAAAATCCAATTAGTTGGATTACTCAATGTTCGGATGGACGAAGGACTACCCAAAAAGGACCATTTTTTAAATCAAATTTACGAAATATTTTAAAAAATTGCAGAGTGATCTATGAATTTTATATGAAAAATATAGACGTTTTAATTGCTATGTGCAATTAATTTTAAAGTTCAAAGCTCTTTATTCCATAAATTTGAATTTTGAGGAGCTGGGAGAACATTAAATAATCCGATAAATAAACAAACCTCATTGTTGAATTCTCTTTGATCGGAAAGGAAGTCTCGAATCTCCATTAAAATTTTACCCATCATATTCTTTCCTTTCCATTTTTCTAGGTCCCGAAGATTCTCTGAACCTGAAAGCTCCCACTTATCGTTTGTTACGCTTGATTGCTAAGAAAAGCTTGCTGTTTACAACCCTGGAGGTTCACAACACAAAGTTTTTTCTATCGAGCAGATTCGCATTCACACTGTGGCGGGGCCAGGCACTACCCTTAGAAAAAAGGCTCGCCTGACATTACACAACTGAAGAAAACATCAAGAATAATCACCTATCTCAAGGCCGACTCCCCACCATAAATCACTCGGGCTAGCCTCAACGAGTCTACCTCCCAGTGTTCGAAAAAGTTGGAAACGAAGCGTATCAAACTGCTTGAATTTCTCCAGATTTGCTTCGATCATGTACTTCCAAGACACTTTTTTCCACGCTCTTTCGTCAACCTTATCTGAAAAAGTGATAATGGAAAAAGATGAAAAATATCAAACCTAAACTACTCCCGATTAGTTTCATTTGTTTCGGATCGGTCGACATTAAAATGGCTGTTGCAGCAGCTTCGTTTTTATAAAACTCTGAAAATTTTTAAAAAAATAGAAATTAAACAAAACAACTTACTGGCTTTCCTCCACATGTAGTATTGCTCCGTACAACAGAATTTCTTTCCGTTGATTCTTAGTCCAGGGCAGGGAAAGTGATTGGAAAAGACGAATTTGTTCGTGAAGAAAGGAATTAGCTTTACGGCATCTTGCTTTGAGAAAATAACTTGAGGCGAGATGAAAGGTATCCGAGGCACTGAAGGGTCATTGGACTGACTCTGAACAATCGCACTATTTGACTCCAATTTCTGTATTGATTTCATTTTGCAAGTTTATGAGATAATAAACAGTCGTCAATGGATTCTATATCAAAAGGAAAGTAAGCACGCCTTAACTTAGTACAAATGATAAACAGCCTGTCAATATTGCAATGCAGATAACTTCAAAGGAACTGATGTAGTCAGCTTTTTAAGGTGCATTCCTTTGTCAAATTTTTTGCAAAAAAGGAAAGATTTTGGAATTAAATCAATTAGTTTTGGAATAGCAAACCTAACCTCTATTCCTTCGACATTGAGAATCTCGGCATTAACTTTTTGATGAAATATTGATTCAGATTCCTACAATTAAATTATAGTATAAATGAGAAAAAAAAAGTCACCTTTTGTTCCTTAGGCGAAAGCGAAGGGGAACTAATTTCAATATAATTTACTTTTGCTGAATTGTCATCCTCCTCAGCGGATCGTTTTCTAACAGGCTGTTGAAGATGTGGTGGCAGCTATAAACTATTTTTAAAATACGGCTGAGACTTACTGAAGGAGATGATGAACGTGAATGTGAACGCGAATAAAACCTTCTTTTCTTCATAATTTGGATTTCTTTTACCATTTTATTTTTGTCCTAAAAGCGTCTTCTAGTAGAATTATTTTTCTAACTGAAGTTGTCATTTTAGCTGGATCATATGTATCTTTTTGTGGAAAAATGCGCATCATTTCTGCGGAGTCTTGAGCTGACGCGGAGGGTGTTGCCTAGAAAAAGTTGAAATGTTATAGCATGACTAACTATTGGCTCAGCAATAAGAGGCCGCAATAAAACACTTCTTTGCTCGTCTCTTGATCTCCTCAGCCTACTGAAGATGGAACGTTTTTGATTAGGGGCTAACGCTTCTGCCTTCTAAATTTTGTTATAATTTATTGCAAAAGAACAAAAACGAACTAATGAACGTTGTTCCAAATTACTAGATTCTGATACTTTCAATAAAGCAGGCTCATTAGTTGCTTGAGATAGTTTTTGTGCAATTGGCTGCGCTAAAACGGTTCCTTGCTCGTTTCTTGGTCTCCTTAGCTTAGTGAAGATTGAATGTTTTTGATTTGGGACACTCGTTTCAAATGTCTAAAGTTTGTTAAAGTTATAGTAAAGGTAAAAAACTAACTATTAAACGTTTTTCAATATCACTGAGTGCTGATGTGTTTAATAAAATAGTCTCAGCAGTTTCTTGAGACAACTTTTGCGTAGGAGTCTGCGATAAAGAAAAGACTGACTGTCTTGAAAAAAGTTCTTTCCCTGGTGGAAGAATTGGATTCAATTCACTTCGCTTCTTCTTAGCCTCAGGTCTTTCAACTTCCTGCTGTTAAATAGTAAAACAAATAAATAAAAAATCAATACCTCTTCTTTTGAAATTATTGTTTTCACCGGTTCTTTTATATTAATCCTTTCTATTTTACTCTTTATTACTATGTTTCTTGTTTTGGAAACTGTTTGATCAGCCGCTTGCGCTTGACAGCTTTCTCTTTCTTTATCTAAGCCCAAAGGTTCGAATATTCTGTTTCTAAAGGATAAACAAAGAATAAAATATGTGTTTGACCTACCTTGTAGGTAGTGAAACCAATAGTTTGTTCGATCTCTCCTCTGATTTTGTTATTGTTCGTTTGGTTGATGGTCCAGCCTCATTTCTCTGAAATAAACAAGTAAAATGCCATAAATTAAATAGGCGGCTATAAAAACGGGGGCAATATTTAGATAACGCTCACTTCAATCCTCTTATCAGCGTTTATCATTGCGTCTTGAGTCTTTAGCTGTCGTGCAAAGTGTTTTTGCTTCCTTGGCATATTGATTGATCCAACAGGAACAGGATTTCTAAAAGAAATACATAAATCTTGGCAAATGACCTTCACATGTTTAAAATCTGTTTAGAAACCCGGAAAACCAACATATTTTCAGTTTTTATGAAGAAAAAAAAAATTAAAAAAGGACCCTTTAAAATAGCGCATGTCCTTAGAAAAGATCAAACGAACAAACCTCTGTGTGTGAAACGCGAGTGGCGCGTTGTTAAAATTACGTTTTATCTGGAGCTCGCCAGGCGAATCTCCGTACGTTACACTGAAAAAGAACAAGCATGAATGACTGCACTCCGTCCGTCGGTAGAACAATCAGATAACCCTCTTGTAAAACATCAAAGAGCAAGGTAGAACTCACCTTCTATTGACTTGAGCCCATCGGCTCTTTTTATCAAAACTTTGCTTCATTTTTAATCCATAATAAATATTTTTTAAAATGAAGGAGTCGTTGCGTCCGTTTGAAAATGGTGGTCTGCGTGAGGGTAGCACGCGAATCGCCTTGCTGCCTTGTTTATTACTACGACGCTACCAGTGACAAACCGATGCAAATCGGGTCAATCGATATAGACTCAGCTACACAATACATGCCTTTGCCGTCCTATTGCACTGAGAAGTATTCCTATTGTATCCTTCAGATATTTTCTTCCTTGTGGTTTGTCTTTAGTTGCTATTCCTTGGCTAGGGCGTTCTTTCAAGCTGATAACGCTTTTATCTACCATTCCGAGAGCAACTGCTGTCCTCTGTGTGGTCTGTCCTTTGAGCCGTTTTCATGATAAGCACTCGAGAAAAGCATTTACTAGAACGGATACAATATAAAATGTCTGTCATATATTATATTGAATCGTTATATTAATGACCCTGCTGCGAATTACAGACTATCGTATCAAGAGTATTTCCCTAAAAGAATCCGTTTGGTAGACGGCGGACTTCCAAGTTCTTTAAGAACTTGTAGAAGATTTTTGCTTCTCCTTCATTACAACAAAGCTTTTGGAGAATGTTGGGGTGGCATTCTTGATCGCAGCACAGCTTGGCTGCTTCCTCGAAGTAATGATGCCTGGTACTATACCTCTTGATACGACTGGTGACTTCGAGGATTTCTAAAAATTGATTTCTTTTCTAAATTTAAGACTTACTTTCATAAGCTGTCTTTTTGTTCCAATCCGGACGGTGGTAGCAAGGCTTCTGTTCTCCATAAGGAGTACAGACTTCCTGGATCCGGTGATGGAGTTCACGTCCACAAATCTTCTCCAATGGACGATAGGCGACACAAAAGCCGATGAGTAGGGCCAAGCTAAGAAGAGGAAGAGCCTTCATGTCTGAAAATAGTTGTTTAGAGGAGAAGAGTTGAGAACGCCGCTCTGAGGAGGGCAACGACTGACAACTGGCCCACTTATCTGGATCACATTTTCGGTGGGCCTGTTCAAGCAAAAAACGACTGATAGGGGGGAAGTGCTTTCTGTCAACTCGCAGTGTACTAGTTTTATGGCTATGAAGAGGTGGAGGAGAACGGTTTAGTGTCATCCACTCAAGAGTAACGCTTGAAAACGAACTATTGGGCTAGTCTAGACTAAAAACCGATAAGAAAAAGGATCGTATATTTTGCCGCCTCCCCCAAATACACTATTACTACTGGCCTATTCAAAGGATTCTGCTCTCTGACGGATTCCACGAATCAGTATGGGACCAACGAAGGAGATTTCCATAACAAATGAGGGTTTTCACAAATCTTGTTTTGTTCTAATTTTATCCCGGGCATTGATTCTTGAGTCTCATGCTCATAAAATTTTTTGAGGTAGGGTGATAAGAGTCCATATTTGGTAAAAACATCTCTTGTGCCATGTAGTGCTTGCTCAGCAAGAGATTATTTTATGATTATCGATGTTTTTTGCTGAATTATACGACCCTTTTTGTACTATACTGAATCTTCTTTGGTCGAAGGAGAGAGCCTTATTTTCAAGATACTGTAAATTTCCCCCAGGGGAAATTGATGCCTTCAACTCATCCGGCTTTAAACTAAAACTAAGAGGAAGCTGAGGGGGCAAGCACAAACATGGCTGGGCTTTAAACAATAGTCTATCCTCCTTTCAACAGTTGTTCGCGTGATTTTTTCTTCCATTTTTTAAACTCCGCCTTGTCTGCGCTCATAGTTCAAAGAAGTACTCCATCTACTGAAGAGTACATGAACTCTTATCAGAGGAAGCCTTTGCCACGAAGCTGGTCTTTCGAGACTAACACAAAATATTTATTGAATTAACACTGCTTCAGGTATCAATAGATGATGTAGGGATGTCGCGCCTGGACTTCATTATAGAGCTCTCCACTATCAGAAGGATAGAAAATTTCATCTAAAAGCCATTGACTTCCTTGTGGAAAGAGATAGAGAGATACCTGGCTGGGGCATTGCGTCGTATTCGGCCCGCTTTCCGAAACGAACCAATGAATTGCGCATAGCCTTCTTCGCTGGTCTCAATCTGAAATATGTATGGCTGAGCTTCCGTCCTGAACCATTAAATACGTCGGACTAACTCAATCAGATCAAGTGTCTGGTCCTCAACGTGTCAGTGCTAGTATTGAAGATAAGTTTGTTACGAATTCCCTTCCTTTCAGCAGCTGGGATATTTTAGAAAAACAGACTTGACTCCCAAAAATTAATGTTCACGACAGACCCTTGAGCGCATATTGTTTATAAGGTTCATCGTCTTTTAATCCAGAGGGTTCGTCGGCATACAAACAAAATATTTCTACTCGAAAAGGTTCTCAAAATCAGATTCTTTCCACATCTTCAAATAAGACATCTAAACATACCGACTATAACAATAGTCTCCCTTCAACATCGGAATCTATTGTGTGCGTGGTCGTGCCCTTTATCCGAAAATATTCGGCTAAAGGAGACGGCGCGGAAGTAACCAGTGCTGAGGTGCTGACAGATTTTTACAAAATGCACTCTAGGGATGCATCTGGATGTGCTTGAAATCGACTTCATAGATCATCTCTTTTAACGCCACTTAGGGTAAAAAAGATGGACGTTCACATTCATGGGCTCTGCAGGGAATATTTGAGTCATGCTTTTTGGTCCAAAACATTTCTGTATGCATTCGTCATTTCTAGACAGCTTACTACCTAAGTAGCTTTAGATTTTTTTTACTAAACAAAGAGATAAAAGACGTGATTTTTTCTATTTTTGTAATCCAAAAAAATTTATGGCTTTTGCTGCCTTTTAGAAGAAAATCTCAGAGATCATTGGCTGTGTTTCAGAGATAAATAATTTTTGATTTTTTTTCCAAATTGGAATTCTTTTTTTAACAATTCCTTCCAAATACGTTGGTAAAATTGTTAGTCTTGTTTGTTTTTCCGTCTAGTCTTTTTTTATTGCCACTTATACCCAGAAAGTTCCTCTCGAAAAGTTCTATCATCAAAAATGGATGTATCTAGCGAAAAACAAGAACAGACAAGTTCTTTGCTACTGTATTCCAATAGAAAAGAACGTACCTTGGGACGGCCTCAGTGATGACTAGCGAACAGACAAGGACGAGAATGAGAATCTGGGAGGACGCCATCGCTAACAGTGAAGTGGAAGAACCGACGCTCCGACTCCGCCCCTACTCTCTCTGATGACGTCCACTCCAGACACGAATGTGAAATTTTTTAATCGAGGTTCAAATTAAAAACCATTTGTAACTAGGAGTTGGGATAATAAACTAGCATTTTTCAATCGAGGACCAATATCATATCATTAAATGGACTTATTGGAGAAATGGCTTCAATATTATGCTTAAACTACGATAGTCAAATTGCCTAGTATTATGGGAATCAAACTAGAAATTGGAAGAAGGCTTGAATCAAATAGAGACTATTACTGACTGATTGATTTGAAAGATATTTTAGAATTCTATTTTAAGGGGGGTTTTGATTAGAAAGAAGAGAAAAAAATAAGGTGCGATCTTTTGATCAGTTTGCCTCATTCAACCCTTTCTTTACTCCCTTTGGGTTCATAAACCAAGTTTGTGACTATGAATAGCAGTCAGCTATCCTTCTTTTAGCCAAGTTGTTTAACATGGCGTAACTCTGATGCCGGCAGTAAATCTTCCATGACAGCTCAAACGTCGTGTCGTCTTTTCTGAATATGACGAATAGGTTAGAAATCGCGCTCCGCCGCCTCCTTTGGTAATTTGAATAAAATCTTTATCGTTTTGATATTGTCACTGGGATTAATGTGTAAAATGGCCAGCTGCGTCCTCCCAGGAGAGGCCACGTCTCTCTCTAACCCTAACCCATGGAGGAAGCAACAGCTTAACGTTGACGGGCGAATAATTCCTTGACTGACAAGGGTGGATTTTTCCTCGATTCCAATCAGGATTTGAAATGGCGAAGGAGCCAATTGTGTGACAATTCAAGAAAATTGCCCACAATAAGAAAAGAGTATGAACTCTGAAAAAAGATGAATTGGTTGATACTTTGAGAAAGGAATTCTGAAAGAAAGTTCATGAAAAACAACTTCGTTATGTGCAGTTCCCTCTCCTAGACTCGTAAATTAATATTCTGTCATTGAATCTCAAGTTCCAGGAAGAATTAAAGCAGTCGAATCACACGGAGGGAACGTCTCGAAGAACTCTTCGTTTCTTGCCGAATAACGACGTGAAGACATAACATTTTATATTTTCTTTGGTCATCAATCAGACAGAATTCGCATTGTTTTGTTTGAGTGACGGCTGAAAACTAAAAAAGAGGAAATGTTTTGAGAAGGATGGCTTCGAACAAGGTTCAAGTGGAACTTCGCAGCTAAATATACTTAAAAACCAAAAAGGACAGCTCGTATCTAAAGAATCATATTTCAGTACTCATTTACAGTTCCCAGATTGATAGCAATTAATACCGTTTTGTTTTAGCAGAAAACTGTCGTAAATAAAATAGCTTTGATAAAGAACTGATGGAGAATCGAGAAAGATAAATTCTTCAAACTCAAAAATGGTGACAACGTGAAACCTAACGTTTGTTAAATTTCTTCTAATTCTTATAGATGAAGTTTCCAAAGTCTCTGTCTTTTGGTCGACATATTTTAACATTTTTACATCTGACTACAATACTCCCAGCCTATCGTCACTACAGACAAACGTAACGATTCTCAGGGATAGCGATAGTTTCCCAAGGGATATTGGTAGTTATTGCCGCCCACAGATTGTCCCCTATATATACCGGGCCTCTCTGGACGCTGGGCTCAGCTTTTATTTTAAATAAACTATAATTCAAACTCTTCCTTCGTTACACAACCCCTTTTTGTATATCACCATTTCTATCTTGTCTCAAGCGATTATGTTGACGTTGCCTTCGTCATAGAATACAGCAAAGCAAAACGCCGTGTTGCTACATAAAGAAGCGTACAAAGGAAGGCATCATAAATTGCCTTGAAAGACTAGATAGTCTTTGAAGAAGATATGTACATCTTCTTAAGTAGAAGCCCTCTGTGTCTACTTCTCTGAAGCCAACATATCGTCAGACTGCGATTCTAATCCGTTGATGAAGCCACTAAAATTAGAAATCCTCTATATCAATGAGCGAATTTTCTTCATAACCTCAGAATAGAAAAAGGACTTTGTTTTTCTTTTCTAGCTATTGTAGGCTTCCCTGTCGTCCCTCTAGCAATGTGAGCATCACATGTCGAGCAGGGTGCCTCCATCTCTGACGAGGACAGCTGCCAGTGTGCACTTGGGGGTCCAGGGGTCCCGCGGCGAATAGTCCCTTCAAAGTCTAGCTCCCATCTCAATATTATGCGCACACAAAAGAAAACACAGCACTTTTTGGTCCTTCTACCTTCCCAGACATCAGTCATAACATAATTCTTTAATATAAGACTGATATTTTTATTTTTACAGATTTTTATAACAAAAATAAACCGGAAAAATTCAGATTAATTAGAATTTTTTGGTTACATTTAAGAAATCGGCGAAAATTAGTCATTTGCAAGATTTTTGAAACTAAAACATACCAATGCTGAATTTTTTAACTGTTAGTTGGAAATGTATGAGAATTGCGCTCGAAACTGGTTCCTACTTTTCTTGTTTCCGGTCAGAGGCGTCGTGTCTTAAAGCACTAATGTCTCTTCTTACTTTACGTTGCTGCTGCGCCTTTTTTTCGCTACAAAATAGCTATTTTTCTTTTTCTCGAACAATAAATAATTCAATTGGGTGAAAGCTTAATTTCTCTCGTTGAAAAGCATCGATAATTGTCCCACCTGTGTATGTGTGGACGGGCCGTGTACACCCGAAAACGCCCTTTGGCCCACTTTTGACTGTTCCATCTCCTCCGCCGTCTCGCTCATGATTCATTTTTGAAACAATTTCTCATTGTCTGCTTAAGGTTAATGAATATTTCAGGGGGTCCACCAACTATGGGGCATAAACCTAGGAACCGAAAGAATAGGAGAAGAGAAAAAGGGCCCATTTTTCGTAAGTTTTAAGCCATTTTACTTTCTTTTCTTTATATTTACCTTAAAGGTGAGTCAGGTAGTTTCAAGCCATGGCTTTTGGCCAGAGGTCGCGTCCCCATCAGCCTGTTCATTCGCAATCCTATCCGGCGGACAGGAGTTGCCTCTTTGTTCTTCATGGCGATCAGACCATCTCCTGGTAGGGGGTCATGGGTGGTCTGTCAGGCGTCTTTTCAATCTTATCTCATTTGATCTAGCATTACAGTCATTTACAGTAGCAGTCTCCCCTTTGTACTTGTCTGAAACAAAGATCCACTGTTTCTGACCTGTTTGTCTAAATATTTTCCAAGCCGGCGTCTGTCCGTTGCTATCCTCAAAAATATATGCCATTCGTCGAATTGAAATAAGGGTTTCCAGGGAGTTTCGGCCGGCAGTCATTGCGCAAACAAAACAATCCCCCGATCTTGTGGTACTTTCACTATATTTTCATAGAGCTCTTTCATTTTTTTTCTCGACTCAATCTCTTCGTCGCCTTGGAATTTGAAACGAGAAAAGATAAAATCAGGAGACCGGCAGCAGAACAACTGCGCTTTCTTTTGGAGCTGAAAAGTTCTGGTAGAACGAGACTCTAGACTGTAATAACTTGTTTTTGCTTTAACTCAAGTTGATTCATTTAGTAAAAGAGACACCTATTGGAATTGGGAACATTTTAAGCTGATGAAAAGGGTTAAAAAATTTAATTTCGGTGGATGGTTGATAAAGTTTTGGGGAACTTGTCCTTTTAAAACGGGCCTAAAGCGAGACATTCCTTTAACTTGAATCTAGCCACTTCTAAAAAGGCAGGTTAATACTTCTTTTGGGGAAGAGGCACTGTCCGGCTGTGACGTCACATCTTTGCCGAGGAATACTACCCCGGTTGGCCAAATTACATTCCCAATTGGCAGAGATTTCTAGGCGTTCGGTGTTGTCCTTTGCTTTTACCAGTTATATCGACCAAAAGAAAGCCAATGCACTTTGGAATCTGGCTATATATTTGGGAGAGAATCATCATTAACCAAACAGCCTTAGATCAACTCCTACTCAAAATGACTTGAATTTTTCATCAGTTTATGTGTAAATTTTGCGTCAGATATTATCACAAGCACTTCCGGCGCTTTCCCTCCTCCACCTTCGCTTTCAGTTTTCGTTCGCGCGTTACAACTCCCTCTTTGTCTAGGTTAATGCATCGCCTCTTCAACTCACGTGTCCTATAAAAGTTTAATACAATGGGGGTAATGGGAACGAGAAAGATGGTCAAGAAGAAAATTCTGCTGCACAAAAGCCTGAGGTAGAGAGAAGTTGTGCAAGTGTTGACACACAGCGGCCCCAGCGCCAGCGGCATGTGCGTTCTCCTCTGATGTATTATCTGTGCTTGGAGGGTCGATCAGCCGATTTCACGTGCCCCATCTGGCCATCGTTTGTGCTCTATTCACATCTCCTTATAAGGGCTCCACATTAACGGAGTTGACTTGTGATTCCATAACTTCTTCTGGTTTTGCTTTAAATTTTTCCATTTCTTTCCTCTAGCTGCGACTCATCAGAGCAAACAAAAAGCCGTTTCTGACCAAACTAACCATAAATTTTCAGAAACCTCAAACAATACTCTACACAGTACAATCCCAACTAGTTCAATACCTCCAGACGGTTCGTTTTGTTTTTAATCCTATTTTTCAAAATACAAAGAGGGAGAATATTTTCAAAGAACGTTCGAGCATATCTAACTTAAGACTGTACTATGTGAGATGCACGTGAAGCTGTCTAGTAAACACCTGCGAGGAGCTTTAAGAGCGACAAATGCTCTGGTCTCAATCTCCTAGCTTTCTTTTTTTACTTTTAGGTGTTTTATCTCTAAATTAAACCTTTAAAACAAAATTTAAGTTATTAGAACTAAAATAGTCAAGGGAAAGAGATCTCGCTTAAAGTGGGCCTCAATGGGTCACCGGTTTTAGCTTTCGCGTTCCGGGAGTACTGATCTTCGCAATAGTCTCCTACACCCTCCCTCCTTGTAACAGTCCTTGGCCTCCCCCAAGTGTGACAGTTGTGTCCGTTGCCTTTTTCTTTTGAAGTGCGCCTTATCTTGAGACTAGTTTCCGGAGTTATTTGGAGTTTCAAAAAAGGAGAAACCAATTTTCAGATCCCTCTCCTTTGAGTGAACGTCCTACAAACAATCAGCTTGAATCTTTGTAAGTTCCTTTTCACTCTTTGGGCTCTCTTGGAATTTTCAATGATTATGGACTTAGTGTTTTCGGAACAGTCGCCTCATATCAGACCATCGCTTCCTTCGCACTGTTTGCCACCACAGAACCATCAGATTTACCCTCTACATTCTCCTCCTTCTTTAGATAAAAGAAAGTCTCAAAAACGGCAGCTATTTTCAAAATCGAATTGATAAACTACCTACGTAGAATGTTTGTTTCTTCCGTTTTCGTTAAATTCGCAACAGGCCGGTTTGAAAAGTCAAAGAACTGCCTTGTTTCGTCTCCAAAACGCTTTATATAAGCAATACTGGTGGTGATACATTCTTGACTTTGTGCTTTTTTACACGGGCGACCTCGAGACACCATTTTTCATAAACTGCGCCATCTGTTCATGTGATCAGGTGTTGCTCAGAGCTCTTTTCGAGGAAGAAGTTTAACTCAACTCTAAGCCAAGTAATCGGTGTCTAAGATGGTGATAAATCGGAGCGGGGGTTTTAGGTAAAAATAGGCTGGATGGATGTCCTGCGTCTCTTTCTTGTGTCCTGTATACTCGCGGTATCGTCTCATCTCAATTGCCCCCGTCGCCAACGCACTTTGCCGGTTGAAGGTCGTGCCTACTCGGCTGCTATGT
This sequence comes from Oscheius sp. JU1382, assembly GCA_932521405.1. Taxonomy (NCBI): domain Eukaryota; kingdom Metazoa; phylum Nematoda; class Chromadorea; order Rhabditida; family Rhabditidae; genus Oscheius; species Oscheius sp. JU1382. Next base: position 3,337,044 of record OW051480.1, read on the forward strand.
CTGCCAGCTCAGCGCTTTCGATTCTTGACTCTAATCTACTTCACCTACTTGTGTTCCGTGCCAAAACACCAATTTAGCGGCCTTCAACACGGCCTTGAGTCATTTTTTCCCCGATAATCCTTATATCTTTCTGGCTAGGGTCTAGAATACGATCTCCGCTTTTTGCGGCGCTGCGGGTTTGCCTGTCCTCAGCTTATCTGGTGGTGTGAGGCGTCTGGCTATCTTCTGGAACAACAGTTTCCTTTCAGCGTCCAGAGTGGCTGTCCATTGCTCAAGATGAGCGCCATAGAGAAGCGCGTTCTCCGAATCAGCAAAAGTTACCATTCAGGAGACAGCGCAGTAAGTTTACTCTTTTAATCTCTAACTAATTCGTTTGTTATAGTTCAAATTGAATCAAGGCGATCCAACATGGGATTCAATCGAACACTTCGTCGACAGTCGCGTAGATGATCAAAATAAACGAAGATATATTAAAAAGGTAGTCTCTTTTAAATCAGTCTTTCTTAACAAATCATCATAGATTCTCATCTCCACAAATGGAATCGCTGCTGTCAAATGTATGCAGTCAATTAGGAAACTCTTGAGCCATCAGTACCGCAACAGCAATGTGATCAAGTTCATCTGTATGACAACAGAACAGGAAATAGCTTCCAATGCGGGTATGTACTTCTCGGAATCCAATGTATTTCGCGCTTCGATTCCAATCTATTGAAACGGTTGACCGCCACGTGAGCGTTGACCTGATTTTCAAGCGGCACTGAATATCCCCGAGGCAGGAAACCAGCCCTCCAGATGAATCGATAAATCACGGCTTGATTTCAGAGTATCTCAAACAAACTGATGGATACGTCATTGCTCCAGCTGGAGATAATAAAAATAATTATGCCAATGTAGATGAGATCGTCACACATGCCATTGAGAATACGGTAGATACTTATAAATAGGCATAATATTTTTGTTTTTATAGGTCGATGCAGTATGGGCTGGATGGGGCCATGCCTCTGAAAATCCTGAACTCCCAAGAAGACTCAAGGAACATGGAATTGTTTTCATGGGTCCTCCAGCCGGAGCTATGTTCTCTCTTGGCGACAAAATCGCCAGTACTATTATTGCTCAAGTTTGTCGTTTAATTCATTTAAAGGATATATTATCTTTGACTATTTGATTGTTTAAATTGTATCTTTTTAGTCAGTCAACATTCCCACAATCGAATGGTCTGGAAGTGGCCTAAAATTGGAACTTGACAAAAGCAAAAGCCACGAGGAGATTGTCGTTAGCGATGAATTGTTCAAGAAAGCTTGCGTTAACAACGTTGAAGAAGGACTTGCTGCTGTTGACAAACATAAAATTGGCTATCCTCTTATGGTATGTTTTATCAGCTACCAAAGTGCGCAGTTTCATCAAATTTGATATCACGTGAATACACTCTATTTGTTTAGATCAAAGCTTCTGAAGGAGGAGGAGGAAAAGGAATTAGAAAAGTCTCCAATGAACGGGACTTCAAAGGAGCTTTCCATGCCGTTCAGACTGAAGTTCCCAACTCTCCCATTTTTATCATGAAATGCGTCGTGAACGCTCGTCACATCGAAGTTCAGCTTCTTGCCGATAGGTAATAGCCAATTCAAATTAAAAGAAAGTATTTTTCTTAGATACGGTAATGTAATTCCGGTCTTTACCCGCGACTGTTCTATCCAAAGACGTTGCCAGAAGATAATCGAAGAAGCTCCGGCAAGCATAGCTCCTCAAGAGATTCTCTACAAAATGCAAGAGGATGCTGTGAACATTGCCAAACTTGTTGGTTACGAATCGGCTGGAACAGTCGAATATATGTATCTTCCCGATGAAAATAAGTATTATTTCCTTGAGCTTAACCCTCGTCTACAGGTACATTTCAAGTCTTAACTATTTTATTTTTAATTTCAGGTAGAGCATCCTTGCACTGAAATGATTGCTGGTATTAACATTCCCGGAATTCAACTCCAAATCTCTATGGGTCTTCCTCTCCACAAAATCGTTGATATTCGTTTCTTCTACGGGTTCCAAGGTTCATTTTTTATCAAAATTTATTTTTAAGTTGAATTTAAGGTAGCGAACTGCACACAGATTCTCCTCTCCCCGAGTGCTTAATCAGAACCAATACTGACCATCATTGTATTGCTGCTCGAATCACTTCTGAAGATCCAGAAGATTTCTTCCGTCCTTCAACTGGAAGTGTCAAGAACTTGGACTTCAAATCTTCTCAAGATGTTTGGGGATATTTCTCCATTTCAAGTTCTGGAAAAGTCCACGAGTTTGCTGACTCCCAATTTGGACATTTATTTGCCATTGGAAGAAACAGACAAGAAGCAATCGCAAGAATGCGTTGTGCTCTACAAGAGTTGAATCTTCAAGCTACTTTTGCATCTCAAATCTCTTATCTGGGAGATATTTTGATTGATAAGGACTTCGTCGAAAACAAATTTAACACGCAATGGCTTGATAACAGAATCGCCAGTGGAACTCAAGTCTCAACTTGTGAAAAGCATGAGCTTATTGCTGTCAGCAGTGCCGTCATTGGTCATGGAAGAATTTCTGCTGCTTTCAACAACTTCCGTAGTTCTGTTGAACGTGGACAGGTAAATAAATCTCCAGTTAAAATAAAAACTTAATTTTTAGGTTCTACCAACAAAAGATCTTACTGAAACAATTGAGTTTGATCTTGTGAAGGAGATGTTGATTTATAAGGTAAAAGTGACCAGAAGCGGGCCAATCACATACCATGTGTCTCTAAATGGCGCTAGAGCTGATGTAGAAATCCGTCAGCTTGGAGAAGGCAATGATGGAGACATAATTGTCACCTACAAAGGATTGAAGAAGACTTGTTCCCTTGAAGAGACCGCCGATCAGTTCAAGGTATTTTCTTTGCAAAATTGTAGTAAACTCACTTTTACAGGTTACTATTGATCACAAGATTGCTGTCTTTGAGAAGGATAATGATCCAACTGTCCTCAAGTCTCCCTACACTGGAAAACTACTTGGCTACAAGAAAGCTAATGGAGAATTTGTTGAGAAAGGAGATGTCTATGCCTCAATCGAATCCATGAAGCTTGTATTCGATGTCGAAATCAAAAAAGCTCCTGGAAAGTAAGTCATTTAATTATTTATTTAAAAAAACTGTTGATTTAGACTGGAACACGTCCTTCGTGAGGGAGATCCTCTCTATCCTGGAACAGTCATTGGTCGAATTGAGCAGTCCAATGCCGAGCAATACAGACCTCGTCCTTTCATTGAGAAATTCCCCGAATGGGAAGAAGAAACTGGCACAGATATCCAACTCTCTGAACTCCGAATGTTCTACAACTGTTTTGATGTCTGCAAGAACATTCTTAATGGCTCTATCCCTCCAGACAATGACTTCAAGCCTGAAAAGATTGTAGATGAGCTCTTCACCTACCTCAAGAGCCAGACTCTCCCATTCGCCATTCTCAGAGTAAGCCTTTTTCTAATTTGGCATTACTAAATTTACTTTCAGAGCGTTCTGAGTGGCCCAACTTTGAAACGTGAGGCTGCTTTTGCTCCATTTGCCCAGAGAATCCGAACAATTGCTGACTTGGAGGAAATGAGCATCTTCCCACAAATCCAAAGGATAATGGAGGACTATTTTGAGAAAAAAGTACATCAGAGCAATTGGGATATGGCTAAAGTCATCTACTCTGCACTCGCGGAAACTTGCTTTAAATTCTACAATGGATTAGACTCTCACATCACCTTCGTGGTCAACTCTCTTCTCAGCCAGTACAAAGATTGTGAAGAGTTCTTTGAAGGAAGAGTCTATGATGATGCCGTAGCCGTTCTCAATGAGAAGTATGGATCCAACAAGGAAACTGTCGTCAAGATGATTTACTCTCACACTCAGCTTATTGGAAAGTCCCGACTTATTGTTGCTTTGTTGAAAAAAGTCGGAAAGGAAGGAATGCACTTAGTAGCCCCTCTTGCCGAAAATCTCCGAGAAATTGGAAACATGTTCCATACTGATGAAGTTTCTGAGCACTGCCGTCGTCTTCTTCTCCAAAACAACTGCACAAAATACAGAAAATTCCTGAATAAGATCATCTGGGACATCAAGGGAGTGCCAGTTGTCGAGCGTGATTATGAACATGTTCTTCCTGTCAACCAAGCGATCCTTACTCTTCGCGATCTTTTCACCAAGATGAAAGCAGAAGGAGTCACCCCAAAGGATCTTTTGACTCGTAGTCCCTGGGTTCACAAAGTTCTTCACGAATTCTTCTTCAACGAAGATTTGGGAGATTACGCTGTTCGTGCTTATATTGAACGACAATTCTTCGTCTGTGATGTTGAACAAAGCACCTTGGAAGGAGACCACAAAGCTACCATCTACGATTTCACTGTTGATAATGACAACTTAGTCCACTACATGATTTCTCCTACAGAGCGCTCCAACCAATATCTCTCCATTGTTAAATTCAGCGTCAATGTTGATAACTTCTTCGATGCAGTAACTCATCAAAATCTCGTAAGTTTCGTTACTTTTCTTTTAAATAATAATATTTTTAGTTGGATAATCTTGCCGAGAAGTACAGTAAGAGTGGAATCCCTCGTTCCAATGGCATCTGCTCTCAGTTGAGAGTTACTCTTCTGGTGAATGTCATCCAACCAAGTACTTCTGCTGAGAAGCCCCATGAGATTGTCCACCAAAGCAGAAATGCTCAACTTGAAGAACTACCCTTGCATACATCTTTGGACAATGAGCTTATCGTCAAGGCTGAAGATGCCGCTTCCCAAATCCGATCTGTTCTAGCCCAGAAGCTCACAGCTGTTGACATCTCAGCCCATGTCATCATCTGTAATGAGTATAAACCGCTCATGCAAGTTGATCTTCTTGGAGCTGAAAGCCTCGAGCTGTGGAGACTTCCAGAAGGAGCCCGATTCGAATCCGACAGAATGTCAAACGTCAATGTTTTTAAATACGATGACGAAAAAGACAAACGTTATTCTCGTCTTTTCGTTCGTGAAAACATCGAACTTCCAATTCGTGAAACAGATAAAATGTAGGTTAAATTGTTATCTCAAGATCAAAGCAATTTTCAGCGAGAAGGAAATTGATACTCAAATCACAAACCACTTGGATAACGCTTGTGGAGCCATCAATGTTGTCATGCGACGCTTCAGGAAGTAGGTTTTTATTATTGGAAAGTCAAAGTTCTAAATACACTCCACTATAACGGGAAACAATTTCACTGTTTTCAGACTCCCGACCGTCGAACAACGGTAATATTTGTTCACTAATTAGTTTAAGTTTATACTAGGCTTGCTAACCTCACTGCTAATAGTAGGGGTGTCCAGTTATGTTGCTTTTAGACAAGATTTTTTCAGTTCAAAGAATACGTTTCAATTTCAGGACTTTCTTCGTTGCTAACCATGTCTTCATGTACATCAGCTTCCCAAAGTTACCTGGATTTACGACCGAACACGAGGAGGACATTGAGATCTATATCAAGGATATTATCGAACGTCAAAAGGACATCCTCTATAAGCATCACGTGACTGAGGTCGAGGTCGTCTTTGCCAAGGAGAGCTATCCCGCAAAGAACGAGAAAAGACTCATCAAACATCGCATCATTTTCCGTGATGAGACTGGAGTCACTCCTGAATTTGGATTCTACGAGGAAGATAAGAAAAAGATTACTGGCCTCCGTCTTTCCAAACAACTTTATAATGAAACTCTTGAAAAACATGGAAAGATCAAAAAGATTGAAAAGAAGAGAGTCACTACTAGAGGAAGTGGAACGACCTATGTCTACGATTATCCCAGTCTCTTTGGACGTGCTTGTTTGGATGAATGGAGACGTCTTCGTCAAACTGCTCTTGATGGCCAGAACAATGACGATGCGACTCTCCTCAACAGGTATTATATTTCATCATTGACCAAATAAATGCATATTCCAGAGCTTTTGAATCACTCACCTCTGCTCAAAAGGAAGCCTACGATAATGGAGACTATCGTCAGTTCTTCACTGAAACTGAACTTGTCCTTTCTGATGGAAAACTTGTTCATATAAGCAACAAAGATGAACTCAAGAAGAGGGCAGACAACTGTAACAATGAAACTGGAATTGTTGCTTGGGAGCTCAGGTATTTAATTCTTTTGTTTTGTCTAGCAGTGACCTTCAGACTCTTCACTCCAGAAAAACCTCAGGGATACGATGTGATCGTCATTGCCAACGACATCACATTCCAGTCTGGATCTTTCGCTACTCAGGAAGATGAAATCTACCAATTGGCTAGTGAATACAGCAGACAGAAGAAGTTCCCTCGAGTCAATGTTTCCTGCAATTCTGGAGCTCGAATTGGTCTTGCTGAGGACGTTTCTAAGATCTTCAGAGCCAAGTTCAAAGTAATTAAAAGTGTATAAAACTTTTAATAGACATATTTTCAGAATCCCGAAAACCCAGCAGATGGATTTGACTATTTGTACATAAATGCTGCTGATGAGCCTTTAATCCGTGGCCAGATAGGATATGAGAAGCTTCCCAATGGACTTTTGAAGCTGACTAGCGTCATTGGTCGTCAGAATGAGAATATCGGTGTTGAAAATCTTCAAGGATCTGGTCTTATTGCTGGAGAAACTTCTGCTGCTTACAACGAAGTTCCAACTTACTGTTTCGTAACTGGTCGATCTGTCGGAATTGGAGCCTACACTGCTCGTCTCGCTCATCGTATCGTTCAAGCCAAGGCATCTCATTTGATTCTTACTGGAGCTCCTGCCCTTAACACCCTTCTTGGAAAGGAAGTCTACACTTCCAACAACCAGCTCGGAGGAATCCAAATCATGCACAAGAATGGAGTCACTCATTCCGTTGTTGAAAACGATTTCGAAGGAATTCGAAAGATTGTCCAATGGATGGGATATCTTCCAAAGAATACTGTCAAGTTCCCTTACCATGAGAAGTTCGGATTTGACCAAAATCCTCGTCTCGTTCAATATAATGTTGAGCCTAACAAGCCTTATGACATCCGAGATTTGATCGACTCTCGTGAAGCTAATGAATACAAGGGAATCTGCGACAGTGGCTCCTTCGATGAGATCATGGAAGAGTGGGCTAAGACCATCATTGCTGGACGCGCTCGTCTTGGAGGAATTCCGATTGGAGTTGTTTCTTCCGAATTGAGAAACGTGAAGAACGTTACTCCTGCTGACCCTGCTACTCCTAACAGTCAAGCTTTGGAGATCCATCAAGCTGGACAAGTTTGGTATCCTGATTCCGCTTTCAAGACTGCTGAAGTTATCAATGACTTCAACAGAGAAGGACTTCCTCTCCTTTTTATTGCTTCCCTTCGTGGATTTTCCGGTGGACAAAAGGATATGTTTGACATGGTTCTGAAATTCGGAGCTCAAATTGTCGATGCCTTGAGACAATACAAACAACCGGTTATCATCTATATTCCTGTTCAAGGAGAACTTCGTGGTGGAGCTTGGGCTGTTCTTGACAGTAAGATCAATCCTGGATTCATCACCATGGTCGCTGATGAGGAATCTCGTGGAGGAATTCTTGAACCCAATGCCATCGTTGGAATCAAGTTTAGAAAAGACAAACTAGAAGCTCTACAGAAAAGAAATGACGAGATGCTATGCCAATGGGAAAAGGAATTAGCCGAAGAAACCAAAAAGAACGGTCCCTCTTCGGACGAATCTATACGTCTCCAGAATTTAATGGCCAAACGATCAAAAGAGCTCGTCAAGGCATACCGAAGCGTCACTGTAGAGTACGCCGATATGCATGACAGAGCAGAAAGAATGCACAAAAAGGGAGCAGTTCAATATGTAACAGATCTCACCAACTCTCGAAATCTCTTCATGAATATCTTCACGCTTGAAATAGCTAAAATAAAGCTAGCAGAACAGTGAGTTTTTAAAAAAATTTCCTTTTTTAATAAATAAATTTAGATATATCACTGCAGCACGGAACGTGACAAGAAATTCCGCCTATAAATGGGTGCAAGAACAACTGGAATCAGTAGAGACGGGAATAACTTCCAAATCTCCCGTAGCTCAGCTTTCTGTCTTGGAGAAGCTTGTTGAATCAAATGAGTTCACCAAGAAAATAAATGAAGTCCATGAAGACTCAGTAGAACGGTTTGTTTTTTTTTCTAATAAAGATAATCAAACAATTATTTTTAGAGAACTCTTCTCCATGCCACCAGAGTGCCGAGAACGATTACTACAACGGCTTCTTTCGCGGAAGGGTTCAATCTAAGCTAAGCCAGAGCCTATCATTTTTTTTCACTTAATCACTTAGTGCCGGCCACATTCACTTTTATTTGCGCCAATATTGCCTCGCACGCCTTCTCAGTGTGTAAATTTTTTTACGTGTCATCTTCAGCATTATTAGCAGCCTAGAACCAATTGTGATTTATTTTGCCTTTTTTCAAACACGAGTGAACCCCAGAGTCTTTTTAGAGATATTTGTTGGTTATATTTGCATTCTTTTTCGCCTTTTCACGGGCTATACTTATTGTGATAATGCTCTAGTTAAACACAGGTGATACAAAAGTTTCTAATAAAATATTCTTAAAACCTGATAGTACAAAATGGAGCAGGAATACCCATGGGGCCAAGACATAAGGCCATTATAAAAGTCAGCACAACTGACAACTCTTAGCACATTTGGTAGTCATATATTGTTGGAAAATGAATTGCGTACACATTCCACTGTTAGCCCATCTCTCGCACCACGATCTTAGATTGTATATTAAGAATAAGAAGAGAACCTTGTGTCTCACCTCGTGTCTACGCAGTCCTTTTTCTCAACATTTTTATCAAGATCTTCTGTTTCCTCTTTAGTTTTGATTTCATCTTCGCACTTTCCACAACTTTCTGGGCAATTTTCTGTCATAAACCTTTCGCTGAATTGAGATTCGCAGTGTCCAGCTCGTGCTAGGAAGGAGCAATCTCTCCTCCTAGATTCGTTTCATTTTATCCATTTAGAAACCTACCTGTCTTCGCATTTTCGCTTCATAATGATTGAGGCAATGCTGTTTTCGATGCCACTTTTTTTGCTGCTACCAGTTTTGCCTCCAACAGAAACAAGCGGTCGTTTTGAGGCAATTTTAACAGGTTCCTGAGTGACCATTTCCTCAGGTAATTCGGCTAAAAGACATGCTCAGAAAAATGAAAGAACCCACTTAATTGGGGACAGTTGTAAAGTTTATTAATTTTGTGGAGATCATTTACACTAAATCCAATGCGCTGTCCTATTTCAATATCTTTCTCTTTTGGCTCAATTGTTGGCTTTCCGTTCTGAAATTTAATTTGAATAAGGAATTCTACGCGAAGCACTTTGCTGAAAGCTGTTGGAGCATAATGCATAACTGATCCGTAGTCGTATTTCGTTCCCAAGTGATCAATCATACTTAAACTGTACTTATCAAATTGATCTAAATGGTTGATTTTTTGCATTTTGACAATAAGATACCTTGCAACCCAGCCTCTACATTGTTCCAATTGATTGTGACAAAGTCATCCCTATCTGCTCGACCTAAACAATACACATCGTAAGTAACAAAACAAGTCCAAAGGAAAACAGTTTGTCACTCGTATAGCAGTTTATCAAGCCTAGTCATCGCTTAAACATTTAAGCATTGCCGAAATGGAATCGAATGGTTGCTATGCGACGCGGATTCCAAAAACAAAACAAAGAACACCCTCTACGGCTATACACTTTTAAAGCTTACTTTGTTCATGAAAAAATCCAACGGCATGCATGAGTTCATGAATGATGATTCCCTTTTGTATACATCCATCTCCCAAGCTGACCGGCTGTTTTCCTCCTGGAATTCTTCCTGGTTATTTGGCTATATGGCTACTAGTTTTTGCGTAGCATAATAGGGATGCTGCGCAATAGACGATTACGTCGCTTTGAAATTAATGTGCAGCTAGTTTTAGTGAAAGTGCATATAGAAGTGAAAGCAAAAAAGATCAAAAAGATTTACCTATCCGCCCAACCAAGGAGTAACATCCATCATCAGGAACAATATGAATATAATCTGGATCGGCAGCACTCTTTGGAGAAAAGTCTATACAAGTTTTCTTTTTGTATTCATCAATAGCCTCTGCTATTTTTGATCGACTAAAGAAATAAAATGAAACTTTAATTTAAATCAAACCTAAAGGAAGAATATTGAGAACTAATTGTGTAGGGAATTCGACGATCAGTCCATTTCAAATAGGTCTGTCGAACGGCATTTCTCTGGACTCCAAAAACCCCAAAGAGAGAGGCATCACCAGTAAAACTTCGAATATTCCCTGAGTTCAATCCGGCATTGACTATAAAAATAACAAAAAGAAATAGTTTAAAATACCTATATCTCCTTCAAACCTATTGGGATTATACATAGCAGAGTCATTAATAGGCCCCCATCGAGGTGAATCTCGCATCACTTTTGCCATATGAAAGTCATAATCTGTTAGAATAGTCTCCATGTCGGGAACAGACTTATCAAAATACTAAAAGAACTGCGAATAAAAGAAAAAGACTTACAAAATTGCTTTGTGAATAAGCAATAACTGGCAGAGCGAAAACGAGCAGTAACATTTTCGGGACTGACAGACCGGGGGGCGGAGCGCCCGGTCGCCTGAGGCCACCCAGGCGCGACAGCTCCAAACATAGCTCAGAATACACAGGAGAGATGAAATAAGGAATCAGGATGAACTTCTTTTCCTCTTTTGTTTGTCTGGCCACCTTTTTCACTAAACTATTCACTTTTTTGAAGTATTCAGTAAACCCACAGAAATATACAAGTTGTTTTGGAAATATTTTTTATCCAGAATTTGGATAAATTCACTCTTTTAGCCCTAGTCAATCAGGCTGTGAAAAACATTTTGAACAAATTTTCTTTGAAAACTTTTGGCAATGGAAGCTATGGAGTTCACTAAGGATATATTAGGGAACTTTAGTCTTATTCTCATTCAAAGAGAATACGTTTATTTTTGGGGAAGCCCTCTCCAAAGCGACCGCTAGAACATTGTGCTTTGATAAGATTACCCTCTGAACTGGCTAGATAGGAAAGGGATCCGGTCAGTTTATTTGATCTTTTGCTGCAATCGAGGCAATCAGATCAGAGCCCGACGGCTCATTGTTTCTCATATTTGCGGACGCAGCTGAAAAACGGCCGTCATCAACCGGGTCAAGCCGCCAATTGGAATGAGAGCCATATCTAGATATGCGAAGTGGTTTATTGATTTAATTTTCAAAATATGTGAGTTTCTTTTGGCTCAAAGCAGTGCATTAGGCGACGATCATCAGGAGCATAGAGGAGTCTGAAAAGGAAACTTAAATGAATTTTTAAAAATCTTACCTATACAAAAATGACGATAAAAGAGCACCAACAGCTGGACCTAGCCAAAATTTTAAAAATCCAAAGAAAGGCTCTGAAGTTTCTGGCCCAAATATTCTAATGAAAGAGATTCCTGAAGAAAGAAGAGGATTCCAATTTTGTGTTGAGTGTAGGAGACTGAAATAATTGGCTCAAAATTCCAAAAAAAAACAAATCAAACCTCAAAAAAGAGTTTAGGAAAATGGCCATAAAGATCCCCGTAGGCGCTTCCACTAGAAATGCCACTCGACGTTTGCCCATCCTTTTGCAGACATGACACATTAGGTAGGCAACAACAACTAGCGCTGTTCCCAAAAACTGGGTTAACATCTATAATTTAATTTTGTTTTTAAGTTGAAATGCATCCTACCAAACGATACAAGGCGCTGTTCCACTCCGTGTTTACATCATAGTCTAACGACCTCTTCGGCGGAAGACCATTGGGTTTTTGCACCTTTCAATTGGTTAACTAACAGCTGCGACATAACGACTTACTGCAATGGTTCCAATTGCCAGAGTAGATGCAACAACCTGGACGAGGAAGACGAGTAGGCAAAGCGTCCAAGAGGTTGTTAAAGTGAACAAGTTAGACAATGTTATAAATGGGTGAAGATGAACTCTAAAAATTGTTATAAATATTTAAAACAAAAGAAAATTTACGTTTTGAATGAAGAAATAAATAGAGTGGCAGCAACGGCATCGATAAAGGCCACCATTGTTATTCTATGAACTCCGCTAACATGTCTATCAGCGAGTTCTGCATCAATATGAGATGTTAGAAAAATTGTAACAAAAACCTAAAAATGATGATTAAAATAAAAATTTAATGCTAAAACTAACGGCACAAAATTCAGCGATGAGAGGTCTAACGACTCCTTCTAAACATGATTGACAACCAGACATATAGACCTAGACATTTCGAGCCTAAATTCAAGAATTCTTACATAATTCTCTACTTGAGATGTTTGTTGACGAGCTGAGGTAGGAAGTGGACGATATTCGTCCTAAAAATCAAGAAAAAAAGGTCAAAATGGAAAAAGAGTACATGCTGAAGGAAGGATGCAGGCTTTCTCTCTTCAATTCCTCCATTATATGACCCGTAGACCTTTCTCTGTTCCAATGAATAATCGCCATGATCTTCATAATATCGATGTGACATCTGAAAAAAGAACGAGAGTAAGGTGAAAGAAAGTGCAAATTCGAAGAGAACTTTCGTAAAAAGTGCGCAGCGACGTTAGGTAATGCAAACGGTGATTATGTTAATTTATCGCGGAATACATCAAGCCACAATGGAAGACGCTAAAAATTGAAGTCGAGCGGAGTCAATTGTAATTGTGCTGACGCACGAGATGGACAGGTGCAGGCTTCAAATGCGGGAGGCAATGAGCTAGGAGTAGTAATATCCGTGTAGTTAAAGGGCGTGGTCTTGTGAAGTTTCTTATTGGAACCGACATATTCTCTCGGCATTACCACATGTTCCAGATGAGTTTACACCAAGACGCAATAATCCTCATTCTACCAATAAAATTTGAATGACAGCAGACGGAAAAAGAAAAGAGAAAGGTGAAGAAGGGACCGCAGACGACAGCCTACGTCTATGCTAATTTATTACAACCCCATCAGTCAGCAGCGGTGACTTGTGGGGCCTTGTCCACTTTCGAATAAAGGACTCAGAGAGTGCCAAAAAACCGCTATAATAGTTGGTTGTTTGGCCCAAGGCGTTATAAATGAGAACACTGGTGAACAGTGAATGACTCAAGAGGGGATTGATGTTCGTGTTGGGAGCAACAGTTGCTGGCTCCTTTGAGAAATTCTACGAGTGTCCTGCCAGGAGTGACATGTGTTCACAAGCGACACGAAGGAACCTTTCGTAAAATGGGTGGACCACCCGTGAAAAGCGAGGAAGCCACTTGGAGATCTATTCAACTTTTGTTTACCATAGTGGCATCGGTTGCGGATCTTCTTCTAGCATAACAATTATACTTGAACGGAGAGGTCGAGTAGCCGGAAATTGAACTTACTAATAACTAGCTCTGTAATTCATGGCCAATAAACTTTATTAGCCTTTGACTTTCTTACTATACTTTTGATATTTTAAAAATATTTTGGAAAGATTGTATTTGTATCCCTTCCAAGGCCTGTTTAGAACCCTTTTTTAATTCTTTTGGGGGAAGGGAGCAGCCGTTTTTTTTCTTCTAAATTACAGGAAATTCTAGGGAAATGCCCAAAATTAGAGGGGAAAGGTATGACAAGCCCAGGAGAAATGGGCCGAAATTTCTGGGGAAAAAGCTTGGGAAAGGACTAGCAAGTCGTACAAGCAATCAAAGAAATTATGGATCACATTATTTCTACCTTTGAGGACAATAGAAAACAGTTGCCAAAAGTCGTCTGCATTTATGTTTCTGGTTTTACCGAATCGCAATGGCAGAAAGTAAGTTTTAGCCAACTTCTTAGAATTTCTTATATAATTTTATAGATTTCTACCGACTTCACGACTAATGTTAAACTTGTGTTGAAAGGAATCAAGCTTCTAATAATATTAGAAGCAAAGAACTCTCTGGCTAGATTGTATAGACCAGAGGTTCAGAACTTGGCTTACTCGTCTCCTTTTGGAAAACCTGCAAAAGGAAACATACAGGTCGGCTTATACCTAGCCGCTCCCGTATTTTCGCCATCCTTCCCAGCATTTTATTTGAACCCACATCTTATTCTGCAGGTAGTTTGATTTCCTCCCTACCATATTGAATAAATTTAGGGAACTACAAAAACTCCAAAGTTTATTGTGGTTCTCAACGAGTCAAATGTTGACCTTTACTCAATCGCTGCAACCATGCATGCATTGACTTCCTTCATGGCGTGTGCTTAAGTCCTACATCCGAGCCTGCCATTCTAGCAGTGGCAGATCGTTGCGCCGAAAGAGGCGGAACTGTGCTCAAGTACCACATGTGAGCATTCTCATTAGTATTTTAATCAATTTTTTTAAAGGAAAATGAATCGATTGTACAAGATTACAGTCGAAGAAGCGAACCACTTGTTGACAAACCCATTTGACGGTAGATGCCATTCATTGAGATACAACGCTTAAAAGTTATCTCGTAGTTTGCTCCATGCTCCATCGTAATTACATTTGTCTTTTCTTATTCTTCAAAAAAATGTGTATTTTATTCAGTTTTATCAATAAAGTTTCAAGTAAAAACTTCCTGTGCTTTATTTTCGCAGTAGCATGGATATTTCACCTAGAATCAAATTCTTTAGCAATAGACATGCTCATGAGAAGATGAGATGAAGTTCAAACCACAACAGAGAGTGCTTCTTGTCGTAGAAGGAAGAAAATAAAGAAACTACCTTGACATATCTTCTAGATACATCATGTTTGCAGTATTTAGAGAGCGCTCAAATTCAGTAGACACTATTATCAAGGTGTTGCAATTAGCCAGCATCGCCATCCGGTCTCCGGGTCAGTATACGCCCTCTACACTTCGAGTCAAATGAACGCGCCGCGGCGACGCCTGCGTCGTAAGCCTGTCCAAAGCGCGATAACGAGATCTGTTCTGCTAGGAGCGCTAGCTCTGAGTTGATCACTTCTGTCGTGTCTATACTGGCCCTCAAAGGGCGTCGCCCTAGCCGATGGCCGGCCATTTTCTATTTATTTGTATTGTCTACGCGATATACTCCTCAAATCCAGTCATTTCCGAGAATTCAAAATTTTCAGAATCATCTGGTGAGTCACCTTTCAAATCTAATTAAATAAAACTGATCTATGTCCGTCTGTCTGAAACCTTGCCAAATCCTGTTAAAAATCGGATTATAGCCGTCGCCGAAGGTGGCGCAGCCCACCTTGCTTATTTTGAAACTATCCAAAAAATCTTTAACACAAAAAAATCAATCTCTATAGCACATATCCAGTTCTGAGGACAACTTTCGCCTAGTGACCGTCAATTAGGAAATGTCGCGCTCCTATTGTTGAAAGGAGAAGACATGACTTTCACGAAACCGCATTCCGGTTGAAAATTTCTATACTTTTGGACTATTTAAATGCGCTAATGGGTATTGTTATTATCAAATGTAATAGCTTAGTTACTTGATAAACCCATGTTTTAAAAATCAATTTAACAGATTCATTTCATGCCTCTCCAGATTTGAGTTGTTGAAAACTGAAAAATTCATTGCAAAGCGATTAGATAATTTAATTAGTCGTCTAGATTTTTCGGAAAACTTTCTAAAAAAAATGATTTTTTTACTTTTAAAAATTCCATTTGAATGATTTTACTGGAATAAACTCGAACTTATGATAGTACTAGTACTAGTATGGCTGCTGTAGTTGCTTAGATTTTGGAAGTTTTTCCTATTTTTAGTTGAGTAATCTATTCACATATGTAACTACAGTAACATCCTTGTAGATAACTAGTTTGCCACAAATCATGTATATGTGCAGCTAAAAGAAATGGCGCAACGGAAGAACCGGCATCCCCGCGCCCATTTTGTGGCTACGCCCGTCGCGGGCACAGTGAGAAAAACATGGAAAACGTTCCAGTTTAAATGAATAATTTAACCTTTAGGCTTGCCATGATTTGTTAAGAATCGATTAATGAGAAACGTTAAAAATCTCGTTTTCGCATGTTAAAGTTTTCAGAATTCGATCTAGAGATGTACCAGAAATACTTGCAAGATGAACTGAAAAGAGTGGGACAGGCCTTATCAGCAAGGAAAAAGCGTGCCACCTCGCCGATATCAGCATCTCTTCCAAACAGGTAAAATCCTATTGACAAGAAAACCATTTTTGTAGGGAATCAGCATACTTTCTGAACCGGATCGGCGCGTTGAAGAAATCGTTGCTTTTAGCCAAGAATGATACAAGCGAATCGCACGATCAAATCCCAAGGGTTAAACTCGACCAGACTTCACAGACGGTATCACCGGAAATATTTTATTCACTGATCAGTTTCAGTTAAACGATACGATCCAGGAATGCAAGCGCTTATCACAGCCAGAACTTGTAGCCGAACTGAAACAAAAAGGAACTTATAATCCCGACTTGATGGCTTGGGATGCCTTAGGAGTTATTAGATTTTTAGACAGGACTATTCAAGATCAGTATCAGGTTTGATTTTTTTAAAATCAATAGGGTTTTATTTAGAGAGAATCTCCAGCAAAGAGTAAACTTCGACAAGAAGAAGTTGTTCAAAGAAATGTTGAAGCTTTAGCTCGTCTTTTGAAGGAACTTAATGTATCTTGTGATGTAAGCTCTCCAAGTATTCGGTCAAAACTTCAAAATATAACATTGTAAGCTTTTCATTTTAACATATTATATTTTATATTTTAGCGGTGAACCAAGAAGGAGTATAATATCCCCTTCTTTAAGAAGATCTAAACGTGAAAGCGTTTTAGAGTCGTTTCTCACAGTCATCGGCAACGAGCATCATTTCCGGGCCAAAGACACTCCCTTGTTTGATGAGGACCAGATCTCTCCAAGGCAGAAACTCATTGGTGGGAATGTGAAAAATTGCAAAAGTAAACAATTCCTCAGGTGAATCGCATATTGTTCCCTTTGGTTGTGATAAACGAGGAGCGGAGGAAGATGGATATTTGAGACTATGTGGGGCATGCCAGTCCATCCGGCGACTTCCGGATACTTTTTTCCCACCTTTTATAAACGAAGTCACTTGTGATACGGACAAAGCTTGCCTCTATTTCTACGACTATCGTAAGAATCTTCTCAATAAAAAGAAAATAATTTCAGCGCATGGAAAGTGCAGACAAAAGCATATGAATTTTGTCGTTTTGCGTAATATTGGCTCAAAAGAGTGTCAAATTTGGAAGAAATTTAATTTAAACGTCAGGGTGTCCTGTGAATGTTTTGTTGGTAAGACTCAAACCAATTTTTTTCCAAATAAAATTTTCAGATGAAATGTCATTTTTTGCCAAATATGTGTAGCTGTCATATTCTGAAATCAAAGTCTAGTCTTTACAGGTTCTCCGTTAGCTCTCAGTTTGACTTTTCCATTCCGTCGTGCAGTTCAGAACTGCCTCTAACTATACCGGTGATTTCAATCTCGTTGTCATTGTTGACTTATTAGTGTACTTGTTAATATTCATTGATAAAATTTTTAAAATTGACTATTCTTGTGTCTCTTCATTAGTCGAAGCAGCTTGTCTAAAAAAGATTTGTAAAAAATAAATAATTTCTCAACCTCTGTAGAGATTGGATTTGAGGCAATGAGAAGAATGGCAGACTCATGAAAGGCATAGGCATTGAAGATGACACGTCAACTGGCTATAAAAATATGAATAATTAAGAAAACCAGAACTTACAAAGATACTCCTAGCGGATCCGTTAACCGTAGAATGAAAGAAATTTAATGGATGAGGTGGAAGTCTTAAAGGGAGGGTCATCATCCCATTGGCGGTTGTTAAGGTAGCCAAGCTTGATGGATGTAATCGTCGTAACTAAAAATATAAAACAGAATCTATTTAATACCTCTTCATCAGGAGTTGGTGTTCCAAGATCATCATCACTATCAGCACCAGCACCGACGAGAGTTTCTTGATTCACCCGCCTTTTTAATTTAGCTGAATTTTGAATTAAAGACTTGAAAAGATCTTACTCATATAATTTGAATAAAAACTATCAGTTAGGGTTGACACTTTTTGAAGCTCTGCTAGTTGCGTTCGAAGGGATAGTATTGTAGTAGTCATTAATTCATCGATCTCTTTTTCTCCAGTGGTTACGTCAATTCCTTCTCTCTCCATTTGAGAAAGTTGCTGAAATATCCATCAAAAACTACAGTGAAACATTATCCATTCTCGTGGGATAATGGAACATTTTGAGTAGCCGCAGTCGCAATTTGAACTTCTCGCCATTTAACTAGGGCCATTTCTGTTTGTTCTGACCACCTCATTCCCGAATAACTAATATCCTCCATCAACTTATACATATTCTTCCGGTTCTTTTATTGTTTTTCCTTTTATTTTTACTCAAAAGACGCTTCCGGTCATAGTTTAGTCTCTCCGGTTGTCTGTTTGCAATTGTAACGAAGTGTCAAAAGCTGTGTTTGACCTGCGGGTGGATTCTAGGATTGTAAGTCAAATAAATACTCAGAAGAACAAATTGACAGTAGTGTATCAGTTTTGACAGCTCAGGTGATTTATTTACAGAATTTTTGTGTTTTTTTTATCATAGTAAACGTTGACTAATCATTTAGAAAATCTTTCCCAAAAATACATATTAATTCAAGGTTGTTGTCTAAAAATCTTGATATCTTACTAAATCTATTGGAATAAGTATGTAAATTGGATTCCATATTGTAAAATAGTTTCAAAAAAATTGTCGACCAGAGAATTTTTGGACCTGTTCTTAAGGTTTGGTTGATTCTTCTCCTTGAGAACACTTTTTTGCAGCAGCAATCCTTTTACGTTTACGCTCTATAGAAAATAGTAGAGTGCTAGCGATCGCACTGAGGCCAGTCTAATATTTGCCATTCGACAACGGTTATTAAATAATGACTGGATTGACCGCACGTGAAAAATAATCAACCGCAAGGATGAGTGCCGCATCACTAGAAAAACTATTCCCCTCAAACATGATGTTGGTATGTTTGCTAAGATCTTTTTTAAGAAAAACTGCATAGGTGGTCAGGTTCCAGTTGATTTAAGAGCAAGCTTTTTGTTTCTCTTTTTTGGATTGAGGTTTCTATTTCATCAAACTGATGTTTTACGTAGTTCCAATTGAAAGCCAATCCTTAAAGCCAATAGATTTGCGCAATTCAATCCAGATGCCCTACCTTCGAATAGTTTGTTTAATCTCTGAAGAGGTGTTTTTGCCGGTATGGCTCAGATGACAGACAGCCTAACGACTTTTCTGAGTCACATTGAGTTCTGCGCGAACTCTCTCGTGTGCCCTCGAGGAGATAAGATTGGTTGGCAGTTCCGGCGGGCCGGTTTGTCGTATTCCTGCCGGAGGCGTGTTCTACGTGAGTGTGCCACCTCTGTCAATCTGCCGCATGCTCGCCTCTTTTGTCATATTCTCGGTGAGTAAAATCAACAAAGCTAGTGGTAAACTATTCGAATTTTAATTTTACCTTTTTATTTCGCTTTTATAGAAATATTTTTCAAAAGATTGGTCTACCGAGTAAAGTAGTTGTTGATCACTTCTAGGAATTTTTATTAAATATTAAAGACTTTTTATTTGACAAAAGGATTTCTGCTTGTAGACTAGGTAGGCGTCTAAAAATTCCCGATGAGATTTGGCGATTTGCAAAAGTGCTCACGAAATTTTTTGTTTGAGCTCGTCGTGCATTTCACACGTTTGAGCCGGGGGCAATCTTCAAAGTGCCAATTCTTTCCCAAAAGACTGGATTTCTATTGATAGCTTTTCCCAATGTCTTGACTTCAGCTGGACGCCAAATCGGCTTGCTGCGCATTTTGCAAACAATCAGTCCATGATCGGAAGCAAAAACGCGTCCACTATTTTCCGCATCTCGCAATACACTTGAGACGTTCTTGGGTGGTCTCGACTTTTGCTCTCAATCTTTTAACATTTTCTCAACCCTGGCCCAACATATATTCAGTCATCTAACGGAAAACGAATGGGTGAATGACTGTAGTCAACGTCTGCCAACTACTAATCAATTTGAGAGTAACGACCTAAAATCGTTTTCTCGTACTTTCCTTTTCTTCTTTCAGCTGCTGACGACTACGTGTGGACAGCCATGTATCAACTGTGTCCCGCAGCAAAGACAATATCAGTATGTGGTCAATGTGCCAATGGCGCCTGTCCAAGGAGTGGCAGTACCATCTAACAACCCGTAAGACTTGACACTTTGCTTGACGTAGAAACCCCTGTTTTTCCTTTGGTTTTCTTAGTTCTTTTTTCTATTGAAGCCTTTAGACAGCCATGCTGCAATCCTGCAGGACAGTCTGCAACTCAAGTCATCTGGTATAGTCAAGGTGGGCCTTTGATGAGATCTGGGTTTGTATGTTTTTGGTTTATTCGCGCTTGTCAACCAGGCAACTTGATCGTTTTAGGAAACGGACAACAAAATAGCGGGATGGTCTCCAATTTCACAGCCATTAGTACGCAGGTATGATTAGATTTGGCCTTTATTCTATCATCAAGATCAACGATTAAATTGTGTCACATTTTAGGGAGGATACTATCAACAAGTAGGAGGAACTCCAGCACCTCAATATGTTGGTGGTGGAAATTACATTTCTCCATCTAGCCCACCACCTAACCAAGGAGAATTCACTAGCCCACCTCCTAACTACAATCCTGATGTGTATCTACAAGGCTCAACAACACCATCTCCTGGCTTCACTGGGCAAACTTTGTCACCGTCAGGACAGCCATTTGTACCTGCTGGAAATCAGCCATACAACCAAGGCGTTAGTGGTCAACAACAGGGCGGAACGTACAACTCTGCTAATCAGGGATATCTTGAAAATCAAGGTGGATACGGTCCAATTTCTTCTCAAGGTGGACCAAATCAGCAGCCTAACAGTCAAGGAAATTTCTATGGACAAGACCCTAACAATCCAAACTATCAAGGAGGTGCTCAATATAATCCCAATGGTCAGCCAGGTTATTATCAAGGAGAACAACAGGGAGGCTACGGTCCAGTTACATCTCAAGGAGGACCTAACCCTCAACCAAATGGACAAGGAGCTCCTCTGGATTATGAACAAGGACCGTACAATCCGCAATTTAATCCTCAAGGTAATCAGGGAGGCTCAGTTGGAAATAATGGAATGACTGTTACCTCATATCAACAAGGCTCTTCCTCTGGATACTCTGGAGCAGCTGTAGCTGGAGGAGTTGCAGCTGGCGCTGGAGCTGCGGCAGCTGGTTTCCCTTATGCGACCTCTTCACAATATTCGACAACGACAATTCCTCCATATAGTAATACACCTGGATCTACTTCTCCTGGTGGATTCCAATATTCTACACAAAACCCGAACCAGCCGAACTTTAGTCCTAGCCAAGGAGGTTATGTTTCACCTTATCCTACAACTGGCTCTCAATTCCCCTCTAGCCAACAATACCCATCTTCTACTCAAGATCCTAATCTCGGATTGTATGGCCCATCATCGCAAAATCCAAATCAACAAGGCGGGTATGCGACGACGGGAGGATCATCTTTCGGGCCAACCACTCAAGCTCCATTCAATGAGGGACAGTTCTCAACACAAAATCAGTACAATCAAGGCAATGCTGGCTTCATCCCGACTTCAACTGCTAATCCGAATCAATTCTCGCCATCTTCTACTCCTTATGGTCCTACTTCTTCGCCTTATGGAAGCTCTACACCTTATCCTCAGAATACACAAGGCTACACTGGACCCCAAGGAACAAGTCAGGGGCAGTACTTTGGACCCAGCAGCACGCCTAACCCGATGCAGACCGGAAACTATCCGACTGGAGCCCAGCAGGATCAGGCATCGACCACGTTGCCGCCCTATGTCAACGTTGCCGGCGGCGGGCAGGTTAGAGCCTTGGGCAAGAACAAGCGTAATCCCTTGATTTAGACACGACCAACGTACAATCCCAGCTCGCCCTCCTCATCGGGTTCGTCTTTGTTAGGTCAAAATTCACAGGGTTCTTTTGTGGGGCCAACAACTGGCAGACCATTTTATGATCCCAATACCTACAGCCCGCTGCCAGGTGAACAGCATGGTAAAAGCTTATTCCCAACTACCGTAACTCATTAAAAGGGCAGAGTAACGACTATCTAGAAAAAAAAATCCCCTTTACAGTTCATGCCATGGCTTTAAAAATTGATTTAAAGAGCAAAATATTTGAAAATAATTTAGGAGGAGGACCGGGACTTTATACTTCAACAGGTGGATACCCAGTTGGAGGAGGAGCATCCGTAAGTTACATTTTTAAATAAATTAAACAAAAAATTAGGGAGGTGCTGGCTATACTCCACAGTATGATTTTGAGCATAATATGAATACCCAATATGGACATTATAATTCTACCTCTTCAACAGGTGAGTCCTATTAAAATCTGCACCCAAAAACCTTGCCAATTTTTCCCAAGCAAGTGAATAATAATTTTCCCAGGCCCCTCAAGAGATGCTCCCCAATCCACCCAACCGACACGCTCCGCTGGTACGTTTTCCTCTAACTTTTCTGCTATTGTTCTGACAAAATGCATTTCTTTATGATTAGCTTAAACATATTTTAGGAGGTCTACATCTAGTCTTGATTTTGGCTGCAATATCTCTACTCTTCTTTTAATTCCATGATACGTGTACCCTCCTTGTCATCACAGTATTTATACGATGTTTGTGTATATAGGTACTGGACAGTCTTTCGAGATTGAGATGAATATATGTGTGAACCAAGGAAAAATAAACCTACTTGTATGACATCGTCGATTTTGAAAGCATTGCTTCTCATGTGACTACATCCCTCTTCTAGTTTGTTCATGAGCAACTGAATTATCGTGAATTTCCCAATTTTAGATGTTATCTTACTCGAACAATCGGCATTAATGGATGGTTTCGAATTTTATTCTTTTGTTCCTCTAATATTGCCATATTCAAAGCTTCTGCTGTTTTTCTCTGAATTTGAATTAACTTAGAAAAAGATGAAAAAAAAACCTTTCGTTGAACTTGAGCCCTCTTGGCTCCAGCTTCACTAAGAGCTTGTTGTAAAAGTTTGCCTTTTTCAGACTCTGAAAAAGTTCTCTCTGCTGACGTACTCGCTTCATCTGACATATACTGAAAACCGATTTAGTTAGTCTTCTCAAATCAACAGCTAATAAATTATAAATCAAAGATGAATAGCGTAAACATTAGGAATTAATTCAATCAAAAATCAAAGAGAACATGTAGAGTAGCGGGTTGGTAACGGTTGCCGACGGTTCTCTGTTATCACTATGTTATATTCATTAGTAATCGTAAAAATTTATGGTCTGTCAACTGATAGACGAGGCATTCGAACGGAGAAAGTGGACTGTTTTTAGGCCAAAATCATAAAAGAGGAAAAGAGAGAGGAAGGCAAGACGACATTGCAGAAAAGGATCGGTAGCCGAGCAAATTGAATGGTTGTAAGGGTCGTAGACGAGGACGCACCGTCGCCGGAACCATAACCTCACCTGGCCGCGAATAACCCGCGGCACCTCAAAAGAGAGCGCGGTTATCGTTGTCATAAAGCGGCCCGGCTGCACCCGCGCAGCCGTTCGCAGCCTATCGCATTACTCGAAATCATATGTGAAGGTCGCATCCTGAAATAAAAACATCTTGTCGGTTTCTCATCTGCTCCAAAAACTTTGATTTCACCCGTCAAAATTTGGCTTTAAACTTGATTCAAATTAACAAAAGAGTCTAGATTGTCAGAAATTAATATCAAGCAATAAATCATATATATAACGGGGGTTAATTGGTCAGTTAGGAGTCAGAAAGACCAGCCAGACAAGAGCAAATACGCGATTTAATTTAGCCACCTATTAGGAAATGACTAGGCTATTTAATTATATTGCAATCAGTAATTTAATTCGGAATCAAGAGGACTTTAGAAAATTAAAAGACAAGCCGAATAGGTTTGGCTGGACTGTAATTGATTAAGTGTGTCTAAGACTTGTGCACGGCTGACGGTACAGCGCTGAACCATAAAACAATTTATGGCGCGTTGGAGTGAAACAGTGCTGACAAGAATGCTCATAAAGGGTCACAACTACGCATTGATCCAAAGACAACTAGCGTTTATTGCAGATTTATGGTGATCCTCCGACATAACTGGCAAAAGGCTATTGCTTCAATGTCCCGACAAGATTATTGCTCTCGGAACAATCATCGCATTTCCGATTTTGTCATCAAAATTGAGCTTGTTTTCGATAAAACTTTCGCTTTAGTTCTTGCTGAGTGTTCATTTTCGCTAGTAGGAAGTCTTATCTTCAAAGACGCAGCAAAACTATCCAATTCCTTTTTTTGTTTTTGGTCTTTCATTAAGTAAAAATAGTATCAAATGGGAACTAGTAAATAGACAAAATGATGGGAAACGATTTGATGCAATCTATCTCAACTCTTCAGCCTGAAACCGGTACGAATTAAATGTAATTGGAAAGCACATTAGCAGTTAGTCGCATTGCATTTTTGATAACCCCTCTCTCTCCTTTGCCCTTTTTGTTATTCAAGATGAAGGGGGACTTCTCTTGATCTTTCATGAATTTTTTGATGTCGATGGTCCCAGAAGCTGTTTTTAGCGATACATGACGTCCAGTTTGGCCAGTATGTTTATGTGAAGGGTTCCTTGCACTTTTCTAGTCAAGATATCACCCAATCAAAACAAATTGGTTTATTTTTCCGAAGGCTCTTTGACTCAAAACTATGTCATGATTCTTCATCGAGAAATTCACAGCAAAACCTTTTAATCACAGATGAAATCCATGACGCAATAGCAATCTATCCGGTCATTGAACAATTCCCGTCGGCTCAATGGTACGTATCAAGAATTCTCATTGAGTCTGGGGATAAGATGAAATCTCCCCTTTTCCAAAAGATCATTTAAACACAAAAAGGTGTTGAATTAAAAAAAGAAGGTCATTGTCTGTTTCCTTTCCTTATTCGCGAGTCTTGTTGCTTATTTGTTCGTTTAAAGCGGTCACATGCCTTTCGTATCTTCCTGGTGTTCAAAGATTCAAAGGGCTTTAGCTGAACATGGGGGGTGAGCATACATCTTGTCGATCCCTAAAGGATTCTTTCATTCTCATTCAAGTTCCAAAACAGCTGTCGTAGGCGTAAGCTGAGGGATAAGTTCGAAAAAAACATAGATCTTCTGTGTAAAATGATTCAGTTAATTAGTAATCTCTTGAGAGGGATATCAACAACACCAAGATTCCATGAATTGACCAGATTCAATCCGATTGATGTACACGCTCTTTTGTATCTCTGCTTGTTGTTTTTGATCAACTGAGGAACGCCTGATGTGTTCTCGTTAATCTCTGAGATCTTTCCAAGTACAAGCCAGGATAAAAACTGAGGACATCCGCAATCAGCTAGTACATCGCCAATTGGCTAGACATCTTCTTTTGAAAATTGCTTCTAAAACTATTATTGGCTTTCATCAGACACCTCCAACTAATTGAAGGATAGACCCAGACAAGAGAGGAGGAGTAGGAGATATTATTATATTTGATCACTGATGCACTTTCGAACCTGAAAAGTACAACTCGTGTATGTCTCAATATCCCTCTGACTAAGGCATCTCCCTAACGGGATGTTATGTCTACTCTTCTGACATATGTGTCCTTGATAACTATCTGCATGATGCGCCGCTTTCCTGCCTAAATCGGATCTTCAGTGTAAGAAAAAACTAACCGCTACAAGGATTAGTTTTTATTCGCGCAACTCTTGAAGACAAACATATCTGCAACAGCATCCGTTTTCTAACAAAGAGGCTATCCGCAAAAATTTCCTTTGCAAAGGGACTTTTTCCCCTCCGTCTATTTTGAAGTTTTTCTATCTTAAAACCCCAAAAAACAGAAAAGAGTTAGTGAAGGCTTTTCCTCTTTGCTTTCTATTAGAGCTTGAAGTGTCCATTTTTTGTTGACTTCTCTCACTAACGTCACCGTGATAATAAGGTGATGGCTCATTGGAAACAATTCTAATTTAACGCTTCACTAGGCTCTAACAGAAAGTTCTGAGAGTTGTCGGCGACATGTGACACCTTCCTTCCGCGAGAAGAGTTCAAAGCCCACAGATCTGTTCGTTGTCCCTTAGTCCCTAGACCCTATACCTTCCCCAATTCCATATTTGGACTTAGCTGCTGTCAGATCAAGTCCGATCCGCCCCCTATTTGTTGGCCGTTACGCCTTCTCCTTCCTACTCGCTCATCACGTGTCCGTCTTCTTTGGACGTTCTGTTCCCTTCTCTTCAAAATTGATGTAAGCTCTCTCTAAAAATGTTTACAAAAGGCTGGCGGAAGAGTCTTCCTCGTGTTGTGGTCGTTATCTTGTGCCCCAATGTTGCCACGTAGTTCCAACTGAAGCCTATCGTAGTGGTCTCTCGATTCGACATCTTTGTTCTATCGTAGCATGTTGTAAGAGGAGAAGCAGATCTCATCAACGATCAGATGAGACCTCCTATTTGCGGAACAAGACGCCCACAACTCTCATCACTTCGTAGCACAAATTTCCTGAGCGCCAAATAGAAACACCCACTTTCCTTGTAATTTTAGGTCTTCCGAGATGGGCCACGAGTTTGTTTTGAAGATTGAGTTGCAATTCATCAAGGCCGTCCAAAAGAGCGGTCATAGCGTTTGTCTCGTAGTTCCCTGAACACTGAGACCACTGAGATTTTTCCGGCTAATAACGTTAAGGAAAGAATAGTGTCGAGAATGTTTACGCTGACAACTGGCTAGTCACATGGAAGATATGAAAATGCCGAACTGCAAAGGCCCTTTAGTCACTTCCCGTAAACAAGAGTCTATAATCTGAAAAAGCTGCGAAAAGAACTTTTTATTTTACTGTAGCCTTGAAAACTAAAAAGTTTAAACTGCACTTTGCCCACGTAAGGAATTTTTGGAAATATCCGTGGGCGAGAGAGAGAATTTGGCTTTTTCTCTCTTTCACTGCTATAAAAGAGAAAAATTAATCTGAACTTTTTGTTCATCTTTTGGACATCCTTGTCTAGGCGGACAATCTTATGTGTTGTCATTCCCCTACCATCGTGTTTGTAAAGAGAAGTCTTTTGATACGGAAAAATATTTTCAATTGTTTCCTCGTGAAAGAACTTGATGTTCTCAGTGGTCGCTGTTTATCTCTCGTTGCGGGGGAAGTCCTCAACTTCGTCAGCTGTTATTGTTGCCGAAAACGAGGTGATCAAACGATCCTATTCATTCCGAGCTTCCGACGGAAATGACCATATTCTACACGAATTTCCGATATATAGAAGGGGCGAAGGTCTTCGTCACTCATTCCTTGAAACAATCATTTACTATTCTTGCCCACTCAATCTACCGTCAAAACAAAACTCGTCAAACTTTAAGGGAAAGGACAGCAGAGACAATTCATTAGACAAAAGGTCACGCCAAGAAACAAGACGATACCGGATTAATTTTTCACCTGTCGTTCTAAAAGATGCCGAAAACGGATCTCATGCTGATGTAGCGAGTAGTTCAAGGCTGAAATTGCAAACGGATCCTCTCATTTATTTGGCCAAGGTTATCTATTCTAAGGGACCGAGAAATTGCCTGAGTCTATTATCGAATACCTAATATTTGCATAACCTCTAAGCAAGTCCAAAAACAACTCATGCTTTCAAGCAAAGAATCAGAAGTCCTCCATCTAAAACAGTCATCGATGTTTCCGTTTGTCAGAGATCCCCCTCGTCTCAAATTAGCCACCTGTTTTTCCTGCTAGAAAAAATCTCTCTTCTTTCGATCCGCATGCGAGAAACAGGTTTTCCGATTTTACTGATATGTTGTTTATACCAAATATCAGAAACGTCAGTCGCCTACATTCACTCTACTACAAAAAAATGTATGTGCAGTTTATTATTCTGTTATAATTAGTAAATAACTTTCACGGCTTTTCTCAAAGCTCAAAGCGATTCTTGCTCAGTCGTTAAGAAAAAATGTGAATTGATGGGCTGCCTGGTTCCATCCATTTTGAGTGTCCTCAGAGACCACGCCTCTCTCTCACAAAGTTCCAAATAGTTTTTCGCTCTTTTCGAGAGGAATCACTAGATTTTTGACCTCTTTCCTGGTTCAAATATAATATTCTGTTCTGAAAATCTGTTTCAGTTAGCTAGTACTTGGCATTCCACCTGCTAATCAGAACCCTGAACTTCCATACAACTGAACTTTCAAAAATTAATGATAATTCCTAAAAGGAGAACAAAAAAAATTAATTGAATATTTATAAGACCACTCCTTTTCTGATTATTCCAAGTGTCAGGAGCACCTGCATCTGCCTATCCGCTCTATTCAAAGGTATACGGTAGCTATCTGAAATAGAAACTTGATCCATTCTCTTTTTTGTCAAGAAGCTACCTCCCTGCAAACCCTCCAGTCGGCCTGGAAGGTAAGGACTCTTAATGTATGAATTGTCTGGTTTTGCGGGCGCTAAAAGAACTTATTATGTTGTGTGTTTTGCAAGAGGACACACAACAAGAAAAATCATAACTTTGTGTTTTGAACTTTTTTCAGTATAGCGTTTCGGTGCTGTCTGTTAGCAGGCTATCGGCGCTATCAGAAACTTCCTTTCCTTTTGAGATTGATTGTCGGCGCAACCATCTGTGTATCAAATTTTCACGGATCACTGAAGATTCGCTTTTAAGTTTCTTCCGCATTTATCCAATCGTTCCCTTTTATCACTTTCATTCTCTCTTTCGCGACAAGAAGAACTAGATTTTTGCTCTTTCTCTTTCACCTTGGGCTGATTGAGCCTGCCTCGTTTCTATTTTATTAAGATCATGATCGACGATCGGATATGTTTCAGCTTCTTTCCCCCGTTCTTGGAAATATAAATTTGTCAGATTATTAGATTCACTTTTCGCGAAAGCAGTTGATATCAGAATTCATTTTTAAATCCATTTTTCTTTTGCCTTTCGCAGGAAAGACCATTGAACATAGAGGCTGAGGAGAGGGTCTCGACTTCAAATTGTCACTCCCTCTTTGCAATCCGATAGCTCCTTCCGTGTGCATTTTTGGTCAGGCCGTAGCCATATCAGAAGATCGCAATTTTCTATTTTTGGATTAGCCAATTTTTCTTTCCTATCGCCCGAAGATCAAGGACCTTGTAGAAAGTCTCGTTTTCTTCTGTTGATAGTTTCCTCCATAAATTCCGCAATAGATGCTTGATTCACTAAACCTTAGATGGAAGGAAACTCCCCAAGGAAACCCTTGGGTGCCGGAAGGCTATTCATACTGCTCGTTGATGCTTAAGAGCGGAAGGTTCCCCTGCATTTTCTCTGAGAGGCACTTTACGTCTTCTATTCCCCACAGTACTCATGTTTTTATATCGCATGAATGACGAATTGGCTGTAGATCAGTTCACGGTTCATTTCCCAACCGGAACTCGGAGCAAAGCTGGCCTGGGATCAGCGAATTTTTCTTTGGCAAAAGTGCAATTTATTCCAAAATTAGAAAGAGGTTTATGGCGGAGAAGAAGGTCAATTTACGTTCTTCCTGCAGCCTTTTGATTAATTCTTTGTTGCTGGCCATTTCTGCAGATGGGTTGTTTGGGTAAGCCATTCTAGGAAGGCCCCAATTGAACGGTAATTGTTTCCGGCACAATGAACAGAGGTCGGCCTGGGTTCCGTCTTTTAACCGAACTCAACAGTATTTTTGAGTTTGCGAATTCTCTCTCACCTCTCTGCAAATACTTCCCACCGCCGACGAAACTTCTCACAAATATCTACCTCGAAATTCATCAGATTCTCGATCTCTCAATCTGAAGGTCGTTGATCGACTTTCCCGTCAACCTTTTTCACTGTTTTCCAATTAAGAAGGTCTCCGCCAAGAGACCTCCGTGAGATTCAAATTTTGCCAAAATTTCGCCATCCTGGGAGTGGCGAAGGCGAAGGGGAAGTTGAGCCTTGCGGAACCGGCTTGAAGTCGCTGGAGAATCGATGCTACTTCCGGCGTTAGCTGACCACAGACCAGAGCACATGTGACCCGCCCCCGAGAGCCTGAGGCGTCCAGAAACCACGTAAAAGTCCCGTAAATTTCTTGCTCTCAGCAAGTTGCCCAATCTATCATGGCAACAAGCAAAGAAAAGTCCAACTATCGACAGCTGGTCGTATCTTCGCAAAGAGAAAAGTTCCCTCCTAACGCTCGGGTCAATATTAGATTGGGAACTGTGAGTCAGAGATCGAGAGAAGCGCTTCATTCTGATTAGAGAAAGTCACACGAGAACGTGCCGGAATTCCTTGTAGAATTTGCAGCGCTATCGAAAGGATCAGATAACGCGAATATTTCGAGACTTCCCCTTCCCTGCCTTATCGCCTGGAGAGAATTCTGAAGGTTAAAAAAATCAGAAGGTATTGGCAACCGCCCTCGCACATCAGTCTTGATGTTTAACTCGATCAGTCCCTCGGGAGTCTCGTCTGTTCCGGCATCAAAAAGCATGTCGAAACTCTGTGATTGGCCAGGATGTCCTTTGTAGGACCTCGACGAAGGCCATTAGGCATTCAAACCCGGCAGTAGAAGCCGTTGCTCTCTGAGCATCGCGTCATTTTTGATCACTTCGGGGCAGTTTATTGTTACTGCGCGAAATTTGCTCGCTTCCTCATAGTCTTCATGTGTGCGGCCTAAGTCTCGTACTCCTAGCCACCAGATGTTCTATGTTTTTACGACAGAGAATGTGAATTTGAGCTTCCGAAAAATAGCCAACTGGCGGCTCTTCGTAGTTCTGTACTTCCGGGCCCATACTCTCTTTTGCGAGTATCTCGTGAGCGGGAGGCTTTCCCTCACGGGTTGTTTTCTTATTCATTTAGTCCTCATTCAGACCCTTCTGTGTATATATAAACTGATCTTTTTGGCCTAGAAATAGCTAGAAAAAGCATCGGGAAAGAAGTCGCGAGGATGACAACTGTTAGATCCTGAGCCAAGCCATGATGTATTGTTAACTGATGGGATCTCCTTCCGGTTCCACCCCCTCTCATGCTGTTTTAATCTGGTTCTCGTCGTTGACCACTTGCATTTTTTCTGTACGTGATCATTCACTCTGTGTACATTTAACGCGATTTTATCAGCGGATATGCCGCGGAGCACGGTAATATCTTGCACATCAACAAACTCTTACATTTTTAACACATGGCTGGACCTTTTCCGGCTGAACTCTATGTAGGGAGGAACCAACAAGAAAAGTTAGTTGGTTATTCCGCGTTGATCTCTGAATCCCTGACGCCAGGTTCAGCCCCGCTAATCGTTCTCAGAAGCGTTAAGGACATCGTCTATTCAAGGAACATCGCTGCTGACGCCCATGATTACTGGTCCCACTTTTTCCTCTAGTTCTACTCAGTATTCCACAGCCTTTACAATTAGCGCTTCGCAGAAGCCAGCATCAATCATCATTCATTTCATTTCCCTCCCGTGATTCCTGGCACGATCTCTTTCTAGATCCTTCACTTTTGAAGTCAGTTTTTGATGTGATCTTCGAAAAAATGTTGCTAAATTACCGGCATCCCGTTTTGTATGATTTTCATTGTCGCATAGAGAATATCGGCGAAAGGAGCGCATTGCGCGCCCACCCAGTTTTCATTCCTGTTACGATTCCACAAATCCGGTGTCATATCCCCTAGCCTGACATCACGGTAGATGTTTGATGAAGTTACAAAAGTATTGAAAAAGTTGGCAGAAAAGGACAAAAAAGGGTGAGCTTAGTGAGCTCAACAACCTCCATTGAAAAAAGGTCCTTTCGACCTGTTATTCTTGTTGAACGTTTCGCGTATTTAGTCGCATAATTTGGGCTTTGTATGACAGCCGGACCCGAAGAGTTTCCTCTCACATGTGCACTATGTTCCGTTTAGTCTTTCTCCTTTTTCCGCTTTACTCAATTTAAGCGTTCGATGAAATCCTGCACATTTTCAGGCCGTGTCATGCACGTCTTCAGCTGCGACCAAGAGCTCCTATAATGAAGAAATACTTCGCATGGAGAGATTCTGATTTAGTAAGTTTGCACTTTAGAGAACTTTCGAAAACTCTTTTTCCCCACAGCCCACGGGGTCAAGGGTACAAATTGGGGCAATTTCCTTTCCAACAATTAGAGCTCTCATACCAGTCTAGCTCTCGCCCAATTTTTCGCGAATAATTCGTTCTTGAAATCAATTTAAACCCAAGATATGAAGCATAATCGTGTTCCATCATCAGTTCACGTCTTTGTGCATCTGCGCGACCGGCCATTCACTTGTGGCCACCCGGCAGTTCGGACAATTGCAAATACCAGCACAACTGTATTTGCTTCCGCAACGCACAGAGCAGTATCGACGCCCTTAAATTCAGCCACATTTCTCTCAATAATTGCGGTAAATTTTTTTCTAATTTAGTGTGATCATCTGACCATCTTCGAGTGTAAAATTGTTGCGAAAGAAAACAGTTCCAACCAGTCGTGTTGGCATTTGATCGCAACTAACAAAAAGCGGGTAGTGCGTCATGAGAAAAAGAAAGGTCGTTACTGTCTATTCTGATCTGAACTGTATATCGATCGCGCCAGCTGCCTCGTGCCACTCTGTTTGTGTTGTATTTACCTAGGCGCGGCCAGGTTACCCTTCAGTCCTCCGAGACCTTACCTCTTCTGTTTTCCTAGATCTCACTGACCTTCATCTATTATGGTAGACTGCCGCGATCCGATTGATTCTGTCTGTTTTTGGTGTCTCAAATTGAGACTTCATCTAAATCTTTGCCACTGGATTAGCGAAATAATTCAACTGACTCAAATGTTTTCCTCTCTGATTTCTATTAGATATTCCCCCGCCTTTTCAGGCGAGGTTGGAGCTTGATCTAGCTGTTTACAGCTTGACTAAAGGCCCCTGAATTTTTTTCAAAGCCTGCGAACATTTTATTGTGCGATTCTAGATCGATCCAGATTTTATCTAAGTTTTCGCACGCCATCCAATATCCAATAAATTAGCCTTTGTTGCTTATTAGAAAAAAACATAAAATTAATTTTTTTATTAGTTTCTTAGATTAGAATAAGCCCTTTTCTGATATATTTATTTGCCTCTTCTTTAAACAAAAAGTTACTAAATATAATTTCTAATATTTTGGAGAATGCTGTTTGAAAAATAACTGACACTTTTATAAAAAAACTGTTTTTGATCTATTTAAGAAAATTATTTTTAGCCGTTACGAGATTGCTTATTAGATTTTAGATTAGATTTAATCGTTTAAAACTGTCTAATCTGGCCGCTGGAAAAACTATTTAAAAATCTGTTAGAGTTTTTCTGCGCTGCTAAGCCGGATTGAACTTTTGCTTCTTTCCCTTTTCGCCTACACTAATAGATGGCACTTTTCTCAAGAGTCACCCAATGGTTAGAGATTATCGAGCAATTTCCTCGTTCCCGATTGCTAGTCGCTACAATTTACTGTTGCGTGATGACGAACTGCGGCGATTTTATGAGAGATAGTTATAATAGCGAATATATGAGGGACTGTTGATCCTTAGCTGATCAAAGACCGTTGCGAACCCCGCCCGCATGCCCTATTTTGAAAATCTAGTTGATCCCTCGTGTCCGGACCAATTCGAGGTGGGTACAGCGGCGTGAAACATTAACTAATCAAGACCTCCCTGATGATGATCTATCGTTGATGAAGGTAGTCTGAATATGTTGTGCCATTGCCGCCCGAGGCTGGCATGTATTGATCGCACGCCTTGTTTCGGTCGCAACTCGCTTTGCATCTCAGCCTGATGCACTTTAACCTTCCCAAAGACGGTCCCTACCGTTCTCAGGCGAATCTCGACGCGCTGTCGCGCGCGCTTTACGGCAAGACGCGGTCGATTGTTTTGTATCTGACTCCACGTGCCCACTCGATTCTCACCTGGCTCTAATATTCCAACGCCCGGTGGTCAATTTTATGGAAGAACGTCAGAGAACAGGAATCGAAGAGGTAATTAAACTCGACCCGTAATTGAGTTACTCTCACCCTGAGAGTTTTTTCACTGATTTCTTTGATCTTTTTACACTCCATAGTCGATAATATTGCGCTGGTAGCACCCGATTCTGACCTATTCGTTCTAAAAAGCAGGTTCTATCAGAACAACTAGATAAAAAGTGCATCAACTATCTAGATCTTCTTAAGAACCCCTTCTCCTTTGCTTGTTTGCACATATTTAAAATGAACAAAGGATGTGGTCATTATGCGGTTAGCCACCCTTTTTCACTTGAAGCTTCTTACTGCCGCCAGATGGCTCCCTCATTTCCGCATTTTACACAAGCCCGGTTTTCCGGCAGGAAGTTACACTTCGCAGCAGAATATCCCCGATCTATGTTGCCCTCATGTCCAGTGACCTTAACCAAAATTGAGAAAGTTTAGTTTCAGGATAGTCCGGCTCTGGCGTGTCCGGCCCCACTGCTTGTCCGCGCCGTTCCAGGCGCCACTGAGTGGTCAGCAGCACTGGCCTCCCCGCCACTCTCAACCATCATTCCTACCGGGTAAGTTTTTGGATCATCTCCAAGCAAATCAAATTATCGCCCTGGGCCGGCTGGAGTGCTCGATTATAGCTAATTCTGTAATTTTCTTACGCGCTTCATTCTCCTCTTCCCATAATTAAATAAGAGAAGAGGAGTAGGAAGGGGATCTTCTCTTAGTAGAACCAAAGAATATTCTCAGAAAAATTTTAAGAGCTACCGAGAATTTGAAATTATCAGAAGAACTCTAGAACACGACACTTGTTCTAGACGAATAGAGGTTGAATTTTCTTAGAAATCGCGTTCGAAGACCATGAACTGAAACAAAAAAATCTAACGATTTCTAAGGATGCCGCTTTTTATGATGCTTGAGAACTAATCAGCACATATCCAATGGAGACGACTAATCTTCGGTCACTAAGAGCACCCGGCCGCCGCCTAATTGGCTATATTCTGTGAAGGCGCATAATCTCAGCTGCAGGTCAACGAGGCTGACTCTCACTGGGCCGTCTGCCTTTTCCGTGGTGCCGCCTGCGCAGCCTACCTCGCTGGCCCCGGCTGTGCTTCCAACGCTGTACCCAGGTCTCATGTGTCTACCTGCACTTCTGGACAGACTCGGCGCTCAAAATATTCTCCGTAATTCAATGAACCAGACATTCAAGCCGATACCTAACAATGACAAGTGAGTTAATAAACGTTCCAGTTGATCAACCATCATATTTTCAGGGTAGACCTTGCTCGTTTTCGGGTCAAGGATCCCTTGGAATGGTCAGTTGATGACGTTGTTCCGTGGATCATGGATGTAGCCAAACGGCATAGAATCCCCTATGAGGATATGAATATGCACGAGGTAGGTGGCTTCATCCTGTAAAATACTTTATTTTTCTTTTTTTAGTTTGCTAGATTAACTGGGAAGCAGCTTCTTGAGATGAGCGAGCAACAATTCCTTGAAAAAGATCCAGCTTATGGTTCTCTGATATTCAGAGACTTTAAAAAGATCCTTAGTGGTTTGTTTTTGACACCAGAGATCTTAGACTATCTTATTTTAGAAGATACCCTGCTAGATGATTTCATCAAGAAATATCCGACAGAAGACGATCAAATGATGAGCGCGCCTTCTACGTCATTTGAGCTACCAAAGCCACAACCTCTTCCCCAGCAGCAGATGCAACAAGCCCAAGCTCACAACCCCTTACAGTCGCCTTTCAATATGAAAGACACTCTGCAGTCTCCCCAGATGAGCCAAACTATTCTGCAAGGACAACAAAATCTAATCCACACACTAAATGCAGTAAACGCAGTGAATGCTGTCAACGCTGGCCTGGATCTCAATACGGTCTCTCTGACGCAAACTTTAGCGTCAACTATAGCAGCTGGATTGAACACCGGTAGATCGTTAATTACTTATTGAATATTAAATTGCCTTTTTAGGCCTGAGTCCGATGAACATTACGATGATGCAAAATGGGTTGAGCCCCAGCTCGCCATTGCTGTCAACGTCTATTCAGCCGAAGCTCTCTCCTATGCAGATCAGCTCAATGCCTTCGAGCTCTATGACCAGCTCAAGCGAGATGAGATACAATCCCGGCAGTGTTAGCAGCGATTATGATGGTAAGTCTTTAAAATTTCTTCTTTGATACTATTTCTTAATTAACTTGAAGAGGGATACTGGAACACCAGGCAGGTGGTGTCGAATGAATTAGGCGGAGATTGCGCACCACGAACTTTGATCTCTTAGCTGGAGGACAGCGAAGAGGTTGCGGGGTGCTGTTTGAACTTGACGTTGCCATACAGAATGCAAAAAAGAACTTCCGAGTACAAGTGCCAGTCAGGCTTGTTCTCTAAAAGGCTGCGTAGGGCTTTGGTCTTCATGAGGGGAAGCTATCGGAACCCTCAGGGATGGCTTTGATAGACTGCATATGACGTGAAGCCAGCTCTGGAATGAAAGAAACGTCAATTAGCAGATAGCTAAAGAGTTCAATATGTCTCTTCCAGATGATCGATTACATGGTGTCGAAGGAAAAATCAAGAAAAACCGTGACGGTCGACCTCGAAAGCGTTCACAGCACACAAAAGGCAATAAATTATGGGAATTTATACGAGACGCCTTGAAAGATCCCGATACCTGCCCATCCGTAGTACGGTAAGATTTATAAAAACTCTTCTTCGCAATCTCCTCATTTTAGATGGGAAGATCCAGTAGAAGGAGTTTTCCGCATCGTTGAATCCGAGAAGCTTGCTCGTCTCTGGGGAGCTCGAAAAAATAACACGAAGATGACATACGAGAAACTGAGTCGTGCGATGAGGTTTGTTATTTGTTCAGCTTTACGGGGCCAACACTTCCTAATCCAAAAAAGGTTTCAATTTTCAACAAAAAAATTTGCTAACGGGACTTTATTGAAAATTTTTCCCTTTGTTGTGCGGGGGCTGTTTTTGCCCTCATTGTCGAAATCTAGACAGAGTGCATCCATCTTTCATGCAACTGTTTTACACGAGAAGATAGAAATCGCGGGGACCAATTAAATGTGTCTCTTGCCGATCAGAGTTCAATTTACACAGCACACGAATTGCACGAATTATAACACGTCTTTGTCATTCTAACAAAGGGAGAAAATGGTTAAACGGATAAAATAATAACAAAAAAGTTAAAAATTCGCTGAACCCGCATGATCCTATCCTTTTCAGAACCTACTATGAGAAGCAGATTCTCGTCCCTGTACCCAAGACGGGATTGTATCCAAAGAAACTCGTATATAAATTTGGTCCTGGTGCCCATGGTTGGGACAAAATGAAAGAAGAATTGCAATGGTGAGTTTTTTGCACTCTAACCGCATCAAAACACAAAAAGTTACATTTTCAAGCCGCTCGATTGGATTAAAAGTGGAAATATTCTTGTTTCAGATATTACTACAACACTAAAATTCTTCTCCCCGTCAGCGGTCGTCGTTTGGTTTACAAATTTGGTCCACAAGCTCGAGGATGGTCTGCTCAAGAGCCGATCTTCTCTCCTTCTTATGAATCCGACGACAGCGACGAGGAGGAATCGGGCGAAGTCTTCAGCCTGTTGCCCAGTGAATTGGGTTTTCCTCAGCTCTCAGTCTAGTCTTCCTGATCTCTTTTTTCGGCCATTGTGTAGATTCAGTATTGAGATATAATATTATATGTGTATGATTATATTGTTCTCTCATGTTCTTTGTTTGTCATTTTAGAGCTTTATCTCACGTTGTCCATTGATTCTTTACAAAATGTTCGTCCAAATAAGCTCATAACAGAGAAAAAAAATTCCCTACGACGGTCAAACAGAGTCTATCTCAATAGATCTTACCCACGTTTAGTAATCGTAAAGATACTGAATTCTATATTCAGGCCGGGTTCTGTTTTCTTGATTCGGAATATTCTACAACGCATCGCATTGTGCTAAATAATAATGGATGTTCATAATAAAAACTACCTTTCCAAATCTGTTTTTACATTCAAAGATCAGCTGCAGAATTACGAATGCGTCAGATATAATTACTTGGGTTTCCGCTGGTAATAAAGTTTCATTGACTCATAGTGAGAACCAATTATGCCAAGATCAGTCCTGAAAAGTTTTCAAACTTCAAAAGACCAGAGATTAAAATTGCGTCAGATTGGTACAGTAAATTGTGACGATAAGGTCTCAGTCACCTTGGATTGTTGACCGGCTTCTCTCATCAATAAAAAGGGATACGGTGGACTTTCTTTCCGACCATTCCAGTTTATTTTTGCCAGTTCAGGCTCATCAAATCAGTACAGATTACTGTAGCTAGTAGAATTGAACTCTTCAGTCCTATTCTTCGCTAATTATTGTGTTTCTCTTCAGTCGGATTTTCTGATTCGTGATTCCGATTATATTATGTTCGAATCATGTTATCAAACCGTCAACAAACTAACGACTGGTAATTTTAACCACTCACGAGGGGGCATTATGAAATGGGATCATCCTGGATAGCTTTCGAGAAGACGGCTTTTCCAATAATGGGGATCAAATCCGTTCAAACAACAATCTCAGCTGATATCTAAACTATACTTTGTGTTCACTTACTAATATTGACTCTTTTCATCTTGTATCGAAACACAAGGGATTTTCTCGACTCGGCTAGAACATTTTTTAAATAAAAAGTTGGGGAAACCATTTTTTTAACGTTAAAATTTATAAAATCAGAACTTCATTTTGAACTAATGCTCATCAAATTGAAAATAGCAGTTTGATGAATTGAACTTTCAGCTAGACCAGATTCGTCAGTTGATTTGTCTTCAATAGGTAGACGTCTGCTTTCATTAAACCTTTTCAATGCGCTGTTCTCGAAATGTCGAGCTTTGGCGGCTAGACAGGAAACTTATGCATAGAATAGAAACGGAAGGGAGCTGACGCATCTCTCTCGCAGATCGTATTATTTGAGAGATACGACAATATGGCGAGAGATATCATGCTAGGAAGGATCTAAGTTCATTCTCAGAAAATCTCTCTTAGACACTTTGGATTTCTCCGTTCTATTTACCC
This sequence comes from Oscheius sp. JU1382, assembly GCA_932521405.1. Classification (NCBI taxonomy): domain Eukaryota; kingdom Metazoa; phylum Nematoda; class Chromadorea; order Rhabditida; family Rhabditidae; genus Oscheius; species Oscheius sp. JU1382. Next base: position 3,376,020 of record OW051480.1, read on the forward strand.
AGATTTTTGTTGACTTTCGTAATCACAAACTGCTCTTGTGATCTCCACTTGATGACAATTATTCTCTTTATTCAGACTATAGCTAGATCTTGTCTACCGATCGAGTAGACGAGCCTTCCTAGAGACAGACTACGGTAGTGCATCTTTCAATACAAACCAGTCTGCGGCAATTAGTCTGGTGCGATCTCGATGTATCCTTAGTATAGCCGTTCGTGAAAAACGGCTGGTTATAAGAACTTTGAGATTCTGTGAATGGGAAAAATCAGCTGCATGCTGACTAATGAATTATTTCTTCATCCAATCTCGCCAAAATTAAAGGTGGAAACTTGTTTAGGAATTTAGTCACGCAACCGGAACTTCTGAGAAGAATATGTACATTCAGGAACATTTTCGACGTGGAAGGGATCATACACCAAAGAGACCGGTGATCAAGGAGTTGTTCAGAGAATTTTGAGTTCAATAACTTGAATGGAACCAATTGAGAAGAGCTGAAAGAACAAGATTTATTGTGCACACGCTTGGACAAACTCGTAATAAAACCGTTAAATTTTCCAATGACTAAAATTTTCGCAGTGAATGAGCAACTTTGGTTTGAAAAAGGCCAGATTATTGAGAGAGATTCTATATACAACATTGCGACAGAAACTATATCTACACCCACGAAGCTTAATGTACAGAGAATTTACAAAGAAGCGGATTTTAACCCTCAGAAAGCTCATCTATTGATCGATAGATGGGACTATGATCTAAATGAGTCACTAGAGATTCCATCGAAATTGAGACTTTGATTTTCTCGAAATCTCGTGAAAAAGAGAGAAGGAAAGTTATATTTGATACAGCCATAATCCATTCCGAAATTGCTGATACAACGTGAAACTGGTAGCCCTGAAAGATATTATTTTTATCTCTGACCGAAAGGCTAAAAAAGGTCATTATTTTGTTCGACGTTCATAGGTACAAGGTAGTTTACATCACGCGATGGCAATGAAGTAAACAAGAGGCCAAATTCCTCAACAACAAACCACGTTTTCCGGGGGCCAAAAGAGCAAAATTGACTTACTGGCTGGTAAAATTTTCTACTCCATGGACGAGGGGTCGGCAGATTGGGATAAGTCTGATGGTAAATGTGTTGAGCCAACCATCCAAAGCTGATAGCTAAAAATGGATATTTCTCAACTAAAATTAGCATATATTCTCCAATTCCTCAGAAATTCAAGTCTCTTTCTCTCTTATTCTCAGGCACATACTGTTTAATTTAGTTGTTTTCACTGAATCATTTCGAGCTATGATGTTCTCGAAAGTATAATCTATGCTTTCAAGAAATAGTTTATAATTTTAAAAGCTCTTTGGCGCTTCTTCCCTAAGTTCAACTGCACTATAAGGCATCAAACCCCGCTTTACAATAGTAATAGACAGCCCCATTCATATCAGGAGATTTGTTTCATTATCTATAAAGAAGCTGTCAAGATAAGTATTAGCTATAGTCAAACAAGTTGTTCTTTAAGAAAGATGGATTCTATAAAGTGCTTTTTAGTTCAAACATCTTTATTTACAACTTGACTTATTGTCAGGCTGAATTTTTAATAAAATAAATGCTATTTTCGCCTGGTTCTATCCTTTTTGTCTGTATAAAATAAATGGATAAAAATCCCTACCTGAGAAGAAGGATAAGGTTGAAAGAATTGCAATACTTAAGCGAATGATCCCGATCCTTCTGTTGGTATACAGTGGGTGCATGACTATTGTTATCCAGGACTGTATATACATATAAAGCACTCCACTTCCAAAACAAATTACCGCAGCCAACAGATGTACAGGTGTTACTGCAGTTTCCTATAAAATAAAGAAAATAAAAGATCAAGTCTGTCAAACCTGGACATTTGCTACTATCATCATGGCTCCAGCTCCTGTTATTCCCAAAATTGTCGATATAAAGTTCCACATATCAATTCTTGGATCAGAATTTCTATACAAAGTATCCACAAGCTTATATCTAAAAAGTTTTAGTTAAAATGATAATTTTATGATTGAATTTATGCATTTTTTGAGCAATAGTCATGTTAAATATGGAAGTTAATAGGCATTCTTGCCTTTTTTACATAAAACTATGCACGATTCTTGATTTTTAACGTTGATGAGAAATAAAGCTTTACCTGAGATAGATAATAAGCATAGAAAGGCATGAACTTATGTTGAGCAGTAAGCTAAAAACACAAGATTCAGGTCTGTGGTCTCCTGCTGCAGATACGTAAGGGAAATAAGGATCCACATCCATCCTATATACAGCAAAAACATATATGAATCCTGGAATAAAGTGAAAAATGAATTTCTAACCGAGTTCTTACCTAAATTTGTAAAAAATACAATGGCGAATATTACAGGAAGATGACCGGCTCCCATCCGGCCGCATTGTAGCATTCCTGAAGATTATTTGCTATTGATTTGAATTGTATTGTAAAAAGAACTTTCTATAAAAGCATTAGTCAGCAAACGCGCCGCTTAGTCAGCCATTACTTTTAAATGGCCAGCGTTACAGCGTGCTTAATAAATTGAGAGGGTTTTGCAATTTTCATATTTTAATTTTTAAAGAGAGAATTGCACGCGGAGTAGAGATAATCCCTTGCAAACGGACAGTTTGTATTTGAAAACCATCTGACTGCTGCTTCTTCGCGCATTTTTGCAAAGGAACATCGCCACGGGACCCAGCCTCATTTTGTGGGTCGACAACCTCTTAAAAAAGAGAATCAACTTGTAAACGGCAATAAAAGTTTTATTGAATGATTATTGCATTTAGAATAAAAGCTAATGAATTGCTAGAGCTGATCTGCTAAAAATATAGAAGAATTGATATAAAATGAGATGTTAACTGTGCAAAAAAGGCAAAAGCTATAAAAATATGATTTATAGCCATCATTTTGAACCGTTAGCTAGTATTGCAACATGAAGTGTTGAACTTTGCGCAAATTTGATAAGAAAATACAAGTATCAATGTCACTGTTGAACCATTTTTGGCATTAAAGAACAATACAAGTAAGGGTAGTCCTACTTATCATCTAAAAACTAATGTTTCATCTTCTTTTCTCTATATTATGGTCTAATCAATTTCTAAGTATTCCATCATACCAACATTTTTCTGAGCCTTTTTTTATAATTAATACTTGAACAAGTAGCAGCTGTTACTTCGGTGCAAGAATTAATGATCGAAGCAAAATCTTCGATACGATTAGTATTAATTTTTGTGCATTTCTCTCTACAGTGGACATATTTATCTCTTGTACACTACTCTTTATAGCAATATACAAGACAGCGCCCTAGACCAAGAAACAAGTAAGTGTATTTTCCTTCAAGCATAGCGGTTGTTATCGCAATAATGAGGATAACACAGCATCTAGACACATGGAGAAAAATGTTCATAAACCGTTCTGGTGTGACGGAATTTGAAAAAGAATCTCCACAAGCTTATTTTTTTGTAATATTTACACTATAACTTATACTACTCTTTATTCTATCGGTAAGCTTAGACCTTTCTTAGAATAATGTTGATTTTGTGCTATACAGTATAAAATAATTTGTAGTGATCTTCGCTATCCGTTTTATCAGTTTGCAAATTAGTTATGTCTATGGATTGTCTTATTTCTCTCAGAGATTCATCAAAAAGCTGGCAAATATTTCCTCCGACGGCTATAAACAGCATAAGATTTTTACTACAATGCTTTATTTACAAGGCGCTCTTCCTATTCTTTTAATGGATTTGCCTATGTCTATGCTAATGGTTTCCATAATGTTTGGAGCAGAAAAAAATACAGCGGAAACGTCAATTTTTATGTATGTACTAATTTGCTACGCCTTGTGTCCTCTTCTTAATTCAATTTCAACTATTTTATTGATCAAATGCTACAGAAGAGCCCTTTTATCAGTTTTTAAAAAGATGCAGACCCGTGGAAATGTTGTTTCATCAGTTATTATCACTGTTCAATAGAAATGAGCTGTTTCAGCAAATCTATTTATTTTTTATTTTCTAAAGTTTGCATCATAAATCAGCTTTTGATTTTTTGTTTTCAACGTTCGCTTTGATAGTCAATGGACTGGGTGTTTCTGTTGTTCTCTAACAACCTGTAGGTGACAAAGGAAATGAGAAAAATGCTGTAAAGGCCTCGGGGTCACCGTTGTGGCAGTCTATAATGCCCGCAGGCACGGCGTCATGTTGCTGACCTTTCACTCTCTTTGGCTATTTCTTTCTCTTTCATTTATAATTTTCAGAATGCTATCCCAATCTACACTTTTAATTCTAGGTTCAGTTATTGGCTGTGCTTTGGCCAGTAAGTTTTCATTTACAAATGACTTTGAAATTCAGCATGGTCAATGACTGGATATGCTTGCCAACAACCCCAACTCTACAATCAATGCCAATGTCCTAGTCTGTGTGGTGGATATGGAAATGGATACACATACATTTACCCTCAATATAGAGACCAGATCTCTGAATATCAAGAATTTGTGAGAACACACAAGCCAAAGCCGAGGAAGCCAAAGACTCATCACAAGAAAAAATTCCACTTCTCGGAGGAGAAAATAGAAGAAAAACATTCTAGTCTAGAGGATTTTGATTCCAGTAGGCTTTAAGAGATTTATTTTATCAGAGATTAGGTGAATTCAAACAAGTCGCCACTGAGGCTACTACAGAGAGAGCTAGGACTACCACAAACAGCTGGGATAATGAGGTAAGAATTAGTTGAAAGCCGTAAAATTTATCTCCTTTTCAGGATTTATGGGAAAAGAAGTTTGTAAAGACCAAGACGGGAGACGAAGATGAATTCCCAGAGATTACCAGCGCTGAAATTGAAGCTGCGAGAGTTAGACCAAATCCCCAGCCACAGCCAGTCCAGCCAGTTCCATCTAACGGTGGAGGAGGAATTGGCCCCATTGGAATTGGTGGAGGAGTTGGAGTTGGAGGAGTAGGCGTTAATACAGGATTAGGAAGCAAGTCAAGATTGAATTCAAGATAAAAAAAAGATGTTTAGTTACGGCCCCTGGGGTGGGAGGAGGTGGACTCGGTGGACTTGGAACAGGCGGTTTAGTAGGAGTTAATTCTGGTGAATTAAATTAAATTATCCAAAAATACCTGGCTTTTTAGGATTGGGAATCGGCATCCCTGGAGTTGGGCCAATTGGAATATCTTCAGGCCTCGGAATTGGAAAGTGATCTCTCCTTTTTCTTTTTATTTGTACAAACAGTTTAATAACAGATTTGGATTTTCTTTTCTTTTCTATTTTTAATGCTTGAATCTAAAAATATTTTCACCACCATTGAAAATATATTTCAGAAGTTACTATCTATAGAACCCCGTGGCTAAAAATTTATGTTTGAACAGCTTGACAGGATGCAGGACGCTTCTTCAATCGTTAGACAGTTCTTTGTACTTTCAAACAGGCTAAAGTTCAGCTTTTTCTTATTCTATAAAGTGGAGCAGCGACTATTTGTCGTGCTTGCAAAAGACTTCTTTGATTACACTGCGTGTCTGTGACTATTAAAAAGTTGTGTCTGCTCAGACAAACGATATAACACTTGGGACAGGATAGATTTATTTCAAGCCTCAATAGAGGATAAAGAAACTTCAATCTTATCAGGGGGGGTTTTAGGATTTTTGGGAAAAGATGCAAAACTTCGTTAAGATGGTGTACCAGCAGCCGGGAGAATCCGTAGATAATGTACATTTTCAATGGGGTGAGAGTTTTGAAAAGAAGGAAATAGGCAATATATTTTCTTTCTGACTATTGTTGTACCACATGGGGCATACTATGCACAAACATAACGAAAAAAAGGAGACTAGGTGTAGCCAAAGAGCTTTGCTAGTAAGGAAACAATCACTCGAGAAATGAGATCCAAATAAATACAAGATGCGTATGTGTAGACTCTATAGATGCAAGTTTACTTCATCTCAGCTCCACAAGTAAGCAGAGGGATGATCATAGCAGTTCTAAAAAGAATTGAATTACTTCTAGTTTTGGTGTTACTTTTTCTCGTTGGGGCATTCAGCCTGTTGGAGAGAACGCATTGGTTTCTCGTCGTTTAGATCCCCTCGATTGACAAGGTCTGTTAGAAGGTCTTCATCGATATTTCGGCGAAGAAGCTAAAAGATGTTTTGGTCGAGATGCCCTGGTTCTGTTATCTTACGTCAATGAGGTCAGGATCGAGACGCTCGACGGCATAGTGTACAATGGTCTTTCCATTGGTAGCATCCTAGAAAATTTAATATAATTGGGTTCTATTTAAGTGAAGTCAATTTAAACCAGGAAATATTGTCAAAAGGGGACAGTTGTCGGCAGTTTTTGATTTAGAACGCTAGTCCCTTTAGAAGTTTTCAACGTCCTACATTAATCACTCCCGAACAGAAGTGCACTGTGCCGTTCTGACTTGTTTGGCGCAGCGGCCTTTCTCGGCAAACAGTCCTCCCAAATAGTGTCAGCCCTCCGCGTGGTACGCACACATCCAAGATAACTAACCCTGTCGGGATGACAACAATGAGTTTCACCAGCCCCGATGAGGATTAAACAGACCCCCATTCTCGTCTTCTGTCATTGGAGGCCCCCCGGCATCGGGCCTGCTGAGGGCGCGCCGACAATCGATGGGAGACACGCACGCGACCAGTTGTTTTCAACGACGAGGGTATGCCGATGCGTGAACAAGGAAGTGCAAACTTACGGGAATCTGAGGATCAGCTCCAGCCTTCAAAAGTGTCACGATAACATTCTTGTTGTCAATGACTCCCTGAGTTGCCTCATCGATGGCTCCGTGATTGCGAATAGCTGTAAGCAAAGGTGTTTGTCCACGGCCGTTCACGGCGTTAAGATTGGTAGAGGGCTCAACAGCGAGAAGCTGAACGTTTTTGTTTGAGTTACGATGAGTCAAGCACTACTACCTCAGTGATTTTATCCATTCCACGGCTAGCGGCGTAATGAAGACAGAAATCGCGATCTCCACTCAGCGTCTGGTTATTGGGATTAGCACCGATCTCGAGGAGATAGGCAACAACTTCGGCTGAGCGTCTCATGACCGCTAAGAAGAGTGGACTTTCGTGATTCTTATTAAGCTGATCAAAGGGTTTAGCCGTCTTTGGGAAATCAGTCTTAAGAAGATGCTCAACGATGGAATAGATCTTTCCAATATCCAAATGAGCCGTTACGATGTGAAGAAGAGTGTTCTTGTCTTCATCTTGGAAAGACAAGCCCTGGGGAGCGTGCTAAACATTTCATTATTTCTGGGAGACAGCTGTCCTTCTACCTGATAGCACTTGAGAGCCCAAGCCCATGAATCTTCAAATTGTTCTTCCGGGATAATAGCGCGAAGAGCAGCCTTAGCAGCACGATCTCCCAATTTTCTGGGACTCATCCGGCTAAAGGTTGGAGTAGTCGGTCCACTACAAACCATACTTCATTACACAATAACTTCAATTTTCTACCTTTGGCCACCCTGGGGAACTTCAGGACTGGCATGTGGAGCACTAACAGCGGACATAGGAGAGTCCACTCCAGAATCTACTGATGGTGGACGAGACTTTGTGAATTCTTCCTCAGTCATAGGAGCAGTGTATTGACGAGAGAACTTGAGAATAAAGTCAGCCAACTGATCAGGGAGTTGGTCTCCATTAGTTTGCTGTGGGAAAGCTGAAAATGCTATAGCTCCTTGTTGTATTCTTTACAATTACCTTTGTTTATTTCAAGTGGCTTACCAGGAGAGGTCATTCCAGGTGACTGGCTGAAATATCCCTGGTCAGAAGCATAGGTGTCTGGAGTAGAAGATTGAGTCATGTATCCAACATTTTCTGGTGAATCCTGCCAGTTACTGTTGCCGCATTCGTAGCCAGCACCGTAGTTGGAGAAAGCAGTGTAATCCTGAACCGGAGTCAAAGCGGCCGATCCGTATTGAGCTCCTAAGTTGAGATTAAATTCTATGTTTTCATTTGCAAAATTACCATTTTGGTACGGATGGGGATAATTATAATAACGCTCATGACGAACTGGACCACGAGAGAGAAGTTCTCCATCCTTGTTTTCTTCATTCTCATCCTTCTCCTCTTCTTCTCCACTTTCCTTTTTCTCCTCCTTAGCCTTGTCCTCTTCCTTGTCTCCAACTTCCTTTTTCTCCTTTTCTTTTTCTTCCTTTTTCTAAAATGTATTTAAACTTTTTTGTGCCTTTCAGCTACCTTTTTTTCATCCTTATTCAACAGATCGCTGTACAAAGCCGGCGATCCCCACGAAAACTTAGAACTAGTATTTGTTTTCTTGGCCACCAAGGAGGAACGAATACTTTGTAAGGTGACGAAATCAGATGGGGAAGTAGACGGCGTCTCCTGAAATTTATAAATATCTAACTAACAGCACATTAATCCTCTTTTCTGTTGAATTCGCGTCAACACATTTGGTAATTTACACATGATCTGATGAATTGCGGGGTACATAATCACTAATTAACTAACACGAAAGGCGCCAGTCAATGGCTTATAATACTCAATATTCATGTCTTCAAGTTTGTTATGGATAAATTGTCTATATCTGCCTCCTTCGGAGAAAACATGCAACGCGGAAGTCGATTCAACACGTGATGCTCACATGATTGAATCAGAAGACGAAGAAAAAAAGCGTACGGTACCTTTTCGTTCTTTTTGTTATCATTCTTCTCTCCCAAAGTTAACTTCTCAATGAGGTCAGCTGCCTCATCGCCAGGAAGAGGACACGGGACGGCGCGTGCCACAAGACACGCACCTTCTTTCACTTCAGCGGACATTAGGGTTTAATACCAAAACTGAAAATAAATTGTAAGTAGAGTAGTCATGGGGTGAAATTGAATGTCTACCCGAGCGAAAAAAGAAGGATGGAAAACAAGCTGGCGACATAAATGTGGGCGTTGATTAATCTAAGCTGGCGGGTGGAGTCGAGAATTTCAACTCCTTTTTGGATCAAACAAGACATCAGAAACAACAATAATAAATATAGTTTTTGCGGGGGAGAGATTTGTTTGCCGAATCAATGGTGTACAAAATGGGGGGTGGAAAGAGTCACGCGAGCGCCACCGTAATTGAAAAGATCAATAGCAATCGCTGATGATAAGATTTTTTTGCAGTGAAGAGGACTCTCTTTCTCTCTCTGAATCTCAAGATAAATGATCGACGAGGCAAGCAACAATTGACCGTGAAGGAGAGTCGCAAGTGGCAGGCGTGGCGGCGCCGAGGGGGTGGAGTCAGCAGGACCGCATGAGCGCCCAGGGACGTCAACGATATGGTTACGATTACCTAAGAATAAATGTCTAGGCTATGATTTCATGAAAAAAGAGCTGAGTCGATCAAGCTGTGCCCCGCTAAATATTTGTCGGGGCCCTTCGCTGGATCGATCTGCTGAGCGCCGGCCGACCGCGCCGCCCAACTTTTTGATAAGTTCCTTGTCGGCGAGTTACGCGTCACATGCTTCTGTTTTCGCGAAGATTCTGAAGTAAATTACCATCCTCATAAGAAGAGACATCGAACTCGAAATAAGTCTAATCTTTTGAGATAAGCTTTTGAACCTAGAATTCGGGACGATATTCTCGCGACCGAAAGAGAACTTGATTTTCGGAGAGAACATTAATGAAACCTGTCTGTTAACAACGGTCTGCATTCATTCACCACGACTAACCATTACAGAATGCGAAATAACGCAACTCCCAACGGAAAAAAGGTAAAATCTAATGTAAAGCAAAAAATGATGGGCTCTTAAATAGACTAAAAAAGCGAATTACACGTGAAATGATACAAAACAGGATCGTACTAGTATTTTTTGTATTTTTTTTTGGGAAAAGAAAAGGGGTGGGTTCTATACACTTTATGACAACGCGACCGCTACGAAAAGGAAGAACATGTTAACAACAAAAGCTTAGACCATAAGCTATGCATGCAAATAAGTTATGGAATAATTGGTGTCGACAGGCATTTCACCTGCTTTTGGGCCCCGAAATATACTGTCGATTGATCCATAAAAAGTGACCAGAATGTTAGGACTAAAGATTATATCACGGTTAATTGATTTGAAGAAACAGTGACTAAGTTGGAAAAGTGGGATAATCTTAAATAGCTTGGAAGAAGAATGGCGAATGTTGCGTAGAACAGAACAGACCAACTTCACACTTCTCGTAACAAATCACCAGGATAACATCACAGCAAAGAAAGTACTACCTGAAATTGCAATTATTACATGATCTCTCTTGAAATTGTACCTTCTAATTATAGCTGACTAGAAATAAACATTAATTTTTTTTTTGTGAAGAACGGGATTATTGAACTCCGTTAGCAGCGAGCAAGGACATCATTTCATGGTGGCTTGGTTGGGGCTCCGTTTTGATCATTTTAGGCTGCCCAAGGGGACGGACGATGGCACGTTGTTTTCCGTCTTTCGAAACGTTTACATGACTAAATATCGTATTATTTGTCTGATTCTTTTTATGTGTAATACCTGGGAGGAAGAGGAATTGGTCCTTGGGAATCGTCATCATCATTAGAACTAATTGTAATTACGGAGACAGCAGGAGATGGATTCTGAGCAGCTTTAGCCTTATTAGCCAGTCTTCTGGCAATAGTCTCAGCGGAGACTTTGGTGCTAGCGTTTGGGAGTGCGGCTGCTGCCATTCCTGCGTTGGCCATCATAAGGGCAGCGACGCTGTTGTAGGCATCATCGAAGGAGTAAGCTTGGGCTTGAGCTGTCCCAAGCTGAGCAGCGAGCATTTGATTATGAAGGGCGACGGCGTTTGGAACTTGTGGCAAGACACCTAGGCCCAGTCCCTTCTGTGGGTTGTTGAAGACCTAAAAGTATTAGAATTAGTCTCGGTATATTTGCATTTTTACTTGATTCATCGGGTTGCCTACCCTGGCTCCTGCTTGTGCCTGGAGCGCCTGAAGCGTTGGGATGAGGAGAGCGTCTTGTGACTGCGGAAATAACGTGGGAGTTGGCCAAATTGGGATTGAGCTCGCTCCTGGGTTGGCTGGATTTGCCCACTAAAATATTTGGATTAATCTTGAAACCCGACAGATTAGTTGATCAAAAGAGCTTAATTGAAGCTACTTTGCTCTCACTCATTTAAACAATTAAAAACAAACTGTTTGGGCTTGAGCTGCAACAAGTGGGTCTACAATTGACACAGGGATGAACTGAGGAACAAGGCTCGATGCAGCTGCTGTCGCTCCGAACGACATGTACTGTGGGCGGCTCGCCCCAGTTGTAAAAGAAGTTGTTCCTGTTACACCTGCAATTTGACATAAAACTGTTAGTGATGCATGCGTACCGTATGGCAAAAGTGCTGGCATCGGCGGATAGAAATATTGGGCACTTGTCGCCGCAGATGCATTGACATTCGCCAGCGTATGATACTGGTGAACAAGTGAACTTAAATCGTTTGGGACCGCAGACGAACCTGGCAGTGAAGCTGCCGAGGTTAGCCCAGTAGGTGGAAGTTGAGTGCCAAGAGCTGCTGAAGCATTAGCCGCTGCTACAAGACTAGATGGAGGATCAATGTAGATTCCTTGTTCTGTTGGCAAAATCGTTGTGACTTTTCGACAGACCTCCATTCTTCTGTTTCCAGTTCGCACACTAAAAAGCTAATGTGAGATTAATCCTCTTACTAATTTGTTGCGGAATATCCCTGTAGATGTGACATTGTGATAAACTTGTGGTTCAATCCCTCTCCAGGAACCAAGCGGAAATCTTGATTCAACACAAGCATTCTCTTGAGAAGATCAACAAATTCAGTCTTATCCACACGATCACAAAGTTGTTCCATTGGATCCGATTCGTACGAATAGCAAACGCGAATAATATCATCCAGGAAGGCGAAGATGTACTTCCGTGTTTCCTTGGATTTGACGGCTCCTCCATCAGTTTCATATTCGTCTACTGTCTTCAAGCGATAGTAAACAGCATTTTGCGATCCAATTGGTTCTCCTTTAACTTCCTTAAAGAACCTACGAAGTTTAGAGGCATTTTCCAGCATGTGGGAAGGCGGAAGCCCTTGTGTGCTGACGATGTATCTAAATTGGTTCTCATTCATTTGCCTACGTGAATATGACCAACCTAATCTGGTCATATTCACTACTGCCTGGATATAGAGGCCAACCGAGGAAAAGCTCTGCTATAACACAACCGAGGGACCACATGTCAATGGCTTCCTTGAATGGAAGTCCGAGAATGATTTCCGGAGCCCTATAATATCTACTCTGGAGATATGTATTGGTAACAGCCTTGCTCCGATGGCTAGCCGATCCAAAATCAATGACCTTAATGAATGTTGTTTATCACGAACGCGACCAGATTACCTTTACACGGAAAGGCTGGTTAGAGGGATCAACGAGCATAATATTCTCAGGTTTGAGATCGGCATGAATCAGTCCAAGAGACTTCAGCTTTAATAAAGCAGTCAAAACCTAAATCCAGATGATATTGAAAACACAAGGCTGTACTTGTTGAGCGATGGGACGGATGCTGTTCAAAGGAAGAGGTTGGAACTTGTTTTGCTTCAGGAAGTCGTACAAGTTCTGTTCGAGCATCTCGAAAACGAGGCAAGTGTGAGATTTATGCTGGAAGCACTCAAAAGCGCGCACAAAGTTGAACTCCTCCGCATTTTCGCTGCTCAATCGAGATAAAATTGAGACCTAAAAATGTGGTGTAACGCATGCGCAAGGGCTCCTAGAACAACCTCAATTTGTCCTTGTCTAGCATAGCTTGGATGCTTTTTGAGAATCTTAATGGCCACAATCTCGCTAGTCCCCTTCTTCCAGGCTTTAACAACTTGGCCGAAGGTTCCTTTGCCGAGGAATTCCAAGACTTCGTAATTGCTTCCATATGGCGACTGGAGAACTTCATTCTTTATCAACTGAAGAAAAATGAATGATTCACTGTGTTCCCCCGTCTTATGAGTACCTGATATTCTCCCTCGCCAGCAGGCTTAGTCCTGGTTCCATTTTTCGTAGGTAGTGGGATGCCTTTTGATGTTGTCGGCATTTTACTCGACGGAACCGAGTTGATCTTACAGGGAAGAGCAGTTCGCTGAAAATCATATGATAATCATGGTGCAACGGCAACAAAGTATTAATCAATGGCTTGACAAAAATCTATAAATAAATGTGATATATAACCACGTAAAATTCTGTTGTAACGATTTGGAAATATCGTCTCTTTAAATAGAAAAATAAAAACAAACCTGGCTGTCTAGCATCTCATCTTGTTTTCGCTTGAGAGATCTATGCTGTTCGTCTCCAAGAAGAAGAGCCTCAGCCGGTATCAATCCGCCGTGTTGCTGGAACTGAAACAAAGGATTTTCGTGAAGATCGCTTTTCTTTTGTATTCGCATTGGAGCGGAATTACGCTTTTTAAATTCAATAAAAAAAACAAAGGAGTCTGGATAGAGAGGTCAACCTCTCTCCCCACTGCATTGGACGAATATTACAGCGGCAACAGTTCGGACATGGCAACATTTCTTTTTATCCTTCGATAAAAGTTTTCGGGACTGAAATGCGCACCGAACAGCAAATCAGCGTTTCGTTGCTATGACTGATCCCACTTCTAGACATGAAAAAGAACAGATCCCGTGGTAGGCTATTAACCTTTATCTTTTCAATTTCCCTCGGAAGCAGCTACCTCATTTCCGTTGACTTTTGTAGCGGTGTCGCTCCCCCGAATATGGACAGGTATTAGGTTTCGAACGACGTCGCTGACGCAAATCGTACGTCTTTGTTTCTCAACGACAGAAAGGTCTTATGATTTCCAGTGGTGATTATGGAAAGGCTGACAAACAAAAGAGCATCTCTGCCTATCGACAAAACCGCAGATTCTTTTGTTATGATGGTTCCCTCAAAACAATTAAGTCTCGGCCTCCCGACTACTGTATAAGGAAAAACAGAAGACCGAACTCGACAAACTCGTCTTTTACCTTCTACCAACTGGATTCCTTGACAGTCATGTTCACGCGTGACTGACTTAAGTTCTGCTCTGTGAGTGGGTGGAAGAGCGCTGATTCACATTGAGTGGGAGACTTATGTTATCCGATTTTGATGTTTTCGAGAAGTTACGCGCGATCGTGGCAAACATTTTTTGTAGCGGCTCCAATCACATGTCATATTATTATTATTTAATTACATTGATTTTCCAATAATTTCGAAAGAAATCTCTCCTATTTTTTTAAGCAAAAAAAACTTACAGCAATTGGAATAATTGGGATTCGAGTCCCCATCTGGACGTAGGCTGTCGGTCCGTCGTACTTGCGCTTCCTCGCCGGCTCCTCAGTCATTAGGAGAACGACGGCTCACCTCGTCTCAAAAAACCCGTCTTATGCGCTAAGCATAGGATACAAACGAGGTTCACCAGCCAATGTAAGAGCCGTCCCCCAGGTGCTGGGAGGAATCACTGAAATTCCAAGATTACGTCAGTGCTTGTCAATGAAAGCAAACAATGCAACTACCAAAGATAAAATTTGATTTACAATCAGAGTTGGGGGAAGTATAGAATGTAGAAAAAGCGAGAGAAGGAGAGAGAAGTAATGACGGGGTAATGGAACGAGAATGTGTCTCAAGATTACTGTAGCCATAAAAAGGCCCGTTAGTTTTCAGCCTAAAAATGAAATAAAACTCCACTCAATGCAAGCCACGGCATATGGGTTAGGAAACGATCAAGAGTTGGCGCCGTACAGTATCCGGCCAGCTCACCAACCCCTACTCACGTGATTATTTTCGAAGTTTTCGGCGTATTATGGACTTTAGCCGTAGTGTAAGCTTTTGTTAATAAGGGTTTAAGTATCCTTCATTGCTATTACTGTATTAGAAATACTATTAATACTAAACGACGAAAAATCAACACATCCATGCAGCCTGAAAAATAGGGCTCCAAGCCACTCTTATTCGCTTCTGAGCTCCAACTTCTGGTACATTACCTGATAGCAACATGCAATAGTTGTCAGAGGTGAGGTAAAACCAAAAGGGACAGAAGACATGGACAACTGTGAAAGCACGACACATTAACGCAGTAAAAACGAAGAAAGAACAAATTAGCCGGGTAGATATTATAAAATCTGAATTTAGTGGTTAAGTCGATTTGCTTTCAAGTTAGTTTCTTAAGCTACAGAGCTGGTTTTAAGGCATGAAAGTTAATAGTCAGCCAGGGTTTGCTGCGCAGAAAGACGATCGATGTCAGACAACGAGAGTCTGCGAGAGACGCAGTGTGTAAGTGCCACAAGGCCAACACGGGGAGAGAGGGAGAGGAACGACGTAAAGGCGCCTAACCTCAGAGAAAGAGAGGGAGAAAGAGCGGGGCGCGGCCGAGATTTTCCTCGTTTGCCTTGGCCAGCTACTCTCTGGGCACAGCAAACGGAAGAAAGGGGAATCTTTTCTGAAATGATTTCTCGAAAAAAAAACAATTTCCTATCGAACCGGAACTCGCCCCCCGACACCCCTTGTCAGACGGACAAACGGTTTTTTAACCTGTCGAGAGGACTGAAATCTCATGCGATTGTCGATCAGAAATACTCGGCTGACAAGAAAAAGGCGATTCGTTTTTGCCGAGGAAAGGAACAGCCCACGTTTGACGCACTTGTGGGGACTTTGTAATTCAATCATGACAACGACGACTGTGCTGAACGTCACAAGATGGGATAGACAGAGATTTATCCAAGGAACAGGTGTGTTCTGAAGATAGTGGCACAAGGCAGTGACAGGCTGGCTCGGCCCAGCGTGGCAGTTGGGAATGAAAATGAGACCTCGCGTCACACCAAATTAGCAATTTAATTCAAATTTCTACTTGGAATCATACATTTTTGAGGCATCGATTCGACTAGTCAGCTGGACTCTATTTCTTTTAGCCTACGGGGAGAGAATCTCTACGGATGTCCTTCTGAGATTGGATTCGGAGATCTATGGAAAAATTTTCCTTCGAACATTCGCTCTCTGGTTCTCGAATGTTATAGAAGCCCCTCAGATCCTCGATAACAAAAACATGGCTTCTAATGACCGGGATTGTAAAGGAAAATAATTAGAGAGTACGGTAACTGAAAAGCTAGAGAGAAAGCATCCAACGACTATAAACAATGACTCGGTTTATCAATGATAGGTATCGATAGAAGAAAAAAGGACCAAAGTTCAGCAGCTAACCCCTCTAAAACGTTGATATGACCGGAGTAGCTGCGATTACGATAGGGTTTCTTGTCGTAACCAAGGCGGCAATTGCATCCCTTCGACCCTCGCGGAGGGATCTCCGACATGACCCCATCATCCTCACGATAGCTCCCTGCTGGGGGAATGTATTCCATTATCGATTGTCTACCACGTTGAAAGGCCAATCAAACAGAGGATGCTGTACTTCTCCAACAAACAGGTTCAACAAAAATGGGACCAAACACACTGTCCCGTTTTTTGTATTATCCAACAATGTGGATTATGGCATTGTGTGGAGTTCTTTGGTTCAATTTGAAAAGGTGACAGTACCTCGTCGAGTGTCGCTCATTATCGGACCAGAATTCAATTATTAGTGAATGACGAAAGGATTTAAACAAAGCTTTTTGGAGAAGAGCGGAATGGCTGTAGGAGAGAGGAGGATTCAAGGTCTCGTGACGCGAAAAGAAGGGGTTCCCAACACTGCAATTTGAAGCAGATGGTGCTTGCGCCAGAGAGAGGATCCTCCAGCAGAAAAGACTGACAATCGCTAGGCACTAAGCAGCACCTGTCTGTGCGATTGGATAGAGTTTCAATAGATTGAGCTCATGAAGAGGGGCGGAGGGCGTTTATCCGACTAGTAGTTAAACCCACTCTCCCGATGATAAGATTTATTGTTTATTCATTGCAATTCCCCACTCATCTGATGAGATCAAGATACAATTAAAATGAGTTAATCCTCTATACTTACAAAATAGAGTTTGAGAGAAACTCGTCAAAAAAGTTAAAGAGATAGACCCGAACTAGGGTAGAAAGTAGAAAAATAGTTTTAGTAGAGGCTACCGCAGCACTTGTAAGTCTTTGGTTCAGCTGTGACCAGATCGACCACACTTGATGGCTCGTACTTTGTTCCCGTGGAGGCCGAAAGCAATCGTCTGAATTGATTCTCCTTTTGTATGTGAATGATTACCTAGCAACGTCTATGAATGCCTGATTTACATTGTGTCCGGTCTTGGCGCTCGTTTCGATGTAGGGGATGCTATAGGTCTAAAAGAAGGGGAATAATAATAAAATAAACTTTTAAAAAACCGAAGCAAGATGTCTGGCTTCTTCCGATCGAATCATGCGAGCACTCCCCAAGTCACATTTATTTCCAACGAGGATCACTTGAACATTATCCTTTCCGTACTCTTTGATCTCGCTCAACCAGCTCTTAAAACATTATTCATATCAACATCCTTAATTCGAGCTTTCATGATAAATGTCGTGCAATCAAAGTGTTTGCGTTCGTATGAGATCAAATTGATGAATTTGCGTGACGAAACGAATGAAAATAAAGAGATTCCACTCTAGAATTCAGACATCAACTATAATGATCAATTCGCTCAAAACACATGTGTCTCTTTTTGAGAATTTTGCGCAAAGGAATTAATCTCACTAACCCTAATGTTCTCAAACGAAGTCCTGTTCGCAATATCGAAAACGAGAAGTAGAGCATCCGCATCCCTATAATAGGATGAAGTGACCGAACGGAAACGTTCTTGTCCAGCCGTATCCCAGATCTAGACAGATTAGCATACAACAGTTAATCCTTCTTACCTGGAGCTTAACCTTTTTATCGTCTAAGTCAATGACTTTGTTCTGAAAATGTGAAGTTAAACAAAGAAGAAAAAACAATAACAAACTCTGTAGTCGATTCCCACTGTGGAGATGAAATTATTATTGAGAAAAGCGCCGTCCTTGTATCTTACAAGAAGACAAGTCTTGCCAGTACAGCTATCTCCAAGGAGCATAACCTAAAAAGTCTAATTTTAGGAACAGCCACCTTCTAACAAAATTAGTCTCCAGATTTAATTTGTCATGCTAATTAGCTAGAAGGAGTTCCCCGATTTTCTTAGAACTCTGGCTTTGAATCTTCCATCTTCTGCAGAAAATAGTGTGTCGGAACTCTTGAATTATTAAAATTGGTTCGCTCGTAAAAACTGGCGGAGACAGACGCATCTCTGAGCAGCATTAAGGTCGTTAAGCTTTGTGAAAGATTCAAAAGAATCCGGTCATTTCGCCTCTACGATGTGCTTCTGCATGTGAAGAAAAAAAAAGCGCAAATATCCTTGTGAACGTTTCCCATTAAGACTCGTCTTCGGCTGTCAAGAGCGAGGAAATTGCAGAACAGGACAAAAGTGATTTGTTATTTATTTGGAAAAGTCGTCTCCTCATCCCTCAATGTCATATCATTGTCCCCGGCCCTGGGATTCAGTCACTCCTCTCCTGGCAACACTCCCACGTGCTTTGAAGGATTTTCAATGAGTATTGAGGCAAAAACTGCACAAAGAGCACTTTTCTCAAGGGCACGAGATCAAAATTGAATGGCCACGACTGGGAAGGAAGTCCAAATACACCACCACAATAGACATAGAAAAATTTTATTTCTCTCACTCTTAGACGGCTGGCATTAGAGCTTTGATCCCTGGCCCTAAGTCAGGAAATTGTAGACGTATGCCGGAACGGGGCCAAAGACATAAATGATTCCTGTGTGCGCCATTTTCCAACCAGAAGATTTTGTTTTTAACCTCTCCCCAAAAAATGACGTCAGTTGGATATTGCATGAAAGTTCCTTTTGTAGAAAATTCTACGCTCGAAATGATGTTTCCAAGCCATTTTCTTGACTTACGACCAAGCATTCGAAACTATGAGGGATTTAACAAAGTTAAGACTTGCGTGTTGTGTCCAACCGCCGTTTTGGGAATTGGCAGATTGTTTCCAATTGCTGCGCTGTTTGCAAAACAGCTGTCAACAATTGGGATCGACAACTCAAAAAGGAAAGTCCCCCCACTTACAGTGAACGAGTGGTCAATTTCCTGAAGGATGGATGACTTCTTCCGAAGATTGCCGTTCATCTGAAAAAAGGTAATTGGCGAAAAACGAGATGTCTGTGTCCAGTTCGAGAGTTTAAAAGATTTTAAAGACAGAAATTAAAGGTAAGTAACTCGCTGATTTTCTAAATCATAGGCATTGTAATTGGTCACTCACGCGACTCATTAAGCAATAGAACACCGTCTAAAAATGCTAGGGATGCTCCTCCTAAAAGGGCATTCGTGTCATTAAGAATACTGGTATTGGAGTAATGGGATTTGGCTTCGAAGAGGATTCGTGAATTTTAAGAGAGTGTGCTTTTGATATGTCTGGATTTTCCTTTGCCAACCCAAGGGGCGGACCCTTGAGTGCACGGGGAATCCTGGCTCCGACTTGGATAGGTTCATATTGCGCTTCTTTTTGAGGCACTCTCCTCGACGAAATTCCCTTAAAAGGATATGCATTCGAAGGGAATTGTGTGTTGATGTGTACCAGACAAAATCAAATTTGTTTTTCAATGCACCCTACGGTATTTGAGGACCTCCTTTTGTTTTTGACAACGCTGCTGGAAGATGTGATTTTTTGATAAAACTAGAAAAAGAAGATAAACATCAAAAGAGATCATTGTGGAAACAGACGTTGAGTCTGGAAAAATTGCCTATAATATATGAGATAAACTCTGACGCTTTTTTTATGGATTTGCGGGGTTCGACCTTTAGAAGAAATTTCCTGATTACCGTAGGAATGAGACAAAAAGGCGTTGAGAACATGCACTTTGAGATCTCAAGACACTGGAAGAACTCATTAGACCCTGGCCTCTTTTGAATCCGCGCGGGGGAATCAAACAAAAAGAAATTTCAAAGGAAACTTATTGGCAAAGAGTTCATTATGAGTGGCAGATGTAACTCAGCGTATTATTCACAAGCTGATCAAATAGATTGCGGAGGAGTGCCTGGTCTGAATGTCGGTAGTAAAATAAAAGAAAGAAAATGGCATGAAGCGGAGGTTTGAGAGATTAGCCTTCCAAGTGGTAAATTCTTGAGAAAAGCACCAACTCAAAAACAAACTATGAGCTTATCTCAGGATGGGGGTGCGATTACATGAGGGTGGGAGACTCACGGCGATGGGAAGAGCCGCGATTATCGTGTGTGCTACTCGATACCCAACGCAGCCAATTTAGACATAGACCCTTACGGCAAATCGCATATTTACAACTTGAGGAGAGAAGAAGTAGCCTTTGGGTGTGGCATGTTGTTTTTGAAAAGAGTGAGATAGCGCGGCAGCTTTTTGAATTCGGATGAGAGCGGGTGTCTGAAATGCAAATAAAAGCTACTTCCAAACACCGCAAGTTTTGATATCAACTGGGAAAGAAGTTTTGAGGGGAGCTCTGATCGGATGAATGAAAAATGTTCGATCTCCGGAGTTTTGTTTATGTATTCAGGAAGCAATACTTCTTTCAATAACTCCGAATAGAGCCAATCCAAAAGCATTCGGGCCACACGTGATAGCATCATCATGGGGGGTCAAATTAGAGACAGATGAACACATGAAGAAAAGTCTGGTGACGACCAACGACATCAATGCATTTGAAAAAAGGGATTCATTAGACTATGAAACTGGGATCAAAAGAATGAGGTGAAGCATAGTGAGATTCTACTAACGAGGACGGCTCTCAACAGCGTTTCCGTGTCAGAAAGGCCCGATGAAAGGCGTCTAATGTAGTACTCATGAAGATCTTTTCACAGAGCGCAAATGATTTTCGAGAAGAAGAATAGAGTGAGAGCCCCTCCCCGCCTATCCCATCAACCCTTGAATTTTAATTCCGCTCCTCTACAATCTCCTCCTCCAAGATGGCGGCTCATAATTTCTCACGAAAATAAAGGGAGAGAGACAGGATTGAAAGAGAAAATAATGCGTTACGCTCATTGCTTTCAGGAAGGGAAATTAAATTGACGTGCGTAACGACCTCAAAAAGAGCTTTTTAAGTGGTCAGAAGAACAATCTCAATCTTTGAGAAAGGCTAAATTCAATTTACGAATTGAGTGGGGAGTGTAGAAGAAAAGTCGAGGATTTACTCACTGCTACTATTTCCATTGGGTTTAGTGGTAGGGTTCAAGCTAAACCAAGTATTGGTCATTCGTCGAGATATTAAAGATTCATATCATGGGAAAGGGATCAGTGGAGCTGATATGAGATTCTGGTCGGAATCTATAAGGTTTCTGAGGGTTAAAATCAGTAGTTCTATCGATAATTTTCCATTCAGTAACTTTTTAAAAATGAGAAATTAAAGCCAAAATATTTATTTGTAGCTAGAGTGATACACGTAGGCTGTGACAAATATACAGAAGATCGTTCTTGTTTAGACGCGATGCATCATTCTCTTGAAGGCCATTTCGCGTTGCTCCTCCTCGCGAACGAGGCGGGCAATGTTTCCTCGGAGGTTATTTTCCCAAGCGGCCCTGGAAAATTTTTGTCTCTGATGATTTGTGGACATCTCTAACCAGTTGACAGTTGTCTCGTTCTTAGCCTCTCCCATGAAGTTTTTGATGGTTTTGTTGAGGAAGTTGACAATTCCGGGATTTAGGCCGGATGGGTTGGGCGTGGCGGGGTTTTGACGGATCATGTCATTAAGGTTTCTCTTCTGAGTTGATTTGGCTCTAAAAGAGATTTTTCAAAAGCAAAATGAGAAATCGACCTACCCAGCCTTTGGCATGAATGGATTCCTTTTTTCGGTGACCTTCCAGGCCTGATGAAGGGAGCGGGGTGCGTTAGAAGACATTTTCTGAAATGAGAACTGATTTTGAAGCTTTTATAGGAAGAAAGTAGAGAAGACTACAGCTCGAAGAACTAGCAAGGAGTACTAATAAGCTTTTAAGTTGGAACTTTGTTCATACAGCTGATTAGCTCCACAAAACGACCAAAATTGTATCCAAGGAGCGGCCTATCACCACGAATGGCCTGCTTTTATGGGCGCGATTTGTTTATCTTAGACTGTGCAGAGAATAATCGAGTGTACTTTAAAGCGAAAACAGTTGAGGCCGCGTGGTAGAATCTCGGTCAAAGTATGACAATGACGTGCTACTAAAAACAGCAGTCTTTATAACCTTAATAGCATCATGGACACTTTTAGGACCGGTACCTCGACTCTCTCTCGTCTAAGTTGGTGTCTTCCAAAAATAGGACCGGGCAAAATACATTCGACTATTGGAGTGGAATTTAAATGTTCTGGTACACAACCATGGCTAGGTAAGAGTTGAAATTTTTGAATGGAAGGAGAGCTTTTAGGAAGTGGGTCAGCTCGAGGATGGCAAAAATAAGACTGGCTGCTTAAAAATAGTCCATCCTCACGACAGCTGCTCGGAGATAGGCCTTCTGTTGCATCGTGCCAGCTTCTCGTCAACATCACGAGGAACATGATTATTATCAACAAGTCCTTTCAATCCATCAGCAAGGACTCTAAGATTGAAATAAAGGACTCCTGACTAGAGGAAAACATTTTCAAGAATTTGGAAGGAATTTTCCAGAATTGAAAATAATAACAGAGTAATTTGCCTCAATGGAGAATCCTTTGTCTGGTATACTTCCTTTTTCTTTAAACGTGACACTTGTGTTATTGCCGCGTAAAGGCGACCTTCACCAGCCATGTTTCATCAATGGCTTGCTTCTATTTTTATTCTAATTTCATTTCAAGCCATATATGCCCGTTTTGATCCCTTCTACTATCATCATATTCCCCACGAGGAAGTGCTAAAAGCAAGAAAAGAAGGCGAAGAGCGTATCCCTTTTTGATAATTTCAAAAAAAATTTTATTCAGAAAAACATCGATTTGAAAATGCCGTTTCTAATTCCACCATCCATCGAAGGCAAAAAGTCCTTAATTTTCTCCTAAAATAATTCAAGTTTAGAAATGAATTATACGATGATTATTTATCTAGCTGCAATAAAATAGGAAAAGAACGTGAAAGGGTAGTCGCTCAGTCTGTGAAAAATGTTGTTAGAAAAGTGGACTATAAAGTAAGAAAAAAAATAAACTTTATATTTCTTTCTTCAGTTGTTTTTAACAATGGGAATGAGACAATTTGTTGCCCGATTTCTTACATTACCTAAAGAGAAATTTGTAAATGGAATAAAACAGCTTTGTACTAAGTTTGAGCTTCAACTTCAATGTCAGCGAGGTTTTGGAGAAAGCAGGTTTTCAGCCCACATTGATAGAAATTTGTACTTTTCAGGGCTCAAATTTATAAGCGAGTGGAGGATCTTATCGCAGAAAATGGAAATCTCAAGATTCTTTTGAAAGAACAATGTACCCAATTAAACTTCGATCCTACTCCATATTTCTGTATGTCGGATGAGCCTTACTTATGGACCAAACCTTGCTTCAAAGTACACTTTTTGAAAACTTTTATGAGAACTTCTTTTCAAGGAAATGCTTCAGTACAACTACACGCGATATTCCGTAGGGCGTCGCATGGCTAATATTCACTTTGACGCTGTTCGAAACGTGACACTCTTGACCTATGATAAGGTTTGCTACTATTGGTGTTTACACAAAAATTGATCATAGGATCTTAACGAAGAAAACCAGATATTAACGGTTAAAGACAAAGTGCAAAACATCATGGTATCAGCATTAAAAGAAATGGCAGAGATTGAAGGTTCCGTTGTTGTTTTCAAAAGGACATCTTTTTCCAGGAGAAAAATGCTCTGAACTGGAAGATGTTTTGAAGTGCGTCCTGCCCTTTGTAGGGTTCAAATGTGGATCGAAAGTGGAGTCCATGATGAAAACTATGATTACTGTTGGGTTTGTTTTGTTTTTCTTTGAATTCCAATTTTAATTTCAGATATTTAGCTCAAGAGAGACGGGAAGATCTACAGCAGCATTTCAAAGGTTTCGGAGTTGAGGATGATCATAGATGCTCAAAAATTACTTCAGTTTGAAGCTTTATCAAACGGTCGTTGTACTGTTTCCATAAATAAATGTTTATCATTTTAAAACTGGCATGTGACTGCTAGTGTCTAGTTTTGCTGTTTTTGGTTTGAGATTGAAGTGGGGCTTCCCCAACTTGATAAGATTTACAGCAGCTATGGAGGGGACTGTGCTCGACTAGAATAAAAAGTCAAAATTAGTTCTTTCTTTTTGGAAGTTAATGTATTTTGATTAAAATTAAGGGTGTGGTTGTTCCTTTTCAGATCAATCATGACAATGCGCATTTTAAACCCGATACGCAGTGAAGAATTTTTCGCCATATGAATTGACGGGTCACGACGACCGGTTACCTCCAATTACAACAGTCACACACTGCAAGCGCGGCATGGCAAGTGAGGTCCTTCCTGTATTCTATAATTCACTATCGTTTCAGATTCTGACGGTGTTCGTCGCTTCTTCAAGAAAGAGAAACGATCAGCTGAACGTGCTGCGCGTAAGCTAATGACCTCTTTCCTTAGAGATTTTGAATTATAGACGATGCTGCTCGAGAGGTGAAAAAAGCTGCGAGGGAAGTTGAACACACCATTCGTCCTCCATGGTATCGACGAACTTGGAGTAAGTTAAGACTAAAAATCCTCTAATAATTGGGTGGATGTGAGGTTTGATCCGTAAAATACCGATATTCCATTGAATAATATTAAACATCAATCGAAATTATCTCTAAGAAGTTTGAAATTTATCTAAATGAAGGAACTAAATCTTTCATTTTACGACCAAAAGAACCATCTGGAGACCCTATCTTATCTCATAGTATAGAGTGATCTGGCAGAAGTCAATTACGTGAACTACAAATTTGCTCAAAAATTTTTGACAGGAGCCAGTAGCGAAACGATTATCGACTTTGCAGATCGGATTAAGGGAGTATTCACCAGAAGACGTTGAAAACTGAATGTGCTGTTATCATTGGATTACTACCTATCAGTTTCGTCAAAGTGTCCAATCGCGTTCATTCCAGTATTGTCTTCTTGCATTGTAAATAAATCATCGCTTTTTATTTAGCGCCATTTACGACCCTTTTTATCTCTCTGCGTGTTCCATACCTATTTGACCTTATTTTATATTTTCTCTTTTAGCAATGCAACACCATCATAAGTTCATAATATGCGGAGCTATTCTGACTGTCGGAATTGCTATGCTTATTGCCGGGTCGATAATGCTTGGAGTTGGTGTTCACAAAAGCAAACAGAAAAATACCTGTCCATCAATAACTGCAAAACCTGTACTGACAACAACATCATTCCCACAGCAGATAGATAGTTTGTTTGGTTGTACTCACCATCAAAGAATGACGCATTTAGGAAATGCTATTAGAAAAAGAATCAGGGATGGAATGAATCCTGACAATATAAAACGGAATTTACGAAATTTTACTGTAAATCCTCATCAAGCAGGTACAGCAAATAATAAACAAGTAGCCGACTCTATAAAAGATTTGTGGAGAGATGCTGGCTTAGAGGGTAATGTTTCTTTATTTTAATCCATTTTAAATCAGATATTCATGAAATCAGTTACACTGTTCTTTTGACCTATCCCGATGAAAATAATCCAAATAGGTTAACGATCTCCACAAAAACTGGAGATATTGTTTACAAAACCAATGGAACAAGTCCTGTCTATTTTCGTGATGAACAAGGAGCTCCTGGTTTGTGGTCTCTTCAAATTTATTGTGTCTTAGGTGCGGGAATACAATGGCTAGCATATTCTCCCAATGGCACTGCGAAAGGCGATGTCGTTTATTGCCACATGGGAAGTGCCAGCGATTTTCAACAACTAAAGGACAATGGAATTGACCTCAGGGTTAAATTTTATTTTAATTTAGAAGAAATAATTTAGGGGAAATTAGCTCTCATTCGGTATGGAGGTCCATTTCGAGGGGATAAAGTAAAATTAGCAGAAAAGGCTGGTGCTGTGGGAGCTATTCTTTTTTCTGATCCAAGAGAAGCCGCCAAAATGGGAGGAGATGATAGTAAGATTTGACAAAAATTCACCACAATTTGTAGAGGATACGTATCCAAACACTATTTACATGCCACCAGATGGAGTTCAACGAGGAACTGTCTACACAGGAGATGGAGATCCTCTTTCTCCTCTTTACCCTTCAAAACCGAATTTATGGAGAGGAATGACTATGGAAGAGGTGAAGGAGATGAACAAAGCTGAGGTTGACGACATTTTAGGCGATGGCAGCTGGTGGCGACCTGCCGACAATCCCTTGTTTACCGATTTCTTATTCAGCCGCCTATGAGATTTTGAAGAGAATGAACCCTCCAGCTGCTCCAAACAACTGGCAGGGTGGTCTTAATGTGACATATAACTATGGCCCCGGGATGGTGGATGGTATGACTCTTTCTATCGATGTCCATGCTCATTTTGAGAACAGGTTTCATTTCCACTTTTTATCATCTTGCGCATCTTTCAGAACAATCCAGAATGTAGTGGGATACATTTATGGATACGAAGAGCCAGATAAATACATTATTTTGGGGAATCATTATGACGCCTGGGTTTATGGCGCAATGGATCCCAATGCCGGAACAGCAGCACTTGCGGAAGTGGCGCGTTCCATTGGGCAAACTGTACAACAAACGGGATGGAGGCCCGGTAGGTTAGTTAATAACTTAATAGAGCGTGAAACTATAGCTCGTACTATAATGTTTGCCAACTGGGATTCCGAAGAATTTGGATTGATCGGATCCACAGAGTTTGTTGAGGATTTTGGCCCAATCTTGATGAAAAGGGCAGTCGTTTATGTGAACATGGACTGTCTTAAGGGAAATTTGACCCTGTGGGTTTTATCTCTTTAAGCTGACAGTTGTCTGCACAGATACGTTCAAGCATCTCCGTCTTTGAACCAGGTCACAATTGACTCCGCAAAGAACATTCCCAATCCTAATCAAGATGAAGTGACAGCAGGAAGGAAAACCGTTTACGATACATGGTACTTTATTTTTGAGGGATGTTTCCACTTTTCAGGGTGAATAACTTTCCAGCTGGAGATCATAATGGCTTTCCCTATATTTCTTACCCAAAAGGCGGCTCAGATCACAAGACATTCTTGACCTACTTGGGGATACCAGTCATTAATTTCTATTTCCTACAATCGAATGACTCTTTCACTTATCCCCTTTACCATACTCTTTACGAGACGAAGTTCGCTATTGAAAATCTTATGGATACGGATAATTACGCTGTAGGCTCGTAAAACTTCAGTAAGTTCGAATTTTGCAGACACATAAGGCTATATGCCAGTACTGGGCTGAAATGGCCTTAAATTTTGCAGACACTCCCACCATTCCGTTCAGGTAATCTGTCTGGGAAGGCGACTCAGCAAGGTCATTTAGATTATCAGATTTGACTAACCAAATACAAAATGTTTACATTCCGCAGCTGAACAAGGATATTGTGGCCAAAAATATGCCACAATATACAGCTGACGGTCTCCAGCAGCTGAAATATATGACAAACACTGGAAATGTGATCCCAAAATACAACTGAAAAATTTCAGGATTTTAGATTCTAAACGAGCAAGCGGTGGAGTTTGATAAAGCTTCTTTTTCATTCGATGATGATACTTTAGTCAGAATTCGACGAAATGACCGCCTTATCAAGTAATTGCTGTCTAGAATCCATTTGATCTTTTGATCTCAGTTTTCAGAACTGTTTTGTGAATCCGAGAGGAGCGCCGGGCGATCCCACGGCCCGTCATGTACTTTTTTCTACGAGTAAGACTGATTCATACGCTGGTACGGTAATGCAGCAAGTCTACGCTATTGTGAGTCATCCCCTGACCTCAGACAGAATTCAAACTCTCCATTGTCCTTTTGAAAAACAGAGAGAAAACATGTCAGCAGCACGGACTTCATTAACATAACAGTTGTTGTCTCGACAAGAAAGCAAAATCCATCAGGCGGGCGCCAGATTCGAATGAGTTTGATTAGCGCAACGCAATAAATCAACGCGCAACCATGTTGTCAAACAAACGGAGATTTTTTCCATCCGGCACTAATTTACTTCTTTCAGCTGGACCAGATGACACCTTCGACAGATCCGGCTAGCCTTGCGCAACTCTCTCGGGAATTAGCGAATCAGATCTCCATAGTTCACTACAGTTTTCAATGTGCAACGAGTGCAATCAACAGTTTTATTTGAAAGATGTAATTTTTGTACACGAGTATCTGTACTGAGATGAAAGCTTGGATTAGAAAGTAATGTGACTGTTTTGTTGCACCGTTGTTGTTTACCGGATCTTCACCTGGACAGCTAGATAGTTGAGTCGTTGAATAACGTGATCGGCTTTCTGGATGTCACCCTGAAAATGAAATATTGGCTCCAGACATCCGATCCAGACGCGCAGCTGCAATCAGTCAGATTTTCGATTTCCAAGGTTGTAATTTATCACGCGCACTTCAAGGCGTAAGAGTCAGCTGGGTCGAGCGAACGAGGAAGAGGAAAGCGGAACTCTATTCTTACCTTTCGTATAGCTTTCTCTCCCTTGATTCGTTCGACCTTGGCGAGTTGAAGAAACTGAGCTTTGGCATTGGCTTCGTTTTCCTCCATCTTGGCTGTATATTCCTTGACAATGGAATAAGCGCTCTTTAAATCCATGGCCCTGTAGATGAGTTCATAGCTGAAAAAGAGCAATGAATTTAGACTGGATTAGAACACTCACTTTTCAGGACAAATAGCGACATGTAGCACCATTGCTGGCGGCGGATTACCTGAAACAAAGAGACTCGTCAAGTGGTCGGCATCGCTAAGAGATAACTGAGGAACTGTCAAATACTGTTGACCGCACAGTGGATGCAATCGGCAAATAGAAAGGGTAATTAGGCAGATATTAGCATGGATACAGGTGAAGAGGCCGGTCGGCAAAAGGCCGGATGAGGTGAAGGGCCAAATGTCACGAAGAGAACTGTCAAATGAGAGCCAATATGGTAGAAAGAGAAGCAAAATTTTGGCAATCAGCTAGGGATGGTGACAGGAGAGTGCCAGGCAAAAGAAGGAGGGTCATCACTGTCAAAGAACAAGGGAGCAACTGAACTTTTAGGACAAAGATAGCGTTCCTATCTGGCGGCAATGTTGCGAAGACTAGTTTTTTGGTACATAAGTCCTTTAAGAACACAACTAGTGGCTCTCCTGTGTTGATAACGGAAAGAAAGAGATAGTCGGGAGAACGCGACAAAGAAAGACAACATTTGGGGCTAAGAACGAGCGGCAATCTTTGTACACCGAATGCCGCACAGACGTAGCGCGAGCAGGAATCCTATTCCGAGCAGACGGTGTCCTGTGAGGGGTGGGCGGAGTCGAAGGTCGGGGAACCCCTCCTATAACTGATGGCATGCATCGCAATGCAGACTGTTGCGCAACCGATATTTGAGTCGATTTGCATAAGAACCGTCCTTGCTAATAGAGAATCTACACATCAAGTGGCTAAGGAGGAGAAAAATGTCATGTGTTCAAAAAATGCCTGAAATCTAGACAAAACCCTTGTGATCAGACGTTGTGTAATGAACCAAAAATCAGACTGAAGTGTGAAATGTTTTAGACAGTTGAACGAAAGCGAAAAGCAGACGATTGGCCCGACGCAACGCAAAGAGGCATATCGCGTGTCGACAGACATAAACTGACGGTATCTTTTCATTCCCAGACAGCTTCGATAGAAAAGACTGGCGACTGGCTATCAACTGAAGAGACTTAGAATATGCTTGCATGTTCCTTCTCGGACTTGTTTCGAAATTCTTGCACAATCTCGTGAAAAAGACGAAAACCATCTGATGACGTAAACATGTTTTTTCGTTTGTTTTCGCAGAACCACAAGGGGGATGGTTTGATTCCGAACCAGCTGTTAGTTGTTTCAAGATACGGGAGAAGCTCAGCTGATTTTTAGCCACAAAAAATTGGCAGATGGTGCGACTGATTCTTAAAGAGCTATGTCAACAGGCGCATATTTTTCAGCTGGCCATTGTTTTTCTCAATATGTTTGTTTTAGAACAAGCTATCAGAAGAACTGTAATTACCAGATAATTGGTATATTCTAGTTTAGTCAAAAAAGAGCGAAAAATATGAAACATTGTTCCAAAGCAGGACGGACTAAAGATAGTATAGAAAGGTGTATAGACGCTAGATAGCCAGATATTTCCACGCTTTATGACGTCTAGAATCCTCGACAATCTCGATAATGACATATTTAACTGCGAGGTATGTCTGGGGAGAGAAAAAGAGAGTGGCATGTGGTCGAGAGTTTATGTCTTTCTGCCGACTTGTCGCACATCAGCTAGGTCATTATTGTAGCATTGAGGCTATCGTAATTCACCTGCCGGCCGATAGCATCGTTTACCCTGATGGATGTTTTAGAGTGTCCGAAAAAGGCCATATGTTGCGATAGGCGTCGTCGATCAGCCGTTTTCTTATCACGAATAGACAAGCTTCCTGACCAGTTGACAGCGGTTTAGGGTGGGGTCAAATCACACAGCGATTACAATTTGCAACGACGGGTAAAGGGGGCAAAAGAAGGCTCATCGAGTACTTAAAAAAGGGTCATAGGTTATTAGGATTCAAACGGACAGCGAAATACGATACACCTATAGCCGGTTGAGCTGTATAGATTATGGCAATCGGTCTCTATAGCTGTTTGCGCAGCAGTAGCTCTCCCTCCTCTTGACCCAACCCCTATGATGTAATGGCGCCCCATTCGCATAACGCTACCGCTGTCTGCTGGTTATCAAGTCGATAAAAGAACATCCAAGAACCGTTCCGCATCCTTTTCTGTCTAGAAGATGTCTACGTTCTTGAGCGATCCAAATTTCCTTCAAATGGAGCCAGTCCCAGAACATGAGGATCATCTAGAGGTTGGAAAACAAAACTAAGATAAGAAAATCGTTTCAGTGCATGGAACAACAGCTTTTTACTGATTTAATGAAACAATTTTATGAGTTAGGATGGATGAGAGGTACTGGAGGAGCTATGGGAGTTGCTCGAACTAATAAACTCTTCATTTCTCCTTCAGCTCTTCAAAAAGAAAGATTAAAAGAGTAAGAATTCATATTTTTCTTTATTTTTGTTCAAGATTTTAGAAGTGACATTTTTATTTATGATTTAACGACCCATACAGAAATTGGTAGGCCAAAGAATCCAACAATTACGGTTTCTTCTTGTGCTCCTCTATTTTCTCACGTAATGATGGCAACAGGTATGTGTTTTTTTTGTTGAAAAAATTAGGTTTTATAGGATCAAAATGTGTCCTTCATTCTCATTCAATCAACTCAAATTTGATAACTCAAATAATAAAGGAAAATACCTTTTCAATGTCTCATCAAGAATATATCAAAGGTAAACTTTTCTTTTTATATTTTAGTCACTAATTGCTTTAGGTATTTTTGACCCATTTACTGGGAAAAATATGAAATATGATGATACTCTCGTCATTCCAATCATAGATAATATGCCCAGCGAGAGTCTCCTTCTCCCTGGATTGACGTCAGCAATGTTGGAATATCCACGCTCAACTGCTGTACTTGTTCGAAATCATGGACTCTTTGTCTGGGGAAGCACTTGGCAAGAAGCTAAAATACAGTCAGGTCTTTTTATAGTTTTTATCTTTTGAGTTTGCAGAATGGAATGTGTAGACTATCTACTGGAACTGGGAGCTAAAATGCTCGAGAAAGGGCTGCCACTTGTAAAAGAAGAAGGGCTTGCAGACGTGAAAAATTCACAATCAACATATCAACTGAGCTTTGCTCCAGATGAATCATAATTGCTAGTTGTGTTTTGCTTAGTCGGTTGCATTTGTGATAGAGGAACCATATCAAAATTTAGTCACGTACAAATAGTGAAATTGCTTTGTGCACTTACTATTGGATAAAATAAACATGGAGAGAGTCTTGAAACTGAAGAGAAAGCTCCTTCGCTGACAAAATAAAGAATGGCCGTTAGAGTTATGCTGATAATTGTCTCGCTCATCCTTAATCAGGTCACTTTTTTGTTGCAAAGAAGCTGGATAATTAGCAATCGCAGTTCTAAAGTGTAAGTGATCTCCTTGAACTGATTAGTACCTTATTATTATTCTAGATCTACAGAGAACTTTTCCATCTATTCCATTCTTTTGCTTCTTTTTGCAAGAGTTCATAATTTCAGCCACGTTTCTTTTTGCGGAGTTCTCGAGAAAGCTATTTATTTTGAATGCTTGATAACTAATCAAGGTCGCTAACGCAAGTAATGCTAAATTTGAAAAAGGATCAGAAACATCTAAAAAAAATTATACATTAATTACATAATTGTTAGCAGACATGACAGTTTGCTGAGAAAACCTATTGAAACATGAAAATGGATTATAATAGTATATATACATATGCAAAGACTAAAAGTATCAAGAAATTATGCTTTTCCCATCGTTTGTCAAAATCTCAAAACGATAGAACGCTCAGGAGCCGACCAAACTGTTTCCTTTTGAGAAAATTAACCAAGATGGTAGACTAGCTCTTCTTCGATTTCGGGACAATTTTTCCTTTGCAGGATGGAGCTTTGCAGAAACAGTTTTGAATCTCGCTTTAATTTTTGGCAAAACTGGAAAAAGAGTCTTGCCTAAAACTGATAAAAGCATAGTCAAAAGTTATTTCCTCTCCTTTTTCAATATATTTATGAGCGAAGATACAGAAGCGTGTGCAAGTATGGAGCGCTTGGCTATTAGGAGCATACCACTAAATTCAAACCTCACAGGTAATCAGTAGGCAATCATTCGTTCACTGACACAGTTTTGACAAAGACCCTTAGAATTATGATGATAATCGCCCCGTTCGTCCTAGATCAGGTCACTTTTTGAAGAGTTAAGAAGCTGGACAACTAGTTAGCGCAGTTTTAAAGCGTAATTGGCCTCCTTTGGTCTGTTTTGTCGGTACCGTTATCTTCTAGTGAGTTCTGGTTTATTTTTTGTTTACGCTATAGTCGTTTGTTGAGAAATGGGCAGTGGAGAATTTCTACAAAAGAAGATTTTATTGGGTTGAATTCTTCCAAGTAACCCTGATCTCGTATGAAAGGAAGAAAAACGAACAAGTATTTCTCTAAAATTGATATTTGTCTTCCATCACAAGATTCTGTTTTGGGGGTGACAGGACAAAAGGACAGACAAAATAAGAATAAGCGTGGGCATCATATTTATGCCCCACTATCCAGTCAACTAGGTTTTCTCGATTTTTTTGCAAAATAATTGCAGATGAAAGAGAAGTCAAGGCCTTTGTCCAACTAGGAGTTTCGTAAGAGACTTCCGCAAGAGAGCTGGCAATTCTGGGTTTAACGTGCTGTCAACAAGCTGTCAATGGGCAGTTTTTTGCCGTAACTTCTTAAATTACGCCGTAACGCAGCCTTTTTCACGCAAGTTCACGTGTGGGCGAAGGAGGGAACCTACCCTCAACACGTGTGGCGGCGTTTTGCGCTGTGTAAACAGCGCAGGCTTAACCGAAGACACATTGCGGTCGGATATCGATAAATCCGATACCTCGTTGAGCTCATCTGATTCATTTTTACCAATTATCTTAGCCAATTGGCCTTTGAGTTATTTCCCAAATATGACGTTATCATTTCAGAGGAATTCTCTCCCTGGAATGTCGCATTTTTTAATTTGAATTTCAATTGGTCTTACCTCTACAAAAGATTTTCAACATTGCATTCATAAATGGGCGAATTGTTGTCCAGAAGAATCTTGGTGTGTCGCAGTTTTCTCTCATTCCCACAAGAAACAAATCACATTTATTGAGAACGACGCTATACCGCCCATCAGTCTTCTTCCCTCCGCAGCCGGAGGCGGAGGTAGTCTTCCGAATGGGTCCTTGTTGATCGGTAGGCCCTCTTTTCTATTGTAGAGCCAAGGACAAGTCACCCCTCCTTATCCTCTTCAAGCGATCTTGCAAGGAGAAAATACTGCGAAGTGCTTCCGGTTTCTAGATAGTTTCCGTACTTCCGATGGGTCGAATAGTTTTTGTTCGCTCGGCTCTCACCTGTGTGCAAGCTAAACCTCCATTGATTTGTTTTGAAAGCTTTTTCGACCTCTGTTCACCGCTAATCCTATTCTTTCAGCCGTTCTGTTTCGGTCCTCTGTGACTAATCACTTCAGTCACCAAAAAGGCTTGTCTTTTTTATAGTTACTCCCCCTCGCTGATTATTCACTCCTTCTAATCGATTTAGTCAGGACTTTCACCAGTAGCTCTCTCTCTCTCTCTCAAAATATGTTTATCTCGTTCTTTGACTTTTCTCCTGATAAGAATCTTTGAAAAATATTCTTGATAACGCATCAAATTTCAGTCCAAGAAAAGGGTGGCAGTTAAACTTTTGTACCACGAAGGCTAAGCTCTAGTTCACACGCGCATCTGCCAGAGTTCACGCCCCAGACGTTCAACCGGCTGTCTGTTTGTCCTTTCCTGTTGAGGTGCATGCCTTCGCGCATACCTACCTACCTCTTTTGTATTAAATTTGCTCAGCAACTGCAAACTGACAAACTCAGCCCGCACAACACTCATGACCTGAACGGTAACCACTTTTGAGACCACGGTACTTGATCTGGGTCTTGGTCTATTTAATTCAACGCCATTCTCTTTTGCTTGCTGAATTCTAAAGATTTCATTAGCAATTATGATTTATGATAAATCATTTCGACCTCTAACTGTCTATGAAAATCCAGCGGAAAAAGGCTAGCTCATTTCTCGTCACGCGCGTTTTACGATGTTTCTGAAAATTCTCCATTGCTTTGTCTAGAAATGTGCATCACTTTTGCAGCCTATTACGAAAAAATACTACATTGCTCAGACGTTCTGTCTGCTCTTGCTCTCTGATTATTGTACTACAAATATTTTTGAGGTAACTACTTCTTTTATCTGCAGCGCAAATGTTTCGCCCCGTAAAAGAGACACTTTTGTCACTTCTTTGCTCATCTAGACGTTTGCTTTCCCGACAATCTCTCTTATACTGCAATTACCGCGTAATCTTCTTTGTCATGGCTGTTCTAAATGGCAGCGCTTTCTTGCATTCCTCGCCGCGTTCGCCATGATGAGAAGACGGCTTTCTTTACAGGTCCCCATGGGATCCGAACCTGGAACTTCTGAGGGGAAGATTAGA
This sequence comes from Oscheius sp. JU1382, assembly GCA_932521405.1. NCBI lineage: Eukaryota > Metazoa > Nematoda > Chromadorea > Rhabditida > Rhabditidae > Oscheius > Oscheius sp. JU1382. The sequence goes on from OW051480.1 coordinate 3,411,119, forward strand.
GTGGATGAGCATTACCCCTCAGGTGATTTTACCCACCCAACTTAGAAAATATTTTTAGAAGCCGATGATGGACCACCAATTGATATTAAAAGGATTGACAGTATAAGGTCTAATGTAAAATTTGATCAATGCTATGAGATATCCAAACATATCGGAGAGTTAGTCATTTTTTGAAAAATCGTTCAATTCATTTTTTAGCGGAAAGTTTGGAAAAGTCTTTCATGTAAAAGACAAAGCAACTGGCTTGGAATATGCAGCTAAATTTATAAAAATCCGAAAGGTTTGGAAGAGAGCTTTGTAGGAAAGTATTTTAGGAAGCGGATAAAGCTGATGTCGAGCGGGAAGTTTCGATTCTAACTAATCTACGCCATCCACGAATCGCTCAAATTTATGATGCTTTCTATACAACAACCAACGAGGTCGTTTTAATAATGGAAATGTGGGTTTTTCTATTTTTCCTATGTTTCTTTCGATTCAATTCAACGCCGCCAATACTGCATGAATCACTAGCGGTGAATCGCGATGGTCGGGAAGGAATTTTGGCTGTCCGCTGGACGAGTCACGAGGGGAATTTTGAAAATAAATAATTTTGTACGCTTTACAGAGTCAGAGGAGGGGAACTTTTTGATCGAGTTGCCGACGAGAACTACGTATTGACAGAACAAGCCGTTGCTATGATAATTTGCCAGCTGTGTGAAGCCATAAGTTACATTCACCAGCAGAACATCATCCATCTTGATATCAAGGTTAGAACAAGAATTTTTAACACTCAAAAAAACAGCCGCATGTTTGTCCGTGTTTTCCGATCAGAAGCGGGGGTGCCGCTGGCTTTATGTGAGCAGGAGAGGATGTTCCTTCCAAAAGTTTCAAAAACTCAAAACAAGTATCGGCTTACTCGAAAGTTTGGCTCAAATGACCATTTCCGAGAACACCATTTTCCAGGGGAAATCTTCTCTTAAAATTTTGTTTTAAAATTAGTTTCCATTTTTGATTTTTTTGAAACATGATGATACAGAGGATTGTAATCAGAGCTTGTTTTTCTGGCATTCCTCTCCGTTCTTTTTTGACGTCACATAAGTTTTCTGTGAACGGGTTCGCCAACTGACACGAGCTCAGGTGCTAGCCACGAGGTCACCATTGATCACTCTGACCGGAAACATGGGGGAAAGAGATTGACAAGACTTTCAAAAATAGATCTCTTAAAATATTGAGTTTCAGCCCGAGAACATCATGTGCGTCACGCAGACGGGTAATAGAATCAAATTGATTGATTTCGGTCTGGCGAGATATTACGATGGGACTCAAGTAAGTTGATTGTTTGTCTCCTGTAGAACGCTCCTCACAACCGGCTGCTGCGATGCACCCGAGTGCTTGTCGATGGGGCGTGAATGCGACCTGTACAGGCAGCACAATAGCTATTGATACCCTATGGGCACTTGATGACGTCCTTCACATTTAGGAATTGAAATATATGGCGGGAACACCAGAGTTCGCAGCGCCTGAAGTCATAAAATATGAGAATTTGGATTATCATACGGATATGTGGAGCGTTGGAGTAATTGCATATATCTTGTAAGAAGGTTTAGAAATAAGCATACTTTTTCTTTTTAGATTGTCGGGTTATTCTCCCTTTTTGGGAGACAATTTGGGTGAAACTTACTGCAATGTTGAGAAAGGAGTATGGGAATTCACAGAAGAATTCGATACTGTCACACCAGCTGCCAAGGATTTCATTTCGAAATTGTTGATTTACGATCCGCGGTAGGAGGAAGAACTACACGAACTCATACAATATGCAATAATTTCTAGGAAGAGGATGCTTCCGGCAGATTGTCTTGCGCATCCTTGGATATCTCAACATAGGCACAAAGCCATGGTTGATGCCAACTTGGAGAAGCCTGGTGAAGGACCGAAGATTGATAATAGACAGATGAGAGGCTATAATGCCAAGAGGAAGTTCCGCGTAAGTTTTCAGTCCAAATTTTCTATAACTTCGCACAAATTCTTCACATTTTTTTTACTCGGAAAGTGTCTTCATTCATTCACTACTACAAAAAATCACTTTTTACTCTCCCAAAATCAATTATTCTTCCAAATTAATTATCCATTATGCAGCCTTCATTGCTGCTTCTATGGGTGGGTCGAGGTGTTAGACTAACTCTGCTTCCAAAACACAAAATAACAGAAAGAAGAGATCTTCTCTCACGAATGTTTAATGTCCCTGACTCCTATTCAATGCATAAGTGCGGCATGCTATCAGTTCTGCTCATTCAGCGCTTCTCACTTTTTCTATAATAAATAATATTTCACTCCTTACAAACTAGATTTTATTAACTGGGATTAGGTAGAATATTTGAATTTTAGCGTATGGTTATCTATGTCAAATTCCTTATTGAAATGAATCGACTCCGTTCATCTCTCAAGGATAGAAAGAGTGAAACTGGTCAAAAGTTCTTTGATCCACTTCTCAAAATGGCTGAAGAAAAGGAACGCAAGGTGGGGATATATCAAAAAACAAGGAAATGCACTTCTTCAGGTCACTGCTGTCGCAAATGCATTGGCTTCCCGTCCTCCACAACCATCAAAGCCCGCTTTTGGAGTGAGTTTACTTTCGATTCCCATACTTCCTTATTGTAGACTCTTGTGGAAGCAACTTTGGATAAAAAACGAATTTCTCTTCCTAACCCAGAACCCAGACTAGAAAAGGTATAACTTTTTTTTATTGCTAAAACAAAAAAAATAGATCCCATCTTCAAAATCACCTGATTCTAAAGTCAAGGAAGATAAGCCAGACGTCAAAATCGTGAGTCGAACTTTAATTTCTTTTAAATATTTTAGATTACCAAAACCGTTGTGGATCCAGTTACGGGAGAGGTCAAAGTGGTCAAGAAGAAATCTATTAAGAAAACGGTAGCTGATGGAGAAAAGAAGACTACAGTAAAACGAAAGGAGAAGTTAGAAGGAGAAGGTCTTTTGGAGAAAGCAGAGGCGACTCCAGCTGAAGAAACTCCTAAAAAGAAAAAGATCTCAATTACAAATGGATCCCCTCCTTCGGTTCCTTCAAGCGAATCATCCGTTGAAACGCCCAAAAAGAAAAAAAGTGTGATTTCTTCCGAAGCATCATCTGCTCCAAACGGCTCTGAAACCTCTCAAAAGAAAAAGAGCGTTGTACTAGATGCTATCACCATCTCAGAAGCAATAGAAACGCCAAAAAAGAAAAAGAGTCTTCTCTCTTCCGAAACGACAGTCGATTCCATAGTCTCTTCAGAAATAGCAAAGAAAAAGAGTGTTGTTCTTGATGCAATCACTGTTACTGAAAGCACAGAAACATCAAAGAAGAAAAAGAGTCTTATTTCAACAGACTCTTCCGCCACAAAAGCTCCAGCCGAAGCTGAAACTCCAAAAAAGAAGAAAAGTGTGGTTTTACTGGAAAATCCTGTCACTGTAGAACCGAAATCACAAAGCTTTTTGGATCTCCTAAAGAAAAGAAAAAGCTTACCGGCCCAGCTTCCAGAAATCCCTGTGGATGAAAAGAAAGAAAGGAAGAAGAGCTTAGCCGCTCCTGAAGCAAATAGCACTCCTATAACAATCAAGAAAAAGAGTCTTGTTACAGTTGAGTTGCCACCAATTTCGACGACTACTGAAAAAGAGAAGACTTCAAGCTCCGAAACGTCTAAAAAGAAGAGCATCGTTACAGTCGAACTGCCTCCAGTTGAGAAGAAAGTCTTGGAAACAAAAGTGAAATCGACCAACGCGGAAACCTTGAAAAAGAAGAATAGCCTTCTATCTGGAACAAGCAATGAAGTAATTTCACTTGCTGGTGCAAAGACCACAGATAACCTCACTCTTCCACGGGTTGAAAAGAAGGCGCAAAAGTCAGAGAGCAGTGACAGCACAAAGGAAAATAGAGATCAGGCCGAAAAGAAGCCAGTCAGACAGGTTTGCAAAACCCTCTTCATGAAAAGATCTTTGTTTATAGGGTGCGCTCAAAAAGAAAGAAAAGTTGGATGATACTGTATTGAATGTCTCTACTGCCAGGAAGTCACTCGACACTGCTTTGATACACACAGAAAAGAGTAACGGGGACTCCATTGAAAAGATCCTTGTAAAGAAGAAGGTAATCAAATGTAGAAAGCCTAAAATTTACAAATTTTAGCTTTCGCTCAAAAGCTCTGGAGAAAAAGAAAAGACCGATGAAACAAAGCTTGAAGCAAAGGTGAAGTCTTCTTTTTCCAATTATCGTGTTGTTCAGAAAGAAGAAAAGAAAGGAGAAAGTTTAATAAAGGCTAGACTCTCTCGTCTCAATACAGATGCTCCCCCTCCAAGCGTCAACATAATGTCGGTTTCTCAAAAGTCTACGTTAGAAGGTGAATTATTATTATTAGCTTGTTTCTATTTTACTTATTTTTTTTTAGAAAAGAAGCCAAGTATAGTGATCAGCATGACACCAGAAAAGACAACCACTACCACTACTTCCACAACAACTAGTGTGAGGAAGAAATCCTCCACAACAGAAAAGAAACTTCATCTAACAGCCGACGGTAAAACAGTTGAGCAAGTGGAGAAAACAAATAGCACTCAAGATAAGGTTAAAGTTAGCCAGGTAGCATAATTTGCTGGATAATCTTAATGAATTTTAGATCACTACAAAGAAGGAGGAATCTCCTGAATTGGAAGCACCGGTGACTTCGATCAAAAAGAAAGTCGTCAAGCAAAATACATTGAAAGCGCAATCAGAAAAACAAAGAAAAGAGGAAGAGAAAACAGATGATGGAAGTTTGGTCCAAGTCTCTAAGATTTTAAATGACAAAACTCTCAATCAAGTGGCTGTCAACGAGAAGACAACGGTACGTTCATCATTTTTCGGATTTGCATGTCGAATATTTGGTGTTGTCCGCTTGTTCCAATATGTCCTTAATTTGGGCAGATAAGTAAAATTGTATATACAAGATTAGCTTGTGCAATCTAGGTCTTGTCCAAAACTTTATCTATCAGGCTGCAATTGCACGGCTTTTTAATCTTTTGTCCCAGGCAATCAACTTTTAGATCTATAATATTCCTTCCCCCGACTAACCATCATCTTTCAGCTACCATCTGGCGTCATTAAGAAAGCTGCTCTTTCAACATCAAGCGAGGTTACCCGAAAGATTGAGGGAAAAGCCGAGGTTGAATTGACTCCAAAAAGACTTAGTCTAAAGAAGATTGATCTCACTCTTACAGAAAATGTTAGTATCTTGTTAAATAGAGAAAATGTATGTTCAGGCAAAAACAACTCTTGGAGCAGATATAAATGGGAACAAGACTTTGTTGCAAAAGGCTCAGAAAACTGAAGTAATTAAATGAATCAAGTTTAGAAAAATCTTATATTTTAGGTTAAAATCATACCATGCATACCTAACAAAGAAGAGCTCATCACTTTAGTGCCAGTTAAAGATGCTAACGAGACACCGAAGAAGAGATCATCGATACTTACCGTTCCTAAACTGACAAGCCGTGACAATTCAGAGGAAAGAAAAACTGTAATATCCTCCTTTTTATGTTTTAATCCACTATTTAGGTTCGTTTTGCTGGAGATGTAAAGGAGGCAGCCACAAATCTCACAAAATTACCATCAATTGGGTTGCAAAAACTAAACTCGGAGAGCTGTTTGCATAAAAAGGTTCAGTCATCTCTGAAAGCTGAAGAAAAAATGTCTCAGGTAGATTAGACCTATTAAAAACTAAGTTTGATTTAGGATGATGGCGAATTGAAAAAAAAGAGAGATCGTCTTTTGTTGGCTGCAAAATCTGAAGAGGTTTATGTACCAAAAGATGATTTTTCCTTTGATTCTCTCAAAGAAAAACTTCTCAGAAGAGTGAGCGCCAATGATGTCGATTCGCAAATCGATCCACGGAAAGATTGTATTTCTGTAGCTAAGACGCATTCCGTAAGAGATAGACTACGCATGTTTGAAAACAAAAAGTGATCTGTTTCAAAAATCGGCTACAGCAATATGTGTATGTATAATTTGTGATTATTTCCCCCTTAAAATGCTTTATTACAAGACGCTGTTCACTTTTATTGTATTAATCCCGTCAATAGTTCAGTTGCAAAGTATTGCCATTTCCTGCGGAGAATACGTGTCATAGTATTCCAGAATGATACCTTTATCAAAAATTGAAATAAATTATATACTGTGATTAATAAATAACCAATGAAATATTCGAGAATCAAAGAACTTCACTACAGGCTATATGTAATAATTTAAACTCGTTTTTCAACTAAATAAAAACTCATCAACAAAAGTAATTTAGGCTGAACCAATTCACCCAACCACGAGGAACTTTTATTGCTCAATTAATGAGACTAAAGTCTAGTTGTTTATCTATCCTTTGCTTTTTAAACAAAAACCCTTGTTTGAAATGCACACCATTGACAGAACATTTCTATTTGCCTTCGGGGCCTGTTGGCGGAGCAGTCTCCATATGGTTGTCCAATAGGCTCGTAGAACCTATAATCTGGACCATTGATGTTCATCGTTGCCGATTCATGGTTCGTTTTTGGCTCTTTCGGTTGTCTAAGTAACGTTCACGCTCGACTGGCTGGGCAAAAGGTCTTGGATGTGTCATAAAGCTGTCAGCTTCAAATCCTCGAGGGTGGACTTTCTTGACTGCAATGTGTCCTAATCATGCGTCGGCAGTCCCTAATCTGGTCGGATCTCGAGAACATAACTCGATATCGCGCAGGCACCACAAGACAATAGTCGCTATTTCCAAAGTGTTCTTCCGCTGTTCCTCAGCCTATTTTATTTCAAAACATCGTTATCAGGGCTGGTTTCTGGTCCACTTGATTACGTTGTGAATTCCTAAAAGAATGCTGGATAATCGCGTGTTAGATGTCGCATTTGTCCGTGGGGAATCAGTCAGGGCGGAGCGGTCATTTGTCCTCCGGCCACTCTTTATGGCTACTAGCGAGAAACCCTTTGTGCACTTTGATAAATTTCCCTTTTCTCCCTTTCCGGTATTGCTACTGACACATGTAAATCGCCGAGGAGAGACAGTTTCGCAGAAGGTCATCCTGATTTTGCGACAATCTAGATCGTCCACATTGATGTCCTGCTGAGAAATGTGGGCCATATTCAAATGTCTTTTTTTGTCCTCCTCTCTCTCATGCCATGCTTGCATTTTATGAATCGTTGATCAGTTTAGTCGAGGCCTTTTTGGCCATATGCTTTTCCACTCTTCAGAATTAGCACGTTGGGGATTAAAAGTGGCCAGAAAATAATCCGTGCGCTCCACTTTCTAAATGAAAACCAAGCCATTTGCAATTCATCCTTTTGACATTCCTCATTTTTCGTATTTAAGTCTGAACGGTCCGGTGAAGTGCTTGATAAACGAATAGTTTTTTCTCGTAGGGGAAGTGGTTAAGAAAAAATCCGGCTGATTGATAGATCGCACTTAGAAGCGCGGGTATTTGTCCTCAAGGTTCGGCGAGTTTTCGTCGCCGATCAGTCACAAAAGGCGCGCGATTCCGGGATAAAGAACTGGAGGATTTGCGCCCACCGCCACACAGCCGGCTCCGCATCGAATAGCAATCTCTATTTGTCCTGTAAAATAAACCTTGACCATTGGCTGCTCGTTCATCCCCCTAGACGACGAACATCTTTCCCACTTGTTTGCGAGTCAGCATTTTCAAGCCGATTACATCCATTCAGTAGCCAGAGCTTCAGCTTACGGCCAATGAACTAGGAATACTTTCTTTCGCTCGGCCGGAAGCCCCTCATCGGCGCGCGCTCCTCTATCCAAGGCAATTGACTTCAAAGCCTCAATAAAACTTCCGTAGTGCGATCGTAAGGGAAACGACCATCAAGGCTCGAATACCTGCCCGCTCGTCTGAAGTTGGCATGACTCTGGCTCATTCTCCCGGCTGCCAATATTAGTCTTTCCTTACTCTCCCCTTCAAAGTGCTCCTAATTGCCTGTTGTTGAGCGGAGTTTGCCAACAATTTGTGACTCAGTGACCCTTTCAGAACCATGTTCCTTCTCTTTCTCTTCTTACCCCTGCTAGGGGTCGCTGCAACCGGTCAGATACGCTGTCACTCGTGTTTGTCGCACTGCAAAACCATTCACGGAGGCAAAGTGAGACACCGTTTTTGTGTGAATCTCCCTGCTTAGGTGGATCCGGTCGCCTGTGACTGCCAATCCGCTGAAGAGAACATGTGCTTAGGGAATGCCTGTTTCGCAAAAATTGAAATCTTCACCGAAGAGAATACAGCTATAATTCAGGTTAAAAAGAATCCTCTTTTTGATAACATCTCCTATTTAGAAAGGATGTATCTCCGATATTCCAGGAGGGGCCTCAGGTTGTCAATACGCAAGCAACGCGGAATCCATTCACTGTTTCTGCGAAGGAGATAAGTGCAACACAAGAACACAGGTTTGGATTTTAGGATTTCTCAAGATCAGGGGTAATTTTAGTTAAACAACTACATGACTAATCGGCTTCCAACTGTTGAGTGCTGTGGATGTTCGGAACGAGAAGGCCAACATTGTCCAGAAGAGAAATGTTTGAAGAAATGTCGAGGAAACTATTGTGTCGTCGACTTTGATGGAGTTGAACAAGTATTTTTAAGCACATAATTGCGAAATTGAATTCGTTTAGGGTTGTGGAATCGGCTTTCCTCGACTTCAGTCATTCTTGCGCATGAATAATTATCTAGACTATCAGGGTGCTCCTGTCTGTGCTCGGTGTGTTCTCCCATCATCCAGTTACCCTAATTTTAGCTATGAAGCCACGTCTGCTACTGTGATGAATGGCTGCACATGTACTCAACCGTCAGGAGTGTGCAATGAGCTGAATAAAACACGAGAGTTCCAGGTTTTCTTCCGCATAATTAGGAATTAATGCCTCTCTTTTAGGTGAAAAAAGTGATTGACAGGAAGACTGATCATCTCAATTACTGCTATAGCCTGACCCATTCATCCAACAAGCCATTTGGTCAGGAAGTATTCAAAAGGTGCTTAGCTTTTTCTAGTTTTCCATTAGCCAAGGTTCAGATCAACGACTTGCGAAGGACATTACTGCTTTATCTCATTGACGACGTCAGAACTCGTCCTTGAAAGTGAAGACTTCCAGCATAACTACGAAGATCACGAGAATTTTATTGGAGCAACACGTCCCAAATATGAAATATTAGCTGGGTGTGTTAAAGTTGACGACGACAAGGTATTCTCTATTTTTAAAGAGAATCTACTCTTTCAGAAAATTAATGTCGGATGCACTACAGAATATTCGACAAATTCATCTGATCCCTTATCAAAGCATTGCATTTGCGATACTCATCTTTGCAATTTCCATCATCTTCTTGCTGGAACGCAGGATAATAGGCCTCGAGCTACTCTTAGTCAGCAGGTGTGTATTTCCTTTTTCATAAATAAACATTGTAACTTTAGAAGCTAAGTGAGCGAAACCAAAACGTGGTCCCGACTGGAGTGCGCGCAACTGTCATCACTGTAACAACAAACATTTCCTCGTATCATTCTGTCCTCATTCTCATTTCATCTGTTTTTCTCTTTCAATTAAATTGAGACCGGCCATAATGCATAGTGTACGCATTTGCATCCCCCTTGCGAGATTTCCACATATTTTATTACGGGTAGTACTCGAAGAGATTTAGTCTTGAAACAATAAATTATTTTCTATTTATGTCCTCGTTAGATCAAAGAGAAGGGATAGAGGCAGGAGACAAATTGTATGTTCCGCTTGAGGACCCTTCTCCTTTTGCATTTTCTCCCCGGATCACCCCGTGAGATTGTGTTCTCCGGATGCTTCTAAGTTAGATGTTTGAAGTCGGAAGATTCTATTAATCACAGGCTTGTTTACGTCATTGTACCTCACACTCTCCAGACTGATGTTAAAGGAGTTTCCTTATTCCTTCTAAGTATGATTTATCGTCTCATTCTTCTACCAGTACCCAAATGGAATTTTCAAAGACACTGACAGCTGACATTTCATTATTCATGAGTAGAAGGAACCCTTTTCTCACAATAAAAATCAACTTGGCCCTACGACGAATTTGGAAAAACTTTGAAGGAAGTTTTTTGTTGTTTCTTTGTCCAAAATTATACTTGTCAATATGCGTCCGAGACACAATTGCAGCTAATTGGCTCTAAGAACAATTCGTAGACTTGGTTCCCAGTTCACCAGCTGATTTTAATTTTCCTTCCTTTCCTTTCAAAGATTGAATCGCATATTCCTATTCTCTAATCCAGCCGTTCTTCCTACTGTAATATCTTCAATAAGCGAGAGAGTATAAAAATACCCACCAGTTTCTTTTACGTCCGGCTTTCAACAAATAATTTAGATCTTTTAAAATTACTCCCCGATAATAATAGCACATTGGTGAACTTTGATAGATTTTTTGGACCATATGGTCTATATGTTATTTAATTTTCGCTCTTGTCTGGTCGGAGAGCAACATCGCTTGGAATAATAATAAGAGCTTAGCTCCAATGTCTTCTTGCCATTCATGTCTGATGTTTAGATGGACTGAACTTAATTACAATTCTAGTAGTGAATGCTTTTTGGTTGTAATTTAGGAGTCCACTAGTGAGTAGTCTCCAATCTCAAAAGCCTACATCATAGTTCGGGATGGCGCAAATTTGACTACCCGCTATTTCCCTTGCTCAGTTCAAGGAAGTCTTTTGATTTGATCTCGTTGAGCAAAAAGTTTCTCTGTGACTCCACTATTTTGGCAATCCTCTTCTATGAAGTACTTTTATTCTTTAGGGAAAAACATAATAACTAGCTTCATTCGCAGCAATACAAATTTTTTAGTTCTTTGTCCTCTCTCTCTTTCTCGTTTACCATTTTCATGCAAAGTTATATCCATTGGTATTGCAGTTTTTCCTTTTGGTGACGCTCTTCCAAATATTTTATTCATTGCTAAGCATTATACCTAGCAGTCTGTCAATTCCTCCCACAAGATCTTTCAAAATATGACATATATTTTGTCCTTTCAAGAGAATTGAAATATTCATTCCTGGGTCTCCAACGTGACACTTTACAATCAGGAGGTTCCTCTTTTCAACAGGAAGAAATAACTTATGCTGCTCTTCCCTAAAAGCGACTAGTCATCATCATGAGCAGCTGTGAAAGTGACCAAAGTACCCAATTACCCACCCTCTCAACTTTGATTACTATTATAAAACCGTTTTTTAGATCAGGGTTCTGTTCCACATAACCATTTTCATCCTCAAGGGAGAGTGCCATAACTCTCCAATTACCGAGGACTAGGCAATTGAGTTCGCACACTGGTGCACTTCTGTGTGTGAAGTTAGTAATTGTCTTGTACTCCCCTCTTTCATTCACGAGGAAGATTTTAATGAGATGCGCAATCCGGGATGTAAACGGCCTTACTTCCAGTTTTCAATATCAATACGTGAAAGCAGTCGAGCGAGAAATTTGGTTATTTTTCTCTTTATTCAAAGTGTTTTGTTGCTTTCGTCCGGAAATCTTCAAATTATTCTTTGAAATCTTCACTTTTCAAGTGTTTCTTATGCTACAACGGTAGAATAGAGTTTGTTCGCATTCTTTAGCCAAAAGCTTAAACCTTCTTCAGACTTTAAAAAGTTTTTTTTTTTCGAAAAAGGGGGAACTAAGAAGTCATAAATCATAGTTCTTGAGACTAGAGGCGATCTCATAAAATAGCCAGTTAGAATATTAATCATTCTTCTTTTTGGTCGTGTCTTCATATTGAGTTATTCACTTTATTCACACTCACTTTATGCACATGTCCAATGAATTTCTTCAGAATTTCTAAAGTCTTGCTTTGTAATCAGTTGCCAGTATAAAATGAACTTTAAGGTCATAGGAAATTGGCACTGGTTACTAGTCGGATACTCTTTCCTAATGCAGGCGGGATGTTTTTCACAGAGATTCTCTCTATCCACACCTTGTCATATTCTGTTCATTCACATTCTCGTTCACTCTTTTGATGACCAAAAATAGAAAAGGAAGAGGGCGATAGCCTAGTTGGTTTAGCTTTTTACAAGCTCCCCTTCCGGGTGAAATATTAGATTATCTAGACCCAAAAGTTGAGTGTTAAATTAGATTTGACTAAAAAGTTCTTCTTTCTTTAGAGCTCCTTTGTTTAGCTGCTCTACTGTTTTTTTCCATTGCAGGGTGTTTTTTCCACGATCGTTTACAATTAATGTTTCTGTAAGTTTTTCCGTGTTGTTTTGATCGTAAAACCTCCTCAAATGTTACTATTTTGTTTTCAAATGTCTGCCATTTGACCTTCTCACTGCTCTATTTCTGTTTTAAAGTTCGAACACCGGATATTAACCAGCATTTCTTAAGCTCAACGGACCGTGCAAAACAAGAAACTAGAAACATTAGCAGTCAAACGATCAAATGAATAGTTGCGATTGCTTTGGCCATAATTGTGCAATTGCAACTGGATAAAGAGGTTATTGTTCAACTGCAAAACATTTCCACAGTTCAAAACAGATCACATTTCAATCACATATCGAAAGCCCTCTCTTGAATTTTCATCAAAGTTCGCCCTCATTATGTTTAACACGTTGACGACAATGTAGTCCACATGTGGACTACACTTTTTTGGCCGCATGGGACCGTGTAGTCCACATGTGGGCTGCAGTCGCGTTTTGGGAAAAAAGCGCCGGTCCCTCGCGACTCTTTTCTCCCAAAATGCAATTGTCGTCAATGGGTTAATTCAATTCAACCGATTTCACGATTAAGTCAGAATTGTTTTGATTAAAATATTATTTTTAACACAAAACGCTCTCAAATGAGAGAAAAAGGTGGAATGTTCTCATTCTTGTCACTTTTTGATGTTCATGCATGGCTTTAGATCAACCTTTTGCTTTTTGATGTTCCAGCAGTGACAGGATATTAGAAATATCAACGTTCATCTGTTTTTATTTTTATATCCTATGATGTGTTCGTGATCTTCTTTTTTCTCAACAGCTGGCTGCCGATGTGTCTAGTTCACACTCTAGGTTGGTAGTCTCCTTACGACCTGTTGATGAATTATTCCTAACACATAAGGATTTCCAGTTGCAACGTGACACCAAACGGGGCATAAAATAGGCCCAGACAAAGGGCTAGGTCTTCCTCATTACATTCTAAATTTTGGTCTTTTAAGGCAGAGATCTACGTCTATTTACGGGCTTCCAAATTATTCTCAAATTAAATCATAGAAAATTTTTTCCTTCTTCCACAGCTTTTGATCAAATATCTACTGTTATGGAGGAATTTCATTTCAAATTCGTACGAAGTTAGAAATAATTCAAAGGTATCCTCATTCATAACAATGGCAAAGACCAATTTGTTCCATTTGGCTTGACCTTTTTATTTCTCACGCTTCTCAAATTAGCTCCACCTTTTTTGACGCGTAAATGAAATTACTCCACCCTCATAAAATCTCGCAACAATTAAAATGCCCGAGTTTATTGAAATAAATTGCAGCCAATCACATTGCAGGTCACACTTTACAAAAAATTTCAAAATTTACTCTACGGAATCAAAAGAAATTGGGCCTAACTAGGAAATCCATAGGACATAAGTCGGCTCCTTTAGACAAAACCCACACCATTCGAAAGAGATCAAACGAGTTCCCTAGAAAATGGCGAATTCCTCTGCCGTTCTCACCGTTTGAATTCACTTGATATAACTCAGTCTTGCTATTAGCATCCAACGAGGTATATTGAACAACTCTCGCACTTTGGGTGATGGCATAATGAATTCTCTGTGTCGCAGTTCTGAATTTGGACTATCCTAACAGCTGCTGGCTCATTTTCCCGGATTGTAGGAGCAGTCGATCGCTGTGGTGGCATAAAGGATTAATGGTTAAAGGACAACTTTACGCGGAAAGAACAATTTCTGGCTGGCTATTAGTAGCGCAAGTAATCATAGCCGCGAGGATAATATTTATTTCGGCCAAAACGAAAACTTCAGTCGTTCTAATTGCTCCTCTTCCTCGTGTGGATGAGCAAAGGTTGCATCCTTCTCTTTAATAAAGTTCCTGGTTTAAAATTTCTCTCTTCGGAAGTGCGGTCACTGGAATTCTGCGATTCCAATGTCTCGTGTCCTTAATAATTTATGATTGTATTTCCTGGTCGAAACAATATGTTGCCTTAGGAAATTGCCATAATCTCTATGTTTTCTCAAAAGATCCTTCTGGCTGGCCAAACCACAGCTTTCCTTTTGTCCTGGTCTTTGTTTTGCGCTGTTTTTTCAGGACCCCATATTCTTGGTTTTAATTCTACTGGTTGATAGCGCTGCTAGAGTCATTTCCTTAAAAGTCTTCGTCACCGAAGTAATTAAGTTTTGACCCCCCGGGCAAAGGCTTCTTTTTGACGACTTCCAAGGAGAGTTCCTCGCCCCGAAGGCAAATCTAAAGACTTGCGAACTGGGGACGCTCATCTCCTGCGCATTTTCCCACGCTTAGATGGATTGTTTTGTTCTTCATTTTTGTCCAAAGACTGGTCTCCCCACTCCCAATTATTTTCTTCATCTCCTTCAATTCAAAAAATACCCAATTTCAATAAACTAAATTATTCGTATTTATTTGACTAACCACGACCTCAGCTTACTACAAACAACTGCAAAATATTGGGTCCTTCAGTTTCAATTATCCCCCTCCTCTGACATCCGACCACGGCCCAGTTTAGCATCTGAAGAGGTTGTTTTCTAAAATTCGTTTTCTTCCGGTCATCTGGGCCAAAGACCAGAATTTTCTTTTGTAATTTTTAAAGTCAAAATTCGATCTTCTTTTTAACAAAAAGTAGTTGTTTTATTTGGAATTTCTTGCAAAAAAGCCAAGTACTTTCTCTCTCTAAAATTAAATTATCTCATCTTTGGTTAGAAGTAAGTTCTCCCCACGTCTTTGTCTCTCCCCTTCAAAATCTGTGCCCAATTGTTTCTTTCCAGAAACACATCATAATCAAATCCCTTAGATTAATTGCTCAGCCAATCTTGAGAAAAATGGGATCAACAGTACAATTTTTATGAATCAAGCGCTTATAACTGATCTCGGAAGGGGGAATCCGTCTGCATGCATATACATTGTAAATGAGGTCGATCTTTTCCTTATCGTCAACAAACTATTCATCAATCGTATTCCTAGGACTCTTGAGGGAGTCATCTTGTGTCCATTCGCGCATTGTTGCCTAGAGCCCAAGTGGCCTAAAATATCCATTCGCCCACACGCTGGGAAAAATGCGTTCTTATTACCAAATGTCAGTTGAATTGTCCATCTATGTCAGTCATTTTTTCGTAGCGTCCTATGACAAATTGTTGTTCGAATTCCGAATTAACCTTATGTGACGTGAAGATTTGAATATTCCTTTTTTTGCTTGGTTCGAACGTGGGTTCCTGTTTCTATGTCGTGGGTAACTTCGTAGTCCTGTTGAAAGTAGCATAAGACACGCGAGATTCTCTTCTCGAAGGTTCAAAGCAGTTCTCCTCCTTGTTTTATGCTCCTATTCGAATGTTTTGCCTTCCTTACGCTCCTCGGCACACTCTCGTAGTGATTTCCCTAACAAGTGCTTCCAAAAAAACAAGATGCCTCCCCAAGGAAAAAAGATAAATGATTTCGTTTTGCGTTCAGTTTTTGATACGTAGACATATTAGGTTGATCAGGTCGTACACCCATTGTCACAATAACGTCACTTTCTCGGGTTTGCTCACCAAACACCTGCTTGTGTGGTAAAAATGATGGATGAAACTTTGTTCGGCCATGTTTTTAAAAAAGCAATTATATGAAAACACCTTGACCTTTAATGTGAAATAGCAGCTGCGTTTCTACAAACTTATACATTTCAGTATGAAAACAAAAGACGTTCCTTATGCAACTGTGTGTTTATACTGAACAGTCGTTCAACGCAAATAGTGACTCGTATTGTGTTTCAAAGACAAAATGACAACTGCTTAGTGTTTTGATTTTTTTGTCTTCCTCTCTTCCTTACGCTTTACAGTTATTTTCAGTCACTTCCTTTTTTCACTTCCTTGCCTAAAACTTTGTTTGTAATCTTCCGTCTTAGCAAGCAATGTGACACTCCAGACAGTAGAATCCTACATAAACAAAACAATGTAATTATAATTGCTGGGAGAGACGCTTGCTTCTTTCTTAGAAAAGGTATTATTCTTTTCTCTCCAGGGGGTTTGGTGGACCTTCAATGATCCAACAGACCTCATTCATCACTTGGCTCATCATAGGCAAGGACCAGTCCAGGAGGGGGAGATCCCACGGGCTCACATTTCTTCAGATTTTCGGCTCCCTCCCACTAATCCTTTGAATTCCGCTAAAAATTTTGAGTATTTTCAACCAAATGAGAATTAATTCACTCTGGATTCTAGCGTTTCTAATTTTGTCATCACCTGCTTACGCGTCAGAAACAAATCCTATAAAGTCTGGCCTATTATCACGTTCTTTTTGCCCTTTGATTTTTACCTATAATTGAGCAGATTAAAAAACACTAATTTTTGAAGTTGACGCTTTATAAGGTTGTTTTTTTTTAAATTGGCCAACCCAAGAGGACTTTTGTTAAGCCGTTAGCCGGGTTTCTTTTATGTTTTCTGGTCATCTCGAGTTGTTTAGTTAACACTTTTTGTTTTCCTTTTCACTACATTAGTTTGTTCTCCTCTCCTCCAATCTTGGAAGAAACGTCCTCCTCTCAACGTCAGAGGTGAGAAGTAAGTGGAATAGCTATTAGCAAAGGTGGGGAGAGTCTTTGATCATTCTGCTATGAACTCGATGTCATAAGATATTAACCTGCATGGACTCCACCCGTGGGTTCTTCTCGTTTTTTGGTCCACACGACACACTTTTTTCATGTTTAGATGTGCATTTGTTATGCTGACGTTCTTATCCTAACGAGATATTTTTGCGCTTCCGGTAAAACATACAACTTTCCCTTCTAAGAGTACACAGAAAGGAATCCGTTTCAAGGAAAAAACAGATTCGACTTTCTTGAAACTCTAATCCACATCAAAATGACATCTGCCAATTCTGTTTACGGTTGTTTTAAGTATCTTACCACAAGGAAATGTTATCCAGGATCTTTGGCAGTTTGATGAAAATTCCTCACAACAAACTTCTCCAAAAATTGTTTAACTGCTCTAGCTGTCAGTCAAGCTGGACGTTTGCTCCGGATTGCAAAATAATCCAAGGTTTTTTCATTTGACCAGCAGTTATTTTTCTTCTCTGCTTTGGTTTCTGATTGTGCCTCTCTCAGTAAATGAGCAATCCGCCCCTTTGCAGTATGGAAATACGCGTCACATCCACTATCATTTGTCGGCGACTTGATTACCCACTAGCTCTTAATAATTTCTTTCTCTCCTTTTCTTTAAAAAAATCTTATTTTTTCCAGATGAGCATAAATTCCACATGTCCGGAAGGATCAATTACGGTGGCATGTCTTACTTTGGGTCAAGCTATTGTCACAGTGGCGAGTATGCTAACAGTGATGCTTGTAAGGATTCACTTTAAATGAGAAACAAATCCTTTCAGATAATTGTTTTGGGTAATTTGCTAGTCGTAGTGACAGTTCATGGAGATCGAAAACTCAGAGCACAAAGACAAAATTGGCTAATAGTTTCCCTCGCACTTGCTGATCTTTTAGTTGGATTATTGGTAATGCCTTTAACTCTAATTTACGAAGTTATTGGCGAATGGAAATTAGGTAGTTCACTATCAAAACTTGCGATAAATCTCAAATTTTTCAGGGATGGTGATATGTGAAATGTGGCTGGCGTTAGATGTCCTTTTTGTCACAGCTTCAATTTTACATATCTGTGCTATTTCCCTGGACCGCTATTTTTCAGTGACATCTCCTTTAACATATCCAGCCAAACGAACTCCCAGGAGGATGTTCATCTATATAGGTGCGTTCCAGTCCAGAAAGAGCAGTTGCCGCAGCCGATTGTTTTTTGCCCGGTTTGATCAACCAGAAAATAAATCTCAATTGAATGTTTTCTGCTTATAAAAGAAGCCTAATCATGTTACTACGCGGCGGTAGATTTCCTAAAAGAAGTAAATTATCCTATCCGTTTTGCGATCTCTTACAAAAATAACAAATTTCAGGAGTGTCATGGGTGGTCTCCTTGCTTATCTGTTTACCTCCAATATTCGGCTGGAGGCCAGAAAGAGATCCTGGTCAATGCACACTGAGCACAGATATAGGTTGGATTAAAAACTAAAGAAAGAAGAAAAAATTAATTTGTTTTCAGGATATGTTTTGTATTCCTCTCTCGGATCTTTCTACATCCCTGTCATTATTTTAATTATTGTGTATGCCAAGATCTATTCTATTACAATAAGGCATTCACGTCAAAGGAGAAAGGAGAACGATCGTAGGGATCACACTCTCAATCAACTTACCAAAAAATGCGGTGAATTAAAATTAATTTTTTGAATGTATATAATTTTTCAGAGAAGATTGAAAAGCCTTTGGTTGAGTTGGAGTTGATGGAAGATAATTCGGATCCGATTGACGATAATGGAGAGCAGAAGGTAATTTGTTTTGGAGGCTCAAGAGTAAACAATTTAATTAGGATTCACCCATCGGCTGGAAGGTGTCACGCAAAGTTTCCGAAGAAGATGGCAGTTCTGGGAAGAAAAAAGTCTCATTTTCTAATTTCAATCCAACGGTACTAGCCTTGTCAGCTTTTGTACTAGGAAGTGTCTATTTAGGTTCAAATTGACCAAAATGGGAAGACTCCTTCGCAAAGGAGTGACAGCGACAAAATTGCCGAAAAACGTAGGAGGAAGTTGAAAGCTAAAGAGCGTCAGGCGACTCTTCTTCTGGGTATAATTTTGTCTGCATTTATTCTTAGCTGGCTGCCATTCTTCGTGAGTTATTCCTGGTGCTAATTAGTCTTGCATCTTAAGGTCATGTATGTCGTGGGGGCTTTTGGCTACGAACCACCTGCCGTCGTCTTCAAATTCTTTTTCTGGCTTGGCTACTGTAAGTTTCCCAAGAAGTTAATTAAAACCAACCTTTAATTTTCAGGCAACAGCGGAATTAATCCTGTAATTTACACAGTATTCAATCGAGAATTCAAACGAGGTCTCTGCCGTCAGCTTCGAAAATTTGAACGATATCTGACCCCTTTTAGCGAGATGGTGAGATATAAATAGTCATCGCCCTTTTATTTTGTCATAATAGACAGCCTTTTTTATTGGCCTTCTTTCCTTTTATACGGTTCTAAAAATGATCTTAAAAATAAATGTTTTTTGTCTATTCTCAAAACATATATGCCAGACAAAGAATCCTCATAAAATCTGCTTATGCGTTGCCTGCGTAGAAGAGACGCTTAGGGATAAAACTGTTTATTAGACTAGACAAAGCAATGACGTTGATTAGATATTCAGCTGAGTCATTGAACTGCTACCGGCATTTTTTCTTCGACGAACTTTCCTGTATTTTTTAAAGAAGCCTTGTCTCGGCTGATCGACGGACATTGAATCAGAGTTGCTTGAGCCTTGTCCCTGAAAATTAATCGTCAGATTTGTGCTATTCTCTGCCTTCCTGGAATATCTCTTCGTACTTACCTGGGATAACCTGCGGCCTATTGAAACACCCGTCATTGATGAAGACTTCATCCTAGACCTCTCAAATGAATGTGAATGAGCAGCCTGAATACATCTTTGAGCGTGGCAACGTTCAAGGATCTACCTGAACTGCATGTGTTGAAACGGGATCAATAACAATATAATCAACATGTGAATGTTTAGAGGCAATCGAATTACTACTCGATGAAGAGGGAGGCTGCAATGGAAGGGCCAGGTCACAATAATTTCCAAAAACTGTCTTATGACTATTGCCACTCACTAGAAAAAAAAGTAAATTAGTTATGTGTCTTCATTACCTAAGGAGTGCTCGGAATTTGTTCCATTTCTTGCTTTTCTAGTTCCAGTGGACCTAGGAGAAAACGATCGAGCTGTTTGTTCGGAGTTGCAAGACTCTATCGAGGAAGTTGGAATAAGGCGAATCTAAAATTCAAATAGTATCTTTGTTTTTTTGTTTACAACATGTGGCTGTACTTCCGCTAGATTCGTCACACTGCTAAAGTTTGGTGCTGTAACTCGTGGAGGAGAGTTATGCTTTTTCCTTATGGAAATGCGAGACCTTGCATCAGAACTAAGAGACTCGTTTGACGATCTAAAGCTATTTGTAAAGGGAGAAATTCCTTTAATAAAAAACCTTGTATATTCAGAATGTGAGTTTGAATTTCTGGCAGTTAAATTTATGATAGCTAGTGTGGTAAATTTCTTTCCTTCTGTCATACTTTCAGCTCTGCTTAATGGTCTGGAATTTGTGCCTTCCTTTTCTGACAAAATTATTCCTTCTGGCAATTCGGTGTTCACATTAATCTAAATTATTTATATTATTTTTAAAAAAATTCTTTTACCTTATGGAAACTGACATTCGAGGCTCGTCTATCAGACATTTTTAGCTTTTCTTGGCCTCGATTGACAGCAGAAGCAATTCCTAAAAATTTAGAGATTACTAGAAACAATTTGAAAAACCATCAACAAGACGACCAATTTTTGGAGGACGAGGTGGAGGAGGCTTAACAGGCTTTGGTTCCTCTTTTGGTTCCTCTTCCTCTTTGATAGAATCTTCCTTTGGCTGAGATGTCTGCTGGCCTTGATACATATGAGTAGTTCTTTCTCCATCATATTTCTAAAAACTTCTAGTGAGACCATAGACCCTTACTGTAAAGGAGCCTCTGATCTTCCTTCTCGCCAAGATAGCGCCAACACCACTCCTATTTTTCATCAAAACAATGTCATGAGGTGCTTGAACCAGTCCTTGCGGTGGCTGAGCCAGTCCACTTAGGTGCGGGTGAGATCTCTGTGCGGGTTTGTGTTAATAAAAAGGTTAAATAGTTACAGTCATTTGGTGGCAAGTCATATTCAATGCAGGAGGCGCTTCATCCGCTTCACTACTCGACGAACCCCGATGAAACTGAATATAGGAAGTAGAAGTCTAAGCAAAAGCCAAAACTTACTAAATGTACATTATTACTAAATTGAAGAGCACCCGTGCTCGAAGATTTTATTATACTTTGGCGATTCTGCAACATTTCAAACAAGTCGAAGAACTCAAAACCTTTTGCTTCTTTTGGAGATCATTTTGAGATTTTGGTTTGAATGCCGAAAAGAACTTCTTGGCTCTTCGCCAGTTTTCGTGTTTTTCTTTATCATCTATAGGCTGCGTTTTAAAGTCCGGGTTTGACCTTCCCTTTATTGAAGTCAATCCCTTACTGAAAAAGACAGATGACTTATTGCGAGGCGTCAGACCGGACGCTCACCTTGTTGACGGGTAGATATTGTGACTTTGGACAGAATTATCAGACCTTCTTCGAATAACTTCATGATTTTCATAGATAAACTCAGGCCCTGGCTGTTGTTCCACAACTGGAGAAAAACTTAAATATGACTTGATTAAAAAACTAACCATAAGGAATTCCCCCATGCATTTGGATATTGACATAGTCTGGCATTGAGAAACTTCGTCCCACGCCGCCATTTGGTATGTCTAAAGTATCCATTAACCTAGAGAGAAAAGAGCACGGGAACCTTCGTAAGTATGATCGTCTGGGTACCTTCCATCATGCATAACATTACAGTAAATTGGTCCTTCATCGCCTGCACTTCTTGTTGAAGGAATCGAAATTTTTGTTGAAAGATGCTCATGTTCTGCAAAACTTTCTTTTATGTCTTTTTTTCAGTACCGCCTGCACTTGTTCTTCGTCCATTGGCATAGTAACTTGGACCAATATTTACATAATTCACAGAAGCTGCATTATTAATGGAAACACCGGGGGCGATTGTGGAATAATAGGCTGCTGCTGAAATGGGGACGATTCTAAGAAGTTGAGGGTGTTTCTAACTTGAATTGGCACGAGAAATTGGACGATAAGGAATATTCTCATAGTCAGCATGGAAGTTTTGATAATAACCTTGAGGAATATACCTTCAATCGGTTGTTTTCAATGACAAAGAGATTGATTACTAACCCAGATTTGGAGATACCTTTAATCAATCTTGAAGGATGGATGATTCTATGGTTGTGTTGCGGTTCAGGTGTTCTCATCATACTAGCCAAATCAGACATATTGACAGTAAACTGTGAAGTATGATCTCCAAATGATCGTTTCTTTTCTTCTCTAGGCATCCAATCTCCTTCGAATTGTTCACGATTTAAGAGTTTTGGTAAAGCTCCCTAGATGCCCTCGCTATATCCTAGAGAAATTGAATTTAAAACCTCAATTCGGGCAGCTCCAAGACAAATTTTAAACTGTGAACTCTTTGGACATAATAAAATAACTTTGTCCTCTAATCTTCCATTTCCAAGATGGATTGTAACCAAATTGTTATCATCCACATCGACTCGGTCTCTTCGTAGGTCAGAAACCAAAATCATTTCCTGTGGTCGGCCATATACTACTCCTAGCTGGCCTTCCTAAGTATCACAATGAATTTTTTAAGATGAGCTAGTGAGACCTTCACATGACACCGGACTTCCTTTAAGAGAGCATGGGTACACTTCCAGGAAGGGGAGATCTTCTTTAGTTGCATGTAGAATGAGACTGCTGAAGATAATTATTGTTCTTAGAAAAGTTGGTCCCCATACTTTGGCCACAGATATTTTTCAGCCATGCCTCCCACACAACTAGACTTTCTGCTAAATCGAACGACATCATCAAGCATACTTCCGCTGTTATTAAGGAGAGCGTGTTACGACGTTTTTTGTATTCGAAGCCTGAAAGTCGTTTGTTTCGGCCTTAGATCAATCATTTTCGCGGGTTTTTGTCCTTTTCGGGCGTGAAGAATGCCCGAAATCCTTCCAAGCTTATCACTCCCGTATAACAGATGGATGCGCGAGAAAGGAGCGCCTTGACAGATTAGGCAATGGATTGTACGGAATTCATCACGACCAAATTGGATAAATATGTGTGACGGATTGCAAAAAAAGCGAACAGTTCGATAAAACACTTCCGGTTTGAATTAATCGTATGTCACACAGTGTAAAAATCTATCGGAACTCACCGCTCTCAAAACCAACATAATGGTTCATAACAATACTGGATTTAAAGACATTCTTCTGTTTATCTTTCTTATTTTTGTAGATAAATAGGATGGGATCATTGAGATCCACATGCTTCTTACAAAGCAAATGTCGCTTGACCCACTGCAAAATTAATACGAGGATCTAATTATGTTTACTTTTCCTCGTTGCAAAACCTTCGCAGTGGATTCTATACTTAGACCATTATTATTGAGATCCACCTTCTCCTTCATCTTATAGAAAACATTTTCTGTTATGTCATCTAAATGGGTAAACAGTTTCCACATGATAAGAAGTGACAGGAAAGGAGGAACAGGTCAGGCAAAGTGAGGATGTGGGTTGTAAAAAAGTGATGAATTACTCAATCCAAATGAAAAACGAAGATATAGACAACCCATTGATCAGATCAGGAAACGCGGGCGCAAATTATCGATAGCTTCGGTCGCAAATGAACGGGATGGCGGCCATTCGAAGAAGGGAAATCGGTTTCTGGGCTTGTCTGCCGAAGATAGATAATCGCGTTTTTCAGCCGAAATAACCCATATCTCTAATGAAAACAAGGAAAAGAAAGGAAAAATTTCATCTTTAAAGGCATTGGTGGACCAGTTATATACATATAGAGAGAGAGAGAGAGTTTACAGACTGTCAGAACTGATACTCAGAAAGGCAGAATCGATAAAATCAGGCGTCCCGGAGTCCGACGGGAATTATATGAAGACAGGTTTCTCTCGTTGTAGAAGTGACCTTTACTGAGGGCTCCCAATCATTTCGTCTGTTTCAACATCCGTGTTTTCTTTACAACGTTCTTATCGCATTTCCCGAATTCCAATTTATCATCAGTTGTGACCTTCAGCCCGTCCCCAATAGGTGTGACAATAATTAATAATCACTTCCGTGGACAGAAGAGCTTGATTTTCTTTGGCGCCCTTGATTGTCCCGTCAGACCAGTCATCGAAGATAGAGGGATCTTCACACTGCTTGTATTATTCATCGGCTTCCGGCTACCAGAACAACTGAAAATCAATTTGTTCCATCAAAATCATTAAACTCCAACCAGAACAATAAAGCCTTGACATGATTTCTCAAATTTCTTGATAACCCCACAATGAGCCAGGCACCAATCCCACCGTATAAGTCATTTAAGGCGTTGTAAATCAAATAGAAAACCTAAAATAAAAAATCTTAGGCTTAGTTTCCAAAAAAAGTTACCTTTGTATTTGTATATGGATTTATAGCAAAGGCGTAAATGATATAAAAGTAGTAAGTGAGTTCAATGACACACGTCACACCCGAGATTATACACAAATTATTTTCTTGTCGCTGTTTTTCGCTTAAGACTTTTTGATTGGCCGATGAGGCCGTGGTCAATAACCTCTGTAACGGAAGTTGCAAAGTTCTCGAGAGGTCACCCACCGTTCGATATTTTCTTCGAAATACACACAGCATTGTCACGTTTGTTACAATAATGACGAGTACTATTATTGTATCAAAGGCATAAGCGATTTTGAAAAACCAGACGCGAAAGGCCTGATCAGCAAATTGGATATAATATCTAAAGTCTTTTTTTTCCCAAATGTTTGAATCAATCCAACCCGTTATCTTGAAGTTTCCAATAAAATTTTTGCTTTATTAAGCAACCGGCAGCATAAATACCCATGCCAATTTGACCAATAAAGACAATATTTGCCCAAGATGATCGCCAAATCTAAAAACTCAAACCATGACGAAGAAAAAACATCAACAGTACTTGTTTATGTTTCATTGGACTGCAGACAGCAGTAGCTCTATTTAAAGCCAAGAGGAGAACAGTCATCCCCTGGCTGAAGCGAGTACCCCATGCCAGAATCAAATAAAGATGTCCAATTGATGTTCCTTGCCCCAGATAGAAATTGACAAACCAGCTATAAAAATAGATAGAAGTAGAGGTAATTGAATGATTTATGACTTACCCTTTGGCCGGAAAGATTGCACCAAGATAATTATTGGTCATAGCCATAATGTCTATTACTCCTCCAACCATAAATATTCTGTAGAACATGCCTAGATAAAACCATATTAGTCTGAGAACATGAACTTACCATGATAAGACCTTTTTCGTAATAGAAACATAATGACTACTACCAGGGAATAAAGTGGAATAGTGAGGGAAACAAAACCCATAAAACTATAGGAAACAATGGATTCCACAAGAGGAAACCATTCTGGAAGAGTTCCATTGGTCTCCATCCTGAAATTTAATATGTCTATGATGTTCTGAAGCAAATTGCGAGAAGATAGGCGTCATTGGTGGGAAATGATCCTCCAATTTCTAAGGGACAAAAGAAGAAAATGTTAAAGAATATCCGCAAGAAATATTCAATGTCTCTAGACAGACAGGCACATACAAATTGTACATTAATTAGATTACCCCCTAAGGGCGTAAATAATTGAGTTGAGAGGCAAAAAGGTGGATTAGCACGATTTGCACAAACGTAACAGCATTCAAGGGGGTTTCAATGAGATCGAGTATTGATATTCATACAAATGAGTTCACTTTGATGAGAATATAAGTCTGGCACCAAATTATGACGTTCATTGTCAGATTGTGTCTCAAAAGCAATCGTCTATGTGAATTAATTACTAACTAATCTATGACCTATGCCCATTTCACCCCCTATTCGTGATTTCTTTTCCTGCTGGTCAAGTTCGCGAAAGCTTTTTTTACAGTCGGCAGTCACAGGAACTTGCAAAAGGAAGTCAACTATGAACATTGGGCTAATAATAAAATATTTTTAAAAGTCTTATATCCCTTGTATGAAATATTATTTATTCCGCTCTCTGATGCTGAAAAAGTACTTGTTGCCTTCAAAAAATCAAAAAGAACCTGCTGCAACTGCCATGTAATTTTAAAACAAATCTATCTATATTAAAATTATAATATTCTGAGATCGATTGCAATTCTGTCTGATCAATTAGCCACGTCTATTAACGTGAAGAAAGCATGGATCAACAGGATTCGGGTCCAAGTATCACGTGTCGTATGGTATAAGACTCTGACCTAAGTGCGTCACTTCGCTCTGACCGTCATGAGATGACAGTCTGTTTTGTCGTCGAAATCGACAGTATTTGATTGCAACGGTAACTGATCCACAACACTTCTTGAACTCTCTAGCGGTTGTCTTTTCTTTGGCGAATCTTTCAACCGGTTCGCTCATACATAAACTCTGATATCCAATCTCGTCTCTCTATCTCTATTATTTCACAATTAAGATGACTTCTGCTGCTACCCCCTTGGCTCAAGCTTCGGCCTCTTACATCAAAAAAATTCTCATGGTTCGGCCTACTCATTTCACAGTAAGATTACAATCTCTTATTGAGATTTGTTCCTAGCTTTCTTATTCAATTAACCCATGGATGGATATGAAAAGAGGAGTAAATAGACCAAAAGCAATGGAACAATGGGAAAATCTTAAGTCGACTTTGGAGCAATGCGGTGCTAAGGTGGAAGTCATGGAAGCTGATGTAATTCGCTTTATTTAAAAGATCAAACTTTAGGGAGCAAACAATCTTCCGGATATGGTTTTCGCAGCAAATGCTGCTGTTGTCAGAGGAAATAAGGCCTATCTCTCTAACTTTACTCATCCAGAGAGAAAGGGAGAAAGGTTAGTTCAGAGCAAAAAAGCTGTTGTTTCTGAAGACTTCATGAAAAGTATATTGGCTCGAGAACAAAAAAACAAATTCTAGTCTCAAGAATCACTCTTATTCGTTCAATTTAGATACTTCTTTGATCAATGGTTCAAACACAACGGCTACTCAACAATGGGAAGCTTGGACATTCATTTTGAAGGTTGGTCTTTCGTTTGAAAAAAAAAAGCTGGTAGGAAATGAGAGATTCTGGAATGGAGGAACAAGGGGTTTGGGCGAAAAGTGGACTAAATTGGTCAAAAATGAAGCGCTTCCATACTCTGCATTCAATAACATCTCTTTTTGAGAATGAATGGGGACAATGGTCAGACAAAAAGTACTGCAACATGCATAATTAACGCGGAAGTGGGTATATTATTCAGATCTAAGGAGCAAAGCTACATTCTTTCATTAGATTGGAAGACATTTTATGGTTAATCAGAGCTATTTGGGCAGACGGGGGTCTGATCTGTCTTAATATGGGAGGGCAAATAGTGCCATCCCGAAGGGTCTACGTTTTCCACTTTCTAATTGTGGTTGAAGAATGGCCAATCTCTCCAGGAAGCACGCGTAGGAAGATGCTCTTTGGATTCATTTCTTTTAAATTTGTCATTCTACGCGTCTAGCCAAACAAAATATAACTCTCGTGGGCGTTGAAACAAGAAAAAATCCTAGACGAAATAAGAGAGGGATAGGTGCTGTGGAACCAAACCAAAACCACATGGCATTGACTGGGAAAGTCAACTAGCCAACGTCATTCAGTATTAAAAGGACCAAGATAAAAGACTAGCATGAGATCCAGTGTTTTGGGTAAAGAAAGTGCCTTCATCGAGATTATGTGCTCAGCTGACTCGTCCTTATTATCCCAAAATTTGGCTTATTCCATCAGTCCAAGTGTATCAAATGGTTAAAAAAAAATCTCTCTACCCTGAAGTGATCAGGTGATTCTAACCGTGAAGTTATCACATGATTTCATACGCTAACAGAGTGCAGCTGGCGCAAGTTAATAAAATGGAAGTTTGACGTAAAACGTTCAAAACGGACGCGATGAATTTCTGGATGAATCCATGCATGCAGAAAAAGAGATTAATGAAGGCAAAGGTTATTTTAAACGAGAAAGGGGGCTAACGCACTTTGAATTTAATCACAAGTCAGCTTTGCATCCTTAAACTAACAGATCTAACTTAAATCAATTCAACAATTAATTTCTTGGCTTGCGGAACATTATTCAAAACTTGTTTCGCTTTTCAAGGTGATAATATACTGGAGTGTTGGAGAAAATGATAATTATTTAGCCAATAATTCTTGCACGTTTTTGCCTAAAAGCATATGGGAAAAAGGGTACGGCGGATGAAAAAAAAAGAGCAGTTGATATTAATTATGCACTGAAAGACCAAACACCCCAACAAGCATGACCATTTCTATTCTTTTTGGAGGGAAACGGATATTAATGATGTGCTCAGTGCTCAGAATGACCAGGGGTCATGCAGTAATTTGGAAAGATGCTCGTGATATGTGCAAACAGATTTTGAAAACCAAACTTTAGGAGCTGGAGACGCACTTTGGGGAGGATTGAAAAACGACACTCTCTTCGTTGGAATCGGCTCCAGGACTGACGTGAGAGCTCTTGGAGAATTGACTGAGAAACTGAATGATGGAACCCAATGGAAAGCTATAGGATGCCGTCTAATCGACCCCAGGTGTGATGATTTGGATTCAATTCAAAACTCCTTCAGATTCTACCACATTGATACTGCTTTCTGTCCACTTAATGAGGAGGTAGCAATGTATTATAAATACGCTTTTGATCATCTCACTCAACACAACATAAGGAATGAAACTGGGCTAATTGAGGTTAGTTGCTAACTTTTCCAGGAGCGAAAGTTCCGCTGAACTAATTTGAGCGTAGCTTTATCAATTTATTCCCATGTGGTCATAAATAACAATTATTATTTAGGTTTCTGAAAAAGAAGCCAGTAATTTTGCCTGCAATGCCGTTGTCGTTGGTCAAAATGTCGTAATGCACAAAGGAAACGATGACATAGCGAGAAAGCTTGAGAAACTTGGTTTTACTGTCAGGTGGGAGAGTCTAGTCTGAACAAAACTAAACTAAATCCATTTAGATTTGTGGATATGAGCGAATTCATAAAGAGTGGAGGA
Organism: Oscheius sp. JU1382; assembly: GCA_932521405.1. Classification (NCBI taxonomy): domain Eukaryota; kingdom Metazoa; phylum Nematoda; class Chromadorea; order Rhabditida; family Rhabditidae; genus Oscheius; species Oscheius sp. JU1382. The sequence continues at coordinate 3,440,025 of OW051480.1, forward strand.
GCTGCAAAGTGCTGTAGCATGATTATTTGAAGTTTGATAATTACTCGATTTGTATACAAACTCAATCCATTATGAACAGATTGTTATTTTGAAGGCTTGAAAATAAAGGTGCTAAGATCCTTTTTGCAATGAATGGTGACTTGATCCCTTTATTTGCTCAAACTGTACCGAATTGTGAAAACACTGCGCTCAGCTTTCGACATTTTGCAGATTCCCGGAACCGGATAAATAATAAAATTTGATTAGGAAAAGTTCAAAATTTTATTCAATTGCGAAATTATTTACCAGGTTTGATATCTTCCTACGCACAGGGAAGATTACTGATTTCATACGAGAAACGTTACGATGACATACATGCTCGTTTTCCCTCTGGTAATGGTGCTGAAATTTTATTTCCCCGACGGTATAAAAAGCGTAGATCGAGACTAAATGTAGGCGGCTGTCATCATGATTGCAATCCTCTTCTTTGTCTTGATTGTAGGCGTCCAAGCAGATGAAGACTTCGAAGATCCTCGTACATGGCAATGCGCAGGAGGAGTCAATTACTTTGATGCTCCTATCAATGTGATTTTTTGAAATTCTTTTTAATAGTATTTTAGTATTACTACAATTCCAGTGTGACTGTTTGTTTCGCTGTAAGGAAGGGATGTCAAAAATCGTCCATTACCACCTTGTACACTACTTTTGAAGAGTGTATGAAGAAGAACTTCCCAGGCTAGTCTCCTATTTTAGCTAAAAGTGAAATATTTTAGCCGGTAGATCGCTGACCAAGACCTTCATGTGTGAAAATCAATATTATGGACATCAAATCTATACTCTTAAAGTTGGAAAGAAACAACAAAAGGTATTTTTCTAGGATTCTATTTTATTTTTTATAGGTCTATCCTCTTCTGAATGGATGTCAAGCTACAGAACGCTTCTGTCCCAAGGGATATGCTTGCTATGTAATGGATAATGGTCTTACATCGTGTTGTTCCATAACAAATAGTGGAAACGGCAAGTTTTTTGTTAACGCAACTAGATGATTGAGCTAATTTAGATTACATGAAGGCAGCCTACAAGTACACAGATATCCAGTCTGATTATTAAAAGAACTTTCTGCATAAAAGTTTTCTTCAAAGTTAGATATTTTTGAGGCAAACTTTCACATATTTAGCTTTGAAAATCAAGTAAAATTAACAGAAAATATTCTTAATTGTGAAAGGTTTTGGCAGCACTAGGTTTAGTTATATTTCTGACTGAAAAGCGAAAGAAGATCAGATCTAAATCCGCTGGACTTTGCTTTGTTATTGTTTCTATTGCCAAGCATGCTGCAGATCAAGTTTGAGCGAAATCGCGGAACGCAAGGCGCACTTTTTCGAGGCTGCCAACTATCTCTTTCGGACATGCCGCAACTGGAAGTGTGCCGCTCTTCAGCCAGAAAAACTTGCACAGACCCATGGATCAGCGGTGTTCGACAAATCGAAAAGCGCATCATCAATTCACCACTTCTTGCCCATTGGCTACCAAGATGAAAAACGATGTCGGATAAGTGTGAAATCGAGGACCAGTCCGTACAAACTTTCTCCCAGTCTTCGCTGGAGCAGCTGTCACTAATGGAAATATTCACCAGAGTGCCATCGTTTTGTTTAGGGGTGCCTTCGCTCAGCGCCCGCTCAATTACAATAGGTAATTGTGAGCAACAAAGCCAATTGGGTGTGCGTTCGAGTAATCTCGTCTGAATTGTTGGCGAGAGGCAAAACGACGCGCTCTCGAGCCTCAGACAATTAGAGTTGAGAGCAGGACAAGCTATATGCGATACGCCGATCAAATTAGCGCTTCTTGCGCTCCAAAACCACACAAAGGTTGCCCTATGGCCTTAGAGTACCTGCCATCGGCGTCGACGACTAACCGTCAGCCTAACCGGCTATACAGACAAATTTTCTGCCAATATCTCTTCCCTGTTCTTTCTGTCCAGCCGATCCAGGGGGACCTTAATAGGGTAACGCTAATGACAGACCAGCTTAACAAGAGGTTTAACGCCGTTGCGCAACGACGAGCGGTCCGGTCAGGTCACCGGAAAACCAGTAATTATTACTCAATCTCGTCCTTGGAGCAACCGCTCCCTTCTCATGGCTTCGACGCACATGATCCTGCCTTTCCCAGCCGACTTTCTCTCGGCCTTTACAATTTAATATCCATCTTGATGTCAGTAGATTCAGTCTCTTTGGTCTCTTCCAAGTTGCTGATAATAATCCTATTCATTTTGACAATAACGTCTATTGTGTCTTAATCCACACAAAGGAGCAAGCGTCCAGAGCGCTTCATTCAAAGTGAATGTTAATTCCACATTCATACCTCTGTGGGCTGGAAAATATTGTTCCAGTTTTGTCTTTTTTGTTCTAAGATCTGAGGTTGTACTCCGAAGGATCTTTCTCACCAGCAGAATGCAACTTCTAGAAATGATGGTCTCTCAAAGCACATTGCCCCAGGGCGCTAATCCAACAAAGAGTCCGTAATTGGTAGTCCCGCATGCCACTAAGTATTTGAGTTAAGCTTTATTGAATGCGATATTAGCAATAATGGGGTCTTGGATTCAATAATGCATGCGTCTCCCCTCAGGCAACGTCTCGGATCGTGGGAAGGAAGCAACAATGGCAACCAACTTAAATCACGATCTTCTTGACTATTCTAATGACTATCCACTCTTAGTATTAGTTGCAATTTGTCGGCTGGTTTGAATAAAAGAAAGCAAGACAAGTAGTTTCATCTTCGGTCGCTAATGGGACAGGCTACAGGTGTCCGCCGACGGCACTGACCGGCTCACTTTCCCCTTTGAAACGGGTCGTTGCGCAACAATTCGCTGTCATCCCAAAAAGCAGAAACAGGATTAGCAAGTGTTTTGGGCACAAAGCCTTCATGTCTTCCGTCGGCCACTTTCACTCACCGCGCCGGTCAGCGAGTGGCAGCACCCGCCCATCACCTCAGGAAGCGCCTTGTTCAGCCTGTTACAGCTTGCCACTCCCTCTACCTCATTTTCCTCTCAATGAGCCCTTCCGACCGTCGCGCGGTTCATCCTTTCACTTGCTCCCTCCTTTTCCCTTCTTCTACCGTATAAGCGCGGCGCCTCCAATGCCAGCCGCAGCTCCGAGGCCTAGAACGAATAACAAAGTGGAAGGTTGTGCGGTGTGACCCTGTTTACATTCTCATTTTAGCAGGATACTTGAAGATTTTTAGGGGCAGTCCGTGCGGCTCAGCCCTTGTTTTCTGTGTGCAGGGCTCAGATGCCGCGCGCATCGTTTAATGCAATTCATTTTATGTGCATTGTTGCCTAACTCGGCACAAAGCGCACGCCCGGCGGGCCGACTGTCATAATAGTCAGTCACATATTTGCACTTAAGCCCTCGTCATCTTCACTTCCTACCGTAAAAGCCTACCGGAAATTCCCAAGACTTTTTGCAAAACCAAACTCCCACATCATTCATTTTTGGTCTTCTCTAGACAGTTGATATCAGAGAATATGGTAGGCAATTTCAGGAAGGTTGACGCTTACGTTATAGGCATGGAAAATGACAGACTTCTCATGGTCCTTTCCCACCGTTTCTTGCCTCACACAGTTCATTAGTACAAAGTCCCTTGAGTTGCCCGCCTACCTACCCACGCCATTCTCTCAAAAAGTGCAGTTACTTTCTGAGAACATGAGAGTAACCATTTGATAACTTGCGAAGTCATAAAGGCCGAAACAAAGGACATTGGCTACCGTTGGCGCGCCACGAAGGTCGGTCATTGTTTCAAAACTACTTGAAGGACGTTTTACTGATAGCCACTCGATTTTCAAACAAAACTTCGTCCAATGGTCCACTAAAAGAGAAAAATTTGCAATTTGTACAGCATCCAGCAGGGAGAGGTCGTATTGTCGTGGGTACAATAGGAACGATCGCGAACTGGGTTGAGTGAGCCATCGTCGTTTTGAAACTTTTCACTTCCTAACTGTTGACGAATCCTCAAGAGATTCCATCATTCTTCATGAGTAATAATCGCTAAGTCAGGTCGGGCCCTCTTTCTGACTAAGCGAGTAGCTAGACAGTTTGTCATAGCCGCCCGAGAATTAGCTTTCATTTTCTCTCTTGTCAACTTTTCCCCTTGTCAATTTGCCACTTCCCTTCCTATGTTTGTTATGTGTCTCTAATTCTTTTCTTTCTACTGGTCACACAGCATTGTTCTTAAATGCCAAAACAGTCCATTGCAGGTCCCGCTAACGAAAAACTGCGCATCGACTCACGGTCATTCCGAAAACGTTTTTCTGCCGGTGAGTTCAGTTTATAATGATTCAATAGGTTCATTGATAGCGATTGTCCTTGGCTGTCCTGGGAGGCAGGGCTTATACTTTTCGAAGAAAAACATTTCATTCAAACAATGCCCGCATTTCTCAAAATTGAATCCTAGACGGTCAGCTATTGTTGTAGGAATTTTTCTGAAATATCCGTCAGTTCCTGTTCTTTTGTCCTTGGGACGAATCACCACTAGCTGTTTGGTATCCCGTTCATCTTGAACTTGGAAAAACGAGTTCTAATCCAGCATTGTACCAATAATATCAAAAGTTTAAAACCGTGTACGAGCTATTGTATTCAAAATTAGTGTTAGTATTTCCTCAAAATAATATTTGTTAAGAGATTCGCTATCCCAAATATCTTTCTGAACTTTCGCCAGTCTATGTAGTATCTACCAGCTTTTGAACAAAAGGAGAATTAATCAAACAAAGTCGCTGTTCACCTGCCGTTATAATGGCATTTCTATAAATTTACGCCATCTCCTCCCAAGCTACAAGTTCACTAATTAGAAGAGCATTGTGCTTTACCTGGCTGATTGCGTAGACGGACACTGCGCACGACATCACAATTATCCTGATTGTATGACAATTCTTACAAAGAGCCTTGTAAACAGACTGAAAGCCGCATTGGCAAGAAGAGGACGGATTTCCACTCGTTAACCTGATTGCCGTGAAGCCTTTTATTCCTGTTTGTTTTGTTAATTTTTAGAAAGGTTTCGGCTTCCGTCGAATTCGGTTTTTAGCTATTAATATTAAGATCTTTGATTATGAGAAGACTACATATTTTGATCTATTGCTAGTGGTCTTAGTCTTTCACCTGCGTGGAAAAAGTAACTTTTTTGCACAGCTATTTAAATTTCTTTTTTAAGAGCTCAGAGGGTTTATTTTAAGATTGAAAATCATTCGATTCCAAAAACCAAGCTACTGGGATAATCCAGGCAGCGCATACATATTTGTTTAATATTCAAATGTAGAATAGATGTACCACATGGTTCCTTTTCTTTCACGCTTACGTAGTGGATGATCCGTTAGTGATTTGGCAAAGCTGGTCGGTGTGTCGCCAAAGCTGATTGAACAAGTAGACGAATTTGAGTGAAATCTGTTTTGTCAGAAGACGGATTGGCCAGAAGAATCATCCTACGCCTTGTCTTATCAAGGGTTCTGTCTCAAAATGAGTCACAAGTACTTTCGGCATGCAAAAAAAGAAGACAGCGCATTATTTTGACAAATGTCTCATTGTCTCTATATAAAGCTCTCTCGAGTCATCGAAAAGATAGGGGAAGAAGTTGACAAATTGGTTTTGTGCTATTCATTTGAAGTAATCGCCTTTCCCACTTGATGGGAATAGACGCCTTACCTCTGACACTTTGTCTTCTTGACTTTATGAAAACAAGGCCTATTGCCCGAATGTTGACGCGATCACCTCACGCGATCTTGCGTTTGCTGAGAAAATGAGGGAAGGATTTAGTCTTACTGACCCCTTGATATTAATTGAGATAATCATTGATAAAATAAGTAGTCACATTCGCGCGCCTGTTGAGCCGCGGGAGAGAACAAATGTTCGATTTTTTCAAGAACACTGTTCCCTTGTTTACAATCAAACAGCCTGCAACCCCATTGTGTGTCGGAGGAAAAAATTAGTGGACGAGTGATGGCGATCCCTGATTTTACACATTCTTCGCAACATACTTTGTCTCGAAGGGCTTTTTACCACTTCCGCAAGTGATTTCTAAAACAATTCGTACACTTTAGCACCACAGATGGATTTGCCAGATAGTTCGGGAAGCCGTATTTATCCTTTACAGGCTTCGCATTGTGGAGCCTAGGTGTGCCTAGATTAACACATTTGCACTCGGCTCTTACGCTACGGATCGAAGGGATATTGCATCCGGGTTTCATCGCTACTACGTCGAGGCTTGTCTCCTCAGATAAGAGCTGATCAGCTTCGGAAATCCGCATTAACATCTAATGTTGGCCTGTTTAAGTATCCATCAGATTCTCCCCAAAATATTTTGTATCGCTAGCTTTCTCGGAATAGATTTTTCGACGGATAAATCACAAGTTTAACGTTGAGACAACGCATTGTTTCAATTTGTCATCTCTGATTGGCCAAATGAAAAGAGTTAAAAGCCAGCGTCTCCGAAGTATTTTCATTTTTCCCCCAGACTCTAGGCTTTTGGCTAGTTTTTAGGTTCAGTGGAGGTGCAGGCGCTCAGTCTCCAAAAAACATTTGGCAACATTCAGCAGCAACTGATCGGCCGAGATCCGCAACTTTTTGTTCCCTATTAAAACCAAGAAAACCTTGGCAAGTGCAACATTACGTTCCGAAATCAGCCTCAATTCTAGAACTTTTTTTTCTCCTCAATCTCAAATCAGAACTCTTCTTCCTTTTTCTGAACCCTTGACCAATTTGTAAATCTAAACTTTTGCCATAGAATCCAGCGTCAGATGTGTCCCATATAGCTGGTGATATCTGAGAAGCGCTGTGTAATTAGCGCGTTTAGATTACATTACAGTATTGTGAATTGTTGCCGAATAGCAAAAGTATCTAATTTCGATCTTGACTTCTTGGATTCATCTCTTTCATCGGAGCACAATGGTGTTAAAGGCGCGTGGGATCCGTACGCGGCTCTTTTCATTCAATGCACATTCTCAGAATAAAGAATCGTTGCGCTGGGAACCTGAACTAGCCAGCTTCCGTCCTATCTCCCTAGTGGAATAACGAGAGACCTCATTACAGAGGATTAACCCCAGCCGCAGGTAGCTATGCGATAAGTCATTAATTAGAACCCGCAGTCAACCATCTGCAAAATAGCTGTTAGCCATCCCGCAACAGATGCGACCCTTTAGATATTCATAATAGCCTCAGGTGTGACAGCTTTGCGTGTCGAATCTTGGCATAATTCATGATTGACTGGGTCCCTTTTCGAATACTGTAAGAAAGCATGTTCTCGACCTTTTAAAGGATTGTTCCTCCCGGATCAGCACTTCATAAGCGCCTTTAGCTATGTCATTTAGTGTGACGCTTCAAGAGATAATCTGGTTGCATGGTGTACTATTTTCCCTTATGGATTTGACACATTAACAGATTTGTTGTTTCTGGCCTCAGACAGCTTACGAAGACGATATTGCGCATTAGCTTCTTAAGGCTGGCAGGTGTGCCCCTCCGGAAACAGAGCATTAGGACATCATTACCGTAATGCCGGACATTGTGGCCAGCCGCTTTATCTGAATTTCCTGTGACATCTTAGGCGCTAAGAGCCTAAATAACGCCGTCTGTCACGGTAACACTAGTCCCCAAACATGTCTGAGCTCTTGCCCACTCGGACTCTTTTAATTGTCTTTCTATGTCACATGCCATGACTTTGGCGTGAATAATTTGATAAAAAGGAATCATCAGAGAACTAACTATTATCATTGACAACTTCCGTTGTACTTAGAAGAAACCGAGGTATTGTGATCTAGCCAACCATAAAATATCCGTTCTCACAAGGTTTCTATTTTCGCTGAAAAGCAAGAAGCAAAAGTCTCTCTTATTTTGATTTAGATGTTTCTAGAAAATGTTTTTAGAATCTAAACTCTTTGATAAAATTAATACAAAAAAGACAATTGGACTCTCAGAGGTCAGCGATCTCTTTTTAGTTTTTTTGAAGAATAGACTATATTCAAAGCCTTTTATTGAAAATAGTCTATTTCTATTTCCTATTCTAAACGCCTATCCTATTCTATTATCTCCCTTCCCCCTTCTAATACTGAAACAATTACTTCTGAACTCCTGGAATCACGTGTAGTGTCTTTGTTTCTCTCAATTAGTGCTGTGAAGCTGGCATCATTGTTGAAAGTGCAATTAGCATCAGGGCTGTCTATCTATGAGACTTTTTGCAGCATGAGCAGTCGCCGCAAGGCCAACCCAACTCGACTGACCGACTCCGAAACAGCGGATAACATGATCAATCACTTGGAGCAAGAGAATCGAACAATCCTGATTGAAGAGGTTCGTTTTCAAACAGAATGGAAGTATTGTGGATTACTCTAGTTAACCATTTCCTCTTCAGTTTAATCTTTCCCCTTCATATTCTCTGATTTCGCGGGACGCCCCGAGGGGGCGTGCACCTTGTCCAGCACAGCTCTTCTGCTCTCCCATCCTCATGCACACCTTTGTCCACCACCAGAGCTCATTTGCATCCTGGTTGCACCTAATCTAGCCTAGCATCCCAATTCCATCCACTAATAGCTTGTTTTAGGATATGGGAGGTTCTCCTGCTTCGGTGGCCTCCCCTCCTGGCGCCTCAAATCGAAGCAACGCTAGCAGCACCTCCGAACAAACCAGGTCAGTTTAGAGAAATTGAAAACGTTCCCTCTTATCTTAAATTTTGCTGAAGTCGCATGACAAGGGAAAAGTGACAATTTGGATGCGTCGTTTCCAGTCGAATGAATACTCCCTATCACTTTTGTCCACTTTATTTCGAAGATAAGGGTCACTGACCGCTCCATGTTTTCGCAAGAACTTCCAGACAGAAAAGTAAAGGAATTGAATTCTATGGGTTGCGTAATGGCCCTTTGTCCCAACTTAGATTTATAGTGCAGACGCGCACAGTCTGCTCATTATCTAGACGAGTCCTTTGTGAGAGACTCTAGGGAACTAAGGACATCAGTCACCTTATCCTCGACGATTTACAGCTGCTGACAAAGGGAAGGAGGAGTTTGACACTTCTAGTTATCTGCTTTTCCGACCTTTGTAGATCTCCCGGCAATCTAGTTGTGCGCCAAAATCAGATATTATCCAAATCTCTTGTTTGATCTCAGAAATTACTTAGAAATACAATCAAATTGTGGACTCATTTGATCGTATTGTCTCTCATTATACTTTCTATGGTAAGATTCTCCATTCTAACAAAAATAGTTTTTGAGCACTTTATACTTGGTTGAGCATCATCCCACCCTCAAATTTTATGAACCACTGGAAATACTTTCTAGAAGTAATCAAGCCTGAATGTCTACTGTCCTTTCTAGACAGAAACAAAATAGCTTTCAATATAGAGACTACTGTAGTCGGGGCTCTCAAAGGACCATTCTTCTAGTGTCACATGCACCAATGCTCCAGTGATACCTTTATTCAACGCTACTCTGATGAAGACAAATTATGCGCCTTTCACTCATATTACGTGCTCATCACTGAGGACATTATACATTGCCAGAAGATAATGGTGCGCAATGGTCCCTTCACCTGGAAAGAGAACTTCCCGCCTTAAATGTTTTGGCTCCGACGACCTTCTTATCATATACTGGACACGACAGCGAGATAAGCACTGGTCACTCGCTTCAGTGAAACTTTACTGACAATCCCTGTCAATTTAACTCGGCCTTATCAGATCAGCTTCAAATTTTGGTGGAGGAAGTAGATTGTCTAAAAATAGCTTTGTTATTGTTCCCTTTTACCTCGATTTATTGTGCCAATGTGGATGCGCTTGAAGCCTCATTGAGAGGATAGTTAACAGCGCCAATTATCGCATATAACATGCGATCCTCTTCGGGTGGTCCTATACCTATTCACTGTCATCAATCTTCCATCTGTCACTGGTACCCAGCGGGTACTTTTGTGGACATTTTACAATCCCGCCATTGAGACCTGTCGCTCTCGACAACATGTGAACTCCAGCTTGCACGGTTTAGACTGTTTGTGGTCTCAGGCACTTTTTATCAGCTGTTACATACAAGTACAGGGCTGTACCCGGCTTTTATCTTGACATTCGTTCTCCCCATTGTTGCGTCTTTCGTGAGCAACTGTATTCCTAAGATAAACAATTTTTTCAGCACATCAGCAACAACCGGGGTAAACGATTATCCAGATATCCTGGCCCAAACGGAGCAAGGCTGTACCGTGCTGATTGACGGAAACACGTTGAGAGAATTGATAAATTCTTTCGAATCACACGAGGCAAAGCTGGACCTTATCCAGAACGTCATTCGACAGGTAAGGAACTCTTATCACTTTAAAATGGAAGACTGAATAACTCTGACGCGAAAGATGTTTATTTGCTTAATGTTCACGGGTCATTTTCAGCTAACAGCAGTAAAGGAACGCTTGTCCTCAGAGGAGTTGATAAAAGACGATAAAGAAGACAACAACGACTCATTCCTCAAGGAGAACCTCTCTCATCAGGTCAGTTCATTAGTATTCGAAATCCGCCGGCTGTCACTCGAGAAATATAATCACAAAGGAACATTGCGCCATCTTGAAATTGCGCAACGCAAAGCGGCCTGTCTTGTTTTTATAGAAATTGCGTTTGGTTCAAAACAACAGGTGCAAGAAATTTTCGTTTTTAGAAAATGCAATCTGGTCCCTTTGACGAGTTACTTCTTCGACAGCAGATGCTTCTTCATCAGCAAAATCAACAACGATTGCTTGCTATGATGCCAAATTTCCAGCAGTTCCTCTTTCCAGGTAGATTATTTCCAAGAGAAAAATAGGACTTTCTAGGAGGATATGAACAACTTCTAAACAACCCATTGATCAGTGGAAGTCTTCCTCTACTTCAGCAAAATCTGGCTGCTTCATTAGCTGCTGCTCAAGGGAAACAACATGAGAAATCCGACTGTCCATTGAATCTCTCTAAAGTAGTACACTTCCAAAGATCCATGAACACAATCAATTCAGGTGAAATCAGAGGAAGCCAGCCAGCCATGTCCAATTATCCCAGTTGGCGGATCTTCTCTTAACAATGGCTCCCTAATTGGACGCCTACCTTTCACCTTGCCACACAATTTCTCTGCTTCAGAAAGTATGTTGTCAGAGCACAATGGTCAAGCTACTAAACATACCTTTTGAATCCAATTCTAATTGGATCAAATATCTCGCAACTATATAGAGAACAAATTGCACGCAAGATTGCTCAAATGCTAAGCGTTTTGTGAAATTGTACTTGGTTGCTTCAAAAGTGTAAAAGAATATTGAAACCTTATGAAGAACATCGTCTTAACACAATTTTCAGCTTCAGGATTCAGCAGCCATTCTCCTGATTCGTCTGGAAAAAGCACTCCCGGAAATACGAATTCTCAAGATATGCAGCCACCACCAAGGTCTCAAACCAAATCTCCTAATCATATCAAAAGGCCAATGAACGCGTTTATGGTAAAAGGAAGAGGATACATTAGTATTAAAGCAATTCCAGGTCTGGGCTAGAGACGAACGAAGAAAAATCTTAAAAGCTTTCCCTGATATGCACAACTCTAATATTAGTAAAATTCTTGGAAGCAGATGGAAAGCTATGAGTAACAGCGAGAAGCAGCCATATTACGAAGAGCAATCTCGTCTTAGCAAGCTACATATGGAGCAGCACCCTGATTATCGCTACAGGTTGAAGAAACCAAATGCGTATAAGATCAATTGACATTTTCAGGCCTCGTCCAAAGAGAACTTGCCTTGTCGATGGAAAAAAAGTTCGCATCACTGAGTATAAAAATATGATGAAAACCAAAAAAGAAAGCTGGTCTGATGAACCGTCAGTTTCACCTCCTTCTCAGGTAGAAGGATCTGAAAATAATCTTGAAAATAGAGCAAATTTCAGTTAGATTTTTCTCTTTCGGGTGCTGCTCTTCTAGCTGATCTTGCTCACCATCACCAGTCGCATCTTCTTCAAACGGCCGAGTGAAAAATCCATATATTATTTTGTTTGTTGTACATTCTCCTATAATTTTGTTCCTTCCGTCTTCTCATTTCTACCCGTCAACGCGCTTTCGAGCAGCATAATGGCGGAACCACAATTGTATCTCATAACCTCGTGTTTCCTAAGCTTGTCTAAGTGTACGACCCGCATATCGTCTTGTCATACCTTACCTGGGGAGATCGTGAAATCTTTTTCCTGATTTCTTGCCGCACAAAACCCATTTAATTTATTAACTAGTCGTGACACATATTCTTCCAAAATTTTTTTTGATATATACATTGAATGTTAAAATGTTTTCCGTCGATTTGAGCATTAAATATTTACTTTGAGAAGGAAGTCAAAGCTTGTCAAAATAATTCCACGACTACGGTAGCTTTTAATAATGGACATTGGATGTCACGAAAGCAGCCATTAGACTTGTTTCCGACCATAAGAGATTATAAACATTTGGGGGGCATTCGCCTCCAAAGGATATTAGCCAGAGCTCTACATGAGCATAATTTATTTAAAAACAAAAACACTCGTCAATATTGGAATAAGACAGCGTTCATGAAGCGCTATTGTGAGCCATTTGCGGTTATTCTCTCATAATTACATATATGACACAATTGTCAAAAAACACAGAGGAAATGCTAGATGAAGGACTTGCACAAGAGAAAGTGGCCGAGTAGTTTGATAATGCAAGGAATTGCGAAAAAAAATCGAGATCAATATCACCGTTAGAGCAAAAAGAGGGTAATGGCAATGACCAAAAGAGTGCTGAAAATACCCGCTGAGGACAGTTCATTGTGATTAGATTGTGTCTGAAGCCATTGCTCGTAACTGTATGGCTCCTCCTTTATGTCTTGGATATTTGAAGGAAGTTCATCAACAATGTGGATTTTCCATCCCATATTGAATGAGGAATAACTCTGAAGTTAGAGCTTATAAGGCTAGAGAAAAGCTTATTACTTGGTAGTAAAGAAGGTCAGGTGTATGTTCATCTGGTGTAAATTTGAGTTCAGCAGCGGGCTTATCTGTTTCACACTTTAGTCTCAATGTTTTTCTGAAGTCCATGAAGGAATTGTAGTTGTCAGCATCAACTTCATCTAAACAAATTTGGGCTATCTTCATCTCTGAATACCATCATTTGACCAGATACAAAGCCGTCCATTGTATTCAGAAGAATCGGATCCAGAGAAAACGTGAACATTTTCCTTTTCCTCCTTGGATAGCTTTCCATATCCCCCAAATTGGTCGCTGCTGAGATAAAGAGGATTATAGAAATCGGAAGTAGATTTATCATTTCCTCCCTCAACACTGAAAATATTGATTTGCTTGGTTGATTGCTGTAAACTAACAAGAAAGTGTAGGTGGTTCCTCTCTTCAAATAAATATCAGCAAGGAGTCCATTCACATACCAAACATATTTGTTGGGTCGAGTTTTTGTCATGAACTAAACAAAACCATCTGTTTGTAAATAGAAAAACTGTACCTGATAGCCTTTCAAGCCACCAGGTGCTCCAAGTTGAAAAGTGAAGTTTTTACGAGATTCAGTTCCAAGAAGAGTAGCGATTTTCCATCCAACGACTGTTGCTGTGAGTTCATCAAACTAAATTAAAATAAATATACGATTATAATAAATAATCATACTCGTTTTTGAGGAGGAACAAATGGAGGAATTCGTTGGGAAATGTTGTTAACGTTGATGTGTCCAAAGTCGACTCGGAACTTGTAGCAATAGATTGCTAGCCAATCTGAAAAAGACAATGACCTCCACCGTTAATCGCAATTACCAATGTGTTCGATATCGTAATCTTCCGGCAAATCTAGAACAATATCTTGTCCTCCGCGATAGCGCTCATTCATTGCCGTCACTCTGAATCAACAATTTTGGTGGGAATAAATCTCTCAACTCACGAGTCCGTAGAGTCACGTCCACGGATGGGAACTTTCACTCCTGCGTCATGAGCGACGTTTGGTCCACGTCCAACAAAGAAGTATCCATCTGGAAAAAGCAGGGTTTTTTCATCCGGAAATTTTCCGCTACCTGGCGCCTTGTCGGCATCAAACGTGAAACCAAACACTTTGATTGTCCTCCTGTCGACAACAAGGATCGGTCCGGATCCCACATTATATCTGAAGAATTGGTTCCGTCTCCGTTTTTAAACGCCTCTACCTGCTTCCTTTCAATTCTCCGGCCAAGAATTGAGGCTTCGGAACGCTGAGTCCTTCAGGAATTTGAAGAGAAGCAAGATTGTGTTCGAATTTCACACAAAAAAGAGAGAAGCTCTTGAAGTTGCTGATCTTATGATGAGCTGGAAGGATCAGAACAACTCTTTCAGCATTATCATAAGGCCCCAATGGAGTTATTCTGAAAGATTTGCTTCAATGTATTCTCTTTTTGTCTGCATACCCAAATTCAAAAGTAGGGATCTTTAATCCGTCAACCGTGGGTGTGTCCTTAGTGTCGAGCCAGAAGTAGAGATCTGTGAATTGAACATTATTTGCCTCGTCAACACGCTAAGTGAACTGAGCCATTGGGTTGTCGAACAAAACGAATGTCCAAGGAAAGAGGTGCCGAAAGAACCCTTCGACATTCTATGGCACTTTCTATTGTGCCTCTTTATGTGCTCGTCAGGGTTACAACGGTAGCGACATAATTGTTCTTCGGCAGGATGTGAGAAGGACCATCAATCGCGGCGCCAACCTTCACCTCATCCAACAAGTGGCTCTAATCACCACTCTAATTCACAAGTATTCCGCGAAGGATTCATAAGGCAAATCAGTGGTCAAAGGATAGAACTTTCTGCTAGCTGGACATTTTGTGTATAGACAGTGGTTATAAGTGGGCTGCAGCACAAAAAGGCGTCAAGTATCATCTATTGTTTCTACGTTGTCCACAACACCTGCTGGCGGCTGACAAACATGACCTCGTGCCAAAAGAAGAGCCGCCAAACTGTCCTCTCGATCACATTTACAGCTGCCTCATGCAAGAACCAAACAATACGGAGAGGTTGTAATCCCCACAGTCTCATCATCAAGACAAATATTTTATGACGACTAACCTGGTGCGTTGCCGTTATAGGTGAAGTTGAGGACTTGTAATGCCGTCTCGTTGATGAGATAGACTTGTCCTTTAATTTCAGCATTTGAGATACTTGGCAGTTCTCCCAAAAAGACACCGTAATCCGGATCGAAGGAACCGATTTCTTGACATCTTACCCCTGAAACGTGAGATGTAAATGGGTCTTGCTTTTTCCCATCAGCCTTGTCTGAATTGAACAATTTTCGTCAGATTTGTTCAAGTACGACCGGGTCAAGGATAACAGTTTTTGTATACGCTAGAACGAACCTGCGAGAAAGATGGCAGTGAGAACAGCTGTTCCTAGGAACATGACCGATCTGAAAAATGCAAATAGAAGAGCTTTTTTTTAAACTGGAGAGAGAGTGAAAACAGCCGTCGGGGAAAAGGTGACCCGACAGATCTAAATGGTAATTGATCCGTGCGAACAACGCGGATCATATGAGGCTTTAAAACAGGCCGAAAACATCCTGCTACTGTGGAACAAAGAAGATGCTACTCTGGATTAGAGGCTGCTTTTATGACTGGAGGAGAAAAGCGGCCTTGTACGCCAGTGAATAGCCAAAGCAGTTGTAATGGTAGGATGTGTACGGTTGTTACTTAGAGCCTGCTGGGTTGCGAAGGTCATGGCAGATTAGGCGTCGACGCCTGTACTGACTTCTCCCGGCTGGCGGCATTTGTGGGCGGTGCAAGAAGAAAGAAGAGGCGCGCGCACTTGGCAACAGAAATACTGACGGTACATTCTTATTCGCCAAAGAAAGTAAACAGTTATTCTCGAGAAGAGAGAGTGAGCTGGATAGATGTATCTGCGCACGAGAAATGATTTATTTTGCATAATGAGGGGGTTTGGAAGATAGGCGCGACGGACAAAGAGAGATGGTATCAACTGGAGGAGAGAGAGACGGCCCTTGACCGAAAGCATGGCGCAATGTTGTGCACTCCCAGCACAGATGGACTCACACTTGAGACTCACTTCATTAGAATAATTAGGGACGCTTAATCGCCTTAACCATGAACGATGCACATATGCTTCTCGTTAGCTCATATATCAAAACTGTTGGCAGATTAGGTGACAAGTGACAAAAGAATGACGAAGAGCGTTTCAACAGGCTTAATTGGGGAGAGAATGTCTTCTAGTGAGAAGGGGAGGCCTGAATCAGGACAGGTAAACAATCCACGGCTTCTTTCTCTTGTTAGAGGCTCACTTCCAGCCAGTTTTCAGTGGAAAAAGCTTTGACGGAATGCGATTAGCCAGGTCATGATACGGCTTTCAAATGGACAGCTGGCAGGGAGAAGCGGGCTGTTTTGAGGACCTCAATTTTTGGCAGCTCTGACCACCTGAGCTAACAGGACAACCCAATGGCGCAATAGACCGTAATGCCATATTGTGATGAGTGGATCGGGTTACATTCGTTTTAGGTAATAAGATGCAAAATAAGAACCTTTAATTACCTTTGTGTTTATTTTGGGTAAAGAAGGTAATAAGGTTACTGCTAGGAAGAGATAATGATAGACTTCTTTGGATTGCCTTCTGGGATAATTGACATAAATCGGCATGCCAGACGGTCACTGTAAGCGAAGGACTCAAAGAGCGCCTGGAATAGCCTGTAATTCAGGCAATTATTAGGAACAGGTGAGCGGTCATTAGTCTGACAAAAGGCGAGAGCAGAACCCAGCTGGGGGGTAGAAGAAATCCCAAAAAGAATTGCAATTGAGACTTCATATGCATAAGGACCGGTTGCCGCAAGGCTGTTGACTTAATTTGGTAAGATGGCTGAGCGATTTCCTGGTAGAGGTAATAGAGGAAGCGACATAATGGCAATCTGAGCATGTTTGACGGGTTGAGAGTGACCGACCCACAAACAAACGCACACGAGCCAAGCGGCATCTATCCAAATACAGAAGAGGTCAAGCTGATGGTAGAAGGAAGAAGTTTTTATTGTTGCGAGCATCAAAAGAGCGCAATCATGGGTCACAATTGCGATGGTTTGACTCGAGATTAGATGGGAATCTCCTTTCCTCAGGGGGATGACAGTTCAGCGCGGCGGAGAGCAATTTGTCTCACTAACGCAATCTATGCGAAATTTCTTTAGGACAAAAGAAGCGGAACAATTAAGAGAAGACTGGTCGCCATAGGAAAAGAGCTTATAGTTTTTAATGATTCGCACGAGGAATAATAAATTGAACCGATAGGAATGCTTCCCGTTGGAATGAGTTGAAAAACTTTTGTCCGGCTGTCGGGCGTCAATTAGGGAAGAGCGCAGAGAAGTGACCACCGCAAAACCGGGCCGTGACCCGTGGGGTTATTCCGCAGTCAAAAACTGTGATCAAAAAATGAATGATCCAACGCAGCAGGTTGCTCCTCTGCTGACCAGAGGACAGTCGGCATGGTCTTGACAGTCGGATAATCCGAGATTTTCGGCTACCATCTGGCTTGGAGCGCATTGGCTAACACTGGCTAATATGAGCTAGACGCCCCCTTCCCTACCTAGATTTTCATTAGCAGAGGATAACCAGGGCTAATTCTATGGCTCCGTCGACCTAGGATTATTGAACGCAATTCCAATAAACATAGAGAGTAGAGGAGAGAAAATGAAAGGCGAGATGGAGCTAGATCTGGTTGAGAGGGAAATGAAATGGTCACACTGTTGTTTTTAAGCGAATAAAGGGTTTGATGAAGAGTGAAAGACGATCGTGCAAGGCGTCGACCGGGCCCGATAAAATCTCTCTCACCGCTCATTGCAGACCCGATTCACTAGATGGAAGTACCGCGAATAAATTGTGACAGAGTCTACCGTCATTACTTAATGACGTGAAGCTTAATCTTGTTTTTTATATCGACGATTGTCATCTTTAAATGGCGAAATATCTAAAAATGAATCAGAGAAGAAGCACTACAGAATGATACTATTTTCAAGAGGATTCTCAAGAGGACATATGGCTGGTGTCTATCGCGGGGCATTTGTCAAGAAGATCCCTTCACGCAGTGGGATTACCATTTTTAATGAGACCGATGCAAATAAAGCAGAGATTTACGATTTCAGACGGATAGACCGAAAAGGGAAGAATGGCCTCCTGTACAGAGACAATAACGGTAAATGGGCTGCGCGCCCTCAAATAGACAAGGACTAAGGTGTGCGCTTTGAAATACTAAACCTGGCCACGCTTTTCACGCACTACGGTGTTTGAGCATCTTCACAGTAGTCACTGGCGCTTCTATCTGATGAGTCAGTAAGCCTAGCCATTAAATCGGTCATTTTCGTGAATGTCTCATAAAAAGAAAGTGAAATAGTCGAGTCTCTTCTCCGCCGAAAAGAGGTTAAGACTTTCGTGAAATTTTTCTTATGCGAGAGGTAGCTAGCGAAACCTGTATATTGGAAGAGGGTGTGGATGTACAAATATCTTGCATGGTGTAATGGCCTCATATGTATAAGCTACGGGGAACAACCGGAGGTGACCGGCTGTCTCGAAAATGGGCTGAACTGCCACCAATAACTCTCAAACGATGGCTATTAGTCATTTTAGTTCGGGTAAAAACAAAAAGATTGGAAAGTATTCAAGATAGATACATGGCAACATTGATAATTGTAAGTGAAGTTTGTGACTGTCGATGGCCGAAGGGGCTAATTGAGAGAGTAGGCGGAAGAGGCTCGCGTTGAGGGTGTGCGTGGAGTGCCTCGTGTGAACACGCGGCCACTGACCGTCACTGATAGCCATTGCTCTTATTGTTGAGGGTCAGTCCTTTGTTGTTTAAAGAAATCATCAACAAAATTTGATCAAAGTTTGCATTTGACAAGGATTACCGTTGCGTGAAATGCGATCTGATCAAAGCTCTGTGGGAAAACAAGCAAAAAGTGATAAGCTGTGTGCTCAGTACAGAAATCTCAAGACAATGCAGTTCAATATTTTGATTTTAAAATTCTCAAATCTTTTCTCCAATAAGCTTAACAATTTTAAGTAAAATAGAAAAACTGACAAGTAAATAAAACATCAAGAAAAAATAAGCATCTAAATTATAATATTGAAACCAAGATAAGTTTGAATTGAGAGAGAGGTGCGTGAGATGATCTTCTTCTCCGGATATTTGGACTACTCTAGCAATTTTTCTTCTCATGATTTCAGAAGTTCCTCTAAGTAGCCTTGAAACTCGTTTTGTCTTTATGGAATACGAACTAAACTAAAATGAGTTTATTTATAAAACATTTACCTTTCTTGTTCATTCAATAACTCTTTCAAGGCATCTATAACAGCATCTTTTGTGACATCGAGTTTTGAAATCTTTAAAGCATAGCCTCTTTCCTGAGCTAGAGCAGCATTTCCTTCCTGAAGCATAACTAATCCACTTCAATAAGCAAATACCTGATCTGCGAATATTGGAATTATAATCATAGGAACTCCAAAAAAGAGAGACTCTTGTATCGAATTCATTCCACCATGAGTAATAAAAACCTTGACACGGGGATGGGCGAGCAGATCAATTTGAGGAAGCCAACTACTGAAGTGAACATTTGGTAAAGTAGAATTTGGAATCAATTCGTCTTTCCAAATAAACTGATAATCTGAGAATGAACGAAATGCTTCTAAAAAGGCGTATCTCATGGCGAGAGGCATTTCTCTTGACTTTACTATAGATCCAAGAGAAAAAATAATTGTTGCCTTTGAAGGAATCTTCAATATTTCATCAAAAACCTGAATAATTAAAATAAAAAAGTTTTTAAAGATACTTTTGGCAATAGCTTTGGTTTTTCTATATGTGCACCTCCAATTTGTATAATATTCGCTGTTAAAGGTCTTGCAGGACTTGAGAAATCATTTGAATTTATCATAATATAGTCAGATTTCTCTTTGTATAGCAACAATAAATCAGGAAATGTTCCAAAATAAGAGTTAAATAGATTGCTCTCAGTATAATATTGTCTTAGAAATAAAATCCAATGTGAATAGTAGTAGATAATATTATAAATTCTTTCACGAAGAGTCATCGCACATCCATTTTGTGTTAAAAATACTGAAAATTTAAATAAACAATAAAATTTTGGATTACCTGGGGTATTGCTGAGAGAAATAGGTATTCCTGTTAATTCATAATGAGCCATAGTCATTCCTAAAGCCGATGCAAGGACAATCTTTCGAATTCTAGTTAAATGCGCTATTCCAATCGGGCAAAAATGGAACATTTCTACGATCAAAACATCATAATTCTTTTCATTAATACTCTTCAGAAAATCGGGCTGTTCAATCATACCTTTGAAGATTTAGAGATGATAAAATTGACAAACTTTTACAAATTCTATAGTTGATGTTTTCCATTTTCAGATAGTCGCTGAATGCAAAAGTATTTAGATAAAAAATATTTGATTTCTTAAAATAAAGATTTGCCCATTCGTTTTCTTCAACCAGAGGAGAGATGAACTTCACTACTTTGGCGAATTTGGTTCCAGTTCCTTGAACATCTCGGTCATTCACTACCAAAAGCATAGTCTTCACGTAATTTTCATAAAAAATATAATTGACAAACCACATTATGACCTGCTAACACAAGGATATCAGCAATATTACCCATAAAATTGACATGGCTTTGACCATAGACTGGACTCCAGACAAGTATATTGAGATTTTCAACAGGAGTGATACAAATAAAGAAAATGAATAGAAAGGTTGTCATAAATGTCCTATGAATGTCTAAACAAAAATAAGTATTAGAAGAGAAAAATACAGGTCACCTTCCGCTGCCACTGAACTAGAAAACTTGAAAATAACCTCGAATTCGCGACCTATTTGCCTCAAATTGACAAAATGTAACCGTTTGATCAAAATTTAACAGTTTTCATAATTTTCTAAACAAATGCCTTGCATCTTTTGAATCATCTACTCGTGAAATTTGTCCTTTTATGCTGATTGGAATAGTGCTAACTTAATGTTTATGCGCCCCAAAATTACATGCTAAAATTCTCCATGTCTTTTAAAACGAAGGCAACTGGCCTAAATTGTTTACCTTCTCTCCTTCGAAATCGTGCTCTACTTTGCTCAACAAGCTTCTATCTTATTGTTTTTCTCTTGGCTGTTTGATTGTTCCAGCTAGGGAGCGAGTCGCAGGTGGCGGATAGCGAGCCAAAGTTTGATTAAGATCCTCTTTAGTGAGATGAGAAGCCTCCCGGACCATGAACAATCAAAAAACTTCTTTTCATAGAAGTATAAAACAAGACGGCATATTTCCGTTTATCTTTTGATAGCATATAGTTGAAAACAAATGTCAACATTAACCTTATCCGCTATCCTTTCATACTCTAATTATTTCAACAAGTTTTTTAAGACTTCAACATTGACTGTCATATCTACAGTCCTCCTTAAACCCTACTATTTATTTATTGTCTTCTTCTGGACCATCAGTGCCAGTCTCCAATTTTGGGATACTGCCCCAAAAAGAGACGAGCTAAATGCCGAAGAATGGACCTTTTTGGAGAATCTGAAGGGTAAATTAAATTTTTTTTAAAGTAAATATTTTAGAAGCTTATTCATGAATGAAGAATTCCTACAAAAGGCTGAAGTATCGGTATAAGATGAAAGCTTCTTCCATCGACTTGTTGGTACTTTATAGAGCTGCTGCAGCTGCAATGTCCTCCGAAGATGAGGTAAGGATTTTATTTGATTCGAAACTAACAGGATGTGATGTTTAAAAGAAGTCAATTTCAGAATTGTCTCGCTGGCTCTCATGCTCTTAGAAGTTTCAAAATTAAGCCTTCTTTTATTTCTTCATCTCATTGCCGGTGAGATATTTCTTTTATTTCTGCATTGATTGTCTCCGCTCTTTAGCGCTAGCCGATGCCCTAAAGAAATTATTTTCACTCTAGAACCACAAGCAATGAATCCTCCTGGATCTTCAACCCAAGTAGATTTCTCTCCTTGAAATATCGTAATCCTTTTATAGAGTGAATCAGAGATGGAAGCGAGAGAAAGATTGAAGCAGGGTCAAGCAATACAAGCAAGAGAAACAATTGAAGAAGAAACTGGACGAAGCTAGTGATAAGTAACCAAATGATAAAGTTATTCTACCAAAGGTTTACTGTATCCCCCCGCTGAAAAAGAAGACTTGCGCCCTTCCTTTGTTCTCCTTTTTCCTACAGTAGACCCCGCAAAAGATCCGTCTTTTGTCTGCCAGCTGGAGGCTTGAGAAACTACTATATTTGTTCAGCTAGCGACGACATTTAAAGGGACTGCCAGAGACTAAAAACAAATTTCTAACAACTAACGAAGCCCCATTTACCTCTCTCTCTCATTAGAGTGATCCCAGTTCATCCATCAACAGTGAGAGAGAGAGATAAAGTCACGCCTCCTTGCTTTCCGTCACGGCTTCTCCCGCCTCTCATCAGTAGAACAAAATGGACAATCCTCCTGTGGATGGTAACAACCTCCCACATTTCTTTATCCCATAATCGGTGAGATATTTCTTTCTATTTGATTGTAATCTCCGCTTTTTAGGGCCAGCCGATGTCTCAAATTATGGCAGTCCCTCTTGATATTGGATATTCGCTACTTAAAGTAATATTTTCGCTTTATTTTTAACATATTTTTGCAGCCAATGGACATTTTTGGACTCCAATATCTTCATGGAAATCCCAACCTCAGGTGACCTTTTACTTTTTATTCGAATTTTTTAGAATCAGTAAGATCTCAAGAGCCTCAAGAAAGCGAACCGGAAGCAGGATCGTCTCCAATTTCTCCAGAAACTCCAAACTAATCGCCACCACGAGAAGAAATGGCTGATCTCTTAGAGCCTCGAGCGCCTACTCTTGAAGCTTTTGATAAGGTTAATATTCACCAGGTAGATTTTCAGTCAGTCGTAATCTCTGATTTAGAAAGCCGATCCCCACCAATTTGATCAAAATGCTGAGTATTTTTATGAAAACGACTTCAAAGAATTTATAATTGAATGACTCCGAGACGCCCAAAGACGCCGGTTGGGAAATGCATGCAATTTATTGAATCACTTTTTTGTTGTTGAAATTGTCATTATTTAGAATAAAAATTGTATCCGAATCAACGCCAGCAAATAACTACAGTATCCAATCTAACAGTCAAAGTCAGACAAGAAAACTCACTTTTTTAGAATAAAAATAGGACAAAACTGCAATAGTGGAATTACTTCTAGAAAATCAATTGATAATTCAATAGAAAATAACTCTTTTTTCGTTTCTCTGGACCTTTTTTAGATGGTATAGA
Source organism: Oscheius sp. JU1382 (assembly GCA_932521405.1). Classification (NCBI taxonomy): domain Eukaryota; kingdom Metazoa; phylum Nematoda; class Chromadorea; order Rhabditida; family Rhabditidae; genus Oscheius; species Oscheius sp. JU1382. The sequence continues at coordinate 3,463,285 of OW051480.1, forward strand.
CCAGTTACTTACGCTTGTTTCGGGCCAACGGTACACTTGGACAACTTTATTTATCGAAATTTTAGTTTAATAATAAAAATAAATTATATAAATATTTGAAAGACAAAATTCACACGTCTATTGGAGATTTCTTCTCTTTCAAGATTTGTTAGTTTTCTATGGCGTGTATTCACAAGTAGCAGTCTGCAATCTTATTCAATTGAAAATTGTATATCTTACTGGAGTTCCTTTCAAGTCCGGAGGTAGCCTGAGATGATCATAAGGAAGATACAAATGAGAGTATGATAAAGCTTTTGCTGGGGAAAAGACCGAAAACCAGAAAACATCTCTCATATCCATTTGCCCAGGAATTCGCAAGTGCACTGTTTCTCCATAATAATCTCGCAAAGATTCACAATCAAATATACCAAGTTGTCTGAATTTCTAATATTTCAGAATTATAACAACTTACGAATTATATATAGGTACAATCTGACCAGATAAATTTGGAAGAATATCTCTTCCTATCATGAACCAAACAGCATCTCCATTTGTCCGTAATGTAAAATTGGTGATCTCAATTGTCTTCATATCGTGAATCTAAAATATAAATCGAGTTTTAACTTAAATCAGCCTTACATGAATTGGGCCAGATGAAACGTTGAACAATCCATTAGGAGAGAAAGCTCTAACAGTCACGGGCGCTGGTGGAGCAAAGTTTGGATCGTTTGGCATCATAAGAGAAACAACAGTTTCCTATTAAAAAAATCTTCTTAATTAAAAACTTTTAAAAATACCTGGCGATTATGATCTCTCAATGAAATCCATCTAATATCTGACATTTTCTTCCCATTAGGAATAGTCAACAGCAATGGCTGAAAACCTTGGTACCATCCTAGAGGTTGTGGTATCTAAATTTTATCATTTTATTCAAAGTCAAAATAATAAACCGAGTAATCAACATTGTCGTATTCAGGCTGGCGAAGCTGAGCTCCAAGAGGTAATTCAGAAAGAAGTTCTCCTCTGCTTAATGAACTAAAAATAAAAATAAATTTTAAAATGTTTTCAAGCTGACCGATTCACAGAAAAACTTGAATTCATTTGTTCAACTCGTTCTCCATCCAAAATTCGGACAACACCATCCTGAAAACTGGACTTTCATTCAAAACACTCACTTTGACTAATAGCTCAACTGGTTTTTTCTGTTCTGGGGCCGGAACATAGGTAGGCGGCTTTTCATCTTGATGCATAACTAAATAATAAACAATAAATAAGCTTAAAATCCTACCGTCTCGTTTTGCACGTAATTCTGTCAAGGGTTTGAAAGCTTTGAATGCCTCAATTGGCGACGTACCATTTAAGAAAACTTTGGCCGGAATGGGATTTCTTGGCTTTGCTTTTATTGGCTAAAACCAATAATATAGTTTGCTTTTCCACCTACTGATAACTTTTCAAGAGCGAAAATAGCTAAATCTACTTTCGCTGGATGAACATAATATCCATTAGCAGATGGCAATTGATCTAGCATAGGATTGGATGTGGCTTCATTCGGGCCAATCCAGAATGTAACGTTCTCTGTACCTGATGAATAACTTTAAAATAAATTTATCTTCACCATTAAGGAACGAAACTGGCTTGAAATAGAATCTCGACAATATTAGATTCCTTTCATCTGCCATCCATACCCCACCGGTAGCGTCAAATTGCGGATTGGCTGTCTAAAAATTCTTCTTTCTAACGGCCTTCTTGTTTGCATATTGTGTAGCGGCGTTCCGACCCGATTCCGAGGGTCGTCACGCGTCAGCAAAGATCTGTCTGGGCATAGAATTTACCTTTTCTGGAAGGAATGTTCCACAATACCGACCAAAGTAGGGTAATTTGTCAGACGTCACATTAAATTGCTTCTGTTTGCTTGGCCGATTGGCACGAATCCATTCACGAAGACGACTTTCTTTTTCTTTACGAGAAGATTCGGTATTATCGCCGCTTACCAAAACACTGGAAGAATAAATAAAAACAAAAGATCTCTTACCCAATTGCAGGTGCCAAACCATCCTCATCAATCTCTCCAGAACGAATAGCTGCTTCAAGTATTTCTCTTTGTGAAGCAGGGAGATTCTCCAGTAACTATATTTTGTTATTTTTTTTAGAATTAAAAAACAACCTTCAATGAGTTTGTTCTTTCAGCAGAAAGTTCCTCAGCAGGCTTTGAAGACGACGCTAAAGTTTGTTGTTTCTCCTCTTCAATCAATTTTAATTGTTTTTCTTGTTCTTTTAATTTGAGTTCAGCGAGTTTTTTCTCTGATTCTTTCCGTTCATTTTCTTTTATTGATGTGTTTATGGCAGAAGTGGCTGAAATTAAATTAAATGATAAAAGAGAAGGTTACCTTGGTTGATAAGTCGTTCCATTAAGGTGGCTTTGGGTGGAGCATTTGCTTCTAAAGTAGCCGCTTCATCGTGGGCACTGCCAAAAGGTAAAGATGTTCTTTTCAAGGCATTAGCCATTATGTCTAATAAACCAGCCTCCTAGAGATTCATTGCTTCTTAGATATAAATATTACCCTTCCCGGTTCACCTCCAACATTCAACAAATTTTTGGTTATTTTGGATAAAGCGTCTAGATTGCCAGTATTAGCCAAAAAGTTTTCCAATACGGATGGCTGAACTTGTGGACCAGGAATAGCTTGGATTCCTTGGGCATTGCTTTGGGAAAATATAGAGTTAACAATATTTCCTCCAGGAGCAGGAAGTGCATTTGCAAATTGTGTTCCGTCTACAACAGTCGGAGCGCCTCTTAAGCTAGCCAAAGGTATTGCAGGATCAATTCCTAAAATGTTTTGTGAAATTTGATCAATGACTAAATCAACACAGAAAGTTTAGTTTGTCTATCGAACAAACTACTCAAAAGGAATGTAAGTCGTTAATCCCCCTAGATAAGGCCTCTTACCTGCAATATTGTTCGCTGCATGTTGAGCAGGCCGCCGTTCAGCCTGGTAGTTGGGCAAACCATTTTCCCATGTTCCAGCATGCATAGGAACTCCATTTGGAATTTGAAGTTCACCCAGCGGTTGACGATGTCTAGGATGACTAGAGCCAGTCAAGATAGCAGTAGGGTCGACTAAATTGGTTTCAGAAATAGGTTGAGAGAGAGTTTCTCTTGATTCTTCAAGAACTGATAAGCTTGGAGTCATTTTCTAAGAGATTTCAATAAAGCAATGGAATTTTTTAAACCATTTTTGTGATCAAATTACTTCTTTCTTTAGAATAAAGAAGTTCTTCTTGATTTGGAGTACCATATGTCCTAGGTTGTCCACTGGGTAAAGGAGACTAAATTCTTAATCTTTTTTTCTACTACCATCTCACTAGTCTTGGTGGCTGTCTTGGTTGTGAAATCTGTGGTGCTGGTGGATATCGAATATGACCCATTGAAGGCTGAGTGATGAACATCGTTTTTGCTGCCTGAGGTAATTGAGGCAGTTGCCTCGCAAAATCCGCTGGTTCAGCCGGCACGCGGCCTCGTATTTGGGGGCGAATGACCTGATTGCGTCGAGCACTTCTAGAACTTTTACTTTTGAAATGAAATTGAACTAACTGTGACGGGCCTTCTACTTTATCAATAGAATCAGTTGGTTTCGGATACATTCGAGGTATCGTCGGAGGTCCTTCTGGTATCCTATGGACATAATCTTTATCATCAACATTCTAAAAAGAATCTAATGATTAAAACGTTAACAAACCATAGGGATAGGCTCATAATTTTGTTGTAGTTTACTCTGCTTCATCCTCTGCTGATATTGAGACCAAGGAATGATGGCCACCGGTCGTTCTACAATGTCCCCCAATGTAAGGGGACATATTACTGAAAACAAATAAGAAGTCTAAAAAAGACTTACACAAGAGCACCCCGAGGATGCGCATGCTGGCAATGGGGATCGGGGTCAGTCCGGCGGCGCTGCCTGGTAACCGGAAAATGACCCTTCATAGCCGAATGCACATCGCTGTACATACAACGAATCAGGGACGCGAATCTTTATTTCACAAAAATATTTGAATAAACATTGTAACACAGAGCAAAGATAAGATAGAAGAGTATTCAGACGAATTACAGAGATCTTTAGAACAGCAGCAAACTTTATCACTGAACTTAGGTTGGTCGTAGCAACCTTCTTTCTTAAATAAATAAAAAATAATAATATTTATATTTAAACTAACCTGGCATTCTCCATTATCAGCACATCCATATACAGCTCCAACTTGTTTTTCATTATCAGGGTTGTATTGTCTGGAAAGATAATCTAATTCCTTACTGTAAACTTACTTCAAACAAAAGTTTGATTTGCTTTCACAAGTGTTCTTGTCAGAATCCTTTGCTCCCGGAAGGTAATCTAAACACTTTCAGTATAATGTTAATAGCACATTTACCTCCATAATAACAAGATATATCTGCAAAAGCTAAGTTTAAAAGGGAGAAAATAAAGAAGCAGAAAAGGATAGTACGCATTATATTGAACAACGAGTCAGGACTGATAAGAGACTTTCATAGACAGTAAATTTTATGCTTTGACGCCTCCTTTTTAATCCTATTACGTACTTCCTCTAGTCAAAGTACAATAATCTCTAAAAGGAATTTATTTAAACACTGTATTTATAGATAAGTAGCATAGGTTTTAGTTCTCGTCGGAATCATCGTCATTTTTAGAAATGTAGCTACGAGGAGCTGGGTAGACTGGATCTCCATCAGCATCCTTAGCTTGGGCAAATCCAACACGATCATTTCCAACATCGAAGACGGTATAATAGCTAAAAGAATTATCTGTATAGATGAAATAGTTGAGATGTACCGTCCGATGAAAACATCTCCGAGAATCCAGAGGTCGCCAGGGATGTCCATTCCCATGAATCCAGAAAGGCAAATAGTCTTTCCACCTGTTCCAACCTTTAAAATGTAGTCTTCTCCTTTAAGGGTGAAGGTCTGTCCCTCAATTATGAAAGAGACATCTGGCAAGCTAGGGACCTTATCGCAAGGGACCATATACTGAAAATTTGAGTTTTAACGCTTCAGATTCTGAAAATTCTACCTCTTGTTTGAACATTTTCTCGGCACCAATGTAGGCTTGAATTTTCTCAATTGCTGCAACAGGTCCAGCAATGAGAGAGGTTCCAGTATCGGCAATAGCTTGGCATCCGTTTTCACAAGTAATGGTAGAGCTTCCTCCAATAATCTAAAACTTATTTATTCTTTTGTTTTCTTAACAAAATAACCTTATCGGTTTTGAATTGCCAATACATTTTTCGAGTGACTGGAGTCCACGTAATTGGATCAACATAGCGTCGGGTATCAACCCCTCCAAAAGTGATTTCTCCTCCAATTTCGGAGTCGGGGTTCCTGTTTTGGAATTAAGAATCTTTTGTGTGATCGTAACCTGTTGAGCCAGAAGGCAAACACTGGACTGGGAACTTTCTTCTGTTGAACGAGATTGTGGAAGACAGGCGTCACATCTAAATAAACATATTTGCCAAATAAACACTCTAATCTCTCACTTCCAACAGCAATTGAAGGATAAGCCATTCCCAAAATACCGTCGAATTTGGCGGCGACAAAGGTGATTCCAGGCTCGCTAGTCGCTTCAGCAAAAGGTTGATCGGTAGAGCAAATCCCTGCTACACAAACACTATCCAGAGAGATGAATCCTTTCATGGATCCCGTTCCATATCTGATAGCAATCTTCTTTCCATCCTCTTTGTATGTAGAAGAAGCTCCAGAGTCATAACGATGATGAAGCACTAAAATTTTATATTGTTTTTATGACGTATCCCCCTTTGAATGCGGCTTTGTTGGTCAAAAGAAACGAGGTCCACATAGATAAGAAAAGTGCTTATTGACACAATTGATAAAGAGGGGGAAGAAAACAGGCCACATGTCAGTTCATCGATTTCAACTCACTGCAAGCGATGTCATAGAAAGGACATTTTTTGGAAGGAATCCACAAGTTAGAAGAACCAGTATCGAAAATGACTGTGAAGTTTTGAGGAGGACTTCCGATGGAGATAACTCCAAAGTATTGAGCCTGAAGAAGAGCCTTGTCTTGTTTCTGATAAACTCACATCCATATAATTTCTCAATAGTTCATCGATCTCATTGACATTTTCCGTCTGAAAATAGTCTTTCGTAATCAAAAGAAATATAACCTCATCGACTTCGTTTTGCACATACTTCTGGTGGAGTTTCTTTTGATAATGGGCTCTCTGACGGGCATAGTCTTCCCATGTTCCGGCTTTTAGCAACTTTTCCCTTAGAGTTGGCTGCTTGATAAGATCGACTCTAGGAATTTTGAACTAAGGACAACTATGTTAGATACTTTCTGACTTGGCTGTAGCGAAGAGTCTTCCTGTGTCCAACAGCAAAAGCAATACAAACGAGTAGAAGTAGTAGACCGACCCGCGACATGGCTCGAGGTCGAATGTCTTTATCAAATGGTCAGCTGCTGGCTGGCTAGATAACAGTTGTCTTGCCACCGTGCCTGTTTACAGAATAATGAAATTCTCAGATGAAAAAAGATTGCAAAGCAGTAACATATGTTAGATCTCGTGGAATCAGGGTAAAAAGAAAGTCAAGTCGAATGGATGGCAAAACGAATGACAAAAATGGTGAAGAGTAAGACTTTTGGCAAATATTCTGATTCAGCCTCAATCCGAGAATAAACTAAACTTTTTCAGTACTGTAGGCAATTCATGCTTCTCGCTCTTTTGCTGGGACAGGTCAACATATGTTTCAAGTGTTAAAAAGTCCGCTAAATTTCTTCTAGGGACCCGAATTCTAGCAGCAAACAAAGCTTTGAATTCCAAATACGTCCACCACAATGCGCTGTTTGCGTTGCACTTCGCCCTCGGCGAAAAATACACGGACATTGCGGGTTCAAGCGGTTTCAATACAAGGAACAGAATGGAACGACTGGGTGAATTGTTGTCTCTAACTTGAATGGGTTCAAATTCCTGGGAAATCGCTTGCCATTATGATTGTGAGAAGAAGGTACGATGCTGAACTTCTAGAAGAATATATCTGCGATTAAGTCCTCCTTCTTTAAAAAGAGCTTCAAATTTGAAGAAGAACCAGGGAGATATTTCTGACTAAGTATTCCTACCTGGAGATTCTATTTTTAAAACCAGGAAAAGATCCAGCTCGTATCGCAAGTTCATGCCCGATCTGTGCGTGACCAGCTTCTCAGTATGTTTGTTTTGCTTCTCGACAATGACCACACACATTGCCTTGTGTCTCCCGCGTTCTGCTTGCGCTACGTTTTTTGACCGCGGCCCACCTCGTCGGACTATAAAACAGGCCCGGCGGTCACCTCCAGGCACACTAAATTTAACCCACATCACCTTGGACCAACAAATATGACATTTCACCTTTCCTCATCAGATTTGAATTTTCAGAGATGCGTACCTTGATATTCCTTGCTCTCCCTTGTCTTGTCTTGGCATACCCTCCTCGACTTGGCGACCCCTTCAGTCCCCTTGGTCCCTGGAGCAAGAGGGTATTTTTTGACCTTTTTTCTGAGAGCTAATCCAATCATTTAGGGTCCTCCTTGCGGTCTCCCCAAATTCATTGACCAACTCCCTGAAGAAGCCCAGACCAAAATTAGATCCATTTGGGAAAATTACAAGGAGGGAGATGAGTGTGATGTTGAACACAAAAAGACCAGGTTTTTATCTATTTGATTTTGTGATTTGTTTCTTTTAGGGAATTGATCCATGAGCTCCCAGACGAGGTTCGTGACAAGATTTTTGCCGGAAGATGTGGACCAACTTTCCTTCGTAATGTCTCTTCTACCATCAAGAAGGAGTTCCGCGCTGTCTGGTACATATTTCTTTCTTTTGACATTTGAGCATTGTTTATTTTAGGTTTGATCATCGTCTTTCCCTTGAAGAGAAGGAGCTTGCCCTCAAGAAACTGGCTTTCTCTTTGTTGAAGGGTGAATCCGTAAGCTATTTGCGCAGATTTATATTTTCCCTTGGCTTTTAGCTTGCCCTTTTCAACAAGTGGGAAGAGGAACTTCAAATCCGCAAAGCCGAGCTCAAAAAGAAAATCGAAGCCCTTTCTCCCGCTGCTAAGGAGGCTTATGACAAGTGGAAGGATCTCAGACTTCAAGAGAAGCAATTCCTTGCCAACCTTCCCAAGGAAATTCGTGATGAGCTCAGAACTCTTTGCGGATTCCGCCCAAGAAAGGAAGAACCAACTCCCACCATCACTACCACTGAATCCATTGCTACCTCAACTGATCTTGCCACTGAAGTGAGAAGATTTTTGTTGTTCCATAATATTCTTGTTCCAGGCACCTATTGATCCTACTACCACTGCTCAACCAATGATTGAAGAAAAGACCAAGGAGGCTGAATTCGCTCTCTTCCTTGATGTCTCAATGCCTGAAGAGCTTAACACTGAGGCACAGTGCTCTTATTACATGTAAATTAGCTCGATCTGCTAATTTATTCCTTGGAGTATGCCGAAGTTCGGCACTTGTCTGTACAAAAAAAGAATTCTAATAAATATTATTCTCATGTTTTCTCTTTTGTTTGAAAATACTTCATTCCAAGCTAATGGACAGGAGAAACCGGAAAAGTAGTAGTACACGAAACGACTCTGGATTGTGATATGGTAAATAAATGATTGCTTAAAAAATAGCGGATTACCTCTACAAGTCAGTCAATTGGAAACGTTATCTGTACGCGAAGTGGGTTATTGTTTTTGATTATGGGTCAAGGAATAAAGCTGTCAATACATTTGATCTAGAAAGAATACAGCACAAAATACACGAATACATAGGAGAAGTTTTTTTTAATGGCAAAGGGTCAAGCAATTTACAGATAGATAAAAAGGGGACAGAATGGGGAAGAAAGTCGCTGAAGCGACCGACAGAGAGCGGATAGGTAAAAGGCGGCCAGGGAAGCTAGGAGAGTAGAGAGAAAGAGAGATCACGCCACCCTTCTCTTAAAACACTGGGATATGAGACCTCGGCTCTCAATCGGACATTTCATAGCATTTACTCTAATATCTAGGCATCAAGGAGGTTTCCTGTTGGAACTCCTGATGAGGTGGGGGTAGTTACACCGTTAGCCCCCGTAGAGGCCATTGATGCGTAGTTGGTTCCTGAACTACTCGCCAGGCGTGTCTCGTCCTGGCTCGTGCTCGCTCCCGCTCCCTGAAATTGGATGCTTAATGAGAAAAAAAAGTTTCATTTCGATGTATTCGAGCTTGAATAGACATTGCTCGATACTCATCCAAAAGCTTTAGTGAAAAGAAGAAGATATTCATGCGCCTGTTATGCCAAAACCAAAGTACACTACGATAAAATTGATAGTTACCACTGAACAACGAAAACTTTTTGTTTTGAAATTCCATGTAGGAATAGAGCAACCTTACCCTTAAAGAGGGATAGGGAGAAGGGCATCATGACTTAAATCAAAGGGTTGTAGTCGGATCTTAGCGGACGGGGCATGGAGGGCCACTGAGCCGTATCCGAAGGCGTCCCTCCTAACTGGTAAGTCCTCTCTTCCGAAGTCGACGCTTCGTTCGTTGAAGCGCTTGCCTCTCCCTGAAGGTGTCCTGTTCTCTTAGCATTCATCCAAAGACACCTCCACCTCATTATAACTAGAGCCTACAGAGGACAGTTATAACAAAAAAGTGTTAGAAAGTTAAAACAACACAACGGCTAATCAGATGAGTATCAAGCAGTAGACATAGAAAAAACTGAGGAAAACTAGCAACCTGAAGCAACATTACCACTGACCGAGCGTTGAGGGTTCGAGTGCTGAAAATAAATAAATTAGATTTTATCTTCTGAATTCATCCAACCTGAGTATATTGCTGGTATTGAGGATGGAAGTTGTGAATAGCATCCTGCATGATGTCCTTGGGGTTCATCGTTTCCTTGAGAGAAGAGCTTATTGATTGGAGAGTCACGGGACGACCATCATTAGCGCTATTGACTGCAATAAAAGAGGACTAATGGAAAACATCAAAGTTTTTACCAGAGTGGGCGTCAGCGTAAGCTGAGACTCCGAAAGCGAAACGAAGAGCAATAGCAGCTCCCAACATTTCCAAACAGATTAGGAAGTTCTGCCATCCAGCAGCAAGTGTTCCACTGTTGATTATAACATTTCCGTTAGCATCAGTCACAGGTTTGAAGGCAGAGGTTGCTCCAAGAATAGCGATCAAGAATCCTAAAATTTCAACTCAGTTAAATCAAACTAAGCCAGGAAGCTACCTTGCCAGAAGGAAAGGAAGATAACACTCTTGACTGTGAGAAACTTCAGAACCGGGGAGTAGGGAGAGAGGAGGTCCTTGGTGGCCGTATAGAAGAGGAAAAGACCATAGAGTGCCAGGGAGATGGACACGTTGTAGACCAGTGTAATCCAGAGGTACCCTTGATCAGGGCTAAACAGCCTATTAAAAAAGATCAAGCCGCCCACCTCCAGTTTCCGTCCTCATACTTATCCAGCGCAACCAAGATGAGCGTAATCACAGCCATAATTGGCTTTATGAAGCAGAATTGAAGAGTGGCTTGTTTGCAGAAGCGCAAAAACTCAATTGTATATTGTTTTCCGGCAAGACAGCAAGTAAATGTGTAGTAGTTGGTTGGCCTGGAATTTTTAATTTCAAATTCATTGTTTTGATGACTATACCGAATAGGCTTTCCTCGAATCTCAGCCATAATATTGCTTTCTCCGCCGAGATACTCATAGCACAGGGATAAGAATGAATAGATTACAAATGCTGAAACCAGAGAAGTTTTAGAATTGTCTCGACTGTCTACCTTCGTAACAATCTCGAATAGAATTAAAGTAGATGTACACGTTATCGGAGAAGAAGATCAAGCTCAACCAAGAATCAAATGCGTAGATGGGGACAATGAACAATATCCGAACAATCCATCGTTGTTCAGCTGGGCAGGAATACCACCGGAGATGTTGATAAATCTAAAAAATGATTAAATTCTAAATGAGATTTTTACCTGATGACTTGTTATGAAAAGCGCAGCCCAAGTACAAAGACCTGCGAGGCCTTGAGCCGTCGCAGATCTAATAAATGTGCTCCCTTCCGTTCCGTTAACCGACATGTCTAGCACATCTGAAAAGAAAAATGATTGAAGACTCGTAGTTCGGAAGGATTAGTTATGTGGAAAGAGATGGATGATTCACTGGGAACATGGTAATTGGACGCTGCAGTCTGACGGACATTTCCGATAAGATAAGAGCTGGTACATATCGCGGTCTCAAAAAAAGGTCTGTGTCAATTAGCCTAATTGAAGGAGCGGATCAGAGTACAAAGCACTATAGAAGCGTTTCTGATTCTCACTAAAAGGCGCATTGATCGTTGAGAGCCTGTCCCGATCCGGAACTTTGGATCGCCTTAGCCAGATTGCGCTGACGATAGACAATGGCACTTAGGTATGCTCTAAGAAAGTTGAATTAAATCTGGGAAGGCAAAATATATTGAAACTGGAGGATGTTTGCTGAGAATAGTTAATTGACTCTTTCAAATGGAGGCGGAATCACACGCGATGGAATCTCTCTTCGAAAATGAGGACAGCTGATATCGACCGGGAAATTACTCCCCGCGCCGTATTAAAATCAATAAAAGCGGTGAGTCGGATGGTAAAATAGACGTCTGCTTACTCAGTCAGAATCACTGGCAGGTTCACAAAATGCGCGACTGAAAGGCAAATAAGAATCGGCTGATAGTGATCATGCATTTGAACCAGAGAAATGGAAGGAGAAAGAAAGAAATGATTTCAACAGACTCTCAGCGCAGGGAATTAGAAAGTCGCCACGTTGCCACGATACTGCAGCCCTCTCTCACAGCATAATCAGACAGAATGTGATCAAAATAATTATTCGTAATTAATTTTCATACGTAAATTGTCTTACAGAAACAAAACTTTAATTTATTTGAACACCGAAAAGATCTTTTTTGTGTTTTGTTTACCCTATTTCCTCTCTGGGTGCATTTATCTCTCAGAAAGCAAAATAATTAGATGGTGGAGTCTTAATTACATGCTGGGAGTGCAATAGTCCGAGTCTAAGGTGCTAGTGGCCCAAGTCTATCTAGAAAACAAAACAACTCTGAGCGCGGCTGCTGACGGCCTGCGCAATCGATGTCCCTCAATTGGCTGCGTACGCCAGACTACGCGGTGAAGGCTGATACTCAGCCCTCGGCCTTAGCTTTGAAAGCAAAAACAAAAAACAGAATCCAAATTGCATAGATGATTCAAGAAGATGAAAGACAGTTGGTGATCACAGTTGGCGGGGCGCTATTGGCGTGCCAGGCAAACATTACTGCGTCACAACTGACGGCTAGTGTTCTCAACTTTAGGAGATTTCAACACCGCTTAGGAAGTCACATAACAGGTTGTAGCTGTTGTTTCTGGCCCGATCGAGTGTGTTGTGCGGTCCGATGAGATTCTTTTCAAGGACAGGATAGCTGAGGATTGGATGAGAGAGAGCCGCCGCAGTATTTGCGTCCCTCGCAAGTTGTTCTTACGCGTGCGGCTGCGCAGCGTGCTCATTCTCCATATTTGTATAATGATAACAATGACTTATTATTTTTGTGACTAGTTGCAATCCGCCGATGCCTCTTGGTCACATATATCAGAAATCAATAGGCCTACGTCCTGGAAAACGTGATTTTGCACCATTTGCAGCACAACTTGCCTCATAGGAAGCCTTAATTGACCAATAAACCTTAGTTAAATTGCTCATTTCGTTTTTAATTTGCTCTATTACTATTGCTTTTCATTGCCGAACATCCTACGACCCGTCGAATTAAAGAAAAAGGGGGCACTTTGATCCGATTTTCGGCAAGGAATTAGAGAAAAAAGGTAAGATCTTCAAACGCATTCTAATGCTAGTCTAAAAAATAGATAAATTCCAAATTTTATAGCAAACAAACTACAAAATGTTAGGAAGATTCTAATCGGGTACATTCTATCTCTGAGCTTTGTAGTCGTCATCGCTACGAGTAACCTTTTTAGTCATAACAAAGTCAGCGATTTTTGATTTTGTTTAACAAATATTCGCATATTTTTGCATGAATCACCAATTTTAAATCATAAAAAGTTAACACAAAAGTCGTAAGATTCGAGCAACTTAATGACGTGCCCTAGCACACCCTACCAGCTGATAGAAGCTTCTCAAGCCACACCTGAGTGACGCATTAAAGTCCCATAGCTTCGACTCGTTTATCTGTGTATGCGGGGTCGATCGATGCGCGTTCACAGTAATTTGCCCCTGCGCGACCTGGTCGCCGATCCAGCAGAGAAGCATTGCGATCGACCTCAATTCTTCCTCCTCTAACCTAGTTTTTTGCTGGCACTTCTTTTATAAAATGCTGTTTGTTGCGTTCTCAAAAATATTTTATTCTTTTTATCTTCTAGATAACTATAGCCTGTAAGGGATTAATTTATAATCAAAACAAGCCTTAAGCCGACATTTTCTAGTCATAAATGGATCATTTTTTAATCCAACTGCTCTTATTTTTAAGATTTTTGACATTCTAAATGTTAATGCTAAAAGCTTTTAGGGAACATCTACTAATGCCAATGCGATGTTCATTCTGAAGGGAGAAATCCCTTTATTTTTTCACTGGGCTGTAGCTTTATCTCTTCCTCTTTGTATACTAGGAAACCAAGCCAGTTTCGATCTAGAGAAGGTTCGTTGTTTTTCATCGTAAGTGATCAAGATCTCAACGCAACTGAGACCATTTTACATCACTTTTTTAGTCTCTTTCTACGACATGCGATCAACATTGTTATAACGGAGTATGTCTGAATGGATCATGCGCTTGTACAAAAGGATGGTCTGGGCCACAATGTGATCATTGTTATGGCAGAATAAGGTGAGCACTTCCGTATTTTACCCCTGTTTCACCGGACCTTCAGCTGATTAGATAAGGAAAAGATTGAAATTCCAGACTGTCAGAAAATCAGACACAACTTAGTGATGGTCCACTAAACTACAGCTCTTCCTCAAAATGCACTTGGATTATAGAAAGCGACAAGGTTCGATCCTAATATCCATTAGCAGTCTCTCTTTAATATTTTCGAGATGGGTTTGATCCAGATGGCACTAAGCACCATCTCATATAAACAATAGGCTCTTAGAATGTAGCTTATCGCGTTGCCGATGTATTAAAAGAGAAAAGTAATGAGAGCAAAGTACTGGAACTGAAGAGGATCTGCAATAATGTCTGCCGTTTGGCGCGGCGAAGCAAAAAAAAAAGCTCTTTTCTCGCCACGTCAATAAATGTGATTCTGGGAAATTGATTTCGTCGGCAATGTTGCTGCACAATAAAATGGGTCCAATGCGTTCCCAGAGAAAAACTGATGAGACGCAATGGGCAATAAGTCTTTCAGCCGACGAACGGGCCACTAAACATTCGACTCGAAACCTTTCGAACTGAATGCGGATGGGATTTCGTCTACATCTATGATGGAGATGGTGTCCATGGCGACCAGCTCGCAGCTTTCTGGTGAGAGTGCGAGAATAAATGATAAAATGAAAATAATTGCAGTGGTGATCAAGATCCTCAAGAAATTAGTGCCCCCTCAGGGAAGGCTCTCATCTACTTTTTCAGCGATCTTGCTATGAATCTAGACGGGTTTAATATCACATACGAGTTCGACAAGTGAGTAAATATTCTAGCAAGCTTCAAAGTGACATTATATAGATGCCCCTACAGTTGTTCTAACCATGGAATTTGCGAGAATCAAGTTTGTAAATGCGAAAATGGTTATACGGGTAAGAATTGCTAATAAGTTTTTGAGTAAGCTGCATTCCAGGTGACTATTGTAATATCGAAGTTTGTACAAATGGAATAGATGGACAGGCTGGACCTTGTAAAAACAATGGAAAATGCTCGCAAAGTCGATGCTTGTGTGATGAAGGTTTTCATGGTAACCCATGCGACGCCTTTTGTGATTGATTCATTCATTGCAGGTGACTATTGCCAGGAGACGTCAAACACTTTGGTTTGGGATGAAATGATTCCGCCGACTTCACCAACTGCCAGGGCTTCACATGCTTCTTTTTTGGTTGACGACAACATCTGGACAATAGGTTTGGTTCCCACGTCATTTCTTTCTTATGCAGTGAATGTGCAGGAGGAGAGCACTTCTCCGGAGAGCTTACGGATAATGTGGTGACGTTTAATACAAAGTCGCGGACATGGACAAAGATCTTAGTTGAAGGGGATTCTCCCCCAGAAAGATATGATCATTCAGTTGTTAGATTCAAAGTGAGACTTTGATCTTATTCGACTTACTTTTTCAATCTAGAATAAGCTGTATATGTATGGAGGAGTAATCGATAGGAAAACAATTTCTGGGGAACTTTGGTCATTCGATCTTCAGACTCGAAAATGGCAGCTGGAAACAGGTGCTGGAGACAATCCAGCGGTTAGTTAACTTAGAATAACAATTTATTTTCTATTTTTAGATAGCTCCTCTAGCTGCTTCGGGTCACACAGCTCACGTGATCGGCCCGGAGATGTTTGTCTTCTTCGGGTACCATCCTCGAATCGGGTTCATCTACCAAGTGCAAATATACAACTTCGGTAAGGATTTGACTTTTACTGTTTAACATAGACTTAGAAACGCGGCAATGGCGATTTGGTAACAGTAGAGACCATGTACCCGGAAGATTCCGCCATGCCTCGGTACAGTATGAAACTGAACAAGAGGTAATCCTTGAAAAAATATTTTGGGTAAATAATAATTCAGGGAAATGTTGTTCTTGTCTACGGCGGAAGCATGTGGTCCAATCAGCAGAGCAACAATCTAACAGACAGTTTGATGCAATACAGTGTTAAGCAAGAAAGATGGATTCACCTACCCGCTTCTGGAATTCAAACTGCCTTCCATACGGCCAATGTAATAAATGGACATATGGTTGTAGTTGGAGGAACTGCTTACAATCTCAGCTCATCAAGAACAAAACAAGAATGCTTCTCAAACGCGGTTCTTATTTATGACATTGGTATGTTTTGTCATTTTGTCTTTTAAAAATATCATTTAGCTTGCAAACAATGGTACAATGCTACTCAGGCACCTGCTGGGTTAAAGAGATATGGTCATAGCGCTATTGCAACTGAAAATGAAATCTTCGTCTTTGGTGGATTCAATGGAAAGATGCTAAAAGATGTGTTCAAATTTTCTCCAGGTACTGCTTAAAATTAGAAAGCTATACTTATAATTTTAGCTCAATGTGCACCGGCTAAAGCAGAAGAATGTAGATCAATATTTGACGCTGTAAAATGTGTCTACCATGAAGGATCTTGCCAGAAAATGGATCCATTTGTCAGCTATAAATCTTCCTTCCTCTCCTTTATCAAAACTAACAATCCGAAGTTTACTTTAGAATGTAGAAACAATCCCTTAAGGTAATTCATTCAATCTTCAATATATAACATATGACATAGGCAAGTATTGCAATCCTGTGAAGAGCAAAAAGATTGCACCTCTTGCACTTCCCAATCAGAATGTGGCTGGTGTGCTTCTGGAGAGCAATGTCTTCAAAGAGAAAATGAATGTGTTGATGGACAAATGATTCTCACTTCATACTCTAAATGCCCAGCAAATCTTCAGTCTCCTCCACCAAGGCCTTGTTCGATGTCAACAGATTGTCAGAGTTGTAAGCTTCTAAGTCATTGCAACTGGTTTTCTGTTGATAATAAGAATATTTGTATTTCTTTGGAAGAACAAGGTAATAACTTTTTTCCTTTAAAATTCAGCTCTTTTTTCAGAAGTCTTGCTAGCTGAACAACATTCTCGAGAATTAGAAAAACTTAGCACCAACACTTTGCCTCTTCGTCATACTTCTTTGGCTACTCCCAGTCTGCTTCAAGTAAAGTTGTTATCTTATCTTCAAATATTCATTATAGAATACAACAACTTGTTCTCCAGCTTGCGCTGAAATAATAGACTGTGGCGATTGCATTAGTAATACGAGATGTATGTGGTGTCCAACGACTGTCAGATGTATCAATATGGAGGCTTATACACTCTCATTTGCTTACGGTCAATGTCATTCGTGGTTAACGGGAAACAGCCCAGGAGGGTATATAAAAAGCTGCGCTCAAGGTAGTTCGAACCGGTTGGGAGATGATTCACACTTCTTTTAGAATCATCTAACTGTAGCTCACATAAGACTTGCTCCGAATGTCAGCTGTCGCCACATTGTGGATGGTTAGATGACGGGTCTAGAACGGGTTTGGGAGGATGCGTTAGAGGAACCAAGACGGGTCCATTGGATGGCAATCCAAAAAACGAAAGATGGTATTTCCTGTCATGTCCAGGTACAGTATCAGTTGACTTCTTTACTCTTTACAGAGTGCCAATGTAACGGACATTCTAAATGCAATAGCACACTTGCTGGATTCCTGTCTACCCTAGAAGTTTGTGCATCATGTGCAAACAACACCACAGGGAACCATTGTGAAACATGTGCGCCTGGCTTTTACGGTGACCCACGAAATGGAGGAACTTGCAGTCGTAAGAAATTTAGAGGGATCTTAAACTTTTATTAAGCTTGTGAGTGCCATGGTCAAGCAGATGAGTGTGATCCGCGAACTGGATATTGTCATTGTCGAACAAAAGGAGTTATTGGCAAGTATTGTGATAAATGTGATCACAAGTACTACGGAACACCGGCTAATGGAACTCCTTGCTATTGTAAGACAAATTATAGATTGAAATTGTGACCTTTTTTAGATGAATTGGCTGTTGACTTCATTTTCACGTTTAAATTGAAAAAAGAAGATAAAGACAAGCATGTAACAGATATATATTTGTTCAGTATTCCTTATAAGGTAGCCAATTACATCTATCTAATATCATTCATTTTACAGAAGGATACTGACGTAACATTCCAAATTAGTTGTGAGCCATCAGCTTATGTAGCCTTGAGTGAGACTACATCATATCTACCGAATCATGCTCCGAGAAATCGAACATTGATGGTGGGATCCTTTAATAAAAGCTAAAAAAAGTTTAGACGAGAACGCATTGCGATCACAGAGGGTTCAGAAGGATTTACTCTGCTTCAGATAGCGATGGATGGTCTTTTGGAAATGATCATAATACGACATTCTTTGTAAATTATTCTTTCTATTTATATTTCTCTCTTTAGGTTCGTGTATATAATTTCACAACTCCTATCACTATCCAAGTGTCGTTTGCCCAGTCTCCACCGATTAACTGGGTTCTGTTCTTTGTTATTTTTGCAGCGTAAGTGACTTTTTATTAGAAAATCTTGTTTTAGCTGCTTCATTGTCTTGCTAGTTGTAGCTGGTCTTCTCTGGATGATCAAGCTTAGAATTGAAGTTTACAGAAGAAACCAAAGACGAATTGATGAGATTGAACATGTATGTTCCCACTTCCTATCTTTATCAAAGATTTATTTTAGATGGCTTCTCGTCCATTCGCTAATGTGAAATTGGAGCTCTCTACTCCCTATACAGCGGTAGATAAACAAATCGCCAGCCATTATTTATAAATTCAGATAACACATAGTCCAACACCACTTTCTATCGAACCTTGTGGAAATTACAAAGCTGGAGTGTTCACATTAGCTGTTAGATTGCCGACTGGAGGAAGAGCGACGACGCCGAATGGAACATCTGGATTGGCTGTGGCCTCTGCTCTTTGTCTTCTGACTCCAGCTCAATTGGGAGTTCTTCAAGCTCCAGACAATGCAGACAGTAAAAACAACCGAAAAACCAATATGAGACGATATATTCCATTCCTTCGGGGAAGACAGGTCGAAAACGCGTAGTAACTTTCCAGCCCTAAGATTTTTATTATGTTAAATATCAAATTGTGGTGTAATCTTAATTTTTGGTGACGGGCCTCCGAGTTCACTTTCTTTGCTCCAAATCACTTTGTAGAGTGTCTTAATTTAAGTCCAGGCATAATTTCTAAATTAGCTCATATTTATGACCTCGAACCGTTTGATGCCAATATGTCTAATAATTTCTAAGTCATCCTATCTGTGTTCGTCTTTCTTTCAACCCCCTTGTGCTGCTATGCCAATTACGTGTCAAAAATGCCAAGTAGGCAATTCGTCATAAAGTTTTATGAGTTTCCTACTTTTCTTATCTCTTCTCTGAAAGCGCCTTGAAGCAAAACTAATCCAATTATTTTGATAGAGCACGGGTCTTGAAGAGGATTCTCCCAACAACTGTGTGCTTATTGAGTAGCTATACAAGAAGCTAATTAATTATTTGTCTAAAAACTGTAAAATAAATTTATTTAAATCTCACTTGCGAGAGAAAAATGCATGAGTATTTATTACATTGATAGATAAGGTTTATTTTACTCAATCATAGGATTTGAATACAAATGAGGATCTTAAAACTGTAAGACCGAGGGATAGTTTGCACTGTCTTTGAGGATCACTTTTTCTCTTTCTTTACCCCGCTAATGAGGAGATGCAATGAAGGAAAGCCCAAAATGAAAGTTTGTATGGTCCACAGAGTAGTGTACCATGGCCTAAAAATATTTTTTTTAGCAAAAAAAAGTTAAATCATACGTTAATTCATTAGTTAGACAAGTGAGAGCAGCATAAATTGCTTCAGCGATGTGGAGAAGTGTTGCGATAAGGACGATAAATTTTACAAAATCTGGCATTTCGACTCCAACATAAGAAGCGAATGGTCCAATAAATGGTAGATAGGGACTGTCAAGAGATTTCGGATCAATCCATGCTACCTTTAAAACTATATGTAAAAATGCGAAGGAAGACTAAAACTCACAAAAGTTAAAAGCAATCCGGCTGGAATAATAATCCACCAAAGGAGGCTTGGAGTTCGGAAGAACTTCTTCATATCGTCAAGATCGAGCTCTACTATTGTAGAGTCGACCTTTTCCTGAAAGATTTGCATGAGGATAGAAGAGGAGAAGACAAATACCAACTCTATGTCCATAGTAAGAGCAAATTACAAGACATATAGAGAGATGGTGGGAGATGAACGGCCGCCTTAGGGCTAATCAAATCGTCTCTACGAACAATAGCGACCGATCAATAAGTAATCAAGCCGTCTCTGGATTTAGATTTCCCGATCTTTCGCCAAATCGCGTCATCTCTCATTTATTACGCTGTTTCATTGTTTGTGACCTCTAATATTGGACAACCTTTCGCTTTTTAAATCTCTTTTTCTTTGAAAAAAATTATATTTTTGTTTCTTTGGCCAATTTCTATAACAGAAGTGTGCGTATTGCGTAAAATTAGCGTAAACGTGTAGACAAATCGCACTGGGTGCGCCAGTTTTTTCTCTTGGACTTTCGCCCCTGAGAAATCCTTTTAACGTTGATCCGGATTTTAATCAGAGCGTCCTGGTCAAGTAAGAAGACCTAATTTCTGAGAAAAGAGGACAAAGAAGTCTTTTGGATGCGATTTGACGTCTTAAATAGAAAAGACAAGACTGTATGATAGCGTTCTATGGTGCCTCCTGAGCAATGGCCACCTATTATTGACAAAGTATTGATCGAACGGCTTAGCGACTTGTGCTCACTCAGCCAAGAACGGCTGCTACTTTTTAAGAAAAAAAGGTTGAAAGACGAAACGTAATAGAATCGTATAGGTGAAGAGAAAGAGAGACTGACACAGTGCGGTAACCTAACGCGCGCATTGGCTAAGATGTCAGATCTTGTCAGTTTGATTGAAATCAGAAGCAAAGGTGGCCGACTCACCATACTTCGGCGACCTCAGCCGTGGATCGGATCCTCTATTCCCGCTCTGGTAGGAAGCCCGATCCCAGATCTATCAGCGTGCCTTTCCAACGATGCATTTTGTTTGTCTTTCTGGATTTTATGTTAAGTACGACCAGTTTTGTAAAGACCTCGAGACGCCCCGATTCGCGGAAGCTGACCTAAGGCCTTTACGACTTGATCGCTCACTGATTTGAACATGCTGACTAGGTATTGATGTTATCGAATCAGCCGACTTTCCACGTGAAATGTCAGAAACAGTTTCTTAAAACTAATTGTCGCAAAATGATTCTCAACTGACGGCGGGAAACATTCATCAACAGCGGTTTTCCCTTTCCCGAACATTCGTCTGCTCAATTTAACCCTAATGTTTCCCAATTGTTTCAACCATTCCCCGTACTAATTCGCATTTTTGGTCGGGACCATGTGAATTATTGAGATTGCTAGCCCTCTAACAATTTGCTCAATGTTTAAACAGTGACGCGTACCCCATAGATCATTAAACTCTATCTCTCCCTTTTTCCGTGTTCATCTCTTTTCTGAGTATCGCTATTCGACTAGCCGCTCGCTCAGGGACTCTGCAAAAGTATTTAGGTCGCGCACTCTTTTGAACTTCCGGTTTTGTGACAGATGCGCCGCGTTCGGTTGCGATCGAGAATGCCGTTCATCTCGGCAATATCTTCGGAGGTAGAAGGCGCAAGTCGGCGCCTGTCACTGGCTAGGACAATGAGTGTTCGCAACGTGCACTTTGCGGCCCGTACGCGGCGGTACCAGGCCGTGCGCCGGGACTGCCGCTCCGTTCCCCTCTCATTCCATCGCTTCACCCCCTCCTGACCCGCCGTCTTCGTTTGCCATCTTGCTCATTGCCGGCTGACTCCAAGGTAAGTCACCCACAACATGAGTCAAGGCTTCTGCAACGCATCTCCTGCGGACACAAACGGCAAGGTTAGTGATTGGTTATGTTGTGAGCTGCCAGCCAGCGGACAGATGATCATATTACCCCTTGAGGACCATCTTGATTTATGATCTGCCCATCCCATGGCAGCCCTTAGTGGGACATAAAGTCAGGATCCAATCATCGTTCATGTGTTTTGTTATTTGTTTTTCTTTGGAGTATCTCTTTGTTTTCGAATGAAAGATCAATTATTCCAGTTAACAAAATGTGAAACTAACCATGAACTGTGATTGAATAGCCATAAGTGGTCATTGCTATAGCTCGGGAGATCAAATTGCAACTCGGCAAACGCCGTTCCGCATGCCTCTCTAGACCGACTAAACGTTCGCATGTGTGTATTCGCATAAGTGCCTCGGTGGTGCTAGCCCGTGGCATGTAAAGGGCAGACGAGAAGTCCACAAGAACAGAGACGCAGATAGTTAGATTTTGTCAAGAGTGATAGTCGGTCGTGGAGACGCAGATTGGGGCGTGGCGTTAGCTGAGGTGGCAGACCGCCCTGACCGCTGGTCATTCGTCCGCACACACTCGTGCTGTCAACCCGTAGATCCGAACTTGTGTGATTACAGAAGTTAACACAAGCTCGGCTACCGGTGGATGGCCAGTGAGATTCCCAGTCATCTTAGGAGCTCCTCCCCTACTGTCCAAATTTCATCACCAGCAGTGAGGTAGTAGGTTGTATAGTTCAGAATTGTATCTCTGGAGAAACTATTCAGCCTGCTAGTTCGCCGAAGGGATGAACCCGGCTGGCTGGTAGCAGTAGAATTAATTAAAGCTTTCAGGACATTTTAGAACCTCACCAATCAATGATTCATAAAACTTAGCCAATCAATAAGCTATGAGCGCTGGCGCGTACCAGCCGGCTGCACACAATGTTTGCTCAGAAGAAGACGAGATTTTTCCTTTTCAAAAATAAAGATTCTATGATAACTTTGTTCACTTTATGAGAGGATCAGCGCAATACAGAGAAAAAGTGTAAAGGAAAAGAGGATTGAGAGTTGTCAAAACAAACATTATAGAGCGCCCGTTAGTAGAAACAAAAACAGGGCTTCACGCGAAAACAGTCATCATTTGAATCATCTTCTTCATATTCTAACTTTCGTAACAACATTCGAAAGTAGTCATCTCGTCATTCAGACTTTTAAAGGCTTCATATCGACTTTGGAAGCTCTGGAAAACGATCAAATTCCGCAATAATCTTATCTATCTGAAGAAAGCTGATAAACAATCGTAAAACTAAGATCCGACATTTGAAAAAATTGTTTAGCTTGTAAAGCTTTGGAAAAAAAGCCGTCAAGTTCTTTAAGCTTAAAATTTATTCTAGAACGATTTTATAATTTTATCTTGATGAATTTTATACATTTAACTTTTTAAAATTGTAAACAGACAAAGTAGGAATTCTGAAAGAACTATTGTTCTAAAATTTGACCAATATTTAAACTATAAAAGGATCTTAGCCTCGATAAAGATGATTTAAGATGATAAAGGAATTATGGGAAATTGAATTTTGTGGATGGCTATAAACTAGAGTATAGTGAAAATATGGTTGAGAAAAGTGTAGCTAAAAAAAGTTTGGGATCAGACGACTCAGAAAACATTTTTATCTTTGTGAACGAGAAGTTCAAAAATTAAATCATTCAAGTTATTTTTAAAATATAAAATAACAAAAACATCTATAAATTTGTCCCTCTTGTTTATGAATGATATTTTACCTTTCAAAGATGAACACTTTTTATTGATTTTTCTGACATCATGCATCACAGATAAAGCACAAAAGTGACAGCCAGGTACGGTAAGATTGTTATCAATAGTGTTGCAAACCGTATTCTTCGCAAAAGCGAGAAAGTTTTATTTCTTTTTTAAAATTTAAATATCTCTAACTATTAGTTGACGTCGTTAATTATTATTCATACTCTATTTTATTCATTCTTTGTACGTATGAAATTCAAAAAAGAATGTTTAAGTATTGAATAAAAATAATTTATTTCGAAGATCACTAAAATAACTGCAACAATTAGAAAATGCCCTATTCCTTGTTAATCTTTTTCTTAGTCATTTTCTAGCTTCCTAAGAGAACACATGCTACACATTATCTTGTGTTCTGTACTTTAAATATCAATTCAAAGACATCTTTCAAACGTCAATCCTTTTAATTTACTTAATAGAATGCCGTCATAGACTTCTTTTTGCGTTACATTATTTTCCTATTCAAACGTCAATTATTTGTCAACTAAACTGAAAATAGAAATCTCATACATTTTAATTTGAATTTAAATGACTTTATTTAACTTTATATACAGGATGTGAAGATAGTCTATTAATTTTTTGAAAAGAAAAAAGTTTGGAGTTACTGTTTTTAAGTTTGCATGGAAACGATTTGCAATTTGATATTTATGAGTATACAGGATCCTATTTGAAAATATCAATCCAACTAATATCATGCTTTCTTAAAATAGAAACTGTTTAGACAAGCTGATTGTTTGACTACTGTACTTCTGCAGACACAAGAGTGATAGGTTTCGTTGCCACATAGATAGGTCTAGTTGTAATCAGAAGCATATGACGCCAGAAAAAAGGCTTGTTCAAAGCGAATCTCAAATTTACTGCTTAATTTACGACCATTTCTGCATAAGAAAAAGTTGTCATCGATAGCTGGGAAAGAAAAAAACTAGGCCAAAGTAAATGTTCAGAGAGATTAAAAGTTTATTCATTTTCCGGAACAAGACAATAATCCTGACCACAGTGAAGGGGTTATCAGCTATTGCCATACTTGATAAATAGATTGACTTGTCTTTCTTTAGTAAATCCCCTCATAATGCGAGCTACATGACGCAAATGCTGAGCTATGAATTTGAAAGACCGTTCCGAGCCGGATTTCCTCTGCTTTAGATTACGTCTGATCTACCAAAAGAGGCTAGTTGTAAGATCTGTTAACATCAAAATGCTTAAAAGTTTAAATGATGAAGAAATAAGCGACAATTCCCAAGATAGAAGCATCAGACTGCCAATAGGCTATTGATAGTGAGTTTAACATCGAGTTTATCGGACGTCATACTATAAAGACCTAGTTCTGCGTCTCATATCTTATTTACGGTTGTGCTGTCTCTACTTCGGATTGTATACGACCAGCAGCTGTTCACAGAGGACCTTGCAACTGTTGAATGACTAGTCTCTTGTTTCGTTGGCTTATTATATCAATTTAGGTCTCGCAGTATCTAATTTCTGGGCGAGCGTCGGTAGCAATCAAAGGCTCATTTATTTCTCTTTATAACCAGGTTTCCTGGAGTTGCAGCGCCGTCCCGTTTCGAGTTTTACGATTCTTTCAATGTCGTATTATTGCTTGGTGGCGTGGAATTCAAAATTCTCACGAGTGAATTGGAGGAGCGCGTTCTCTTTTTTACTTCTAAATTCTTGCCAATTATTGTTTTCGTTCTTTTTTTCTTTATTAATTCTTCTTAAATTTCTTGATTAAAATTTAAATTAAATTATGAGAAATGTGAGAAAAAGTTGAGGTGACTATTCCCACACCCTGGGCGTTGCAACTACTTCACATTCACGGCTTTCCTGAGAAATCGATTCTTCTCTGCTTGCTTTGCTGGTTGCTACTCTTTGCACAGTGTGATTTTTCACCTCTATGAATTAATTTGATCTAGTTTAGGATACAATCTGTCTCTAGGACAGATCCGGTAGGCGTTCGAACCCTTTTTCCACGCGTGGACTGCCCTATGGGCGGAGCTTGATAAGAGTTGCCGTGGTTTCGTACTCAACAAGCACATGGAGGAAGCACCAGCTAAAACAGAATACAAAGCATACAAAAGGAGATGGATTTATCTGCTAATGGCTGTAGCCATCAACTTCTCTAATGGCAACGTGAGTCTCTATGCATAAAGCAAACATTGCTAGGGCTTATTGCAGCCGCCACTAGTGTCAAAAGATAGCAAAACAAAATGGTCAATAATCTTAAAAGAATAAATAAAAATAATTTCAGACTTGGATCACATATGCCGCTATAACATTTTATACAAATGATTTTTATGGGAACAATAATGCCGCCACATTTTTCAATACAATTTTTATGGTTCTCTCCATACCAGTTGGATTTTTGGCAATATGGTGGACGGATAAGCGTGGATTACGATCTGCTGTGAGTTTTGAGTAATGTTACTGATTTTTGCTCCGATAGGAAGCCGATTCTACGGCAGAAGCAAATACTGTCTGTCTGATACTTAAAATTTCAGTTCCTCATTGGTGCGTGGACTAATCTTCTGGGAAATATTGTTCGATTTATTGGGTCTGGAACATGGTGCGCTGAGAAAGCCAGGTTTGTCGATTTTATTCAATGATTTCGGTTGCAAAGACTATAACCATTGCTGTGTAATTGTCGAAAAAAGAACATAGAAATAGATGGCCATTCCTGCGCATTGTAATTTTTCATACCTTTGATCTGCGAAAATGACGTGACCTGTGCTAGTTGAGACCATTTTTCGATCAAATTTGATTGACAACCAATTACCACGATCTCTGACGTATAGATTTAAACCCTACCTGGGCAAATTCCATCTGATTGAGATCAAAATGTGACTACAATAAAGATTTTCAGGTTTCCAGTGGCTTTTACTGGACAAACTATAGCTGCATTTGCACAGCCGTTTGCGATGTTCTTGCCAACCAAATTAGCAGCTTTTTGGTTTCCAGAGAATGAAAGAGCATTAGCTAATACATTAGCTAGTATGTCAAACCCATTGGGCATCGCGGCAATGTATTCCATTTCTCCACTTATTGTCAACAAAGATCACCCACAAAACTTCCAGTGGCTGGTAAGTTCTTCGATTTGTTTGGTTAACGGACACAACAAGATCAAAAGATTTTTAGCCTTAAACACAGATCTGCTAGAACGTTGTAGTTCAACTGATAAGAAACACCAATTGCCTAGGGGAGCCAGCCAGCCGCGGTCATTGTAGCGAATCCACGTTGCTTCTTTTACATTAGAATGTGTAGCAGATTGCGCGAAACGTAAATGATAAAATTGCAAAACATTTTTGCGATACTACGACCATTTTTCCAGACAGGAGGTTGTCTTGTTGGAGCGGTGATAACAGTCTTATTGTCGTTTTCCATCACAAGTAGTAAGCCACCCACACCAGTAGCTCCATCGAAGGATGACGGAATTAAAGTTCCTGGCTTCTGGGAGGGAATCAAAATTTGTGTTAAATCAAGGAGATTCATGACATTGGCTTGTACACTAGGAGGAGGAGTTGGAGCTTTCAATGCTCTATATAATAATCTTCAACCTGCCCTCTGTTCTCGAGTATGGCCACTATTTTCATTTTGTTATTTTTTTAGGGATATTCCTCTGGATTCAACGGTGGAATGGGTTCGCTTCTTATTGTTTCTGGACTGATTGGCGCAGCGATTAGCGGAGTCATCGTGGATCAAACAGGCAAATTTGAACTTGTCAGTTCTTATCTCTCAATCCTTTTGGACTATAGTCGTTTGTAGGTCATGAAAACGGCATTCGGTTTTGCTGCTGTAGCCGCCTGCTCTCTTGCAATAGCTGTAGATTATGAAAACCAAGTAGGATGGATCGTTTCCTCCATCGTCTTATTTGGTCTATTTGGCTTTGCAGTCTATCCAATTGGTCTCGAAGCTGGAGTAGAAGCAACCTATCCAGTAGCTGAAGCCACTTCTACAGGCCTTATCATTATGATGGGGTAAGTTCTTCTTGTAATTCCCAGTGACGCACATAGCAGAAACTAAAGGTAACCAGCTCTAAGTGTCGAAAATAGATAAGCTTTCGCTTTAATCTTCAGCGCGGTCTTAATGTTAGATCTTAATTTTAAGCAAAAGTTAAAGTTCAAATCAAAGAAAAAAAAACTTTTTTTCAGACAAATTGAAGGAGTTATTTTTGTGATTGTTACCACATTATTGGCACAAAAACCAGATCCTCACACGTTGGCTATTCAGACTTGTGTGGATGACAACGAAGAGATTAAAACGGTGCTTATTTGGAGAGGTGAGTTGCGACTTTTTCGTTATCAACTGGGAACTTTAGACTCCTTTTTGGCATGGCTTGGAATCGTCATATTATTAATTATTCTTTTTGTACTTTTCTTCCGACCAAAGAATCGACGAAGAATGTTTGAAAGAGAAAAACTGGCCCTGGCTTCTAATGAAAAGACAGCAATCGAAGATACATTAGACGCCCGGTTTACACAAGAACGGTTATAAACAACAACGACATATCTCAGAATTTGTGATTCCGATACGGAAACTATTGGTTGCTTCAATGAAGTGTCACATTAGATACAAACAATTCACTCGTCCTCTTCTATAAGACCCTTGTCGTGAATAGCGTCTGCAATCGCCTTCTTAATGGTGTCGATGGCTTTATTGGCGTCCTTCCAGTCGTCATCATCAAGTGTTCCTTTCCCTCCAAACTTTGCCTCTTTCGCGTAGTTTTCGCACATCTGTCCGACAAAAGCTTAAAATACCTCTTTTTCACATACCTTCATGGAGTCGTCATCGGCTACATCAAGGTAGCTTTTGCAGAGCTTTGCAAACGACACGTAGATACCAAGTCGTTCGGGATGGTTTTTATCCTTCCAGACTTTTTTTGCACAAAGCGTCTGCTCATAGTAGATCTCCTAAAATCTCACGTGAGGACACCTAAATATGCAGTAGTACCTTGAGAGTATTCCAGGCGGTTTGTCTTTCATCCTCACGTGCACACCGACTTAGTCGACTAAAAACGTCATAGACAGCTTCATTGTAGAGTGACAGCCAAACGCCATCTTTTCTGAAATAGAGTGCCCTCTGAAGGAAATTAAAATTTCTCACACAAGCTTCAGCTTGTCTAGCATCTCTACGCACTTATTGCAAACTTCCTTCTTATCTTCAAAACTGGCGCTGAAAGACCCTGATGTCTATGGGAACTTTTTTCTCGCTTACCTTGTCACCTTCTCAATGACGACAATATTGATAGCCTCCATCTCGCTCAGCGAGAATTCTGTTTCTTTCTCCATTGTGTAACTGAAACTGGTCATTCATTTAAGGGACCAAAAAATGGGCTAATTTAAAGGAATGTCTCTCTTTTCGCGGACCCTTTGATTGACATAAATTAACATCTTGAAAGAAGGACAGAATAATATCCGGTTTGGGCGGGTTAAAATGATTGAAACTCACGGATAGATTTTGTCCATTGCTCCATCTATGTTAGTCTCGTACGAGTTTCTTGCCTCCACAAAATCTTCTGCTCGTCCCATCTTGTAGAGCTCCTAAACGATACGGCTGAGCGCAACCCACACCAAGAATAAAAATGAGTGACAGCTGTGAGCAACAAGGCTGTTCGAGATCAATGCTCACAAAATTCGAAGCTATTTGAAAGTTTTACGGAAGATCGTAGGTACAAGCGCAATTTTAAAAGTTCAAACGCATGGATGACAGGTGGAATAATGTGGGCGATGGGTGAGGGGGCGGTCAATCCTCATTGTGGCTTCTGCCGTTACACACAGCAGGCGCTAGGACCAGCAAATGTCAGGACTTTTGCTTTGACTCTTTGTCAACATGATAAACAACAGTAATTAAATTCGAAAAAATATGACAATGGACTTACAGACTCAATTTCCAGGTGAGATACAGCTCATAGTGACGAATTGCAGCACCCATAAAAAGAGCAAGACTCGTTCATTCCATAAAGTGGTCGCAAAGCTCAATTGCAAGGTGCGCCGAGCGCAAGCCCCTTATTTACCCACCAGAAACACGGTTCTCCATATCCAATAAATTTCTCAAGACAATTTTACGCAGGTGGCCTTTCCTTAGTAGTTGTCGGATGGAGGTACAAATAGCTTCCTTTCTTTTTCCAAGAGCTAGCGTCAATTTACTAATCTTTGCCATGGCTGACAAATCCATCTGGTAGTCTGAAAGCCGTTGTCGCATTCTCAAGCCGACCTGAGTGTGTTTAACGATAGCTCAAACTGCCATGTGCCCCATATGTGCAGCCCCATTCTATGACCTCCTGGTTGAAAACAGAAGCATCTGTCTCTGTTCAGTTCATCTGCCAGTCTCTTTTGCCATCGGCTTTCTCATTGTCAAGGAGACGGGCAATCGAGCCTAATTACAGAGGAGCACTTTCACTTGATAAACTTCATCGAATTATCTCCTTCATTTTCAGTCTAATGGAGGTTGAATCACCGAGACAATACAGCCGGAAGGATCTACTTGGCGCTTGCAGCTTTATGGCTTCGACGCAAACCGAGACCGAGGAGAGGGAACCAGTTCGGGTACAAGATGTAGCTTACTCCATATCGCGAGGTAATTTTAACACTCTTTTCGCCATAAAACTAACAATAACACTCTAGTATTTACTCCTAAACCTTTGCCGACAATTACCGAAGAAGAAATTCCTGAAAGCCAAGCCGGTGAGTTGTTTTTTTCAGTTTTCCACATCGCACAACAGCGTCTTGACCTAATCACAAGATATCACATTGCATTTACCATATGATGGTGTTTTTTTCAGGGACCGCAAAGACCACAGCCGCCAGCCAGTAAGGATAAAAGATGTTTATCCTCAGACACATCTGTTACTTGACTAAACGCTTTGTTTTGTGTCAGTCGCGGGTCGCGTGTCCCAGCCTAAACTATTCATGTTTTGGCCTCTCATCAAGCTCATACATTCCCATAGTGGTCAAACGATCTGTTCCTTCCTGGGCAGCGTTCTGACCGCAAATAATCTTGCGTGTTAATTTGTAATATTTCTAGTCACTTTAGTAGACAATATCTTAAACAACATATACTCTGTTGTGTCATTGTGATAAATATCTGACTTTTCTGTTGAAAAAATGTTTGGTTTCGAAGGAAAGGAATCATCGCGTCTGGCATTTGGCCGCTCTATTCACTTTTAGTGGCTTTACAGAGCCAATCTCGCTCTCTTTCATTCTTTGATTCTTAAAATTCTAAAACATTTGCAGTAAAATGAGATAAATTGGATTCTCAAAAAAAGGAGTGGTAGGCGATCGCTCAAACCCACTCATTAAAATGATGTGCCTTGACGAACCAAATAACTCATTCGAGAGCGATTACAACCTCGATGGCTAACCAGAACACATCGCGTGGTTATCCGGCTTTAATTCCGATCATTGTATATTAGTTAGTCCGCTATCTTCATCACAATCTTGTTGTGATTGCACGTCCCGTGGGTATTCGAATGAATGCCGCTCGAACTCGTACTAAGCCTCTTTTTTGAGTTTTATTCGCTCTTCTCAGCTCAATTCTAAGAGAAAAATGTTTAGGAGGAACTAAAAAATCAGGATTCAACCCAGGTATGTCGTCCACGCCGCTGCTAGGCCCCGCCCCCACTGCACAGCCAGCCATGGCGGGTTGTGTTAGCATACTTCGAGGAATCGTCTTCCTTCTGAACATCCTATTCTGGGTAATTTGATTTTTATTTACTTCTTTGGTTTACCTTGTTTAGTCAATTTTCACAGGAATCTCTCAGCTCCAACACTAGGGAAAATCTCTCAGCCATTTCTAATAGCAAAGAGAATAGGAAGAGCATAGACAGAGATCTGATTTTTTATTTTGGTAGTATTCTAGGTACATCTCCATTAAGAGTTGTTCGTGTGTTAGTCTTTTTGGCAAACATTTTGCTGAATATGTGCGGTTTTCACACTCCGACCCTCGCTACAACAAATGGCCTGTCCGAAAAATGCAACGTGTTGGACATATGTTGCGATTAAGTAGAGAATCTGAGAACCAAATGCAACATTTTAGAGATTTCTGAGCCATTAGGAATCTTGTGAAAATGCAGGCCACAGATTCACCCGCGCATAATCATGTGAAACTGGGGGAGCGAGTAGCTGTTAAATTACGTTAGGAGCAGTCAGAGAGCTGATTTTTTAACCTATTATCCCTTTGTGTTTTTGAGCCAATCGACGCGTCTTACACTCTTCCTAGCCATGCGATCTGGGATTGCCAGCCGACGAGCTCATTTCGAAGAGACTTGACACCTGCTCGCGTTTTGCAAATCACAGTGTATTCCTCATAAAAATTGAATGATTGGCTTCAAATTGTCGGGCGAACACTTCTCCAATCGAAGGCTGTTCAATTAAATTGTTTAGGTTGCTGGATTAGTACTGCTTGGATTGGGATTATGGTTGCTATTCGACCCAGCCGCATCCGACTTTTTCTCTCTCCATTCAGCTCATCCCGGTAGATTTTTATTTGAGTTTTAATATTCCTACAGGCTCATTCCGAATCGTTGCAATTCTTCTGTTGATTGCCGGCTTGATCATGTCTTTCACTGGATGCTGCGGCTGCTGTGGCGCCTGGAAACAAAATTCCGGAGCTCTTTGCGGGGTGAGTACGCCTGGCCACAATTGCTTTTGGTCATTAACAGTCATTGTGCATGCAGAGACATCTATCGCTATGCATCCTAAGCGCCTAGTGCAAAGAGTAAAGGCAGCTTTCGATTTGTTTTCAACACTTTCGAGCAAAACAGCTCATTCAAAGCTTCAACAGCTGTCATGAGGGCCGGAAATAATTCAAAAGAGAAGCAAAAGAGCGAAAATATTTCAGTTCTTTTTTGTTCTTATTATCGTCTTCTGTTTGGAACTTGCGGCAGCGTTGATTGCTTATCAAAAACAAGATCAAATTAGGTGAGTTCTTGTTATTTTTTAATATAAATTTAGGAACTATGTTGAGAGCAGCATGTATGACACAATCCGAAACAAGTATTCTTCTGATAGTAATTACAAAGCCGCTTTTGATAGCATTCAGAGTAATGTAAGAAGCAGCTAACGTTACAAATAAAATCCTAGTTTGAATGCTGTGGCGTAAAATCCTATTCTGACTGGCTTGGAGCAACATGGGACAACAAGAAAATAGTTGCAGAGGAAGATCTCTCAAACCATAAGATGGAACATGGGATTGGCGCAATTGGAGGCGGCCGTGGTAATGGATATGGTATGTTTATGGATTATTATCTTTATTTTATTCTAGGTCGCGTTCCGTTCTCCTGTTGTAATGAAAATGGCAAAGAGACATATCCATCGAATTGCGGAACGTCCTTTAACAGTGCCCCTCTTAAGACATACGAAGGCTTTCTCTATCCCAAAGTAACTTTTTAAAAACATATTACGTTTATTTTAAAGGGATGTGCCGATGCTCTCTACGACTCCATCTATAACAATCTGGATTGGGCAATTGGAATCTGTGTCTTTATCGGTTCTCTTCAACTTTTCGGAATGGTCCTAGCTATGGCTCTATGCTGCTGTTTCTCACGGGACGAAAAACAATATAACTATTAAATTCAGCGAGAAGGATTAAATTTTGTAATTGCTTTCAGGTGTTAATAAATATGCTCAATTTTTTTTTCGTGACAATACAAAATAGACTCATTTTCAGATTAAAGATTTCTTTCTACTGGTCAGTTCAGCTTTTCTTGTTTTTTATTTTAATTTATTCTGTTTAAAATCAGAATATCAAGTTCATTTCAGTTGTTTTAACTGGTTCTATTGAGTTGCTAATTTTTCTATTCGAATGCCAATGTTGCTGTCGCTTAGAACTTGGTTAAAAATTCAAGGGAATGTTCTAACTGTAAACTAGAAGCTTTAAAAGAATTGTATTCAAAAAGGTCAAATCTTTGAATTACTGCTGCAATTTTTCAATTCAATTTGATCAATCAGTTTTAAAAAAATGAATGCTAAAACTGAGTCCCTGTGCAAAATTCACCTTATTTTTTTGCTTAGCTACTTTATTTTCATAAGAAGCTGACTAATTTCTAAGAATTTCTAAAAAATGCAATGCTGCGCGCTTTTTTATAATGGGACACTTTTCGCGTCAAGACAATTGTGTTTCTCAATCACTTATTGTCTATTCCGATATCAACATAATGCATCGTGTCGAGCAGAATATCGTCTAATTTTACTTCTAGAATGGATGAAAGATTGTTAAGTAAATCTACAAATTGGTCTCTACAAGAAGATGAAGAAGTAAATTTTTTCACTATTTATTTTTGTATTTTTAACGTTTTAGGTGCGAAAAAGCTTGGAAGAATGTAGGAATAATATTTCTCTTACAGGATCTAAGTTGACTTTGAATATTAGTGGAATAAAACAAAAGATTTGTAAGAAAATATATCTATTTTTAGCTACTTTTCAGTAAATACGGACTGTGATATCCAACAGCTGAATACACAGTTAGCTCTATTAAAGAATATTAAGTACGTGGAGGCTGGTGTTGAAGATGAGGATTCTCGACCAAAACCACCACCTCCAGTCATACTAGTAAGTATTTCTGCTTCGTTAAAACGTAATTTTTAGCCGACAAAAGAAGAGCTAATTAAAATAACCATTGATGCCGTTAAAGAATCACTTCGAAACATTCCTAATCAGCTTCAATTTGAACGAGTACATTTCTCCATTCTGAATTTAAACAATAATCTTTAGCATCCACTTTCAATTGAAAGGATTCCTCTATTTAACGACCCCGCTTTTGTCTATTTCTCTGCAAGATCCGTGCCTAGAAGTGAAGAAAATGTGCAAAAAACGTAAGACAAACGTTAGAATTGGTATAATTTGTCTTTTAGATCGGAAAGCTTATATCATGCTGACGAAAATGTAGCAAATATCAATAATAATGTACCAATTCCATTAAAATCGTAATTGTTTTACTTTATTTTATATATTTTTTTATATTTTAGTGAGCCACCTCTTCTTAGAAGCAATATTCCCTCTACTATTGTACAAAACAAAATACCAACTCAATTAGCTGACGAGGAATCATCAGAGTGCGAAGGCGAAAGCGAAATAATTGGAACGAGTCATCCTCAAATAGAACAAAGGTTTGCTTATGCAATAACTTTAATTTTTTCTTAGTGCTGCACCTGTTTCTGCGCTTCCTACAATGAACAATGGTCATTTGCCCAATCTGCCACTGCCAAATAAGCAAAAGTCCTTATTTTCGTCAGATGAGGTAAGATAATTTCTCTTTTTTTTACTTCTTTTCTTAGGATGAAAGTGAAAACGAAGAAAGTGCAGCTCCGATTGAAAAACCAGTTGTACCCATTATTCCGTCTACAAAGCCACGAAACGATCTTATGGAGCAACTAGCTGCTAAATTAAAGGATAAAGACGGAAAAATAACAATTGAAAAGAAGAATGAAGTAATTCCGGATAAAGCAGAGAAGCTTCCTCAAAAGCAAACCACTCCTATTCAAGTAAATACTCAAGAAAAGGAAATTTCTTCAAAAGTGGAAGCGAAACGAGAAGCTCTTTCAAAGAAAGAAGTAAAGACTCCTGCTCCTGAACCTCAACCAGGAAAACCAACTCAATCTCAAAATGTAGAAAAGAAAGTAATTCCGACGAATAAACAACAAGCACCTGCTAATGTTTCAAAAACTGTTCCTCAACGAGAGTCGCTAAAGAAAAAAGGACTTTTTTCTGACTCTGATAGCGATGATGATTTCATTGTAAACAAGGTAAACAAATAGAACTAATTAAACTGTCATTTAGCCAACCTTGGCAGCTCCGAAATTACCTGTTGTTCAACAAAAGAAGCCGGAACCAAAGGTAATACCGAAAAAATCTGCACCTGTGAAGAAAAGTATCTTTGATTCGGATTCGGATGACGACAATTTTTCTGGATATTTCAAAAAGGTCAGAACCAGTGCAGCTGTGCTTTAAAAAACCATATGACATAGCTTCTTTGTTTCGCGTCTTCTCTCCCTTCCGCAGCGCAGTTCTCTCCGCATATCGAATGGCTGACCTCTAGTAACAAGCTAACCCCAGTCCACTCCACTTTTTCTCCGCTATGACACCGAAGTCCTCCACGAATCAAACGCAATTGCCTATGGCGACGACCTGTTGTTAGCAGCAGATTTTTGTCACATGAATTACGTAGCAGGGTGTGGGTGTATCATGTTCGCACTCGCTGTAAAGCTCTAGCACTCCGTCTGCCATCTTTTCAATTCTATTCTAATGAGAGAGTCCTTCATCGAACCGTAATGGCCGAGAAATCTCAAATTGGCGGCAGTCAGATACCTCGCCCACATTTCAACTGCATTCACAGCAATAATAATTGCCGTCACGCACTCAGCCCTATAATACACTGCTAACCAAAAGGGTTTGACTTCCGCTCATTCAGATTGCATATATTTCGTGCGTAACATTGTACCAGCCGTGTCCATCGATTCCCTGCGAGTGAAAGACACAGTTTCATTATTAATTGCAAAAAGTCGCTACGACTCTCTTTGAAGACTCAAAGATTGCGGCCTGTTTTCGGCTGGCAATTATGCGCTCTGCACACTCTGATCCTCTAGGCCTGTATGTATTTGTTTTGTCCTCGCTCTACATGTCATTCCATCTGCTTTCGATCATCATTTGTTTATTAAGGGATATGAATCGATCCGTCGCGAACGAATCAGCTGTTGGGCCTTCTGCTCTGCACTTTCTCAGGCTAAACATTTTTATTTCAGAGCTCTACTCCGGATAAGAAAGGCGCAGCGCCTGTCACTCAGAAAAGCGTACCTGCTCCCTCTCAGGGGAAGGCTGTAAAGCCAGAAGAGCCAAAACAGAAGACATCACTGCCTGTCAATCAAACACCCTTCCCAACATCAAGTGGAGCCAATAAGCAGGTAGTTATTTCCTTTCTATTGCCTTCCTCCTCATACTGTTTTCATTCCCATCCATTCTTTTAGAGTGCATTGATTGAAAAACCATTAAACGCACCAGACACCGTAGGAGTTGGTTCGTCACTCATTGATCCATTAAGTGCTGCTGGACTAGACGAGGTAGTTGTCTCATCATTTTTTTAACTCTATTTTTCAGGTTGCCAAGCCAAAGTCTATCCCAAAAACACAATCAATTCTTGAAAAAGTACAGGCTTCATCCGATCCTCTTGCTTTATTTTCCGAAGGAACTTCTACGGATTTGAAGAAAGACGAAAAGGGAACATTTGGCATTTCAACAGTTAGTGCAGAAAAGAAGGTCGAGGTTGTTAAATCTCTGGAAAGTACGTCAATTATCTCTGAGGAAAATCAGAGATCAGTTAGTAAGAAGTCGCCTGACCAAGCCATTTTGCAATCGGTATAAAAAAATGACAAATCTTTCAAATAGTTTATAATAGGAATCCCACACAGTTGAGTCATTTGCGCCTCCGTCTGACGAAGTACCGCCGGTCCTTGAAATTTGTAATCGGAGCGACTCTCCCTCAGAAGAAAGAGAATCTTCTGAGCTACTGCAATCAGAAAATCTTCCTTCGTTGCCATCTCAAGACTCTTTCGACGAAGAAATCATGCCAGTTGGAAAGACCCCTGGAAAATTGAACAATGCTAACTTCGCTGCTATGTTGGGCAGCAAGCTCAGTGTCGGTCCTCCTGGACTTGTGAGTTTTCTTATTTCTTATTAGAAGAAAAGAATTTACAGCGTCCAAAGTCGCCTCTGGTCGCTTCCACTGAAACTGAAGATGCTACGATTAAGTCAGAATCAAATCCTAAAGCTGAATCAACTACGCCAAAGGCTGACTCTTCTCCAGTTTCGCTTTCTCACTTGACAAAGGTTTGTTTGATTTATCTTCTAGTCAAAATTAATTTAGGATCGTCCGAAACGCGCTGGAGTCAAACGTCCCACTCTCCATAAGCCTGCTGTTGAGGAAAAACAGACTTCTCCAGTCAAAAAAGAAGAAAAGAAGGAAATTGTTTCGGTTCAAGCCCTCACCAATGGTCTCTCAGCTCTGAAAGTTACTTCAATCGTTGCTAAAGAGACTTCTGTTGTCAAAAAGGAGGAAACGTAATTGTGGCAGCCATTTGTTTATGTGTTTTCCAGGACTGATTCATCAAAGTCATCGGAAACGGAAAAGGAAGCCGACGCTAGCAAGACAGTAGCTAGTGAGACAAAACCGGAATCTAATAAAACTGCCTCTGTTGCTAAAACTGAAGTCAAGCTTACTGCTACTGTTAGGTTTAAAATGCTAGTATTCCTTTTCAATAGTTCATTGTAGCGCTGCCCCTGCTGATACAAAGCCTCCTGCCAAGAAAGGATTGTTCGATTTCTCTAGCTCTGATGAAGAGCCTGCTCCTCCTGCTAAGATTACTAAAGCTGCTACAACTCTAAAGGCTTCTGTTACCACCACTGCTACAACAAAGGAAGCTCAAACAAAGACTACTCAAGTGGCAACAAAAACCGAAGCTACTTCCTCTTCAACCGCTACTACCAATAAGGATAACAAGAATAGTGAGTCGAATGAAAAAAAAGAAATAACTTTCAGATGCTCGTTTGAACAAGTACAAGAGCATGTTTGATCAAGAAGATGACTTCGATGTAAGTCTCTTTAAGAAATCGACTTAAACTTTATCAATCAACACGTGTCCCTGTGCAATACTTTCCAAAGATTGCTAGATATATATTTTATTTGTATACATCAGGGCAAAAGTGCCTAACTGCATTGTGATCCTCAGGAACGCCGGTTCATAATCTACATGTTTCTATTAATTCTAATAAAGCAAAATTAAACAAAAATTTATTTTAAAAAAGCGTAGAAAATATTTACATCATATTATTATGAACGAATAATTTGTGTTTTTTCATTAAAAAAAAATTATTACAACAGAGTTTTATGATTCGGCTTCTGGGCGAGAGCCTTTCTTCCTGAAGGAGAATGGCTTCCATACGAATAATCCAAAAAGTTTCTTCTTTTGAGGTTGAGGAGATACTTCAGGTGAAGGTTCTCTCTGCTCTTCTTCTGACTCGCTGCACTGAAAAAACTTCTGTTTATAATTGCATTTTTGACTAGCTCATTGTCTTGGAATTGGCTAAAGAAAAAGATGAAAAAACTCTTTTGGAATCAACATCTCAAAGAACACTTTTCATATTCGACTAAAACCATAAAGTTGTCGTTAATTGGAGTTGTTTTCCCACAGATTTGGTCATCTCGAAAGGGGTCTTATGAGTCCCCAGGGTGCATCAACGGCCTGGAGTACCCGGCGAAAACCAATAAAGCGTGAAACTGGCCAGAGATTAGCTGATCAGTTTCGATGAGTTTTCGGGGAATAGTCGTGCAAAAACACGGAAGTTTTTTGGAGCAAGCTATGAGTCCTCGCTGGTTGAATAGACTCCTTGAGAGCCCTTTCAGATAAACTAACGAGTTCAAAGGAGGCAAATGGATTATGCATTCCGTCGTGGCCTATTCTCTTTTCCAATTTTCTAATGTGTTCTAGCTAGTAATAAAAGATGAGCTGACCTCGGTAACTCGTCGCAATCGAGTGAATCCCTTCTGCATTTGGTCAAAGTGCAGCTCCTCTTCATTTTCTTCATTTATTTCAGAGATTTTTCGGAGGACAATCTTAAAATCCTTCAACATTTCTACAGTCATTCAGCAAACCTTCGCCTTTTTTTTGGGATATCGCCGAGCTCTTCGCTGCTTGTGTTGCTCCATTCTCTTCCTATTTTCACTTTGTTGTGATCCAGTAGCTTCAATACCTGAAAAAGGAGGTATTATGTCATAAAATCTGCCTTAGAAGAAACACTATTTTTCATAGTGTTGTGGTAAGGCTGATCAATCTCCTCGTCCACAACAACAATCACACGCGTCTGGTGTCAGGTCACCTCCGGGGGAGATGCGAATCAGAACGAACCTGAATCCTTAGGTCGAGGGGTCTTCGACTTTTTCCGCTCCACAGGAGCTGACATGAATATTGGGTAATCCTTGCGCACAACAGGAGCGACAAAGGCCATGTCGTTCTTTTTTCTTTCTGACTTTGATGGATTCTGGAAAAAAAATTCTCATCAAAATCCAATAAAGAGTCCGCAAAGGCTGGATAGAACGTGGTCAAATGATTCTCAAAATTAAAATCTTATTTGCCTAGAATCTCAAACGGGAAGCTACGAAAGTTGTCCTGAAAACAGACCCTAACGATGGCTAAAGGATACCACGAGATATCGAGACTGCTCTCTAATGAGGACAAGGAGAGTAACTGAAAAATGAGAGCAGCAACAAGCCCAGCTGTCGAAGGTCGACTTTTAAACAACAAAACCATATGATAAAGGGATTCCCTGACGTGGAAGTTCTGTGAGTTAAAGGGAAGACGATTATACCCACTGAAGGAAAAAGAGGCTTTCTTAGAGTCGATAAGCATAGAAGAGACATAGTGTCTGCTGTGACCGAAGGATGACTCACTTTGTCTGTAGAAGACATATTTCCTTGTTGGGGAGGCAGACGTTCACTTTCTCGGTGCGGAATATGACAGCGACGATTTGAAATAACAAAACAACGCAGAGGCTAGAGGGCGGAGTCTCGCTTAAACCCTCACAATTGGGAGCGCAAACGCGTGAAACGTGTCTGCCTTAATCGTGAACAACTTTTGAACCGAGACGAATGGATCTGCTCTATATCTGAAAAGAATTTGGAGGTGTTTATTGCAATTTGCACTGAAGGTTCCTCTCAATGAAAATAATAGTTCTTCACGTGATGCCAATTGCTTCGACTATCTTGAGGTTCTCAGTCGGGGTTTTACGAACGAATTGTTCTGGTTCTTGTTTTGATCTTCAAAGTCAAGTGTTTTTTTTTTGCAAAATCACAGTGGGACAAACTAATTGTCGAGGAAGTGGATAATTATCTTTTTTTTTGCACGATACAGACTGCGTGGTCAATTATAGAGAATAATTGGAGCAAGAGAATTACATCAAGCTGTTCTAGGAATATTTTTTGAACACCCATTGTTAGGTCAATGGGAGCAATGCCACCAATTGCTCTTCCAGTGAAATATAGCGCCCTGATAAGGAAGTACAAAACAAAAAAGTAGCTGATAATGCCTCTTTTGCGACTACTGATCAGCTAATTCTTAAAGAGAATGCAAGAATAGTCACGAGGTTACTGTGACGTAGCTGATAAAAATTCTTAGCTACCGGACAAATAAGAATTTTGCAACGTATGTGACTTGGATATCTTGCTGGCAAGAGAGATAATTCGGCTAGAACGTCTTGCAAAAGCCCAATGGTTTCCCTTTGTACAGATGTTTCGAAATCGGACTCTGAACATCGGAAAACAAAAATAAAAGTATACTGTGTTAAGAAGATTCTCTGCACTTTAAGATTCTATTTTCGATTTGACAACAACTTTACCGGAGGAAGTTAAGAAACAAACTGCCCTTATGACCTATCAAACCGACGTTCCACATTAAGCACGCGCTCTCGGGTTAACATGATAGCAATTTCAAAAGAAATTTACCCTTCCTCCCGCAAAATGTTCCTTTCATGGTCTTTCGACGCGATATAGTGGGTCTAGAGCTAGCCGGTTCGTACCCGGTAGTCCTTTTCTGTCTGAATAACTTTGTGATTGCTTTTTTCACGAACGTATCGTAAGAGGATTGAACGAAGAGTTTTAACACGCGTTCAACTGTATGCCACATGTTCGCTATGCAAATCAGTCATACGAAAGGGGTTGCCGTCCGATTAAACGGTTAATTCGTCCTCCAACTCATGTGAAGTACAAAGTTTTTTTTTAGAAAGAGGGAATGCTTCACGCCCTTGTTCTAAGTACAATCAAATCGAATTGCAACGAAACATCTAATTCGACAGCTGTTTGTTTCTCCGTCACAGTTCCTCGCCGATTTCACGTTCTTTTAGATAAGAAAGCTTCAGAAAAACTACTTGATCTTCTGCTTTATAACGTCAAAAGTTTAAGAAAATATGGTAAATTGAACTCACTTTCAGTCTTCTTTCTTCTTTTGACATGAATGTTTTGACTGGAAGTTTGAAGGGAAATGAGTTGGCGTA
Source organism: Oscheius sp. JU1382 (assembly GCA_932521405.1). Lineage (NCBI taxonomy): Eukaryota > Metazoa > Nematoda > Chromadorea > Rhabditida > Rhabditidae > Oscheius > Oscheius sp. JU1382. The sequence continues at coordinate 3,504,744 of OW051480.1, forward strand.
TGATTAAAGCAATAGGGCAAGAAATGAATGAGTGGATAATGAAAAACAAGAAGAAGACAATGTTTTCGCGTCTTCCACTGAAATTAATAGGTAAACTTTCTCAAGAAAACTTAGGAAGCCAACATCAATCATCAAAAGTGTATGTTGTGCCTGGAAGAGAGGTTTGTTGAGGAAAATTTGATCAAAAATTCATAATTAGATATTCTTTTGTTATTTTTGGCTCCATTTGAGCATTGCCAAGAGAGGTTATTCAAAAAATAAACTAATCTGAAATGGAAGTGATGTCCTTGATCTATTTTCTGATTACTACAGACTATTCTGCTCATTAACGACAATACATATTGAAAAGATCCTGCTTTATATGCATTGCCCTGGATAATTAGCCAAATCTATCGCCCAGCATCACATCTTCAAACGTGGGCGGCATTGAAAGTGGATTAACTCCTCTGCTTTACCTAAATTACATTAGCCCAGATAGCTTCATCAAATTCCTAAGGGCTTACTCATTGTCGATTCAGTCACCCCCATACTTGAAAGTTTGTATCAAAATATTTATTTGGAATCAAAAAAGCGTAGTTAAATGCATGGACGAGTGAAAAGAAAGGAAATGGCGTCGGTTTACAGCTCGTAGGAATGAATGTAGCGTCTTATATAGATAGATAGCAGAACCCGAAGAAGACATATAGTGACAGATCAACCCAGCGTCCACTTGCTTAACTTCTTCTTCATTCGTTGGAAGGCGCTGTCCTTTCTCTCCCTGAAAAATATATTTTCAGCTTTGTAGCAACAGCTTTCGCTTTGAGAAATGGGAGGACTTACGCTTGGGTCAGGCGTTGATCCCACTCATCTGCATCGAGGCTGACACTTCTTCGTCGGCTGTCTTGGTCAGATAAAACTGGCGACTCCATCTGATGCTCCAAATTGTATTTCTAAATTTTTAAATCTGTATTTTCTCCCTAACTTTTTATTTACTTGGATTAAATTCTTTTTGGCTAGAGCCTTTTTGATCTCGGACTTGGAATACGATTTGACCATATTGTTATTTGTGGCGGAATGCGACATGACAGGAGTTGAGGTTTTCCGAAGGCCCTCCTCATCAATTCTGTTAAGCATGTCACCGCAGCTAAACTTATTAGTTTCTTTGATTTTCCAGTTGGATTGAACCTAGTCTTGCTGCGTTGCACAGGACGGTGTTTGTGCTCTCGCTTAGAAACCAAAATCGGCGAGTCATTGCTGCTGGATGTAGAGGATCTGCAAAAGAAATCTCTGCTCAACACGCAACACACTCGATCCACGGAGCGCATAGTAGTCAGGTGTCTAATAAATTGCTCAGGTGGAACTTCCGTCTTTTCGCGGTTTGATGGATTTCACACCCAATCTCTTTGGCTAATTCAGCCCAAAAACAGGAAAAAAGTTTCAACTTACGCTTTGCGTTGAGGAGTAGGTTCACGACTACTGGAGCACTTGCGAGAAGATTCTCGAATGGCTAGAGGGCTCTCGTCACGATAAGGGCAATGCGAATGCTTCTTCTTCGGCTTGTATGGCTGGCTCATTCGCTTGTTAACAGCGTTGGCGTAGATAAGTGCCATCATGAAAAGTCACGGTAAGGATGAGAAAGGGAAGGAAGCAGACTGAAGATGGTGAAGGGGAGGAGCAAGGTGACGGGATGGAATGGGGTCGGGAAGAGCAGTCATTAATGCCGAAAACCAGCACAATTAAGGGGTCAACAATATGATTCCGTTGATGAACGGCTAGCTCGAAACAAAATAACAGGGTTTGAAACGGCTAAGGCCCACGAAATTTGAAAACAGACGTGACGTGAAATGATAGGTTTGTAAGAGATCTGCCGGGGATCTCTTGGTGTCCTCCGAGGAGGAGAAAACGGATAAGGTCGAATGAAATGATCAGAGTTTAGACCACAGCTGTTAACCCGCTAGGATTTCTGTTCATTGCGACGAGCTTTTTCACGACAAGGATATGCTGATTTTGACAGATTGATTTCCAGCAAACAACGGCTAAAAAACGATTGGTGGATCAGTTCCTGCAACAAGAGGCGAACATCCTCGCTGAGAGAGGCTGGCAAAAACAATGGATGCTCGATTGAGTTACCGAAATCGTATGACTCTCGCTTCCCTGCGCCAAATGTTCCTAGAATCTCGTTCCAAAAAAGGACCTACAGGACTCAAAGGATCATAAAATTGAAAAGAATTGGAGAGAGGAAAAATGAGTAACTGTGACAGATGAAATAAATTATTGAACAAATAGCTTCAGGGCGGAATTCATTGACAAGTCCACACGATAACCACGTGCGGAAATGCTGTCTATTGCTGAATAAATCCAATCAGATCCTAACTATATTAGTTAATTACCAAATTCAGACATGTTCTTCCTATGATGACGCAGTGTCGGACGCCTTTCTTTTCCTTCTTTGCGATATCAGAAGTCGGCTTCGGATGGAGTCAGTTAATTAGATGTCTTTGCTGTTAATGAATACGAGATGAAGCGCATTTCAGGTTGCAAAAAAAATTCGGTGTGGTCGGCGTCATTTAATTATCTAAGTGCAAATGCTGAAGCGCGAAGGACCTCAGCCGAATTGCAGGTCCGCAAACCCCAGGAGGCCAGATTCTTTTCTTCTCGTACGTTTCTAGTAACCAAAATCTATCAGCAAAAAGACTTGGATTATTGGCTTAACTTTAAGGAAGAAAACCCAAAAGAGGAACATGTCATAATGGGAGTCTGGAGAAAAGTGTGAGAGAATTCTTTTTCCTTTGACCATTGAACTTGTTACGGAGATCTAGTTACGGCCTGAAGCTACTTTAAGTGCGTCGGTGAAAAACAAACTAAGGCAAGGAAAGGCAAAAAACAGCACTTTTTGTACTTTTGAATGCAATGCCATGAGTAGATTAGACTTAAAATACTGCCCACTTTTCCAAACAACACCGCTTCTCTGTTTTTAACTAAATCTCAGATTGAAATCTCAATATATTGTTCTGCTTGGCCACATTATTCATACAAAGCCAAGCTATTTTAGAATGCAAATGTTCAAAAGCGTGAGTAATAACTCTAGTCAGTGGGTTCGAAGATGAGAAAAAAATTTAATTCCATCATCATTACTCATATGGTCTGATGGACTGAGAGCTATACTATTGGAGGAACTTTTGGTTTGCGATGATCACTCCGAGTGACACAACTGACACGTGTAATGTGGTCAGCTCAAGTTTCCTATCAACAGGAGATCTTCTTAGAAAAAAGAGAGGGTTTGAACTCTCTGTTCCGAACTCTTGATGAGAAGGAAGAGGCAAAGGAAATGAGTCTCTTGAACTCCCGAGGTGCAAGGAGCGCTTTTATATGGGCCAAACCATTGGTCACGGATTTAATTTACGGAGAAGGGCCACAAGTGCAAACAGAAGATATTAAAGAAGACGATCAAAAAAGATGCAAAATTGAAGAATCTCTAAAAGATCAGGAAGAGTTTGAAGCTGTGTTTTGCAAAAGAAACTCAATCTAGCCCTGCTCAGTGGTCCAAAACATTTACCAGCAGTTTAGCTCTGTTTATCGAAACATGCAAAGCACCGGCAAAAGAGGAGTTTTCTCTTCCCACATTTGTTAAACTTTTTTAGGATTGGAACGAATTTGTTAAGAGTTGAGCTAGGAGGCAATTGAGAAAAGAGAAAGTTCAAAGAGCAACTCGACTTTGATTTGCCAGTTGATATTAGCGTCATCGTAATCCTAGAACTTAGCAAGTAGGAGAAGCACAAGCACGCACACACACACAACTAGAAATGTATTAAAGGCTTCTTTGACAAATGGTGTTTAGAGGAATTGAGACCCAGGGTTTTCGGGGTTAGACTGATCGTTTCATCATAGTACGGCGTTCTTTTAGGAAATTTAGTGAAAAGAAGAGACCTACGGCGTTGTTGAAGTAGTAGTCGGCTCATTATTTTAATTGGTGCCTCATGGTAAAAGGAAAGGAAGCTTCCATTGAAAATATTCCATCTACATTTCAAACAGGGAAGCCAAAAGTCACTGCTACAAATGCCAATTCCATATTCGTGTCCACATGGCCAAATAGGTAAAACCTTTTCGAGTGTGAATAAAACTGCCCCAGCTGAACTTTAAAGGCTAAAGAAATAATGATGTCAAGTCAAAAGAACGCGCAACTGATGACTGAAATCAGTTGAACTCTTCTCCGGATGCAAACACACAAAAGGAACCCCTCAAAATGTTGCAAAAGCGACTGATGATGCGAGTACGCATTGAAGCAAGTAATTTACTCTACGGCCGAAATAAAAGTGTCGAATTCTCTGAAAAACTAGGTCTGAACTGACCCACTGTTAAAGCCCTCGTAAGATTTAGACGCGCTCCGCGAGGCAATTTGCTAATTCCAGGAAACAAAGGACCTGACTTTATGTCAAAGTTCAAACCTACAATCTACACTTGCAAAAGTCTTTTCAATTACCACACGGAAGAAAGACGACTTCCATGTAATTAAGTGAGAAAACGAAGACAATAGATTAAGAAATGCCAGCAAACAAAATGGGAGTTCTGAGAATCTTGCCTACACATCCAAAATAAAGTACCCTTTGACAAAAAATCAAAATCATATTGAAGAGTTTTAGGATTTCTAAAATCACAAGTTTCATCATTTGATTTTGGATTAGAAAGAGATTGGCTTTTTTCGGCTTAGGCTAAAAAATCTTCTTAGTTCATGAAATTTTAGAAAATATTATTGGAATTAAACTTAGAATCACATTTGGCTATTTGAAACATTATTCCCATGATTTTAGAAACAAAAATATACTGTTTTGAGTAAATAGCATTGCTATGAATCTTAAAGTGGAAGAGATATAAAAAGAATGTCGCGAGAGTATCGGGAATTCAAAAATCTATTAACCTTGACGCTCAAAGATCCTATACTGAAATCTGATTAAAATAAAAATGCGGAACTATCTTCCAGCAAGAGAATCAGCAATCCTCTTCGGCTATCCATCAAGCAGAGGTCAATAATAAAGACGATTTGTTTTCAAAGTAGACCATCCAGTCTAGAGGAAAAAATCGAACGAGAAGAGATCACATTCCGAGATTGACTCGACTGATTAAAAATAAGGCATTTTACAAATATTTTTACGCGGTAATTTTGATAATATCACTAGGTGTAAGATAGGTAACAAGTCTGGAGAAGGACTAGTTTGACAGAAATTACTACTGAGATCGGTGATTGTTGACTAGAAGTTGTACATGTTCAGCTGTTCCTTAACATCATCGCTGCTCATTCCAAACTTTTCCTTGTTTTGCATCATCAGCTTCATAATAGACTCGAGTTGTTTTGCTCTCATTTCCGCTTCCTATACAAAATAATAGGTTTTTTGTCATACAACCCACCGATTCACGCTCCGCATCAGTCATTTCCATGTGCATTCGACGAGTTCGTGCACGCAGTTGGGCTGTAGCCAGTTTACCATGAAGAGTTCCTAGCGTCTTCAACATATCAGCACTGTCCTAGAAATTTTTTTAAAAAAAGTTTTAATAAAAGCCGATTACCTTTAAATCAGTCTCCGTGTCAGTTGTTTCTTCTTGCTTTCCATCTTCGCTTTCATTGGCCAGTAGTGGCTTCTCCACATCTTCCTTTTCAGAAGTTTTATCGGACTCGGTCTCGCTCAATTCCTCTGTTGGTTCTTCTTTCTGCTCAGAGAGAAGGGCTTCACGTTCCTTTTCTTAACGTCATATAATATATGAAATGTAAACAGCTTACCAATATCAGCCATTGCTCCGTTAAATCCGCGATCAGACTTATTAGGATAGATGACCGACTTGCGAAGCGCGGAGATCTAAACTGCGTGCTTAAGGTGATTAGATATTCCCACCATCTTGGAATTCATTTTCCCCCTCAGGAGGTTATTTCCAATTTTAAGCTCGGCAAATTCTTCACGTTCTTCTTTGAGGAGCTCTTCCTCTTGACGTTTCTTCTCGGCTTCTTCCTTTTTAGATCGTCTCATTGGGATGACGTTTTGGATAAAATGTAAAGCTAACCCGAATATGATACCTCCCTGGAAGTAAAAAATATGAAAAATTAGAAATAGTCTTACCGTAAAAGCGGTTATTGCAAATGCAACTCCGTAAGTGTGAGCGAATTCCCAAAATTGAGACCAAAACATTTCACTAGGTGATGGCATGACTGAAATATCAGTAATGGACTAGCGGATGAGGCTATCACAAGATGGGCAGCTTGTTGACGCGAGCCAAGATAGATAATGTCACCTGGCAACGGCGGCTGACCGGATGAGCCCCATATAGGGTCCGCATCCATCAAGAATGCTGAGCTCAGAAAGGCTTCTAGTCCGAACGATGTTTTCAAGGGTTTCTGAAAATTAGTGGTTTTAAAGTGATGCAGAGGTTGACAGTATAGAGGATAAATAACGCAATATGAGAGAAAGTAGAGGAAGTGTGATTCACATAGAATAAATAAACGGTGAGAATTTTATAGGGTTATTGATATATTGTTTGTCATTGTTTTTTTCGCTCTTGTTATTTACAGGGTGGATCATAATTACCCGTAAAAGATATTGAAGCCGGTCCGAAATTCATCTTGCGGAATTTTTTTTCCATGCTTTCACTAAAAAAATCTTTATCTGACATTTTCAATTCATTCAAGATCGAGTGTTTTCGAGAGCAGATATTTGTTTCGAATATTCCCCAAATGGAAAAGTTCATCACTTTGAAATTTGGCGAGTTTGGGGGGAGGGGGCCTTTCATCCTTAGTGACCACGTCGTAGAAAATTGGCTATGCACCTGTTCTGAACCGTCTTTCAGAAACAGAAAAAAACGAAAATCGCCGCCTTATACAGCTCGACGAGCTCTTTCGAAAGGCATAAGTTTCACTTCAAAAGGTCAACTTATGTCATATGGATTCCATAGTGAGAAATCTTGTGCGGGTAATTATGTATTTTTGTGATATTATCTTATTTTTTGGAAATCTTAGGAATTTTTTACGGCTATCCTCACTATATTTTGTTGAAAAATGGATTAAATAAGAGAAAAAGTAAAGTTAACATGAATTTGACAAATACAAAACCGATTAAATGAGCTATAAAAAATTTTTTCAAATAAATTCCAAAGTGTAGCAATATAGAAAAAATTGTTACAAATCGCACATTTTGATTATAAATAGAGAGTTTAGTTTTTTAAAATCGTTTATTTAATTGAATTCCAGACTACTAACTTTATTTTTAATTTAAATTTAAGAAAATAAAGTAATTTTAAATAGTTTTCAGGTAATGAGCCAAGAAGTAAATGACAAAATCAATAACATTAGTCAATAACTGCTAATGCTATCATTAGATTATCACAAAAAAACGTTTTTTAGAATCAGCTTGAATTATAACATTTTTTTACCAACGGAATTTACACAATCATAAGAAATAGGTGAATTACAGAATAAAATCGTAAACATTGCTAGTATTTAAAGATGAGATACTCAGCCAACGATTTCAATTTGGCTGCGTAGAAAGGAAGTTTCTGCGCTCTATTCGACACCCTCTCTTTGACTTGGGTGTTCAGTGCTAGCGATCAGCTGTCTTCCTTATCTTTGATATTTCTCGATAAGAAGATTTTAAACGAAATTTTTCAGAGTTGGGAGGCCTGCCATTCACTGCCCCTTCACTATGAATCGCTCAAAGTCTGTTGCTCTGAGTAAGTCTACCTCTCATGGTCTCCCATAAGTCTTCTTTAGAATTGGCTAGAAGCTACAATACTACCATTGACGCTCTGAAAGTCAACAAAAATACCAAAGTCATCATCCAGGGATTCACTGGAAAGCAGGTAGACCAACTTCTCTCAAATAAACTCTGACCGATTTGTTTATACAGGGTACCTTCCATGGCAAGCAGATGCTGGAATATAATACTCAGCTGGTTGGCGGAGTGAATGTCAAGAAAGCTGGCACAACTCATTTAGGTCTTCCTGTCTTCCGTGACGTCAAAGAGGTATATAGTTCCCATAGCTTTAAATTCTCACCGCCGTCCTCTCATTAAAATGCCTCTCTACGAGAGGAGTCAAATGCGTTCCTTTTACAATCAATACCTCGCTACGCACAACCATAGAGCAATTCAATAATCTGTTCAGGCACGTGAGAAAACCGGTGCCGATGCCTCTGTCATATACGTTCCTGCTTCTGCAGCAGCCGAGGCTATTCACGAAGCAATTGATGCAGAAATTCCACTCATTGTGTGCATCACAGAAGGCATTCCCCAGCAGGTAAAAGAATTCAATGATTCATGGCCATAGATCTGAAAATGTTGCTTCATCACAGCACAAGAAACGATTGCGCGTTTTCTGGTCTACCACGTGCATCCAAGGTCAGACTGTGCCTGCCAAATCTATTCAATCAGCGTTTCTTGATCAATATTGAAGTTTCGGGGAACTAAAGGCGATTTAGCTGTTTGAACGCCGGCAAATACTCGAAAAACTGTGTGGGGTTGAAATAAGAAAACAAAATTTCCAGGACATGATTGGTGTAAAGAACCGCCTTGTAAAACAAAACAAAACTCGATTAGTTGGTCCTAATTGTCCCGGAATTATCTCCGCCGAAGAATGCAAAATTGGCATTATGCCTGGTCATATTCACAAGAGAGTCAGTTCATTTTTTTAGACAAAGAAACCAGTTCTTAGGGTAAAATAGGAATTGTCTCTCGTTCTGGAACCCTGACTTACGAAGCGGTTCACCAAACTTCTTCAGTCGGATTAGGTCAAACTCTTTGTGTCGGAATTGGAGGAGATCCCTTCAACGGAACCAACTTCATCGACTGCCTTCAAGTGTTTTTAGAAGACCCTGAGACAAAAGGTTCTCACTTTATTTTTAAGTCTATAATGAATTGAGTTCTAGGTATCATTCTTATTGGAGAAATCGGAGGAAACGCTGAAGAAGATGCTGCCGATTATTTGAAGAAACACAATAGCGGCAACGATGCCAAGCCTGTAGTTTCATTTATCGCTGGCGTCACGGCTCCTCCTGGACGTCGAATGGGCCATGCTGGAGCTATTATTAGTCGTGGACAAGGAACTGCTACTCAGAAGATTGAAGCTTTAAAGAATGCCAATGTTCATGTCACCAACTCTCCTGCCCAGCTAGGAAACACCATGGCTAAAGTCCTCTTGGACAAAGTGACTATTTGAGATCATTTCTAACTCAGGGCATTTTCCACATTCCGCTTGTAAATTTCCTCTTCATAATTCCCCTTTCTGGTGTTGTGAACCGATAACTTTCCTGTGATCTTTAAAATAAGATAAAAAAAGATATATAAATTTTTACTTACAATATAAACCGTAATACTACAATGCAGGTGAGATACTGAATTAACCCGTAATTAGAGGAAGAGTTCACAATTTCAATAACGACCAGTGGTGGTGGAGGAATAAATTCACGAGTCCATAAAGACTTTACTTTTCTCTCTTGGCTTAAAAAAGAAGGTTTTCTGAAAGATTGGTTAGTTATTAGTTTTTAAAGTGGCCAACATTTGATCATTTTCTTGAATTGACTTTACTGAATAGCCTAATTCAGTTAGATGGCGTAGAATACTAAGTTGCCCAAGGAAATGGCCAGTTCCTATGGCTGTGAAAACAATACTTTTTGGAGTTTCTTTGACTATTTGATCGATTCTCTTAGCCATTCTTAGATTTCTTTTTGTGATTATATCTTCCTTAAGCATTGAATCAATCTAAAATAAAAATTATTCTCTACTCGACTGGTTTCTTACATGAATGGCTCTTTGCTTGTCCCTCAGACTGATTCCAAGTATTTTCCTATCATAATCACTTGATTCTAACAGCTGGGTTTGAAGTGTTCCACAGCGATAACTATTGATAAGTTGGGAAAGAGATTGCTCTTTTTTGACACTCCCATTCCCAAAATACATTTTCTCGAGGATTTGGATAGTGTATCCAATAGCGAAAACAATCTGAAATATTCTATAGAGTGCTCTTCTCAGAGAGTGGTTCTAATCAACCCCTAAGACCTGGCAAGTACCATTTCCCATGCCTTTAAGGATCCGCGCCTTTTGTGTTCTGCCATTAGGCACCCAGACCCCATTAATACGGGCTGTCTATTGTTGGCTACGGTACAATAGATCGGATTGTTTGCTGACTTCTAACTCACATCATCGAGAGGAATATCTGACACGGGATTACATTGTTCCTCGGCTGATTCGATGGCCTCCAGTCGTTTTTCCTTTTCAAGCGCCTGAAAGACAACACCACACTTAGTCGACTGAGAAAACCCCACTTGGGTGGCTAGGTACACATCAAGCATGGGAGCATTTGATCGAGTAAGGAGATTTTCACACAATTGATAAAGCGTGAAGAGCAACCATTCTGGTCGTTTTCTGTGCCAGTTCCCTGAAAATTATCTTGAATCTGATCCAAATTCTGTTATTCTTTTGTTTTCACTACTAGGACTGTCATGTATCCCCGAGCTCGTGTTTGCGTGAACGTTGAAGTTGTTCGCGACTTGCTTGAGTGGCAATGCGTATCGTCTCCTGTGCAAATAACGGCTACATACAACTGCTCCACCTGTTACCCTAATAAGACAGGTGTTTCTGTCCATTTTCTAGAAAGGACTCTCACCTGCCAGGTTATCAAAAATCTGCTGCACATGTTCTACTCCGCCTTCAGCCAAAATTGGATGAGAGTCTGAAGGATGGAGAAGCTGATGTCGAAATTTGCTCATAACTAAAAAACAAAAAAATCTGAAAACAAATCCAACTTCCATACAGGTTTTAATTTTTGCAAAGAGCTCCGGAGGAAGATATGAGAGAGCTGTTTGTCTCCGTGGCAATTTCTTGCACCTGACCAGCTTGCGTAGTGTCTCTTCGTTGTTCAAGTCGACCTCCAAGAGGACAGTATCAGATTGAGCGAAAGCTTCTCTCACTCGGTCGGAAACTGAAATCAAATTAGAAAGTTAATATTTCTCTAAATTAGAGCCCATCTGCCCGCAAATAATTACAGTGTGTGGAATGCGGCAAATTTGGTCAATCAAGATGTTCTCTAATTCACGCAGCAGGTGGTCATACTATTGTTCTATCCGTGATTGGTATAATTGACAGTCATTTTGTTCCAATATTTCACCGTCGCGTGTATAACCTAGATTTGGAGCCGCTTACGGCCCATTAGTTCGCCCGATGCACAATGCCGTGAGGTGTGAAAGGGTACTCAAAAATGCTGCCACAATGCCTTTGTTGTAGAACCTACATCCGCAGTGGAAGGATTTTGGGAACATTTTTGGTAAACAAAGGAAAGGAGGCAAATTAATTCGAAAGATCATGTTGCAGTTGTTCTTGGCTGCGCTCGAGAAACACCTTGAAAGCCTAGGGGATTAGGCTCCCAGTGAGAGAGTAAATTTGAATTTTGCGTAGATTTTAACAAAGAACTGACCTTGGTCCCAAACCTCATTGTAAGGTACATGAATTGTTCCGAAGAGGTACCCCTGTGAGCCACTTTCTTCATTTTGTATCGACCACAGAAATATACTTCGATTTTCATTCTTCAAAAAAATCAATACACATTTAAAAATTGACTTACTTTTACGTCACAATCGGCTAAACCTTTGTGGAAAAGTAGAAGAGGAAAGAAAAAAAGAACATGGAGCATTCGGCACAAAAATAAACTGAAGAGACTGTTGGTGAGAAGATGCGTAGCCGGAAATAACGGAGCTCGCAAGTAGCACAAGACTCTGTAAACAATTGTTTGAACGATTAGTACAGGGTCAGTTGGGATTAAGTGGCAGGCAGGGTTGTTATAACAAGGCGAGAAGAGTCCGCGGGGAGGGGCGGGACCACCTACCAGCAAGGAGACTGAGGACATCATCTCAAATCTCCAAATTGGAGAGAACTTTGGGTTGAAGAATCAAGAGAAGAGCATAACTTTTTCTACGAGAAAACAAATATTTAAAGAAGTACAACGAATTTTGATCTTAGTTTTTAATCGCAAGAAACGGATCGAAAATGATTTATTTCGCAAAAGAAAAGACCAGAAACCTTCAAGCACTTTTTTGGTCTGAAAAGTTTTTTACAAAGCAAATATCATCAATAAAAATAAAGCTATTGAAAATGCAGAATTCACTTTACGTAAGTCAAAATAATTTGCCATTGGATTTTTGATTTTCTACGTTTAATCTTCTATAATATTGTAGAACTTGATTCTTTCAATAATACTGCAAAAGATCCAAATATGTGATAATTTGTGAAAATTTTCATCAATTCTTAATAAATTGAATCATTGAAGAAATCTTCTATATCAAAATTCTTCTGTGTATTTGATCTTTTGCTAATGTTTCTAAAAATCCATTTAAGTTATTTACAGATAGAACACAACTTAGTTAGTTAAATGGCTTATGAGAGAATAATTCTGACAGTAAGAATCTTTTTTAAATTTCCATTTCTAATATAGAGAGACTATGAATAACTTAGCCAGAGAAGCTAGCATTACTTTTTATCTCAACTTCGAAGTTATAGTATTTTGACAATAGCCTATGTATAGCTGATTAAAATCAATTTCCCTTCGACATCCTACTCCGTGTGCCCAAAAAACGGTAACCGTTTAGCTACTCTCGATCGCGTGAATTCGGCCCTTGTGCATTGTTGACTATATCTCGATACTTCCTGATATCGGACTGATCAAGAGTGTGCAGACTCTATTTGGGAAGTGTCAGAGGCGGCCCGCTCACCCCCACAATAGCCGGACGTGTCGACCTGCGCACATGTTAGCACTTCTACTATCGCTACTTTCTTCAGGTAAAACTCGCGAAGTACTGTCTTCACGCACCGAATATTCAGTAGTTTTTTCTCTACCACAATGTCCCGATCATGCCTTCCTTGGTTGTGTTCTTCGCCTCAAAGCACAGCGTGTTCCAATGGAGAGGAACATCATGTCTCTAGTTTTTAGCATCAAAAGCGAAGCAGAGCTACTCCACACTTGTAGGTTAGTATACGACGGAGGAAAAACAATCTATTCCTTTGTACTTCCATTATTTTTGGGTCACAACCAATTCTCCAGGGCATACTCCTCTATTCTTCCTTGTTTCCGTGAACGGCTAAAGGAGTGTGGCGATGAGAAACAACGTCGTCTTATGAATGACGTTGGGAAAATGTTGATGTACATGTGCTCTCCGTTCAGTTTAAAACGACAACGGTATGTATGGTAGAGTTTTCCTATTTCGCACTCGAACGTGCGCCGAATTATTCTGAAAACGTTTACCGTGAGGATTACGCGAGTGACCTGCACACATAAGAAGATACAAACCAACAATTGACCTGAGAGTTGCGACAAATAATCTTGTTCCTACGTCTACACCTTTTTGCTTCAGGACATTGATTGAAAGTCAAAAATGTGTCTCAAATGTTCTTTCCATGCCAGCTTCTACAGGATGCCAATTGCTTGATAATAGTGAAGGGGAAGAAGTTCTAAAATGCAAGTGAGTCTCTCTCAAATTTTCGAAGTAATGATTGAATTAGAAAGTTCTGTGCCTCCAAGCAAATGGACTTCCTTTGTACCATGAAGGCTTGGATTTCCGAGCAGAACGTCTGTACTATCAAGGATATTCATAGTGAGAAATCCCTAGATTCCTCATATATTTTTCAGATAAATGTGGAATCATCGCTTCCGAATTCTATCGCGACATGCAGAGAGTAGTTTTTGAACCGGAATTTCCAGTCATCTGCGAATACGGAAATGAGACTTCCGCAGGTGTGTTCAAATCACTTTAGCCACGAAACATTCTCAGAACTCGGAATAACCACAGCCAAATCTATTATGATTGAAGTCAATCCAACGACAACATCATTAACTACCTCAACAACATCCCTACCTTCAGCTTACTTTAACCAATCATATCCAGTGAGGAGTAACAATCAAGCGTCAATTGAGTCTATTCCAGGAAAGAAAATTTATTGTAACGGTTACTTCTCCATCTGTAACGACGACTACGTTTAAAAATCCAGTTTGGACAAAAAGCCCAATTATTCGAAAGTCTCAATACAATAAGGAAGGTTGGCGGAAGAAAGGCGCTAAGACTGCTGGTATAATTTATTATATCCAGTAGAAGCTCTCAATTTTTTAGACAATATGATAGCCGTCCCAGCTTTTCAAAGTACTACTCAGAAGATTTATACAATCTCAACTCAAAGTCCGACTCCTACTAGTTCACCCAAAAGTTATAAGGTTTGAAGGCGAAAAAGAAGCAGAGCTCAAAAATTTAGGTAATAACCTTGCTGAAAAGCCTGCTTCCTGATAATTTACCATCGAAATTGACATCACTTTTTGAGAATAGCATTGAGAAGCACTCGTTCTATCCAGAGGACCATTACCACACCCCTGGGATGACAGAATCTGTGTCGACTGCTGTCACAGATGGTACATCCACATCATCGACATTGACAAGTCCCAAGGGTTTGGAACCATTAATCCAGATTATTTGTTTTCAGCATCCACAAGCCAAACTAAGATTGGATACTATTTGGGTGCTCGAAGGAAGCCGACAACCAAGTGGAAGCCGTGGTACTTGGGAGGTCCATCTGAATAATTTAGTAAAATCCCTCTGAGACATGTCATTGCGTTTGATCTCGTGTAATAAACTTTATTTATCACAACGTGCTATTGAGGGGCCAAAATTCAAATGAACAATATGTACAATAGGCCAAAATGTAGTTTGTATTATTTTTAAATGAATCTCTGAGTCCTGAGTTGCCTAGAAACTAGCGACTGAAAAGCGTCAAGTTCATAGCGTTAAATAATCCTTGAGCTTTTCTTACATTTGTATTTAAAAATGCACAGGAGACTGTATATACGCGTAGAAGAAAGAATCTGCCTCAAAGACGTCGGTCGGGGGTATTTTCATGATGCAAGTATCACGAGGATGGAAAAATGACACATTTTGCCTAATGGGAGCAATTAGGCCTGGAGAGGGTTAGGATTAAGTGAAGTTGTAGAGGAATTGATTATGAAAGATTCACCGGGCGGAAAGCGTCTTCATAGGTGTTGAAAAGGCCAGGCAGTATTTCATATAAGTACTTCGCTCTTCTAGGTATCGATAGCAGCAGTAGATGACATAGATAAACCAAATCTCGAAAACAAATGTAAGTGCGTAGATTATCATTAGGAAATATATTCTCGCCATCGTTCCTAAATCCAATTTCAGAGAAGCCAGATAAAAAGCTAATACCTGCATCAAGTGCCACTGTGCTCTGCCGAGGATGCTCCATAAATGGCGCTGCATTTAGAACTCTGTAGAAGAAGGCAGTATCTGTACAGATTGCAATTGTTCCACAGATTAGCACAATTATTAAGATGAGAACTACTAGACACTGAAAATAAATATGACTTTACCTTCTCTTATTCAATTTTCTACCTGGACTACTAAGTGAGGGATGAGTAGAGGAGCGATATTCCTTGTTATCCCCAAGAAAAGTAGAAGTAGGGCTAATGTGGCTATTCCAAGAGTAACCATGGCTATTATGAAGGAGGCAAACACATAATTTTCCTTGACTCCCCGAGCCTGAAAATGGTAGTATTTCCGCTGCTAAATGGCTAGTCGTTTAGAGGCAGGTGAATGCGCTCGTCGCTATGGATAACATCTGTCTATATAAACGAAAAACATACCTCTTGCAATCTACCATCGTGTTGTAAGTATACTAAGAGGGATTGGACGAGGAAGAAGAATATTAGAACAACGTGCACAAATCCTATTATGTAGCCTCCCGTTTTAACATGGAAACAATTGCATAAACAGCGATATTCCTCGGAGCTCTCATCGAACTGGATTGTTCTAGGAACCTAAGAAACTTAAAATCTGAGCAAAAAAGGCTTACATGGTCAACTGAGCCGTTTTCTTGTCGATTATTTCGAATTAGAACGGAACGGACGGCTCGTCCGTTCATCATAGCGCTGACGTCGAATCTCCCCGTTCTGTTAGCGTTGTCGAGAAATTTGTACTAAAAATTGGTTGTCTTTTTGGGGGAGTGTAAACAGCCTTCTTAAGAAAAGCAAAGCAAGAAGAGACTATTGTGTTGCCAAGACTGGAAGTGAAAAGGATGGCCGACGTAAATGGATTTTGTGACATGTGAGGACTTGGCCTAGCAATAGATTAGAACAAGCACCGGCTGCCATGAGCATTCTTCCGGAAATAACAAAAGCGTTGAGTCGAAATTGAGGGCGAACAGATCGCCTTTCTGAAATGCAAACAAGACCTTAGAGGATCTGCGGCTGCTGCTGGAGCTGGGCGCTAACCTGAATTGGTTTCAGAGGAGAAGGCGTGGTCAAAAACAAAACTCTAACAGGTGCTTTAAGGAAATTCTCTAAGAGGAAAAAGAGATCGGATTTCTCATTCACTTCTTTTTTTTTCAAATTTATTTTGGTTCATATATAAAAATATATGATTTTATAAATTTTACGCTTTAAATTTTTAAGAAAATAAGGTAAATTATAAATAAATATGCGCAAATATTAAGAGCTAAGTAAATTTAAACAATTTTACTAAAAATGTGAAAGGTTGGATTCAAAAAATCGCTGAGAAGAGTTATGAAGAGCAGATTTGCGCACTGAGCTATTTTATGGTTAGTCGAAACGCGTTGGACGCTTGCCAACCCGCTGTCAGCCACAACAAGCAAATATGCAACGCAACTGAATATCGATCCGCCGGGAGGCTAAAATCAGCGGTCAGCCGGGGCGAGATAGTGCATGAGCAACGGAGGTGCGTAGACTGCACACGGCGGTCACCTGGCCTCCCACAAAGGAAAGTCCTCTCCAACCTAGAGCGATTAGCTAAAGGAAATTGCTTTTTGGATGTCAATGCCACGCCCCAGCTGGCAAGATAAAGGGAGGCCGTGACATCTGTCCCTCAAATCTGGGCATGCCTTTTGGGTTATTTGGGTGACAACAATAACAAAAACTTCTCAAGGAACGCTCCCCAATAGAATTTATCAGTCAAATCTTCTTCCAAAATAGAGCTTTCCTTATCTAAATATAGCATATTTACCCAGGAAGTCGTGAACACATCATCGTCCAATTAATCTTCCAGCATACAAGCAAAGAGCAAATGCAAAAAGCATAGAATAAGTTGCTAATGAGAAAAACAATCGATCAAAGAACCTCGATGGATCATGTTTACGCCAAAGGTAATTAAGTAGTAGAAAGACGAGAAGCTGAAGATTCTCAAAAACAAAGATCGAAAATAATCAAAAAGGAATAACATTTTTAATGTTTCTAATGCTTGAAGGGTCTAGGGTTGGAGAATTGAAGGCTAATTAAGAAAAGTTGATTTTTGATGACACATTGAGTGCTAAATCTGACCCTCTGGTTTTATTTCTGAGCATGGATGTGAGTAAAGAGGTTGCGCGGAAGACGTCCCTAAGGGACGAACACAAACACAATCAGGCGGAGTTTTCTGTTGTGCCACTTGATAAAAAGTTGTTGACAAAATGGGAGCAACTCCTATTACATAGCTAGGTTGATTAAAATGAAGAGTACCCACTCAGCCAGTCACTCAGTTGGCCTGCGCGGAAAAACCTAATCTCCGCTAATGGTAGGCAGCTGCCCTCGAATGACAAACCAAGAAATAAGTGCGTTTCGAACATACTGCGCGAGGTTTTCCATCGATCTCATATCTGCTGCAATTAGCACGTCGGGAGGCACCTACTCCAACAGCGTATAATTGAGTGCCACCAGGAATCATCCGTAATTCTTCACACAGACACCCTCTCGTCTAAATGAGGAATTTTAATGCGTCGAGAAGCGCATAAAATGAAAGACCACTGGGAATTCAGCTCATAAGGTGGCGAGGAGAAAAGAAAATGAGGCGATTCATTATCTGATGGCTGTCAGCCATTCATTTCCAATTTAGTTGAAGAATGTGCTCCTATAAATAGTCGTTTAATAGGACCAGTAGATTGTTTCCTCCTGAACAGGCAGCCCAAAAGTTTTTCACCTCTCTTGAAGATCTATCTCTATCTTCAAAGACAAAGCCCATTAAGATTGGTCTTATCAGCTGGTCTTTTCAGAGGGATAATAAAACAATTTTCATAAGTCGGGGGAAGCACCCTTTCCCAAATTACATGATAAGAAAGCCATCAAAAGACATCGCTACTCTAGTGAAAGCGTTCTTTGCAAAAACGTTCTTCTTATCTTTGAAAGCTGGAAAATTTAGAACTTCAATAACTGAATATTTTAAAGGAGCCATAAGAAATAGAAGAAAGGAATGGAGAGCTCCTTTGTTGCATTGTTGGACAGCCTTGCGGCAATAATGGTCATGCGGAAACGCGTAGAACCCTTGAGAGCTAATATGCAGCAAGAAGAGCTCCAATGCACTCCAAAGTATTCCTTCAAATCTGCTTTATCCGATTGGCGTCTTAGCTGACCCCCAGATGAAAGCGTTTGGACTAAAAATAAAAGATTTATTAAATATCCTCCTCATAAAAATATCAAACAAAGGTCTATAGCCAGGAAGTGGTTGGTCCATCTTCGTACATATCGGAGATTTGGTGAGGCTTTTGACTATCTTTACTCTTGACTGACGAATTTGAGCTGCCCAACTTGATCTCCTCTTCAGGCACTTCACTAATGTGCTCAACGTGCGCATTATGGCTAACCGTCTAAAATTCAATTTAGAGTGAAGAATTAAGCCAACCTTTCGCGGCTTGGCGAATTTCTCTCGGGCTTGATGATGATGTTCCGGATGTTCAAATTTCTGGGGATTTACATAGAGACTTTTTCTCCTTCCTCCCGTTGAAAAAGTAGATGGCGCAACACTTGTTCTTCTATCATAAACTGCCGCTAATTGTTCCAGTGAAACTAGGTTCCTCAGTCTTGATTAAGTTAAATTCTTACTTTCTTGGTTAGCAGGATAGTTATGATTAGGATGAGGAACATTAGGATCAATCTTTTTGTTCACTTTCACGGATTCAAATTCATCCCAGCCATGACCATACGCATGTAGAGGATAAGCAGCCTAAATATAGGACTTATTCATTCTAATAAAAAGGAGATACCTCTCCATGTTTGTAGATATCAAGTCCATTGATTTCAACTTCTTCGCTAACGCGTAATTTACCGATTTTACGAAGAAAGAGAAAGATAGGTCCCATCCACAGTACAGACCAGACTATAATGGCCAAAGCACAGATCATTTGCCAGCCGCATTGCTAAACTACAGTTTAAAAGGGAGTACCGCCAAAGAGGGTACCGCAAAGGCTTGGCCAACTTTATGCTTTCCATCATTTCCAGAAACTGCATCGGAGATAGCGTAAACGATGCCGTCGTGGGCTATAATTGTGGTGGATAACAGTCCCCAAAAGCCTCCTCCGAAATGTACTGCAAATGCGTCAAGGGGATCGTCAATTTTCAATCTAAAATGGCCTTTTGTGAGTTATTGGACTATTACATACACAATCATAAGGTGACTGAGGCCAAGATAGGTGAGACCTGCGCCGATTCCTGTGAAAGATGAAGCCCATGGCTCCATTCTATTGCATCCAGCGCAAGAGGACACCATTCCTAAAAAAATTCTTCCGTTTTCTGTTTTTCGATCCCCACAAATGTCAATTTTTTCTCTCAAGTCCCTCTGCAGTCCGCTGATTGACTGTTGTCACTTTATGATGGGGAAAGCTGTCACAAGCTTCTCGGATATTTATGCTGTTCGGAACGTAGAAGATTAGCAGGTGAAAGCTGCCATTTTCTTAGATGGAAGCAATTCTCAGAGTTTCTCCCCTCCGTTTCAAAGAATGCCGTCATGTTAACCAAACAGTTGAAGACCAGAGGGAAAGTCGGGAATAATTTACCTGCCAAACAGGCGTTCAAAGTCAGCAAAAGAGTCCATTTTCCCTTGGTGAGGTAGTGAATGATTAAAAAGGTCAAAGCCGCCCATGCTCCACAAAGGATAGTATTCACCATTGCCAGAGCAACAGTGTGTCCTTCACCAGGTTTAACAATGTCTGCCATTGAACCTGAAAGATCAGTGTTCCTTTTGGCTTCGCTAGAATGCAACCTCCATTGAATGCCAAGAAACCAAACATTAAAATAAATCCTCCTAGTGCAGCAAACTGAAATCATTCGATTGTTGGTCAGTTCATCATAGGTGCTATCGCCCCTAGCCAAACGGAATTCTTGAGCAATAAAAGACAGCTAAGCTTTTGTGCCTATCAAAGGTGTCAGATCAAACAACCATTGCACAGAACGATAAGACTGACCAGAATAGCCAGAAGCTCATTATTTTTGGAAAAATGCGTGTTTATAACCCGTTTGCAATCTTTTTTTTAAAAACTTCATACCGGTACGGAGTGTCCTTTAATTTCAATGGATTCTTCCTCTCCATCTTCTGGAAATCTTCCAATACGAGGGCCAATTAAATAAGCAGCTACAAAAGAGATCGTTCCACCACAAAGGTGTACAACACCGGCTCCAGCAAAGTCCTTGGAAATTTGCAATTGCTTTGATTTTCAACCTACCAAATAGGTGGTATGGATGTACCCCGTTTGGATCCCTTTATACATCCATCCTTGAGGATGCCAGCCCCAGTGAGTTAATATAGGATAAACAAAGGCTGAAGCCCTATTAAGAATTTGCATTTTGAACCCACTTGAGATCACGCTGCAATAGGTTATGTAATTTACAAATTCACAACGTTCCGCCACAGCTCCGGATACGATAGTTGCTGAAGTTGCAGCAAAGACATATTGGAAGAAAAATCTGAAAAATGCCTTGTTGCCTTCGACTAACATGTTTGGATTATTGTTCTTTTTTAATAAGCCTATGATAAGAACCTACTTAGGATAGTCTGTAAGACCTGCAAGGAAGAACTGAGTGTGGCCAATGAACAACCCGACGACATTGTTACTCGAATCTCCAAAAGCGAATGCCCACCCAAGAGCCCAATACCCGATAATTGCGATACCTAAAAGCAAGATGCTATTGGATTGGCACGAGACCTACAGGAGTCTAGTAAATTTTTGATAAGAATGTTAGTGGTGTTTTTACTCCGGACGGAACCAGCTTCCAAAAAAGCAAACCCACATTGCATCACTGAAATAATTTACAAAAAAGTTTGTTGATACTTACAAAAGATGATAATCGCCATGGAGCAAAGGAAAAAAGCATTTTCATTATCTTCCAATTGGGATAGCTTCTCCTCAAATTCAGCGCGGAGATCATCGATTTCATTAGTCAGATTTTCGAACTGAGACATGGTGGGCGTTAGTGTCTGAAAAAATAATCCATTTTTGTAGTCTAAAACAAAACCGTTGTCATCTTCCCTGAATGACAGTTAAACAGACGGAGACGATGAAGAAGAATACTGTGCCTATCTCGAACGAGGCAAATAAAATTTTATTAGGCTTCAGATGAAAGATGCCGGCGTACCGCACTAGATTCTTTTAAATGCCACTACGAATATTATAAAGAGCTGAAGAGTCGAACTCTGAACCCGTTCTTTTTAAAGCGCGGCTTTTTTTGGTTTTTCAAGGCCAAACTACCATCTTTTAGCTAGAATTAAAAGATGATTTTTAGGCAAAGAATGCATTCCTAACGTAAGAATTCTTTCAAAATGAACGCCTCCATAAATTTTTGATTTAAACAATAATCGACATCCTGGCGGAAAATGCAACTTGCCCACGTTTTTGCGATCTTAAGACTTGTTTGTCAAAATATTTACAATTTGGAAATAAATTTTTTATCTGAACTTACTGAAGTTGTCCACTGCATTTTGAAGATTCTGTGCAGAATGCTGAAACTGCTATCTCTCTTTTAACACTTAGGCAAGAGCTTTAAGGGATTTTTAGTTCAGAAACCGAACAACAATAAATCTTGGCGGTCTGATCTTGTGAGCAGTGAAAATTCACACCCCAATCGTGATAAGAACTATGTGGGTAGTCAGCCAAAATAAGCAATCTTTATTTTGTTGTCATGTAGTTTATTCTTATAAATTGTACTCGAATACTAAATACTACTTATTTCCTGCTACTAATGTTGAATCTTTCATCAGCTAGCTTATTTTCGAGTCATAATTATGATAGAAAAATATGATTACGTAGGATTCAAGAACTACTGTAGACGTAAGCAATTTTGCAGCTCACTTGATTGATATTTACGATATACTGGGGACTAATCCGAAACGTTCGATGTACCCTCGACGTTCAGTACATTCGCAAAACAGACGGCTCCATCTGTTGATCTTTGCAAGCAATGGCCTTCAGATGCTTTTTTCGGAGAATAATTCTTCAGATCCATTTCTGAGAATATCCTTCAGATTTCTTTCAGAGAATTAGTTTTCAGATCCTTTTTGGAGAATTGTTCTTCAGATCTCCTTTTTGTTTCAGAGTTCTTCAGTCCTGATCCGTTTTGCAATCGTGTTTTCAGTGTCTAGGAGTCTCGCCAAGAAGTTTGCTGATATTTTAATATATCAAGAGGAGATCTTAAAAACGCTCAACAAAACGGCTTTATTTCTCGGGGCAACGAAATGACAACTCTTGCGAATTGAGACAGAAACAATGACATTTTTGGCTCGAGCCGAAGTCAAGAGGGCCACATACTACGGATCTACAAGAATGAGGACAATACAACGGCTGAAGCGATATGGGTTGCCGAGACAACTCAAATGCTTAGTTCTGAGCCTCAATCGCTTTAGGCCTTCTTGGAAGGTTGTGGGGCCGTGAACATGGCCAAACACTTGCGGAAGACGATGTTGTCGAAGCAGTTCTTTCTTAAAAAAATATTCCTTTTTCCCCATTTTTTGAATTTTATTACCTGCACTCGAAGCGAAGAGTGCTTTCCGGGGAGGAGAACATCTCGTGACACATGAAGCACACGCGGTCCATGATGGTATGGACGGGCTCCAGATTATGAACTGGACAGTCCTGCAAAAATGCAAAATTTTTTTGATTAATAATTCAGTTTTTAGCGCAGGCGGACTGCAAATTTTTTGTTCCGCGCATTTTAAATGTTGTCTTGTTGCCTAGGTGATAAGAAAAACCCACCAGCTCCGGCTCCCAATCGGCAGCCTTGCGGTCCCGGTTGAATCCATACGGTCCAGTCTCAGCCTGTAAGGATCCGTTCTATTTTTGATCGGTTATTCTTCCCCGGGTCTTGGAAGGTACTGGACGCGAAGCCTTGCTCATAAACTACGCAGCTGATCTTACTGCGCGACGTGTTTAAAGTAAAATCGTCCTCTCTTGCGTGGCTCTCGGTTCTTTACAACTCAATCAAAACCATTTGAGTCGGTTTAAGTACTAAGCAAAAAGTGAACCTTTGACCGTCCTTTCAAAGAAAGAACTCACCTCGGCGAGACGGGCTGTGAAGACATCACGAGCTTCAGCTAGAACACCGCAGAGGAGCATGCCGGCGAAGACGAAGAGAGGAGTCTTGAGGGCGAACATTCTGAAAGTTGGATCCAATTAAAGTTCCACGGTGAGAGAAAGAGGAGAAGTGAGCATCCTAAGTTGCTTCTGTTCTTCACTAGCCTCCAGTGGCTTCCAGAGAAGAACAGAAGCAGCTACCCTTTGCTGCGAAGTTTTAAGGAGAGGCGGAGCTGGCCGAGTCCTAGACCAGCTCCGACTGAAACTCCAAGTGAAGTGACCAGAGGCTCTGAGGCCTTTGGAGAGGAGGGAGGAGCCAAGCCACCGTCCGCTGGGCAAGCGGACGATGGGACTGATAAAGTGGGATGGTATCAGAGGGTTGAACCGATCTGGGCTAAGCTCCGCCCAGAGGAGGAGCCGAGAACGGACCGCCTGGTCTTTTTTCACAGAGCCTCAGAGCCACGGAGTCTCTGAGAACTATGGATTTTGTTGACGCGAGAGCGGCTCAGAGGAAGAAAAGATTCACAGACTGGGAGATATAATATGACATTTCTGAACGGATAACGCTGAATACAGGGCAATTTGAAGAACGATATTTTATCGGAGAGGATAAATTATCGATTCTGAAAGGAGGAGACCTAGGAGGCGGAAGTTAATAGGCGCCGCCAATTGCGTCAGGTCTCTTGGGTAAAGCTGCCATTACAAGAATCTTAGTGGAATGAACATCGTTATTTTTAGAGGAACACGTTCGCCATGACGAAATGCCCTTTACTTGCACAGTAGTCCTACCAAAAAAAGTTAAAACGGAACTGGCTAAAAGAGCTTGAAATTTCGGCTTTCCGGTGATTGGGGGTGGTGTTGCAATTTCCGGAAAACAGGGTGGTTTCAAAAATGCCAAGGAATGCTGTTCTTTTCAGTTGGCTGCACAATGTTCTTGGTCTTAAAGTTCTATGACGATTAGCAGATCAGAAGTAGATGTAGAAAGAAAGCATTCCTGCTGTGGCTAATAAAGCGAGAAACGGAACATTTTTACCAAAATAGTCTTAAATTGATGGGAATTCAAGTAGAAAAATGGAATTTGATCGGTCCGATAGTATAACTCAATTCGTCATACTATTTGTCTTGCAACTGGGCTCCTGGAAGTGATACCCGATAGCTGGCACGTTCTTCTGAACATTTGAAAAAATGGCGAGCACAAACTCGATACTCACACGTTCCCATTATTTTCAAATAATGTGCAATGTCACGCGTTCGTTTTCGATCCAGCTTCTATTTTGAAACTTTACGAGTTACTTGCAAATTATTTATGAATTTCAAGAAAAAGATGAAAACGGCAGCTGCTACGATATATCTTTTGTCTACAACTTTTCTAAATTAGAAAAAAATATAACAGTTATTTTCCAGATCAGATTACTGGACTCCTTCAAAAATCTTGGATTACAATAAAGAACCACTTGAAGTGTCTACGCCACACGGCGCGTTTAAAAATATCCTGATAGCCCTTGAAAATAATACGAAAAATCGGGGATTAGTATTCTCTTTATTCTTGCACGTGTTTGTGAAGCCCTGAAGTGTAGCCTTAGGCGCTTTTTCCAATATCCTCCCGCGTGATGGCACTAGTTTTTGAAATTTGAAACAATTCAGCACGTTCCTTATTCCTCATACCACGTCACATTTCTGTTTACAATAAGAATCACATCGTCATCTAATGCGATACCGTTTTTGAAGGTAATTGGACTTAATTGTTGTGTGTACTTGATCTAGAACTCTAGACATGACGGAGGCGTCCTACTGTAATAACCCCCTTAGACTTACCCCGCAAGTTAGAACGTCAAAGATTTCTGCATAATTGCTCCAAAAGAATTCAAATCGTCTTCTCGCCGCCTGACCGGTTGTTAGAAAGAATTGCCTACGTAAGCGGAGACATAGACTGTCATTACCCCGCTCGACTGATTCAGCGTTAATTAGGGATGAAGTCTGTGCAAAAGTGAGGTTCTTAGAACCTCCATTTTAGATTCTTCGCAAAGACCATGGATTGGTTGCGTTTAATTACACCAACATCCGAGTAGTTTTTCAGTAAACATCCGAGAGATTAACCAGGCGATGGAGCTGCAAACGGAAGTTTTGCAACACTCACGGAACTGAGTACCTTCTAGAGTCCCCGCATCATAATGTTTTCTACTAGCTTCCGTTAAAAACATTCTGTCCCGATTTAGCTCCCGACTATGACTACGACGATAATAAGTAGATTACATGAATATCAATCCAGTCTTTTCCGAGTACTACTCTCATGACGATAATGTGGCTATAGCTGAGATTAATCCGTTTCCAAAAACGAACAAAAATCATAAGGCTGAAGTAATATGAAACGTTCTGACTAACTCCCTTATTTACGAGGCTAGCTGCGTCAAACGAGCTCTTTGAGCAGGTTCTTGATTTTCCCCTTGGGTATACGGTAGTTGGTCATATAAACTTGCGTGGTCGTAGGTCATTCCAAGTAAACTCGTCAACAAATGCAGATTCGTTTATCCCCTCGGGAGTCGTTTGGACGTTTTGTGACTTCTAGAAACCTTCAGCCTTTCTCGGCTATTTTAGATCGGCATAACTCAATTTCCTATCCGCCCTCATTTATTCGTCATCTAGAGGATACTATCAATATCACAAACCGGTGATAACAACTCCCTCAAATCGGAAGATATTTCGGTCCTTTGGACGTCAATGCTTAGTCAGACGGAGTGTATGTTAACTGAATTGTACTTTTCCTATGAAAGGAAGGAGCTCTTTATAGAAATTATCAAAAACAATCGGTACGTTTTCCCGGCTAATTGGGGTCCAAGATCATTTGATACGAAACCGTTGACGTAACAATCTCCTCTTTTTGCTTTATAATTCGCAAGTACTGTTGACATCTTCACGGCAGAACTATCAAGGGATCCGATTTAAAAAATAATAGATGTTTTCGACATAAAGTGCATGAACGAACAGTTACAGTAGCTTCTGTCTTGAGATTGAAAACATCAGTGCAGAAAACTGTTGAAGGAGACAGGGAAAAGCTATTTTTGCAAAGGGCTCATTTTCAGCTACTTACCCAATTATTTTACCTTCATTGTTCATTCTGCGCACAATTGCCATTCGTTTGGCATTTGTTCCTCGCATTTTTGAAAAGATCAGAAACTAGAAGTTCTGCAGAAGAGCAATTGGACCAGAGCTTTGAGATCATCTGCGAAAATCACTCTCCTTAATCATCATCAAATCCGCAGCTATTCTCGGTGTGCTTAAATAATGAACACTGGCACTCCCTGGAACGTGACGATAATCCTCTCTTCTGGAAACAAGGAGCTTAATAAAAGATCAAGTGGCCACTGCTAAAATTGACTTTGTCACGAAATCTCCTTGATGAGGTTCTAGCCTTTCCTAGAGTTCGACAGATGTAGAAAATATTATTGTTCAATTAATTACAAAATAAATAACTCATTTTCTTCTGAAATCATAGTTCATACATGAAGTAATCTGAAATTGACAAAAATTGTACGAAAAGGGATTCGGAAAGGCCAAAACTCTGGAAGTAGAAGGTTTTTCTCAGGAAGTGGATATGCTAAGTAGTCTAACGGCAGAGGTCTAAGGTCATAAAAAAGGCCAAGCGGAAAAGGTACTTCCCGTCAGGAACAGACGCCGGAATTTAGCGAAAGTGTAATCAGAGGGGCCCGAATTTGACAACCAGTTGAGCTTTTTGATATACAACATTACAACCGATAAAGCTTCAAAATATAAAGCAATTTTGGCAAGAAATTTGGCAATTCTAACAGAAGAGAGTCATCCTATGAGATCCAGAGCGAATGTAGCCATCCTCAACAAAGATTCCATTCACTTGAAGCTCATCCAATACCATATTCTGAAAGACACAATTTTTATTCCTATTATCAAATATGTTTCTTTTCCGAGTGCATATTATCTAAACACAAATTGCTACAAATTTCTGTATCCATTGAGGGTACAAAGTCTATTGTTTTCATCAATCCCTGCAAGTCTAATAAAATTTATAGTTTGTGGGAATGTTTTGCCAGATCCTTGAACATTCATCTAAATTGTCTCCCATTTCTGTAAAAATTCAGCAATTCCTGCCGTAGGGGTTTCTGAGAGCAAGCCAGCGTTTAATTTAGTCATTCTCAGTGGGCGTTCTGGTGTGCAGCCGGGCAATTTTTTATCGAACACTTTGCGTGCCACACACAATGCAATTGGGGAGAGCTTATTTCCTTTTACTCGTTGGTCTCTCGTCACTCTAGTACCAAGTATGTGTTCTGCTCGGAAATTGCAAAATGTAATCAAACGAGGGTCAAAGAATCTGGGAGCAGCGCGAACGCACAACCATTTACAATTGGATTAGGCTGCAAAACTCTTTGCATAACAGGGGAATGTTCCAATAGCTGATATATGCTCGATAAATCTGCAAACCTTGTCGAATAGAGTGCTGTTGGAGATGGACACAGATATATCACTTGAGGGATTTTGAATCCAAGCTTCGATCAAACTCCGCAAAGCAGTAACTGACATGTGACAGGATGAGAGATCCAACGAATCGACAACTTTTCCGTTGCGAATTGAGCTGCAAAATTTGAATTGGACTGGGAATTTTTATACACCCACTTGCAGAAAAGATAAACTGTTTTGTCTCCAATGGCGTGGCACCCACTTCTTCCGTCATTCCAAACTCGCAAGCTATTTAGTGCTATAATAGAGTAGTTAGACAGATGTGCAAATGATGACCACCTGGCACAATATCTTTGATCAAGTCGTCGGTGAACAAATGTGTGGGAGAGCAATCTTCCAATCCGAGATCTGTTAGTTTGCTGTTCTCATTGTGCAATAAATGTTGGAGCTGAAATATTATTTTTTTCCAATTTTCGAATTTAAAGTATTTCGCTGTAAAAATAAACCAACCAGCTCAATGCTATCTGGATGAAAACGACACCAGATGAAGTAAATCTGCTTTGGTGTAAGTTGCATAAGTATTAGATGCTTTAGTACAGGACATGCTTCAACTGGGATCAATCCCCGAACCAATAAACTGTCCGTATTATAGTGGCGCAATCGTTGCGCCAAGAGCTGAAAACTAGAATTTTCAAAATGTTATGTCTCACTTTCAAAGGAGGAATTTGATGACGAATCGGAGTTTGCTTTTCATCTCGCGGATATAGAACAATTTCTCCTTCGTCGAAAAGAATTCGAATCTGAAAAAAATCAGACTTATGTCAAGACTTTTAATCCACCTGATCCAATTCCACTTTGGGAAGAGATGTTCGATTAGCCATGACAACCTTCTTCCAACGTCTGTTCACTCCAGCACACATTTGGACGCTCTTGCCATCTAGACGCTTGAAAACTTCTAGCAATGCCTTGTCTGTTAAATTCTGAAAAAAAAAATGTTTTTGATAAACACTCTACCTGAGCAGCAGACGGAGCTTGAACCACAGATGTCCTCTGGGTTAATTTCCTGTAGAGCTTGCGCTCCTTCTTACTGGCGAAGAAAGGGAAGCACATTTTGAATATGCTAACCATAATGTGGATAAACTTCCAAAAGAACCGACTCCAACCTCTGCAAGAAAAAAGGAAATAGGTCAAGAAGTCAGCGCATGTTACCTCTCACAATCCGGGACAGTCTTATTTGGGTCGTAGTCGAGCTCAGCGATGGACAAGCGACCACTTCCGTACGCCTAAAATGATGGGTTTCTTAACAACAATTAGGTCGTTTCAAGGATTGATGTGTAGCGCCTCTGAACACAACGTGTGTGCAGAATAGTGGGAGAACGGCGATATCTGTTCACATCATGTGCCCCATAAAACCACGGAAACCTCGATCTTATGCAAAATAAGACAAAATGAGACAATGTCAACATTTACGGACTCTATTAGGAAGCGGGAGCCAGTCGAACAGACCTAGTTGAACTGCGATATTAGAGTCAGTTGTTTAACCAGAAATGTATATCCCAGTTTCTGGCAAATTTGACCTATGCTGCCAAGAAAAAAAAGCCTAACAAAGGCATCGTTATTGATGAAAAAACGACGACCTAGGGCTTTTTCAATGGTCGTTTTCTCAATTTCATGGAATTTGTTCACGTCACAGACCCTTTCAAAACATCTCTGAGTCGTACCAGACACCAGACCTATGAAAATCTTCGCTAATTTCTCTTAAAGATTACCAGACATGACCTGAAAGTACACTTTGGGCGTCTAGGATCGTTTTTGCAGAGGATTTCGTACAGCGGGGGATGATCTCACTGGGCTTCGTAAATATCGAGAAAAATTGAAAATTTACCTTTTAGCCAGATAATTGAGGCAAAACAAAATATAATTGGCGCTAATTTAATGCCAACTCATCTTCGCTTCAAGAAATAGAAAATATGAGCGTTTGAGGGGACGACTGAATTGTCTTGAAACACATTTTTAAACCAGAATAGAGGAATTCGCTTCACGCGAGCAAGCAGTTATTTGAAATCTGCGAAATTTACGGCTCATGGGAAATCGATACGAACAGAACATGGTGAACTCCCTTTTTTGCTGCACAAACGTAGAGAAAGCTACACAGACTGTCACCGCCATTAGGAAAGGCATTAAAATTATCAAAAAATGGAAAGAGGTACATGAGAAAACATCAGGAACTGCTCGGATCTCTTAAATGTCACCCTGTCAATGTGGACATGAAGGGAAGGGTCAATTAAAAATGGCAAAGACATCAGCAATTGCAAAACGGGGAAAAAAGAAAAGCACAAAATTTTGCAGAAATGTTTGCAAACAGCGACAAGGTTCTTTTCACGGATGTCACAGCCTGCCTCTCACAGTTTAACCTTTTGTATTTGTCTAAACTAAATAGCCACAACTGCTCATACAAACGCATGGATCTAGCAGATGTTTTCGTCTATCTCAATGGCCAGGTTGAACGATGGGGAAAACGGAACAAAACCAACATAATATTTGATGAGCCAGAACAGCCTGTTCGTGAATTAGAAGTTCCAATCGATGTGGAAAAGAATGAACGTGTGTATGGGCATTTCGACAAAAAGATGCCAGATGTTGCGCGCAAACTCAGAAAGAACCCAGAGTAAAAGTGGGGATATCCGGGTCAGACGCAATTCCTGCGTATACAAAA
Organism: Oscheius sp. JU1382; assembly: GCA_932521405.1. Lineage (NCBI taxonomy): Eukaryota > Metazoa > Nematoda > Chromadorea > Rhabditida > Rhabditidae > Oscheius > Oscheius sp. JU1382. Next base: position 3,535,212 of record OW051480.1, read on the forward strand.
TCCTCTCTTTCGTGATTAGTTTTTACGGTTACCTTGGGAAAAATACAACTATTTTCGTCTTTGAGTCTGTCTGTTTTTCTGGAAGAAGAAAATAAATATAATAAACAGGTACCTTGAGATGAGCTCCCACATATCGCCGAGATCGGCCATTTGCAGCCACAGTTACACTAATCATCTTTCATTTTTTTTTGTAAAATCTGAAATTTAAAATATATCCAGCCAATGAAAATAAAATAAGATTATAAGAAAGATACTTGCTGAAGAATATAAATCTAGGTATTTAATTAAATTTTTGGAAGATTGGCGTGGAAAAATAAGAGAGAAAGTAATTTTACAGCTCTGCCGCTGGTTTAATCTTTAATCAATAGTTATTCCTACTTTCTCTGCTTAAAACTGAATCAAATGAATTTAAAATAATTTAGGGAAGAGAATTTATTATAATTATGGGGCTAGCTGCATAAATGAGATTAGTAATGTAGAAAGGACCACCCAGCTGTCGTTGGGCCAGGAATCAATACATGCAGCTGCGAAGGATGGAGTCGATTTTTGCTTAGTGAAAATAGAAAATAACAGTTAAAATGCGTCGATTAACTGGAAGAACTCGTCAGATTGTTGGCTGAAGTGGTAGGTAAACGGAAACCTGATACAGTCGGGAAGAATGTGGCATTTCCGGCTTTATTACAAAACCAAATTGCTTGTGGCTATACTCTTGGTGTAATCACATTAAGAAAGGTCTTACACTGAGCTAGTTAAGAAGAAAACTCATAATTACAACTCCAGATAGTGTGAAGAGATTGCTGCTGCAGTGTAAAAGCATCAAAAGAGCAGCCATATTTCAGAAACTGGGGGCCTTGAACAAAAACTAGAAGAGAATAAACCATTTATTTTGACGTTTTGAGAAAACAATAGGCTCTACTGTATTGGTGATTCACGCTTAAACTATTTCTTAATCAAATATTTCTATTCTCAGGTATTCTTCCTGCTCATCATCTTGCCGTCAAACTGTTTGCCAACTGTGTTAACAAATAAAAACACCTCCAGAGAATTTGGGCCATATTTTCTGTCGCTATTGCCGTTATCAGACTCTACGATGGTTTTCACCCAAGCGTCCCTATGCCCGTTGCTCTCCACTGTATTCGGTCTCTTGGCCTTTTTTATAGGGTATTATGACTTTTTTAACAGCTTAATCTGTCTCATTAAGGTATGCCATCGCCGTGAGCAAGGACCATGTAGACCCCTTTCTTCCCTTTATAAGGCAAGACGGACCTTTGTGAATCATGCTTTTTAGTGATTGTGGGAATTTACAACCAGAAAGTGGAATCTTTGGAATTTTGCTGAACTTCTCTAGCTTTTTCTGTAAGCTCTTTTTCAATTTCTGGTCAATTCTTGCAGTAATTTTAACTATTTATTTTGTTTATCGCAATTTCGTTGTATTTGAGGAGAAAGTTGAAGAAAACAAATTAGGAAAATGGAAATGGCTCTCTTTAATTCTTATGTTCCTTGGGATGACTTCATCTGTTGGAGCGGCGATGGTCGCAAATTTCCAAGTAAGCTGTACAAAGTCGTCGCTTTGATAAGGATTGCCGGCATTTTCTACACCTTTCTTATCTAAATCGAAGCGCATCCGGCTTCTGCTTTGGCATGTCTTTGATATAAGATCTATGTTGCTACTGTATGGCATATCTTGGACATACTTTGCACTTTCTATCAGATAGCTAGACTAAAAATATACAACAAAAATGAAGTTTTTATTAAACAACGGAGAAAAAAACAGAATGAAAATAGAAACATAATTGAGTTTTTAGGAAGGAGCCCAGCTGGCTACTCACGATACAGGGGCTTTTTTATTCTTCATTGGAATTTGTATCTATTTCTGGGGACAAGTGTTCATTGGTCTTCTTTACAAGTTTGTTTGTTCAATTGTTATTGCAAATATAATTGTCTAGACCAAAAAATATAGCAAAGTGGATGACAATCTTCAGACTGTTGTTATGCATTGCTATCAGTATCTTCCTAATATTCCGTAAAAGTTCCTTCCGTCTGTCAAAACAATCGGTTTAGACTTAACTTGTTTGTTCTTCAATCCGTTTGTCAAGAAGGATTCAAGTGGAGTGAAGCCAACAGCTCCACCAACTCATGATGGAATTGAGAGGTATAAAAAGGGTGATGCTGTGAGTTTGTCCCTTTATTTTTTGTACGTAATTCAACCCAGTGGTATTGGAATCATATTGCAACAACTCTTTCTGAATGGATTCTCGCTTTGCTTATCGAAACATATGTTCTGACTTTTACCTATGATTTGGCTTACACCTGCCTTGAATCTCCAACTGTTCGACCCTTCGAACTATTCAAGCCAGAAAGTCAGAAGATTCCTACAGCAGAAACCGTAAGAATGCGTGGGAAGGGCTTTATTTCAGCTAATTTTTACAGATCTTCTATTCAAACCAAATAGCCCCAATGGAACCAATTTCGCCGAGAACTGATAGTGTTCCTACAATGCGGCGGCTGCCAAGAATAGATACCTACGGGACACACAGTCGACTTGGCAAAGAAGGCAGCCACAATGGTGTAGAAGATAATGTCTGGTTTTAGAGATAGGAAGCTCTCTAATTTCATTGGCGCCTTATGATAGAGCAAAGATGGTCGCCAGTTATGATCAATACCAATATTATTGAATCTATATCCAATTGTTCAATCTACAGGGTGATCTAAGTATAATTTGGGTCAAATTGTTTTGGAGAATAGTTTGAAAGATTAACACTATAAAGCACTTTGTTTTGTAGCAATTGGTTGCGTGATTGATACCAATAGTGATATAATCTTGCGCAGAGTGATTGACTACATCTATCAGCGATAATCAATTGGGGCCACCGCGCCCTTTACAGCGTGTCGCCGAAATTACAGGCAGTTAGGACTACGGGTAAGTATCTCTTTCGAACCAAAAGAAGAATACAACAAAGAAATAGCTAAATCACCCAATCTGGAGTAAACGATTGAGAGGTCTCGTTTGTGTTTTAACTGAATGTAATTATTATCCACAAAGCCTCCGTTTTGTCCTTCCTTATCATGGCGCCATGGAAAATATCATCAGCCTTGACAGTCCTTTTTTAGCATCTAAAAATGCCAAATCACTATCAATAAAATCATCTGTACTTCAAGATTTTATGCATTTAAAATCAATTTATTAAGTTTATTACAATAATGTTTTCAATATTTCTATCTAGAGAAGATGAGGTCTAAGCATCCACAGGTGGTTGTCTTATCGCACGTTCCGGACGATTTGTGCTATACGAATGAATGGATGTTTTCATTCTTCGCCGATGACAGTTTCGAAACTTTGCGAAGCCGCCCTTTCAAATGAAACCAAAACAATTTTGGCAGTTTTAGTGCACGAAGATGGGCTTTTTATCTTGCGTGGCTATCGTTTCCAGAAGTGAGTTTCATGGAAATTTGAATCTATAAAAATATTATTGACAATATTTAACCTGGTGAATTTGTTGGATCCCAGCAATACAAAATACAAGCTTTAATCACAGACTTAGGATTACAGCTAGTATTTCGCATTGATGGTCGCACAACAGAAGTTGGGAAGGTTGCTGGTGTGACAGTCGACGACGCGAGGCAGCGGCTGATAAGCACTGTGCGGCCCAACTGGCAGCCGTACAAAGCACGCCCCTCGCGTCCCCCCAAAGGACGCGCGGCCCCCTTGAGTCAGCGGTTTTCCGAGGTGCCGCCACGCGTTACGAGAGATAAGGAAGCTGAACAGTAAATATTCTGGAATAATTAACAGCCTTCATTCGTCTATCTTTAATTGGACAAGGCATGACACAAGTTAACGGCCAAAACCAATGTTGAATGCCCGAGGATCCATCATAATATTTCGCTTGGATTGGCTCAGAGATCTTATTAGATTACGGACAGTTTCCTCACGGTCAAAGCGCTTCTTCATGTAGGGGTCAAAGCGTTTAAAGAACGGATCAAATCGCTTGTAAAGAGGGTCAAAGCGCTTGCTGAAGGGGTCGAAACGTTTGTAAAGGTCGAATCGCTTCTGGAAGGGATCAAATCTCTTGTAGATATCAAATCGCTTTTGGAAAGGATCAAATCTCTTGTACAGATCAAAACGTTTTTGGAAAGGGTCAAAGCGCTTGTAGATGTCAAATCTCTTCTGAAATGGGTCGAATTTCTTGTAAATGTCGAATCGTTTTTGGAAGGGATCGAACTTCTTGTAGATATCGAATCTTTTTTGGGTCTTAACCTCTTCATTGCCTTCTGAGCCATTTTCTTGCTCTTCATTGCCTGAAAAGATAAGATAATTAGCGCGATGCTTTCCACGTACGTCCACTTTCGTCGGAGGCATCGGAGATAGCAATTCCTCTTTTGGACTTGGAAGAAGCTACCTCTTCTACTTCGTATTCATCATTGGACATCTCAAAGCGCTTTTTCATAGATAGCCTAAATGAAATAAATTTTCATTAGTGACATCTGAATCAGCCTTTGTTCTTACATTAACAGATGATGAAAAGGTCGCGCGCGAAGGGGTAAAAAGAACCATATTTCAAATGCCATACGCGCCTCTCTAACAGGCACGGCACTTAGAGGTCTAGGCAAAAAAACTCACTCTTCTCTGACATCTGTTCCACTCACATAGGCTACCGTAACTAGTAATAACAAAGCAACCAGTGTACCCATTTTCTAAACTTTAAAGTTCAAAGAGAAAAAGAGACCTCAAGAGAGGGAGAAAGAGAGAATTAGAAAACATTAGAGACACGCTGTCACCAACTGATGTCATATGATGCAAAACACCTTTTGATTAAGATTTTGTATATGCCCATTGAGGTTTTGCAAGGCCGAGTTCAAGAAAGCGGATTCTGGCGGCAGCAGCGAGTTGTCAACAGATTTTCAAGGAAGTTCTAACCGCGGAATCACATCATTGTGCCTGGATTGCATATATCCAAAGCACGCTAAGACTGGCTCCTCCAATTCTGAGATTACTCCAGCGTAAAACTGCATCTTGTCACGCGAGATCAACCGGACTCTGGGAGTAAAAAAAGAAATTGGTTAGGGCTTTTTTTCTAAAAGAAACTCAATCCTGTTTACTAAGAATTGAGCAGATCCTTAGTCAAAATTCAGTTAGTAAAAGGAAGAAATAACAGCCTGAGATGAAAGTGCTTGTGATTTCTGAAATTTGGAGAAAAACTATGTAGTGTTGACGACCTTGTGAAAGACTGAAAAATAAGGAAAAATTTACTAGAATGCCATAACGGCATAGTAAATGATCTCACATAACTGAACAACAACGTGATCAAATTCTAAAAGAGTAAAATTCGAAAATCTTGAAAAGTTCTCTCCCTTTTCTCTTATTTAAAGTTATGGCTTGAAAAGTGGCTCCCTAAATCGTATAATTTATGAGAAAATTGTTCATTTCAGAGCCGGTTATTTGGACAAACGGAAACTGAAGGAACACATTCATTAGTAAGAGCCAAAATATGCTGTCATCGCAAGGGCTTTAATTGTTAATTTAAGACGGAAAGCCAATGCGATGCAACATGTGCAGCAAATCTAGAATCTAACTTGAAATCGTATTGGCCAATGAAGTGCATAAGGCAGACTTTGAATGGATATCTAAGTACATTTGGACACATGGTAGAACCCAAGAGAGTTCGTCTCGACAAACTAAGTCAGAAATGAAAACGTCTTCTTGGAAGTAATGGTGCATGAAAGTAGTGAGGGTCAACACTCTTTCAGATATTAGTACAAAGGACTACTTTTGAAAGGCTCAAAGAGTTAGCAAAATATCACAATTATGACCAACTTTTCGTAGGCGGAATTTGCTAGAATTGTAGCGTACTATGACCATGACGAATGTTCCAATGAAGCCAACTCAACACTGATTTTGCCACTTAAAGATTGAGAAGTGGGTGTGGGCGAGATAGTTAATCTCCACATCATCTCCCGGAGGTGGAAAGAGCGAGGCGTAATTGAAAGTAGCCTAGGTATGCAGCCCTTATTTCCGGAAAATCTCTCGGCACAAGACAAATATCCTGCATTAACGATCAACTATTCTCATTCTGCACATAGGAGATTCAATAATTGTGAGGGAAAGGCAAAATCTGAAGAAGTTTGAGTCTCCTTCGCGTGAGCGTCTATAAATATGAAGCGTACCAATAATTTCCGCTGAGGATTTATAACAGGCCAGATCAACAATTTGAAGAAAAATAGTGGCATTTCTTATTTTAAGACTTTTGGATAGCTTTTAACTGATATCGATAATCGTGTCGCTCTTTAAAGCTTGTCTTTAAGCAGAAACTAGCATAAGATGGTGAAGTAAGTTTGTGAACGAACTTCCGGCAAAATTCAATCAAGAAGTGCCGGATGATCGTTTTCATGGCGCTGCATGGAACATCATGGAAATTACAGTTAATAAACAGTCAAAACGCCCTTTTAGCACTACTTTTGATCTCTTCTTAGTACAAAATACATATAATTGCCTGAATTCGTTTATTAGGGCAGGAAATAATACAATTATTAAACACTTCTTAGTAGAAAAATTAGTAATTAGATTGAGAATTTGCCTTACTGAAATGCGAATACCCTCGTGTATCCCTCTCTTCGTCCTCTTTGAGAATTTTCAGACTCGAAACGCAATTTTGTAATAAACTGAGCAATTTGGAGTAATAAAACCTTGCAAAAAATGTTGCTCATATATATTTTTGGTCACATCAATCATCCAGTTATTTTGATATATACGAGCTGAGTAATAACTGTTTTCCCCATACAAATAAGTGTGTTAATTTTCCATGCTTTTAGCTAAGACGTTAATGTGTTTACTTGAGTCAGTCTGATCTGCTCGAACTCTTTGGAATAGATCACTGTCTTTTTTCAAATCCTCGTGTTACTTGACACATAGACACTTTCGTCTTGAAACAACAAGTCGCCAGTAATTATCCCATCACTCCAAAAGTTCCGAAAAAAAAGCTTAGGACGTCGGAAGACTTGAATACACAACATATTATAAGAATCAGTTTGTATTCTTTTGCAGAATCCGGCTGCCGATGAATGAATTAAACATTGCCATCCAAGCAACGTGAGCTCCAGTTAGAGTCATCGGACATGAGTGACGTAGGAGTACTATTATGATATTGAAAATAAACTTGTGCAAAATTCCATCCTCTCTATTGTTAGTTGGGAAATATTCCAGAATGATTCTGGACATTGGTCGTCTTTGAGAAATTCCGGGAGTATAAATCATAGCGATTTCCGATGTGAGAAAACACACAACTGAATCCCACTCACGCAGCATACATTACTCCTCAAAGTTTTACTATAAGATTAGAATATTTAACAGTGAGATATAATTTAAAGTGGAAATTATTAAATATTTTTTGTACTCTCTACCTTCTAAATATGTTTTTCTGTAAAAAAAACAAATGAGTTGGTGCTCTTCATCTCTAAGATTGGGGATGGGAAGCTGAACCATTTCCGATTCCGGAGTGTTTCCTATTCTATGGTCTCCACCATAGTTGTTGCCTATGCTTTTTCAGTCACATATCGGATTTCTAATTGGGATTTCCCTTTGAAGTTCCTCTCACCTCTTAGCCAGAATTCTTATTCTCTGAACCCCTTGTAGCAAGAAAGTAGGAGAAAATGGCCTACGCCTTCGGACTAAAGCAGCTAATTTTACTTTAGTCTGCCCTTGATACATATTCTATTGTGAATCAAAGACCCTAATCGCTTACTCGGGGATCGTTTGAGCACTCAGAAAAGACATCTCTAGACGAACGAAGGACTTTCCTCGTCTTAACCTGTCACACTTCTAAGCTGTTCAAAATGCACATTGCATGCAGTTCCAAAAATCGTATTTGTGGAGGCGACTTGCGTGACTAGGGCTGAATTACTCTCTAAAATCAGGGTGGCTACTCAGACTTTTCTATTGACTCACTTCCTTTTCTACGGGAAGTGATAGCCAATGAGAGGAACAGTCAATTGAAAAGTGCATTTTCTCAGTGTGATCTTAATCCTAACTTTTGCATCAGATTTGACGTCCTTTCAGTAAATTTCACACGTTATGAACGTGAGAGCTTGGTTTGGTGAATCCACTGATATTCGAGTCTATTGAGCATTCACGTTCCGAGGACTAAATTTTGTCTTTCAGCATGGCTGCCAACGCTGAAATGCTGTATAGTTTTCACAGTTAAAATTAAATTTTCATGTCAGCTTTCTTCGAATTTGCTCCATCATCTGAGGTCGAAAGAACACATTTATATTCCAAGCGATCAAGTGCTAAAAATGTCTTGAGCCTTATGGGAAAAAAGACGAGCTACGCGAAATGCCAAAGACCGTTTTTGAAGAATTTGTTACTCTCACTCTCTTTCTATTTCCGGGAATGTTTAAAAGTTTCAGCTATACCCTCTATCCAATTACGGAAGTGTCTGTTTTATACTCTTTTCGTAGTGTGAATTTGGATTTTGTTACTCTCGATGGAGTGCTAAAATGCTCGTAAAACGACAAAATTAGACGAGACTTAGGCTAAACAGATAGAGAACCATTAACTACTTCTGGCCGTTCCTGATGTAGGCGTAATGGGTGGGAGTTTGGGGACATAACATAGGGGCGGCGCTTAGAAACAGAGGGACTGACCGCATTCTAACGACTCTACTGGCACGAACAGCTTCTTCCTTTATCTGTAACCATGCAGGATGTGAGTTGAACCAATTAGCTTCTATGTTGTTGCCGGAGAAACAGTCACGGAAACTGAAATGAGGAAAAATTCATGGGCTTTCAACACAAAGAATCTGCTTACACATAATAAAGCATCTTCCCACACAAAAACTAGCTCTTCCCATTTTTGAAAAAACACAAAAAACTACATCTCTCACAAAGTCTTTCATTTACCACGCTCGTTAAGTACTTCCACCAAAGGGCATTTACCCCCATAAGGAAACTAGACGCCTTCAGCTGTCTAGAAGTCATCTTCCTTTTTTAATCCATCAAACTGCAAAAATTTTGCACACAATCCAAAGAATATGATGGCCGGCTGACGTGAAAAAGGTGAGAACACCCGGACATTTGAGATGCAGGGCCTTTTTACACACAAAACAGAGCCCTCTCCTCTTCCGATTTTACTGAAGTCTACTCTTTTTTACCTGTGCGCTGATTTGAAATTCAACTTACGTTCTGAATAAGAAGCTCAACCCTTTCTATGCATATGTACGTGAATTCTATAGAGGACATGTGTCGGTATTCTGGACGACATCAATCCTTTTATGTCTTCCTTAAAGTCCAAAAACATCATAGACTAACATAATTTTGAATATTTTAATTAATTAAAACTTTGTTTAGAATGACTACTAGGTTTGCTAATGAAATGAACTTTTAATAAGTTGCTTTTGATTTTAGATCAGGCAAATGAGATGTTTTGGATTACTGGTTGTGAACTATTTACTCTCTGAAGATTCTTACACTCGCCCTCAACATCCTCTCTTTTCTTCCCATCCCTAATCACTGCCACAGACATCTCCTAAAGTATGAACCTAACTGCCGTAAACAAGACCAAATGTACACTATTGGGCGAGGAATTCTGTCGCCTATCTGTCAACATGAAGCTAATTTGGCCGTTCTCCTTTCATAATTTGGCTTATTTTAGACCGATCATACATTGCAAAAAGTCCTTAGGAACTTTGTTTTCTTGACTACGCTGCATTCCTTTTCCCCTCACACACCTGCGACAAACATCCAACGTTACTTTTGTCCTACCAGATCAACACAAATCTACTTGGACACGCCATTCTCGGATTTTTTCGTGGCAAACCCAACGCCCACCAAACTGAGTTGTCTCGTCATTTAACTAATGCGATTGTTCCCTTGGATGTGCGAGAAAGTCACACGTCTTGCAACGTGCAATCATAACAGAATCTTTTGCACAATTCAATTGAACCCAAACTTGGAAACTCGAAAATACATGCGCAACCTGACCTGCCTACAAAGGGTTCACAAGAACGCAAAGATTTCTCTGTAGGTCCTTCTAGACGAGCAGTCTGGAACTCCCCCCTAAATAATAACGTCCAACCACTCGGTTTGAGTGGCTGGCGGAACAAAGAAATTTCTACTCTGATGTCCCTGAAGTGCTCATTGCCGTGGGCATTCGTGAGCCACAATCACCGAAATATTCATAAAAATAGCTGGCTTCCCCAGACGAAAACTATTGGCAAAGGCAATCTGGCCACGAGTGGGACCGCATTTTCTTCGGCTTATTGTCCGTGATCAGTTGGGCGCAAAAGGTGATTTGTGGTTTCGCGACACAGCTTCAGGGCATGTGAGGGATTGGGGCTCATTAATGTGCGTCGCGCAAGGCTCTACGCCACAGTCTTGGGGCTACTACATAAAGCACCTGTGAAAATTTGCGAGAAGAGAAAAGAAAGAAGTCAGCTGGTTCCCAACATTTTTGTCTGATGAGTTAATGAGACGCCAATTTTCGCAGAGTCCGAATCTTCCCTAATAAATGATCGAAGCACACCTTTTCCTGTTAATGCACATCAGGCAAGCGGTCAGGACGTTCACTCTCCCAGCAGTTCAAAGAACCCTTTTGTCTTGGGTTTTCTAGTGTTTTGTTTGTGTCTTCTTCTCTCACTTTCAACTGAACGCCTCTCTTCCATTGTCTTAAGAATATCCTTCAACAAGCAGTGGACTAACTAATACCAGAAAAACAATGAGGCTTTTCAAAATACGTCGTTGGTCTAGTCTTCACGGTCCAAAGACAAATTTTCGAGGAAGAATTCTTGATCTCAGGCCAACCCTTGAGACACAAATTGTAGCCATTTAAAAGATTGGTCTAATTATAAGAATCTTTGATTCACAAAGTCTATACTAAGTTATTTTGGAAGATAAGCTCAGCCTTCCGTTTGATGAGACCTATCTCGTTCCAGTTAGACATTCACTGTAAATTTGATACCTAATTATGAAGCACAGTTCTGCACTTAATTAGTGCAAAAATGGAGTAAACACGGCGTAACTTGAAGTATCAGCAGCTCATTTTCAGGACATGGTCTTTCGTGCGATAGACTCTATTAGGGAGAGTCTACTAAACTCCACGCCCATCGTGGTGGAGTCGAGTGAAGTGCCAATGGAAGCTGCACCTCCTTTTCGAAATTCCTCAATTATTCCAACTGTTGAATTGGTTCTGGGCACTATAACCTATTTGGTAAGTTCCGTCTTTTTTTTCTTCGTCCCCACTTTTTTCTCACATCAGCTTCTGGACAAATGAAACGTGTTGAAAGACCCCGGAAGAGCTAATTACCGACGGGGCTCAATAATAACCTCTTTGCTCTTGGAGGCTTAGTCAGAAGAGCAGAAAACGCTGGTATCAAGAAAGGGGAGAAATTCCTATTTGGTAGTCCTTAGACCGGAAACAATGATGCCACTGCTCTTGCTTTGAAGCCTTTTGGCGCATTGAGACCTTATGATTCAAAGGGACTTTGATCTGAATCTTAAATCTGCAAAATAAGAGAATTTTCAGGTAATTATTACGATGACTGTCGTGGGAAATACGTTGGTAGTTGTTGCCGTCTTCAGCTATCGTCCACTCAAGAAAGTCCAAAATTATTTCCTCGTCTCACTTGCTGCCTCAGACTTGGCTGTGGCTATATTTGTAATGCCTTTGCATGTGGTGAAATTTTTGGCAGGTAGGCCTTTCGATGACATTTTGGATTACAACCACTTGCTGTATATTTCCTCGTTAGGGGCATAGATCGCAATGCGTGTCAAGACACAGCCTGACTGCCTTCAATTGATGCCCCGAATGCCTGAAACTACTTGCCAAATCACGACGATGCGTGCAATTAGTCGGCATAGAAAAGCATTGTGCATTCTACATAGCAGCCATCCGCTTTCAAGGGGGTCCGAAGCTTCGGGAAGAGAGATGAAAAGTCAATCTTAATGCAATTCAAATTTGACTTCCTTCTTGAAATTTGAGGAAGAATGGCAGAATAAATAGCGCTTAACCTTTTGATATTAGGTAAACAAAATGTTTTGACCACGTAGAATATACACATTCTGACTGCGTGACAGCAATGCAAGAAAATTGCTTCCCTCGAGACGAGCTTCCTGGGAAAGGTGAACTTCCTCCTTAATAGATGTGGTTTCAGATGGCCGATGGCTTTTGGGGATTGCAGTTTGTCAGTTTTTTACAACAGCAGACATTCTCTTATGTACTTCCTCAATCCTCAATTTGTGCGCTATTGCCATTGACAGGTAGACTAATTTATTATAAAATCAAAGCTTAATTGAAGGTATTGTGCCATCCACGACCCCATAAACTACGCTCAAAAAAGAACACCGAAATTTGTTTGTATCGTAATCATTGTGGTAGGGAGACTCCTTGAAGTAGCCAAATATAAATTTTTAGGTATGGGTCTTATCTGTGATGATCTCTGTGCCACCAATTATTGGCTGGAACGATTGGTCTTCTCAAAAACTCCGGGATCAATGTGAGCTCTCAACAGAAAAGTACTTATAGACTTTACCAATTTCACTCGCTTGTCCTAGGGCTTTCGTTGTTTACTCGGCTTCTGGGTCATTCTTTCTGCCTTTACTCGTCATGGTCGTTGTTTATGTGAAAATCTTTTTAAGTGCGAGACAACGAATCCGTACAAACAGAGGTTATTTTCAGTAAGAATTTGCTTAACTTGTTTATAGGAAGAAGTGCTCTGATGAGGATTCAAGCCGCTCCAGGACAGGAAGACATTAAGGATAGAAGAAATTCACAGAAAAGTTCTCAAGATAGCACCGTGAATGGTTCACCAAAACCGGATGAAAAAAGCTCCTTAGTTTTTACAGATGGTAACACTACAGTAACAACAGTTCAGCCCTCGGTATAGCCTAAATAATAATTTAAATAGAAATCTCTGTTTAGAGCGTTGATAACAATCCGAAAATTGATGGCCTCACAAAGTCTATGAAATATGCTAATGGAAGGAAACAAGACGCCGTGAAAAATGGGACAGCCGTCGAAGAAGAAGTGAGTAGTTCGTTCATTTTGAACTACACAAATCCCCCCGAGCATTCTCTCTTGAACGTCAATTTTTCAGAATCCAACAGCCGTTTTACGAAAAAGAGAAAAGATCAGTGTAGCTAAGGAGAAAAGAGCAGCCAAAACAATCGCCGTCATCATTTTTGTCTTTTCCTTTTGTTGGTTGCCGTTTTTCTGTGCTTATGTGATTCTCCCTTTTTGTGAATCATGCTCCCTTCATCCAAAGGTAGATTGAATGCTGGATGAATAGGAGATGTAATCTTTTTAGGTCAGCCAAGCCTTCACCTGGCTGGGATATATAAATTCTTCGTTAAATCCGTTTCTCTACGGCATTCTCAACTTGGAATTCCGACGAGCTTTCAAGAAGATCCTTTGTCCGAAGTCAGCTTTAGAGCAAAGAAGACGAAGGTTAAGCCAACAACCATAGCTGTGTCATTCGCTCGTAACACTTCATTTTTGTCATTTATACACGTCGCCAAAGGCCATAATTTGCTCAAAACTTCAAAAGAAAATTTGTGCTATGTACAGAAGATTATGGGTTTGAAATACCCCCTAGCAATAAATCTTGGAAGAAACGGGTTTTTATACACCGACTAGTTCACTTTTCACTTTGTTTCTATTCAAATCTTTGTTGAGATCGATCATTTTCTTCCGTATAAGAGTGTAGAATAAAGCCAGCGTCTTTCCTTTGTTCTTCGCCTACCAATCCCGACCATATAACCAAGGGTCATATTCCCATACCCTCACCTCAATGGGGTCATGAGACGAAAGCCAGAGGGACGAGGACTGATTGCTGTGAGAACACTTGGCGATCCCTAAAGCACATGAACGGGGGAATGTTTTCGAAGGGTGTTGTGTTGCAATCGGCAAACTGTCAGCTGTCGTTCTTCCTTCTTCCCTTCTGTTCTCCTCAACCAACCAAACTTCACAAACATAGTTTAAACCAATATATTTGTGGTAAAGAAAATTAGATCAAAAAGCGATTTGAAGTGGACAAACAAATTCACCGATGGAAAGCAGACGTGTTTATATAAGGCGAGCGTGATCCTCACAAAACAGCTAGCGTTCACTTCGCCTAGTGCAACTATTTGACTTCTCCTAGATTATTCCTATCTCTATTGTTTTTATACGAGACGTGGCGTAATCGTCACGCTCAGGCAAACATAACCTACAAATCCTAAATTATGCCGATAGGTTGTATTTGCCAAGGACTGCGTCCTCTTTCTCTTTTCTGTCCTCTGGAAGATCGACAGATGGGATTTGCATCACACGACTAAGACCATCTGTCTTTTAGGGGCGGGTTCTTTCTACGATTCCAATCACTATGTGCTGTTTAGTCGCAAGTTTTGGCGCGAAAACGGTCAGAGACTCAAGCCACGCCCCCACTGGCCAACACGTCTTGTGTCATTCGGCCGCAACCGGCATAGCAGCCTAGTCGCTCTACCAGTTACAGCTCGGGTTTGGTTCATACCAGTTCGGTAGGGTCATTGTCTATCATAGCACTATGACACTGCTGCGAATTGGGATGATTCCACAACCTTAGGGTTTGTATCTCCTCATCAGCATCGTCAACAAAAAGCAGGATTTCTTCATCAGTTGATGACCCAAAACATGTTACGCTAGGCAAACAATTGTATCGATTAGAAGTTAGATGTTTATTATATTTAAGACACTTGCGATATTATATACAAATAAACAATGACTATTTGTTCAGTTAAAAAAGAAATTTGAAGAGCTTCTTTGTTCTTCGCCTATTCAGTTGGTTCACAAACTCTTGCAGTTCTCGTCTTACTGCCGGATGTACACGGAGAGGATCGTCACGTTCTGAATGGACGCTTAATCTTTTCGAAAGAGTAAACTGCTGGTAAGTGGTGTATTCCCCGTCACCTATGATCTTCTTTGCCCTGCTGGGTGCTAATCGAAGCGCAGCAGTGAATGGCTCCCGTGGTTCTACGAATCAATATTGCTACACTCAAAAACGGGCCTGTTCAAAAACTTCGCAACATTGAGTCACGTACGAAGGGGCTTTTTTCTGCGTCTTTGAACGGAACAGCCGCATTGCAGGGGCCAAGTGAGCAATCGAAAAGCTTGAAAAGATCCCTGTGTTTGGGTTATTGATTCAGATTCAAACTCGATTTATATCATCTTGTAGAGCGGCAAATAATGAATATGCAAATGGTAAATGATAAAATGGTAGTATTGACCCGAGAGTGAAGCTCTGTTACAAACTCGAAGATTTTTGAAGAATTCTAAACCGAATCACAAATTTCAGACTACCGCATGGAACGGAGTACAACTTTTCGAGTTTGTGATTTCTTCTATTTCTTTTCCCACTTGGGCTAAATATAAGCCAAAATTAGCGCAACAAACTCTACTAGTTGGTAAAAATCGATATCGATTCTTAATAAAAGCCATAAATGGAAACAACGTGACACCGCAAAAAGTGTCGATTTATGTCGTTTTGTGTTATTTACTTACGGGGACGACTCATTCTTCGAAGCACGCGGCGTGCTGCCCTGCTCAGTCCTCTCATCTCCTGCTCCCTAGCCTTCAATACTCGGCGTCGTTTAGTTGCCCAAGTGTTATATTCTTCAAGCTGTTTGCCAGTCAGAACAGAAACAGCGAGGGTTTGAATCTGAAATGTGGCTCTTTTTCCGTTTCAGAGATTTTCTTTTGCGCAGAGGGTTTGCGAGACAGCTTCCATTAATAATTCCAACGACAAAGACACACAGAGTCCTTTTGAAATTCATAGTCTAGAAAACTTCCACTATAGCAGCAAAAAACGTTTGCTAACTACTGGTTCCAATTGCATTTCTTTTGTTTTCGTAACTGGTTTGTTTCAGATAGTAAGCATAGTAAAACCTAAATAACTTGGAGGAATCCATTAATTCTGCTACATTTTATCTTTGTCGTCTGGCCGATAAAACCGTCATAAAATCGAGAGTGAAAAGGGAAAGGGTAGGCAAAATCTACCTACTTTGTGTGTTCGAAGGCCTTCGCTGGGAATATTGTCATCGTTCCAAATCTTTTCAAATTGGGCTTTCACGCCTGGAGAAGCAGATCTGAGGAAGGGAGCGCTGGCCACATTATCAAATTGCATCATTGCCACATCATCAATAGTCGTCTGAAAGTGAAAATCTATTGAAAGGAGACTCACTTGATCCAAATAATCCGGATCTGTACTGAACTTGGACGATCTTCCTTTCCCTGCTGGGTTTGGCTTCACAGGCTCAACCGATTTGCTGGCCGACTCATCATAGTCGCTTACAATGGATTTTGAACCAGAATTATTACCTGACTCATTTCCCAATTCTGTACGAGTTTTAGTTTTTTACTTGTTATGGCACCTGATTCAAGTGAGGCCAAGACACTTAAAACATCATTTTGAACAATGAGCTCCTTGTCACAAGATGTTCCCACTCTCCAAGTTTTCCTAAATTAGAAATTGAAAATCAAATCAAAGCAGACCAGATGTCTCGAATCTCCTCTTGGGCATAGACAGGAAGAGAGTCAATGTTATCAGGAACTCCACACTTCGTCGCCTATAAAATGGTAGCAAATTGACAGATAAAACCAAATAAAACTATTTTATCCAAAGAGTTTTAGCCATCTTGGAGAGTATATTTAAAAAATAAAGATTGATAGCCCCAGAGTCTTCGTTTCACTTTGAGAGAAATCTTTGAAATTTCCAGACATGAAATCATTCGGAGCGGAGGCTTTGTTTTAAATGTTCAATTGCATTGCTCAAAGTAAAAAGTTACCTTTAAAGCAAAAGAGCTGCCGATGAAAGCTACAAGGAAGTAAAGCCACATGAGGTACTGTGAGATTGGCAATGAGCGGGCGATAGTAGATCCAAGCTGAGCCACAATTAGCCAAAACAGGTAGGGCTATAAGCGAGGAGGGCAGAAGAAGAGGAGACCTGTTGCCGATTCCGGTTACTCGATGACATAACTACTATCCAAGGCCGTTCAATCCTTCACTCTTTTCCCAATGAGGCAGACAAGCGGAGAAAGTGCGTTTCTGCCTTCAAAACTGGCCCTATTTGGCACATGAACTGGAAAAAAGCCATAGGCAATTTGCCCCATGCTGCTGTTGCGCACCGAAAGGAAAAGGCGTTAAACTCTCGATTGTTCGCAAAATGCCATTGCAATCCCTGACTGACAACTGGATTAGGTCGTTCACATGTTGATCTGGTGGCATGCATGATGGCGCGACCATGTTCCGGCTTGCCAGAACGAACACTTTCCACATTGGAGAGATTGAAGAGAAAGCCTCCATTCTGAACAAAAGCATTTGACGAGTTCAGAACACGTTACGAGAAAATACACTTGAGGGCATAACAAAGAACAGGAATCGTCTCTGCCACCTTGACCCCCAGGAAAATCGTTTTAAACTTTCACAAATAAATAAAAGATAGTGTTCTTTTCTCACAATTCCGTCCCTTAGTTGTTATCTTTATAATCCCTGTATTTTCTGCCAGGGTTTTTGAGGAAGAGTCCTCTTACAAAGTCTCTCACTTTTCCAAGAAACAAATCATTTTGAACAGCTGCCAAACGTTAATGTCATATCACTTGACCTAGCTCTCAAAGCTTCTGTTCCAGACTAAGTATCTATTCTCAAATTAAAGGAATTTCAAAAGAAATCAAGATTCCAAAAGTTAAGCATTTTCTAATAGTTTACTTGAGCCTCTCTAAGTTGATTATTCTCTCTCTACATTGAGCTTTCTTAAAAACATAAAAAAATAACTTTTTATAGCATATTTGAACTTTTTTTTGCAAATCCCTATCCAATTTTTATTCTTTTCCGAGTCGTTGTGACGTTTTTGCTGCACGTTTGCGGCTAAACAATAGTCGAAAACGGCTGCGTGTGGTCGCGGCCGGCATTCCGTCCGGTTTTCCGGACGTCTCACTTCCGCGCCAACAAAACATTCCTGCTTGCTGGATAAACGCGCCGTCTTCCCCTACGTGACTCCGTGTCTCGTCTTCACCGTACAAGCTGGCTTCCAACTATAGTGTTATGCTCTTCCATCCCGGCAAGGGCCTAAGTAAGTTTGTTTTCTTTTTTTTCTATTTATGTGCATGAGTGTGTGACCCCTCTAACTTCCTTAAATGGGTGTTTTGTGTCCACCGTTCCCTCTTGTTTTTCTTCGTTCGCAATAGCCCGTAGCTGTGAGTATGGCCTTCGTCTCTCTTGGTACGAAGAATTTGCCTGGTGGTGCCATGAGTTCTTGCTTCGCGCCAGCATTTGCGTGACCTTGAAGCACAATTGGCGAGGTCATGGGGTACACACAAGAGCAGCTACGGTAGACCGTTCAAATCGTGCCCGTCTTACTAATTTAATCCCACCCAGCTGGCCTCAGAAGGCGTGCCATTCTTGCTGTTTTCTCTTTCTTTCATTCTCCTTGATCCTCTATTCCCACAGCGTGTGGCCGACCGTGGTTCTTTGTGTTCCAGTCTCCCGATGCCTTGAGTGGTGTTCCCTGGTTGGTGCGAAGCTTGATCTCGTTCTCATCCCACCACCATACCGGAGGAAGCGTTGTCTGGCACGTGAGACTGCCTGAACTCCCACGGCGCGAACTAGTCGTGGCGGTCTCGCCTTGGCACACGCTTAGTGTTCCCGCCGATGGCAAGCACTTCCAGTTTTGCCCCACGGCATCAGACGGTTTCGCCTTCGGCAATCGGTCGCTCGTCCTCCTTTGTACGTGTAGCTCTTTTGTCTCCATTCCTTATCATGCGCATTTTGTTGCTCCTTTCATCTGCGCACCTGACTTGTCTACATAAAACAGTCTATCGCAAATTTCCATAAATCGACAATGGTCTTTGTTTTATTCAAAAATGTTGTGCTGCGCCCATTCAGCGTTCATTTTGAATCTGCTCTTTTTGATCAGAGCGTTCCTTTTCTGCTCTGCCCTTCTTGAAAAGCTCGCCGACTCTTTGTGCTCAATGGAATAAGTTCACGCAAAGAGACCAGAAAGTGTTGACTTTTTGTATCCACGAGCAGGGTTCACCTGCCGCTTTTGTTATTTCAGAGTGCAACAACATGCTCTCCGGCCCAGACAGCTACGGTTTCCGGTGCAGCCATCGCCGTCCGTCTCTCCTGGGTGCCGGACCGGTTGCTTTGCACTCGGCGCCCATCCGTTGTATTCCGCTCACTCTCCCTTTCCAAGCGCACTTGTATATTGCACTTTCGCTAGCCCGCTTTTTAGATCTCGTTCTTGTCATGATCCCGCCTCACATGGCAAAAAACCCCCACTTGTACAAACAGTGTTCACTTTTTTTCGATCTGTCTCTTCTTCTTTACAATAGACCTTGAAACAATTTCACCTCTTCCCTTTTAGTTTAAGCTGGAGGGTGTCTGCCCGGACTGCGCCTTGCGCTGTTTTTCCTCTACCATGCAGGGTCAGGGCCCTTCGGGTCCCATCGAAGTTCCCGCCAATTGGCCTGGTGGTTGGACCTCGGAGGGAATCCCGACAGACCCTAGCTGGAATACGGGACTAGACCCTGTAACTTCAAGTCAACTAGCAGCAACATGGGCATTGGCGCTCGATCCAATGCTACTTTCCCATATTCTGGCTAATCATCTACCACAGGTGCACAGAAGAGGTCAGTTTATATTATCTTGATTTATGAGGGAGACCTGATAAAACTAAATGATGGAGTGAGTTGGCCCCATAAACAACCTCTTTGGGTCGTCATTTTCTCCTTCCGATGTTCTTCATTCCCCATTTCCCGTTCTTCTTCCGTTATCAATAGTGAATCATTCCCCCTGACTGCTCCCAGCGGACCCCAATCCCCCGCTTGCCTTACTCTTAGCGCTTTCGCCACTTCTACGATTTTCTTTGAGAAACGAAAGATTTTCAGTGGGCTTGGAAGGTTCCCAGCACAGTAATATCCCGTTTGTTATGTGTGAGTTTTTATCAATTTTTCTGTTGCAAAATCTTTCCTATTTTTAAATATTTTCGTATTTATGTTATTCTGGCAAAATCCTAATAGAGAAAAACACTTATCACTTGTGCTGGGAAAGATTCTAGGCTGTTCTCCGTTTTTCTCTTAAAACCTTCGCTTCTCGGGTTTCGCTTCCCTGTCACATTGTATCCTTTGTTTAATTACTCATTTTAGATTTCTATTTTAATCGCCAGACAATTTGATAGATTGACGCCATTAGCTTATTAAAATTTAATTGCGAAACCAGGCAATTGTGCAATTAGGTCTCATTCTTAGAGGGCAATCTAATTTTGAGAGATGGGAGATTCGTTTTCCGAGGAACAATTACAACGAGGGTGCTGCTATTTTAATCTCAGTCACAAGACTATCCTTCTCAAATTGAGTCATTTTTAACTGAGTCAGTTATCAGTTGCATGTTCGCGAAATTTTTTCCCGAAATTCTTTCACACTCCTCTTTTTTCACTATGCTTACGCGCTTCTTTTCTAGATTGGGAGGAGTTAAATCTAGTTATAGATGCAGATTATAGTAATTGGGAGGAAAGAGAAGCATTCATAGCATTTGCCTTGCGAGGACCCGCACGAGAACCGGGTACGCGCGCACCCGGCCTACACACGATCGATGCCTGCGTGTAAACCACGTCCAAGGTTACCCTCCCACAGCCCCATCCTACCACGGACAATAGTATTTTCCCATTGTCCGAGTGGTATATCCTTTTCGGGGCGTAATAAAACTGTCGTGTGATTATTTTATTTCTCGTTCTCAGTGTTTATTGAGAGGGACTTTTTTCTGCGGATTAGCTAGTGTTTTAGGCTGCTTGACCTTGTTTAATGATTGCTGCAGGGTTTAGCGCCGACCGGCGTGCCCTATCAAAGCAAGTTTCGAAGGGGGTCCGGTCCCAATCGCGGCCAGACTGTTTGAATTTGGTCCGCTCTACGTCACACTATGCGTACATACAGAGAGACGTTCCCGCGCCTCTCTTTGCACTTCTATTATATTGATTTTCCTCCTACATTTGGTCCCCCGCTGGCTACCTACTGTCGCACTCATCTATCCTCTCACAGCGTGGCCCCTAATCAATAGACGCAGGTCATATGCACAACTAGTCACCACCAGTCTTGGTCTTAGACGTCTTAGAGAGACCGCCCAACCCAAATAAATATTTACTAGAACATTTCAAAAAAGATAGAATAATATTGTTAATCTTTCAGCGGAGATGGAGTTGCGGGTAGGCTCAAGATTCCGTCTGGGACGGAAAATTGGCAGTGGATCCTTTGGTGACATCTACCTTGGTTTGGCTTTTACCTCTTTAATCAAAAATTTTATTATTTTTAGGCCAATGTATAGTCAATAACGAAGAGGTGGCCGTTAAATTAGAATGTACAAAATCTAAACATCCTCAACTACATATCGAAGCTCGCTTGTACAAAGTAATGGCCGGCGGAGTCGGTATCCCTGAAGTATGCTATTACTCTCTCCGTCAACCTTTTATTCCAGATAAAATGGTGCGGCGTTGAAGGAGACTATAACGTAATGGTTATGGAACTACTTGGACCCTCGTTAGAAGATCTTTTCACCTTTTGTCAAAGGAAATTTTCAATGAAAACTGTTTTATTATTAGCTGATCAAATGGTTTAATATTTTAATTGATATTTATTTATAATTCTATTTCAGGTTTCAAGAATTGAATACATTCATGCTCGTGACTATATTCATCGTGATATTAAGCCTGACAATTTCCTAATGGGGCTAGGAAAACGAGGCAATCTAGTCTATGTACATCTAGCCATCTGGATTCTTATAAACAAAAACGCTTTCAGATAATTGATTTTGGATTGGCTAAAAAGTTCAGAGACAACCGAACTATGGCACATATTCCTTATCGAGAAAATAAAAATCTTACGGGTACTGCTCGCTATGCAAGTGTAAATACACATCGAGGAATTGGTAAGCTCCTAACTCTCTTTTTGGATTAAAATTTTAGAACAATCGAGAAGAGATGATTTGGAATCGTTAGGTTATGTCTTGATGTATTTTAATCGAGGAACATTGCCTTGGCAAGGGTTAAAAGCTGCCACAAAGCGACAAAAATATGACAAAATCTCTGAAAAGAAGTGTTCGACTTCTGTTGAAGAGCTCTGCTCAGGCTATCCCGGTTTGTTTCTTGTTTGTTCTCATTTTCAACTTTGCAGATGCTTTCGCTGCATATTTGAAATACTGTCGAGGATTAAATTTCGAAGACATGCCGGACTATTCACATCTTCGGCAATTGTTCAGAGCTCTCTTCCACCGTCATGCATATTGCTATGATTATATTTTTGATTGGAATCTTCTAAAGTTTGTTGTAAGACTCTATTCGCCGCCGTAGGTTTGAACAAGTAGCGGTCAGGGAACTCTGCTGTCCGCTACTTGTGCATGCTCGTATTGGTGACGTGATGTGTTTGGTCTATTTAGTTTTTCGAAAAAGAAACCAACGAGTATTGGTGGCACCTCTGATCCTTAATTTCCATAATCTATGTGATTCTTTTAGGATGGCCAAACGCGTTCCACCGACGCTGCAGCAGAATATGCCTATATAAGATATCTTTCGGGTACCGCGTAAGTAGCTTTCATTATCGAATTTAATTTCTCCTTTTTTTCAGTGGTCCATCTCTCCCAATAAATGGATTTTGCCCTGTGGGAGTCTCCTGGCTCTATAATGTGTCTTCTCAGCCTTAGTCAATTTGTATACTTCACTTAAACCTCATGTTTTGTATGCCAGCTCTTTTGAGTGCCTTACACTCCACTTTCGTGCACAAAATTTACGAGTCTTCATCCAGTCTGACCTCCTTATAAAATTGGTCTAAACACCTCTCTTTCTACCCATCTCTTCTTACGAAATATTGTCCCTTTTAATTTTTTCTTTGAGGTTTAACATTTTGTTTGAGCTTTCTTTATTCACATCGAGGGCGCACACTTTCTGTTATTTTTCATATATATAATCACGTCATAGAAATCTGTACCAATACACGGGTCGAGTACTTCTCGTTCATCCCGCAGCGGAGGACTGTGTGCCGCGCCTCAATTCTTTTCTTCATGTCGTGAAATGTTCTATTCAATGAAAATAGTCAAAAACTTTATTTGTTGAGCAACTCTTACTTGTTATCTAATCGAGCACCTCTTCTGTTGAGGAGCAACATACACCGGAGGATACAAGGGGTGATATGCCGATCAAATGACACTTTTTTTTTCGAAAGATAATGCCTTTCAGGGGTAACATTTCATATTGGCAAGTATCTCTGCTGCTGGTCTGTGTGCTGTTTTACTTCTATTGGCCATCTCGATAGATTGAGGAACGAGTTGATTGGCTATAAAGTCCTTCGCATCTCTCCAAACTCGTGCCTGTAAAAGATTTACAGCATTTCTGGTTTTTTTTGTCAGCTGAAGAATTTCTCCTTTTTGTTCGAAATCGAACGATCGCGCTTTGACCCTCAGAGGCCCCTGATTGAAGGCCATTCGGGTTTAGAAGAAAGGCAGTCAAAGGGAGTAATCAGTCTTTGCAAAAGGACTTTGCGTAGGTAGACAGCGAGGGGAGATAATGTCAATTTCTCCAGGGCTTTGATTCGTTTACTTCCGTGATTATGGCGGATGTACTAGGGTTCAGAAAACATTTTCGGGATCACTCTTGTTCCACAAAAAGAGCTTCGAGATTGATTAGCTTCCAAGAGACTGAAGGAAAAGTACCTGCTTCTTAGCTGCATGAATTATTGCCAGCTCTGTTCGCTCCCTTGAGTGTTTGTCAATTGTAGAATCCAAGGCTTGGCTGATCGCTGAGAACATTGCCTGATGCTCTTTCTTCTGAAAAATTAGTATTGACGCCATATCCTAATTCAGAAAAACAAGAAGGATAAACTCTGACGTACATAAATTTCGAGAAATGCGGCTTCAATCTCCTCATCTGTATTCCCAACTGGTTCAAGAATTTCGACACTTCTTGTTGAATGTTGAGCTTTCTGAAACGAGAAAATTCTCGCCCAAAATGTGTCATAGTCGTCATGGTTAATGTCGTGTGTGACATTTTAGATTATTCTTAAAGGGAATTATTCAACGACTGGAGAGTGGACAACATTTCCTATATGCCAGGAATTACTCAGCAAATCTTCCGCTTTTGTCGACGATACAGACTGGCTTCCTGATTGTCTACGTAGGTGACAAGTGGCGTCAGAAAAATCTTTCGCAAATACGGCAGCTCAGCCAGGATTAGTGGCCCATTCATGATCGGCTTGCGGGAAGATGCTTGCCAAGAAGCGCGCTTAATGACTCACAATTGTCTGAGTAGCCATATCTTTTGTTACTGTGTCTAGCTTTCCCGTCGGTGTTCGAGGTGTCTCTGCTACATCAGATTCGGAACTAGTGTTCACAACGTCTCTGGCCGATTGCGATCTGAAACGAACAAATAAATCACTGAACCCCTTCTAAGGTCAACCTTGGCGGCAAAGGAGCCTCCAAATAACTTGTGGTCTTAACTTGTCTATTTCTGTTAATGATGACTCCATTCTGCCGCATTCCAAGTTCCGCAAATGTTCGACGCTCTAATGACAGGAAATATATGTTGAGCACGAGTCAAACCTGGCTGAATAGCAGCTAACCGTCTTGCAGAAGGACGAGTTCTAATCGAAGAGTCAGATGAATCAGAAGGATGAAGAGCTTGTTTAGCTTGTTCTTCAACTGAAAATAAAATTGTCTTCCAAACTAAATGGAGAGCCTTACTGTAGTCGGCAATATCCTTCTCTCTTTGTTTTTTATTTTTTGGAGAGATTAATGTTAGTTGTGGTAGTCGATCCTTTTTACTGTTTTTCCTCGGCACTAAAATTGTCATGTTTCTATTCCTAAACGACGTCTGCTTTCTGACGTAACTACGCTAATATTTTTCAACACGTGATGGAGTAAGTTCAAGAATATCACGCACCTTTCTCAACACCATTTTCTTCATAACCATCCCCAGCTGGTGAAATAAATAAGATTCTGAATAGCGAAATCAATGCTATAAAAGAGTATAATAAACTTACTTTCCGGGAGCAAGGACAGGAAGAGTATTGGCTGCAAAGCGATTGAACATTGCAACAGTCTTCTTCTCCTCAGGAGGAATCGGTCTAAAAGCAATCAGCATGACCGGTAGTTGAGAATAAAGAATGGATTATTGGGATTAACTCAAATATCGACACCACGCACAGCTTTATGTAATGGATTAAACTAATTAAGAGATAGACACAATAAAAATTAATCTTATAGAGACCAGCTTTCAGCATTCATTAACTGGTAGGTGAGGATATATGGAACTTGAACGCGTGCGTGCATATATTAGGTCAAGATGACCTGAACGCAATGGATGCGAATCTTTTGGTTTAATAATCAGGCCAATATATTCCTTGGAAAGTATATTTCCTATATATTGCATTACTAGAAATTGCACTTAATCCGGACATCCTCAGTCTAATGTATTACCATTCGACTAATAACTCTACGTAGCGGATATTTGATTCCCTGTTTTTAAAGAACAGGAACTTACGTGTGGAAATGTTTATAACGGTTGACGCCTTTCACATCTGGGATATATCGAGCACGGATGACGGCATTTTCAATAACTGATGAGTTCTTTTCAAATGCAGCAATTTTATCCCTCACACTGGTGTGGACTGGTTTGTTCATTGAAGGAGTCATTCAGAGGATCTCCTAAGAAATGTAGATTATATAGAGCATTGAGAAGAAACTTCATAAAAGAAGAGAAGCCAGAAAGAAGAAGAAGAAGAAGGAAAACATATACGAAAGCTGTCTAATTTATCGTAGATAGGAGAGTCCTAATCCTCTAGAAGAAGCCTTTAAAGTGCGTGACAATAATTAAAAGACTTTATTCCTACATGACGGAATAAAATGAAGCCTTATCAAATGAGGGAGGAGAACTTCCAGCCTTTAGCCACACTTCCCTTAACTATTAGGATTCCTGCTTCAGGATCTTCCCCGCCCCTTAGTGACATCAGTGGGCAGAGATTAAGAAGAGATATACCTCTAAGCTTCGTCTGATGATGCATCTCTTAACTACTTTAGCTAAAGAAGGATCATTTTTGACAATGACTAACCCGGTTTATGTGTTATATGAAATTGACCGTTTCTTTTCTTTGTAATGGGCATTGGGTTTACAGTCGACCTTGTCATGATTTTGACACTGAACCAAGGACGGCTTGGACACTGTCATTGGCAGCATTACAAAAACCCTTCGCTGAACCAATTGCACTATATAAGTCGAGAGCGAACATTTTGCGGGTCATTTGCTAATGCGCTCTTCAATTCTTCTAATATTTTTGGCAAGTTCTTCACATGCCACCTTTTTTGGCTGTGGAACATGTGGTGGACTAGGAGGAATTGGCAGCTATGGAGGCTACGGAGGAGGGTATGGCGGAAACTATGGATCTGATTATGGAATGGGTGGAGGCTACCCTGGAATGGGAAGTTCTTATGGTGGATCCTATGGCGGATCATATGGTGGACTTTCAAATCTAAATGCTCCTGGATCATTCTTCCAACCTATTAGCCAAGCTCCAATCAGTCAAACTCTTTATGCTGGTCAGCCTTACTTCACTCCTGTCGACTCTAGCTATTCCTCATATGGATCTTCTTATGGAGGATCTTATGGTTCTTCGTATGGAGCTCAATCTTCTCCTGTTTATACTCAAATCCTCCCCCTTCCACCGAATGCCCAAATAGTATCAAATATTCCTGCTATTCCTCAAGCTATCAACACTCAAGTAACTGCTGTTGGTGGAAATGGATATGTGACGCAACCAAGGGTAATTTCCTTTCTTTTTTTAGATTTATTATTTGCAGACTGCACAAGTTTCTCAAATTACACGTCTTTCCAGCTATCAGGTAGCTAAGTAGATAATTAAAGATAAAAAGTTTAAGGCTCCCCCTCCACCTCCACCTCCACCACCACCAGCTCAGACTGGATATGTCCAGCCTGCTGCTCCTGTTAGACCGTATGTAGCAGTTCCTCATGCTGTAGAAGAAACGACAGAGGTTTGTTTTAACCGTTCGCAGTATTCTTGTTTAGGCACTACCAGCAGCTCCTGTTGCATCTGAGACCGAATCTTCCGATTACAATGAAGAGACAGAGGTCGTTTCAGAGGCTCCTGTTGTGACAACGACTTATTCTCAACCAGTCGCCCAACCATACAAAAAAGTGAGTGATTGATTGATGTCGGTATCAGCTGTTTTAGGAAGAAGCTCATATGATCAACAGCCCCGAAGAGGCTGGCTACAGAAAAGTGTTGAAGCGAAAGAGGGTCGTTGCTGCCTAAATTATGTGTTAAAATCTTATGATCAATCTTTAAAACTCAGGTTTTGTCATGACTGCCATTTCTAATAAAGATCAGTGCCTTTTTCATGAAAGATCAGTCGATGCTTGTTGAAGCATGATGTCAATTACACAAACCATAAGTGGACAATTCAGTGGGAGCGTCCTTCTCAAGTTCTTTGTCTCAGGTGGTAAATCATTTTGACGCGCTTGTTGATGACAGGAAAGGGCTACACTACTTGGTCTTTGATTTTGAATCAAATGTTGATAGAACACGTCTGTGATTTTGGAACGGTGAGCGGCAGCTATGGGGCAAAAGTGTGATAATGTGATCAAAGAGAGAAAACTTGTTGAAATTTTCTTATCAATTATTCAATCAGATAAAATACTACGCTGGATGATGCAATTCTTAACGATTTTCGCATCACACCGTTTTTATACAGTTCTAATGTTAGTTTAAAATTGCATATTTGAATTGATAATCTTGTAGTCATAAAATTCAGCCACCTCTAAAAAATAATTTTATCTTTTGAATATCTCGTACAAAAGAATACAGTAAAATACCTTTCATAGTTTTGTTATATGCAAATTCACATTTGTTAGACTCGCCAAGAATTATAAGACAACATAAGATCCTACACCGCGCATAGGAATATCCTGCTCGCGCTATTATCTTGACCTCTGTTAGTTGTGTCTCCGTCCCGTTCGAATTTTAGGTTACTGTAGTCGAAAGAAGCATGCAAATGCGACCAAGCGCACTTTTAAGCTACCGTATTCAATATTCTTTTATAATTTAATTTATACATTAGAATATTAATTTTTTTGTCCCATAAGCAGATCAAAAATAGCCCATTAGATCAATGTTTCATATAGCATTCCATTTATTAAATTTTATTGATTCTAAATCCCTTTAAGCTTTAGTCAGCTGTGTAAATATTGAATTAAGCCATTCTTTCTTACTCGTCTGCTAAAATAGTTGGGCAAATTTAAATATTTATTTAAAGAAAATAACCGTTTGATAAAAATGTGTGACAAAATCTATTATAAAACGTTTTTATTTTCACAAAATAGAAATAACAAGACAGCGCTAGCTAGCCTTTTGTTCTTTTGGCCTATTTTGATTTGGCTGTTTGATTCATGTTATGACGAAATAGTTTGATTCCTTATCCAAGTGTGAGTAAGTTGTCAAAGTGCCAGGACCTCTTATCTTTTTAGCCTCGAATGTTTGTATTACCCTTTTGCTGCGTTTATCATTCTCTCAAACTGCTTATTTGCTCTCGCTCTTTATAAAAGAATACTTAAAACATGTTTCAGATTTTTTGAAATGCTTTTATAGCATTCGCTGAAAAAAGATGTCATTGGAACAGGATGATGAGCTACTTTTAGTTCTCGAACTGAGCAAGTGAGTTCATTTAATTAGGCCAGTATGCCACTTTTACATTTAAACTAAACGATAGAGAGCTATTTGCGCAGGTGTTTCATAAGAGTGCTGGCTAGCATGCTAACAGCTTTCATTTTTACAAAATTCTATTTTAGAAAGTCCTATGAGGATGAATTGAGGCGAAGGAGTCTGAACGAGCCAGATCTCATCAGCTTTGAAGCTCCAGGGGAAAAAGAACGGAAAGCAAAGATAGACAATCTAAAAAAGCTGATCTCTCAGACAAGTATAGACAGTTCAACTTCAAGGTGAGTATTCTTTTTAACTTATTTTGCATTTATTTAGTTTGAACTACGGTTGGAAGCCGGAATACTCAAATACAATTACAATACCGTCCTCCAGCAGTTATCCCCAACTTCAATCATTCTCCTATCCAACTGTTGGACATAGTTCTTTTTTTCAAGAACAAAATCCTCCGCCTAGACCTCCGAAACCCTTTCCTCCGAATCCCCATGCACAACGTGAGTCTCAAATTTCAGTTTTAAGTTCAAATTTTGCAGTTTTAGCACAAAGCACTGCTCCTCCACCTCTCCCACCTAGATTAAATCCTCCGGCAACAAAGAAACTATCTTCATTAATAACTTCTTCTCCCAGAGTTGTTTTTCAAAGAGCAGTATCACCAACAATAAGAAGTCCCTGTAAGTATTTTGCTCTTACAATTTAATTTGTGCCATTCAGCTCCTCACGTTTATCCCATACTCAATCCTCTACCCAATCTACAGCCAGAAGAAACTATAGTTTTGAACCAATCTAGGAGGCCTTCAAACTTTAGGTTTGTTCAATTTTTAAGCATTGATTTTTTTATAACTTGCAGCTCTTCTTTGTACGACTATTTGGACGCTGATGTCTACGTTCCTCACAGTTTAAACGCTCCAACAAATATGAATGGAGACCTCATTGATCTAGGCAATCCTGACTCTGCACTAGACAGTTGTGGTCCAGCAACAATAGAACAGGTAATTTTTCAAAAACTTTTAGCTAAATCTGTAGCAAGTTTTCCCATTAAGTAAGTCCATTAACATTTAAAATAATTGGCTTATGGCTAATTTCTTTCCAATTAGTCTTCACTTAAATAGACGTATTCCGGTTCAACGATTTAAAAATTCTTGTCTGATAGAGTTTGAAATAGGTTTCGATTTCAAAAAGAAGCTGAGAAAAAGGCTATATTTCGTTTTGTTATTGAATTTCTAAACATTTGGATTATGTGAAGCTCGACGTTTCCCTTATAAAAATAAGAACATTCTCACAGTAGTATTGGAGGTGAACATATGTTTCGCGTTCTTTTTCTTTCTGGGCGAAGTTCCATTTCATCTTCAAGAGGTCTTTTTATCGCTTCAACTAAACAAGTGAAAGAACCAGTAGAATGTTTAGCGTAAAGTCGATCAAGGCCACGGAGAAAACTTCCATTTTTCTTTATTTGGTTATTGCTAGATTTGTCCTAGTTGATGTCATGGCTAATCCCAAAAATAATAGGGCTATTGTACTTACTAGTGGCCGTAACCTCTGGGGTCAGTCGTGTCAGAGGCGTCGTTTTTGCGAGCGCAGTACACTGATATCTCAGCTGTCTTTCCACCACCTCTGTCTTGCTTTTTAGACTTCGCTGCGCATCTCATCCTGCACAAATATCAAAGAAAAAGTGGCGAACGCTCTAATTTGAGAGCTATTGGCAGTTGGCGCGTTGATCTAATTGTCCGACGCACAGTTCCTTCGCACACCCTTTCTGACCCGTATGGCATCACACCTTTACTGCCTCGAGATCGATATTAACCTAGCCTAATTGGCCACTTGTTCAAACAAAGGCACACAAAAATATCTAAGTACATACGTCCCTACTCGACAGATCACCTTTCTAAACCCTTTTTGTTGTTCAGCGATCCGGAACATTACCTGTTTACGTGACTTCCTCTCTTCGCTCTATCTCGACCATTACTTGACGTACTATGGCGATATTTACTTCCGAAACTTTGCCTCTTCCTCCTTCAAAAAGCCACTTTTGCAGATACGACGTGAATTTGATCCGCTTTTTCGCGTAAGCCCAGAAAAGGATGGGGTAGGAATGGCGCCGGCTCCAACCAACCGTCAAGAAATCCCCTACCATACCGGTTTGCTACTTCCAGTCACTTTCAATTATTTCAGTGCCCGCTATCAAATTTTCTAAATCGATTAATCGGAAGTCAGATGATGAGGACAAGGAAAATCAAGAAAGTTGGATTACGTTAGATGACATCAGATTTCAGCCATGTATGCCTGCTACACTTAACCAGGTAAAAGCTTTTTATTTAACTCGACACCCTACCAGACTTTACATCGTTTTGACGTCAAATGTCTTGTTTTTAGATAGAAAAGCTGAAGGAGAGTGGAAGAAAAATAGTCTCGGAATCATCTCTTTTCTTCCAAGCACCAACAGCTGACTACTCTACCACAAATATCCAAAGTATAAAGGTTGTCTTCCAAACTGATCATACGTAAGAGATTCAAAACTAATCATCTAATTGTTTGTTTAGATTTAATCAAAAAGAAAGGTTTTCTGCTGTGTTTGATCCCTCCACAACTGTTGATTTAATTCTAACTCAAGCTTTATCCGGGATAATTCCAGAAAATGAGACCTTAAAGCAATATTCAATAGAAGACTACGGACTCAAAGTAAGTTTTCTCTTCAACTATTACTAAATGTTTGTCTCGCGTCATAGTTGAAGCTAATCTTTTGATGACTCTCCGTAAACAATACTATTTCAGGTATTCGGTCTCGATGAATACCTTCCCCCCTCTTCACAATTGGGACACAGCGTTTATGTTGGAAAGTGTCTTCTACATGGGAAAGATGTCAAACTTGAAGTGAGTTTGCACTTTTCATTTGGTGCAAAAGTTTAGATTGGTAAATTAATACCGCCAACGAGGAGAATAAACAAAGATCACATTGTCTGGGACCAAATGAAATCGCAAGTTAAATATCTATCATTTTTGGATAGAGAAGACGTCGAAAATATTAAAGTTAGCCTATCGCTAGTTATGAAAGACTATGAGACGTCGTTTAACTCAGTAAATACGCTTTCAAGTAAGTTCAGATATTTTCTACCAAGTTTTTTTTAGTATCAGCAGAAAGCAATAAAGTCCGTCATTGTGTGAGACAACTTTGTGATATGCTAACAAGCATAGAGCCTTGCAATCTCCACTCATCTTTGCAAAACTATCTTACAGCAACGACAGTGGTATTTTTATTTTAAAAAATAAACAAAATAACCCTTTAGGATCAACTCAAATGTTATAGAAATGACTTTATCGCAGCGCTCCACAATTTTTTAAATGTTTATTGTAAATCTACCATGAGTATGGTTCAACTTAGGCCGCTAAGAGTATGTGTTTCTTAAGTTTTGATAAATATATTTTAGGAAGAATCAACGCGAATAGTTGAAATATTGGAATGCAAAGAAAAATTACGAATAATGGTCAATTCTTTGCATAATTTGCCAGGAGATTGGCTAAACGAATTTATTGAATACGACATTTCTGTGAATGTCTATTACGGAACAAGATTGATGGATACACATAGTAATAGCATTTCAAAAGCATTAAATCGGGAGTCTTTCTTTCCGTGCGTACCAATGAATTTTTACGTAAGAGAAAATATTCAAAAAATTGCTTTTGCAGATCGCTTTTAATCATTTATTGTGCTTATGTCCGAGAGAAACAAAAATAATGTTTATTTTAAATGGAAAATCTCTTCAAGCACAAGGAGCAGATGGAAATAGATTGGAAATGAAAAAGTGTTTAGCATTTGGGACGATTCCTCTCTTTGATTATAGAATGTTAGTTCTTTTAGTAATTTTTTCAAATTTGTTTAGGCTTATGCAACAAGGACAGCTTTTTGTACCGCTTACTATTATGAAAGAGCCTGTGCTTAAGCCTTGGGGTCCACACCCACTCATCGCTAAGAAAAATGATCCAGTACTAATAGTTACACTTCCAAACTATGACTACCAAGTTATTTTCCCTGACGTTTCGATTGAATATCAGAGGTAGCCTACTATTTTTTTTCGTTATGAGCTTTGTTCTAGCGCTAAACAAGACTTTTTCTCCCTTCAAATGGATGTAAAATCAACGCTTATGGATATCATCGAGTCTGGAGAAACGCAAAAGCTGACAATGGAAGAGCAAGAACTTCTATGGCAAAAAAGAGCCTACCTGATGGATCAGCCAGAAGCATTGCCATTAGTTTTGAACTCCGTCTCAGACTGGGGCTATTACTTCTTGTCAAATGTCTACCAAATCCTTGAAGAATGGGTTCCACTCTCTCCAGTCCAAGCCATGCAACTTCTTTTACCACAGTATATCCATTTACCCTGAAAAATAATTATTTTTAGATATCCTGATGCAAGAATAAGACAAAAAGCAGTAGAATGGATTATGAAGGCTTCTTCAGATTTTCTTTTTAATGCTTTACCGCAACTGATTGAAGCTCTTCGATTCGAGATGTTTGAATCGTCATCATTAGCTGTTGCTCTTCTCACTTTATCATATAAAGACAGAAGATTTGCATTTGAAATTTATTGGCAAGAGATTACATTTTTCTAAAAAAATTATTTTTAGGCAACTACAACAGAGGATAGATCACTGCGTGGATTACAACTATGCCCAGAGATGTTCTTTGCTGCAAAAAGAGCTACTAGATCGACATGAGTCAGATGATCTGAGGAGTGAAATAGCTTTACAACATAAGCTATTGAGTGACTTAGAATGTCTGCAAATGGATCTAAAAATGGAGGATAATGATTTTGGAAGAGTAGGGATTCCATTCGTTTTGATTTTTATTTGTTTTAGAATCAAAAGCTGAGAGAATCTCTAGGAGTTATTGACGGTGCAATGTTGGATCAAAATGTGCATCTTCCAATCATCCCTTCTTTTAAATGCTGCGGTGTTGTTGTACAAGAATGTTCCATCTACAACTCAAACGCGAAGCCGTTAAAAATAGTCTTCCGTGGAATGTCTACCAACTACGCAATTATTCACAAAAGCGGAGACGATATGCGGCAAGATGCTCTTGTGCTACAAATGGTAGGACTAATGAATGACATCTGGTTAAGTGAAGGCTTGGATTTACGTGTTGTCTTGTTCCGCTGCATGCCAGTTGGCTTTAAAAAAGGTTTGTCATGTCTCTAGATTCAAGTCTTGACTTTTAGGAATGGCTGAACTAGTGGCTGATTGTGCAACTCTTTGTGACATTCAAAAGGAGCTAGGCATGACAGGAGTCTTCAAAAACGATGTCCTCACCAATTGGATACAGAAACACAACAGCAGTGAATTTTCCTACAAAGTTGCGCTGGAGAATTTTACACGTTCTTGTGCAGCCTGGTGTGTAGCAACATACATCCTCGGAATTGGAGATCGACACAACGACAACATCCTAGTTACGACTACTGGACATGTGTTCCACATTGATTTTGGAAAATACATGGGAGATTGGCAAACAGCCGCTGGATTTAAACGGTAATTTTTCTAAGCTTTTATGTTAATTTCTAATTTTTTATAGGGATCGTGTTCCTTTCGTTTTTACTCAAGAAATGTACCATGTAATTAATGGTGGAAGTGAGCAGAAAGAAACTTATCAGGATTTTATTGACTACTGCTGTAGAGCGTTTAACTTCATCAGAAGAAAGCATACAGTTTTGTCAAATATCCTAAAAATCGTAAGTAGGAAGGCTATTTCATTTTTTTAAATTTTTAGATGGCTTGTTCGGATATTGCTGGAGTAGGCATGGAATCGCTAGCATTTGTTGAAAAAAATTTGATGCTTGACTTGAGCGAAACGGATGCAGTGATTCAATTCACAGAATTGATCAACGCATCATTAAAATCTACGTTTCCTCGAATCAATTTCTTCTTCCACACTTTAGCACAAATTGCATCTGGCCATTCAGCAAAAGACAATCAAAATATGCTTTCTTTTGTGCCACAACTTTACACAAAAGCAGAGGAAGGGACAATTACAAGCGTAAAAGTGACATCTTTTGAGAAAAGAATGATTCCTCATAAAGTTTATGTAAGTTTCTAGGTAATTTAACATTAAAGATTCTTTAGCTCTATCGAACGGTTGTAAATCGAGTCGGACTTGCCGTGCCAACGATTGTATATCGAAGTTTCGATGAATACAACGAGCTCTATGTTAAACTAAGGAGGAGGCAAGCTCTAGTTTACGCTTTATTTTATTTTTTACATTCTAGGGCGCCAGATGTTGTTTTTCCTACTCTAAATGTTGGAACAAGAATGCGATCAAACATCGCTGATGTTGCTCAAAGAAGGATGTTTCAAATACAACAATTTCTTCAACATTTATTTTCACTTCATTCTGAAATTTCACATTGTGAACTCGTCTACACGTTCTTCCACTTGATTCTAAGAGATAGCAATATTGAATCATATTCAAGTACTTCTAGTTTCCTACTTTTATATGCATTTTTCACAGATAATGAGGATCAATCAGAAGGAAGGTCCCAATGCCAAGTTTTTCTCAAAATACAGCACAGCAGAGTTAAAAGGCAGTTGAGCGTCTTCGTGGGTGAGTATTTCTCCTTTATTTCCTTTCAATCCTTCTTCTTACAGGTCATGTACGCTATCTAGCCACACTCTCAAATGGACAACCTCCAGATGCATATGTAAAAACGTATATTCGTCCAGATCCTCATACAACTTCAAAGAGAAAGACACAAGTCGTCAAAGCAAGCCAAAACCCAACTTTTAACAAAGAGGTTAGCAAAATGAACATATTTTTACAACTTTTCTAGCTATGCTACGATATACGATTAGAAGACCCGGATCATCTATTATCTACTAGAGTATTGGAAATATCAGTGTGGAATTCAGGTGGATTAATGGATAATCATAAAATGTACATGACGTACCTTCCTCTACAAAAATTGAAAAACAAAGAAGAAGATAGGAAAGGTGTTCGAGTGCTTGAAGGATGGTTCACTTGCGATAAGAATTTTTAGTGGAATTTAGCGCATTCAATTTAAACTGTGAATATTTAGATGTGATAAGTTACGGACCTCTACTTTGTTTTTTCAATTTTAATGTTGTCATTATTTTGTATATAGAATTGGTTAGGGTTCTGGCGGGTGTCCAGTCTGTTTTACATGAGATACGTGCCAATTTTTGTTCTGTGATATTTTTGTACAAAGTTGAATGAATAGGTCAATCATATAATAAACAATCTTTCTCTTTAATGTTCATCACAACATACAGTTCATCGTACCCGAAAGAGGTCAACTTCGGAAAAATTCAGATTTTTCATCGAATCGTCGTTACTATCACACTAGACTTCTTGAATGAATGAATTCATTTATTGTATATCGTCTATTTTAGTTTTGGACTGATTCAAACCCGCAAAACAAAATATTTCATTTTTTAAATTCAAAAATATATGAACATCTTATTTCGATTTCACTCTAAAATAGTCTTCTCCTTTTTAAAATTTTTTCCTAATAGAAAATTTAGCACAATCATTCGAATTAGCAGTAATATTTTATGCAAATATTTTTGCTACAAATCGTGCTTCTGAAAATGCAGGCAACATGTTCCATACGCGGGCAGTGAAACCGTGTTTAGTTGTTTGCTTTTTTATTTATTTGTATAGGTTTTCTTGAAAAATAGTCTGATTATTTTCAAAAATAAAAATGGTAACTATATCCGAAAGATATTTAAAAATCAAAAAGAAGAAAACGCCAATTTGCTAAAGTTTTCGAACAGAAAGTAGGTCAGTGTTAAAATTTGAATTTTGAAAGAAAACAAGCAGAATTTGTTTTGGTGGAACTTATAATTGTATGGTGA
This sequence comes from Oscheius sp. JU1382, assembly GCA_932521405.1. NCBI lineage: Eukaryota > Metazoa > Nematoda > Chromadorea > Rhabditida > Rhabditidae > Oscheius > Oscheius sp. JU1382. Next base: position 3,571,770 of record OW051480.1, read on the forward strand.
GCCAATGCAGTTCTCAGAAATGAAGATTTCAAAACATGGAATGCAGTAAAATTTTTTCATATCATTTGATTAAAAATCGAAAATGCTCTAGTGCTAAAGGTAACGCCGCAAACGGCGCAACCGATGCTCTGTTTGAATGTTGCTATTGATTTACTTTTAAAAACAACATATAATCTTTATGTCTCAGCTTTGACGACAACTAATTAGTCTTTGTTTAACAAATAATGATGCATTAATTAGGGTATTGCAAACTACAACAGAAGGCTTCAGGTTGTTGTTGGCAATTGCACAATACTGTTATTTCCAGTTCCATAGGCTCATGTATGGATCTTTAGAATCCGAGAAAAGTCATTTTACGGAGATTCATTATAACCATTCGTCGGTGGAAAAGGTCAATTTGGCTTTTTAGACTTTTTGAACGGTATTGTATATGGCTAAGCCCTAATTCATCTGATTCATCCTTTATCAATTGTTTCTTCTTTTAACCGCACTCTATATATATAATTGTAGACATGACCAAACTTGCTGAAGACAGCTATTTCGAATGCAACATCTTGAAAAGGCCTAAAGGCTACATGAGGGATTGGCGACCTGAACTTGAGGACAGAACATATACTGCGAAAGATGTAGTTGTGAAATTCGGGTATCGAATTAGCGATTATTTTGTAAGTTACAGATCCAGGATTAAAAGTAAAATTTTAACCTGACAAACTTGCTGTTGAGGTCAACATCGACAACGTCGCTAATAAACATCTGGATTATAGTATGAATGAATTGAACAAGCTTCGTTCCCTTTGTTTGACCGAATTTTCAAAAAATTTAAAACGATTATTATGGGCTACCGTAATAGCATGTTTACTTAATTCTTCTTATAAATAATAAGTTTTTAGAGCATCCAATATGGCTTGGACAAAGATGTGGTAAAGAAGTTTTGCAGTGAACTATCGTCTAGAGGCCCTCACATGACCAGGACGCTTGATATGACGTTAACTTTTTATATTTAAAAAAAAATTTCTATAGATATTTCGATGCTGGTCCTTTTCTCCCATTGTTGGAGCAAGATATTAAATCAGAGAAGGTGCACATCGAATGTGATGAAGATGATATAACTGATCAGAACTTATATGATATTGTAAACATGGTTAGTTTCATTATTGTTATCTTTATATTGTACATTTAGAAATGCAGTGAACTCTATTTCAAGTTCAACAAAAAGGCTCGCTACGAAACGGTTCCCAATGAAAACGATAAAAGAAGATAATAAAAACTTCTGATATAATGAAAGTAATGAAAATCTTAAGAGGAATTTCTCTTTTGTCATTAAAGACGATTGAGATACTCGCTAGACCTTACATATATAGAGATAAAGGCGCTCTCGTTCTCAGGGTTGTGTATGATGGGGCAACTTTATAAGAAAAGTCTTCCAAGTATGTAACATTTTTTTCAAAGACAATTTTTAGGATCATCATGCATATCGAATAATGGATCTCAACTTTTATATATTAGGATGTTCGGATAGAAATGCGACTTTTCGCGCCAATTTAAAAATTTCACATAGAAGCAGTATCAACACTTTATTCCATAATATACTCTCCACAACTATCAACAACACTTCGCCAACGTCCACGTAGAGAATGGATGCCCTCCTTGTAGAACTGAGCCGACTGCGAGTCAAAGAAGTTGGCCGTCCAGATGCGCACTTCATCAAGGTTGTTGAACTTCTTCTCTGCCAGAGTGTGCTGCATCGAACGGAAGACGTGGTAATCTGATGGCGCAAGGTCCGGACTATATGGCGGATGCGGCAAAACAGTCCAGCCCAATTCCTCAATCTTCTGGTGAATGATCTTCGCAGTATGCGGACGAGCATTATCATGTAGTAGCTTGGTCTGAGACGTATCCACTCCTTGTCGACGAAGCGCCTTGTCCACCTGATCAAGCTGCTGCGAGTAAACTTCGGAGTTGACGATTTGGCCAGGCTTTAGGACGTCCATATAGATGAGGCCTTTGGAATTCCACCATACACATAGCATAGCCTTCTTTCCGTGCGAATCCGGCTTTGGAACGGGTTTTGGTTGCTCACCGACAGAGAGCCACTGTCTCTTCCTGGTGGAATTATCGAATGGAATCCATTTCTCGTCCGAGGTAACAATTGAATCGAAAAAGCCAGAGTTGTTGGACTGCCGAAGCAGAATTCCGGCTAAGGTGGCACGTGAAGCTTTGTTCGCGTCACTCAGTTGATGAGGTACCCATTTACCGCAGCGATTGATCTTTCCAAGCGAGTGAAGGTGTTCGTCGATGGTCGAATTGGAACATCCGAAAGCTAAAGCGAGTTCACGCGTCGATTGAGTCGGATCCGACTCGATGGCAGCCTTCAGCAATTCGTTGTCCAAAACTTGCGGTTTTTTCCCGTGTTCTTCGTCTTCAAGAGTTTCGTCGCCATTCTGGAATCGCTTAAACCAGCGATAACACTGGCTTCGAGAAATGGCGTCCTCTCCAAACGCTTCACAAACAGTACGATGCGAGTCGGCCGCGTTTTTACCTTGCTTGAAGTCGTATAACATACAAGCGCGCACGATGTATTTCTTGTCCATTTTTTCTAAAGTAAATTTTTTAACTAAAAATGTAACAAGATAAACAAATAAATAGAAGGAAATAAACACAACAAAATGGTGAACAAAAAATACTATACACTATTGCGGAATCATTTCGCGAAGCTTTTTGCCGAGGGCAATTACGAAAGTCTCATTTCTATCCGAACATCCTAATAGATACCGACATTTATAGAATGCTTTCCATAGTAATTCTTTTCGAACCAATTGCTAAAGAAGGCAAAAAGAGGATGTCTTACAATGTAAGTAATTTTCTTTGATTGATATGATCTTGAAGAGATCTCGATTTTCCCTATAAACAATTTATTAGAACAGCCTTGCGCTTTTGACTAAAATGTAAGAAAGTAGGAACAGAGACTATTCGAGAAATCGGCTTTTGAACTTTGTTGAAAATTTTGCTATTCTAATAATTAGACGTGAGTCCTTTGCTTTATGTTTCTTAATCATTCATTTCTTTATGTTTTATTTGGAACTTTAAGTAAAAAAACACAAAAAATTGGAAAAGTAGATAATTTAATGGGTAACTAAATTTAAAAACCTTAAGATAAAATTGTCCGGCCAGTTCGAATGATCGATTTATTTGATTTGTTTTTACTCCGTTTAAAATAGACGATAGACTGTTCAATCTTGTATTGAACAGTTTTAGCAAATTTTATACAATAATATTAAATGAAATCAAAAATCACTTTGCTTTTGCATTGCCAACAAAATTTATATATATAAAATTGTAAGCTTCTACAACTTCGTTCGATAGAAATGACGGTATCACGTTGACAATTAAAATTGCCAACGAATTAACTCTCTTTACTGAATGTGAAAAGCCAACACTTAAGATTGAAGAAATGGTTGAGTCAAATGTCGGGCTTGAAGAAATAGTTGCGCCAGATGTCAAGATTGAAGAAGTAGTTGAGCTAGATGTCGACTCAAAGCCACATGACCTTAAAAGAAAGAGGAAGTGAAAATGGAAAGCGACGAAAGAAGATGTAAGATTTTTCGGTTGTACTTTCTTGCCTGATTTTGGCCAAAAAATGTGTCTAAAGTAAGAGCCGTCTAGAATCTCATTTTTATGTTTCAATGAAATAAAATTTTTGGAGGTCTGAATCAATACATATGTTATGATACTAAAGGCTTACTATCATTTGGCATCATTCTTAAATCACATGGTTAAACTGTTAAAATGAGGGTAATTTAGTCGGGTTTAAAAAAAGACTAGTTGCTTAGAACTTCTTGAAGACTTCGAATAGTCAAGTCAACTGAACCGGGGGGCATTTCTTCTCCTGCCTTATCATTTTCATCGCATTTCTTTTTTCTCATCAGATTCCGTTCTTTCACCTAAATTTTTGGATTAAAGAGCATTGTAGTATATTAACTTTGTATTCGAGAGTTGAATGAGGTACTCCATAGAAGGAACCGGCTCTGTGAACGCTCATTTCTCCTCTTCTGACGCTTTGGACAGCCTCATCAAGGGCGTTCTTGTCGTACTTTCTGTATTGGCCTCTTTTTGGTCGGCTTTTCTTCCAATCATTTTCCTCCTTTCGACTAACGAATTTTTTTTGTTCATGTTCAGGAGATCCACCAGACTGCAGGCATTTTATTTTATTTTTAATTGAGAACTTACGGAAAATAGTTGGGCCCAAATTGTGGCAGGCCATCCGTTGGCACTATTTAGACGAACGGCTTCAATCGTCTCTTGAATACTTGCCAACTTTGGAGGAGAATCAGGGTCCTCGATTGGCTGATCTGTTGAGTTTACGCTCGATTCATCACTTGGAGAATCAGAGTTTCTAAAGCCATTTAGCATCTAATAATGAAACTAACGATTTTTCTGGTTCTACTACTACTTCAACAGGCTTCTTCTCTTCTTGATTTTTCTCGGCAGGTCGGCGTCTTTTATAAGTAACTGGAATACCAATTAATTCATCAGCCGCCTCTAATTTGTATATTTTGTTTCTGAGAGTAGATCGAGGAATTCCATAGACAACAGATGCCCTGAAAAAGTTGATCTCTCTGTATACTGATGATCGTTAGAGCAACCTTCTTGTTCCAAGTTTTCCATTTCTTATGTCGCTTACAGCTGCATCCAAATCCATTTGGCTATAATTTCTTTTTGGCGGTCTAAATTTAACTTCAGAAAGAGCTTCATCGGAGTCATAAGGGGTACTTCCTTCCTCAAAATTTATAGCTTTTTTCACTTGAGAAGTGTTTAATTCGAGAATTCCATCCAATCCCTATAAAGTAAATTTAAAAGAGGGAGGGTTCTTACAGATTTTCTACTCAAATCAAGAGGTCTGGTATCTTCTTTTGCTGGACGAGAGGTGCCTTGGTCTCTGGGAGGTTGAGTCTGCTGAATTCTATGCATATGAGCCATCATAATTTGATGCCAAGCAAATTGCTGTTGAGCAAGGAGCCCAGGATTTGGATAAGGAATTTCTGAAACAAGTTACAATTCAAGAGATCTAATTACGGCCATCCATGATCATTTTCTGCATTTCAGCAGAGAATGGAAGGTGAGGAGCCACCGGAGTCATTTGCGGAATGGCAGCCATCTGAGGCATGGATCCAGTGGGCAAGTGCATCCCCATCATCATTTGCATATTATGATACATTTCAACTAAATGTTTGTTTTTTTTTCTCTCCAAATTCTTACGCTGCACCGCTTGTTGATACATTATCTGCTGGACTAAATCAGGGTTCACTTGTGGCTCATGACTTGTGCACAGCGAGTTCAAAACATCTACGCGAGGAGAAACAGCCGGAGTTGTCGAATTTGAACTAACTCCGGAGTCATCTTTCACGCTCATAATACTCTAAAAAGTGTTTTTTAATTTTGTCTTTCAATAAAAGTATACCCTTAATTCGGGAGCGCCGATAATACAGAAAGGACAGAATACCTGCTGAGGATTAAAGTCCGTAAGCACGGGTTCTGAAAAAAAAGAAGACGTCTAAACAATAGGCTAAAATTTCATCAAGGCGGCGAGTAAGGAGCCAATACCGTAGCCAGCGGCGGCGAGAAAGCCTTATGAGGCATGAGTCAAATAGGCGGCTCTTTTCATATTTTCCTCTTTGTTTCCGGCGTAAACTTTTGATGAAAAGGCCATTCTCGACTAGAGATACCGTAGATGGCAAAAACTCACTGAATAAAAATAAATCCTGCGATGTTCTATTTCCTTCCCAGAGCTCGTTAATGGCAGGTCCAATAGTCTCAACACCTGGAATTTCACATTCGGACTTTTCTATAGAGACTAAATGAGAAAGTATTGTCCCTTCATGGTCATTGAATATAATTGCTTAGGTTGGATTTCGCCTGAGTGCCTTGGGGACACCATTTAATTAGAGATGGCCTGATAATTGTCCGAAATTGGCACACAAATACAAGGTTCTGTAATGGAAGCTTTTGGTTATGCGAAGTAGGAAAACAGGACTGAATAAAACTTCTTCCTTCAAGTTTCCCTCACAACTAAAAATGTCGTGAGAGAGTTGAGGTGATTGATGAAAAGCTTCCAAAAATCAGCTGATAATTAGCACCTGCTTGACTACCGTAGTTCTCAAAGCGGCCCCGATAAATTTTCAAGTTTAGCGGCAATATGTTCCATTTGGCCGCGTGATTTGGCTATTCTGTACTAATCCGTTATCTAATTTCCTTCTGATTTCGGCAGGTGCAGTCTGCGAGTGTAAATGTCAGCTCTATGTGGCTACCTCATTAGCCTGGTGCCCTGGTGTATTCCCTAATCTGAGCGAGCTTCATATTCACAGGCTCAAGATTCGGATACTAATTTGGAGAGAGGCGCATAGTGTTGAATTATGGATGTCTTGCAGGCAGCCGTGATCCTTAATAAGTCTTACACACAAAACTTTGAGAGAACTGGCTGGGATGGCCACAAAATATGTCCGAAGTTGGCTCAAAAGAAAGAATAATTTCAGAAGTAGGGGCGGAGTTGACAAATTTGGGCTAGAACAAGGGTCGTAAAGTAATCTCCCAATCAGGGTGCTAATCCGGAAATTAGGCAAGGGCTTCGTTTTTCACATGTGCCGGAAGGTCCTGAGTGAGAAGAGACAATGAAAGGAAACAGATTGCAAAGCAGTAGACTAGGGGAATTGCTTTGAAGTGCCGAATTAATTGTTGGCGGCACCGAATTCCCCCTTATCTTTCATTCAGCAATTACCGCAGGTTTCTCCCTGAGGGCCATGGATATCTGGAGAAAAATAAATTCTGGTTGGATTCTTTTTGTTGACCTTACGTCTCCCTCTAATGACCATAGAACTTATTATAAAGCAGGGGAGAGAGAGGAGATGAGTCTACAAAACTGACGTGATGTTATCAGCCGGAAATATTGGCCCACAAAAAAATATCGTTCCTCCTGGCACTGCCTCAAATTAGTCCACCCTCAAAACATTGTCCGAATTCATGGGCAGACTCGAAAACAACCTATGGTAGGGCCTACTATTGGCTTTTTAGGCTGGCCGCCCTAGGAGCTACCGTAGACTTGTGGGTGATAATTTGGAAAGCAGCTGAATATTGGTCATGTGACCAATTTCTCACGTTATTTCACACAGACACGGGCAAGGTTCCTAGTCGAACTTTTTTCGTCTGGAATGAAAACACCGAGTAGATCTTTCGAAAAGCTTCCGGCGTAAAGTCCACAACCTTTATCAGAAGTTGATCCCTCGTAGACCCAATTTGAGGGCCTATTGGTTGGTCGCCAGGCCTATTATCACGTAATATGAGTGCTATGGAGTTCCGATGGAAACCCTCCGTAAATTGGCATATCGACCCGGGTCTGATAACCTTTGAAGTCGACAACAACAATCCCAGACTTCCATTTATTGAAATTATGATAATAAAGAAATCAAGAAAAGGATTGGTATATTGAAGATAAGGGATAATCTACGGTTTAGAGAGATCCAAGAGGCTCATGAGCTCATGAGTGGGGGAGACATTTCCAATTATATTTTAAATAGAGTGATCACAAAGAGGAGAGAGAGAGAGCTACTGCTCTTTTTCGCAGCTCTCAGTAAAACAAAATCTTTCAAGCGGCTGAAAATTAACAGTCAAATTTGATTTGCGCCAAGCCTAAATTACATTGCGGTTAACTAATCAGCTGGCCAGGTAGGAGAAAGGAGAACCACGCTGTCAGTCAAAATATTCTACAGTAAGAAAATAATGTAAAAAAGGGGGCGTCGCCTCTCAAGATGGGCTGTGCTCACTGGGCGGAAGAGCTGGATGAATGAAGAGTAGAATGCGTTTTGGACGGTGCGATTCGGGCTCTAATCATTCAGAAGAGTGTATGTGACACCGCGCCCTCCTCAATGCTAATTGCTTCGATTCGAAGGTAGCCCATGTATAATTGTGTCCTATAGATGAAGATTTGCACATTTCTGGTTTGCAAGTCAAATTGTGGTAAGATAATAATGCCCAGGGTCGTAAAATATTTCCGGATTCATTGATATTTGCCCAAATTGGGCAGTAAAAGACTCCAGTTAGTGAAATTTGTTGGTTCCTTGAGGAACTCAATAAATTGAGGCAATAGCCCAGGAGGTATGGGAGATGGTAAAAGAAATTAATGGCGAGAGGGTAAGACGCCCCGTGGTAGAAGAAACGGTACGAGACAAAGGGCATACCACCCCTTGAGAGTGAAAGAGGATACTACTCACCAATAGCGAGAAGAAGCTTCAGACGCCAGGAGTCGAATGCCTTCTTCACAAATTTTTTTCCACTAGCCAAATGTGGAGCACAACTCATTACCCAGGCATTGTGTTCCTGGAAATCCAGAAGAATCGTATTTGTTGAGAGATTCGAAATCTGAAGGAGTGAGGTCTGTTTTTCGGCTTGAGATTGGACAGGGGCGGAGACATACACAGGAGAAGTGGGAAATTGTTGCTCTGAGGATGAGGTTTTGGTTTCCGCCAAAGTGGAGCTCACTCCCGCGAGGCTAGCCTATTAGGCCCGGCGGCTCCTAACAGGTGTGACATATCAGAGCGCGCCAAATCTGCCGCCAAATTAGTGTGCGCTGTGAAAGGCAGCCTAATCACAGGTAGGCTGTCAATATGAGCCGAATTACTGCCACCTCTCCCAGCTCTTCCTGGAACTTTTTATTTCGCCCAAAAAGGACGACTCCAACTGGTCAACATGGACCGAATTGCGGGGACTCACCGGCTGATTATTATGGAGCACAGCGCACAATTATCGAAAGGGTTGTGTTGCCAAAACAGTCAAAAGCCAGCTTGTTTCGATAGGATCCAGAACATTTGGATGGGGATCTTATCCAATCTCATAAAAGAGATCTACTTTGTAACTACCATGAATCAAATCAGCCTGATCTTTGAAAATGTACATGAATCTTTATAAAAACAACCAAAAGTTAGCAAGTAAATCATATGGCATTTCAAAAAAGGTTAATTTAAATCTCTGTAAAATGTGTTTTCTCGTGTGCAAGTGTTTGTAACAAGAGAGTTAGCCAACAAATTATAAAAAAACTAGATAAAATGTTTATCAAACTTCATAGTTCCTGAGTTACTAATCTAAAATAAGTGCTTAAAGTTTACTTTTTTCAAAACATATTATAGTAGATATATTTTTGCACGGACATTTTGAGATCCTGGATTCTCAACTATTTTTTTTCTCTGTATTTTCATTTTTCTAAAAAGAATACGATATATTATATGAAGAATTGTATTTTGTGTTCAATGTAAAAGGATTTCTTGTAATATTTGGTAACTCTTTCGCGTTATTTCGGAAGAACTTGGTACATAAACTTCCCTCCTTCTCAACTTGCCATGTGACTTGTTTTGTTGGCTTGAGATTGAAACCAAGGGCAGCTGGGAATTGTACTTCTAATTGGGCATATGCAACACTGGCCACGAAAATTAAAAACGGAAATGCTCTCATGTGCAGCCGTGAATCGACGCGAATACAGCCCAATTACTCCAAACTTGAGCCGTCTGACCATGGGGATCAAGGAGAACCAGAAAAGGTTCATGAATCGCCAGCAGGATATACAAAAAGCCATTTGGAATATAAAAAGCTTTATAAAAATTTATCAGCATCACAGTTTTGTTCATAGCAATCTAATAATGATATAAACACCGGGCAGCAAATGGACACGTTAAAATGGACAACAAAAAACGGTCTGTGACCAAATTGCAAGGACGGTGCATTATGATAGGACCCAAATCAGTGTAAAACGCAATACCCGATTAAGCAGAAGTGGAGTGGACCCAGTGACAATAGAAACAAAGCTTATAGCAAATGGCTAATTAATACTCACACTTAAGATGGCTCTAAGGAAAAAAATACATACAGAAAAACGGGAAATATGGCAATGATTTGGCTTGACTAGACAGTTTTCTTATCATCTTTTTGGTCCGCCGTCTCTTCTTCACTTCTATCCTCTTCTTCTCCCTCCGTTTCCGGAATGTTGGGATTATGAAATTCGGCAAGAACAATTCGATCTATTGGTTTGCTTTCCATACATTTTAACAAATAATTTACAACTAAAAATTGAATTAAATTTTTGTTCGAAAATCAACAAACTTTTGCCTAATCTTCTTTCTAACGCAGGATAGTGCTTATTGTGTAGAATAGGATTCACTGGATCTTTTTTCATTGAGCTGAAAATTGGATAAATATCCAGGCAGTTATACTTACTTGTAAAGAGTTTGTGATAGAGATTTAGGTTCACTATAGAAACGAAGAAGAGTATTTAGGGTGGATGGCCGGATGACACAACATTGACGTAGCGGAAGGAGTATATCCTCATCATCAAAGTCAGAGCGACCAAAGCTGAAAGCAATTTGTCTTTTGACAAGTTTTGTTTTTAGAGCGTGACAGCAGTTGCTTTCTTTTTTTGGTTCTCATCTAAAATTAAATGAACTTACGCTCTTCCATTATCCAAGTGAATTGCGTACGAATGAATTCCTTCAAAGACTGAGAAAGATTCAAAGTGATGGCGATCTTGATTCCCAATTAAGTAATCCAAAATGTGAAGATCCACTAGATCAAGTAATCTTCGGCCATGAGCATAAGTTCTTTTTGTTTTTACTTTATCTACGCAATAACTCATGTCACTTTGCCATTCAGCGACCTGGTTCTTTTTGGAATAAGTCCTGAACAGCGGAAGATAAAAATAAATCAAAGAACAAACCTCCTATAAGGACTTCGGTTGTGCTTTCTAGGGACATATGATTCGTCAGGAAGGAAAACTTGAACTGATCCTTCTTTCAGATCAGGGAAACCACAGATTGCGTGAGTGGTATCACAATAGTAGTCGCATCTCGAGACAAAACATTGGTTTTTAGCTGGAGAGGTGAAAAAAGTCTTTTTTAATTTCTTCTCAGCTTTATCCATAAGCTCCGATGTCATGTTCAGGATTCTTCCTACTGTAGGAACAGCTCTTTTAAAGCCCAATATTCTTTTAAAAAGTTGGTTATATTTTCAATCCCCTTACTTGTCAAGATGATATGTAGCAATCTCCGCGTTGTGTCGTTCGAAATCACTGAAGTAGAAATGATTGGGATCCGATTCATAATCTCGACCAAATCTTAAATCAAGAATGAAGAGAAGTCAAAGTCGAAAACAAACCTCATCGGTTTAAAAACAGCCTGTTTGTTGTTCTCAAAGGTAAAAACTAGTTTCACCTGAAAGCAGAATATGACGTTTGTTTTTGAAGAAAGAGGGCCTACCTGAGTACCACCGTCCATGATATGTACAGCCTTTATGGGCATTGTATTCAAATCTTTTAGGAGATTATTAATGGTTTCTTCGCTATTATAGACGCTACAACTATTAATTTCGGAATAAAACTGCTCCCAGTTATCCGCCTTTGGTACTTCTTTCCTAAATTTGAAAATAAATATGTTTTATTGTTGGAAATTAACCTTTTTGTTTTTAGCCAATATTCAGCCAGTGTGACGTTTTGGAGACATTCAGTCTTGGCCATCATTTCAAGATCTAACTTTTTGACAAAAGTATAAATTCTATTCAAGGCAATTCGGTTCACCGGAGCATTGAAATCTGAAAAGATCAGATCATCGAAGCTTTTTGTCTATTTACTTTCTTCGAAATTTGCGCAGAAAGTGAGAGTGAAACTTTTGCAGGAAGCGTAATCCGCTTAAAAAACTCGCTTCTATTTTTAAGTCTTCTTGGAGAAAAAAACTATTTTACGATGCCTATTTAGCAAAATCTCACGGATATTCTTTCAAGTTGTTGGGAAAATTGAAGAAAAACTCACTGAATGGATCACTCGAGTCTTGTCCTGCTAAACTTGGTGGTAAAGGTTGATGTGGGAGTTGATTTTGACCTTGAATTCGAGATTCTGGAGCTTTATCAGCTATTTTTGGCTCTACAAGGGCTGGAACAGCTTCCCTCGATTGAGGTGCCTCTTCCCATTCACCTGAAAATTGAATGTGACGAGAGAAAAGCAAACGGTCCATCTATTGAAATAGCGTAAAAGCCATTGTTATTACAGACAAATGAGCTAATACTACGCTCTGTCGCGGTCGTAAAAGAAATCCCTTAAAGATTCACGAGTAGAGTGTTCAAATGAACACCATCGGACACAGTCTCATAAATTATTCAAAGTGTTGCTGTTACAAATGTTCAAAAGCTTGAGCTGTCTCATTAAAAAATTAGTGTTTTTGAATTAAAAAACAAGTCTTTTGGTTCCGAGAATTTTGCGAAAATTATTTTTAAAAAACTTACGGCCAAAGTTCTCCTTGGGTAGGGAAAGAATTACTAAAGTTGTAGCGAAGGTGATAAATGCAAGTGTGAATATCCGTTTTATGTTACACCGCATTACGTCACATAGCCAAGGAGGGAGAATCTGCAAAAACCGCTCTGTATGTAAATATAATGGCACAATAACCAAAACAGAATCTCCGCGAATCGCTGTGCTGCGCGGCGAGAAGGCGCATGAATAAAGAATGCGCTCACTATATGAAAATGTGGGTCTTGAGAAGACTGAATAATTGGGCGGTCTTCTTTTTGATATCGAGTCAGTAGGTGTGGAAAATCAGTGTTTGGAAAACGGACAATGCAAACAGTGTCAGTAATGTTCAAGTTCAATCGATTCTCTCAGTGCACGGTTCGGTCTATTGAACATGATAATAAGGCTCCTCCGGTTAGGTTTGAAACCAAAAAAGAGTCTAGTGAGTGAAAGAGAGAGAAAAATATGGAGGATATATCAAAGCGTCATATAATCCGAGAGAAATCAATTTGTCTGCAATCTCATCCTCGCTCTTGGGAACGTTTTCACGGCTGAGAAAACTTAGAAAGCTGCCTGAAGAAGCAAATAGTTGGTTTTCCTATCGATTTGTGAAAAGCAGCGATTCAGAGGAAAATTCAACTGGCAAATATAAGAGGTCAAATGATATCTTGATGGCAATACCACTCAATGGTAAATAAATATCGTGAATGGTTGGATTGCACGTCCATTTTTTTTCTTGAACGAGGTCTTGTTCAAACTCTAGTGGACTCAACCTGGACATGTACGTGATGCAAAGCGTAGGAGGACTACAATTTCAAAAGCTAATATCCAAAAGCAAACCATATATCGCTTTCAAGCTTAGCAATCTGAATACAAAATAAGAGGATCAAATTCTCGAAGGAGAAGGTCGGAAAACGAGCTGGAGGCGTTTGAAATACGACCAACCCATAAAATATCAAATTGGCCTTGAAAAAATGAGATTTCTTCTATAAAAAATGACGCAATCAAGTGCTGAACGTGAAATTGATGTGACAAACAAATATTTGCCAGTGAACTTGTTTTCTTAGAATAATCGAGTGACTGACGTGAAGTTTTGGAGAGCTAGTTCAAGGAAAGACAATGAGAGCAAAGCATATGTTGTTTTCCTTTGAGAAAGAACGGGAATCAAAGAGGCGAGTTCACTTAGCCGACCGGTAACGTTGAACAGTCGACTGGATACATAGGGTCATTTGGCAAGGGCTAACGGACAAATTTACGTTTTCCAGCTGCCTCTAGAAAAAAGCTGGCAGCAGCGCAGCTGCCCTAGAAAGCGATGGCAACTAATTGAAATGGAAAAGACAAATGGTCAAATTTCATGAAAAAGTGCTGGTCGTAACTATGGTGTAATAAAAGGAAGAAAAAGAGAGAGAAAGGACTCCATAGTAAAAGTGAATCTCTTCATAGGAAGTGCGCAGAGATCGCATTAAGAGACAGGCAATCTAACCAGTTGCTTTCTATGGCAACTATCCAGATGTAAGTTTGTTCTGTCTCTATATTGGCGCAAAATGGCCTTATCTACTGCTCAAAATAATTGACAGTTTTTGATTATCGAGACAGTTATCGGACTGAAAATGTCATTCACTTTTATAAAAACTATGCCGTTGCTGATTGGCGTAGCCCTTGGAGTGTTGCAAGCAAGCCGCACCAGATAGCGACACCCTGATAGCGAACAGGCTGGAAGAGCGAGAATTTAGAGCGTAAAAATCTCTCGAAATCCTTTTAATCAAGCTGAAAGCTACTGCAAGATTATAATTAGAAAGCGAGGATAATTTTTAGACCAAAAGATTTGAAAATCAATCGGGATACAGGAACAATGACTATTATTCAAAGGGCCATCGCGCAGGCAGACAGTTCAAAACATCGAAATTGGGAAAGGCAAACATTCGTAGCATACCATTAGCCAAATGTGGCTCTAAAGGTAAGGCTAATCGAGGTCAATAATGACAGTGTCGTATTTGCATGACAGGGCCGCTGTGAGCAAACTCCTCAATCGTCCGGTGACAGTATTGATGCCTATAGAGAAGCGGTTCTATATCTGCGTCAGAAAACAGCTTAGCCGTATTTTTTCCTCTAAATCTTTGATCCCTTTTAAAGGACACAGACGGATTTCTTGAGAAATAATCCCTCCCATAAACAATTAAGGTTTCATAGGAAATGTTCAAATAATAAAAAAAATAAGAGGTTTTTGTATGTACGTACAATATTTTTAGTATAGACTCAAAATAATAAATATTATTTGATGTAATTTCGCGGAGTTTCACTCTCAATTGTTGAAAACCGGTTGAGAGATAACTGAACCGGACGAATAAGCACATTGCGGGAGCGGTTCGACCTCACTGGTCAGTGGCTAGCATCCATCATCGGTTGACTCGATACGAAAATTGCTCCGTTCTATCAGAATGGGAGAACCAGCCCACTCCATAAAAAAGTATTCCATCGCTACGAGGGTCAAACGCATTCCTGCTAAATTTACGAGGAGGCTAACTGCCACAAAATGACCGGAAACGATTGGGCGCCAAATAAGTCAAAGGCAAGGCCATTTTGTAGTTTGGAAGGAGAAGGCAAGAAATAACATCCAGACAACGCATTTAACAGTTCATCTAGATAAGAGAAAAGGTCAAAAACAACTGTCATTCACGACCGATTGTTTCTAAGAATTGGCACAGGTAATAGCTTTCTACACGAGAGAGAATTATAAACAGACAGATGTGCAAATAAGACGGAAGAGGAGAGTAAATCAAGCCCATCAGCGTGGGAGTAATGGTATAGACATGGGAAAAGCCGCCTATCCAGTCTTTACTTCACTAGGGGCAAAGCCGTTGAAGTCATTCATCCAGCTATCTAATTATCGAAGGATTATTAGACCAAATGTAGTTCCTCGATCTATGAAAGCCGTTAATGGGACATTGAGTCAATTTCTATAAAAGTCAAGATTAAATAGTTCGAGATTTATTCAGAAAGTGCGAATGATGTGGACTTATCTAGAACAGCAATTGGGATCTAAACGGGAGAAAGAGATGTCGAATGAATAGCGTATTTTTTTTTTGCAAAAAAGCTGCAGCAGAAGCTCGTTATCAATATACAATTGTCTGTCTCGCAGAGAATATGCATTTTAAAGATCCCTGACTACATGGCTCTTTGTGACGCAGTCGTCTTTGGGAATCTTCACACATCCGTAGCGAAATAGAAAAGGAGAACGTGATAAGTTCGAATGGCCCCGGGTTCAACGAAAACAAAGGCAGTGTATTCTTTTACAACAGAGGACCGGAATGACGACGTCATTTACATGGCAATGGGGCAAAATTTTTCCAGACTTGGCTTCTTATTTGATTAGAAACGGACATAGCTTCTAGTGATTGGCTGCGAGAACAAAGAGAAGAAGGAATACCTAGTAGGACAACAAGTAGAGTGAGAGTGTCACATGTGGCAATGATAAAGCGTAGCGCCACAAGTGGAACAAATTTACTGGGAAGATGTGGGTCGTCTCGCCAAAATCTATCAGTTCGCATCGAGCGCCGATCTCATTTGCTACAAAAAGCGACTGCGCTTAGACCCGCATAAGGTCATCCTCAGCGGCAAGTCGCTTCCATTTTGCGCTAAATTGCTCAGAAGGAGAATTGGCCTTTATTCCCTATCAATCCGCGGCCGTCCTTGGGTGAATTAGATGAAAAGGGTCAAAAAAACTTCCGATGAGGGAACTTCTTTCGAAAGTGAATACGATTCTTTTAGCAGTGTGAGAGAGAGAAAAAAACTTTATTTTTAGAATTAAACTTCACTTTATTAACTTACAGTTGCTTCAAGAGATTTTTGCGAAGACATTGCAACATCTGAATAAGAATGACCGCTGTTTTTCAAAAGACTAGAAAGACAAAAGGTGAAAGAGACGCCGACGCGTTTGCTAGGATACAATTGCGTAAAAATGAGAACAAAAAACTCTATGAGCGTTGTGAATTTTGGTTCAAGAATGCTTTCTGTTCTAATATCTATTCATCTTTCTCAGTGCACCGGAACAGCCGCGAGCAGGCAGCATTCTAAAAAGCGTTCGGTCTTCCTCTATGAAAAACCTGGGATCGCAACATTTGTCGAGAAGCTCGTTTATCTCTGTCAAGGGGAAAAGAGAATTTGCGACAGAGAAAATCAGCGACTAAAAGAAACTTATTCAATATTATTGCTCCTCCCGTCACGCCCCGGGAGACAAAACAAATGAATAACGAAACCGTCGCGCTGTCGAACAAAACAGATATTGTTTTCTGGAGCAAGATCGATGTTAAAGCCTATCGTGCATGAAAATGGCAAACGGATTCTCATCAAAAGTAATTCGAGTCCACATGCTAAGCTGAAATTCTATGCCAGCATTCTGAAGAGGTGACGAGACTTCAAAAACACATTAGGCGTATCCGAGGCTAAGTATATGACAAGGTAATTGACTAAGAATGCGGATAAGAAAACGGAAAAGCAGTTGATTTCACCGTCGTCCCAATCGTTCGTCAAAACCTCAAGTGAGTAGTTTGCAAATAGCAACAAGGGTACTTCAGATTGGTGAATCGGAGGGTCACCGACGACATTTCAAAGAAATCGTGTCCGGAAGGACCAAAGCGTAAGTTTCAAGGTAAAAGTTCTGGTGCAAGGTTTGCTCAAAAATAAAAAAAACAACCCATAAAGGCCAGGAAGTCAAATTAATAGGGGGTAATATCTTACGAATAATTAAAACAGATTGGCATTTTCAAGCATCTGTGTTTTCAAAGCCGAAACGCAGCTGTCGCTAAAGCTATGACACAATGCTGTAATATCGTTAAGAAGTTTGAAGATCTATTCTGTCAAGTGGATGGTTAGAAGGTGTAGACCCGTGGATCAAAAAGGTCGTATGATTCAGCAAAAAGGCATTAGCATAGCGAGCGGATTGGTGTAACGCATCCTTGTGGAATGCAAGTTGTCTTAGCTCAACCTACGAATTATCTTGTCCTTAGACGACAAACCTTATTGGTTTACGCGATCACGTTAAGCTGAGGCGGATAGGCTATTTTCCCGTTGATTGCGTGCAAGAGGCGCTTTCCTATCTGTTGCAACTGGACTCTTGAGAATGGCCCTCAAACGGAAGAGAATTGAATCCAAACTGAAAGACGATCCCTTTGCTTGTCTTCTCCTTCCGAAAAAAAACGCTTTCCTTTAAAAACTGCTGACTTGAGATTTGCCCGTGCTTTCTTTGTTATGTCTAGTGATTGTAGAAACATACTACAATTCAAGAAAAGCTACATGTTAAAGACCAATATCGATGATATTATATGCCTCTCATGCGTTGTAACACAAGAACAATGAGAACGAGACACATTCAAATGTGGGAAAATGACACTGGGAATGACGATTAAGTATCAGAAATGCTGAGTTGCTGCTCTTGTTCTTTTTCGAGTTCAGCTTGTTCGAGTCGAAGGCGTCGTCTTTCATAAAAGTCATCTGAACGAAGATTGTCCATCCAATCTGGTAGGCAATTGTAAATAATAATGAAGACAACAATAGCCAAAATGGTTTTGCATAGGTTATATCTCTAAAAATTATTTTAATTTTTGAGAATTGATTAAAAACAAAACCAGAATTCGCCATCTTTCGGCTCGAATCCTCTGTCTAAATTGCCTATCTTCCGGGGCGAAACGATGCTGAAAGGTCATGAATGGAATGGCTGTAATGAAAGGATAGCTGGCGGCTTATTCAGAGAAATTAACGTCCAGACAACTTTTTATGTCACGCGCTACGTCAAAAGGAAATGGAATCGCGCAAGGCGCAGCTAAACGATCTATATAATTAGCCAAATCTATTGGAAAAGTGAAAACACGTGAATAGTGAAAAACATACCCATGGTGAGTATCTTTCCTGATACATAAATAAGCTGAAAGCTCTACGAACTCAATTCACGGCGAATGAACACTCTAAAAGATTAATTCGGAGGAAGAATGATAGGAACAGACAATAAAAGCGGGGCAGAGCAGGATGAATGAAAAGCGCCAGCGCAATTTAGTATGATTATCGAAGCAAGACAGCGTCTCCATGGAGAGCGGAGACCTCACGGAACTGCCGTGTAATTGCTACTCGTCTAATGTGTTGTTTTCATGTGAACAGAAAGCCGATTAACTTATAGATTTATTGAGAATTAGTCACCGGTTTTACAGCAGTTTATGAAATGCTGACAGTCGAATCAAGCAGAATTGATAAGCATAATGAAATAGAATATTAATCTTTGGACTCGTAGTAATGATGCCCAGAGTGGCATTTGCTGAAATGGAAGCGTTGCGTATCTTCGTGATTTTTCTTTACTGAGTTTAATAATTCGCCCGCGATGCAGGAAACGGGATGAAATTCGTATTCCTAAATTAATAATTAATAATTTGTTTTAATTTTAAGATATGATACCGAATGATAACTACTATTCAAATATCGAGGACCAGCTGGTGTCAAGGCAGTGCCAGGACGAGCTAGTGAAGCAGAGGAGGCATCATGTTTGTCAATTAAGTCTAAAACTAATAAAAGGCATTTAAACCAATACCAGAAGCATTTTTTGTAAAAGAAATCTGATAAGACGAATGAAGGTCCTGGTTTGAATGAGAGAAGGGCAAAGTAGAAACATTTTTGGACTGAAACAAAGAATTAAATGATATAAAAGAATGCTACCTTATTTGAAAAGAATTGTAAACCATGCGAAATTGGGAGTGGTTGCCTCTCACCAAAATCAGAACGATAAACAGTTGAATTAGGATGTGAGTCACGAGTTATCCAAATGGCATCACGCAAAGATTCAAGCGAAGAACGCCGTTTACCAAAATTATTGGAACGAGAAAAAACTTGCTCAGGAGTCTTAAAATCAAAATGAGTTTGGGATACCAAGTGCGAAGCATCATATGGATTATGGACAAAGAGCTCCGAATCCTGAGGCTTCCGAATCTCGTGTCTTTCTCCTTTCACGGCCGTGTAGTCTTCATGAGTCTGAGTTCTAGCGGCGAACTTCCCATCTCCGTGAAGAATATCAGAATCCTGAGGCTTTCTGATTTCATGCCTCTCGCCCTTCACAGCCGTGTAGTCTTCATGAGTCTGAGTTCTAGCGGCGAACTTCCCATCTCCGTGAAGAATATCAGAATCTTGAGGCTTCCGAATCTCGTGTCTTTCTCCTTTCACGGCCGTGTAGTCTTCATGAGTCTGAGTTCTAGCGGCGAACTTCCCATCTCCGTGAAGAATATCAGAATCTTGAGGCTTCCGAATCTCGTGTCTTTCTCCTTTCACGGCCGTGTAGTCTTCATGAGTCTGAGTTCTAGCGGCGAACTTCCCATCTCCGTGAAGAATATCAGAATCCTGAGGCTTTCTGATTTCATGCCTCTCGCCCTTCACAGCCGTGTAGTCTTCATGAGTCTGAGTTCTAGCGGCGAACTTCCCATCTCCGTGAAGAATATCAGAATCTTGAGGCTTCCGAATCTCGTGTCTTTCTCCTTTCACGGCCGTGTAGTCTTCATGAGTCTGAGTTCTAGCGGCGAACTTCCCATCTCCGTGAAGAATATCAGAATCTTGAGGCTTCCGAATCTCGTGTCTTTCTCCTTTCACGGCCGTGTAGTCTTCATGAGTCTGAGTTCTAGCGGCGAACTTCCCATCTCCGTGAAGAATATCAGAATCCTGAGGCTTTCTGATTTCATGCCTCTCGCCCTTCACGGCCGTGTAGTCTTCATGAGTCTGAGTTCTAGCGGCGAACTTCCCATCTCCGTGAAGAATATCAGAATCCTGAGGCTTTCTGATTTCATGCCTCTCGCCCTTCACGGCCGTGTAGTCTTCATGAGTCTGAGTTCTAGCGGCGAACTTCCCATCTCCGTGAAGAATATCAGAATCTTGAGGCTTTCTGATTTCATGCCTCTCGCCCTTCACAGCCGTGTAGTCTTCATGAGTCTGAGTTCTAGCGGCGAATTTTCCATCTCCGTGAAGAATATCAGAATCCTGAGGCTTTCTGATTTCATGCCTCTCGCCCTTCACAGCCGTGTAGTCTTCATGAGTCTGAGTTCTAGCGGCGAACTTCCCATCTCCGTGAAGAATATCAGAATCTTGAGGCTTTCTGATTTCATGCCTCTCGCCCTTCACAGCCGTGTAGTCTTCATGAGTCTGAGTTCTAGCGGCGAACTTCCCATCTCCGTGAAGAATATCAGAATCCTGAGGCTTCCGAATCTCGTGTCTTTCTCCTTTCACGGCCGTGTAGTCTTCATGAGTCTGAGTTCTAGCGGCGAACTTCCCATCTCCGTGAAGAATATCAGAATCCTGAGGCTTCCGAATCTCGTGTCTTTCTCCCTTCACGGCCGTGTAGTCTTCATGAGTCTGAGTTCTAGCGGCGAATTTTCCATCTCCGTGAAGAATATCAGAATCCTGAGGCTTCCGAATCTCGTGTCTTTCTCCTTTCACGGCCGTGTAGTCTTCATGAGTCTGAGTTCTAGCGGCGAACTTCCCATCTCCGTGAAGAATATCAGAATCTTGAGGCTTCCGAATCTCGTGTCTTTCTCCTTTCACGGCCGTGTAGTCTTCATGAGTCTGAGTTCTAGCGGCGAACTTCCCATCTCCGTGAAGAATATCAGAATCTTGAGGCTTCCGAATCTCGTGTCTTTCTCCTTTCACGGCCGTGTAGTCTTCATGAGTCTGAGTTCTAGCGGCGAACTTCCCATCTCCGTGAAGAATATCAGAATCTTGAGGCTTCCGAATCTCGTGTCTTTCTCCTTTCACGGCCGTGTAGTCTTCATGAGTCTGAGTTCTAGCGGCGAACTTCCCATCTCCGTGAAGAATATCAGAATCCTGAGGCTTTCTGATTTCATGCCTCTCGCCCTTCACAGCCGTGTAGTCTTCATGAGTCTGAGTTCTAGCGGCGAACTTCCCATCTCCGTGAAGAATATCAGAATCTTGAGGCTTCCGAATCTCGTGTCTTTCTCCTTTCACGGCCGTGTAGTCTTCATGAGTCTGAGTTCTAGCGGCGAACTTCCCATCTCCGTGAAGAATATCAGAATCTTGAGGCTTCCGAATCTCGTGTCTTTCTCCTTTCACGGCCGTGTAGTCTTCATGAGTCTGAGTTCTAGCGGCGAACTTCCCATCTCCGTGAAGAATATCAGAATCCTGAGGCTTTCTGATTTCATGCCTCTCGCCCTTCACGGCCGTGTAGTCTTCATGAGTCTGAGTTCTAGCGGCGAACTTCCCATCTCCGTGAAGAATATCAGAATCCTGAGGCTTTCTGATTTCATGCCTCTCGCCCTTCACAGCCGTGTAGTCTTCATGAGTCTGAGTTCTAGCGGCGAATTTTCCATCTCCGTGAAGAATATCAGAATCCTGAGGCTTTCTGATTTCATGCCTCTCGCCCTTCACAGCCGTGTAGTCTTCATGAGTCTGAGTTCTAGCGGCGAACTTCCCATCTCCGTGAAGAATATCAGAATCCTGAGGCTTCCGAATCTCGTGTCTTTCTCCTTTCACGGCCGTGTAGTCTTCATGAGTCTGAGTTCTAGCGGCGAACTTCCCATCTCCGTGAAGAATATCAGAATCCTGAGGCTTCCGAATCTCGTGTCTTTCTCCCTTCACGGCCGTGTAGTCTTCATGAGTCTGAGTTCTAGCGGCGAATTTTCCATCTCCGTGAAGAATATCAGAATCCTGAGGCTTCCGAATCTCGTGTCTTTCTCCTTTCACGGCCGTGTAGTCTTCATGAGTCTGAGTTCTAGCGGCGAACTTCCCATCTCCGTGAAGAATATCAGAATCCTGAGGCTTTCTGATTTCATGCCTCTCGCCCTTCACAGCCGTGTAGTCTTCATGAGTCTGAGTTCTAGCGGCGAACTTCCCATCTCCGTGAAGAATATCAGAATCTTGAGGCTTCCGAATCTCGTGTCTTTCTCCTTTCACGGCCGTGTAGTCTTCATGAGTCTGAGTTCTAGCGGCGAACTTCCCATCTCCGTGAAGAATATCAGAATCTTGAGGCTTCCGAATCTCGTGTCTTTCTCCTTTCACGGCCGTGTAGTCTTCATGAGTCTGAGTTCTAGCGGCGAACTTCCCATCTCCGTGAAGAATATCAGAATCCTGAGGCTTTCTGATTTCATGCCTCTCGCCCTTCACGGCCGTGTAGTCTTCATGAGTCTGAGTTCTAGCGGCGAACTTCCCATCTCCGTGAAGAATATCAGAATCTTGAGGCTTTCTGATTTCATGCCTCTCGCCCTTCACAGCCGTGTAGTCTTCATGAGTCTGAGTTCTAGCGGCGAATTTTCCATCTCCGTGAAGAATATCAGAATCCTGAGGCTTTCTGATTTCATGCCTCTCGCCCTTCACAGCCGTGTAGTCTTCATGAGTCTGAGTTCTAGCGGCGAACTTCCCATCTCCGTGAAGAATATCAGAATCTTGAGGCTTTCTGATTTCATGCCTCTCGCCCTTCACAGCCGTGTAGTCTTCATGAGTCTGAGTTCTAGCGGCGAACTTCCCATCTCCGTGAAGAATATCAGAATCCTGAGGCTTCCGAATCTCGTGTCTTTCTCCCTTCACGGCCGTGTAGTCTTCATGAGTCTGAGTTCTAGCGGCGAACTTCCCATCTCCGTGAAGAATATCAGAATCCTGAGGCTTCCGAATCTCGTGTCTTTCTCCCTTCACGGCCGTGTAGTCTTCATGAGTCTGAGTTCTAGCGGCGAATTTTCCATCTCCGTGAAGAATATCAGAATCCTGAGGCTTCCGAATCTCGTGTCTTTCTCCTTTCACGGCCGTGTAGTCTTCATGAGTCTGAGTTCTAGCGGCGAACTTCCCATCTCCGTGAAGAATATTAGAATCCTGAGGCTTCCGAATCTCGTGTCTTTCTCCTTTCACGGCCGTGTAGTCTTCATGAGTCTGAGTTCTAGCGGCGAATTTTCCATCTCCGTGAAGAATATCAGAATCCTGAGGCTTTCTGATTTCATGCCTCTCGCCCTTCACGGCCGTGTAGTCTTCATGAGTCTGAGTTCTAGCGGCGAATTTTCCATCTCCGTGAAGAATATCAGAATCCTGAGGCTTTCTGATTTCATGCCTCTCGCCCTTCACAGCCGTGTAGTCTTCATGAGTCTGAGTTCTAGCGGCGAATTTTCCATCTCCGTGAAGAATATCAGAATCTTGAGGCTTCCGAATCTCGTGTCTTTCTCCTTTCACGGCCGTGTAGTCTTCATGAGTCTGAGTTCTAGCGGCGAATTTTCCATCTCCGTGAAGAATATCAGAATCCTGAGGCTTTCTGATTTCATGCCTCTCGCCCTTCACGGCCGTGTAGTCTTCATGAGTCTGAGTTCTAGCGGCGAATTTTCCATCTCCGTGAAGAATATCAGAATCTTGAGGCTTCCGAATCTCGTGTCTTTCTCCTTTCACGGCCGTGTAGTCTTCATGAGTCTGAGTTCTAGCGGCGAATTTTCCATCTCCGTGAAGAATATCAGAATCCTGAGGCTTTCTGATTTCATGCCTCTCGCCCTTCACGGCCGTGTAGTCTTCATGAGTCTGAGTTCTAGCGGCGAATTTTCCATCTCCGTGAAGAATATCAGAATCTTGAGGCTTCCGAATCTCGTGTCTTTCTCCTTTCACGGCCGTGTAGTCTTCATGAGTCTGAGTTCTAGCGGCGAATTTTCCATCTCCGTGAAGAATATCAGAATCCTGAGGCTTCCGAATCTCGTGTCTTTCTCCTTTCACGGCCGTGTAGTCTTCATGAGTCTGAGTTCTAGCGGCGAATTTTCCATCTCCGTGAAGAATATCAGAATCTTGAGGCTTCCGAATCTCGTGTCTTTCTCCTTTCACGGCCGTGTAGTCTTCATGAGTCTGAGTTCTAGCGGCGAATTTTCCATCTCCGTGAAGAATATCAGAATCTTGAGGCTTCCGAATCTCGTGTCTTTCTCCTTTCACGGCCGTGTAGTCTTCATGAGTCTGAGTTCTAGCGGCGAACTTCCCATCTCCGTGAAGAATATCAGAATCTTGAGGCTTCCGAATCTCGTGTCTTTCTCCTCGTCCGCCAGCAAAATCCTCTTGGGTTCTGCTTTTTACAACGGTTTTATTTCTTCCAAATATCTCGTTGTCTTGTGGTTTCTTCACGGTGTATCGTTCTCCTTGTTTAATTGTGTATGTATCCTGCTTTTCCGATCTAGGTGTAAACGTACTTTGCTGCGAGTTAAAAATATCGTTGTCTCTCGGCCGTCTTACAGGAGTTCTCTGTGCCTTTTGTATTTCGTCTCCAGTTTTTTCTTCATATCCATACTTCTTATTTAATATTTCTCTAGCCGTAGCATTTTCTGCTTTTGCGGTCGTTTGTTTGACTGTTTTTGCTGTTGATCCATTTTGTTCAATGATCGTAGTTTGTTTTCCATTTGTATACGTATTGTAGTTTATATTTGGAAGCTAAATTCTTATTGATTTATATTCTTTTTCCTTACTTTTGTAGTTTCTGAATCCGTACTGCGTGCACTATCGGATTTTCTGCCATTTGTTGCAGGACTGCTAACTCTAGGTAGCACATCTTTTTTTGAGCTCCATCCATTATCATCAAAAATCTTAAGTGAGATTTTGTTTTTTAAAATGTTATTGATTTACTTGAGACTGTTGGTTTCTTTTCTTAAGAGCAGCACTTGTAATGAATCTATTTTTTGTCCCAGTGGAGCCTTCAGCTTGTTCTGATCCGCCGCTTTTAGGTCTTGTAAAACTTGTCCTGGTTTCTGATGTACCAAACTATTTTTAATTCCTTTTTAATCTTTTCTGGCTTACCCATTCGTGTGAAGATCCGCCAAAATGTACTGATGATACCTGATTTTTTGGTCTTGTCGGTGTTTTATCAGGATAATCATTTCTTGGACTAATTTGCGGTGATTTCTTTAAAAAAATCTAATTGTACTTTACTTTCTTACTTTATTATCATAATGATGAGAGTGACCATCTCCTAATGTAAATGAACTAGCGTTTCTATCTTGTGGACATCGATGACGACTAAATTCAAATTTTGTTTACTTTTTTGTGAGACTTACCCGCACGTACATATTTGACAGATACATTGAGCGCCGTGATGTTGATGGTGCATTTTGAACCCAGACTGTAATTCTGTGCTGAGTGAAATAGGGAAAAACGGATCAAATTCCAGGAATGGCAACATCGAATGCGCGAATAACTAATAAAAACTGATAAGAGGCGCTAATATTTGAAAGATAATGTTGTTTTTATGATTGTTTCTGTAGAAGACAAAGCGAAAGTTCTTAGAACGAAGGCTGGATTCACATGAGTCATAAAAATCAAGAATTTAGCGCTGGGTGCAGTCGCGTGGCAGTTTTTGATCACTGTTGTTCTAGGCAAGGTCATTCGTCCGCTAAAATCTGCCAGGGACAAGGGGCTTTTGGCATGATCACAATAATTAATTATGCTGATAAGAGCTCAAAAATCAGTTCCTAAAAATGTTGCATTTTTCTGATAAGAAGTAAAGAGAATAAAGTAAAAAATCAAAAGAAAAGAGTTCAGAAATGAATGTGGTTCGCAATTATGAATCGTACTACACGCATGTTGCAGAAGAGGTGCAAATGAGTTAGCTGAGATGTGCGTGGGTTACCATAGAGACAGACAGAGCAGAGATTCGCCCTCACGCACCTGATTTGACCGCAAAAGTTGGCGAACTACAGCAAACAAATACTCCCCGACAGGTCTTTTGAAACATCGTCGCCTTGGTCTCATAAACCTAGCGCGCTTTTCTTCTTGGATTCTCAAGGACCATTCAGATATTTTTTCGCCGAATAATTTTATATATTTTTAGCACAATTACCTGGAATTAAATTCGAAAATTTGATCAAAAATAAGGGGGCTAAAGCTTCAGGAGGCTATACGAAGAAAAGTAGAGAAATTTTCGATATGAGGTTTGAACAGCTCGACAAACAGAACCAGTTGCACACACGTCAAACCGGAAAATAGCAACTCAAAACTATCTGACAATATTTTCTTTTTGCTATCAATACTTGGATGAATGTTCCTTTCCCGAAAAGTGCCTTTTGCATAGTAGATTAGCATCGAATAATGGCCTAACAGCTGGAAACAAGTGGACAGAGCTTGGGACGGAAACGTAATGTGCTTGGATAGGAAGGGGTCGAGTTGAAGACTAGTTCCACCATAATGGTCGATGGCAATCATTTTTACTCTCAGTGGAATATTATTCCCGCATTTGTGAGAGAAAGCCCGTTGAGCTTTGGCAAAACAACGGCTCGTAAAAGGAGACATTAGGTCTAAAAGCTGTCGTAATCTTTGCATTTCTTGCTATCAATTTTTTTGGGGATTCAAATTCCTGGTAAAAAAAAGCCTTCCAAATACGAAAATTAGATTCTCTTGCGAGGAGCAGCTGACAATGACCACATTAGACAACACAGCGGGCACATAATTATGGGAAGAGAGAGGGAGAAGGAATTCCTGAACGTAATTCTTGATCGCAGGCCAAAGGGCTTGCTTCACATTGATCTGGGCTAAACTTTGTTACCAATGCTTGTTTTGCAGATGGCTTCACGATAACTCAGACCAATTGACGGAAGCGGCGCATGGGAGAGGTTTAAATGGGCAAAGATCACGCATATATGCTCGCGCAGTAGTACAGCTCTTGTGAAGACTCTGTGCTGATGATGTTGCAGCCGATAATGAACTGACATGGAAGCCAATCATCGGCCATTAAGGCATCTGCATTTAAATGAGGTTTTCAATGGGCGAACGAAATCCTTGGGAACCAAGATATAGCCACTTAAATAAACAAAAACTTAAAGCTATTTTTTATATAAATCTATCTCTTGTCGAAGAAGATATTTTAGCTTCTTACAGAATTTCTGGTGTTTTAGCGGATAAAGTTGTGTATATGTCTTCGGCGACGGTTTAACCCATAGTTTTGAGAATTATGGGGGCTCGGCCCCGATCCGATAATTGCATCTTCATCGACCATGGCGCGACAGTCATTAGAAATACGAACTGTTGCCTTCAAGTAAGTTGTGCGTTGTAAAACT
Source organism: Oscheius sp. JU1382 (assembly GCA_932521405.1). Taxonomy (NCBI): domain Eukaryota; kingdom Metazoa; phylum Nematoda; class Chromadorea; order Rhabditida; family Rhabditidae; genus Oscheius; species Oscheius sp. JU1382. The sequence continues at coordinate 3,599,109 of OW051480.1, forward strand.
TTCCTATGCTTTCTCTCTCGCTTCACGAATTTGCTCCAGTTGCCAAACTGGTTGTTGAATTCTTGTCTAAACAAAACATTCTCCGTGTCCGAAATTATCCGTGGTCGTGCGGAATTGCAACTTTTTGAGGTCAAATGTCCTTTTATATCTGGATTGGGCTCGTTCTATTGCGATAAAATTGTCTAGAAGCAGTGGGGTGTTGGTTGAGTGTTCGCTGCGGATTCCTTTTGTTGTTTTGCACATTCTAACTTGCCCCAGGGGTCAGTCTCTTCACTATCGCTATCAAGGCGGCCAGTTTTCGTGGTTTCTTATTGTCTCTCACTTTCCACCGACCTAATTCGGAGTTCTCCAAGCCGTAACCCACTCACTTTCAGTTGTCCGCTAACGCGTCGCTATCAGATCTCACTTCTATTGCACTTTCTCTCATTCGCTCTTATTTTTTGTGAATTTTCACGTATAAGCCTTCAGATGAGGGTAGTCTGGTTAGCGACAACATTAGCATTGAGCCAAGCTCAATTCCAACTATTCAGTCGACCTTCTTATGAAGATGGTTACAATATGGTTTCGGATGTCGTTGGGATGCAAGATGCCCTGGGCGCTTGGGGCCAAGTTTTTAGAAATATGGCAAATAGAAATAGACCAAAGTAAGTAGCTATTCGGATTTTTTAATTTATTTAGTGTGCTCGAGAGCTTAAGACAGTATACTGTAGCTCCATCTCATGTAGATGTGGAATCTGTTCGTTCACTACCAAAAGGGAATGGAGAGATTATAAATGAGAAGCTATTGAACCTTCTTCTTCCAAGGTGAGATTTCTTTTTTCTAATAATGTTCGCTTGAAGGATCAAAGGACAACCTGCATTTACCACAAGTACTCAACCAACTACAACCCCTTCCACCACGACTGCAGCTCCAAGAACTGAATCAACTACCACAGAAATTACTACACCTGAGCCTACAACGACAAAAAAAGTTGAAACGACAACCACAAAAGTGATTTTCATTATTGCTGCTGTAAAATGAAATTATAGAAAATAACCACTACCAGAAAGCCAGAAACAACTACGACTCAAAAGCCTACTGAAAGTACAACTGAAGAATTGACTACGCTGCCTCCTCCTAAAGGATCAAACGAAAATGGAGGACCTCAATTTACCGTCGTTTTTAGAACTAGAAACAAAGATTTACTCGAATCAAAGGTAAACTAAATTGCTGATTTGATTAATTATTTTTAGAAAGCTGGAGTAGAGGTAGTCGAGACTGATTTCAATGGTGACAAAGAACCCGAAATTACTACTACTGAACTTCACGAAGACACGACAACTTTACCAAAAAAGTCTACTACTAAGACTGAAGAATTAAAGGAGAAAGGTGCAGAAATGGAAACGGTTTCCCCTGTAATGGAAAAAGAAGAGATTATGATGAAGAACGCTTTAAAACAAAAGGATTTGGACGATGATGAAGTAATTTCAACAACTCGCGTTGTGGAAGAGACAACTGAAGTAACCATTGAGTCATCGGGTGAACAGCCCTCCGATGCAACAACATTCCTAACAGAAGAGGTCACAACTACCACCGTTAAGACGACTACAAAGAAAGCGACAGAAGCGTCCAAAAAGGTGGAAAAGAAATCAGTCGAAAAGTCTAACACTAAAAAGGAAGAGACCAAGGTAAAAGCCAAAATTCTTGTTAAAAAAATTGTTTAGAAAACTGATAAGAAAGAAACGGTTAAGAAGGCTGATGCCAATAAGAAGGTATTAGTGTTTTTAGCTTTCAAAGTATTTGGATTTAGACGCCTCTTGAGAAGAAAGAAGATAAGAAAGTGTCATCTTCTGCTGAATTAGAGGCTCAAATTGAAAAAGAAGCTTCAGAAGTAAAATTGAATTTACAAAAATACAATATTTTTAGATCTTGGAGCTATTGAACAAGCCATCTATGGATAAGAGAGAAGAATTGAGCAGAAGGCTCTTGCTTGATAAATTGAAGGAGTATTTGGAAAAGCACGGTGAGGTTTATTTTCTTAAACATCATCTCCTATTTTTAGAGGCATCAACAACACGACTCTCTGAACTTTTATCCACTACGCCTCTTCCAAAAACAACGACATCAGAAGAGCCTTCCTCTACCACTACGAAACAACAAGTGACTGAAAAAGAAGAATCCTCTACTACTTCTATTCCCCGTGCCGAAACGAGCACAATTGCATTCAAAACAGAGGAGACAACCACTGAAGAGGTCGAGGAGAAGAAGACTTTCAGTGTAAAGAAGAGGTTTGTTATTTTCGTCCATAAACATTTAGTTTAGTCTTCGAATCCCGGAAGCTGAAGAGGAGGAATTAAAACCTTCGTGTAAGTTCTATCTACTAGAGGTTAGATTTCAAGTTTAGTTGTTCAAGAAGATGTCCCTGCTGATATTACAACAACAACAACAACAGTTTCGACTACGACCCTTCAAAGAGCTTCTAGTGTGGCCCCTGGAAGTACTGTCTACAATCTTAATGTTGGATTATTTTTATCTTACAAACTATATCTTTTTAGGCCAATGCAAACTCAGACACTCATCCTCAGCTAGCTAACGTCATAACCCCTATCGCCGGAATCTTGGATGGAATCAGTCCGATTTTAGTCCCACTTTTGGGTTCATCTGGACAAGTGGCTAGGGCTAGGGTATCGGAAAAAGAAGGGGAGATAATGATTGGTTTCAGGCAAGAGGCATCCAGACATACGTTCCAACAGGCCGCGACATAATGTCAGAATCACCTGGTGAAACGAGTTTAGTCGGATTTGGAACTCAATTAGCCAGGGAACTGCTTAGTCCGGGAATATTGAAAAGGGAACGCCAGGTATCCAGCCTTTCACTGGAACTAATGAGTTTAACCTTCAGGCGAGAGAAAGGGCAATGGCCGCCAAAATTGAAGAAGCGAGAAGAATGAGAGAATCCAAGGTAACTTTTCTTCATTATTGCCACTATAAATCTGGTTTTAGTCCTTGATTGCCACAATCCTTGATGTCGCTCAAACAGGGCCACCTCTCCAACTTCCCATGATTGCCACACCTAAGCCGCAGGTTCAAAGAGAGCTAGAACCACTTCCAATAGCTTCATCCAACGGTGAAGCATCTCCCTACGTTCCTCAACCACCTCCTGGATATCAAGGTCCATCTCCTCCTCTTCCTCCCCCTCCACCTCCTGGATTCATTCCAAGGGGTTATAATGGACCCATCCCTGCAAAATTTGCTCTTCCTGTCGCTTCAAATACGCCTAGTCCCACACCTGGTCAAGGTAGAAGTGTAAAGTTCTTGATGATACATGTTCCAGCTCTGAGAATTGATGGGGTAGGCGATCATACAATGAACACCCCGTACTTCCCTCCTGAACTCAAGACAACAACCTCATTCCCAAATGATGAAGGGTTCCAGATGGGAAGAAGTGGAGTGAGAACAACTTTTAGAGAAGATTCTGGTTAAAGCTCTTTTATTTTTCCATAAAAGCAAAAATTTAGGAGTACCATTTGAAGGAAATGGAATTTCAATGGGTGAAATGCTTGTGAACCCTGATATGCCTTCAATATCCATCGCTCCAGTAGAGAATTCTGGAGTAGCCCTACCGCCAGGGCCATCAGAAGCTGGTGGTGGCTTTGGAGGTGGAAGAAAGCCATCTGCTTCATTTGAAGAAGCCTCAGGAAACACAAAAATGGACAATTCTTTTTTAATTTCTCGTAAACGGATGTAACGCTCTTCTCCAAACTGCACTAATATCTCTCATCCATGCGTGTCATTCTAATAATAAGTTATTTCAAATTAACGGTTTCATAATAAAAATCTTTATAAACCTTTGGGAAAATATATAATGTTTCATATTCAACCTGTAAGAGGAGTGAAACCCAAAAATGCAAGCTAATGGACCTCACTGGATACCTAGCCAATTGGCAATTTAGACTTAGAAAAATGACAATTAGATATGTTAAGCATCTTGAGCAGCTAGTCGTTTAGAGCCCCTTATTACAGTAGACAACTGTAGGAGCATTTGGTAGCTTTGAGATTTTTTCGCGAAGCTCTGGCTCCAAAGAAGAGACATCAATAGGAGTCATCTGGAAAAATAATTAAAGAAAAAAATAGAAATTACCTGTGGGAACAATGCACAGCCTAATGGAGTGGAAATCGACAAAATAATACCGCACAAAACGGTTTGCAGTGGTCCGAAAAGTTGGGGACGAGCTTTGAAGTATGGACGTCTCTCCAAAAGTGTTACAACCGCTGGGATTAGGCCTAAAAACAATTGTAAAACTTTGATAAGATTACCAAAGGTTGGAGTAGCCATTCCGATTCTAGAGATAACGACTTGTGTGATGGCAGACTTTGCGACACTCTTAGATTGCCCAAGTTTGTTTCCTTCAGCATCAACTATATCAATTCCATCAGTCAATTCTCTAAAAAAAATAGAATGAAAATTTGATATTAAACAAACCCTCTGCGCATCATAGGAATGTTAATGGCATTTGCAACACAGACGGCTACGAAGGGAACAAGACGGCCAATCAATGGAGGAGCCGATTTAACCAGAGAATTCAATCCAAGAGCAGCTGTAAGAGCTCCTCCAGTAGCAGCACAATAAGATGTCAATAATTGACTCACAGATCCACCATCTCCCGACCTGTTGGTATAGTTGACGACAGCGTTGAAAGACTGATTAAGCCATTGCCAGAAAATGACAGCAGCTGGTGATCTGCAAAGACAATTATTTGAAGAAAATTGTAGTCCTTACTTGTAAAAAGTAAGCATTCCACCTGTGATAGCCATATTCATTGGAACTTGAGCAGACATTCGTCCAACAATGAACATCTTCTCTCCAGTAGTTGGATGGAAAGCCGATTCCATAACATGTTTAGCTTTCCAGAGTTCATCCAATGTAAGTGTCTCTGAGACTTTCCCAACCCTAGAAAAAAATTTTTAAAAAACGAAAAAAAGAAATCTCACTTGTAGTCATCGATAATAGCCTTGAAATTGTTCAGTTGAGAGTCAGTGAATCGTAGATTCAGTGGATTTGTAATAGCGAAGAAGTGCTATAACAAAGAATAGACGCGTTGTAATAGAGAAAAAGATACCCTAGATCTCCCTTCAAAAGTGTCTTGAGTCCACCGCGGTCTTGATATATCCGGCTTTAAAACTAGAGTTCTAACTAGCTCGGACATTTCTTAAAAGTTCGTAAGTATTAAAAAGAGAGCGATAAAGAGGTGGAGGAATTGATTGGTAGTTCTTTAGATAAGGTGGAGGCAGAATGCATTAGAGAAGGAGCATAGATAGCATTAAGTAAATTGGAAAGGGCGAAACTTGAGAAAGGTGGCACAGAAGACAGCCATGTGATAGACACGAGGGGGTAACAGCAGCGCATTTTTTATCCTGATCAACGTTCAAACTGGGAATCTGAGAACTGCTTTCCAATGGACAGAAAGACTGGGATTTAGCAAACATTCAACACACGTGGGTCGACTCGCAAAGTTGAGTGGCAGTGAGTTACGTCGATTGAACTAAGAAAGCTTAGTTTCAAACTGGCCGAGAGAAAACGGACAAATTGAAATGGACTGACACTTTCAACCATTACACTCTCAGTTATTTTTAAATTCTTCTAGACTGGGTGATTTAAATATTCGATAAAATTTGAATTTAAAAAATTGTATTAAATTCAATTTAACTGAAGCAAAAACTTTCCCAGTAAATGAGCTGACAAGACTTTTTCAGAAAAAAAATGCCAAAAAAAGTAGATTTTTATGGAAAAAAAGAATTTCTGTGGTTTTAGCGGATGATCAGCGATAAGATCACTAAAGTAACAAAAAGATTGTCAAGGTTAGCGGTAACGGGCTGCTAGGGAAGTCGCCTTTTTTCTTGGACAGGTTTGCGATCAAGTCAACCGATTAACAACCCGAAAAAGACTGCCGACAGCAACAATTTTCTTTTCTATATGTTATTTTCGCTCTTCATGTGTGTAGGCAATACACGGAAGATGGCTAATTAGAGTCCTGAAATTTAAACGGCATATGGCCAATTGCCGCTCGCGAGAGCCGTGCGCGGCAGCTGGTGTTTTGGCGATGGGCCAAGAGTCGATACTGATGCACAATGTGCTTATTGCTCCATATTAAATAATATATTCTTCGTCTGTGAGCCAAAATAATTCAGGTAAAAATTTTTTCACAATAGTATTTAAATTTTTTTAACCAAAACTTTTTGTTTTTTGCTTTTTTATTTTTTTTCGCTTATCAGTATAGACGATTGCATAATTTGCCGACTGGAAATCGGTCTAATTTTTCGATTCTTCGCGCATTCTCGTCGGATGACTGCAAATCACTTATAAAAAGTCTACGCCGGTCATTAATGTCATACGTTTCCTCGAATCTCATCAATTTGGCCATATTTCATTTTGTCCGACATTTTGGATTTGCAAAATCCTGCGGATCTACATTTGAGTTGATCGATCCTTTAAGCTGCCTTGTTTGCTCGCTTGTACTGCGCCACTGTGCGTCGCTTTGGTGGCCACTCAAACAACTTCAACATTTTCCTTTTGTATGTCTGCGCACGGGGCAATCGGGCAACCTGTAAATTTGACCCGTCGGGAGACAATTTTGTTTGCGAGAGAAGTAACCCCCTTTCAAAGGCTGTATTTGCCATAAAAGTTTCAGTTTATGTCCGCTTTCCGCGAATTAGTCAATTTGCTTTTGTTTATCTCCATGTTTTGTACGAGGAATTGAGTCATAGCTAGTCCATTTCCACACCACACGTCTGCCTCCCCGCTAGGGATGACAAATTTCCTCCACTCCCTCTCTCACACTTCGAATCAAGTTCACTTTCCTTGCTCTCTTTTCTTCAGCTAAAAAGTGATCCCAAAAAATAGATTTGGTTTACGACCAATTGGAACAATTTGTACAGTCATTCTGACTCTCTTTTTACGATGAAGAAAATTGTCGTAGACTGCTGTTTTCTTTTCGGCCTCTATCCATTCGACGAAATTGTGAGCTTAGGCCAGACCTCCTTCTGTTCAATAGGACAACCAGTTTAAAAGTTCTCACGTCTTGCAGAACAACTGACTATGATTGATTGGCAGAGCAGTTTTTCAATTATTTATATAGAAACAATGACTCTCGGCCATCCAGTCCAGCCATGTGATAGAGACCACCACAAACACTTTGCTTTCCCTTTACCTCCTGTTGTGTAGGTCTTTCATTTCGTCCCTGCATAAGTGTCATTTACGCTATCCAGTCGGGCCCTCAGGTTGATTCCGGTTGCACTAATTACCTTCGTTGTGTGGCCCACCTAGATTGGCTAAACCCTACAATCAATTATGTCAATTGAGAGCCATTCACCGAGAATCGTCAAAAATTTATGAGCTGCCAGATCGCCGTCCATACAAATGTGACGGGATTGCTAAAACTGTCTAGAAAGTAGAGCGAGTGGTGTGCCTCCCCGGGGTTGCTGTAAACCTCTCCCCAGCCCCAGGTGGTCTTCATTTTCAGTCCATTCTACCTGGCGCTCTCTCTGCTTGCACAAGGTACCTTGCAACCTGAAGAGAGAGGAGATAGCCGGCGCGGAAAAAGCCACCGGCCACCTTTGTGGCTTCGTTTGTGGAGTGTCGCGCATCCCGCCCGCAGGTGTGTTTGAACGTTCGCTTGCACGGGCTCTCTTCGACCATGGCATCAGCAGTTTTGATGGCAATAAATCCGCTATACATATTGACATCTCCAATTGCTATGAGTTTTCCCCAATGGGGAATACGAGATCCTAGTTTTGACCTTTTGCGAGGGCGTTCTTTTTTCATTCGCCCATTGAAAAAGCTGTTGATATCCTCTTTCCATTTCCATATAATTTCATTTTTTAAATTAAATCTTGCAAAAATTTAATTTCAGTCCAAAAATGCTAGGCCATAAGGGCAGATATGTTACGTTGATTCCACACGGCAACCTGTTTTCTGCGCAGTCAAGCAGCCAAGATATCTGAGATAATAGCCAGTCTGCCTAACAACAGCTAATCCAAGAAACCTACTGCTGCGTTTAGCATCCTCAAGGCGAGGTTTTTGCCAGCCCGTCCACACGTTCTCGCAATGCTTCCGGTTTGTCCTCTTCCAGCTCTCGTAAAACAACGTAATAGTCGTAACAATGTGCATCCGCTTTCACAATTCCAGATGGCAACACATTTCGGATTTTTTGAACTCTGCCGGGTCAATTTGAAGGGATATTGCTTTTGAGAGAACTGCTGTCACCTCTCGGATCCTATGTCACAAGGCACTCCCGCTGTAGTAGCATGAATTTCTGATACCCTCTTTCTCTCTTCTGGTCGGGTTTTTCCGCAAACTTGGTTTTGGGTTATTTTGGGGTGAAAGGAAATGCAAGAAGCTCTGGCGACTGGTCTGTTCGCACTATTTGTCCAAGGATTAACCTACTATGTCTACCTTTCTTGTTATGTGAACGTTTTCCTCTTCTTATTTGTCTCCTCCAAAAATTGATCAATATCTCGTGATGGCAAGCATATATTTATTCTTTTCAACCCGTAATCAAAGAAGCCATTCTGTCCTGACATCTTCTAGTACTGCAAACATGTTCTCTCACACAAGTAGCTGTCAATATTTAGATTCTTGTCGTTGCGCTGACCCGAATGTGACCATAAATGGTTGACGAAATGCCTACCTTTATAGTGCCCTTTTCGCATATCCATCGAATCCAGTTACAACTTTCACTCAGCGCAACGTGAGAACTTTTGCCAAACTTGCGTGACTCATTTGCCACACAAAGCTAAGACCGTTATTGGGTGCTTTCGGTGCTTTTGATCCAGAGTCTCGTCCCACGTCCAACAAGAAAAGAACGCGGACGCATAGAAGGGAACGCCTCCTTGCTCTGAATGATTCGAGATTTAGCCTATTTCTCTCTCACTACTAGGCAGCTCGTTGTCGATCTAATGAATTCACGAAACTAATGAGTCCTTATGGCATCCGCACCCTTCCATTTCTGTTTTGCTAGTTCATAGCCAGTTCTCTCCTCCTCTATTATCATACATCAATGTATTCCAAATCGTTTCAGACTTATGCATCACCGGTAGCCCGCGGCGTTCTCTATGACCTTAAACGAACATCAGCTTGACGATGAGAACGCACATGTGCAAGAGCTGAAGAGGGTTGGTTTCTAATTGAACTAAAAACAATCTGTTTTAGCTATTCCTCTCTAGTAATGTTGACGAAAATAAGTGCCTCAACGCGGCGGGTCTACATTCCCTCTTTTCGAAGCTAAAACTCTCCGAATATGCAAAAGAGATTACAGAACGGGTACTGTGTGGCCAGTTGGCGGTCGATTTCGAGGTGAAAATCGATCTCTCCTTTAAGCTATAGCCTTTTTTTTAGAATTTTAAAGAAAGATTCGTCTCATATTTGCCAGAAATAATTGACGTCTCTTCCGGAACTGTGGACACTCTTCTTGCCAGATCTCAACAAACCGCACAAAAACTAGGCTTCCGTGATATACAGAGGTGAGATTGTGATATTTGCTGGTCGTATATGCAAATATCTGATGAAATAATAGTCTTGTTTTGTGACTAAATTTATGCGGAACGAGTTTAGCGGCTTACTCTGAGTTTGAGGCGCCATAACCCCAATGCATTTCGTTTTCATTGAGAGGTTTGTTTTATTACGGAAAAAACAGAGTAAAGCCTGTTTTATTATGTCAATACTTCAGTTTTTCTTTTTGCTTTTTAGCAAACACTTTGATCCTCGTACTGCGCAATAAGACTATTTAGAGTCAACAGGAAAATTATGTACTTTGCCTAATCTTTTTCACATTTTTTTTTCAGGTTAACCAGGTATGAAACGCGACTGCTCTGTGAAAACACCAAAGAACTTGAGCAACTTTCAGTTGTCGATATCAATCTTTTGTTCGAAAGAGGTGAGCTCTTTTTTAAATTTTTTTTGAGACAATATTGGTTCAGCGGACGTTGAAAAGAATGGAAAAGTTGCAATGCAACAGTTCCTTGCTCAATACCGACTGCAGAAAAGATTAAGTGCCGAGGTATAGAAGAACTTAATTGAAATGGCTAAAATACGGTTGCAGGTCCACTTTATTGCGGATTCATACGTCTCGTCGCTCAACCTGTTCGAGTCATTGGATCCAGGGCGCACAGGGTAATAAAACTCTTAAAAAACAGACAATGGCCAACAAGCCTTGTTCCATTCACGCTTTCGCACCTCCATTCTCCAACTGTTCATCTTAACTAAGAATTTTTCAGAACCGTGGATAGTCATGACCTTATGGAAATGTGGAACAAATCTGGGCTACGTATCGATGAGGGTCTAACTTTGCTAAAGGCGAGTATCAACATTTAATTTTTTTATTAGACGCGAGAGAGAAGCCAACGTTGACAGTTCAATATTGACATCTATGCGATTGGACAATCATTATTGCACTTTCAGGCACACGGCACGCGAACGATTATCGTTTTAATCGTAGCCGTATCATTTTACCATTTCCGCCGCTTACAACGCACTTCATTAGACTATGCTGGGCTCGTAAATTACACTATTTTATAGGCGCGCCAGCTGCGAATTGGCTGTTGTAATATAATATGCAAAGGAAGATATGAGAACTATAATCAAGGGATTTTCAGGAGTCGGGACAGCCTATGAGTGGCTCAATAAATGCAATTTACTTGTCGGGATACTTAGAAAGAGAACTGTCACACTCTACCGCGGAAGCGCCCATCGCCGTTAAGGCAGCCATCATCTCGTTACATTCCTGCATTGATCATTTACGGTGAGTGGTTTTCAGCTGAAACTAATTGGGATCCTATTTCGAGAGTATAACCTCAAATTCAGATGTAATGTAAGAGAGGGTGAATCGCGTTCTGAACATCTTCATAATCAGCTGCAATTAGCGAATCAACGGAGGCATCTTCTCATTGAGGAACTTGAACATAATCAAGCAACGTTAGAGCAGGGATACGATAAAAGAATAAGGTAACCTGTTATCAGTAAAATGAGAAATTCGGTTTTTTGTTCAGAGAGACAGAAGAACGTTTTCGTGCGAAGTTGATTCAAATGGAGGACAAGTTCCGAATAGACAAGCGAGACATTCAAAACGATTTGGAACAGGTTTGTAGAAAATTACTCGTGTTTCAACTAGCTGCGTTCAGGTTGAAGAGGAACTTTCTCGAATGCGACAACAGGAAATCTCGCTAAAGAATAAGGCTCTTCTTTTGGAAAGACAGTCAAAGCGATTAAACGAGGAGACGCGGGAACAGCAAGAAACAATCAGCCAGCTTGAACAATTGAACCGACAGTTGCGAAATGAATTGAGCAAAGTAGAGATTAAGAAAAATTGAGAATAGGAATATTGTTTTCAGGCCATGCAACCACGACCGGTTGAGGACAACACTCAATTATTGATGTGGAAGCAGAAAGTTGACTTACTTGTTGCCCATAATAAGGTACAATTTCGTTTGATATTTTAATTTCTTTTCAGCGATTACGTGAGAAAGTGACAGATTTAACAGCCTCACAGAAAAAGAAGAACAGGGCATTGAGTGATGGTGACGCTCTTAGTTCCTCGTGGAGTACTGCTTTTAAATCACAGGCAAGACAATTTTTTTAGCATTAATGCGCTATTTTCTTCAGATTTTGATGATTAGAAAAAGGAGATTAGCAAGAGGAGATACATTGTCAGAGTTGGATAGTGAACCCGAATCTATCTTCGTCCGTCACAGACAAAGGAGATTACTTAAGAGACGAGAGAGGAAGAAGAGACATGATGCAGTAGCCAAACGGCTAAAAGTTAACGAATCTGGTATGGAATTTATTTAAAATTTATTTTTATTTTTTAGCAAATGAATCTTCATCTGGCGAGAAGTCTTTCCGTGATCAAATGTTTGCTCAAAAAATGGAAGAGCAGCTCCAAAAGTTGAAGGATGATCATAAAAAGGAACTGGCAGTTGTGAGACAAACAGCTAGCAGAACTATGGCTGATGCTCTCAATGAACAGGAGAAGCAGCTTAGTGCTCGTTTTGAAAGAGAGAAAAAGCAGCTGGATGGTCGTGTCACAAATGAGAAAAATAGCATGGAGAGACAGTTCGCTGAAGAGAAGATGAAGTTGATGAACAGATTGCAAGAAGATTTCGATACGGAGTTGAAACGAATTGCCTCGATGGTCAATCGTCCTGAAAGTGCTGCCACTGTTGAGCAGTACAAGAGACAAATCAAAATGTTGGAGTCAAGTTTGGAAGGACAGAAAAATGGATACGAAAAGAGACTCACAGAGCTTCGCGATAAGTATCGAAATACTGTTCGTGCCCAAACCAGCTCATACATAATTGACAAAAATACGACCAACTTTATCTCCTTGATTGAAAAATATAGGTATAAAGTTTTGAAAACTATTTAAAATTATTTTTTAGAAATACTGGCCTCCCTTCGACTCTTGAGCCATACACAGCATCTCGTTCTTCTTTGGGTGTCGAAAAGAGACCAACTGCAACAACTCACCTCTTCCAAAAAGTAAGCTACCTAATTTATTTTGTTTTCCACAGCAGCGTTTAGTTAAACACTTCCTTCACTAGTGAATAACTGTAAGTCACTGACTGCTATATGTGATGGTGTTTGATCAGCTTATATACTTATTATTTTTGCTCGCTCTTTCGACTACTATCTGATTAAATATTATTTTCAGTCTTTATCTTCAATTCCTGCAAGATGTGAAAAGTGCGAGATGACGGAAAGCCGATTGAGAGAGATCTATCACACTCTAGTTGGAGACAAAGCAATTGTGGAGAGTGGGATTGAAGATGTTGGCTCGAGTGCTGGGAGTCAGTCTGATGTAAGATCTGAAACTAAAAATAAATTTTATTTTTTTAGGATAAATCTGCACTTAAACGGGAGTTGCGGAAGTTGAAAGGACGATTAGACGCTTCAACGGAGAAGGTAACAGAGTTGAGAGTCCTTCTAGCTATGCAACATATAGCGAGAGAGGGAACAAGATCAACCCGGTCGGAGAATTGGGCGAATAATGGAGAAAGAGAATATAAACGGTAATATAATTTAACATTTTAAATTTAATTTTTCTCCAGACAATCGACAAAATGGTCCGATGTAGCGGGCACAGTAGAACGATTAGAATCAGAGAAGCTTCTATTGGAAGCGAGGCTATCAGAATCTCAAGCACTTATCAAAAATCTTGTAGAACAGTACAAAACACAATTAGATGAGTCTCAACGCCTTGGAAGTCTTCTTAAAGATGTACATTCAACCAACTAATTATGGCTATTGTATAGCCGGTTTCTTTCTAGTTTTTTTTTCTTCATCCTTAGTGAACTCAAAATCTTGTGGGATCAAATCCTCTACGGGCCCCTCATTCCGGATTCGTGTGCTCAGTTTTTCAAGTAGGATCTTTTTCATGCCTAGTAGTGACGCTTATTAGCATCACTTATTTTGTGTCATATAGAGCTTTGTTAATGAGATTCGCAGCTTTTAATTCTAGTCTTCCTCAAATTCAGTTCGGTTTTCAGTCTTTACAAATCAGTCAATACCGGTAAATAAATAAATCTTTCTAAATACATTTATTAAATAAGGTAATATCCTAATGGACAATACTTATCATGCTAGCGGGAACCGAGACAATTGATCTTCTGCAAAATACTCTAGCAATTTTATCTCTATAAGTAGGAGTTGTAAATAAAATTATTAGCGATATAGTTGCTCCATGGAATCCCATTGAAACCATCATCATATTGGACAAATTTTGATTTTGACAAACTTCCTCTTGTATTAATGCACAACCAACAATCCAAGCACCAGGGCAAGCCATAATTATAGCAGGGAAAGTTATCTATAATATTAATTTGATTAGATTTTTTTACAAATATTACCTGAGCTGCCAGTAATACTATGTATTTTCTGTGCATTTCCTTTGTCTTCTGACTCATTGAAGAAGACATTCGCTTCAAAAGCGATAGAGAATAGACACCGCATATTATACTTATTATAATACTGAATGCTACAAAGATTTGGTAGTAGTGTAGCTGGCTACCCCGTTCGTTATGCAGCTTTTTTAGGTCCTGCGCATCGCGCGTAAATTTTAATGTTTTGAACTTTTCTGATATTTTCTTTGTTTTTACTTACTTTTTATTTAGCTATTGTTATTAGAATTTGATATATAGACACAAAGACATAAAAAACACGCCTAAAAGCATCTTGCAGCATCGGATCTTTTTTTTGTTTTCAAGATGCTTTTAAACTGTTTTTATGCCTTTGTGTCTATATATCAAATTCTGCATGATAGTTTTTTTTTAAAAAGATGTAAAAACCATGGAAACCGTTAAGAAAATAAAAAGGAGAGAAAAAATAATATATGGGTCCAGCCACGCGATCCGGTGCGCAGGCTGCATAACAAACGGGGTAGCCAGCTACACTACTACCAAAGATTTATCATTTGACTTTCTAATTTTTACCTATAGCACATGTGTAAAATAGCATTCCAGCCATTGACTGAGTTTCTGAACCAATGTCCGCTAAGTAGAAACCATTTTTTTCAGATTGAATTGTTAATTCTGGATGGCTCTAAATTTTACTTCTATAATGAATGGTATAAACCGACCGCAATATAAATAGGGACGATTTTTTTCTGATCAAAGGAAAAAGTAAAATATGCTACTATTAAGGATACCAGATCCCAAACAACATGGTAAAGTGTGAAAAGTGGAATTATTAGTTGATCAGGAAGTTTCAGTTTTGAGTTATAGTGGAGAATGAGTTGTAATCTATAGTAAAATATAAGGTTAGTTGCTACAAGTGTATCAGTAAGGACTACAATTGAAGTCAGCTGAAGGTTTATTTACATTTTGAACAAAAATTATACCAGTCCCATAAAAGTAGACAATCCAAATAAAGTTCTGGCAAGACCAGTCATATTTCCACAAGTATGTGGAAGATAAATAATTCCTGACATAAAAATATCAAGATGAATGTCCATGTAAGCTGCCACAATCTGTAAAGTAGTAAAAAAAATACATATTTTATAAAATACCAATAGATATAAAAGATGCCACTTATATCGTCCCATTTCTGTAGGAGAATGGAAGATAACCATCCAAATAGTTAAACTATTGACGCAAACTCCTATAGATTCTGCAGCGATTTGAGAATATTTATATAAATTTACGTTGTACGCAAATGGATCAGTTAAATTTGTTTTAAAGTTTACCATTTCAGACATCATAAAAATCTTACTCGGAATTCATAGAGGGAAAAGATTATATTCCGCGTTTAAGGAACTATTGAGCTTAAATATTTTATACTAATAAGGTAATAAACGTGATTAATATCGAGGTAATTCTGAACACCTGGCAGAAATGGGAAAGACTTTTAAGCTTGTTCAGAAAAACCAAAATTTAGAATTTATATTAATTTTCAAACTAAAACTGTAGAAACGATAGACTGTCAAATACTTTTTTTAAATATAGTAACTTCGATTTTATCCTGAGCTTCCCTGTTGAAATCCATCAAATCCTTGTTGTTTTAAATTTTATTCAAAGAAATAATAATTGATTTATCTATACATCTAGTTTTATTTTAGCCTTTGCTCTAGGCAATAAAGTAATCGGAAATTTTATTCTGTACCGCTGTCGTTTGTTCAGACAATTACTGCGCAAAAATAGATTAACTAACGTGCAATTCAAAGAATTCAGTATTCTTTGTACTTTCTCTACACTTTCTAAGCTAGAAGCTAAGAGGAAGTCGACTAGAAGATTCGAAGAATCAGCATATTGTGTAAAGCGAAGTGAATATCGCCCACGACCTGAAATGGAAGAAGAGTAAATAGTATCATAGGCGAGTCAATTTTCCTTTGACAATAACTTGGAAGCTTCCGAATATTTTGTTATTCCTTCGGCTATTGTAACATATACGATATTCTTTAAGGCGTCCTCCTACCTAAGCCATCGATAGTTTGGAAACAGAATAAACCAATTGGGTTGTTTGGCATGTAAAGGAGAACATCACCAGAAGAGTGATGATAAGAATGGAAGCCTAGAAGAATCAAGGATATCGATGACATAAGGATAAACATCTTGGAGTTGATGAAGATCCACGGCTGGAGAGAAGTTTGAGAAGAATAAATAGTGTCAATTGTTCTCCCTCTCTCTCTTAAAATGAGTCTTTTATCTAGAAATTTATTTGAACGCAAAGGTGCCGATTATGCCAAATCAGAAATATTTACTCCTTAAGCTCCAGAAGGAAAGCAGCGTTGACCTTGATTGCTTTTATGTAATCTGAACGATTCAGCTTCTCGTTTTGGGCATGAGAGATGGCATCAGAGGTTCCAATCGGAAGGTTGATAACGGGCTTTCCAGTGATTTTCTAAAACAAGCGACTTTGAAGAAAAACAACAAGAACAAACCTGCAAAATCAACTCAACCTGGGACGGTTCTCCCTCACGAGTGAAGTCTGGCTCAGAGTTGGTGACGCGCTTGATGGCACGGATTCCAGCTTTGAAACTGCGATCATTCGAATCTCCAAGCCAGGGCTTCGATTGTTTCAGCCAACAACTGGCAGAAGCAACACACACCCATTCCACTCCCTTCAGGAAGTTTTTTTTCTTTTCGAGCTCACTTTCCAGGCCTTCAGAGCCGGACTCCTTCATACACTCAAATACAAACTAAAATTAACTGTAGAATATCAAACTATAGATGAAAACCTTCAGATTAACGGGAATCTTGATTTTGAGGTTAATCAACACGCTAACGGCATGAAGCCAGGCAAGAAAGGGTCCTTTGCCATCAGCCACTCCGCGACCATACAAGTTGCCACCACTTTCGACCAAATTGAACGGTTTCGTTTTCCAACCGTCCTGTAATTTGATTATTAGTAAGGAAAACGATAGAAACCTTTTTTGCAGCGGGTTGTACGTCGAGATGTCCATACACAAGGAGAGTAGGCTTCTTGGGGTTCCACAAGAGCTGGGCACAAATTATAGGAGGCAGCGAGAGTTCGCTTCCATCGTGAAGAATTTGAACACCAGGATTAGTTGTTTTGACAAGTGCTCTGAGCTTAACCAAGGCCTGACAGATAAAATGTTTGTAGGAGAATAATAAAAATTACCTTTTTCGTCCAATTAATAATTTGAAGACATTCTAGCCGACGATTAGTTTCGGAAGAAACTGAGGGGATAGTCACAACCTCACGGAGAATCTTGACCCACTCATCTTGGCGTCCATCGATCGATCTGTAATGAAAAATATATAAAGCTAATAATTCTGCTCTTTGAATGGCTAGCCATTTGAAAAAATATATAAATTATAAATAATAAGAGTTAAAACTCACTCAAAAATTTTCTGGAGAACAGCTTCGGGAACTGGCATTGCTGAAAACCAAAATCTTTATGAGAATTGGAAAAAGGACAAGAAGTTGTCAAGAGTAAATGAGAGGATAAAGTTTTCAGGGGGCATTCATGAATAAAATGAAAAGAGAGCGATGCTTCCTGCGGCTGATCAGCAAGAGAAAAACATGGGAGAGATTCTTGAAAAAACCTATGGTTATAATCGAGTGATGGCCTAGACAATGACTGGAAATCAAGAGTCCAGACTGATCAACAAAAATGACTGAGCAGAGTTCGTCATTCTTTTCGTATTTCTAAGACGGCTGAAAATGAGTAATTATTTTGGTCGTTATGATTAAATTTACAAAGAAGAAGCTAAATTTGCTGAAAATGCAACTATTTTAGAGAGATCAAGCCCTGTGTCAAAAGGAAATAATATTGAAAGCTGAAGAAAGCTCTATTTTCCCTTTCCAAAGTCTCTGGCTCCCAAAACCTAACTCACCGTTAGCTACATGGAGCAAAACTGGAGAAGAGTTCCAAGAATCTAACCAAGAACCCAAAAGGAGGGAAAAGGAGTACCGCCAATCTGTCAGTTGTAGTGAAGGAATGGTCTAGATGTGGGAGGAGCTAGTGTAGCTATAGTGGGCGTTAGAGTGACGAAATGGTCTTATGTTTTTGTCTAGACGAAGGATATTAAAAGACCCAAAGGCAATGACGGTTGGAAATGAGAAGTTCAATAGGAAAAAAGAAAATCGACGAGATTGGGCACTCATTTTGGATAAAATTTCTCAACCTTTTCTATGAATTATGACGCTTCTGTTCTTAAATTCTCCCAGGTGGCCCTTACTTCAACCCTTACCCACCAATATTTGAGTCGAAGACGGCAAGAATCCATTGAAAACTGTTGAAGAGAAAAAACTGCTGGAATGGAGGAAAAAAGGTGGGGTGATACCGAGACAATTACGAAGTGAGAGTCGCGAGTGAGTCAATTGCTATTTGAGTCATTTTTATTTTTGTGTCTGGTATTTCTCCCATCCTTATTTTTAGGCCTATGGTGAGAAATATTCTGTAATAACGCATTTCCCAAGAGAACAATAGCAAACGATCTTTAATTAAAATTGTTGCAGGAATTCATTTCTCACTTATAGAAGCCTCGAAAAATTGGTTCGTATTTTCGAAACCTTTCTGTCTCGATGGATCCAAATGTCTGGAATTCAGTAGAGCTCAGCTTGGCTCTTTGGGATGAAGAAACCCCAGAAAAAAAGCTAACTCACCTCCGAATTTTCTTTTGTCGTCTTTGTGTCTCGTGAAAGAGTCTAGCACCTGCAGTCTGTTCAGAGTTTTTGAACCGAAGATCTGCTGAGATGCTTATAGTTTCTATCTTTCCACTCGTTTTTCGACACTATTGAAAATCAGATATATTTCAGAACCTGAATTTTCCTCCTTTGAGATTACCAGTAAGAGAGGGCGTCTCCTTGGTTGTCGACCAGTTTTGCAGCATCGGGTTCCTCAGAGCACGTGGAAGACTGGGAGTAGGAATGCTCCATTGAAGATCGTCCAGAACTGAGAGTGGCTGCGACGTCTGTTGGGCTGCGGTGCAGTGACCGCCCTCCCGATGGGCGGATCCAATCAATGTGACAAAAACAATGAGCCCACCAGACTTAGAGCTGTTAATTGCGAAATATGCTTAAAAACAGTTCCTTATTAAAGAAACATGAGCATTGAATAAGAGTTTGAATAGGGAATGAACAAATTGGTAAAAGCGGAAATCTCGAAAATGATCTTAGATCAGACCAAAATGAGGCACAGCTCTAGGCATCGTTGCGTACGAATGGAGACAAAAGATCATAATTCCTTCAAAGAATCTGATCGTAACCAGGATCTTTCACATGACTCAACGCCGGCAGAGAATGACTTAGGGGTGAGTTTTACCCTTTGCTGGGGTGAAGTAAGTCAGAGAGGCAAACAATTAATCTGCAATAGCCTCAAAGTTCTGATTCTTATGGGATAAATTTGACTATATCAGGTTGTAGAGCTGGGTGGATTAAAAATATAAAGATCACTGTAGCAGTATCTCCAACCAAAGAAAATCTTATTCCCGAGAATGGTCATATGAGGAGATTTTCTAGATGCGAAGGATAGGATCTGGAAAACCTTAGAATAGGGAAGAGCGGATGTATGCCATGGAAAATTAAACCTATTAAAAATCAGTAAAACTACGCTTGATTAGTTTAGATGCTTCCTTGTATGTTTATATCAGAAATGTGTAGACCTGTTAAACCTAATTGACAGAGTTCCAAGTCTGCCGTACTTATTGATTATTCGGAGGCTCCGTACATTAGGAGAGCGGCCACAAAACAGTTCGCACCTGCGCTTCTATCCCAACAGACGCCTCAGCCACTCTCAATTCCTTGAAGAACCATTCTTGAGACAATTTTAAATATACAAGATAAAAATAATTAGATTTTTTTCAGAAAATTTGAAGAATAGCTTTCAATTTTTAGAAATCTTCTTTTCAACCATCTCTGGAACTCATATCTGAAATTTTTCTTTTCTGCAGCATTTGATACTAATCGGCCAAATCTTAAATTCAAATGAGAGTTGTTTATTCCAAGAATGAACGATTTCAATCGATTCTCCGCATCGCGCCGTCTCGCCTTCTCTCGTCATTCTTTGACTCATCACAGCTCAATAACCGCTTCAGAAATAAAAACCTTCGTTATACGAGCGCTCTTCCACAAACACTGAAGTTAGACATGACTGTATTGCTTAGCTCTTCAGCAGTAAAAAGATGGGAATCCATGTAGAAGCCTAGATACAAAGAGTAAAGTAAAGTCTGAACAATTGATAGCCTATTGATAGGTAAATACTATGTCACCGGATTTTTCAAAACTTGCATGTCTCTTTCCATTTTCCCGGACTTGAAGCTGGCAAAGAATGGTTCAAATATGAGTTCGGCCGTTCTGGCTGAGTAGAGTAGCTAAAAAAAAGTCATCATAATTCCATCCCAACAGACGTATCAACTTCGCTCGCTTCCCAGGTGATCTCCGGTGCGTCTGAAGTAGTTATCAGCTCAATAATCAAGAACATTTCCTTACTGATAGTCCCAAGGAAGACAAATTTCAGTTAGCTTTGGTATTTATTGAAACGTCGTCAAGAGCACGTTAATAAATATCTAGGCTGCCTGGCTTAGGTCACAGTTCCTTGCCATTAACAAATCGTCAAGCTCCGATTCATAATTGTCTAAAGCAAAAAATAAATTATAAAAAATTCTATGAATGATTTTATGCGATTTTTGAAAAAATTATAAAATTTTGTACGACGACTCTCTCTTCTCTCTTTGAATATGAAAATTCTGAAAATAAGCTACAGCCATACCACGAACAGTTCTTTTTCGCTCCTCTCTCGAGGAGAGCGCCAGACAACTGACGGCGAGAGCAATGGGAAGAGAGCACTCCAATACAGGGAGAGGCCAGAGAAATTTTGTTTCTTTAGTTTCCATAATTGCTTCAAAAACTGTCATTTCTATTATTTAACCCCCCTTTTTTTAGACAAATAAATCTATCCTGAATTATTCTTTCTACTTGCATTTAAAAAATATTGAAAGCATTCTTTAATCGCTGAAAAAATCATTCTCAAAGTCTACTGATGAATCGGAATTTTTACGCAAGTTGGCGTGTATTTTTCAGTCGACGTTAGTTTGAATTTTCAAATCCTATCTTTCTTGAGGGCTTTTCTTGATGAAAAAGGAAGACATGTCAATTTTATTGTTCCAAATGAAAGGATAATTCTGGAATAATAGGTTGCTGACAAAGATCGGTATGCAGAAACATGAATAAATTTTGTATTATGAAAAATAAGTCAGGTTGTAAACTGTGTATTGTAGACTAAAGAAATCTTTGCTTAAAATTCTCAAGAAAAATGTTTTGTTATTTCTATGACTGTAGAAGTCTATTGATTCTAGTAGGAATGGAAAAATAACATAAAATCAAATGCAACCGTCAAAAATATATATCAATTATACAGCTATCGAAATGACGCTGATGGGAGCTGATGCACGCTTTTTTGATAAGAAAATGCCAATAAATTTCCGCCTGTATGCAGTTGTTGTGAAGATAATCAGCATTGTAGTTACTGTGCTGTGAAATCCCATAGATACTAGCATCATATTTGACAAGTTTTGATTCTTACAAATTTCCATATCAAACAATATACAGGAAATGAACCATCCTCCGGGAAACGTTACAATCGCGAACGGGATAGTAATCTGCAATAATTGTATTACTTCTACGCCTGATTGAATAACCTGAGCAATAAGTGCTTTCATAAAGCTTTTATGCATAACGCTTGTCCTAGCGCTCATGCTCGATGACATTTTGCTTAAAGTATCGAGTGATTTGTATGCAAAATACGCTGAAACCCAAGTTGAATAAACTGCAAATTTTTGGAAGCTAAACATTTTCTTACTGATGCAAAGTAGTAGAAAACTCAATCCAATTCTTGACACTGTTCTCGACGACATATCCACCACATAAAAGCCTTCGTCTTTTGCTTGAAAACTTATTTCCGGATGTTTCTACAATCTTTTTGTTTTTTAGATGAGTCAATTCAACTTTTATAAAAGCAGGAATCGCCATACTCTGATCAAAATCAAAAATAACGATGCTAATTGATGTAACAATTACATTCCATAAAATTCTATAAATAACAAGCAAAATTGTCAAATTTTTGCTGCTCATTTTGAACCAGGCGCCTGGCTGAAGAATAAGCTGATATCTGAAGAAGAAAAGCTGATTCATCGTTACTGACATTTCAACAATTATTGAAATAGTTATCACCTAAAATTACTACTAGCATTTCTTTGTGATTCCTACTAATCCACTGAAAGTGCTTATGCCAAACACGGTTCTCGCAAGACCAGTAATCTTTCCACAAGAAAGAGGAAGGAAAACCATTCCACACATCAAAATGTCAAAATTAAAATCCAAAAAGGAGATAATAAACTAGAATGTATTATTCAAAATTAGAAGATGACTTACTACAAAATAGAGCAAATGCCATTTGTATTGCCCCATTTCTTTTGACGATGCTGTTATGATTATCCATATCGATATACTACTGCAAACGATGCTTGTAAATTCAACAGCGTTTTGTGTATATTTATATAAAGAAAGATTATAGTCATAGGGGTCAATCTCATATGAAACTAAAAAGATCAATACAAAAAGAAAACGAACAGACCCATCAAATACAAGCGTCGGGAAATATACAAAAGGAACTGGCAATCGAGTAATAAGCGGAACAATTTAGTCCAGTGAACTTATGGCTGATTACAGCCACCTGCTAGCTATATTTTATACTCGCCGTTCTACCTTCAAATTGAGTCATAAACCAATAGACAATAAATTGAACCAACCGTTGATTCTAAAGAGGGTCAGTGAGGGCTTTATTGGTTCTCATCTTCTGGCGCGAGCTTGCCTTTGCAATTCCTGCTATCGCAAAAACACTCTTGCGAAGTGCTGTAATCAGTTATTAGAAATATTGAAAGAGCCATACCTGAATTCGGCGAATTTATAGTTAAACGTAATTTCTTCGCCGAGCTTAATATCCCGAATTGCAAATATTCCAATTCTTGGTATATCCTTCGGCTCTGTTGGAATAGCCCACTAAACTTTAACTTTTCAGAGAACTAGAATTAATAAACCTTAAAGCTAGCTGCATTTGGTTTACAGCTGTGGTTAATGTAACGGGAGACGTTACCATATTCTCTGGCATCAATATAATATTGGCCAAGTTCAAAAAAATAAACATGTTTATTATTTTGATTTGCCAAATAGCTGAAAAGTATTTAGATTGAAAACTATTTTCTCACTTTTCTTTTCTGGAATTGTATTCTTTGTGATCGATTATTTCTCCCTGATACTCTATTATAAAAGTACCCCTGAAAAAAAGTAAAAATGCTTTAAATATTATAACATACTTCTCAATTTTTTCAAGGGCAAGTAAGCCAAAACCTTTTTTAGATCCAGTATCATATACTGCAGTTTTTGCGTACTTGTTCTAAACTTATTATTTTATTAAAAATAAAGTAATATCATACTTTTCTGAATCTTTGGTTGCAACACTTTTTATCACCACAGTAACGGCATTCAACTTGCATCTGGCGGTTTGCACATTCATTGTCGGAACAGCCATTAGTGCAGTCGCACCTTGTAATTTTTTGTTGAAAACTAGAAGAACTTACTTATTAATTTTCACTTTTTCAAGTGAGCCAGTCTCTATACGATAGATGTTCTTTGTTATCTGTTTGTATGACTGGAGTTCCATTTCAGTATCGATACAAGAGTGATTTGAAATAGCTGAAGTAGAGGGAAGACTATTTAAGATAGTTTTTACTATTTTAGCCGATGCTGACAGGGCTTTTGGTTATTCTGAAACAGGGTGAGATTAACGTTAGTGTAGCAAAAGAGAAAAAGTAGCCAAAAAGATCTATTGGGGAGTTGTTTAGGAAATTCGGAGAGCAGTTCCTGGGAGTGCTTTTCCCACTCTATCAAACGTATTGAACGAAGAAGTATATGCCGTTTCCCGAGATCGCATAGTGTGCTCAGAACATTCCTTTGTAAGAGATTTGTGCACTGGCTTGCATCAATTAGGTGAAAACAAGAGCCAATGTTTAAGCATTGTTGGTCCGCCCGCTGACCTAATCTTAGCGTCCCCATATCCATGTCGGTAATGTAAAAGATAGGGGGCACTTCACACTTAGATCACTCGAGTGGGAGATATGTCCAACGACTCTTTGTGTACGATTAAGGTGTCGACGAATTAGAATAAGATTATTGTAGGCTACATTTTCCAAATTATTAGAAATTATATCGAAAAATTGCCTTTTTGGTTATTGCTTGGAATTTACACTGAGCTGAGGTTGATTAGAAGAAAAACATTGTGAATGTTATGATGCTACTGGTCATCCGTTGGTCGTAAACAGTAACCTAAGCGTCAGCTGTTGCCAAAGAAGGGGCGTACCCAGATCTCTCGGTTTGGTGGTCTGGTCAATAATAGAATGTGATGAGGGGGTGAGGTACCGACGAATTGGAAAAAGATTACTGTAGACTCATAACGTGCCAAATTATTAAAGTTTTATGCTGAAAAATTTCATATTATGACTATTTTTGCGAGAATTACAAATTCTGGGTTCAAGACATTTTGTTTAAAAAGTTTTATTTAAAAAGCCTGTTCAGTATGCTCAAGTCTGTAAATCAGAATTATTAATTTAAACTAAAGATGTGCTATTTGAAATGACCTCTTCTCTATCATAAATGCCGTTAAAAAACATAAAAATGGAATAGAGTAAGGCATACACAAAAACTAAGAGTACCAAGACAATTATGCTTTTCCCATGGTTTGTCAAAATCTCAGAATAATAGAACAATTTTACGCTCAAGAGGCTGGCCAAACTGCTTCTTTTCGAGAAAGTTGACCAAGAAAGTGGAAGTGAAGGCCCCGTCCGCTCATCATACTCAGATCCTCCTAAGTTGATGTAAGTTGGCAGTTCACATTTGACAGTCTCCAAAAATTCAGTGTCGTTTACTGGAAATCATAATTATGATCCATCTTCTCTTACGTTGTCTTGCTGTTGATTCGCAGATTGTCATAATAGAGACAGTTGAGGCTCTTCGCTCATTTAGACAAGGCAGAAGGATGGGAGTTTCTCGATCAATTGAGCCCAGTTCAGCAAATGTGACCGGCATAAAAGTTGAAGAGAAATGTAATGTCGGTTGTTTTGCTCATTTCGTCACAATACGGTATTGTCTGCAACGCACATTCTTTATGAAAAGAAACCTTGAACGTCTTGTGATAAGATCAAGGCAGAAACACTATCAGTCTAATTTTGATCGAGTAGCTTAGAAATTTACCAGTATCTGTTGATCAAACATCAAATTGTTGGCTGAAAACTAACAATTTAGATTTATGGGCCAGACAAATTGCTTTTCCATGGGAACCGAAAGCGCGCACGACGCAAACGGCCAATTTCTCCCAGTTCAGAGAGGTGATCTTTTCACTCTCTCTCTATAGAGTTATATTTCTCTTTTCAGTATTTGTGAATGCACGTTCTCTTAGACGCCGACGAGCGTGTCTCTGAGTCACGCCCCCGAGTCAGCATGCCAACTTGATGTGAGAAAGATTGTCTCTATCGTCTCAGTCCAGCCTAAACCACGCAAAATGGGGTTTGTTTTATTCTTTTTCAAAGACTACAAACAAGTAGAGTTATTGTTGTTTTCAAATTACGATAGGGAGTGGTGAGTACGTAGCCAGGGTGTGTTATTGTGGGAACTAATGGAGACATAATGCAAATTGAAGACACCCAGACAACGAGGGAGATGATGGGGGCAATCGATTCTGCAAACGAATAATAACTGTTTACCCATTCCGAAGTGATAAATTGCTGTGGTTACATCACAAAATCTCCATATCCCGTTTCCGCGTTTAATTTGACCATAAATTATATTTCCAATGACGCGGAATCGTTTTTATTTGGCTAAAAAAGGCCTTTTTCGACTTACATTTGCAAAAAAAAGAAACTTTTTGAAAGTATTTATCGATGAATTATATTTTTTTTGCTAATGAAACTTATTTGCAAACACTAGCCAGTTTGAAACAAAGTTTTAAACATTGTCCTTGATTCTATGGCGCGATGTTTGAGAAGCCCATCCCGATTTTTTACACATATGATTTGATAAGAGATACTTTATAGCGCCGCAATCAATGGATGGGCATTCGCCCCATTCGCAGGCTTCGCCAACGGTGGTCAAGGAGGAAAAGGTCTATCCCTCAATGTTGTCTCGACCAAGCTCAAGCGATGCATGTGCTACTATTGTTCAAGGACTTATGATGTTCAATCAGGTAATATTTCTATAAGCTCAATCATAATTATATATAGAGTCCCGACGAAGAGTTCTCACGTAAAGCATGTGAATCTCTTGTGAAGAAAATGAAGGATAAAAGAGATGAGTTAGATGCGCTCATTGTTTCCGTCTACAGTCAGGGAGAAGATGCTAAAAAATGCATAACAATAGCGAGAACATTGGATGGACGCTTACAGGTATTAACACCTTAGATATTCGTAAACAGAAAAAATAAAGGTGGCTGGAAGGAAAGGATTCCCCCATGTCGTTTATGCAAAGATCTTCCGATGGCCAGACCTTCATAAAAACGAGCTGAAGCACCTCCCATTATGCGAGAACGCCTTTGACTTAAAAGCCGACAATGTGAGTATATGCCCGTTTCTCTAAAAAAAATTGAATTCCTTTCGAGACTGAGCTTCAACTTTAAACAAATTAGACTAACACTTTTAATTAATGCTTTTTCAGGTTTGCGTAAATCCATTCCACTACGAGCGTGTTGTGAATGCCGGAATGGGAGCCATCGAGGTGAAAGCTGATGAGGAGGAGATCCATATTCCGGAACAGACAGAAAAGTAAGTTGTTTGGTTTGATTTCTACAATCGTAATTACTTCTTTCTCATGACAATAATATTTTTCAGCAGAACTACAACGAATTTCTATTCTCTAAATCAAATGAAGTCTGGGAATGCGCCATTGCAGCAGCTACCGCCATTGCAAATGTCAGGACGTCCGCAACAGCCAAACAAGATGATTTCACCTTCTGCACAGGGACCAGGAAACAGATTTGTAAATGTTAGCTGCTTAATTCTTGCTAAGTTAATTTTTTGCAGTTCAATAGTCAGATGGTTCCACCACACATGTCTGGACTACTAATGAACCAACAGCAGCAGAATCAGACTGGCCAAATTGCACACGGTTCTCGCCCTCATATGATGGACATAAACTCGTCACCACATAGCCAGACAAGGCCGCCTCAACGCATTCAGCCTTCGCCAGGAGCTGTACCTTCTTCATCCCGTCAACAAGCACCTATTCAACAGGCTCCAGGACCAATGGGACCCGAGCCTATATCACAATATCTTCCTCCTCAAAGAAAACCAATGAGCGTTGTCAATACTCCGAGTCACAAAAATGTAACACGGCCGATTGGTGCTCCTCCAATAGAGTCATTCGAAAATGCTCCCGAGTATGAAGTCGAACATCCATTGTGTGAAAATGCCATAAAATACCAATCTATTGACAATTTGATGTTCTCTCGACGCAATGTCGTCTGCGTTAACAGCGGCGAACCACCCGATCCACCTTTGGGTACGTTTTCAGAAAGACCATATGAAAATTTTTTTTAGATCAACTTCAAGACTGGGTAACCATGGTCTACTATGAAAGAAGGACACCAATATTTACATATACTGCTGCCAAATCCACAATTTATATCGATTCTGGATTTTCAAGTGCTGCCAATCGTTGGTGTCTTGGTGGGCTTTTCCGTGACGGCATCCTAAGACTCGATAGTGATGAAATTCTTCGTCTGATTGGAAGAGGACTTCGTATGTCTTGCAAACCGAATGGAGATATTTGGATTCAGGTGTGGACACAAATTGCAATTAATAAGTCAACTTTTAGAACTTCAGCCACAATCCTATTTTTTTCCAATCGTATTTTCTTGATCGAGAGTCAGGACGTGAAGCTGGTGACGTTGTTCATAAGGTTTACCCTGGAACGCGTCTGAAGGTTCAAAAAAGTCAATTTTAAATCGTAATTTTTTAGATTTATGATTCTGAGAAGTGCCGCTTGATCATGAAGGAGCAATGGCTTTCTAATTTGATGAATAGATGCAGAATGGTCGCACAATCAGCTTTTGAAGATGAAATTCAATTGGGAGAAAGTCTTGTCGATGAAGCTGGAAATAGGATAGATGATGGCAAACCAAAGGAACCAAAGGATGATCCACTAGCCGATTTATTCCGTTTTTGTTTGGCTCGCATTGCATTCATCGAAGGATGGGGACCAGATTATGATTCTCGTACTACCATTGACGAATGCCATTACTGGATTGAGATCAAGTTGAACGAGTAAGTTTTTATTTATCTACTAGTCGACTTTCTGCCGACATATCTTGGTAAACAATTCTTTTTCAGAGCCTTTGTGTTCCTCGATCAACTTCTAACTGAAGCGGCGAATGACATGCCTGCTCTAAGACGCACCGGACCCAGCTTTCCTCAAAGAGTTGACTAAAAATTAACTGAGATCCATATAGCTTGACAACTTTTTGTACTATTTTAAAACTGGGCTATTTTTTTTTAGCGATCTCCTCAATTCATTTTCGCTCTCCTCAATATCCTTTTTTTTCCTTTTAAATTAGATTCATTTCGGGCAAAACAGCAAGTAACCTCCTCAATTAACTCAAGTACACAGATAGAACAACTTCAAAAAATGCTCTCTCAATATTACGTACGACAATATTATCCTCTCATTTCGTGTTTCTTGTACCAGTGAAGATTTAGAGTGTTAGAGATTTTCTTTTTTTATAAATTTGTAAGCATTTGATTTTGATTCTGCCAGAGCGTTCTCAGAGAAAGTCCTGAGTGCCTGGCAAACAATACGCATATCAGTGTATCTTCAGTCACTCCACGCTGAACTAACGAAAAAACGCATTCGAACGCTGTGAACCTGGGATGTCGTCGTTCGACATTTCGCAGTATACAATTGAAGTCTCTATGGATAACGACGTGAGTGAAACGATCGTCTACTCATTGGATCCAACAACTGTCGCTCAAGAAAAGAAGGAAGAAGCTCCAACTGTCAAAGAGGTTCGCTTTTCTGATGAAATGCCAGAGTCTTCAAAAGAAGATGTGATTATTCTAAAGAAGGAGGAGGCTACTGAGGATAAAGAATTTATTTTCTATCAGATAGAAAAAGCTACCGTTTCTACTTCTATTGCTCCTGTTGAAGCGGCTATTTCTGCTGATGCAAATTCAGAAAGCGAAGATATTGTGACAGTGGAAAATGGAATTATCTCTATTTCGATTGATACAAAGATGGAGACGTCTGTTGAAGAATTTGCTCCAGAAAAAGAAGAAATAAAAGACGAAGATGAATTGATACAAGCTGCAACAGCAATCTATCCATCCTTAGAAGAGATTGAAGTAGAAGTTATTCAACATAGCATTCCAGCAGACGAAAAAGTGGAAGAAGAAGCTATTTCACAAGATGAGATTATTTCTCTAGAAGAAGTAGTATCTTTGCCCGACGACATTTCTGTGGGAACTTTTATTATCCCAGAGCCAGCAGAAGATCATGAACCTTGGAACAGATGGCTTTTTACCCAACTGAAACATGTTTGGGAGGCAAAAGGAAACAGAATTGCAATTGTGAGTTCATAAAAACTATTTTTCAACGCAAATTTTAGGTAGAAGAGATAGGGGAAACTCGTTGTATCAGCTATGGAGAATTGATGGATGGAGTTATGAAAACTGCCAATTATCTCAAACATCATGATGTCAATGAAGGCACAGTAGTTGGTTTTTGTATGGAAAGTTCGTTTGAATTTGTTCTCTACGAACTAGCCTGCTTTTTCCTTGGGGCTTTGCCTGTACTTTTCCATCCAAGTCATATTGGCAAGTGTTTACGATAACTTTAAAAAATTCCTTTCTAGCTTCTGATAGGGTCACTCGACTAAACGTTAAGGTTATGGTCGTGGATGCTGATCATTATGGCCATGTTCTTAGAGGTTTTGAATTCTTTGGCTCACTGGAGGTATTTCCGTCTTTTTCTATTTAGATTGGTCTTTTTTATTTGCAGAAAATCTTCATTCTTGCCGACGATTTGACCACTCTATACATTCCAAAAAATGTCTGGATCTATGATGGATTTGGCTTCTTAGATTTTAATTGCAATTTGAGACTTCAATTGGGCAATTCAGGTTGCAATGTCATCGCTTTTGCTACCAGGTTTATCAATTGGATACTTTTTTATTTTGTTCAGTGGTATCTCCAGCTCTAAAGGAAAAATAGTCGCCCATACTGCTCAAAGTTGCAAAGCTATTTGCACACATTATTATACTGAATTAATTACTCTTTTAAAAGAGAAACACCCTGAAGAGACTGCAAACGTTCATCTCGTGTCGACTGGTCTCCATACAATTGATGGCTTTTCATACAGCATTTATTCTCTAATCCATGGTGGCACATTGCTTTTGACTGAAACAAATGCCGACGTATGGAAGGTTTCATTTCTTGATCGGGTTGCTGGACTTATTGAAAGATATAGAGTAAGATCTTCCCATTATTTTCATTTTTATTTTAGATTCCAATGCTGATGGTTCATTCTCAATTTTTGAAATGCTTTAGCAAATATGAAATCCACAAAATTTATAATGTTGAATCTTTGAAAGTAAGTCTCTTTTCTTTCAGCGAATTTTCTAGCTCCTTTGCCATTCGGGTTCTTGTTTGACGCCAGCTGTTCTTCAACAAGTGAGAGATCTTGGAATGTTTATTACTCAAGGTAGTCATTATTCTTTTTTGAGTGTCTTTTCAGCGTACATTACAACGGAGACTGGTGCATTTTCCGTTGAAGAGGTTACAACAAGCAAAGACATGATTCCGACGTGTGGAGAACCGTTCCTTGGGAATAATGTCAAAGTAGATTAGACAAATGCTATCATTTTCTTTTTGAGATTCTTCAACTTAATGGTGAAGAGGAGGCTTCTCCAGGAAAGTGGGGCCGCTTGTGGGTTCAGGGGCCGACGCTCTTCTCGGAGTACTTGTGCGAGGCAAAGTTTACAGAGGACTGTTCCGGCGGGTGGTTGTTCACAGGTAATACAAAGAAAAACTTCGTGCAACAAGACAATTCTCATCTCTCTCGAAAACGTTTGCTTTAGGAGATTTTGCATCGCAAGACGAACAAGCGAGATTGTTTGTAGCAGGGCCGGTCGATGGCTTAGCCACAGGGACAAAAGGGAATACGGTAGCTATTCTTATCACCCTGAAAGGATATTTTAGGTTCCTCTTGTAAAAGTCGAAGGTGTACTGGCAGAGATTTCCACAATTGATGACGTAGCCGTTTGTAAAATGAAGGAGGAACTCGTTGCAGGAATTGTTATCATAGAAGGTGAAATTCCACCTTCAGTAGAGCAGATTAATTCAGTTCTTGAAGGTTACGAATTTTATCTTATTTTTTAATCAAGGATTTTAGGCAAAGGAATCAAACTAAAGATTGATCGTACAGTTATAGTGGACTTTATTCCTCGATCAGAAACTGGAAAATTAGTCCGAAGTGATTTGCCATTCCTCTTTGAAATTGAGCCCGAATTCGAAGCTGATGTAGCCACTGGAGGGATAATCTCAGTCGAAAATATAAAAAACGAAAGCAGCCTTTGAAAAAATGACGATTGTAATAAAGATCTAACAAGGCCTAGCTTTTTTTTCTCAGTGACACTTGCTGCCTTTTTTTCACTTGCTCTTATCACACAAAAGATAATAGTCCCGCAACCCTCTTACAGAAGATGGCTCGACTTTTAATCCCGTTACTATTCATAGCTTTTTCATTGTGTGTAAGTCATCATCGCCTCATTTCGTAATATTCATTCAGCAGGAACCAGATGAAGTTGATAAAACAGAAGAAGTTGACAACGTAATAGTAAAATTTAAAAATTTAATTTTTAAACCAAGCAGTGTACCAAATACAAAATTCAGCGGTTTGAGAAATCAATTTATTTTTTCACGTTTAAAATAGGTGATGCAGCACTTGTTGTTTGCATTGGAGATCGGGTAGGATCCCCTGGACTTGATCACAACGATTGTCGGTATTTCAACAGCTACAAGCCGTTCAACTACAGCTTTGCTATCAATGAAGTGTTCCTTTCCAATTCGCGTCTTCCGAAGGTTTAATCTTTTGTTTTTTTTCATTATTTCTTCCAAGAAAGCTGTCCAAATTTATTTGAAATTCAAAATTCATGCAACCCTTGTGGATGGAAAAGAAGATTGGAAGACCTTTGTCTACACCACAAGTAGCCCGCTAGAGCTCGGACATCACTTCCCAATAGCTGCGGTTTTAATCTTCTTTAGCTCCTTTAATATTCGTATATCTAGAGCACTGAGACTTACCAGATTGAAGGAGAAATGTATGTGGATTGCGTTGACTTCGAAAGTAGGCCGCATTGTGTTGCGAACGAGACGAATTTGGACGATGGGTACTGAATCTGAGCGCAAAAGTCTCCACTTTTATACTTCCAGAAAAGTTGATAAGCGCGATTTGCTACTGGAAGATTCGAAATCATTTATCCCAGCATGGTTCCCATCACCAACGATCAACTACATTATCACTACTATCTTGATTATTATCATTCTTAGTCTCATCTTCATTAAAGTCGTTTATCCACGCTGGATTAAAAAGTAAGTTTACAGCTAGATTTTACTGAAAAACATCTCTGTTTAGGAGTCCGGAAACTTCTGTGGCAGCAAGACAAATTTTGTTAAGAAATACTTAAAATGAGTCAAATAAAGAGTAGTAATATTTCATAGAGGCCATTCTTAAACTCAACTGCATCGCCAAATACTTTGCTTACAAATTCGCATTCGAAATGACGGCATCGGAAGCGCCTGCCAGGCGGCCCGACAGCTAGGGTCAGCAATCAAACGTCTTTTGTGTTCTGCTTCGCTAATGAGTGAATACACTATTCAGCTTTGAAATGCCTCTCAGTCCATCAATGTCCTCCTTTTTCGCTGACTGCTGTCATCCATTTTGGCCCCAGTTGCGACCGCATTAGGTTGCTTCCTTCCTTGAGTTCCTGAGTCCACTTGTAGCACCATTTCTAGCAAGAGATCTCTTCACAGAAAAACGAAGCTCGTCTTTAATTTATAGACACGGACCCTTTTGCAAGACATTTAGAAAGCCATTTAACGCTCTCATTTGAATGGCGAGTCTTATCTAGGTCCTTCATCACCTGTTAAATGTGAGCTCTTTAGATCTCTGACAATCAACGAAAAGCTCATTTAGATTAGACTTAGTTTAGACTCTTTCAATTTTTCCTAGATCTTCTAGCTCCTTCAAACATCACGCCTTCGTTAATCCTTATCCTCTCTTCGAAAGGAGATTTAGAAATGTACTTTGAAGACTAGTTGCTAGTCTTATAGCTTTATGCTCTTTAATCAAATTCTGATCCTAAGGACCAAAATTCTAGCTGATCCATCATGTCACAAATGACGTCGGCTGTTCCCGACACTACCACCAAGTTGATTGCTAATGCGGACTTTCCTAAAAAGTCACCCTCTGATGAGATAGACGTCAAGACGGAATTCAAGTCAGTTCATAAATTTTTCTAATGCCGATCTTTAGAACCGCCATTGACGAGACCTTGACAACCGTTTGCCAAGTAGCAAGCATCAGCGACCTCGGCCAAGAAGGCCAGGAGAAGACCAAGAAGCCAAAGAAAAGCTCTAAATAATGAGAACCGAATTGTTTTTCATCTCTTTCAACTGTCATTGTAAAATCATAAAATTTATTTTCTTTTAATATAAATGGCAGTTAAATATTCGAAAAAATCGGGTAAGATCGAGAAGTAGAATACATAGCACAACCAAATATGGAAGCGAAGAATTCAAATATGGAACTGGGCTAAATGCAATCTCCGCATTTTTTGATTAAAAAGTAGAATTGCACGAGAAAAAATTTTGGAAAATTATGACAACAAATCTTAAAAAATAATCTTAAACTGAGATAATCGACTATAAACGCAGTAAAATTATCAGAGACTAGATCGCACATCGGAAAAAATTTGGGAGTTTGTTTAAAGTAATGAAAGAAAGTCGAAAATGAGCTATAAAATGGAAAGTTTGTTTATACATTATCTAAACTGACTAACTACAAGGAAATATGGAATGTAAATAAGCCTATCGCAAAAGAACCGGGATTGCCAAAGCAGAGAAGAGCGAAATTAGGCTACTACTGTCTGCAGGACTCAAAGCATCCGGTTCTGACTGAACTGGATTGGCGTTTTCGGTGGCTTCCTCAGCTGTTTCTTCTTCCGCCTTGGGAATTTTGCAGTCTAATTCACAATTTTCGAGACGATCAGCATGGAGTCCCTAAATTTGGCTTATTTGAGTATTTGTTATTCAGCGAACCTTGAACATATTAATGAGAGACTTGCACATGAGGTCAGCAGCATCATGTTTGCTGCAGAGACCCTTCATCGCTCCAATGTAATCTTGAAGTCTGGAGTTGACTTGATCGCAGACTTCTTCATCTCCAAGTTGATTCTTGTCTCCAGATAAAAAGGTCTCGCTGAGATAGGTTCCAGCAGAAAGAGTCATCTCGCCAATTCTCTCCTGCAATAATCCCTTTGACCTGCACTTTCTGTCAGTGAAGCATCCTCTACAGAAGACAGGTGTGCCCATATTACACATTTACATCTGTCGGGCAGGTTGTCGCGCATCTTTCGCTAGTCGTTAACGGCTCGTCATTTGAGCAGTAATACGCTGCTTAAAAGAGCAGCCGCAAACATATATCTTGTCTTATCTGACAAACACAAAACTTACGGATTTAAGGCATTCCCGATGGTTGCTGAGAATCTTCTGGCCCGTGTTCGAGCAAGCATAATGCAAAAGGTAATAGCTCTTAAAATGGAATTATTAATTTCAATAAGTATTGAATACCCTAAGAAAAGATCCAGATTGTTTTCTATGGGTAAGAAGATCGGAGACAGTATTTGAGACTTCGACGACTTCCTGATGAGAGCATTGATGTCGGATGGGAAGCTTATCCTATAAATTGGAACGTCTTGGATTTGTTTTTCTTGCCAGTCATCTTATAATGTATGCAAATTAGACCCTTGAATTTAGAAATCTGCCGCGATGGATCTAATTCTTCCGCGTGGGGTATCGCGTTAATGACAGTTAATAGTGCATTGGACAATTACGCTCCATCAAAATGTGCCGACAGGTTGCAACTCCTCATTCGGAATTCCGCCAATTTGACTTAAATTCCCCCAGAAAGAGAAGAAGCAGCCTCTCCCTCCTCTAAGCTCGCCTATCACATTTCCTTCAGATGATTGTCAGACTCCACGCGTAAATGAGGATAATTCCGACAGCGATGGCCTTCTAGCTCCCTGAGGAATTCATCTAGGCCGTTCGCTCCGCTTTCCAACTCGTACATTATGCAAAAACAAGCGATGACAGAACGCTGCCTAACGAAATCAGTTAAGAGAGAATTTATGGCAGAAGTAGTGCGCTCAAAATGCCACTTCGTACATCGTCTCGGAGCCTAATTGTGGAACTGGACAACACGTTTTGCGCACTTAGCATACAAAAAGTTTGTTGAGCATAATTCCTCGTGCATAAATAAACGCCTCTTAAAGGTTATAAGGGCTTTTAAGAACGGGAAGTTAACCATCAACTACTGAATGGTGGTTTGAAATATAATGGGCTCATAAATGTGTTGATTGATGGTGTTTTGACAGTTTTCCCTATATCAAAATTTGCATATAAAAGACTCGATGTGCCGGAAGGATGGCTGC
Organism: Oscheius sp. JU1382; assembly: GCA_932521405.1. Taxonomy (NCBI): domain Eukaryota; kingdom Metazoa; phylum Nematoda; class Chromadorea; order Rhabditida; family Rhabditidae; genus Oscheius; species Oscheius sp. JU1382. Next base: position 3,634,847 of record OW051480.1, read on the forward strand.
CAGATGTGCCATCATCTAAGGACCCCCAAAGTCATCTACGGAACGCTGATTAGGCCGTGCTAACCATGTTTTGATGGCGGTCTCCATTTCATTTGGGGTGTTAATTTGTCGCTGCCTCCCAGGAGCGGGCAATTATCCCCCACCGGGAGTGGAACAATAGGCTCCAGACGTTGGCTCCCAACTGCTAGCAACCACTTGACAGTCTGGTGGCAGCTCCTTAAGAGAGCACTCCATTTCCGTCAGTCTGCATCATGCTCAGTGATATAACAAACACTTGATCTCACGGATGTCAATTAGACTGAAGAATGTCGCAAAAACGCCAAACAATTTGATGGATACCTCCTCTGCGATGTACACGAGACATGTGTTTCTCTTTCTCGAACAAAAAGACATCTTGTTTACGCCAATGAACTAATTCTCAGCTGCTACTGTATACTGGGGCCTGATACGGTCTGCTGGAGATGATTGCTCGACGCATTAGAATGCAAATTGACGCTTTGAAACAGCCGGCCCCCACCGTCGAGATTATGCCCGTCTAATTTCCGCGTCTCGGATTAGTGATTGTAGCCAATCTGGGTGTGCCGCCCTCTGATCCTGCCAGAGGGCAAATGACTACTGCCAAGGATGTTAATAAGATGCGAGAATTTCGCAAGAGTACGAAAAGATTTAATAAAATTCTCACCTGAATACACAGCTCGAGTTCCTTCAAATGTTCACACTGCTCCCCGTTAATCGTAACAACGTTGTCCTTGATTTCATACAGTGTCCAAGCCCATTCATCCAAGATATTGATGAAACACTTGACAAGTCCCACATAATTGCACTGAAATCAAAATACATGAGAATAATGGACTTAAATTTCAGTTCCGGTAGGCGTTAGGATTGAAATCTGATCCGGTTAGCGTGTTTTATTCTGGCTTTCCTCACATTCCCAAAGGAGCCATAGGGATTCCGTTTCATGAGAGCCGCCGAGGCAATGAATAACCCACCGAGAGCGCGAGAAATTCCATCATTGCGTAGAAATTGCTCAGCTTGTGATACTCTTATACTCGCTAATTATTTTACCGTCTACTCTTTCTCTCCCAAATCCGGGATAAAGACGCGAACGCTCAACGATGCATCACTCGATGTGATTGAGTGCTCTCTATATGGCTTAGCGTGCACGGCAGGTGCTCCTCATGTCAGGGAGGGCAAGACAACCAATTACCGCGCAACGTGTCCACTCTTTCGTGCATGATCAGCTGTGACAGTAACCTATTATCATCGCAACCAGATTCTACCCAACCAATTCAAAATATATAAAAAGACTTACGGTAGAATCATTAGCCGATATTTGATTCACAAATAAGGCGGTTATTAATAGCGTCAACCTCATTTTTAGATAATCTGAAAATTGCTTATTAGGACCAATTTTTGGAGGAGAGGGAGTGAGAATGGCAGAGAATAAGAATGAGAGCTATACCTTGCTGGCAATTGAACGGCGAATGTCTAATGATTACAAGAAAAAAGTGGAGTGCCTAGGCTGGACTAGTGATGCATTCGACATGCCATTCATCTCGATATAAGCCCGCGTTGCACACCTAATTATTCATTCCTGACATTCAACGACAACTCCCGAGAAGCACCTTGATTCCCGACAGCTTGTGGGCCTCACTCGAAGAATAAAAAAACTAATATTCGCTCTTGAGGACTATTAAAAAGTTCAAGATTGGACACGTAGGAGGAGAAGAATGCGGAATGCATGCGCACGCCTGCCGTGAAGGGGAGGATAAAAATCGATTCACCTGCCCGAAGAAAATAATGGATGCAAGCACAACAGGATGTCAAAAATTAACAAACAACTGCAGGAAACTTCCACAATTTGTTGGACAGTTTGACGTTTCGCCACTTGAGAAGGCCTCTCGCGGATTAAGATAAACAAAACCGTTACCTAAGTAAAGTGAAACTAAACTCTCCCTCGAGAGTGAGAGAGAGAGGTGCGAAAAGTTAAAAATAGCCAATGGACTCGTCAGTAAACAGCTGCGGGAAGGCAAAGTTACTAGTTCGTCGTTTATTGTTTAGAATGCTGAAGGTGGAAATGACTTATGGCTAAAAGCATGTGAAGAAGGTCCGACTTGCGCGGCAGCAACGTACTTATGCGTGATTTGAAGCTGTCAGCGATTATTGGCCTCCGCCCCCCGCTGCCAGGTAAATTGTGAGGTTTCCAAATGAATCCGATTTACGACAAATCTTTGGCACAAAGAGAGAAACACAAAATAATAACGACTATAAAATATCGAGGCGAGAAAGAGATCAAATGGATTCCATCTGGTCTTTTGCATTAAATGACTTTCCCGAGAATTGGATAGAAATAAACACCTTATACATATGAGATTGATACGAGAAATTGGATTAGAAAACATGATAGAATAGAATGAAGAGATAGAAACACGTGGTTGAGTCAGATGTTCATGAATTGTAACGCAGCGGCTGTTACCTTTTTTGCCTTCCGCGGACTCAACAGGCCACTGCATGAAAAATGTGGAAGAATTATGGTCATACACGGGAACAGATTTTTCGGGTAACCAAGGACACTTTGCGTACTAGCTTTCTCTCCCATACACACTATATGTTTGGAGCTTAAGCAAGCAGAGGGTGGACAATAAACAAACTAAACCAATCAACTGCTGTGCTTCGCGGATTTTATAAACTCGTATGAAGAGGAGTTGAGGAGAGATAAACAAGAAAATAGAAAAGGCTAAGGGCGCAAGCTCCGAAGCGCTGCTGATTAGGGAGCACAGGAAGAGAAGGGGCGGGGTCGTGCATTCGACAGCCGGATCAGCCCAATTTGGGCTACACATTCACATAAATAAGTGACACTTGGCGTCTACTTCGAAGGAAGTTGAAGGAGTTTTTTGCGACTAATCTAACTCGTTTCGTCTTCTTCTTTGGGAGTAGTCATGGTCGGTAAAAAAAGTTTTTGCTGGAACAACTCATTAAGAGCGCCCCGAATGGTTGTAGTCAATTCCGTTCAAAAAACCCATTACTGCCTTATTTATGGGCCGTTTTAGAGAAGAGAGAGAACGCCGTTGCGAGCGCATTGAGAAAAATGGAATTGGACAAAAACTTCCTGCACGATTGACGCCCGTCTCTCATGGGCTCAAGCGGTTGGGCCAATGGGAGCCCTTCAACCAAAAACGAAAAAAAGGACGCTTAATCTAGATTGTTTTGTTAAGGGTCGTAGAGCATGCAGCCTAATCCAGAGGATCGTATTTCGCGCGCCGGCCGCCGACCCTTTTTTGGTAATGGACGGGTGCATACTGTGATTAAGCGGTCGCCGTGCGCCCAAAATGGCATCTGCTCTCAGAGGACGCAGAAAACTACAAAAAGAGAGAAAATTGGTGTCCAATTTATCCAATTCTGTCGCCAAGAAATTGGTTTCCAAACCACGAAAAAGGACTTTTTAGAGTTTGGTGATCAAACAAGCAAACACCAATTGGTTTCAGCAAGCAAAGCATTTGGTAAAGAGGATGAGCGAAGCCAAAAGGATGCTCTCAGGGTAATGTATTAGAGTCTCATCTCTGTTTGCCCCACTCTCCACCGTTTCGTATACAATGCCGTCGCCACAGTGTCATATCAATGCGCCACTCGACCAGCGCCACCGTGCAAATCCCCAAAATACTTCATATTAAGGAGCCTAATCTCATTGTTCTCCATTTTTAGGATGTCCAAAAGAGACCAAAGCTAAAACGATAGCCTTCTGCAACTGCTAGAAAAACAGAGCCATCACGGACCCGGAGCAAATCTCTTTAGGAAGTTTCCTGTTGATGTGATGGCCCGGACGGGCAGTAGTCTTTGTCGAAGCCAAGTGGGGAGTAAAAATGTATAGCGGAACCTCAAAGAGCAGTCTATTTAGGACAGGAAGTCGACGAACTTGAGCCCAAAAAGCTATTAAAATAGAGCTGGAGAAGAAGAAGTAAATTGAAGGCTTCCAGCGCAGAAATGTGATATGAGTGAGGTGCAACGTGAGAAGCCATACCACATCCATATCTCGCTGTTTTCTGGGAGCAGATGGAGTGTTACCAGGCAGCCGTTCTCAGGGTCGCCATCTAGGGCTTCGGCCAGGTGCAACGGGAGAGATTTTCTTTTCAAATGTGAGGGCCCTCTTTTGAGATTGGCATATTTTGCTCACGCACGTGACAAGAGAGCAAGACGGGGCCATGGGACCCGTGGAATCGATGATGGCATGAAAAACGGGCGGAAACTGATAACCAAACCAAGATTTATTGCTAAGATTTGTCTTGAAAATGGTGTCAATTTCTCAAGAAGGAGGAGCTAGAAATTATTCAAAGAGTTCCTCCCCCTCTCTCTTCACTATACTAAACAACTAAGTGGGGTAGTCAACGGCTGGTGGGACTAAATCCACCAACAAGGTCAAAAGGCGGCTCCCAGATGGCTGAGTGCCTAGAAGAACATATAATCACCGGGTGTTGGCCAATTAGCAAATTATCGGACAAACCAACAAAACAGATACAAGAAGTATCCCATTAAAAATCGTTTTTTCCTCTCCAAGAAATGAGAACCTGAGAAATATTCTGCTTCTGATGAGAGTGCAGAACTTTCAACCTCAATCACTGAAAATTTGGCACTGAATGCCGCTGATTGGCTCTATTTTTTGACTAATAGGAGGAATCGGCGCGGTCGTTTGTGAGCATGCCAGTTTTTCAAATCAAGACTAGGGAAGCTCAAAACTAAAGTCAAATGGGATTTTTCGTAAAAGGAGAGTGGAGAAATTAAAGGTACTTGCCCTTGAAAATAGATTTTTCAAAAAAAAAAGTTCGCTGAGACCACGCCGTTGCCTGGTAGCTAATTAAATTCTTGAAGTTATATGGGATCGCATTAAACGAATTGGGTAACCAACCAAAAAAAGAGTGGTACGAATCTGAAAAATAAATAATGTAAGAGTGGAGTCGGAAAAGATTGCGTGATGGAAAATTGGGCGGAGAGAATACAATTTTTTCAGAAAGATAAACCATTCTCCCTGGAAATTTGCGACTCATGAAGAGATTTTCTAGCCAGACGACTTTTTCTGCAAATCTCAGCTAACTTGCACAAATTTGCATGTTAAGGATAATTATGCTTGGTCTAGACAACAATAATAACGCATTTTATGATAATTTCAGTTGAGCGAAATTGACCATTTTATAGCTATTTGATGGGCCGAAGGAGCAGTAATTTTCTTCACAGGTCCAATGCTTTGCCGTTGGGTGAGTACTTTCTTATTCTCTCTTGGATACCAAAATTATTATTTTTCAACTTTCTTGTTCAGCTAGGGGATATCGTATGATTCCAAAGTACAAGGCAAAAATACTTTTTTCTCGAAAACATCCCATGAGTATTGAGTATGATTTAGGTTTCCGGCAATGAAAATCAAAGGAAACTCATGATCTTCTCATTTTTTGAGTCATTTTCGACTGACCGTACAGTAGAAAAGGCTGCGGGTTTTTAATTAAGCTCTCTTCGAATCCTTCTCTGGTTCATTGGTTCGAGTTTTGTTTGCGGACAAATTGTACAAGTAATTACGACTGTTTTATCAACGAAACACGCAATAAAACTCTTCGTGACTCCTGGAAACTTACTACATTTTCAGATGCGTCCCTGGGCTATTCTTCTTTGTGCTAGTATGGCTGTAATCTACGGATTCCCCGCCACCGAGGGCTATGGTGTAACCTACATTCTTCCTGTTCGTTCGCCCATCAACATCACTTCTCACGCCAAGCTGGTTGGTATAGGAAAAGACTATTTTTGAGAAATTTTCAATGTTTACTTTAATCGGATCACAGCACCCAATTCAAAAATAATAAAAAATGTTTAGGCAAACAATGCTTTCGGAAACCTTTCCTCGCACGTCACTGTAACTGCCAAGTCCCGCGCCTACAATATGTTCTCTATCTGCTCGAATCTGGGGCATCTTGTCCAGTCTATCTGCCACCATTCTCCCCATGTTTATGTCTTTATCTACGCTAGGTCAGTTCGCTTTTCAGTATTTAGAATCGAAGTATAGTGAGGTAAAGGCAGATGTCTGCACTCGCGATTGGAGTGGATTTAATACTGATCGGATCACTTTCGTTACCACCAAGTACTCGACAGACTTCAATACGGTAGCCAATGCTCATAGAAAAAAAAACTGAATATTTAGAAAATCTTCTGGAAATTGGATGGAACTGTTCTCCCTGCCACCAATTGGTATGAGATGGCCAACGCTATCGAGGCTGAAAACCCCAACGCTGGCAAGAAGAAGGTTGTTCTTGATTGGAACAAGAAGGAAGACATGGAATTCATTACCAACGACGACATCTCGCTCCCCACTTCTGGTAAGAAGAAGGAAGATCTTTTCATCACTTTAAAAAAGCCCAATAACAATCCCTTCGAAGAGGATCAAGTAAGATCAAAAAAGTTTCTGACTGAACAATTTTTAGGGCAACACCAGGAGAAACCGTCGTGGTGCTATGCTCTTCGTTGGAGTCATCTCCTGCCTCATCCTCGTCGCTGCCTATGCCATCCGGAGTAACTTCTGCATCAATGAGTAAAAAAATTATATTTATTTCGAAAAAAAATTTCAGTGAGAGCACTCTGGAAGAGATGAATATCGATGAACTGATCACCCCTCCTCCCAGCAACAAGCACAGTATTGTTACCATCAATAACAAGATTTAGACCACGTTGTCTAAAGTCGTTTAGACTCCCACGTCATAAATATAGTTACTGCCACAAGAAATTGTTTCATTATAAAAATCAGATTTATTTCAAAAGAGTTCATATGACAGCCGTAAAAATCTAAAAATTACGGTGAGGGAGGTTTATAGAAATCCGGATGAGGGGGAAAACTAATCAAAATAGTAGATTACAAGAGGAAAAACAGACAATGATAAAATGGTCCGATGTTCTGAACCGCCAGGAGTGCCAATACCGCCAAAGATTGCTCAAAAAGAAGAAAAACTGATTAAAAAGTCCAAGTATTACAAAAGTTAGAAAGGTACACGGGGAAAGTTAGACAAGGTTGGGAGACTAAGAGTTTACTCTTCTTCTTCCTCTTCCTCTTCAACCTCCTCTTCCTCGACTACCTCCTCCTCAGCTGGAGCTAAAACGGTTGTCAATATGACAAGATCAATCAAAGTTGCTTACGCTCGGCAGCAGGGGCCTCCTCGGCCTTGGGGGCCTCCTCAACCTTGGGAGCCTCTTCCTTGTGGGCTTCCTTTCCCTTCTTGCTCCAGTCGGGCTTGTCAGACTTCTTCTGGAAAGAAATAAATTCATCAGAAAAGGGATGGAGGATACCTTGACTTCAAGGATGGTTTGGACGTTGTCCTTCTTGACGATCTTGAGGTTGCTACGGAAGTCAGCCTTTTCCTCGGATTTCTTGGCGGTGGCCTTGAACTTGTTGTCGTACTTGGAAACCTTCTTCAAGGAAGGCTTGACGCTGAAAATAAAGTGTTATTGAGAAGATCCAAAGGAGCACAATTTTCCGCGGAGGTCGTTGACTTCGATGTTGAGCTGGTTGATGGTTCCATCCTGGGAGCTAACGAGCTAAAACAGGATTTTCAAAATTGGCTCAAATTATTGAAACCTGGTTGATGTCCCATTTCTCCTCCTCAAGTTTGCAAACGCGGGCGAACATATCCTCGTAGATGGAGATGAGCTTGTCTGAAACCAGAGATTAGTTGCCACAATCTGTTTCAAATTACTCTTGTCTTCAATTCCATCGATATCAGGAAGAGGAATAGTTCTCTGGGCAAGGATCTAAAACTTGAAACATCTTAATCTCTTCAATGGCGCTTGCCTTGACGCGCTCCTGTTCCTTGAGGAGTTGCTGCCTCTTGAGATCCTCAGCAGCCTTGATCATCAGAAGCTTCTAAAAATCAGAGACCTCTCTAATAAAGACTCGAAATTATCTTACTCTGAGCTTCTTCTTTCTCTCGGGTGTGAGGAATCCCTTCTTGGCCTTCTTCTTGTTTCCAGCCTCCTCAAGGCGTCTACGGACTTCAGCCTTCTTGGCCTCACGTTCTTGAGCCTTGCGAGCGGCATCCTAAAACAAAAAATATTATTGGATATTCTCTTCTTTTGGGGCTTACATCACCGCCCTCATCGGCCTGAGCTCCTCCGTAGCGAAGAGGAATGTCGTCCGACATTGCTGAAAAATTTGTATTAGACCCGAAGAGGATTGACGAGAGTTTTGAGTTTCGGGGGGTCGAGATCAAGAGAAGAGAAGAGCTTTTTCTTAAAAAAATCACGGACTCCAGCGACGGGCTGAGCCAAAAATAACAAGTGGGCGGTGTGTGGTCAGGGACCCAGTGAACTGGCGGATGTTGCCAGATATTGTAGGGTCTGCGTCTTGCCGCCCGCCACTGTTCCCTCGAAGCATCTGTGTCTCTTTTGATTAATGGTGGCTCATCGCAAACGGTGTGTAAAATACGCGTGGGTGAGAGAAACAACGGCTACCTCTCAGCCGTGGAAGAAAAACACGATATCTAGGGAAAACAGATGTGTTTCGGTCTAACTTTTTTGGCTTTTTATCGGGAGGTCAACGGGCACTCTTCCAGCTGTATCGAGTCGACCATTACTTTTTAGTTCAGCGCTGACGGCCAAAGTGTAAGATGGTAGAAAAAGCCCGATGTAATTCGTCTATGCAATAAATAGACGGGTAGAGAGCAAAAGTGTCCAAACTTTTTTGCAAAAATCATTAATGATCATCCAAATGGGGTTAAATACTGAAGTATGATACTATAAATTTAGCAGAAATTCATTAGTCACTAAAACTAAAGTAGGCTTGCAATTTTTTTAGTTTGAAAACCTTAACTAGAATATATTCGAAGAAGATTGCTTCTTTGTGATTTTTTTCTGAATTGTCTAAAATATTATAGCCATATTTTTTCTGAACAATTCTATTTCTATTTTGCCAGAAATTAAAAGTAAAGATTGCTTTTAAAGCCTCTTTAATTTTTCCCAGATAAAAGGATATTATTACCTTCTGTAATATGAGCCATCATTTGACGATAATATTTAGCTATCAAGAGGTTTTTCTGATTTAAACAAAAACTTAGAATTCAATGTCTCAAAAGTCTTGAGAACTTCAAAAAGCTCTTGGTTTTTGAATGAATAGCTTAGTCCTTACTATACGAATAAAAAATTGAAACTACTAGAGTTTAAATTATTCAGAATGAGTAAGATCTGCTTAAGGTCTTTAAGCTGTTGCTATTGGGAGACCAGAAAAAAAGAAAGGATAAGTCCAGCGAGCACTACGAAAGAATGGCATTGTCGAGCAACAGGCACGCCAATTAAGAGGGAGCACCGTTGTAATAAAACGAATCACACCGGGAGGGAGAGAGATCCCAGTAAACACCCACACTCAACGTAGAAAGTGGGTTATAGACGCATAGAAAAAACTAAGAATGATTCAAAATAACAAAAAAAAGTTGAAATTCTTTTAAAAAATAATCCTAAGAGTATTTCCACTAGTTAGAAGAGTGTGCATGTTCTCTAAAAGTTCATAAATGGGTGTTTTTACTCTGAAATAATTTTAAAATTTTGTTTTCGGATTTTCTTGTTGTTCTTTTTGGAGCACTTAAGACTCTAGTTGTTTCCAGAGGCTTTCTCCATTAGCCTGATTAGTCTAATGGATTTCGGAGAGTTCCTTGACTGAATTAATTTTTTGGACAGCGGCTCTCTTTCCTTTGACTAGTTGACTTTATTGACGAATGATCAAGATCAGTTGATTAGCTGGCCTGATGATTCAGCTACCCGCCTCGTGATTGAGAGAATGTTCCACTCGTTAAAAGTTTCTCTTGTGTCAGAACCAGAATCCTTTTTCTCTTGTGTTGCAGACGGCAAAACGTCAGTTAGTCAAAGAAAATTTCGGTGTTTTCGCCCAGTCGTCTTAGGATAACAAGCTTGACCACCCTCGGAGCGAGACTCCTCCGCCGCGGCTCCGCTTTAGGTTTGGCGCGCGGCCAGGCCCCGCCCTACGACAAAGAAGGTCGACAGTGCACAGTTACACGAACACGAAAGGCTTTTCTTGTCGGCGCTTGTCTTGACTTCCCCGTTTGGGAATGGCATTGCACTTTTTGCTGGAATAATTATTCTAATTATCAGGCGCCATCCGACCACATTCACTGCTACCCGTCGCGTTGTTTTTGTACGCATCTGTCGCCGTTCTCTATTACGCAGATGCTATTGTCTTTTGACTCATACGACATTTCATTCAAAAAAGCGAAAAAATACGCTACGTCTGCATAGCATTTTGGTTGCCCCTCACTCTCTGTCTGCTGGGCCATTTTCTCTCACACTTCTTTTTTTCTTTTCTCATCGATCTCAACCTCTTTCAGATGCCTCCTACGCTGAAATGATCTGGTTGATATTGTTCCTAAGTGGCTCTATTGCAATGGAGTTCACTCCCTATATTCCCTCCGAGCAGTACAAATGTGGTGCTTTCCTGGAGGGACGATACGAGGATAAAGCTCTCAGTCTTTACTATTCCGCAATTGATCAGTTCATTTCATCGATCTCAGCTCCATTCCCTCATGCAGGTAAGAGTTGTCATCTCCTTTCCCGTATATAAATCGTAAATCCATCCGTTTCACTCAACTTTTTGTCTTGTTCAATCGGGTTTCCCACGCAACAGCATCGATTCGGACTTTTCTTTTGCCGATCTCGATAATTGCTTCCCTGGACAGGAAAACAACACCTATGCGCATCGCTTTTCTCGTGATCCATCCCCGAGACAATCAGTTAGCTTTGTCTGAAAGTCAAATTAAATCATCATAAATCCACTTGGGGAGTCTTGTCATTAGGTGCACAACGACAACTGATTTTATTTATTCGAGGCGCGTAGTACTAATGAGGTAATAGCAGATATCGCTATGGCCAAACACTCAGCGGAGAGGCTTTCGATTGACCAGCGGACGGCCCTTGCTCTTCTGCAGGTGTTCTGTCTCCGAAAACAAATAAAAAGTGACAATGAATCGTGAAAAATCCGGTCGGATGGGAATTTAAGAGTGAAAGTTTTTATTTTCAGATCTTCTATCAAATAAAGCTCTAGTTGGTGATCTCAAAGAATGGGAAAAATCTTTTCGGACGAAGCACAATGAGGTGAGTTCAAAGGCGGTCATTGTCTCTTTTGTAGTACGCTATTTCCTCGAGTTACTCATCAAAGTCCCGTCTTGCTTTTGTTTGACTGCGATTTCACGTACGTCCCGGCTAACTCGGACTGCCAACAGATTATCGGAAGTGACCCGTGGAACTGGTCAACCCTTAACCTACACTGATAATCAGTGTACACAATAGTATAGTGTGTAAATGTTTTCGAAGTCTTCTATTGTGATAGGCATCCAGCGGCACGAAAAGGGTTCTGTCCTGTATCAGTGCCGGAACCCCGCGGGGATAATCTTTCGTGGCCCACTTTGCAGCCCAACAGCTAGGGCTGTCGGTAACCGCAATAACGTTTTAACGCCTCAACGGATTCTATAATATGGTTGGATTGCATTGCTGATATAGCCTTGTTATGCGCGGATTGGACCGGCGAGCCGGCCGGAAATTCAATCCCCACCGTTTCGGTTCTTTCGGGAGTGTATAGTTACGACCAATCGCGCAGATTTAGAGTTCCCAATCCGCAAATAACCGATGGTCTTCATTCTGGAACGAGAGGAGTTTAAAACCACCTGTAAACGACAATGAGTTCAATGGGGCGAGAGACTACGAAATTCCAAATTGATAGTTATATCCGCCAGCTCGTTTATTCAACATTTGCATACGAATCAGTAGAAATGAGGCGTGACTGATTGTGAAGAGATCAGGGCGCGGCGCGCTCTTTGAGGACCGTGACGCGGCCTTTTGAGCAGAGTCTTAGGCGTTACGTAACAAGAAGTTACCATCGCAAACAAGGTAGCGGTCGCGTTGGTTAAGATCGAAAGAGCTAATCTCTCAAAAAAAAAATCACGATTTTTTTCTAGTGGCTCCAATGGCAAAGTGGCTGGATCATTTTTGCAGGAAGCATTCTGCTCGTTGGCCTTCTGTTTCCGATTATTTACATTTTCTACAGGCAAGGACAGGTTTCAAATCCTTAAATACTTGGATTTTAGGTGTTGTCTTTGCTGTTTTGCGTCAAAAGAAACATCAAGTGATCGGAAATATGACGGCTGCAGGAGGAATTTTTTGAATATTTTCATAGCTGTTTTTATTATTTTTGACGTGTAGGTGTCCATTTCGCCGATTTCCTCACCTCTAAACCGGTCCACTTATTGAGTCTTGGCAAATTAACACCGGTCAGATCGAAGAAAATTTGCAACTCCCAGCAAAAAAAATCAGGGGTTTTTTTTCAGTTTCGCCGCGACTACAATTTTGATCAGTTCCCAATATGCTCAATATGGAATGACAGAACTACCCAACCGGCTTGGTCATTGTGTCGACGACCTGCAATTATATAAGAGAGACACCGATACGGTACGAGTGTTTAATGATTTTTTGAAGGACAAGTGAAGGTCAACTCATAATTGTCGTTTTCAGAGAATAAGAAAGTTGCTGATAGATGATTATCAAACCTTGAACAAATCCATGAACAAACAGCTAGCTCAAGCCGGACAGAATGTAGTAGCGAGAGTAAAGAAATTGACAGGAGCTCAAGCCATTGATACTTTACTCAACATTAGCGAAAGTGGGGAATTTTTGAACTGCAATATGTTTTTTTCCAGATGCTAGCAAAGTCCAATCAGTCCTACTGACCTTGCGTAATCAAATCAACTCTGTCAATGAAGATGCTGCTAAATTTGAGGTGAAATTGAATTTACTTGAAAAACAGCATTTGATTCTTAGGTGGAATTCGGTCGGCTTCGAAAAACAGCCACTGATGAGCTTCTAGAATGTGTTCAAAACGAAGTTGATGCCATCAAGGCTGTGTGCCATAGAGCTGAGAAGCTTCTATCTAGTGTTCAAGTTGGACCTTTTAGATTGAAAACTGTAGGGATTTCGAAATTGTAGGAAATTAATATTTTTTAGGATCTATTGCCAACAAGAAATGAAGACGCTTTGAATCGAATTATCAATACTAATATTTCGAAAGCGTTGGCATCTTCTATCTCACAGTTTTCCAGTATTGAAGAGAGACTCCAGCATGAGATCGACTCGAAGATTCATGGTAATTCGTCACTTTAGACAACAGGCATTGTTTTAGCCGCACAAAACACGTTGAGACAAATTGGAGACGATCTTTTCGTGGTGGCTGAGACGATTTCAACACAGATAAGACAGGCAAGTTCTTCGATAATAATTACACTAATGGGGGTTTATTTGGTTAAAACAGAAAAAAAATTTCAGGTCAATTTTGATGATCTTTACACTACGGTATCTAGTCTATCAGATGAGAAGAAAACTCCAGCTATTAGATATGCAAAGCTAGGGTAACCTGCTTCTAAAATTTGTACAAAAAAATTTAGATGGATTGTTTCAATTGTAATTTCTGGCCTTTTCATCCTTCTAGCCGTCGTTTTCCTCTTTGGATTGATCTTCGGAGTTTGTGGTAGACGTCCAACTTATTATAACGATGACTGCTGTGTTCGCTCAAATGGCGGTCGATTTTATTCTTGGTAAGAATTGAACTAAAATTTAATTGGAATTTTAGTGGTATATGGATGACGACGTCTTTCTTTTTCGTCTTGTGTTTCTTCACAGCTACTACCCTATTCTTCGTAGGAAATATTTCCTTTCTCGTTTGTCAACCTCTGCGTGACCCATTAACCAGGCCTGACATGTTGGCTGTAAGAACTTGCCACACAAAATGACTGAACTCCTTTTCAGTTGACGGAAAGATACATCGATTTATGGAAGTCCAAACGAGACTCTCGAAACGAGTTCAACACTCTAATGGACACTAGAACGGCGGCTGATGTTATCAGAGCTTGCAGTAGGAACGAGACTTTTTATGAAATCTTCGAATTCGATAAGAAATACCATTTGAATCAGCTTAAGGTTCTTATAAAATTAGAGGATAAGCATAGGATTATAGGACTTTGAAAAGGATGCATATAGCCAACTTGAGGCTTTCCTCACTCAATCTCTTTCAAATCTTCCAACAGTCAACCCAATTTCAACGTTGGTATCGCCAGACGACGCTATTGCTTTGGAGAAATTGGTAGATACAAATTTAACAAGAGTAAGCAGGGAAGGATTGGAAAAGGTAGTTTCTGTTTATACAGTTGATTCTTTTTTTCAGCTACACTCTGTCATTCAAGAACTCGACCTAACGTCAAAATCAAAAGCTTTCCAGGAAAGTATTGAAAACACTGGAAGCGGAAGGCCTAAAGTTATTTCTTCGGTAAAAACCAATTTATTCTAAATTATCTGCAATTTCTAGATTCTTGAGCAAATTGAGGAAATTGACTTCAGAATTACAATGCCTCTTCGGCAGAAAATTTCAAATTTGTACAAAAATATAACAGAACTTGATTCCAAGTAAAAATGGTCATCTGCTTATAATAATTTATTTAGATTTTCTGAAATGCAAGTTCCTGTTTCGACTCTACTTTCCAAGCTGAGACATGCTCAAGCATTGCTAATGGAAGATGTTAGGAGTCATTTTGAGAAAGCTGCTAGAGAAGAGCTCAATAGCACTGTTTCTCTTGTAGACCAGTATGTAGCACATGTTAGACAACAGGTAGAAAAATTTCGAACTTTGGATATCGACTTTAGATGCAATCTGAAATATCTTCGTGTAAACCTATTTCTAAGATTGCTGAGTACTCAACAGCTGCTCTTTGCTCTCAAACTGTCGATCCTTTGGTAAGTGCAAAATATTGACACAAAGAAGGATGTTTTAGAACGGTACTTGGATGGCCATGGCTGTCAGCATAATCTGTTTAATTTTTATCGTTTTCCTCGCCACAACTTTAATGGAATTATACAATCGAATGCATCCCTATCCCAAATAGTGAGTGCCTCTTTTCTTCTTCTTCTAATCGCTATCAATCTAGTATTATTGAGCCTCCATTGGATCATCATATGTCTTCTTTCATAACAGATACCTATGACACAAGGCAGAAACCGTATGAGACTGAATATACTAGACACTAACAATTGGATTTAGAGCTTACTCCAACTATTCATATACTGATGACTACCATAGAACATACCGATGACCTCCAGGATACTCACTTAGCGCCATACTTTCATTCTACTTATCAAGCGACTGTGATCAGCATGATATCAAAATGCATTCAGTTGGTGACATGGGTACTTAACAGATTTTTATTAATAATAAATCTTTTCCTTTCTTCTTTTTGTGGTTCATTACACGCCTGTGCATAGTCATAATCGCAAAACCGATTCGATCTTGTTTCATATCGCATAAAGATCTACGACCCATTCCGAGAGTGACCCCTCAGCTGTTCATTCTTAGCTATATCCGCATAATTGGCTATTGATCTTTCCATCAGTTTTTGGCATCTTCATTGCTATCTCTAGAAGCAAATTGGCTGCGAAATTGGCTTTGGTTATATCGTTTGCCTGCGCGCGTTTGTTCTGGTTTTTAGAAGAGAGCCACACTTGTAATCGCCGGTCGATAGTTCCTTTCTTCTTGCTTTGACATTGTAAATCGATGTTCCACTTCAGACTATAACAACTTAGCTATGTACAGTTCATTACTTGTTCTTTTAATCTATACGGTAAGAACTTTTCAATGCTATTTCTAAAGAATCGTAGAGTCTTGCGGCAACCCAGAGTGCTGGCTCAGGTCCTAATTCTGTAGTTGGCGATCCGATTCTTCATTGTGCTGGGGACTTTTTTGAGGTTTCTCTACTTGAAACTTTAATAAATTTTATAATTTAGATCCGCTTTGAAACTCAAAATCCGTTCCTTGGCGTTCTGTTTGTAAAAGATCGGCTGAATGAGCCAAGATGTAGAAGTACTCCATCAATTCCAACTGGAGCTAGAAGTGCAAGCTTACGCCTTGGATTTACGGACTGTGATGTGGAACGAAGAATTTCAGTAAGATATTTATTAAATAGTTGAAGTATGTACAAATAGTCCAATAGATTATTGGGGATAGTTGGGATATCCGGGATATGGCTGACTGCCATATCCACCGCCAACATTTCCTCCCATTGTAGGGACTCCTAAATGATTAAATTTGTTAGAAAAGAGTAAAATTACCTCCTTGGTTGGAACCATATCCACCACCCATACCGCCCATTCCTCCTCCGTAGCCTCCGAAGCCGCCTCCCATATCACCTCCTCCACCATATCCGCCACCGTATCCTCCTCCCATGTCTCCTCCGCCTCCGTATCCACCACCTGACAAAACAAAATATTTAAAAAAATTTGAAAAAATACCGTAACCACCATCTCCGCCTCCATAACCACCCATATCACCTCCACCTCCGTATCCTCCTAAAAATATATATGTTTTTGAAAAAAGAGTTAAAGCAAACCTCCCATGTCTCCACCACCATATCCTCCGCCTCCCCATCCTCCATCACCACCTTAAAATTAGATTTTAAAAAAAGAAAGAAAAAGTTACCATATCCACCACCTCCGCCCATTCCTCCCATTCCATAGCCGCCTCCCCAATCTTGGGCAAGTCCCAAAACGGCGAGAGTAGACAAGGCGAGCAGCTTAACTGCCATCTGAAAAGAAACAATTTCATATTGGGAGAAAGCAAAAGCTCAAGACAATTGATTCGCACGAGCTATTTGCAATGAACGGTCATTAAGGAGCCAGCTTTTATAGGCCGGGAATTGACCGGTCGGAAGCTGGGCCACACACACGGAAAAAGATCTGTTGACTGTCTAAACGGATATTCACTGCTTTCAGAAAACTCCGCGTGGACTCTTTGTCTCAACGGAGCTGATATTAGCATTTAGTCCCGACTATCTCACAAAATATGACAAAATCTACAAGATTCAATGCTTCTACATGGAAATGGATCGAAAACTCACCAAGGAAGTAGACGTCAGGTACGACTTTTAAGCTTTTACGTGAAGAAAATGTATTTTGCGCGTCCTTCTTTCCTAATTGCCGTTAGCATCGCCAAATTTACTTGGAGTGCTTGCTTTAGAAATCAACAAAAGGAAATTCTTTATTCGTTGTTTTCAGTATGCCGCCTCCTTCTCTGCATACAAAGCAAGTTCCGATGCCTGTATGTAAATATGAAATTTTGGATGGATCTCCCACAGGGCCGCCAGTTCATTTTGCCACAGTTGGGCAAATGGTATGATAAAGGTAATCTGGTGAAAAGGGAGATTTTAGGTCTATCATAAATGGACTTGTGAAGCTGAGCAGCAAAATACATTTTGTATGTTAGTCCATTCCTGTTTTGTGGACGATGGAAATGGCGATCGAGTTCAACTCATCAACGAACAAGGGTTTGTCTTTCGCTATTCTTTTGGTGGGTCCAAAACCCAGCTATCACGCAAATAGGTCTATATAATAAGCGTTTTCTTTGATCTTTCTAAGTCGTTCTTTCATTTTCGCGGTCCGGGAACTGTTTGCACTCGGATGGCTTTCTTTAACGGAACAATGACCAGCTCTCTGTGAAAAAGAGCCTCTTAATCAATTGTTTGTTTTTAGCGCTGTTTATAACGGCCTGTTTCAGGTGCGCATTGGACAAGTATCTGCTGACGAATCTAGAATATCCAACAGACTTGATGGCTGGACGTGAGGCTCACGTCTACAAATATGCAGACAGGGATAATATGTATTTTGATTGTCAAATAAAGCTCACAATCAAGGAGGCTGGAGCAGAATATTGTGATGTAATAACTTTTTGGAATGGATTAGTTCTTATTTTTAGATTCCTAATTGTCCGGATCCGCCGAGAAGAAGAAGGTCAAATCTCATCGAAAACAAGGGAACTCCTTCTAACTCCTCCGGTGATAAAAGAGACTGAATCGGAATATTTTCAACTTTAGATTTTGATTACCAAGAAGACTTTATTATTCCCGTTGATGCAGTAATAACATCCAGCTGGTTAACTCGGAACTTCAACATCAATAAGGTTTAAATCTTTAAAATTTCAAAGACAAACTCATTTTAGATGGGATTATGCATGACTTCTGAAGGCCTTTATTCTATCGTATTCCCTCATTTAATTTTGCTAATTTTAACTCTCTTGATCATCAGGTCCACTTATATAATTGTCCCTAAATTGTAACCTCCTTAATCGAATTTCTTCCTAATAATAGTATAATAGTATAATAGCTTGTAATACTAGTTGTTATCCACTTTCTGCTTGAACTTGTGCAATAATGAATCTTGCAACGGGAGCTCTTTTTTCTTTTGGCAGCAGCTGCTTGACCCACTACGGGGATCAGCTGATGGTGGCCTCTGAATGGCCTGCTATCCTCGCCTCAGACCATCTTGTCAATGACATCTTGCACGTGTATTTCCCATCCTTTTTTAGAATCTCTTCCATCAAATGCCGCTTGCAACACTACACTTCTTGGGTGCTATCAAACCTGAAGGCACCTGAGTCAACCGTCAGCTGTACTCTATTTTCGCTTCGCCTCCGCTCAATCTCCCCTAAAGCGAAAGCATGCTATTCACGTGTACTGGGTCACTAAGACAAAGCTCTCTAAACGTGCTTTTCTTGTGAAGATCCCCTGATTGCAATTAATTGGGCATTGCGTCACATTCCGACTTCCTTTTATTTTTTGAAATCTGCGCGAAAAGTCAGTCTCCTTCGTTGCAAAAGCATTTTAAGACGTTCAAAATCACGCCATTCTGAGATAACGAGAGAGGAAGTCGAATTTTACTAGACCTCCACAAAACAGTGCTCTTTTCCTGTTTTTTACTCATTTTGCTACGTGAAACCTGACGTAATCTTCGGTTTTCCTCAGCAACGCGATAAGCTTTGAGTCTATTGTTTCACTGTACAACCGGTGGCTACTCTCTTGTCTTTTCTGCTTGGTCAGCAAGTGTAAAACTTCTTTACAGAGATGGCTTCGGAACCTTCAACTTCCGGATACGATACAATGATGCGTTGTTTGGCTGGAGGAACAGCTGCCGCAGTCAGTAAAACTACGACTGCCCCAATTGATCGTGTTAAGCTGCTTTTGCAGGTTTATCAGATCTTTTTACAATGACAGTGCGTTCAGTTGCAAAATAGAAATGGAGTGACAATCGCCCGATATAGAGGAATTCGAGACTGTGTCAGACAGGTCGCTGCCGAACAGGTATAGGTGTCAGAAGTTCAATGAAACTGAAATCAGGGCTATCTGTCACTTTGGAGAGGAAATACTTCTGGAGTGGTTAGATGCTTCCCCAACCATGCGTTGAACTTTGCTTTCCGTGACGTCTACAGAAGTATTGTACTTCGAAATGTAGACAGAGATACACAGTTCAAACAGTTCGTCGCGGGTTTGTTTTCCAGTTTTTTAGTCACTTCTTGCTTTTAAGGATCCGTAGTTTCTGGGGGCTTAGGAGGAGCAACAACGCTTATTATTCTGTATCCATTTGATTTCGCTCGCACAAGAATGGCTGTTGATTCTAGGAAAGACGGAACGCGAAGATACAAAGGGATGGCGGATTGCTTATTCAAAATACAACAACAAGATGGATTTCTGTCTTGGTATAGGTTAGAAATAAAAAAAACAAGTTGCAATTATTTATTCAGAGGACTCTCAGCCGCGATGCAGTTTGTCATAGCGTCCAGAGCAGCATTTTTCGGATTGTTCGATACAGTTCGAACTAGCTGGAAAGATCCAAGAGACTTGAACATTGTCATCACTTTCATTTTGGCGCAGTTTTGTCTTGTTCTCTCCAGTCTCTCCTGCTATCCATTGGATACAGTAAGAAGGAAGCTTATGATGGAAGCTGGACAGGTAGAAAAAGTCTATGGAACAACAGCCAACTGCTGGAAAACTGTCTTTAAGTAATAGTGTTTTATTGTTCAAATTGAAAATATTGTTTTAGAGCTGAAGGAGCTGCTGGATTCTACAGAGGGGCCATAGCCAATTCGATGAAGACAACGGGTGGAGCTCTTATCATCACACTATACTACGAGTTCGCAAAATATATTTAAAATAAAGATTCGCTACTTGATGATCAAACATTATCAAGGAAACGTACTTCTAGCTGCTCACTTTCCTCAAGTCAACAAAAAACTGGTCGTGTAGGGATCAGCTACACTGGAATCTCAATAGCCTATCATAACAAACACTTTAGTTTTTGCCAGACTCTTTCACTGCATTTATATTGACTCCTTACTTTATCACTTGCGTCAACATTAAATCGTATTTTCAGCTTTGAAGACCGCCTCTTAGCCACAATGACAGTAAGTCGAGTTATTTGTTTTTGACTTTTGTCAAAGTTTTCAAGTGTGTGCACAATGAAGGTTAATTTCAAATTGTGCTGCCAACCGGTCCATCATTCACATTCAAATGCGATTAAACCACAACTTGTGTTCCTTTTCTACCTTAAATTCTCAAAAATGATTCTCTTTCAGCTAGAACATTTCTTAATGAATGCCTCTACAATTCTCAACTACGTCTCTTTCGTTATCCTCATCCTTGTTCTTTCAATCAGCGCTTGGCTCATTATAAGATGGTGTATTAACTTTGAAAAAAGGATGTTAGCTTTTTATATTTTTCTAATTAGTTCAAATTTTAGTCGTAATCTCGAGAAGGGACGCATCACAGGCGTTAAGAAGTGCGACGACTGTTTGGGAGAATACGAAAATGTCTGATGGTAGAATCGAGGACTTGTAAAATAAATTCTATTTTTAACCTTTGGAGAAATAAAACTGCCTTGTTGTTGACCAATTTTCGCATTAAACTACCGTAGTTCCAAATAACAATTATTAATAATCCCCATAAGATGATAGTCGTTAAAGCTCCACAATTGCTCCGCCAGTCTGCTTTTCCTCGTTCGGACCGATCGTCTGACTTCTCTCTCGGATATGTACGAGTCGATCTCATCTATCGCCAAGGTAACCGTGACCGATACTACAATTTTGAGTTTTCGTGTTTTTTCCTTCAGATGGCATTTATTATTGCTCCCAACTCTATCATGAGCTGTACTGCTTTTGCTTTCTTCTTTCTATTTGGTTTCGCAGCTTTGGCTGGAGGTGTCCACATCTGGTGCTTGAAGAAGAGTATGCTTTGTCCATCTTTTGTTGAAAATTTAAGCAATATAGACAAGAAGAACGAAGGCATGCGAAGTGTAGCTACTTATCAATTGGTTCGCCAGGAGCTCTTGAAGATATCTAAGGAGACAGGTGTTCAGCAGCCAGTCGGAGAGACTGAAGAGGATGAATCGGTGGACACGATCTTTGAATTTCTCTGAGTCTACAGGAGAAGAGTAATTTGCGTTGAATGATAAAGGTTGTAAGATTTTGAATAAAAATGATAAGTTATTAATTTTATCTGGAAGTCAAAGAATACGATTTTTGAGAGAGAATTCCGGCGGAGTCCAAATTGCCAAAAAAATGAAATGCGATTGTCGGCCACATTTCCTGGCGCCAGGTACCAATCCGGCGGTGCCGATTGCATGTCCCTCCGGGATACACATCAAATCTGCTTTTCCTCTCTTCTTCCACCTGGTTCCTTCCTAATTGGCCTCGAGTGAATGGAAGAATTGTACCCGGATCCTCAATGGAAGCTGCAAACATTCGGATTTTTTGGACTATTATTTCTAATTATTTTTCTTGTTTGGATATATAAATATTGCCAACGAAGAGCCAAAATGTAAGTCTTATCTCATTCGTCGATTTGAAGCCCACTTTAGACCCGTAGGGAGGACAACTTACGTAAGGAAAATAGGGCGAGTCGAGCTAGTAAATCCATTTACTGCTGGAGTGAATGTCACTGCTCGATAATTTTTTTATTATATTTGAATATTATTACAATGTTTGTCTTTTAACCAACAAGTTTGCTAGTTTGATCTGTCCGAGCCAGCAGATGTTTATGTTAAACTCAAACAAGTTTCCCATCTGAACCATCAATATTTTACCATGGCAGGTGTTCACTTGAAATAAATATTTTAAAAGAATTTTTGCCTTTTCACGTGGCGAAAAACGCAAATGTGTACGTCTGAACAGAGTTGCTGAGTCTAGGCTCAAAAAGTTAAGAAAATTTTAATGTTTTAGGAGAAAACTAAGCATCTTGGTTTTAAAAAAGAAGATCTCCTATTTCACTGAGATACGATGAACTTTTTTGTCTTGGGGGAAGCTCATTTTCTATTGAAGATTTATTTTATGTGGATAGAGGCGTTTGAGATTGAAGACTAAAACCCGTCATGACTACATTCGGTATTTTTCCAGGGTTTTTTTCATCTTGGTCTCGCCAGACTCTCGAAGATCTTTAATTGGCTTCATTTTAGCTCATGAATTCCGGAAATACTTGGGTAGTCTGTATTAGGAATGTTTTCGGGTACTGAGTGGCTAGTTTTCACTGGATGTGTCTGCGTGGGGGAGGGAGGGGGATTCCACCGCCTCGTCACCAACTAAAAATTAGCCTAATTTTAAGATCTCTAGGGATTTGTGGAGGTTAAAATGCTATAGTAACACGGACCACTCACTTTCGCAACTTGTTAAGCACGCGGAATGCAATACAAATGTGGGAGATTCTCCACACCCACCCCGGTACTCAACTCTCTTTGTACTTTTCTTTCTTAATTTGTCAAAGCTGTCACTATACGGAAGTAGCCACTGTCGTCTCGTCATTGTGGCCAATTCGTTTTCGTCCATTTCTAATTTGAGAAAAGGACAGACTCTTAAGTATTCGTCGAATTTCCGTGTTACTAGCAACCCACGTCTCTCGCTGATTATATGAGTGCAAGGCCATTCGAGAAGGAGTATCCAAAACCTGAAAACAAATTGAGATTTAATGATTAAACTAATTTAAAAATCAGTACCATTTTTTGACATAGCTACTATTTGAACACTGATCTTCCTGGACTTATAATCTAAATTGCCCGACTAAACTTGATCAACAGAAATCTGTAAAGAATTTTATATGTTTATCGGACTGACTAATTGAATATCAAAGAGCCATGTTAAATAGTAGACTTCCGATTTCTCTTCACAACATGTTTATTGGAGGTTGACCTGAGACATTTATATAAATGGTTTTGTGTAGACGTCTAGCCGTTCAGTGTCTCATTTTTATCTTATTTTCAATCCTTTTGTCTAAAGAAAGTTGAACCTTGCAATGCTCAAAAATAAAGAGGAGGTTTTCCATTATTCAAGAAGAACCAATCCTCCTAACATTTTGAACTATCCTCTACCGCTTGCAAAAGTAACGATGATGTGACTTATGCATGATGTGACTTACGTTTTCTTGTTGCCTCCGAAGTCTATTTATTGTTCTTCCTCCTCCAGAAAAGAGTTAATTTCGTTAACGCAAACAGTGAGGACGACTACGGCACACCACCCACACTAATTCATTTAAAGCTAAAGACAGACCACTTGTTGCGTTCAACTGAACTACTCCCGTCTTTAAGCTAATGAGCCATTTTAGGCATATATAACACGACCAATGAGAACAATTCAGTCGTACTTGAACCTGCTTTCCAATCCTTTCTTGCTAAAAATTCATGAGAACAGATGCTTTTCAGGGAAGCACATATAAGTCGCTTATCATTCAGTCTCAGCCCCCATTTAAATCTTACTTTCTACCGTAATCTCTTTCTCTGCAAGGAATCTCTTGCTTCACGTGAATTCGAGACAACTTCCGCTCAAAGTTTGAAGTCTTCTACTACGTAGGCTAAGTGTTGGATTATGTTACAATTAGAAACTTCGACCTCATTGCTAGTAGACTCAACGTAATTTGACGATAATTATCCACCCCCACTCTTTTTAGCTTGTTTTCTAAAACAATTCCCTCATTTCTTAGGCAATTCACCTCCCCCACAAAAAATAATGCATTCAGTTTACATAACTTCTAGCAAGATAATATCAGCAGTAACACGTGCAACACAAAACAAGATTTACTTTTCTCCGTCATAGTAATTCTTATTAGATCTTTTCGAGACATTTATATCTCCTATTAGTTGACAACTGAACTTATTTTTCTTGAACTGTGGTATGAAAATATCGCGAACTTTTCCTTGTTTCGTTTCAACGCCCACAATGAGTTCTCTTATTGCTTTTGAAGCAACACCTTCCCTGATAAATTAATTAATTTCAGGTAATCACACAGCCATGATGCGACTTCTGATGTTCGTGGCAATCTTCCTTGTTTTAGCAGGAGTGTTTGTTGAAGCTCGATTTTTGGTATTTCAACCCTCATCACTTTCACTTATCGTTTTTTACAGGAAATAATCCGATTGAGGCCGCTTTTTGACAGTTCAGATGACGATACTTTCCTTCCTCAACGACAACTCAGACAAGGTATTCATCTATGTAAATTAATAACAAAATTGACGTGACATGGCTCAAAATCATATTAGTTAAAAATGTACGAGTTTGACGTACAGCAGCTGGAACAGTTCTAGTGTTCAAAAATCAAAATACAAGCGAATTTTGTTCTTCAAAATAAATTTTCAGTTGTTGATTATCAACCAATCCCATGTCGATGGAAGCTCTGTGCAAGTTACTATTAATCTCTCCCGTCTCACCAAACTCTTCCTAGCAGATTTCAATAAACGTTGATACTGTTGTTCTTTTAATAAAAATTACAAAAAATACCTTCTTCAGTCATCTTAGACATGTGACTCATAGCGCTATTTATTTATGATCGCCTTACTGTAATGATTTTTGGAAACAGGTGCCAGCATAATTAAGATTGAATTTTTAAGATGTTGCTTCCTTCTCGTACAGTTCGCTGTGCCATTGCTTTCAAATATTAAATAATTTATAAGGGATCAGCGCTACTAAATACAAAGTGCAGTTGGCTATGCTGCAAGAATGCAAGCAACATCTCTTCTTCTTATTCTATTGCAAAGATTAAGCGCCAATGGCCAACAAAACATTACCAATGAATTATTATTTGGAATAAGTCAAATTTACTTTTAAAATGTTATCAAATTTTCGGGTAATTATTGAAATTAAAAAGAATTTTTTTACAAAAGAATTGTACAGTTAATGTAGCTTCCAAAAAAATTCATAGAACTGTTTATTTTTAAATAAAGAGCTTATCGTTGAGTTTTTTCTTTGTTTTTGGTGAGAATGAGTCCTGACGCGAATAGCCTTCTCTGCATTCGTAAATATTCAATTCCGTTTAAGGATTTTTTATGGCTATTGACAGTTAGTATTTCATTTGTATACATTTTGTTTTCTTGGTATTTTGTATGTATTAGCTTTTTTGAATTTTTTTCTAAATCTTTTAAAATAAAATTTTGAAGTATCTTCCATAGAAATTTGAAACCAAAACTAATATTTATTTTTTCTTTTATGTTTATATTTCTTTCTTCTGTCTCTCTCCTTATTAATTTTTGCATTTTAGGTAATAAATCAACAAAAATGGAGCTAGCAGACGCTATTAAAATCCGGCGTGTTGATGGTGTTCGTGTAAGGCAAGGCCCAAGAGCTGCCAAGATTGGTTGTTTAGTATTAGTTGGTTTGTTTATCTTCAATTTAGCATTGAAATATATCCTTTAGAGCATCACTTATTATTTTCACCTAATAGCGAACATGGAGGGAATGAAAGCGAACTTTGGGTATGCTTTTCAAGTGTTTAGTCATTTATTGTTTAGCTTTTACATAGAGCAGTTGATAGAGTTACTTGTGATCCTATTGGAAGAGAGAACCCACCAAAAGCAGCTCTATTAACATTGAAACTAAAAAATTTTATGATAATTATGTTTGAAATTCCAAATTTTGATGAAGCAAAGGCTGCAGCAACTACAATTGAAACACTTTCAAATATAAGTATGTTTTTACAATTCAAGTGCATTTATTACAATTTTAGCCGACTATAGTCACGACTATCCCTTCTACTATCGATGTCCCTTCCAAATACTTGACGATGGATGGAAATCTTTTGATATTGAAGAAGAATTCGCTCGACTTACTGTTTTAGCTGGGGACTCCTATAGAATAAGCAGTGTCAACGAAAATTTTTTAGTAAGCAATTGATTTTATTTATTGTACATTCGTTTTTTTAGACTTGCCCATCTTATCCAGATAAAGTAATTGTTCCAAAAGGAATTGGCGATGACTACTTGAAAATTAGTGCGACTTTCCGCGATGGTGGGCGTTTTCCTACAATCAGTTATTTCCATAAAGAAACAAAGGTGACTTATTATGTTGTATACATAATTAAAATGTTTCTTTTAGTCGTGTATTCTAAAATGTGGACAGCCGTTAGTAGGACCTACCAATAGGCGCTGCAAAGAGGATGAAACAATCCTAAATTCTCTTCTAACAATTAACAAGGGAATCATTATTGATACAAGAGCAAAACAAGTGGCTCAATCATCTAAAAGTAAAGGTGATGTGAAGTCTACTTTCTAATTTTATATCTAGGAGGTGGACATGAAACCCCTCAATGCTATCCTCGCTGGAAATATATGAATTTTGGAACACCAAAACTGAAAGAACTTCGCGATTCTCTCAGCAAGATGGTTGAATGTGAGTACAACTTTTTATTTTTATTTTTTATATTCAGATGCTGGTAATCATATACGTAAGTAACGCTTAGGTTTTGAGCTTGTCAGATTCCCTTAGTCTTGTCTAGTTGACCATATTCAAATCATCAAAAGATTACTCTCTTTTAGTGTATAATGATCGAACCCTATCGTCGGATAAATACGTCTCTAAAGTATCCTCTGCCGGATGGTTGCTAGCTGTTTCTGACAACCTGGCTTGCGCTGCTAATGTGACGAAATGCGTTCACTATGAAGGTACTCCAGGTATGAATATTGTGCCGTCCTGCTACTGCACGGCTTTGTTTTCTTTTGTTAGAAATGTCGGGCTGGTTGAGTACAGAGTAGACTTTATGTTATCCGATCTTTGGTTTTCCTCATTTATTCTTTAGAAGTTCCCGTTGTTGTGCATGGCGGAGAAGGAGTCGATTCAACTCTCATTGCTGTTTCCCTTGCCCAAATATTATTGGATCCGGATGCACGAACAATTAGAGGGTTGGTGTGCATTACAGAATTGTTTATATTATATTTCACTCAAGGTTCCAATCGCTGATCGAGAGGGAATGGGTTATGGGAGGGCATCCATTTATGTTAAGAAATGCACATTGTGCTTATGCTGAAGGATCCATTACTGGGCCTCAAGAGGGACCAGTTTTTCTTTGTTTCCTCGATTGCATATATCAGGTGTCAACTTTCCACTTTCTATTTTATTGCAATGTTTTAGATAATGCAGCAATTCCCACATTCTTTTGAGTTTGGAGAAGAATTGTTGATTTTCCTCTTTGAACACGCCTACGCCAGCGAATTTGGAAGCTTTCTTGGAAACAATGAACGAGATAAACGACTAATGCAAGCGAAGAAGCTAACGGTTTCTCTCTGGTCTCACGTAAACAATCCTGAAATCCTCCGCACATTTCTCAACGTTATTTATGAGCCAAGAGAGGGAGTCATTTGGCCTTCAATTGAGCCCCAAAGCATAGTAAGAGCCTCCTTTGCTTTTCCAACCCACTTCTCAGAAAGTATGGAGCCGCTTGTTCCTCCGCTGGCAGAAGGACTGGATCGAAGAGGACTCAGTTAAGAAGTCCGCTCAATTATGGAGAGCAAAAGAGAAAGAACTGACAACTAAAGCACTGGTATTAAGAAAGTAAGACCCTAATCCAAAAATTTTTAAATTTACTTTTAGACAACTCATTGAACTTTCGAAGGAGGCGTCGTTAGCTGCGGCCTTAAAGAAAACAACACTAACATCTGCCAATTAATTAAGATTACTTATTTTTTCTGTGCTTTGCGATAGATTCCTAGTCATTTTCGTCACTATTAATTATGGTGACAGTCAACAAATCACTTATAATTACCAACAGATCTCATGCTTTAATTTAAAGACGGATAAAAGGTGATGATGATTTGTCAATTCATATTTTTTTAATCAAAACATTTTTGATTGAAATGATTCTATAGCAGAGATTATTTCATCACGTGTCCCTTTTGTTGGAAAAGCGATAGCCATAGCGGTTTAGATTGAAAACCTTTTGTTGTTGACTGGTCCCTTCATCAAATGGGACATTTTGGTCGAATGTAAACAACTCAAGGAGGATAGCATTTCTCCGAATATAAGCCAACAAGGCAGAAAAAGAATCTATACAGAACTCTGATCCTCGTGACCCGACCTTGTGTCAATCGAACTATCGTTCCGTCTTTGTCATCATCCCGACACACAATACTTTGTGAAAAGTTCATTGCTTGATAAGCGTTGTAACCGGAAAATGAGGTTATCGTTAAGAGCCCATTAGTAGCAAGAGAGGAATTAGATACCCAAAAAATGAAGAGGTTAAACTAATAGCAAAGAGAACGTGGAAAGGCACTGGGTTTACTCAGGTAATGCGTTCAAGGCCGGTAAGAGTAAATTCCAATTATTTACATACCTACAAGCGTTCTATATATGAAATTTGTAGCTATTTACAGACCAGTAGAGGATTTGACTTAAAATGATATCACAACCGTCCAAAAATATACAAAATGGAATAAAAGCTATAAATGAGATTTTGAAGAGCCGTTCTCGCTTTCAGATGGAACTGCTTTACCATTGTGAATTTCTTCTATTTCCTTGGGAGTGCGTTTCTTGGCTTTCATCTTCTCCTTTCTCTTTTGTTCTTTTCGTTTTATACGAGATAGTTCTTTCATAGCCTCAAAAGGTAGGGCAACGGGATTAACCTAAAGATTTTTAATCAAAAAGATTTTTTTATAATAAACTTACGAAATATTCTCGCTTATAATGTTTCTTCTTTTTCTTCTTGTCGTCCTTTTTCTTCTCTTTGGGTTTCTCTGGTTCTTTTGTGGAAACAACTTCCTTTCTTTTGCCTTTGCTTGTAGAAGGGGCTGTCGATGTTGAAGCTACAGGTTCTTTTTCTTTTTCTTTGATTGAATTATTAGATTCCTTAGATTCTTTTGACTCTTTTGGATTTTTTGGATCCTTTGTTTCAGTTGGATCTTTCGACTCCTCTGATTTTTTCAGGTCCTTTGGATCTGTTGAATCTTTTGGATCTTTGGAGTCTTTTGGATCTGTTGAATCGTTAGCATCTGTCGGTTCCTTCTCCTTCGAGTCTTTGGGATCCTTAGGTTCCTTTGAATCCTTAGCTTCTTTTTGCTCCTTAGTGACTTTAGATTCCTTAGGCTCTTTAGGAACTCTAGGATCAGTTGGTTCCATTGGCGTTGACGGCCCCTTAGACTCTATTAGACCATTTAGTGGTGCAAGTGAAGCTCCCATCGGTTTCTAGAAAATAAATATAATATTGCAAATCAATTATTTACCAGAACTGGATCCAGTGTTTTGTATTCTCCTTCTTTGATAACCGGGCCAAGAATTCCAGATAATGTCTCAGAAGTCTCGTCATTCTCTTGAGCTTCTTTCTCTTTAGCTTCTTTTACTAGGCGTTTCCTCTCTTTTATCTTCTTTTTAATCTCTTTTCTAACGATTCGTTGAGCTCGCTTTTGTTCTTTTTGGAGCAATTTTTCAGAAGTTGGTTGAACAGGTTTTACCACAAACGCTTGGCATTTTTTCAATTCACATCCAATATGCCAGACGCGAAGCGTTTTGTCATTTCCACTGCTGGCCATCATTCTAAACAATAACTCGATTGTTTAATGGTAATCCTACCCTGATTTTGGATGCCAAGCGATAGTATTAACCACCGCCGTGTGACCCTTGATCTTTATCAATGGTTCGGTCTCATTGATATTGTAGACAAAAATACGACCATCTAAACCAGTTCTTTCACTATTTGGGGATTACCTGGCGCTCCAGAAGCGAAATATTCCTGGTTAGGGCCTCCAAAAGTTGAATCAATATATAGATCTCTTGTAGCGAATGTTCGATAAGTTCGAATAAGTGACTTTTCTTCTAAATCCCAGAGATGAATATTCACAGAGGTATTCGTCAAGACAAATCTGAAAAAATTATTGTTTTTTCATCAAGATAGCTTACTTTTCTGATCTATGTACAATAAAATTCGAAACTGGACAAGCTTCACGAATGATAGTATCGTCCTTTTTTTCAGCCATTATATATGATCGAATTCTATAATATATTAAAATCATAGAGATATCTTCTATGAACCTATTATGAGTATCTAAAGCTAAAAAGCTTCCATTTCTAAGTGGATGTATTCGCCGTATCCGAAGGCCATCCCATTGACAAACAACCGAAGATTCGCCCTTCTCATACGCTTCGCTTACGTCCTATGCGATTGTTAGATAACAATTACACAACACTTACGTAAACCATAAAGTGTCCGTTTTCATCGGCTACCGCTAATTTATAACTACCCCAGCTGAAGGCGATTGAAGTGAAGTCAAAGGTGCTCGCTTTTCTGATGACACGATGCAGCTTGCCTGTGGTAACATCGTAGACCATCACTTTTAAAGGCTAAATATTAAACAGTTCAATAAGTCACACTAAGCGGCCAACTTCAAGATTTTTCTTTGTTGTTCCCGTCACAGCCACAAATTTACTGTCATGACTCCAAGCGAGATCGGTCACACGACTCGGTTTATGGTTCGCTTTCGGTCGAAGGTTCTTCAAATGTTTCACCATCATAGTCTTCTTCATACACTGAAAAACAATAAATAAGAAATAAATCGTGAACATCAGACCTTATACAAAGTAATCCTTTTAGTTGATCCGCCTGTAAGGAAAAATTTTCCATTCGGAGAAAAACAGCTTTTTACGACTTCATGTCCACTAATTTTCTAAAAGTAAATTTAAAAGTTAAAATAAGCAAAAATTGCCTGAGCATCGTGGAGCTCATAATCGTGTCCCTCGCAGACATGATCTTCGAGAAGAGCTTCGCCGTTGTTTTTTGATAATCCTTTAGACGCAATATGATAATGGCAGCTGTGTAATTGCTGATTTAATGCTGAAGCACTTTGAACTTGGATTTTTGGAAGCAAACCTTTTTTTAAAATGCCATCAAGCCTTGATTCTTGGAGCATAAAGGTATGAGGCAATACCTTTTCAATAGTCCTAACCACTTTTTCGAAATAACCAGGAGATCTGGAAAGAAAATATTTATGAGAAAACAATGACTTGTCTCTCAGCGGCAAGCCAAAACAAAATTAGCCTGCGTCAGAGTGTTTATGGCCTCCCCTCTCTCCACCTGTTGTTTACCCAAACACACCTATAAGCCACCATTATTGGGGCTTTATTTAGTCTTTCTTCGGAATAAAAAACAAGATGACTGATTGCTTCAAACTCCTTGTTATTTCTATAACGAGGAGTTTCATAGCGAATGATTTCCACGAATTTCTCAACCTGAATGGAAAATGATCGGATGTAGGAAAGCAAATTACCGCTCCCTTGTCCAGTAATGCGAGAAGATGATGCATAACGAACTCGGATCGGCACGTCGCATATTGGTCATTTGTCAGTTGCTCCTTGGCCTTCTCGAGGCACAAAAGGCATTCTATCCAATTTCCTGGGAATAGATAATTATTCGGCCGGCTCCGTCAACCAACCAGCTTTCATATGCTTCCGCAACTGTGAAGCGTAAGTGTGTTCAATTTTACATCCTGTCTCTTCAACGAGAGCATTCACAGCTTCTCTAAAATTACGAAATGAACAAACATCTGATAAGGAGTCGATGTCATGTGAAAGAGAAAAAAAGTGATTACCTTAGACCGAGTTCCTTCAGATGTTGAGCTATGATTCGAACTTGGTTGATCTGTTCCTCGTTCAGTTCCTTTTGTGCGCTGAAGACCGGAAACGGGGATTTGACCTCGGTCACCGGTGCGGGTGTTGTCCCATTTTGAGCGCTCTTTTCTTGGAGCTGAATATTCAACATAGCACAAGTGGATGGAAATAATTTATTGTTGTGCAGGTACTGTTCTCGACAGCTTCACACATATGAAAGAGAATCAGCTGTTTCAAAAGGCGACAAGGGAACTGGTTCTCACTTGCCTCGTCAGCCAATTGATTCTCACGGACTGAGACAATTAAATAAAGCTTTTGTTACCTTCAATGTGGACTCCTTTAAGCGTTCGGCTACGGACTGGGAGCATGAGCTTATCTGCTTAATACTTCCCATCCTGAAACATGTGGTTTTGTTGTGAAATAAAAGGCGAATGGGCGGCCAGTCATCTGCCAGAGGAATCATATTATTTGTGGGAGAAATTTAAAGGAGAAAGCTTTCGGCCGGAGGATCAGACCGAGAGCATGTGATGTGGTCTGAGTAAGTGGTTCGATTGACTCATGACAGGTGACTGGTGCAAAAGGATCAGACTCACCTGGCTTTCTTCGCTTCAGGACTACCGTCAGGCGACGGCGCTCGATGTTTCAGGGTCGACACTTTGGTGTCTTCGCCCTATAATCCTCAATTCAGCATAAGAAGTACTGCGGCAGAAGACTGACAGCGCAGTGTGGGTCTGTCTCGCAGCGGCGTGGCTCAGGCATATAGAAGAGAGATGAGAGAACGCGTTTGCTGTGAGAGACATGCGTGTGGTCGTGAGATAGCGCTACCACGAAAGAGAGGACAGAGGGTCGAAGGCATACCTCAAGGGGAGGAAACAGCTGATTGTCTTGTGATGAAGTTCGGACTGAATTTTTCTCCTGATCTTGGCTGGACTTCACGAGGAGCATTTATAACCGCTGCCGGTCATAAGCCTCCTCAAGCTGAGCTCTAAACTTTTCCTGAAATATTTCATAAACTGAAGTAGGATTATGAGAATTTCATCAAATGAGATACGGTAAGTGGGAAACAAATTTTAATATTTATAATGCATTTTAATAAGAATTTGAGACTTAAAAATAGATGGGGGAGATAGACATATGCCCATTAAACTAGGAAAGACCAAAAGAAAGATGGCTGAGTGTTATCAGAAGTGACTTTTGTATAACAGGTCATGACGAGAGAGTCTAACGATGGTACGAAAGAAACCTGCGAAGCCGTGAATAAATGGCTGTTTTGAAAAGATAGTACCGCGAGACTGAAATGTCACAAGGAGAATGAACCAAGGACATCGGGGGGTTTCTCTCCTCCTCTCCTTCCTTGGAGGTAAACATAAAGCCTAAACAGACCACGACTCTCTTCTTAGGACAATCGATCCCAAAGCATTTAGAAGAGCATGTTGAAGTCATGCAAACTGGACGAAGCCATGCTGGATGCGCGGTAAACTGAACACATAATGAGGCCGGGTCAGCGAGTCATGGGACGGGTCTGTCGTTGTTGCGCGATTCGGCAGCCAGATATGTTAATGGAGCTCACAAGAGGACCGTCAATTAAACAGTTGCACCTCGGTTAATCCAGGCCAGCTGGTCTATTCACACCGCTCTTCTGCCAAAAGATCAGGTCAATGGCAGCTGGATGTGAAAAGAAAAATGAAATTTGATCAATGATTCCCGGCGACAGCCATGGCTCACTCTCTCTCTCTCTCTCTCTCAGTCGATGTGCATAACAGCTACGGCCATCTAGTGCTCGGGGGTTAAATGGCTTGTCCTCAATAACTTCCAGACATTGCATTATCCTCCAAATCGACTAACTCTCTGTTTCCCACGCATATTTCTGTCGATCACTTTTTAGAGGATTCAGTCGTGTGAATCTTACCAACTATATTTGAGAGAGATATGAGGTCCACATCCAAAAATCGGATGCATCTATTCAGGGAGATTGAGGGCTGAGTTTACAATTTCCTCAGCGCTGCATGTGACTATAACCCGAGGCAATATATGACTCTAGATCATGAAAGAGACTGATGATTCCAGCAGAAGCGGCTATCTCTTCACAATCTCAAGTCAAGACCTAACCGAAAAACATCCATCCAAGGAAATGGCCTTCTACGGCCGACAGGGGAGGGTTGTTTCTTGCGTGAAAGAAGCATTGAGGTGGACGGCAGGACCGACTGGTTCCTGGGGCGCTGTCACAGATCACGTTTCAAAAATACGATTCTAATAAATTGTTGGTAAAAATATTTCCATCTGATTTTAATTGTTTTCGTTATTTCAATAGGTGGGACGAACAGTAAAACTTCTATTCGACGAGCGGTAAACAATCTTATCTACAGGGAAGGGCTGCTGGATTCAATAACTGTTCCAACTAGGCAAGGAGAAGGCATGTTTGAGCTAGATTCCACATGTGCGAAAATGAAAAAAAGTAAGCCGCCTGTATTTAGAATCCAAATGAGGGCATAGGGCTTGAGAAAAAAAGCAAGTACAGATTAGGAACTAGAGGAAATGTCTTTGTAACCCGTGCTGTGCGAAACATATATGCATTGGCGGGCAAACACTCGAATGGACCAACACACAAGCAAAGCGTCTGCTCATTCAACTTTTGTTCAAAATGAAAGTAGTCGTGAGTCTCTAGCGCCAAATTAATCTAGGAAAAATGAGATATTTGAGTGGACAACAGCTGACTGATTAAATATGTTTGGGATTGACCTCTTGGAGTGTATGAGGGATTGGAGGGCAAAATCTAATGCAAGTGTAACAGGGAGGGAAGGCGGTCTCCAATCCGCTACGCTCTCCGGGAGAGGTGGTTGCGTCGAAAAACGCAGGCCGCTTCGATTCGTGTCTGCCCCTCTATTTGTCCATCGCTCGCCATACACTTAATAGTCTTTGCCTAAGTTTTAGTTCAGGAAGGATTCTCGAACAAAACACTAAGCATCAAAATTGACTCATCGTGGGAGGCAAAAACATCCAACCATCCTTGTTGGCTGCGCTGATTGAGATTGGGAAAAGGAAAAACATAAAAGAGAGCGAGGGAAAAAGACATATCCGACGTGGCGTTTGTCGGCAAGTCATCTTTTATGACAAAAATTGAATGCGAGGCACGGAAAAACACACGACTGAGGAGAGATTGTTATGATGTCTAAGTATAGGAAGCGGATGCATTTGTTTAGACTGCCTTTTTTCGCACCTCTGATTCAGACTTCTCAGTCCGGTTGGAATATATGAAGGGGTGGTAATCCCGCTCGCGCAGCTGAACAAAAGGCGAGTGCAGAATAGCCAAGGTAACCGCGTGACCTGAAACAGACAGTGGCAGCCAGGAAAAAAAACAGTGCAGAAACAGTGGGGTCATGGTGGGCGAGAATTTTCCACATCCGTCCGGTCATTTGCCTAATCTAATAAAACGAGTGGTGAGAGAATTATAGAGGCGGCGATTAGTGAAGGAAGGACCACGTTACACCATTCGGCGATGGCGATAGAGAGGGGTCACTAACATCGATTTTGGTTTCAACCTCTTAAGGGGTCTGAGAAATGACAAATGATCCCTGCCATAAATGGATGCGGTAATGGAAGGCTAGGCCCAATAATGATCCATTCGTCTAAGTGTCGGAGATGCATCTCAGAAAGAAAAATTAACTAGGGTTCTAATACATTTTAAGAGCCCCGTCTTCCTCCGACTGGTTCTGACGTTGAGAAATGGTTCGGAACATCTCACCCACGTAATACATCAAAATGAAAAAGGTGCGGCGGAATGGTCATCAATTTCCTCCTTTACAATCGCGATCTCACCCAAATCCTGTTTGGAAAAGGACTCAATACAATTCAGTCGCTGGTTCAATCATTACTCATAAGATATCAGCTTTTGTGGCTAAAATCTCCCGATTTTTATTTTAATAGTGACAATTATTGTGAATCATCCCGAAGTGTTTTTAAGAATTTCATGAACGGAGTACCTCCTGTACCAGTTCCTGCTGTGCCGCTGACTTGGCTGAGAATGAAGAGCGACACCTATAAAAGTTTTATGGTTATTGTTTTGACCCAGATTTCTACCGTTTTTATGTGCTCGCTGCGGAAGAGTCTCAACTGCTCGACGGCTTCGGCCCTTCTCGGAGTATCCTCTTTAATGGGGGTGTTTTCCCTCACCCACATAATTAGGTCGGCATGCTCCTTGGGCATAAACTGAAGTTGACTTAACAAAAACTTGTTGTCTTCTCCTAAACTACGGAATTACCTTTTTTGCCTTTGCTGGGCTGTACCTGAGTGTTCTACGCCCAGAAAGGCATCGACGACAGGAACAACTGAACTTTGTGCTGCACTTGCGCCATTATGTTTGAAAGGGCCCAGATGTTCGAGACCTAAGTGACATCAGAATAAAAAAAACAGGAAACGTGTCTACCTTCAACGATGACTCCCGACTCGTAAATGGATCCTTGATTATACCCCCAGAGATAAGGCCTCAAGATGTGGTAGAACTCGTATGGCGAAAGTCTTTCAGGTAATCTCTAGAAAAATAGCACTTGACATTGACTATTTGGCTCACTGGAAGATTGACTCTGCCTTTTTTCAATCCTTGAACAATTGACTCAAAGCAATCAGTCAAAAGATTGTCATACGGGAAACCTTTAACTGCTCTACCAACAACATTTATAATGCTGTAAATTGCTTCGCCGAAATCTTTTTCTATCTGCAAAAATGGCTGCCTCTCTATTTATAACCTCAAGTCAACCTGGGCTGTCAACGTGAAGAACCAAACATTCCCCTGTGTCTCCAGTGGATTGAATGAAATTAGTTCAAGATTCTCTGGAGAGAATTCCCGGTCGGGATCTATGAGTCTCCAATTGGCACAACATGTTGTCGGATGGCAAACAACTGGTGGCATTCCCGATTTTTCGCTCAAAGTGATAAAGGGAATTCCAAGGTTTCTTGGTAGAATTTTTGGAGCCTAGAATTAGAGTCAAGAGTTCGATGAAGTTTGGCTTACATTATCTTTTCCTTTATACCACAAGAAGGCTGTAATGATCGTACACAAATGGATGTGGGCAAGACGTTGTTCCTCATAGGTTTTTAGTTCATCGATTGAAATTTCGGGCATTTTAGCGACTTCTTGGCGGACCGAATCATTGTCGATGTAAAATTTAATATTTTCTAAAGCAGATTAATCCAAAATTATTATGAAGTGAAAACCTGCTAAATTACTCCAGGGCTGATAAATTTGTGGAAGAATTGCTTTATGACATTCTACAAGAAACCCGTACTCGCGGCTAACCCGATATTTTTGAAGAAGCTCTTCGACATCGAATAACATTCTGGAATTAGGAGATGATAACCAAATATGGCCAAAGTCAAAATGATGAGTGAAGCCGCCTGCGACACAAGAGAACAACAATAGATAGCGCGAATCTTTATCAAACCAGGCTTATTATACTCGTACTCTGCTTCTCAAACCGGTACATAGAGACTAAAACTAGATACGAGGTGTCCAGTATAACTGGATAGAATCAGGCCAGATTGTGCCTGTGTCTCGTAGAGTGAGTCCGATCTAAAATGATCAGGTCATGTGTGTTGCAAATTGAACAAATGAACCTTTCCCTTGTGGGCTGGAACTGGTTTGAATCGGCGCAGTAGATGAAAGAGTGTACCCTTAATTTCCAAAAGAGCGAATCGCATTCCGATGCACTGTCTTGGTCCCACTCCAAAGGGCATAAAGGACCGTCTTTGGTCAGACGTCATCGTCTCGAATCTAAAAATAGTAAGAACAAGGAATAACTTCTTGTTTTACCTTTCAGGGATAAATTCCTCGACGTCATTTCCCCAGATGTCTGAATTATGATGAACAGTCCAAGGGTCAATGATGACAAAGACCCCTTCCTTAACAGTTATTCCCTGAATCTCAATATCAGCCATGCATCGTCGGTGTTGCAATCTGAACTCGTGATAGCTTCGTTAGCTAGAGAATTCTCACGGCGAAGCATGTGGGAAAAGGCGCAAAGTTTCAAATATACAGTTGTGAAGGTATTGCAATGAGTAGAGAGATTCGTAAGATCCGTCTGATGTGTCTATTTCAGCTAGTAGATTTTCCTGAGAGAAACTCTTTCTTTTCATAAAAAATTTACCAAGGCATTCTCATTGTTTGCCAACATCCAGCAACATA
The DNA here is from genome assembly GCA_932521405.1 of Oscheius sp. JU1382. Taxonomy (NCBI): domain Eukaryota; kingdom Metazoa; phylum Nematoda; class Chromadorea; order Rhabditida; family Rhabditidae; genus Oscheius; species Oscheius sp. JU1382. The sequence continues at coordinate 3,672,751 of OW051480.1, forward strand.
AAGCTAATGTGTTGGCTGTTGTATCAAAGCCGGCAATAGAAATAAACCTGCATTGGGCCTCGATTTCCTGTAACCTTTAGAGGAAAGCGAGTTCAATGACCTACACCAGGAGTCATACGCTTTTGAACATTGACTTTCCGCACATCAACAATGCCACTGCCGTTTTCTCTTAAAATTCCATCCCATGAAGGATCTTCCGAGTTTTTGAAAAACTGAAGGAAGTCATGTTTGTCCTCGCCAACTTGTCTCTTTTGTCGGTAGTTGAAAAGAATTTGATTGAATTGTTCGATGGCACTTTCAGATTGCCTTCCAAGACTCCTGATTACATCATAGATAATAGCTATTCGTTGAAGAATGCTGCCAAACAAAGGAGCGAACCCTAAAAAGATCAAGAGAGATTGCAAAAAACAAACACATTAAAGTCTCTTCGGAGATAAGTGAGACGGTAGGTTTTTTCCCAAAAGCTTTGCTAAAAATTGAATGATATTTGTTGTGACGATGGGTAGAATAGTCATGACCAAAAGCACACCTGGCCAAAACATCGGAAGTATGGTTCTGGAAAATACTGTAACAAATCTTGCTGAAGGTTGAGGAAATAACCTATGCATTTCAAGCGCCTCCGAGTTTTTAATCAAAATCCCAAAATATTCCATAAAACTATTTACTGATTCCACTATAGTCGGGAAAAGCTGGAAAAAAACATTATTGATGACTTCTTTGAAATTTCATTAGAATGACAATGAGATGCAGATTCCTGGGATTGACTCCATCTCATCATTCATGAACCTTCTCTTCTCCGGATTCTATTTTTACCTTCTTCATATTGTGCGACGAAACAGCTTGACTTGTGATAGAGCGCATCCTTTTCCATCTTTCACCACGTGCAGCGAACATGTGTACAGATGGACTTTGTATGGGATCAGGGTCTGTTGGAACACTCTGAGAAATCTCCTTATGAATTCTGCTCTGCTCAATTACCATTTTCGCATGGAAATGATCATAATGCTTTTGAGAGATGCTGTAAATAAGATCCAAATCATTTGTAACAATGATAGGATGGCTGCCCTGCATTGCACCAAAAGTGGAACCATATACTTTGGACATTTGAACGAAATCGAAAGGTGTCGAAGGAGATAGAAAAAGTCTTAGATTTCCCATCGGCCAATAACTATTTAAAACAGGAAATCCACAACTAGTAATTTTCATTTTATTCTTATAAAATCTAGGTTAAAATAATTCTTTCAATGAAAAAAGTTACCGTACTATTGAGATACATAGAATAAATAGTAGAAAAAGCAGCAGACCAGACAGCATGTTTATATCATGTACTTAATGGCTAGACAACATGAAGGACGTGAGAATTTGATTGTTACAGCAAGTAAAAAATCTATAATAAACAATTTTTACTGAAAGCGATAATTTTTTGGATAAGCATAAAAGAAAAAGACAAGGCTTTAGGTAAGAAAGACCGCGATCTGGCGCATTGATTTTTACGCTGTAGTTGTGTCTGTCTGCAGTTTTATAGAGGAAAAGAATTTTGTGAGCGAGAAGAATTTTTGTTCAAAGGGTGAGACGGTTTGCGGAAGATCAACCGGTTGATATGTCACCTTTCGTGGATAACGGCATACGAAAGCAAACAAAGAAGACTTTCGAATAAATTTTGCAGTATTTTCTCAGAGAAGATAAACATTTGAGAGCAACATCTTGATACTTGAAGGCTTCTAAGGATCGAGTCATATTTTTTATTTTTCGTTCGTTTTCTCCGTATTTAGTTTGCTTTCAGATTTACCGGCTTCCGTGTTTAACAGCCATAACAAAACTTTTTAAATTTCTTGTTATTATCGTGATGACGACTTTTTCTCTGAACTACGATTCCCACCGTCAACTCCACCTCCTTCATTACCGCCCCCTCTCCATAGCCGTCGTATCAAACAATACCTGGGGCTAGACACATGAGCCTCAGGGAGTTTCCACTTCCACTTGCACCACATTCTCAGCTTCGGGTTGAATGAGCTATGAGCCGTCGCCCATGTGGCAGCTTTCTTAATGAAGAGCTCGAACCGAATTGATGACTGAGGTTTTCATCATTCTGTTCCGTATTCACTTATGCGCACGCATCAAAGCCACCCCCCTCTAATTTTGAATTCTGTGGCAAAAAAGATCTTTTCCTGAAGTTCAAACAAGCCAAAAGCGAAGCTGTTGACCTCTTGTTCGACAGAAAATGGAATAAGAAGGACTCATTCCCTCTCAAGAGTCTTTGAGTATGTGATTCGCCATCAATTCAGCGCAGACATGCCTATTGCTGCCATGAGCGGTGGATAACGACCGACGCCTTCCGCTGTGCTTGGCAACCTAACGACCACCTAGGTTTTGTTGCGTAACAATTTGGCAGTTATGCCCGATCTCTGTTAGAACAATTTTCTTTCAGTCTTTCTTCAAAACGCCGTCTCCGCAAGTCGATTCAGCTACCGTAATCCTTCCCTTGTTATGCTTCTGATTTATCGCGTTTCACAAATAAGTATTTTTCTCTCCAGGAGTCATGCGATAATTAAAAAGCGTCCACACAAATTGTGAGAAAATCTATCATCAATCCCAGCTCTCAGCCAGTCTGCATCTGATGTGTTTATTGAGCCGCGTAAATTGTTCAACGAATTTGTCTATCGCATTCTTTTTCCAACATTACATCCAAAACTTTTCTCTATTTTAGATCGCAATGGGCATCAAAGAACTTATTGATAAGTATAGGGGTAATAGGAAGGTTCTCCTTCTCATAGTTTATATCGCGTTATTCTTGGATAATATGCTTTTAACTACGATTGGTAAGTTCTAAAATTTGTTGTAAAGAAAACTTCTCCAGTGCCAATTATTCCTGAATATCTTATGAAACTTAACAATCCCAACAGTAGTGCGGCTATTCTAGAGTCTCTAAAAGTGAGAGATAAACGACAAGCGGTAAGAAAAAAAAAGCAGAATTTAATTTGAAGCTTCAGATTTCTTGGGATGACGACAGTTGGGATCTCCCAATAGATAACGATAGGGATATAGATTGGAGTGACAATCCTCTCTCTCCAAAACAGAAAGGGCGAGGGAAAAGCAAATCGAAATCTCGAAACGGTGTACCAAAAAAGCCTCCAACTACAACGAAAGATACAACAGAAATTAACAGGGAAAGGTTCTTGGTTTCTAATTGAAGATAGTAATCTTCGGGGATTTAGAATGAGAGCAGCTACTCCTCCAAAATTGCCAGAGGGCTTTGATAAGCATGATCTTGTGGCTCGAGAAAATGTGATGGTTGGTGTCATGTTTGGATCAAAAGCTTTAGTTCAACTAATTGCTAACCCATTAGTAGGGCCTTTAACTAACAGGTTCATTAATTCCCAACTAAAACGCTCAATTTTTTTTAGAATTGGATATACTTTGCCAATGTTTGGCGGCTTTGTAATTATGTTTTTGTCTACTTTGCTTTTTGCCTTTGGAGAGTCCTACGGTACTTTATGGTTTGCAAGAGCAATGCAAGGGATAGGATCGGCTTGCACTAGCACATCAGGTTGGGCGAACTTTAACCACTTCAGAATGTTACGTGTTTAGGTATGGGAATGCTTGCTCAGGCATTCCCAGATGATGCCGAACGAGGAAGTGCCATGGGAATTGCTTTAGGTGGTTTGGCTTTGGGCGTTTTGGTTGGACCTCCTTATGGAGGAATTTTATATCAATGGTCAGGAAAGGAGCTTCCTTTTATCCTTCTTGCACTTATAGCCCTGTTTGATGGCTGTAAGATGACAAGCTTTGACAAATAGGAATTAAATTCAGCTCTTCAATTTGCTGTTCTTCAGCCTCAGATTTCTCGTGGAGAGCCAGAAGGCTCGACAATCAAACAACTCATCAAGGATCCTTACATCATCGTCGCTGCAGGTATTGACTGACATCCAATCCAGAATATAACAAGCAAAAGCTCTAGATCTTGTTTCGGGGACGCATAGATAACAACTAACTGAGTCATCAAGAGAACAAACGTCTTTTCAGGAGCAATTACCATTGGCAATCTGGGAATAGCCATGCTTGAGCCGTCTCTCCCTCTTTGGATGATGGAGACTTGGGGAGCTAGTTCATTCGAACGTGGGGCTGCATTCCTTCCTGCTTCGATATCATACTTGATTGGCACGAATGTTTTTGGTCCATTGGCTCATAAGATCGGAAGGTAAATATCATTTCTAAGAAATCAGGATGTGAAAAAACATGTGGAAATGACAAGGACCGAAGAATAACAACTTTTTAGATGGCTCTCAGCGTGTATTGGACTCGTCGTCATCGGATTCTGCTTGTTGATAATCCCATCGGCAAGGGCTGTAACAGGACTAATCTTTCCTCATCTTTTCATGGGATTTTCCATTGGCAAGATCTTTTACGTATGAGCATAGCCAAGATTAACTTTTAGGGATGATTGATGCGTCTATGTTCCCTCTAATGGGTCACCTGGTTGACCTTCGTCACGTTGGAGTCTACGGTTCAATTTATGCTATTGCTGATGCTGCTTTCTGCTTTGCCTTTGCTCTTGGTCCCTTTTTCTCAGGACCACTTGTAAAATCCGTGGGATTTCCGACGTAATTTTCTCAGACTTCACATGACTAACAATTAACATTTAGAATGATGTATATCATTGCTGTCATAAACTTTGCTTATGCTCCGTTGATGTACCTTCTCCGCTCGCCTCCTGTAGTCATTCCATCTGAGCAGGTAATGATGATTTTGGGTGGCAGATAATGAGTCTTTTAGACAACGTTGCAAAATAGACCGACAGCCGAGCAACAGGAAGATCGATATGAAAAACTGGAAGGAAATGATGTCACTCGAATGGAGGGCTACCAGTACGACTATTAGAGAAAATCGAGGAGCATATTGTCTTCCTCTGGACATTCAAAGAGCATTGTAAAATTGATTTTAGTAAAACGCTATGTTAGTTTTTATCAAAGGCTAATAAATGTTGTAATGATTGTAGAGATAGTCGCAGTTAAATGTTTAGAGATACCAGAAGGAACTGGAATTTCGCTTGGAATTGGGGCATATTTTCTTCCATTATTACAGAGGTCAGTATCGCAGCAGCAGGTCATTGTCCCTTCATCATCATATTCACAAGAATTACTGCCAATGGCCTTAAAAAAGGGAATCACTCTCGGATTTTTTTAATCAACCTGGCAAAGTTCCTCTGTATCACAAGAGAAAATAGCGTCTTGAACAGTTGTGGATTTAACCACTGTGTCGACGAAACCACTAACACACTCGATTATTTCTTTTGAACAGTTTACAGCGTCACCTGGCTGCGGTTCATAGTCAGCTGAGCCAAAATCTAAAACGTTCTGAGAATTGCTTTGGCTTGATCCAACTTCCTTCATAACAGGTAAGGGTGGCGGCTCCTTTGAAAGAAAAAATATTTAGCAGCAACGACGCAGTAAAGATGAACATGATAAGAACTGAATGGCTCGATAGACTCTCAAGACGATGACCTCATAGGTCCACCATTAACTGGAATAATTTCAACAACACAATTTATTCTTGACATGCTATGGACGTTTAATCTCGCACCATCTGGAGAGTTATACGAGTCGATGGATATTGGAATTGACTGAAGCGAACGACTCCAGGAGTGCCGATTCCTGATCCAGGTCGAGAGTGGATGTAGTAGGATTGGACATAGGGGTTGGGATCAACTCTTCTGTGAGCTGAAAGGTGACCTTATTTCCAAAATATTGTTATTTTCGTTTCAAACCTTCCATGAAGTTGGCATTCGACTCGCGAATTTCATTCATTCCACTTTCTTCATCCCTCTTACATTCTTGGAGGGTGGAAAAGAGGCCGCAAAGAAACTCCGAGGCGGTTCGAATTAGGATCATGATCCTATAAAAAGAAAGAAAAGATTTAAAGAATAAAAAACGGGAGAAACTAAAAGAGACGGCTGATTGATTTCGCCAGACGGCTAGTACTGAAAGTTAACTCGAGCAGGGTGGTCAAGCCAAGGCAAAAAATGATCGCATGAGACGAGACTGGTGAGAATTATTTAATATCACATCCAAAAATTACCCATAGCAAGAAAGAGAACGTCTAAAAAACGGATTGATCTATGAATGAAGGTCAATCTTGAACTCGTTGGTGATATAACCACTAGGACTAGTAATTTCCATAAAGAAGTTATCTCTATCGTATTCGAAGTCAAGAGGGTCGGGAGTGAAATCATCGCGATAGATATGAGCAGTTCTGGGATAGAACTTAGCACCACGGATGACGATACGCTCAATGTAGATGTCGCTGTCGAGTTTGCCCTTCGAATTGAGTTTCTTATTCGTAATTGTGTGGAGAAAATCGTGCGTTCTGAAAGACCGCCCCATTATGTGATGGGATGGCATAAAAACCTCTTGAATGTAATTCCCCAATAGGCGAATTCTCCATTTTCGTAATTATACGACTCCCCGTCATCTAAATAGATGGTTCCATTGGCGAAGTCTCCTGAAAAAAATTAATTGAAGATGCCTCGGCCAACGCACCCTTCATATTCAGGGCTATGTAGAGGGTAATAGGGTCTTCTCGGGAAGCCTTTGTCGTTAGCTTCACACCATCACGAACAGGGATGATTGTTCCTCCACGTTGGAACATTGGGATAGTCTTCAAAGTAGCTGGAATTTGAACAGCACCAGGAGAAGGACGAGCCTTGTTTGAATCCCACTCATACCAGACCTTAAAACTGAAACAAAATCTCTGTTCCCAGCTACCTCTCTTCGCCCAGGTAAATAGGTAGAAGCTTGGGTTGCCTTTGCTTCTACAATAGGCTTAACAAGAAGGGCATTTCCAATCATGAACTGTCTATCTTCGTCATAACTGCTCTCATCCTCCATGAACTCTAGCCAGAATGGTCTCATGACCGGCTTTCCAGTAATAGTATGTTCGTAGAACAAAGTATACCTAAAGTAATTTAAATTCAATGTTATTTTTGCTGCAAACCAATAAGGAAGGAAGCGATATCTCGTTTTCACGGCTTCACGGATGGCTTCTGTTGTGGTTTCGTTGAAAAGCCAGGGCTCTCGTCTTTTAGTATCTTGATGAGAATGTCCTCGGAAGAAAGGTTGGAAGGCTCCAGCTTGATACCAACGGACAAGAAGTTCCTCATCAGGATTTCCGAAGAATCCTCCAACATCAGCACCAACATGGGGAATTCCAGCAGAAGATAAAGATAAAAGCATTGGAATAGACACTTTCAAATGCCCCCAATCGGCAGTATTATCTCCAGTCCAAACTGCTGCAGATCTTTGAGAGCCAGCAAAGAAAGATCTCGTAAGAACGAATGGTCTTTGCTCATTATTATTTCTCTTCTTTAATCCGTTAAAAGTTGATTGGTGCTAAAATTGGATAGGAATTAAGATAGATTGGATTTTTTACATGATAGAATCCATACATATTGTGGACATCACGATGCTCAAAGTCCCCAAAGTGAATCACATCCTTGGGCATAGTAACTTCAGGACCATTGAAAACTGATGGCTCATTCATGTCATTCCAAATATGGACATCTGTAGTAGTCCCTTCATACTGAAAAAAACATTAAAGAAAAAAGAATCCTCAACCTTGTCTAAAGCAAAAAGTCCAGCCCAGTATTCACGAACAGTTGGATTCAGGAAATCCAAGTAGAGAGAATCTCCAGGCCAACAATTACCTTCGTAGTTTTTCTTGTCATTGGTCTTCACAAAATATTTTTTGGATTTGGCAGTTTTGTAGACATCATATTTGGGATCTTTGCTAATGTGAGGATCGACGATGGTGACAAGTTTTCTGTTTTTTTCGGCTAACTCATCGATCATTTTCTTTGGTTCGGGGAATTTTTCGCTATCCCAAGTGAAGTATTTCTTTTTGTCCGTATGTTCAATATCCAACCAGAGCACATCAAGAGGAATATCGTGCTTTTCAAATCCTTCGTGGACCTCTTTAACATCTTTTTGATCAAGATAATTCCATCTGGACTGATGATATCCCAAAGAGAATTCCTGAAATATTAGCTTAGAGATTGTTTAAAATAAAAACATACCGGAGGAAGCGGATAGACTCCAGTAAGAGTACTGAGTTGGCGGACACTGTCGGCTGGAGAAGGACCCAAGGTGATGAAGATGTCGATCAAACCACTCTCGGACATAAACCGCGTGTTGACCTGGTTAACGTCCTTGGCACGAGTATCAGCATCAGCAACCACAAGAGCTAATTTACCCTAAAATCAAATTATCACTTCAGTTATTTCTATAACCTTATCGGCAGTACTATGCTTGATATCTACCCAAGTTTCAGCAGCATTTAACCACAATACTCCAGTAGTCCTCTTTGAATTCGGTCCGACCAAGTATGGAACAGATCCATAAAGAGCCATCGGAGTATTCAATTCATATTCAAAAACGTCAAGGTTGTACAGACGATATGGCTCGTAGTTCCTTAAAAGATACTCTGAAAGGTAAATAGCAGAAGATCTAACACAGTATCGCGAAGGCTGTATGTTTCAGCATGTTCGGGAATTCCAAAAACGAACTTTGGTCCAACGAAGGCAATATCTACACCAACAGAAGAAGAACCTAAGCTAGATTACTTAAAAGTTTGAATAGCCTAACCATGAGGCTTGGTATCCTTCGTATCCTTGAAAGTTTCTTCCCAGAAGCCCTTTTCTCTATCAGTAAGCAAAATCTTCTTCTTGAACTTCTCAAAGAAAAGCTGTCCATTTGAGTTAATCGAAGAAACCTAGAAGATATATCAATCCAATATAAATCTTTTACCAATTTATCTTTAGAATAAAAGTCAATTCTCAATGGAGAATGGGTGATCACGACTCTGTGTCCATCTTCCGTTATTATTTTGGTATCAACGGCAGTAGTTTTAGACTTCTTTAGCTTTTGTTGGCTTGGTTCTTCTTTCAGAGCATCCAATGGTTGGAAACGAGGATAAAGTGCATTTTCGTCTTCGTCGATTTGAACTCTGAACAAAATTGAATGAAAATCAAACAAATTTACCTGAATGTTGAATCCTTCAAAGCAGCAACGGCTAGTTTCAAAGTAATGTCCTTATTCTTGATCTTAGCCAAAACTGCTGTATCGTTGAATTGAACAGAATCCGCCACTACTTCGTAACCAGTAGGTTCTGTTACAGCCCGTTGCCTCCTAAATATTTTAAGACTTAAAATGTTTTAACTTACTTGCAGAATCCCGATTGAGCACAAGTTTTGAAGTTCTGTCTGTCTACAGCAGCGACAGAGCAGATCCAAAGAAGAAGGACCAAGTTTAGGCCTTTACCCATGGCTGAAAATCAATTTGTCGTTGTTTTAGCTCAGAAAATAAGAGCAAGATCATAACAGCAAAAAGTCAGCTTAAATACCCAAAGGATTAAAAGGATCTACGTGGCATAATGGTGGTCAGCGCTCTTCCAGAAAATTCGCGTAGGAGACTGGTTGCGCGAGATGACCCTGAAACTCCTTAGCGAGACCGCGAAGGACGATGAGACCCAGAGATGGATATCGGTCGAGGTTTTAGCTGCTTATTGTTCATCGAAAAGAAAGAATAGCTACAATTTGATTCAAAAGGAGTCAAATTCTGTCCAAGACGCAAATGAAAACAGCGAAGATTGACCCTTCCTTTTAAGCTCTTCTGCTGTAAAGTACACGTAGCTTTTCGGAGATCATGGTCACTAATTTCGAACGTTCCATTCCACTAATAAAGATTTATTTTCATATGAGATTAAGATCCATAAGATCTTCGACTTTTATATTATTCAAGAATTTTACAGCCACTGAAGACTTCAAATAGAAGAAAACAACGAAGATGAGGAAAATAGCAGCAAAAAACCACATTGAAGCACAATCGAGGAAGAGAGCAGAATATCGACAGCATCTGCTCGTCTTTCTTAAAATCATTTTCAATTTCACAGGCCAGTTATGCTAACCTGGTTTTTCTCGCACGTAAGTCATTCAATTCTTCGTATACCGGTTCCATGGCGTATTTTCCTCTTCGACTGCCACCGCAACATCGGGGAAGCTTCCTGAGACAATTAATTAAGACTTGTCCAAACGAATTATACCTTGAGCGTCCGACAGATGCCATGCAAGTGACACAAATTAGTTCTATAAGGATGCCCATCACGAATAGCAACGAGAAAATTTTCCAAAGATCTGTAACTCTTAACTCAACAAGGAAGTAGTCTAACCAATGGCTGTAATTCCAGTCGTATCCGGCAATCCTGCGAGATTTGTTGAATAATGAATCATCAGCAAGACAAGAGACATCGTCAGCAGAATGGATCTAGTGATAGCCATTGGTCCTAATGAAAGAGACATCCAACTAAAAATTCATCTTTGCTCATTATTAAAATACCTGATGAGTATAAAGAAAATAGAAGGAAGGAAAAATAATAAAATTATTTTCTTATGTCCTCGATGGAAGTGCAAATTGAGAGTGAGCTCATCATAAATTCCATTATTCAGATAAATTTCCTGCTCAGAAAAATCAGCTCCTAGATAAAGCAAGTCTCCAATCTACGATAAAACCGTATAAAAAAGTTGATTTTCCCTTGCCTCCTTAAATCCGGGATCCTTGAGGAAACTTTCCTTGAGAGCCTGATCCCATTTAATCAAATACGCATCTCGAGATGAGGCGTCATTTCTCCAAATGAGAGTGCACGTAGTATTACCGAAAGGATAATCCAGTGCATGAGTGCGACATGGAATGTCTTGATGAACCCTGAAGTATTGACGTATTCCTATTAAACTAAAAGAATGACCGATGTTGCATTGTAACAGTTCCGTTTTTTGACACTTGGAGAACCGCTGACTTCCGATGGACGTGGGTATTTTCGGAATTTGAAAACATTTCTTCTGGTGTCCAAATCGATTGACGATGTTTACCTGCGTCCCGTTCGTTTTTCACTTCACCGCGCGGTAAATCTTACCGAAATTTATCACGCTGTGACATGGGTTCAGATGAGAAAAATAGAATGCTTGGTCCTGGAATTTGTTCAGTTCTTATAAAAATCCTAATCCTACATTCCATCTCTGAATAAGTCTTATATCCATAGTGAGTCTATTGGTGTGAGGAACTGTTCGTAAAGAATTTATCTCTAGTCCCGTATCAACGACCAAACTGGAATCTCCACCACCTGGGGAGGAAATAAATCTAAATAATCAAAACGTACTTGGCACATCTTGACTGAATCCAGCGGCAGTTAAAGTATCTAAGACTTTTTTGTCATTCTGACAGTCTTCATCTTCGGCAGAGACGAAGGACAAGACAAAGAGAAGGAGAGGAATTATTCGCCGCCAGGAATTCATTCTCTCATTTACCTGAAAACAAGAAAATGCGTCGGAGAGACGGTACGAAAGGCACGCGAAAACGGCGTTGCCGTTGTATCAAATGTCTTCGAAGGGAAGGTCATTGTTTTTATTTTGTCTAAATGGCCACAAGGGGAGGTCAAATGTGTTACCATCAGTCGGCTAGGTAGTGCTACTACTTACTAGTCTCTTTGGGTTGGGCTGCCGGGAGACAGTGTAATAAATGAACCAGTTCGTAACTGGCAGAAATATAGCTAGTAGTGACTGAAAAATATAGAGAATACTTTAGCAGGCTTGCAAAGGGTGTTGTTGCAAACTATTCTTACCAACCTTGTTGTCTCAAGAGATTACAAGCAAACAATATGAAAGCAACTGGGTGAAAAGCAGCCCTTCGGCCCGACCGCTTTTATGACTCAAAACATCAAATATTCTACTCCTTTGATCTTTAAAAAGAAATCTTTAGAGCTAACGCTTTAGTTTCTAAAAGACCACTTTCCTTTAGAGTTTTTGCTCGTTCTTTCAGTTTGTTATTTTTCTGAAATAACCTCTAGGTATCGATTACTATTTCATACCAATTTCCCAAGCATTCTTTTATTTTCAGTGGGAATGCGGCAATTTGTCTTCTTATTTTTAAGATTGATTACTTTTGGCTATTGGAATCTCCCCTGTTTGCGTTATCTTCTTTTTTGAGTGACCCGGTTACTGACACGAAGAGCTTCAGATAGTCTGTTTTGAGCGATATCATCTTATCATACAAGCACTTTAAAGCACTTTCGCTTCGCAGACGTTTCGAAAAAATTTACTTTCAAGAGACTTTCAGATGATTTCTATTTTCGCTGCTTCTAAAAGCCACAGTGGGGTCGCCCAAATTAAGAAAAAAAAAATCGACCAACGCGCCTTATCAATCGACATCAGTGACCAACAATTCCGGTATGAACATCAAATTGCTTTGAAAACAGCTTTCTAGACAACTACCGTTGGAAGTTCTCAAGGCTCGTGAAACAATCGAACACCTGATAGCGGATGGAAATTTGTTTACGGAATCGGCTCTACGAATTCCGCTTTTCCCAAAATTGAAAACTCTAACATTGAGCGACAATAAAGTAAGAATAGAACTGAGAAAAAATAAAATATTTCAGATTCGAAACATCGGCTTGTTACTTCAATATGTTTCGAAAAGTTGCCCAAATCTTCAAAATTTGATTCTCACAGGAAACCCAGGTTGTCCACCAGTAAATCACAGAATATGGCATAAAAAATACCGGTAGAGTGAAGATTAAGACCTCAGCTAAATGTATTTTTAGAAAACTAGTAACGAAAGTCCTTCCAAAATTGCGCTATCTCGACTCAGAACCACTTCAAAGAGCCAACCAAACAAGCCTTAGCGATCTATCGTCTTCAAACTCCACCGAATCTTTGGAATCAAACGAAACTTCTAGCGATAGTATATGAGGCTATAAATAAAAACGAAGACTTAAATCTTGTTACCCTTGGCTTCAGTCTTAGGGTTTCTTTCAGACTCTGTTTATAGAAATGAGTAATTTGACAGCCTGCCAGATGCAGACCACCTACTCAGTTTCTGGCTTCACTATAAGCTTTCCACTTCATCATAGAGCCGAAGGAACCTTATTTTCTGGCCAAAAGCCATTTACGAGTCAAAGGTCTGGTTGATGACTCGCGGCGACGCTTTCTTTTCGGTTTCCGACTTGTTCGTCAAGCCAATTTCCCACTTCAAAGATCTCCTTCAACAATAAAATTTTTATGCTAACTTCCAAAAATTTCGGGTGCCACAGCCGGAACATTTTGATTGCTTTGCACGAATTGGATTGCCTCAGAGCTCTGAGGCCTTAAAGTATCTTCATTTATTTTCTCTTTAAATCGGTACGCGACGTTTCTTCCCCTTTCTCTCAAACTAAATTGCTTCCGGCCGAGCTCACATGCGCTCTTTGGGTTGTCCCCAGATGTCTCAGGTCCTCTGCGACCTCTGCACGAGTCCATCCACCTTCCTGATTTGGGCTGACGTGTGCACGTGAGCTTCTATAGCCTTCTCAAATGTGTTTTCGCTCATCCACTGCTATTCATTTTTAATCCGATCTTCCCTCGTCAGACTGTGCCAAATCGAACAGAATACCATTTCCAGCCGAAAACATCTTTGTCTTCAAATCGGATTTAATTATTTTATGAGAGAATCAAATATTAATCTACTTCCGCCCTTTACTACGGTAATCCTATGAATGAAAGACGACGAAGTAAATGAATCACTATCTTATTACCCAGCTGTCGACAACGTTGTCAGCTCCATTCTTTGAAAAGCTTGAAAAACGCGGATATATTGTTGACATATGCAGTCTATATCCTAATTCTCTTCGACTTTCGGTAGGATAGCTTTTGGAAGTTTATTTCACGATTGTTTTCTCATTTATTCTGCTTGAAAGAGTCCGGATTTTAGACAAACAAGTTAGGAGCACTTTGTCAGATTAGCTCGCATGCGCCCTGAGAAGTTTCTCTCACTTCACCTCCCTTTCCCTCAATATTTTAATATTAAGCCAAAAGAGCGTAGAAAAGGATCATTTTAGTTATGGACGACTTTACGCATGACCTGATATTCTCTGTTCTAGTTCATCCGATTATTCCAGAGCCTTCACAGAGCACATTTTCGTCATAATGTTCTGTGCACACTTTACAGAAGTCTTTGGAATCGTTTAATGCATCAATTCTTTTAATGACAATGCCTTGATGTTCCTAATCCTCTTGAACTATGAACCCTTGTTCCCTTAATTCATTACCTGCAAAGCAGAGAAGCCATCGTAGTCTAGACTTCGATTCTTTTATCTCTGGATTTAATGCGGAAAGAGATTTGAACTTTTGTTGACTCAAGTTTCAATTTTCTGCTTATTTCCGGTCAAGTTTCACATTCCATGGGCTTTCCATTGAATTTCATATTATCCTCGACTCATTCCAACTTTTCGCTTCAGTTTTGATGGAACACGCGATGCATGAATTGAAACTGAACGTTTCTCAATTCTATCAAGATGATGAAGTCCGTCATTTGTTAATGAGTGAAGAAGCGCCGCCATTTCCAGGAGCAGCCGACGAGGAATTCTACACAACCGGAGAGAAATATTACGAAGTAGGATCAGCGAGAAAGAATCTTTTAATTATTATACTTCAGTGTATATTTGGGAGTCGACTTTGCCGAATAAGCCGATCGTCGATCCTTGCCATGGCATTATTTTGCACTCTGGCAGTAGCTGTTATCCTTATTTCCGTCGTCTTGCTTTGCACTGTTATTACAATGACAAGTCCCAATCAGGTTTGCCTTTAATGACAAGCCCAATAGCCAAAGTTCAGGATCCGGATCCGTCGGACGAGGTTGTTGGTGTCATAAATTGGTTACACTATCCCGTGGGAGAAATGCTCGTGAAGAACAATCACACCACACATTGATTTCTGTTTTTTTTGCTCATCTGGTTTGATTCAAAGTGTAATCTACTAGAAAAACTTCAATAAAATCAACTGAGTCTGTACATAAGGCATGTCTTTACAAGTGAGTTGTGAGATAGGCTATAAATAAAGTGAACGAGACGCCGGCGAAGATTCCTGAAATTGAAATTTGCATCCGCTGAGCTTGTTTGCTTACCCAGCATTAAGCTCAAAGCTGCGGTCATTCCAGCAATCTTTCGCTGGCTAGGTTCGACAACCTTGGGTGCATACATCATGGCCAGACTGCTGAAGTATCCAGAGGTGGTGGCCATTAGGATTCCACCTCCGATGAACCACCATTCATCTAAAATAGATGTTGACGCCTTGAAAAGCTAACTTTGGAACAGAACAGGAAGTGTTCGATCCTCAGGTCTGTAATTGCAAAACATGAAGTAGGGGATAAGAAGCCCGCGGAGAAGCACCGGAATCCAAAGAAAGCGAGGAGATGGCTATAATATATTTAAATTTGAAGGGGGAAACCTACAAATCTGATGAAATTTGCTAAGAATGAGCCGACTGTTGCAAAGACGTTGAAGCAGAGGAAAGTTGTAATAGAAATATAAAGATTTTCAGGCCAGAATGAATTCCAAGGCTCTTCTGGTTTACGATACAAAGGAGTTGAAACCATCATTGCTGGGAAGATAGTCAAAGTTACAAAGAAAATGAAAAACACATTCCAAAGTTGAACCCAACACTGAAATCTTCAATTTTACATGGACTTTTTAATCTATACTTTAGCCCAACACTTAAAGTATTGGGAGCATCCTGTAGAACTCTCTTCAGCCTCAGATCTCGCTATATTCCCTTGTTTGACCCAGTGCTGATAAAATTCCTAAATCCTCTTTGCATGAGCTCGATTTTAATATAAGCCTACTTGTCTAGTCAAAGCAAATAAGGAGAGGCCGCACAAGAGAAGAACAGCCAATGAAATAGAAAAATAAATTAGAGCAATAGTCTTGACATCATTGGGGAATACTGCAATCTTTAATTTTTTAAGCATTTTAGACTA
This sequence comes from Oscheius sp. JU1382, assembly GCA_932521405.1. Taxonomy (NCBI): domain Eukaryota; kingdom Metazoa; phylum Nematoda; class Chromadorea; order Rhabditida; family Rhabditidae; genus Oscheius; species Oscheius sp. JU1382. The sequence continues at coordinate 3,688,581 of OW051480.1, forward strand.
ACATAATGTTGCTCCCATCGAGATGAGTGTTGTAAAGGTTCCACAAAGATTATTTCCAAGAACTAAAGCGTTAGAATATTCTGATGGGAAATCGGCGAACATTCCAAAAATTGAGTTTTGGTAAAGTCCATTCGAAAGATTGATTACTCCAACAATCACGAGAGTGGCAATATAAAACCAATTCATAGCTGAAAAATTGAGACTTTGATTTTGCTTTACTTACACTCTTCGGCGGGAGGAACAATGGCTATAAGAGCGATTGTCACAGAAATTGAGAGGCAGTTGATTACGAGAGGACCAGCAATTCTAATAATGAGAGATCCACTGAAGATGAATAAATATACAAAGTGGTTTTAAAAAAAACCCTATGGCGATGACCACATTAACAACATTAATAAACAAATTGGGGAATTGAGACGCCATTCCAAGGGCACTCATGAAGTTGGTGGCATAGCTGGTCTTATTGCCATTAGGAGAGAACCAATGATCCACATAGTACTGTAAAAAAATAAAGAATTGGAATCAAATGAATTATTACAGCAGGTGCAATTGTAATAAACATATTCCATGGAAGTAGGACTCCAATTCCATTGAGCAAGACTATCATCCATACCAAGCGGCACTATACAAAACGTTTCTTTAATTGAAAGAAATGGAAACCTTGTCTTTTGGTGCATCTGGTACGTATGTGTTTTTTGCCATCATTGGCGTAAACTCATGTGGACCTGAATCAAGAATATAAGCAGAATAACGAGATGAATTTAGACCCTGGATAACACCAAGAGGATCAGCTGGCTCAAGACATTTTTCTGGTAATTTGAGCTTTTATGAGTCAGGTGTGTTCGAAAGTCAGACGCAATTGCAAAAAGAAAAAAAAATAAATTACCTCGTTCATCCATGAAGTATTGATCACGAGGCATCTTCTGCAAAGAGTAGTGAGTGCAATTTGAAAGAAAAGCGTAAAGTACGAGATAAATTCAAAAGGCTTTAGTCCTCTAAAGGACTTATCATCGCCTGGACAGACTGATAACAAACACGCTTTGGCTCCGACTAATTTTGGATAGAAGATGAATGTTTAGAAGCGCTCGTCGATGAGCTTCTTTTATTTGATTGGCTATTAATCCAAAGGGTAAGCGGAATTGGCACGTACAGGCGCTCGTTCTCTAGAGAGCAAACATATTCGAGAGTTGCAAAGGATTTTGGGCTATTCACAGAAGCCAAAATTCTATTGGTAGCTCATTCTTAGTAAAAGATAAGGGGCCAATCGACATTTGTGTCAAGTCTTATCAGCTACTAAGCTCTTAACGATTTTAGTTAGTTAATCCTGTTTGTACATGGAATGTGCTACACTTTCAGAGAGAAAAATCAACTATGCTTTTAATTTTCCAACTGTGAACAGTTCTAGAAATAAGGAAAATCTTAAAGACGTTTATTTGCAGCAGACAGTTTTTAATATCGGCAGATCAGATGGTGTTCCATATGTTACTGATAAGAAAATCTTTTCAGCGCAACAATCGAAACCTCTTTTTGCACTTTGAGTGTCGTTTTGGCATATAATATTTTATCTTTTTATGCTATGCAACTGAAAATGTGGTTTTTACTTAGAATAGTCCGTAAGTGTCTTGATTAAATTTTCTTAATTTTTTAAATTAGATCGCGTGAGATCAAAAATACATCCGCCAATGGATGCACTTCCGATAAACCCGTTTTTAAAACTCAATTCCCTGAGGTCACCAGCGACGGGACAATTTTCCAACGTCGACGTGTTCCAGTTCGCACAACTGTTGCCTCCTGTTCAGCGACGACAAGTGGTGCCTCTGTGCGGGAAGAATTGGTCTCGGCACGCATTAGACAGGTCAATAGCATTTAGGGGGTGCATCTCGTAAACTAACATTAATGTAGACTTGTAAATCAGAAATTCCAATTCCTTTTTCTGTTTGCGATGTTATCTGTCTTCATGTTGACATTTCAGAGTCATCGGCATTCTTCCGGCTTGTTTTTATGCTTCTAATTCCATAACCATTTGCTATAACGTAGGTTTTAATTATTTTTTAATCCAAAAACGCTTTTTTAGTTTTTTGCTTTTGATTTTACAAATTTTATAAAAGAAAATGGGAAATGCTCAAGGAACTAATCGAAATGGTGAGGCTTTTATTCAGTTTTTATTTTATTTTCAGACAAACTTTTAAAAATAACGTGTGGTGTTGTGAGTGCAAACTTAAGCCAAACATAAGAGCATTATGACGAGCAAATTTATGCGGTTAACCTCTGTCAGTGAGTCATGATCTGCGGAAATCAATGCGTCCCATTCTTACACTGAACTACCGAAAAAACACAAGACCTCCGCTCCCTTCCATTGCGTCAGAAACCCTACTCCTCCGCAATTTTAAACCTGTTTCCGGTGAAGGGATTCTTGATCTTCAGATTTTTGCAAAGATCCTATTTTGCTAATAGAATCCATGATTAAATTTTGAATCAGTTATCAAGTATTTGTTTAGATTAAATTTTTTGATAAAGAAAAGCGATAAAGTATGATTTGTCGCTTTCAGCTTTTATTCACCATAAAACATCTGATGGACATTTTGACATTTGCATTTTGTGGCAGTGATGCATTTGGTTGTAATAATGCTCAAAATTACATCGACAGAAAATTTCCCCATAAATTCTCAGCTGAACGGGGTTCTTCTCCTCCCCAGGAAAGCAATATGTTTACCTTGAGCTCTGTTGTGCAACTCCTGTTGCCTGATAAATATCGCTTTCTTTGAAAATAAAATGACTAGACTTTTGATAAAATAGAGTGAGATATGTAAAAGAAGCGAGTAGACCCGTGAACACGAACGTCACTAACGCTTTTTGTCTTATCTGAGTGCTTCCAACTGCAAAGTCCTTTGAGCAGAAAATTAATATAAATCGGTCTCGGTCGGTCACACCCTGACCAAATGCTCAATCGTGTAGACCTCAAAACAATCGCTGTGCTTTGACCTCAGTATTTTCCGCGTGATATCTTAGCTGGTGTCAGTCCCCGGTTGAGCATCTGACCCTCTCCCCGCCCTAAGGCCGTTCGACTTCGTTCAAAGTATTATTATGCATCGCATCCCGTCCGGCTACTACAGCGACGATGAACCATTATCAAGTAGTCCTAGTTCCTACTCAAGCTGCGATTCAATTGACGAAGTCGTCGAACGATACCGCCAATATCGGAGACGGGTGCGAGGTCTGTCTTCTTTCCTTCTTATTTGATCAGCATCACCAAGAGAGGAAGAATTTCAAGAGATGCTGCATATTTTTATCAGGAATGACTCATCCACTGCCATCTTTGAGTCAGCCCGCCAGAACCCCAGCGTGACCCTTCTCCATATTTGATTAATAATTTCAACAAAATTATAGCTTTTCCTTCCTAAAGTTAATTTATGATTTCCTCAGTACTATCTAAAAATAATTCTAAAGGGTTAGAGCTATTTTTTGCAAGAATTCCGCGATACGATCGCTTGCTCTCTTGTTTTTGCTCAAATAATTCTAAAAGCTAAGAACGCGTCTCCGAGACAGATGTTCAAATGACTTCCCTCTCAGCTGATTGAGTAGAGTACATGGTCCCGAGACGTACAAACAGTTGATCCATCACGTGGAGGATACTGAAAGCTACGGGTAGCTGGCGAGCATCGGTCAAACGAGTCTCTGACGCTCGTAGATGGGTAAACAGGAGTCGGGGAGAAACTGATTTTGAGTCTCTGACACACTTTCCAGCCACTCGTCCCATTCAATTGTTGCCAAAAATAAATGACATTTTTTTCAGGTCTTGTACAGTCTATAACTGATCTCGACGACACTATGGTCATCAATCAGGGTACAAATGCTTCACGACAACCTCAGCTTGGCTTCCATTCCATTCATGGCTCCAATGTCGAACGAAAACAAAGTCAGCTGATACAGTTTATTTTTCTAATAATAACATTTAGATAATCGAATTGCAAGAAGAAAAGAAAGCTTTTGTAAAGGATTAGCATTTTCCAACAGGTTTGCTTCTTATCCGTCTTGATCCACGATTTAGGCCGATCTCAATAGATGAAAATGTATGTTTAAAACTGACAGAAGTCGCCACAAACTGGTCTGGAGTATTAAGATTTGGTGTGACAAATGTGGATCCAGAAACATATCGCAATGCACCGGTACCAAAGTAGGGACCATTTTTTTATTATTCCAATTTAAATATATTCAGATTTGCTTGTCCTGATCTCACATCTAAGTCCGGTTATTGGGCTAAAGCGCTGCCAGAAAGATTTTCGACTCAAGGAAATATGCTTCATTTTTATGTGACAACGGCAGGAGACTTGATGTATGGAATCAATGGCTCATGGAAGGTAATCCTCGTACGTTTCTTTTTTGATGACATTCAGGGAGTTTTTCTTTGCGGTATCAACACCAGTTTACCTCTTTGGATCATTGTTGACATATACGGAAACAGTGTAGCCGTGGAGTTTGTGGGTAGGTCTTTGATTTGTCGTTTTTGCTACATAAAATTGACTTGGCTAGGATAAGATTTAAAGGAGAAAAAGCTCCGAAAATGAGTCATAAAACGGAGGAACCGGTTCCTCAAAAACGGTGTCATGTCCGGCGGGCAAGGTGCGAGGGATAACTAAACAAAAAGAACTGCTAGAAATAGATAATCAAAAAAAGAATCTGTTTTGAATCTGAAAATGGAAAAAATAAAAATGCCCGAGGAACTAGTTGTGTCTAGAATTGGGCCAATTTTTCAAAGGAGAACCGGGAAGAACATCCTCTCGCTGATATCATTTTACGAGACTCGTACTTTAGGTACATTATCCAATATTTGCACTGTTAATCAGTCATCCGGGTCTCAGATTGGAATAGTCTGAGTTCGATTTTGTTTTCTACTTCTTGCTTATCTGATTGATATTGTCCAACAATCGATGGGAGTAATGGAGAGTCGATGTTGTTTCCCTCTCTATTGCGGCCTCACTGACTCTCTGGCACGACCTTAATCTTTTGCCAAGACGGTGACTCAGGAACATTTCTCCCTGGCCGCGGGGCGTTTTCCCATAGGCTTAATATACGTTCGTCGTTTACGTTTTGGAAGACGCTAGTCGTCACATTTCAGCCGCCAGATGTTCCATTTCTGCTGCAAAAAGCTGTAGCTTTCTGAGAAAATTAAGATCTAATGAAGTAAACAAGCTAGCTCTTTCGCAATGAAAATTCATCACCCCGCAATTATATATCACATGCAGGCCGAGAAAGCCTCGAACGCTTAGAGCTCTGAATCAAATTGCTTCCTAGAATTCTGACCAATCCTAAGAGTACACCTAGGCAATCAAAGTTAGATTGGGATGAATCAAATTTCTAATTCACTCTCAATGCTATTCCCCTTGGCTACTTACCAAAGAGGGCTTGGCCTTCCTTTGGTTTTCAAGTCCATTGAATCATTGTTCTGGAATGACCGGAAAGGAGAGCTTTCCGGATGGGCGTATTGGGGAGCGGTTATGTTTGTTTTCCTGTAGTTCGCCCGCTTCTTCGCAGCAACCCTCTGTTCCAAAACGTCTACGTAGCTTACTTGTTTGCATTACGGTTGTCTCTACAATTTTTTTCTCGAATGCGAACAATCTACTTATTAGTCGTATTCGTTTTCGGGTTCAAATATAATTCGTCATTCAATTGAGTTTTCCTTTCACTTAATGAAATCACAATTGATCGAGCCTTTCTTGATAATTGACTACTAAAACGCCTCCGGCAGCTTCCATTATTTATTATCTTCCTCTTCTCTTCTCCGCTCGTAAAAATGGTCCTAGGGTCAATGAACAAACTATGGAAGTATCGTACTTTACAAAACAATAAATCGCATGAAGAAGAAGTCATTGAAGCTATTAAGCGGGGATTTAATATTGGTAATAAACCTAAAAACGAAAAACAGTTAACAAAGGGTCTGTTTTCATTTCTCTTCTATTATTTTGATTTTTAGATGCCTCTGAGTACAGAAACGAAAGGAGTCGTTCTTCGAGTTCTCAACCCAGGATAACCGGAGGAATTGCAAATCCTTCACATATCTCTGAGACTTTCACTTCAACCACAAATACAGCCTCTCAGCTTACGGCGCCTTCTTCAACGAACCGTGAGTTTTTCTTGCATGTTACTCATCCTTTGGTTGCGTGGGCACACAAGTTACTCAAATGACTATTCATGACGTAATTTTTTGATTTTAAGGCAATCTCGACCAAATCCATTTCCACCAATTCCATGGAAGACACATCAATCTCCATAATGATCGTACAGTTGCCGTTCGAATGATGCAGGAATACACGCAAGGCTATGTTTTCACTGAAAGGCCCGTGAACATCAATGAGAAAATAGTCATACAGGTGTGCTTTGTCATCTTTTATACATTTTAGTTATTACGTTTCAGATTGTTGAAATTCAAAAGCTTTTATACATTTTAGTTCTTACGATTCAGATTGTTGAAATTCAAAAGCTTTTATACATTTTAGTTATTACGTTTCAGATTGTTGAAATTCAAAACCTTTTCAATGGTGGACTAGCCTTTGGCGTGACTTGTTGTGATCCAGCTACTCTGAGAAGTGTTGATCTCCCCGATAATTCTGGAGATCTTGTCGAAATGCCACAGTATTGGGTTGGAATTCAAGACATCGCTCTCCAACCAACAAAGAATACTGTTCTTAGCTTTTGGATCACGGAAACAGGTAGTATACTTTGATCTTCGGGAACGAGTATTTACTTACAGCTGAAGTCAAAATGCGCAAAGACGCTGGTATTCCACAAACTGTCCTTCACGTTGACACAAGTATCCCATTATATATGTGGTTTGATTGTTATGGAACAACACAATCTATTAAACTCGTTGGTAGGACATGTCCTTGGCGTATTTAAAATGAGGATTTTAGGCTCGTCTAGGTCTCAGTCTCCAATGCGAGCTTCTAGTGTCCAGCCGACACGAGTAGCTCTGCCAAGCATTCCAGCTACAACTTCTAGCTCGAGAAGGTCTGACACTGCTGTGCCAAGTGCACTTCGTGTTGACAGTGAGTGTTCTACGTTTCAATTGTTAACTTCCAGCAGTGCGAACAGCTTCTCGTACTTCAGTGGACAATGCCTGCAGCGGAATGGCCCGAATGTCAGTTGACGATTTGCTTGGGACAAGCTTTACTCCAAGTACATCAATTCCGCCAGCTCCAGCCAGAGCTCCTCCAGTGGCTCCTCGTACAAATAGGAATATTCCTGCTCCTCCTTCAAGGCCTCCTCCTCCTACACCGACTTCCACTGCCTTTGTTATTTCACCTCCACCAACAGTTGCTCCAACTCTTTCGGTAATCCACTCATAAAAATGATTTTAATGTATTATTTTAGTCTCATACGCTTACAACTGTGAGCTCTTTGGACACACTTCTTGGCAGGGATAGCCATCCCAATCGAGTCAGCCTTACTTCACATTCGGCTACCAGTTCTCCCCGTCCCTCTCCAGCTCCAAGGCCTGCGCCACCCACTCCAGTGAGCATAGCCTCGAGCAAAGAAGACAAAGATGATGATGAAATTGATCCTTCTGAAGAATGCACGGTATGGGCCCTTTTGGAGAACTCAAACACCACCCCTATTTTAGGTCTGTATGTCGGCGAAGATTGACGCGGTCATCTACACATGTGGTCACATGTGCATGTGCTATAACTGTGCCAAACAGACCCAGGAGACCCAGGGTCATTGTCCTCTTTGTCGCAAGACTATACAAGATGTGATCAAATGCTACAAATCGTGATTGTGTCTCTTTGTCTCTTTCTGTACATTTTCCCCAATATAGTTTCTGCTCCTGTCCTGGGTGATATATCTGGTAATTTACACGAGTTCGCTTGCATAATTCACGTTTCTTTTTGTTCTTGTTGAACCCCTTTCTCCTTTCCTACTACGCCGACTTTGCCTTTATCCTTCATCCTCACGGTTATTGCCAAAACAAATTAGATTAGGACGGAGTTGAATAAAGTATCTGAAGTATTCGAGTGATCTAATGAACAAACTAGGCCGCTGCTCTGACGGATAAGGACAACGGAAGTGTCGCGCAGACATTGGCCTTGTTTTTGTTACAACGCCGACGTTTATCCCTTACGGTGCCGCTGCATGACTTATCCTTTTGCTACGGTCTGCTTTGACCAAGGCTTATTGCGCAATTCAACGGTTGCAAATCTTTTTTGGAACACACAGAAACAATTAGTGCTTTGTGTATACAGATCGTTCCTTTTGTTTGCGATGGCTTTGTCTATCGCGGTTTCTTCTTCATTAGAACAGCTTTCAAATAAGACTGTTTTAGCTTCAACTCTCCAAAGATGAAATCTCTACAATATGCAATTCTTGCCTTCGTCTTTTCTCTGGTGAGTTTTGATTTTATCATCTTTAGGTTAACCCAGATTCTTGAACACAAAAACAGTTTTCTTTCGAATTGACGAACGAGTTGACCTCTGCTGTTTGGGAAAATCTAATTCACATGACATCAACGGTTATTGTTATTTCCAGGTTGCTTCCGAAATCAACAGCACAGATGTTTCTGATCTAGTGAAAGAGATAGAGAAGGAAGAAAATAACATCATGGAAAAAATTGTCAATGAAATTCAAAACCACAAGGCTCATTTGATTTCTCACATTAGATTCATATTCCTTTTTAGGTTATGCTCTACAGTAAGACTTACTGCCCATTCAGCAAAAGGATCAAGGCTCTTCTTTCAAAATACGAAATTTCTGATATGGAGATACTTGAGCTTGACAAACAGCCAGAAATGAAGCAAATGCAGGTTGAATCCATCCATTTTGCCTACCATTATTTAAAATTAGATTGCCTTGAAGAAGATTTCTGGACGATCCACTGTTCCTCAACTCTTTGTTGATGGCGAATTTATTGGTGGATGTGATGATACAAAAGCCCTCGACGCTAAGGGAGAATTGAAGCCAATTCTTGAGAAGGCCCACGCTTTACGAAGATAAATGGCTATGTGGTCATTAACGTTATTTCTGTTTACGGTGTCTCTTACGAGTAAAATGAAACTATGCATTCTTGACTACAACTTCAGTATTGTGTATGACGCGATTACCCGGAATATCAGTTCCGTAGTCGGTGTGATCTTCTCTCTGCTTACCTTACCCTTTGACGACAGTGGCGCTTCCTGTCATACCTCAATTATTTTCGTATCGCAAGCTATCAGAGTTGCGGAAATTACTTGAGCCTCAGGCCCTGCCTACTTACAGACTCATATTCATTTGTTAAGATGCGGGCTTTTCTCGTCGCCGTCTTTCTCTCCGTGCTCGTCGGCGCTTCCGCTCAAGGTACGTAATCATTTCAAGGTTACTATGAAGAGAAATCAACTTCTCCGACCAGACCGAGCGGTGCCATTACACTAAAATCTCAGGGCGATTGAACAATAGTCAAGTACAGCTCAAAGGTCACTTTCATGACAGGTCCATATGACCTACGGAGTTCTTGAGATCAGGTGTTTCTGACATCTGACAGCAGCTTTTTGTTATGTTTTTGTATTGTTTTATATTTTTAGGGGTCGAGTTGTGTAATGCTGATGACAGAAAACATCTGACATGGTTTCGGTTAGATTGTTCATTCGCTTTGTGAAGGAATGACCAGAAATTGCCGTGGATCAGCTGATCGGGGAAATGTTCTTTTCTCAAGGGACTTGCTTGACATGTTTTCTTATCCTATCACTAATTTTAAATTCCTTTCTTTTTGCAGATGACATCGGATTGGACCGAATGACCAGAACAGCCCCGGGGCATGCTTGGCTCGTACCTTATCCTCGCGTCGGAAAGCGATCAAATCTCCAACAGGAAAGGTAATTTCCGTCAAATCTACCGAGAACAAGTTAACCTTTTTTCAGTTCGCTTTTCTCCGCGCAGAAACGTTTGTACCTTGCACGAGTTGGAAAACGTGCATACATGTATGCTGCTCGTGTCGGAAAGTAGATCTCTCTCGGTTACGGTGAAATAAACGTTCTTCTTGTTATTTATTTTGTAATGGAATTGAATGTTGAATAAATAACAGTTTTATTGAGGCGAGAATTTCGAGAAATTAAAGAAGATGATACCAAAGTGTCCATAGAAGGCAATGTGGCCGTAAAACCATTTATTACTATCTGGTTGATAAAGCGTCGGCACGCCCGACTCTGCTTCGGCTCGATGCTGGCTCTCTCACTACTAGCCATAGCTGGTGAGGGATTTAATCAATATTATTTTAAAAAGGGTTATATCCATCAATTGTCTTCTTCATCTAACCTTCTAGCAGCAAGACGATGGCTCTATTTTAAATTTTTATGAGATTCTGCTCCGATCTTTGGTAGAGATTGGTCTTACAACGTTTACAACCTAGCTAAAAATTGATTAATTTTTTGTTGCAATTAAAATTAGACTGGAATACGGAAGAAGACACGTTTCTCCGTTATCGAAAAATGCCAAATTTTTAGGCTTGGCGTCAGCAGTCACAGATCCAAGATATAAGTATATAGCTTGTGATCCAATTAAACTTCAATCATGTCAGGGTGCCTTCAACGATGAGCTAGGAATTAACCGTAAGTTGAGTAGAAATGATGTTTGAGCCAAAATTTAGCTTCTCTCAATGTCCAATCTTACCGTGAATTGAGCACCGCAATTCAAAATGTCTGGGCCGCCCAAGGTGTTTTAGGTCTCCGTCAGAGTTGTTCAGCTTTCAAGAATTATAAAACTTGCTTCAGGTAAGACTCTCTCTCCTTTATTTTTCCTCTGAACTCTCTTTTAGTACTCCGACTGGTTATCAAGATTGTGCTCAAAATCCTCTTGGACTCCTGGCTGACGTAAATGGGTATTTCCTTGCACTTTTAATGACTTCTTGTTTTGTTCAGAACTGCTACTGGAATCACTTTGCAACAAGCCTATGGCTATACAAAGATATTTAATCAGAATGACTTTGCCTGTGCTTCCGGATTTCCTCGTTAGTCTAGTCACTGATAATCTAATGATTTTTCTTCAGAATTTGCCAACAACGCTGACTGTGCTACTCAAGTTTTTAAAAACAATTTGACCAATATCCAAAAATGTGATGATGATTTTTACGCCAATGTTAAAGCATCAAATTATGATCAGAATATGATTTGCGTGTAAGAACCTTTGGCTATTTATGGATTGCACTTTAAAATTCTAGTTATGCTCGTCTGGCAAAGAGCTGCGTTGAAAGAATATTCCAACTTTCTTGCCCAAGCATTCCATCTCTTGCCTGGTGGGGATGTCAATGGGAGAGAACTGGCACTCAGACTAACTTCCCTCAATGTACAGGCTTCTGTACAAGTAAGTTTACAACTTCCAGTTTAGCTAATTATTTACCATTTCAGTGAACATTTAAGAGCCGGAGATAACAACAAAGTTCTACGTTCATATTGTAATACATATTTGAATAAAATTATTTCAATTGACTTTATGACTCACAATTATCTATTTAGTACACTTAAAAGAAACATGAAATTGGCCATAAAATTTACAACCACTCATCTCGTTATCTATAGATGACAGTACTGCAACAAATGCAACAACACTTTTAAAAATCATCTTTTGACACCCAGCTTCCGGTCAAGTCTGTCTACAAAAGAAAATTCAGTTCCTAAAAATAAAATGAAAAATTTTTTTAAATGCCTGAAGAAAATCTAAAAATAACTTTATTGCTTTGTATTTTATTGTTTCTATTTAGCAGCTGATCTCCGGGTGGAGCTGCCTGATAAAGATTACCTAGGAGACGCTGACTAAATTTATGGATCGTTATATGACGCCAGATGAGATCAACGATAACTGTTAAGGACCACACCCGCCTAGCCTCTTTGATACAGATTGACGCGGGAGAGGCATTCCGGATCTTTGACTGTAATGAGCTGGAAAAGATTCTGGTTTCAAGGGATTTTATTTTAAATATCTGTTCTGAACTAATGCATCTGATTCGGAGATTGTTTTCCCCTACTAAGAGAGGATTCCCTGACAAAGCGTAAATGAATTTTGTACGAATTTCTTCAAAGTTTGAACAAAATTATGTGAATTTTTAAAATTTCGATACTTATGACTGCCTCATACCAAATGGACCAGAAGACGTGGATCGAGCTAACCCTTTCAAAGAGATTGCGCTTTAATGGCCCAAAGAATTATCTATGGACACAGCCTTTACGACCAACGAGTCTCTTCCTCGCTATCTGCCACAGCGGCTCAGCAATGCTGCCCCACGTCTTGCTACTCGTCTGCCTCGTAGCAGGGGGTAACAGCTTTATCTGAAAAATACATATGATCCAATCTCTCTAGGAGCATACGCCATTGAGTGCGATGACAATCTTTATTTTAATTGTATGTACGCTATGAATAATGACCTCAACCTGACTGATCCACAGCCCTACAAGAGACCAGCTGCTTTCCGCAACAACGTAACTTTTTATTTTTTGCACGAATGTTGCTATATTTATTGCATGTCATTCTAATCTGCAACAGTTTTACAAGCGATATGGAAAAATGTTTAATTGCAACATTTTTTAGGTTGAGTCCTTTTATCAAAATAGTCCAAATCAAGGTCTTAGAACCGTTTGCAGGTGAGTATTTTTTCCTTTCATAGTTTATTTTTGTAGATCTTTCCGGAGATTCAAACAATGCATGGGCCAAAACTATCAAGTTTGCATGAATGCTGGTCATTTTGTTAGCTTTGGAACCGATGTTTTCAGTGCTTACCAGTATATTAGCACTTACAACACAATGCATTACACGTGTGGTGCTGGGTTCCAAGGTGAATTTTTGATTATTTTGAGTTTAATTTAATTAGTCTACTTGGCCAATTCTAAATGCATGGCCGCGGCTTGGACCGCAACAAGTAAGGAGCAACTAAACGCCTGTCGGACAAAGTTTGAAGTGACATCTAATGCCGTCCCTCAGGATGCCTGTCTGTAAGACTTTCCCTCGTTTCAAATTATCATCCAACTTCTAGTCTGGCTAATACTTATCTGAATTGCTGGGAACAACAATTCCTCTCGGTTTGTGGCTCAAATGCCAAGGATACTCAATTCTGGGGATGCGAATATGGTCGAATTAACATGTTCACACGGTTCCCAGTTTGTCCAAACTCTTGTGTCTGTAAGTTTTTCAAAAGCTACTTTTATTAATTATTTCTAGTGCCACACAACGGAGGAGTGATTGGTCTTTGAGCGTTGGATCTATCGTTTTGCAAGATCTTTTTGTAAATGAATAAATGTTTATTACTAGCTATTTTGTTTAGTTATTTTATCACTAATGTCAGAAAAATTTTGCAAAAATTAGATAATGGGATGAATGGGAAACCAGAAAATTAAAAATAAGGGACGAATTGCCCATCGTAGATAATTTTTTTTGGAGAATTTCTGATTAACTGACCACACCCATAAAGGTAGCTGAAAAATGTGACAAAACCGTATTACGTGCGCATAGCCAGCTCATAATCTCTGTTAATCTGATAAGAGCCTCTCTCGGAAGCTCTATTGGTAGTTGCTAGCCGTTGATAACGATTGATTTATGGCGGAAAGTTGCCACCAGCGTATGGTGATGCGCGTCTTGCTCTCCACCGTCATCCTCTTTGCTGTTTTTGGAGGTTTTTAAAAATAATTATTGCTTCCAATTACCTGATTCTTTTATCAGGCGCTTCTGCCGTTTGTCCTGCAGCTAACAGCACATGTAACTACAATGTTCTCCAATGCTGCGACACTCAATTCCAGAAAACTCTTGGTTTATCCAATTGCACGGGTAAGTACTGAGAAGGAGAGGCGCAATTTCCTATTGTCGGAGTGTTCCAATAAAGGGAAATATTGAGCTTACTCAGCAAGGAAATGAAAACGTTGATTGTGCCCCGGAAGAAGAGAGATATTCTTCTATAATTTGTTTGAGTACATTTGCTAATTGTATAGTACAACAAGCAAAAAAGAGCTTGAAAGTAACTAAACTTCTTCAGGTGCTTTCTACTTCGAGCCTGAATGTCATCAAGCAGAGATAGAGTCACTTTACGCAGGTGGAATCCAAGGATTATTCAAAGTTTGCTCGTAAGTTTCAAGAAAACGATCCTCCTTTCCCCTCTCTAAAAATAAAAACTAATTTGGTTTGAAAGATTTCCTTAAAAACTCTATGGGTATTGTCTGATGAAAGAGGATGACAATACCTGTGTAGGTTAAGCATTTTCTCTCAAAAGATGACTATATCTCTAATTAATTTTGTTATTATCTATGACAGTCATTCTGTATAAACAGCCCTACCCTCCCTATCAGCAGCCACGTTTTATGGGTTAAGCGACACATTTGTGGTGCTAAAAGAATCTAATTGTTCAGAAATAGATTGAGGGGTTTTCAGAGCCTTCACTCAATTTTACCAATGTCTTGGTCCATCCGCTGGAGACTGTACTACAATCAATTTCCACATGAGAAATGGAATGGACTTGGGGTATTTTGTCTTCAGAAAAATAAATTTGGTTTTGTAGAAGTGCTATTCAATTGGTTTCCATTTATAAGCAGTATGGATTCGCTTGTGGAGCTGGATTAGACGGTAGGTTTTGTTATCTGTCTAAACGTGGTGATTACAAGAATGATAATTTTGAAATCAGCCGGAAGTAGTCTGCCCTTGAAAGTAGCTTTTTAGCCTTTGCCAACGGTGACAAATGCATGTCAGCGGTCTTTACAAACAACAACACTGCCACTAAAATTGCTGCATGCCGCAGAGATTTTAAAAATAACGTTAATGCAATGTGGGATGACCGCTGCACGTAAGCTTTTTCTATTTATTGGGTCAAACGTGGCTCAGATTCTTTGCTCAATTCAATGGATGCTTCTCTAAAGTTTTCCGCGAATCTTGTGGATATGAAGCTGGATGGTGGGGCTGTGAATATGCCCGCCAGGGAGGCAGAACCTTCCTTCATGAATGCTTCGAACAATGCTCTGGTAAGTTTTTTTAAGGCGAAAGTGTAATTATTTTCCAGCAACGGTTCAACTGTCACAATCTTCTGAGTTCGCTGTCCAGTTCGATAAAAAAATCTTCGAATCAAAGAAGAAGGAAGACAATTAAAAACATTCTTTATGGATTTTATGGAATAAATGTTTTATATTTTGTCAATATTTCGATAAATTTTTTAAATTCATTTCAAGCTGATTAAGTTGTCATGTGTTTCAAGATAATATAGGGGGAAATGTATTTAGGGTGATTCAGTTGTAGATAGGCGCCAAAGAACTTTTAGAATAATTGTAAGAGTGGCGAACTGCTGCGGTAGCACATTTTGACAGGCAGAAAATTGATTAGTTCCCATCGGTTGATAACAATACGACCCACAATGACAACTTGACCTTACTACTTCTGTTCCGTTTCTCCCACACAAATTGCTCCTGTATAGAGGGATTAGTTCCTTGGCGCTATCAGGTGACCGAGAGTACTTTGCCTTCCAGCTCGGTCGTCCTATTTCGCGGAAAGATAAAATGATTTATTTCAGATGGATGCCGAAGACTACTTTACTCATGAGGAAATTGTCCTCAGCCGTCCTGGATCTGTAGCTGAGTAAGTACTGATAAGAGAGGTCGGGGTCCACAAATTGTTTTCGAAATATTACCAATTTTTATCGTTCATAACGCTAAAATGACCAACCTTTGGATTCCTACGCCAATTTTAGTTTTAAAGTCTCTATAAAAGGAAGCATGTGAGGAACACAATTCAAAAGCGAATTGTAGCCCTGTTTGGTTAAAAAAACTGTAACTCGGTGAAACTGCGTTTTATTTCGCTTTATTTTTAACAGACGAAGCAAATATAATCTAAACTCTCATCGATTACCAATATCACAGTCATCCGAGATGCTGCATCCAATTAAACAACCCAACCATCACAGGTAAATCGCTATGGAAGTTTTAAGGTACTTGATCATACAATCATCGGACTCCCAAGAAGGGATTTTTAATACTTGACAATTATTTTGGCCTATTATTGATATTTACTAAAAATAGAACTTTCAAATTTTTCAGAAAACCGTCATCTTGAGTTGCCCTTGTTGTTTGGTAATGTTCCTCAATTATTATCAGAATAGATTAAAAAAAGATTTCGCATATCGTTATCATTTTACATTTATCTAATTGCAATAAACACATCAATGTCTCGCCAATGGTAAGCCTGCGCCATCTCAAAGTGCTATGCGGTAGCGCTTGCTTTAAAAGCGATAATGCAGCCCTTTAACCTGTCACAAAATAAAATTCTTTTTTATATTCTAGCTTCGATGTTATGAAGCGTAGGGCTGAGGTTCAAGCCAGTATACCTTCTGTGCTTCGTAACGTCAAGACTATCCAGCGCATCGCCTTCGATATCGGTATGTTCTTTTTTAAAATAAATAAAAAGCTTTTTCAGGTCATACTGTTGTTAAAATTTGCTACTCTGCTCATGTAGCCAAAACGGAAACCACTCTCGACGGAAGAGTATGTTTTTTTTATTTGAAATCATTCTTTTTTCAACATAGGTGATCGTGAAAGACGGAAATAGCCTCCATCTTCATTGTATCCAAGTCCGTTTGGAGGATTTTGAATGTGTTCTTGATCACCTCTCCAAGGTATTTGAAAATTATAATATAAAACTATTTTTAAGGAGGGGACAATCACTGAGCGAGATGCTACTTTTATTAGTACTTATGACAGTGAAAAGTTGGAATCTCTCATCAAAAGCCGTTTGAACCTCAAGTAAGTTGTCTTAGTTGTGAATATTATTTTATTAGTTTGACTCGTATCGAGCAATTGCACTGCCTTGTACATGGAACAAACTTTCTGATCCGAAATATCGAAGCTGAATCTTTTACTTACGACCATTATGATAATAACTGCAAGTAGGTTTAAATTTTTGATTTGATATCCGGCTTTAGATTCAAATTCAAGACTTTCCGTCCGTCTGTGATTCTTCCTTATCTTTTGGTTAACGTAGGAACTGGAGTCTCGCTTATCTTGGTATGCACTAATAAAGTGTAAAAATGTTTTCAGGTCGAAAGCGACTCAAGCTACAAGCGCATTGGAGGAAGTTCGGTGGGAGGAGGAGCTTTCTTTGGATTGGGTCAACTGATCACCAATTTTGGAAGCGATGAAAAGACTTCTTATGATTTGGACGAATTGATTCAGATGGCTGAAAGTGGTGATCATCGCATGGTTGATAGCCTGGTCTCGGATATTTATGGATCGAAGTGGGGATTACATTAATAACATTATTTTACCATACAATTTAGCGCTGAAATTGCTGGTCTCAGCGGAGACATCATCGCTGGATCGTTCGGAAAATGCACCAATCGTGAATACGCTGATAGTATTATGGCTGATCCTGATTCGCGCAAACATGCTATTCGCAGTCTTCTCTTGATGATTAGCAACAGCATTGGACAGGTAACCTCTTAAACCTTCTGTAGATAATTTAAATCCAGCTTGCTGTTATGCATGCTCAAAAGCAGAATGTCCGCAGGATTTACTTCAACGGCTTTTTCATTCGAAATCATAATGTTGTGATGCGAACACTGGACTATTCTGTTCAGTTTTGGAGTCAAAATACTCTTCACGCTTACTACCTCCGCCATGAAGGCTATACCTCGGCTATTGGTGCTTATTTTGAAGGTGGCAGCCGCTTCAAGTGTCAAGAAAGTGATGTTGGATGTAAGAATTCTTAAATTGAAGTGATGAAATAAAATTTAGGGGAAGGCGAGCGTCTCACTTGGCATGAATACTATCGTGGCTGTTCTGAGCTTGGTCGTTTTGTTCCCACTGCTCCTCTTTCTGCTGGATTCACTGCTGGGGTTCTTGAACTTGAATGTAGCAACTTGCGCCTTCGTCCGTTCCCTCTTCTCGCTGAAGATCTTACTGTAATAGATAATTAGACAATAATATCAATTCCTTTTCAGTCTTACAAACCCGATGAGGTTGACTTAAGTGTGAACGAGAAGGATCGTGAGTTTTGGCTTAATGTTATGGAGAAGAGCGTTACTGGAGTTATCAAAAAGGCTATCGAATCTCAAGCCCATGCTGAAGATGCTGTTATCCGTGGAGAAGAGTTCAAAGTTGATTTTCTTCGTCAGCTGAACATCATCAAGGAGAAGTCATTGTAAGTCTTAACGTAAATATCTTACAAACTCTTTAGCGCTTATGGTAGCTGCACTGTTCGCAATCTTCTTGATCTTAGAGAGCAGCTTCTTAACGAACACGGATTTGACGATACCTATCTCAATGTGAGGCTTTTTC
This sequence comes from Oscheius sp. JU1382, assembly GCA_932521405.1. NCBI lineage: Eukaryota > Metazoa > Nematoda > Chromadorea > Rhabditida > Rhabditidae > Oscheius > Oscheius sp. JU1382. Next base: position 3,706,835 of record OW051480.1, read on the forward strand.
TTAATAAAAACAGTTAAATATTTTAGCAAAAGAGAGTTGAAAATGAAGTCGCCATCAAGAATCTCAAATCGGTCCTGCAGAAAATCGATAGCATCTCGAGTCCAGAGAAACGTTTGTTCATGGTTTCAAAAGGAATTTTGGCGGGAAATGTCTTTGATTGGGGAGCTCAGAAGGTCGTCGAAATGATGCAATCTGCTGAAGGACTCTCGTTCGATAAGGCCATCGAACAAGTTCCTGGTGAGGCTTCTTTGAATCATCTCACAAAATGAACTTTAGAAAGACCTTGGCTATCCGATTCATATGATGCTTTCGCTACGAAGTTCTTCGGACAGCCATATAAATGTGCCGTCATCTTCGTGGATAACAGTGGAGCTGACTGCATCTTAGGAGTTATTCCATTCGCTCGAGAACTTACTCGCTATGGAACCAAGGTCTGCTCACAACTTTTCATTTTAGCAAAATGTTTTAGGTAATTGTCGTCACCAATCTTCTCCCTGCATTGAATGACTTGACTTATGGCGAGACGCTTGATCTTATCGATGACTTGAAGGCTACTGATGATCTCCTAAAGCAGGCCATTAATGATGGTGTTATCATGTTTAACCACTCTGGACAAGGATCTCCTTGCTTGGATCTCCGGTAATTTCAATCTAAAAACAATCAAATTTATTTTAGCAAGGTTCATCACAACTTGAACCGTCAAGTCATCGAGGAGCAGGTTGATCTGGTTGTGATTGAAGGAATGGGTCGTGCTCTCCACACCAACTACTCTGCCAACTTTACTTGTGACTCTCTAAAGGTTTGTTCAATTAAATATAAAATTTTCGTTGCAGGTGGCCATTATCAAAACTGATTGGCTTGCTGAGAAGATGGGTGGAAAGCTGTTCTCGGTTGTGTTCAAGTTTGAAGCCGGAAAGGGTATAGACGAGGCCCGTCTCGCTCGTGCTCCTACTCTTAATTAATGCTTTATTTATTCCAAAATCTCTCAGATCACCGGTCAAAGATTCTATTTATTTTATCAATAAATTATATCACTAAATTGTGCACATTTAATCTTCAATAAATATTATTGACAAGAGCCAAAATTTTAAAGAATAATGGTTAGCCATTTGCACATTTTTCAAAAGTTTTAGCAAGAATTTAAAGTCACTTTTCTCAGAAGAAATGCATAGGAATGGAGTATAATCGATGTAAGTTCTCGAATCTCGCTTATATGACTTTTCTAACCTTGAATAGATGTTTCAGTTGTTTATATCATGCGTTTCCTTTGAATGGTCATTCAATCTGGCTGTACAAAGTGCGATTCTTTCGGCAATTTTTTGATTGATTTCTCTTTTTTTCGTTTTGTCCTGTCTAAATTGTAAAACGTAGCGTAATCAATTAGGAGCTTATCTCGTTCGACCTAGACGACGTCGTAAATCTTTTTTTCGGTATATTCCCTGGCTAAAAGTACTGCCCACGCAGACTCAACAAAGATTTATAAATTCAGACATAGACTGGATTCAATGTCAGCTTTTGTTTATATAAAGGTTTCAGTGATGGAAACCGGTCGTCCGACGGAATATCACGTTGGCTTTCGATTTATTAGAAGCTTTTATAAGTTGCTATTGTATCTCTACCCAAACTTGGATTATGCGACACTTTTAACTATTGTACTTTTTATAGTTTCAGCTTCAAGTAAGTTATTTTCCATCATTCTTTTAAGAACAAATTTAGATGAAGTAATAGCTTATCATTCTGGAACAGTTGTAGGAAAATTTTATAAGACGCTTTTAGAACACAATGAAGGCCAATTTTGGACAGTCTTCTATCAAGCTTCTTTAATATATCTTGGTCAAACTTTTGTAAGAAAGTTTAATCTGGACATTTTTATTATTATAGGTACTTGCATTAATTTCTCTTTGTTCTTGGTTGCTAGCTGTTTCGCTCAGAAGAAATCTAGTTACGGGCTTACATAGTCTTTACTTTGGAAGACATGTTTATTACAATATAAACCGAGAAGGGCTTGATAACCCGTAAGTTTTTTGAGAAATTGATTAATCTTTTTAGTGATCAGAGGATTACTCAGGATGCTGAGAGAATGACTACACTTTTGTCAACAAAAATCTTACCATATTTTATCATTTCTCCAGGAGTTATAGGATATTATACTTATAAAACATGGCAACAGTAAGTGGAAGCAAAATGTTGGAAGAAAATGAATCTTTTAGAGCCGGCGGAATAGGAGTAGGATGTATTTATGGTTATTTTCTAATTGGTTCCATTATTAATCGCATCATAGTCTCTCCAATCACAAAGTGGACTGCCAGACTGGAACGAGCCGAAGGAGATTTCCGGTTAGTCAATGACCTTTTCCTCCGTAGCGCTCACTTTTTAGGTTTAAACACGTTTCTGTGAGAAACAATGCTGAAGAATCCGCTTTCTGTGAAGCTCATTTATTCGAACATGTGAGTAATACAACTAAAAAATAGAGCTATGAATTTAAGAACGAGAGCAATAGATTTCTACAAATACTTTTATTCGTTCAATCACGGCTAGCCATATGGAAATTCCCTGCTCAATGTAAGAAAATAAAAAATTATTAAACTTTTTATAGATTTTCAGGGATTTTTCGACTACTACGGTGGAGTTTTAACATATGCAATTCAAATCATCCCAGTTTTTCTATTGAACTCTTATAAGGACTATACTCCAGGAGAATTAGCACAACAAATTAGCAACGTAGATATTTTAAAGACATTCCTACAAATTATATTCTAGAATGCTTTCTTTTTTATGTATCTCATCAACAGTTTCACAAGATTAACTGATTTGGCAATGAGCATAGGAGAAATGGCCGGTTATATACAAAGGTAAAACCTAACTTAACAAATAAAATTTTATTTTTTTAGAATTGCTGCTCTTATTGACTTAACTAATGAGACAAAGCCATCTGAATGGATTGTTTTAGAATCGGACAAAGATGAACAAATTTTTAAAGTAGATGGCCTATCTTTCTCTTCATCAGAAGCAAATAAGAGATCTCTTGTTTCAAGTCAATTTCAATTATTTTTAAACAAATCATTTCTTAGATTTTTCAATAGATATAACGACATTAAATACACTTCTTGTCACTGGTAATAGCGGTGTTGGTAAAACCTCAATATTTCGGGTGCTAAATCAACTATGGTCTCCAAGTTCAGGCAAGTTTTATTTCTTTCTTTCAATCTATCTTTTTTAGGAACAATTTCTAGATTTATTGATAGTTATCAAATTATGTTTCTACCTCAAAAACCATACCTCCCTATTGGAAAATTGTCCTTAAAACAGCAAGTTTTATTTCCAATGGAAGCCGAATGTTCTATCTTTGGTAAGAACTTTCACTCTTTTAATTTTTTTTAGATAATAGTACAATCCAAGCAGTTTTGGAATCATTGTCCTTGGAGAAACTCCTTGTGTACAATTCCTCAATAGATGATTCGGCTGCTTTTGAATGGAATGATATCCTTTCACCAGGGGAACAACAACGTCTATCTATTGCAAGAGTCCTATTACGTCGACCAAAAGTTGTTGTCTTGGATGAGTCGACAAGTTGTGTTGGAGAAGATATGGAGCGTCATATCTATGAATTATTTAAGAAGGTCAGATTCTTGTCATTAGCATAATTTAAACTTAGAATCAAATACATTATATATCAATTGGACATCGAGCCTCGTTGTATTCTCTTCATCAACTAGAGCTTCATGTAGCAGAAGATTCATATAAAATAAGTGATATAGAACACGTTGAAAAATCTGTTCATTTCTGACTCTTATAAAAATAAAAATAAATAAATAAATAATCTCGAAAAATAAGTTAAAAAACCGCTGAAGATCCGCATTGTCGAGATTATTAACAGCCTTATGGGATCAATTGAGCACCAGTTAGAACACACATAACAGCGTGAGCAAAAGAATAAAAACGAGAGGAAGTTGAACAACACTCGTGGATTTTCTATGCGATCTCCTGGTTGTGGTGGAAGTTGGATCAGAAGATTCAGTTGTCGCAACAGGGGCAATCACGATTTGAGGATCCTATAGAGTATTTATTAATTCTTGGGGCAACTTACAGAAGATCCATGTCCAAATCCATGAGAACTTGGATCATCAGCCACACAACTGATAGTTCCTTCAAGTTCAAGAGTATACATTCCGTCGTTGCAGACACAACGAGTTCCGTTGCATCGAGAATCCAGGATACACTCTTGGCCATGAGAGCATTCACCACCAGGATAGGCTATTCTATCTTCGGCAACGAAGTTATCATTACTTCCTTCGGCTCTAGGCTTGGGAAGTTCTTCTCGGGTGAAAGGAGCTCCTTCTCCATCCCAGCCTACGATAACTTGATCGATCTCGTTAGTATTCAAAAGCCAAGTGATCAAAGGCTCATAGTACTCAAGCATTGGAGTGGCGTCAATCTCTACTTTTCCTGTGATCATCTCAAGAGCCTTTAGCCAAGTGATCGATGATCCGAGTTCCATCGTCTTACGCAGTTTTTCAGTGGTGTCTTCGGACAAAATGCAACCTTCACTCTGAAATAGGCTATCATTAGAGGATAAATTGGTCATTTCCTACCAGAATAACACCTTCGGGACAAATGGCCTTCAATATCTGGAACTGGATAACATAACTGATGATGTTCTTGCTGGCAGGGGAGTGAACCTAATAAATTTTTTTTTAAAAAGTTGAATAGACCTGGTTGATGGTGTTGTAGATAAGAGCATCAAGATTGGAAGAGTTATAAGGCTGAGGAGCGCGAACTCCTTCATATTTGTTTCTCAATTGCCACCAGCGATCATTGCTCTTGTCAGTATTGCCAGTTGATTCAAAGAGTTCATATCTCCATGTATCAGCGGCGAGGTTGAAAGGAATTTTGGCGACGTTTTCCAGAGCTTCTCTAAAATACTTAAACTACAGTATACAATTGCATCAATTACTTGTATAGTCTATTGATGATAACAGAATCTTGAATCTCCAATTGGGAAGAAGGAACTAGTTTTTGAGAATAAAGGTAATGAGGATTTGAAGCCAAATGAGCGAAAACCTTAGCAATAGCATCACTCAAGAAGGAAGAGGCATACTCTCTAAAGTCGTCTTGTTTTGTTTTCAAATGTTTAAACCTGAAGAGGAAAGGCTGGTTTTTGTAGAGATATTGGTAATAAGTCTGAGCCAATAAGCTGTGAGCCATCTGGAAGTCAGGCTCTCCAAGTTGAGCACAGGCTTTGATTCTAAATTCTACATTATAAAAACAACATTTCTAAACCTGTAATCATTTCCACCACGCATGTCAATTGCAGCAGCAGGACTGCAAATCATATCTTTGCTCCAGACTCTAGCGAAGAGAGAAGTAGTCCAGAAAGCTTTGGGAAGAGGAGGGAATCCAACTGATTTGAAATAACGGTAAGCCTAGAAGCTATCTTATTATCTACCTTCTGTAAGTTTCAACCTTGACGAACATTTCCTTGCTAGTATAGTTTTGAGTGTTAAAAGTCATAAGCATATCGCTTGGGGTTGAATCATCAACCTCGAAAGGCTTGGTCCTCTCGTAATGAGTAGACCAATCACCACCTTCAAGTGATCCTGTAATTTTTCACATCTTTCCTATCTAAAATATTTTCTAACCAAATAAATGAGCTGGAATAGGGCCATCTTTGCTTATATCGTTAGCATTATCATAATATCCAGCGATTTGTCTCCTCATGTAAGCGTGAAGAGATTTGTAGAAGGGTTCAATCTTCTTATAGACCATATCCATCTGCTTCTTCATATCAAAAGCTGGTTGCCGGGTCTTTGAGGAAAGATCAAAGGCGCTTCTCCACATAGCACCAGCATCAGAAAATCCATTTACTTGAGCTCCTAACAAAATTTGTTCCACAAAACCCTTAGCTTACCCTTTGTGCTGTATTTAATAATTTCTTCATAAGCTGCCTTAGATCCAGAAACAGCGGACAAATAGCTGTTCCACAAGTGGGCCAGACGGCTGGCATCTTTCTCCGAGTGGAAAACGGCTTCGAGGTCAATTCTCCTAAAGAAATGTTAATGATCGGCCAATCTAAGTCTCACTTCAAGGCACAAGGAGGCGGCTGGTCTTTATCGCATGTATTAGCATTTGTTGTGAGAGCGTTGACCTATAAATGTCGCAATCAGTTAATCCCAAGCCATCTCAGGGTCTCACTTGTGCTTGGGCTTTATTGAATTCGGCAAATTGTTCCGCTGAGAGGGCTGACATTCCCTCGAAGGTCACGAATTCCAATTGCCTTCGGATGTTAGGATCAGTGACGGTCTCGAGGTCAAACTGCTTGCCCTGCATTGAGGTCGATCGAACGAACTGAGCTAGCGCCTGTAATAAAGTCGTTTGTTTCGTTGAAAAAGGTCAAATGACCTCTTCAGCTTCATCCAAAGATTTCTTAGTACCAGGAGAGGCATTAGCCACGTATTTCCACCCAGCAGACGCAACTTCTTGCATAATCTGCAGAAAAAAAACAATTTTAATCTGAGCTTAGCCTACCTTCTGAGCCTCGACTTGATATCCGTCAACCCATTTTTTGATGACTTCAGGATCTTTAATAGAACCAGCAGGCTGGACATTTTCCATTTTCCAGTAATCGCTACTGCCAATGAGAGCATGAACTGCAGCATTGGCATACTGTGGTCCTTTAGCCTAAAAAGAAAACTAGGCATACATATCAAAATTCTTACCTGTGTTGAGCCAGTATTTAAGAATCGGTCAACTAATTCGGTAATAGCGGCATCATCTACCTCGTCAGGTGTATTTTTCTAAAATAAATTTAATTTGAAGGGCTGAAAAATGCTTACAGATTCGGCAACATCTCCATAGTCCTCACTTTCAACATTGTCGAATTTGATTGCTGGTTCGGGTTCTATAGTTGGCTCTGCAGATGGCTCGGTCTCCGGCTTTGATTGAGTCTCAGGCTCGGGCTCAGGAACTGGATGTGACTCGGGTTCAGGCTCGGGGTGAGGCTCTGGCTGACTGGAGGCAGGAGTTGGTTCGGGCTCTGGTTCTAGCTTTGCTTCGGGTATAGCTGTTGACTTCTTAGAATCAATCGACATATCAGCTAGTTCGAATGGTTCAGGTCCTTCTTCCAGCTTGAGCTCATCGGCCGCAACGACGTAGAGCAGCCCCAAAAGTATGGGGCCAAGAAGTAACCTCATACCTGGAATAATGCTCGATTTGAAGTGGATTGCGCATCGGGAAAAAGAAAAGTGGCCAAATTATGGACAAAGCTAGTTCTCGAACAAAAACACGAACGGGACAAGATTCTGTTCATAAGCGTATGAAAAAGTAGAAGTATGGCTACATGCAAGTCAGGGTTAAAGCGGAGAATTAGGAAACAAAGCGGCTCTATACATATCGGCAAAAAACCAAAGGAACTAGATGACAAGAAAAGATTGTAAATTATACGGATGTCGCAATGCAGTATCGTCCCCTCTGGGGAAAGTTTAAGGGCGGGAAGGTCATATCCGTATCAGAGGCAGGCGCTGCGGCCATCTGCCCTAAATACAATACAAGGCGAAGCAACTTGCAATCCACGCGAAACGTCATAAACCAGACAGACATGCGATTGACAGACACTTAGCTAGCTAATAATAAACAACTCTTTTGAAATTATGCTTAATTCAGTCATTAAGGCAACGATTTGTCATCAATTAATTGATCGAACTATGTCCATCTCCCCCTTTGATCTTCGGCGATTATCAATCCAAAAACCTGTGGCTCCGATTTCGACAGATGAGAATTGGTGTCAAAAATGAGATCGAGACATATCAATTCGTCGGGTTCTTTATTACCTTTTTCGAGCTAAAATAAAATTCAAACGATTATGGAAAAAAGTCATAATGATGATCGGATTACTTCTACGCATTACGTAGTCCTATTTTTATAGATCACTAGGAGTCAATTGAGCAAAGAGAGAAAAAAAATCAAAAGATAGATTAAGGAACTATCCATCAGAGCAATTCGGCAGAGAGAAGGAACATCGCTACGCCTAGCGGCTTTAATAGAACAGCTTCGAAAAAGCGAGGATCTGGATCCGAAGGGAATCAGCTGTATCGAAATGTCTTAACAAAAAAGTTGTGATTGCGTGAACAGACAGTGTCTGGATGTTTCTTCCTTCTTAAAGATGGGTAAAGATCGTGATAAATGAGAGTGAGAACCGGGCAGACTTTTCCAATGGAGGTCAGCCCCATTGAAGGGGCGCGAGCGACGGGCAGTGATCGGGTCTAAATGGTTAATCCCCCTTCACGCCTGCAATCTAGGTATTCTTACAAGTCAGTCGAGGAAAGTACTAGATGAAGGACATCTATAGCTTGAAGGCAAAGGTATCACTACTGTTGAATTGATACGGCGCCGTGACCCAGATCCACGGCCGCGTTTGTAGGCCATTCCAAGAACACCTACACAATGGGGACGACTAGTTTTTGATTACTTCAGATAGTTTCATTCATAATTGCTAGAAAAGTTAACAAAAGCGAATCATGTAGTTAGTTTGATTCCCAAAGCCATTGCAAGATACAACGGTCGTATTGTCGTATTTGTACGTCAAGGACTTTGGACACATTTTCTGAAAAGCAATACCATTGAATTCAGCTAGAATGGGTTCTACCTTGAAATATTTAGGAGAATCGTCAGGCCAACGTTCATCATTACATTCATACATGTTGTCAGCTCCACCCGTACAACAATAGTGCTCATCGTGGTATACATCACAGGGATGCATACATCCTTCGACATTTCCATTATACCAATACTTCAAAGACTCGGGACACTTATAATTTATTGTCTTTGCACAGTCTCCAGCTGCAATGCAATCTAAAAAATTAATGATTTTATGAAAAATAAGAGCAACTGTTTGGTAATTTTGATCCATAAGGTCTGATTGTGATAGGAACATTATGGCCATGAAGAAAATCGATGTAATAATAGTCACTTCCCGCTCGGTTAAAATGAATCTGAGCAACGGTAACTGGGCTGGCTGGACCAGTTCCGTTACACTCAAGTTTGCTCTAAAATTTTTATTTTCCAGAAATATTGCCTCCTACGCCACAATCTCCAGTACCACATGTCATGTTTTTTCCGCAAGCTGTTCTTGCCCAAATTTGACCATGCCATCCGATGGGGATATTGACATTAGTTCTATTTGCTAGAATTTCAACTTAAGACACATTGGGTTTGACTCACCAGCTTTTAATTCAAACCCTCCTTTCATTGGATGAAAAGAATTTCCTTTGAAACCTGGCCAAATTGTTTGGGAACATTTATTGAGCAGCTATACTCGCAAGTTATTAAAGAAAATAATTTATTACTCCACCTGGACATACACCTGCTGCTCAGCTAAGAGTCCCACAATCAAAACACTAAACAGAAAGAGAATGGGCCCAGTTCCCATTTCTAAAAGAAAAGTTCATTTTTAGAAAGAGTTTCAGTGGGAGAGAAGGGGAGGCAAATGGCAGCTTAGAGGCAACTGATTCGGTTAAAATAGCCATTCTTTGTTAAAAGAAGCTAACCAGCTGTTACAGAGTGTCACATTCTTCTACTTTTTTCCATGGTTCACAACATTTGCTGGAACAAAGTCAAATCACACCAGAGTCAGGACTCTGATCTGCAGAGACAAGGGACTTTCTAATAAAAAGATCATAAGCTTACTTTCTCGGTATACGTGATGTCAAGGGATATAATTAAAAGAGCTAAATCCCTTCCAGTTATTTTCAAAATGATTCTTGAAAACTTATACGAGCTTATTTCAAAGAGAAAACTTTATAAATGTTTTTTGGTTGCTGTTCTTTAAAAGCCTACTTCTTTTAAGAAGGTAACCACACTTTCTCGACCTTTAAAAACTTCGAGCTTCTAGTTTGGTAAGAAACCAACGATAGTTCACTGTCCGTTGTAATTCTCATACAAGCGGAATTGTTTTCCCAATTGCGCATTGTCTGATCAGTCCTCCAATAGAATCGTTACTCATCATTTTTTCGTTTTTCTGTTTTGTTATGCGTTCTGTAGAATGATTTATGCACATAATCACGTCGAACCCGCCGTGTTCGGATTCTCTTTTTTTCATCCGATACCCATCGCAGGACGATTAACTTTTGCAAACACCAAACATTTTCGCCTTCTTTCCGTTATTGGTAACGATCCGATTAGGGTCCATTCCGGTTATTAAGACTATCAATTCAGAGAATTACCCAACTAAAATTTGCAGAGTTTTTTTCTTCCGTACGCGGCAATGCATTTCAAGTGCTTTTTCAATTTTCGGGAACGATTCCAGGAATATAGGGTGAGTAATGAAGAACCCTTACTGATTACTACTGGCCGAAACCAAAGCAGTGAGCCATGTCGCTGCTGCTTTCCGCTAATAGAATTCTAACGATTTGAGGGGTGTCTGGTCGTATGGCTCATAATGACACTTAAACCTAATTAGAGTATGTCTTGCGGCACTAAGATGAAGTTTTTAACAAAATTGAAAACATTATACGATATCTTTGTTCATTTTTCCTGTTATAGTATTAGGTTTCTTTAAGTTTCGAGGTTAGGAGGAATAGGGAAGTCTTCAAGAACTCGAAAGATTGACGCCTAATTTGATTCCAAATATTGCCACCCTCTCTTGACTTCTCGAATTTGCATTCTAACAAGTTTGTTGTCTCGGAAGAGCTAGCGGCAAGGTGTTCCGGCACATTGTTTAGGGCGGCCAGTGGCCGAGGGGCGGGGTCGAGTCTGCTCGCAGACTCCGCTACTCCCGCATGTCGCATGATGACGACGAACGCAAGTCCCTTAAGGTAAGTACAAAAATTTTAGATTTTTTCATACCTCCCCTTCCCTCTTCCTTTCACCAATCAATTACACATGTGCGCCGTTTTGTTGTCTTTTCGGCCGCCGGTGCCGACATGCCATATGTTCTGCGGTCAGAATTCCCATCAGCCAAACGTAAACAAAAACTGATTTGCACATGAAATCTGAGAATATCAAACGGAACTTTTGCTCATGTCACAATATAGAGCCATTCATTTTCTCTCGAGACCCCGTAGCACGCAAGCTAACGAGATCTTGACTGGTGTTTCACGCGCTTGTCCATTTGCCAGAATCATGACCTCTGAGCTTTCTTTGAAAATCAGATTGCCGTTTGAAATTCAACCCAGCGGGAATACCAATAAGTAGCTCCGTGTAGATAAATCCTCCCAGATGACCATCAGCCATCAAAATGCTGCAATCCGTCACAGTTGGAAGGGAATCCACCAGTTATTCGAAGCTTTTTACCAATAGTATTTCGTCAATAAACCTCCCTGTTTGCTGAATCAGCGCGAAAAGCAAAAAGTAGCCACACTCTCTGTATAGAGAGAGAGAGAGGGAGCATCCTCATTTTTCATACACCGGATGTCTGCGAAATTAGTTAGAGAGGCGTCTGGCTCATTCTTCTTCTTGTGAGAGGATGAAGAAAGAGGGAAGAGAATTTGATCTTCTGATTTCTCCAAAAATATCAACATCCCCTCATTGTCACATTTTGTTTCCTATATTGAGAAATCTTGAAAGAGGAGTAAAACGATTGAGTGAGTTGGTCTCTCCGAACCCGGTTCCAGTAGTGAGCGGCTCACGCAAAGTCGCAGGCAAACAGTAAGCACAATCGATCACTTCGAGTATCTATGAGTTTTATTGACAAAAGGAAAGGTCAATATGCCATTTTTATGCAAAATAATTACGAGTTTCACACCGAAATGGAAACTGGACGTTAGTGGGGAGCCTCCGCTTTGTTATTCAAATCCAGCCCTCAGAAAGACAAATGACAGTCCATTTAGCCCCAAGGGAAAGCCGAGAGAATTCCAATTTCAAAGAACTTTCAACTAAAAACTTCTGTGAGGGAATAATCCCAGTATAGTTTGCCGTTTACGAATGTTTTGATGCTGTTGCATTAGGAAAATTATCTTTATGGTTGTTGCGGCCTGGCGCGATAAGACTATTAGCGTCTGTTCCATCTTAAAAATTGACCATCTACCTAATTTTCGTCGGCTTTCCCGTGATATTTCCATATTATCCACAACAAGTAGCATAAAGGTTCTACTTATTTGCACTCATTCTTCTTGTTTTTCAGAGACAAAAGAAGGAATATCGGGATGAGAAGAAGAGGGTCACACAACAACTCGTCTCGGCTTTGGCTGACCCGACAATCGTCGTTATGGCCGACTGGCTCAAGGCACGGCTCCGCAAATATCTCAAGAGCTTATTTGGCATATTCTAGGTGCGGGGGACACTGAGGAAATGGAGTAAATACTACTGTGTGCTGAAACCTGGCATAATGATACTCTACAAGACGAGCAAGGTTCGTCTGTTTTTCATGCGAATTGACTCAGAATATATGCAAAGCCATTTGTTACTTTTTGACTGCTCGAAAGTTTTTTCGGCGAGGGGGAGCGAAATTCTAGAAGCCTTCTCGGGAAGCTAAAGGCATCATATTTCGGAAACCGAACAAAACATACAAATCTGAGCAATTTTCAGCAAGGACATTGGGTTGGAACGGTCCTTTTAAATACTTGTGAATTGATTGAAAGACCTTCGAAGAAAGATGGATTCTGCTTTAAGCTCTATCAGGTAATTTCTGGATTTTCTGTTGATTTTACACGAAGAATTAAGCCGCTCGATCAGAGTATTTGGGCCAACTGTGGACCACAGGGAGAGTCAACTAAGTTCTCTCTTCAGCATCTTCCTACTACTCATTTGATTTGTAGAGCAGCTAGCGAACAGGTTTGTCATGCAGAAATAACAAGATTGAATTATTATGGTATATAATTTTTCCTTCTTCAGGCGGGTAGATGTTGGATGGATGCTCTTGAGCTCTCTCTCCGTTGCACTGGATTGTTAATGAGGACAATGCATCAGGTAATCCATCAAGTTAGTCAAATATTATGCACTCTCATCCCAGCTCAATGATCAAAAGCAAGGCGAAACTTCAAATATCGTGGCGAAGGATAACGAGAGTGAGGGCGATGTCGAAAATGCAGAGAACAATCACGACGACAGGAAGTATTCTGAAACAGAGGCTGAGAAGCACTTTGATGGTCAGTTTAAATCATGGCCCATTGAGTCGGATTTTCAGGACTCGACGACCAAGAGCACGCTGAAGAGGATGTAGAATCGGATGGTGAAAGCGGAAAGGAAAGCAATTGGGTGGAAAGTGAAAGAGAATCAGTTGGCTTTTCTCCGAATTTTTACTTTTTTTTTCAGCTTGGCCAATCAACCAATCAAACGGAAGAAGTTGCTGATGAAAATAAATCTCTAATTTGGGCATTGCTCAAACAAATTCGACCTGGAATGGATTTATCAAAAGTAGACAAGAGATTTGATTAAATCAAATGTTCAGGTCGTTCTTCCTACCTTTATTCTTGAACCTCGCTCTTTCTTAGAAAAATTAGCAGATTATTATTACCACGCAGATCTTCTGACCGAGTAGGCTCAAGCCGCTTTATCTTTAGAAATAATGATTCAGGGCGGCAGAGGAGCCTGATCCTTATCAGAGGATTATAAAAGTGACCAAATTTTATCTCTCAGGATTTTATAAAAAACCAAAGGGACTCAAAAAACCGTATAATCCTATTCTTGGTGAAACTTTCCGTTGTAGTTGGAAGCATCCTGATGGATCGACAACTTTTTATATTGCAGAACAGGTTGGGTCGTTTCTATTTGGCTAATTCATCTTTATAGGTATCTCATCATCCTCCGGTTTCTTCACTTTTCTTAACAAACCGCAAAGCTGGGTTTAACATTTCGGGAACTATTCTTGCTAAGAGCAAGTTTTACGGGAACAGCATTTCAGCCATAATGGTTGGATCTTTACGGTATTTATAGTCTGATTTCAAAGTACACCCCTGGCTTAGACTTACTTTTTTAAAACGAGGTGAAACCTACAACGTGACTTTGCCTTACGCCAACTGTAAAGGAATTATGTTGGGTACAATGACGATGGAACTTGCTGGACCGGTTTGAACAAAATATTTTTTAAAATTTTATGAGTATAGGTGACGATCACCTGTGAAAATACAGGCTACTCATGCCATTTGGACTTCCAATTAAAGCCATTTATTGGTGGAATTATGAACAAAGTTGCCGGAAAGTTCAACTATGGTCGAGAGGAATTGGCAAAACTGGAAGGCTTTTGGGATGGAAAGATAATGCTCAAAGAGAGAAAGGTTTTTTCGGCAAAATTTACTGAATAAATATATTTTAGAGTGAAACTCTTTTGTGGGATCCGACTCCAGAGGTAATTAGGAGCCGTCTTCCGCGATCTGAAATTGATTTTGAAAGTCAAGATGGATTTGAATCTAAAAAGTAAATCATTTTTTTCTATCGTTATTTTGTTTTAGACTTTGGTCTCATGTCACCGCTGCCATCCTCGAAGAAGATCAGTACAAAGCTACTGAGGAAAAGACAAAATTAGAGGAAGATCAACGCGCCCGTGCCAGATCCAACATTCCTCACAAGAATAAATACTTCGAGAAGCATGGAGACGTATACGATTACGTGTATGCTGAGTAAGCGATTATTATTTTATTCCCTATGGAATAATTCAGATATCGCCCGTGGGATGAACACGACGATATCGAGCAGAAAGAGTACAACTACCACATATATACTAAAACGAGGGTTCGAAAGGATAAAAAAGCTCAAAAAAGGAGTCAAAGCGTAGTTAGAAACTTAATTTTTTTGTATAATTTAATATTTTTCAGGGTTCTGGTATGTCAACCAGTACGGAGGGAGATAGACCTATTGATCATTCAACAGGTCATAAGAGTAAAACAGGAGTTAAAGTAGAAGTCGAAGAGCTTAAACTTGTAATAAAGGTATAAAATTTCAACCATTAGCTAGTTTAAATCTTAAGCGCTATATTGAATAGCCTAACTAAAAAATTTCAGAGCTTGTCTGATCAAATTGAAAAGAATACGAGAAGATTAGAGTGTTGTGTCGAGAGGACGGTTCAAGATAATATTCCAAATATTCAGCAAATTTTGCTTATTGTTTTTCTTTTTGCAATCCTTCATGCAGCTTTATTGTCATGGCTTTCTCAAAAAGGAAGATAAGCCTTACTCAATTGTATATTAATTGCTTTATAATGACATTGTCACAGCAAACCCTGAATAAAATATGATCACAATTGAAGATGTAGATTGTATGAGAGATTAAGTAAAAATCACACCGGGAAGACTAGAGACAATTGAAGGAAGTAAGGCGTTTTTAAAGGTACACTGAATAATATAATGACACATATCTATAAACACGTATGATGTATGTGCTAATTGGAATGGACCCGTAATTGAAGTATGATTAGAAAAGAAGTAAAAATACAATAGAGACAGGAGTAGAAGTAATGGCAAGGAGTGAGGTATTTATAGAGGATATGTAAAGGGATGATTAGTTGAGTGAAGGAATGTACAATAGCTAAGCTAATGCCTCGATCTTTTTCCAAATTTCGATGATTTCTGTGAATATTTTGTTTTGCCAATTTCGAGACTTTTTAGCTATTTCTACTATAGTCTCTGGCTTATATTCTGAATTGATGGTGCCCAGTTGTTCTAACTAAAAAAAATAAAGAAATATATAAAAATGTATACGACATACCTTGTCTTCGGAAGATCTTAACAAGTCAAACATCATATGATAGCAGCGGTGGAAATGTTGAGCAGCAATTGCACAAGAATCGCAAAAGTATAGTTCCTAAAATATTCTATTTAATATCTGATTGTTATTCATACAGCAGAGATTAACGGTTCGTAATCTTCTTCATCTTCCTCACGAGGTTTGATTCTAATCTTATCAGCGTATTGTAGCGTCTCACGGTCATAGCCCTGTCTCCCTAATAGTTGGATTATCTTCTCGACAGGCTTCTTATCATATTTACAAGCCTGCAATAATAAAATAAAGGATAAGAGATTGGTAATTACCTGACAAGTTAAACAAATAAATCCACTTGTCTCTTTCTGAGTATCAGTGACTACCATTTTTGAATAATCTTTGATTAAATCTTCAAACTCTTCTCGCATATTTGAGCCAGTTCGCAGCTTGTTCATACAATCAGAATTCAGTTTGTCGACATCTGTCAAGGCTTTCAAGAAATTCCAATCTAAAATTCTTGCTTAAATCTCGAGAGAATAAAGCTACCGTTCTTTTCTTTTAAGACTTGTATGTGTTCCAGAGTTAGCGCATGATCTACAATCTCCTTGTTTAAAATATAAAGAGACATTCGCCGCTGATCACGAAGAAAATTAAGATGTTCATTTGGATCTGGTTTTCCTTCTTCTAAACAATAAAATAGGTACTAGTGATAAAATAAAATTGTACCTTCTGGATTAATCATTCCATTGTAGTCAGATAGCTCTGCCGTCATTGCAGGAAACAAATCAGACAAAGGAATTTCTGGTTCTACTATAGATTCAGATCGAGATTGTTTTAAGAAACGAATTGAGACTTTGTAGTATCCCGAAGAGATCTGTTCACACCATCCAGAATACTAAACTTTTTGACTAATCCAAAAGAGTAAAGTAAGTACCGTGCTGCTGCTTTTGTAAGTTACGTTCTTAGTGGTTGGATCTACACGTGGAGGGAATTTTTGCAGCATATTAGGATTATCCACTTTCCAAAGAGCACAATCATCTCGAAAAAGTTCTGACTTATTCACAACAAAGCAGCCTTTCTAAAATAAATAATATCAGATTGTTTAAAAGAGAAAATCAAACCGTAATGTTTCCATCAGCTTGTGAAAATTTGCTTAGTCTTTGTTTGATAGCATCTCCATTAAATTCAGGGAAAGACTTTCGAGCAGCAGGCTTGATCCCCTCAATTCCGTTAAACACAGGTAGCCCTAAAGTCGTTATTGATTTACCTTTAATGTAAACAAACCATTTTGAATTTGGTGTGCAATAGCTTTAGAAGTTTCTTCTTCTTGCCATTGTTGCATTAATCGCTTTTTTCTATTTGGAAATTCCGGTGTTATTGGCTCTTCTTTTACTTGTGGTTCATCTTTTACTGTAGGAAAGCTATCTTCATTGATTACTCGGATTTCATAACTGCAAAAGTTGCTTTGTTCGTTTGAATGAAAGTGTTGATACCCGGAGTCTTTGCGTTCTTTTTTCTGCTTTTTGTGCTTATGCTTTTTCGATCTTTTTTCACCTTCCCAATCACTATCATCCTCTTCACGCTTTCTTTTCTTTTTCTTCTTAAGCTTCTTTTCGTGCAAATCATCAGTAGACTTCCGGTTGAGCTTTATGACAAGTTTTGGTAGTTTAGGAGCAGATGCTTCTCTTAAAAGTAAGTTATTTTTATAAATTAAAAGAATTTCTTACACTTTAACATACTCGTTAAGGTAACGGTCTGCCCCTTCCTCTATAAAACAGTTTATATCTGCTAGATTTAATGCTTCAGTTTTGATAAAATGGCAAGAGTAGCGTGCTTTCTTCCTTCGGCGCAGTGACTCAGCCAATGTAACAATTTCCGGCTCAGCTAGTCTTGCTGCGACCTGACAAGCCTCCGCATGTGCAGAGGCTGGTAACAAATTGGCCGATGGAATTGCAGGTCGATTCTCGACTGGCCTCTTTTTTAGGACTACATTCCGCCATAAATCTAGCTGAGGCTGCTCCTGGGGCACAGCAAATCCTACTCCTGGGACATAGACGTTTTTGTTCTTCTCTGCAGGTTGACCAGCCATCCGGAACAATTTGTCTTTAACCTAATTTAGTTAGTTAAACAAGCTAATTTAAAATTATACTTCTTGATCAATTCGATCTTTTGATGTAATCTTTGCGAGACTGTTCTCTTCTTCATCTTCGAAAGAATAAGCGTCACCTGCTGCATCGGCAACATCTGACAAAGAAAACTAATCTCGACTAAGACTCTCCTACTTTTATCGATCATATTGTCGACTGAAGTGAAAATCCCCATCCGTTTTTGCTTATAGATGGGGACTTTACTTGCTTTTGAATTTGCTGCAGATTTTGCGAAGATTTTTCTAGTGCTTTTATTTGAAGTTGACTTAAATGGATCTAAAAGTAAAGAGCAAATATACTAGTAGACAATGATCAAACCATAATTGCTTGCTTTTTGAGCCACTGTTGAGGTAGCATGAGTAATAGGAGTTGGAGCCGCTGTACTACGTGCTACAGTACTGGTAGTAGGTGTAGTAGGCGAAGTAGACACAGCCTTTGCCTGAGCAACTTGAGCAGCCTGAGCAGCCTGAGCAGCTTGGGCAGCTAGAGCAGCCTGAGCAGCTTGCTGAGCCTGCTGAGCTTTATATTTTGATTTTGAAAATCCGGTTGGCGAATCGGGCGGAGTAAACTAAAACCATTTTATTAGCTATTTAGTGTTAATCCATACTTGTATAGGACTTAATGCGCCATCATTAACCACAGAATCTCCAAATACACCAAATAGGCCGCCGTCATCACCATCGTTAGGAAAGTTGTTGAAGATGTCTTGAGTCGCATCGTGTTCGTCGATCTCCTCATCGTTTCTGAACCGTCTAAATCCACTATGTTTGCGATCTTGAAATAAACAAGCAAGGACAAGCACAACATCTACCACGTGGTGCTCACAAACACACTTACTGTTGAGCACACCTCTTAGTTGGCGGAGCCGAAGGTGGAGGAGCCGCTACCACTGATATGGGCGCAGTTGACATAATGCTGGCTGATTGGGAGCGTTGTACTTCTCGCGGGTGCTTTTTCTCAAACATCGATCCAACCAAAGCGACAGGGTCAACTTTTTCCAACTCTGCGTTTGTCATAACATGCTTTGAGAGATTCAGCATGGCAGTTGATGTCGTAGGAAGGGTCACCGAGAAAAGGCTGAACTTTTACAGTAAACACGGCATAAATGAGCTGACCTAGATCCGCTGGTGCTGGCTTCGCAGAAAAAGGCAGGTTCGCTTTTCGGAGCAATTGGACTCGTTGTTTTAGTCGAAGTTGTAGTCAGGTCAAACGCCACAGGCTAGAAAAAAGTTTTATAAAACGATTGTTTGTTCTACCTGTGGGGTATAGATAGTGGTTCCCACGTCTATTTCGTGAGGCGTTGAAGATGAAAGATGAGAAGATGATGCGTTTGACAAAGGTTCTGCTGCTATCGGTGATATCTAATTGTAATATCTTGCAGGGACAGGGACTGGCAATTACTGGCTCAAGTTTTGGAGGAGGTGACATTATTTTTGGAGGAACTGCTTGTGGCGCTTGAAGCTTGAGTAAACTTGGAAAAAGTGCACTTGTAGATGTTCCATTCACGCTTGCTACTACTTGTGGTTGTAAACTAATTGCTGCTGATTGTTGAGCTAACGTAGCTCTAAAATGATAATTATGGGCATATAGGTAACTTACATTTGTTTGACATCTGCTACACTTGACAAGTATAACTGTGGAAACATGGCGGCCAACTTCTGCTGAAAACAACTGTTTATTTCAGCGAATTGATTTTACGAAGAGTTCGCAAGAACTCTGCTCACCTGATCCAGCCATGCCTGCGAGTTTGTCTGCTGGGCAGCTGCCCATTGCGCAAGTTCGGTTGGGTTAATCGCAGTTGGAAGAAGGTGTGCTGCGGGTAGAGTAGA
This sequence comes from Oscheius sp. JU1382, assembly GCA_932521405.1. NCBI lineage: Eukaryota > Metazoa > Nematoda > Chromadorea > Rhabditida > Rhabditidae > Oscheius > Oscheius sp. JU1382. The sequence continues at coordinate 3,726,438 of OW051480.1, forward strand.
TAGTTGTGAAAGGGCTGACAAGAGCCCTGCATTGGCTCCTGCATTTGCTAATCCTGAAACTGTTTCTCATTGTTTCCCATTCTCATTGTTTGGAGAGGGTTTTCAATCCCCCACTAGTTTTTTTGGATGTGCGCATTCGCAGTCGAATTGAAAATTACAAAGCCAATCGCCGCGGACAGGAGGTACATTGGCTTTTTTCAAGGTCATCTCTCTGTCCATAGCCATAAATCTATAAAACAAGCGACAGAGCAATTAGCCGTGACTTATCCAAGAGAATTGGCCATCTCAAGCCTGACCTAGTTTTTTTTCTCCCACGCAATAGAATGCAATTGTGGCTTTGAAAACCCATTCAGAATGCAAAACAAGACAGGTTATTGGCTTTAGAATAAACATAAGCGCAAAGGTTCGAAAGATATTCAGAGTTGTGACAGATTATTAGCTCGAACTCATAATCTTTTGCAAAGCAAATATTGAAGAAAATCCTATCTTGACCTAGACCAGCTCTGATAATTTGATTGGGAAATGAACGCAGAGAATAAAGAACCAATAAAAAACTATACATTAAGACTAAAAACATCAATTCTCGCACAGTAATTGCAGCCTAGCTTCTCTATTTATGAAGCGTATCCTAATGAATCAACAACTTTGGCGTACTAATGATTCAATCTGGGCGAGTGCAAAATGATCCATCCTCTGAGGCATCATTTAACATCCACTGCTGCTGAAAAACAGCTGATTTTTCCACGGTATATAAGATGAGCAACAGGGTGATGCAAACCTGTAAAGGCGGTCGGAAACTGAAATCCGGGTAAGAGATGCTTATTGTTGTGGTCCATCCCATGAGGAACGGGAATATAGCAGATTTGAAAAGTTGTCCTCAAAAAACTGCACACCCCTCGGCGTCAGCGCACAGATTATTCGTTGGTTGGCGTTTCTTGCTGCTGTGGAATCGATTAGTGCTGCGCCGCGGTTGCGCAGCGTATAACCCTGGTAGTGAATCCAAATAACCTAAATATCCGCCGGTATAACCTTCTTAATGTGCAAACTACATCAAATAGCATTCGTGCGTCTGACTACACCCCCATGAATCGAATCGCTGACGGAGCTGGGAAAATAGTCATCGACGTCCCACTGTTTATGATTATCTGTGGGAACGAGAGGCATTTTCGGCAATTTCTCTCTTTCTCACTGAAAGCTTCACAATTCTCTTAAAACATTGAGTCTTTCCAAAATTTTAAGTATTTTCTATTGCTAGAATTTTTATTCTGATAAGGTCATTAGTTTTATGAGTTGATAAAGGAAATCAAAGAGGAAAAGTATGAGAATTTAGGCCTTTTCCTTTTATAACATTCTTAAAATCTCTTATGGTTTATTTTAACATAAAAAGATATAATCGTTAGTGCTTCTAGCTTCAAAAATATAATAATGAATATATATTTGTAAAATGATAAAGCAGAATAACGTAGAAAGGCCACTGGAATCACACTTATTATGAGGTTTTGACTAATATCTAGATTGGGCGAGTGATACACTGTGGGAGAAAGAAAATTAATGGTGTTAATCGACATCTGGTGCTGAATATGCTGAAAATAATTTGGATTGTTTATTCTAATATGCTCCTGCGAAAGGTGAAAGTAAACTTCCGAAATTAATCAAGCTTTGGAATAAAATGAAACGTTTTTTTCTTATCCACTGCGCGTCATAATTTAAACAGGTAACCCCCATTTTTAAAAGTTGACGACTTGGTTAGTATTTTTCTGCCATGGAACCTATTTTATTCGATTCAGCTGGACCAGAGATATCCACCAAAAAATTGCCTTATCCAAGCTCCCTTGCTCAAAAACTGAGGGTTATCTATAATTATGATGTCGAAGCCTACCGAAGGATGTAATCAAAATTTATCTAATACAGTTGAATTAAGCTAGACTGCGCGTTTTAAAAAGACTTTAAACGGTTTCAAATTAGCAGAGTTGTAAGACTTCCAATAGTCCAAAAAATGCTGAAATTTTCAGGTCACTAATCAAAAACTTCGAGAGATCGACAGCGACATCATCCTTGTGTTTTAGCCAGAAGAAATGAAAATAAATTTTACATAGAATATTTTGTTGAAAATTTGATAAAAGTGAAAGGCATGGTTTACTCGATCATCATATTATTGCTGAGAAAAGGATATCTCACATAAAAGCCCCTCGATAGAGCTGAATTGTCTTTCCCTCTCTCTTCTTCTTCTTTTCTTTGATTAAATCACGCATCAAATATGGAAATTGAAATTGACTCATCACCGGAAGGAATACGCTGCAGTAAAGGCTGCGATGCCATTTCTTCTTTGCCATTTCTTCCTTGCCATTTCCATTTATTTGAGAAGATTCTTCGTTTTCTTTTGGCGCAATTAAAACAAATTTTTGTACTCGGCTATTATCACTCATAATCTTGCAGCAAACTGACAAGACTCAAAATTTGATCTATTTTTCCTCCAATTTGGTTGATTTCATAATAGCCAGACAGCTTTTACTGAGACTCAAAAACAACTCGCAGTTGAGCAACTCTCACATGATCAGACCATTTGAGTCGGCGTTTTTACGCGAAAGAGACTATTTGTCTTTATTTCTTCGTCTGGCTGCTCTCTTTGTCTCCAACATTTTATTAAACTATTTTAGGCAATGTCAAGCCAACCAATTTCGCAGAATGAGTCTTATGACCTTGTGCAAGAACATTCGATCACTGAATCCATGACTCAAGAAGCGCCAAAGATGAGGACTCCCAAGGATATAATTCGAAAATGGACTGCACCTACTTCTGGATTGTTGGAAAATCGCGAGCCTCCTACTAGTGTTGCAGACATTTTTTGCTCCACAGCATCTTATGGTTGGGCTCGTCCAGCTGACATGTACTATGTGCCTGGGTCGTCCGAGATTCCCCAAAATTTTTTCTCAGATGAGGCTGCTGCTGCAGCTGCAGCCGATCAATTATTTGGTCAATCTGAACATGACTTAATTTGTCAATCACCAGCCTCTTCAACTGAGGTGAAGCTCTTTTCTTGCACGTTTTGCTGTTGTACGTTTTACTGCAAATGCAGACAGTGCGACCAAAAATAGAAACGCCAAAAACGTTGTAATTTAGCTGTCTCAGACATCAATATTTGAGTTGGAAGTTTGCAAATGTCTCTCTAATTTTCTATCTATTCGAATGCTTTATAAGTTTTAAAAAAGTTGCCTCTGTTTGTTGAACAGGCCGCAAAAGAGCGGCAGAATTCCAATGCCTCATTATGTCGCCAAATATTCCCAAATCAGTCATTTCTGTAAGCGTATTCAAGATATTTCAGCTGTGGAGTAAACAATGTTTGTATTCTATTCATTGATCTGCTTCCTGAAGCACGTCTTTTGAACCAAAATTTATAATTTTGAAGTGCTTCAGCTGATTTGAATGAGCTCTAAGAACACTCTTGACAATATTGACCGAAAAAACGCCTCCCTCTTATTCAAATTGAAACATTGAATCTCAATTAGCGCATGATATCATAAGAAGTGGAGTGTGCATTTGACGGAAATTTTGTTGCCAGAAAGCGTCACAAGCTTTCGCTACAAATCAGAGGATTAATGACACTTTTGAAAACTCTTTTTTATGAAAATCTCTCTTTCCCACCCACCTACTTCATGACAAACTCATGCTCTTTCCCCCCGAGCGACACCTCTCCTCATATTTTATTATCGTGCTTTTCGGAGCAAGAATCTTTCTCTCCCGCTCGCTCGGCATTTCACGGTGGCGGAAGTCATCCAAAGCGGATTTTATTAGTTCATTCGGAGACAGCGCTATTAGTCTGTTGGTCCATAATTATGGACTCGTTTTTTTTTCGTGTAAATGACCCTAATTTGCTATGGAGTATGAATCGTATGGAAAAAGGACCAGAGATCGCTTGAGATGCGTAACAATAGCCGCACTTCTCGAGTTGCCCGCTTTTCACGGTGACTCCTCCGTTCCATATGATTTGTTTCGGTTTTTTGTACGATGTGTCATTGCACGCATTGTAATCAAAATTTTTGTTTAAACGACATAAACAATTCCTCCCTGAAATTTCAACTTATTTCCTCATCTGTCCTTTCCCACCAGACAAAAAATTCTTTCAGGGCGGTGATACGCCAGTGTATGTGAACCGAGGCCCGTCGCTCTTCAACATGTCCGACACCGAGCAGGTAATTTGTCGTGTTTCCATGGAATTATGTTATGAAAAAGCATCTGTTCCCCATACGCGTTGGCATTCTAGATCAAATCCCCTCAGTACACATAAGCCATCGAGATTGATTGGCTCGCTGCTAGGTAACCCTACTATCCTATTCAAGAAACCAAAAAGAGTGTTATGATGTCTGTCATTCGGAATTTAATACAACGCAGTCTAACCTCTCTAATTGTAAGTTTTATTTAATAAATTGCATTTTTTCGGCTTTCCTATTCAATAATTAGTATTGTTTCCTACAAAATGGCGCGGAATTTTTTGGCCTCTTGAGATATCGCCTTCCAAAATAACAATTCTTAGGCTTTGGATGTGATGTGCTATTGTTGTGAAAAGACTTCTTCTCTCCCCCACAACATCCGGCTCTTTTGTCGTTTGGTCTCGCGGCTCATCTCATTTAAAATGATCCAACAACGTCACGATAAAATACTCATTTAGCTGGCGCAATTTTTGTTTAGTCAACCACCTGCGCTACCCAAATTTTTGGTTCATTTTTCAATCGATTTGACCAATTTGAAAGTTTTTTCTTGGGAATTCTCTTGTTTTCAAGCAAAACAGCCTGATTATTAGCTGCCTAACAATGAGATTATAAAAGTTTATTTTATTACTTCAAGTGTTTGTCCACTTTCCCAGCAAAAGCAACCACCATAGAAGTGCGCTCAAAAATCTACCAGAGAAATTTGCCTAATGCTGTGAGTATGTGCTCCCCGCGCAGCTTCATCTTCCCTATGTCCCTGGGGTCGCAGAACAAGCCCGTTCTGCCGGGTCTGCTGCCCTCGCACTCGCTATGTCCTCCAGAAACCGTTCTAAGTCGCAGCGAAGGCAATCTGTACGTCTCAAAACCATTAAAATCTTCTCATTTCAGCCCATGGTTACTCGTTCCAACCGAATCGAGGCTACCACCGTTCTCGTCACTCCTGGCTATGGCACTGGAAAATCTTTGGAAGTTCGTTATTTCGACGCAAAGGCATAGTTGCTATTAAATTTTTTCAATCGGCTTCTTAGGTCATTGGAAACGGATCGTTTGGCACTGTATTCATGGCGACTCTCTACGATACCAAGGAGACTGTAGCCATCAAACGTGTCAAGCAGGACAAACGCTATAAGGTTGGTCTTTTTAAATTAAGAGATGACGCCAAAAACTTCCTCACTTTCTCCAAAATTATGGACATATATTTTCTTTTTGGTTATCACATCACCCGTGGGAATTCGCGCATGATTTCAATGTGACTTGTCTTTCGCGGCGTATATTTCGAGCAACACTCGTAAATAAAGACAGAGATCAAACATTTTTTCAGAACCGCGAGCTCACTATCATGAGAAAACTGGAGCATCCTAATATCGTCCGCTTGATGTACTACTTCTACACTAACGAAGGGGTTTGTGAGACGATTATCCATAAAAAAGAAGAAAATTTAGTCCGAAGATTTCCTCAACTTGATTCTCGAGTTTATGCCAAAGACCCTTCAGCAGATCAATAAGATGGGCAGCCCTATTCCGGAATTCAACGTCAAGGTATGACCTCAATCAATCAAAATATATATTATCTTTCAGCTGTATATGTTCCAATTGCTCCGTGGATTGTCTTACATGCACTACTTCAAGATCTGTCATCGCGACATTAAACCTCACAATCTCTTGGTCGATCCAGACTACGGAATTCTCAAAATCTGTGATTTTGGTTCGGCCAAAGAACTTCACGAAAATGATGTCAACGTCTCGTACATCTGCTCTCGGTTAGAGTCAGCCTAATTTCTTCTATTTTTATTGCAGCTATTATCGAGCTCCGGAACTTGTTTATGGAGCTGAAAAGTACACCACAGCCGTTGGTTAGTTCTTTTTTAATTTTAAGATAAATTACTTTATTAGATATGTGGTCTTTCGGTACTGTGCTTCTGGAGATGTATACCCATACTCCTATTTTCCGTGGTAGTTCTCCTGCTGATCAAATCACTGCTATCATGAAGGTTTGAGATTTTAACAATATTAAAATTTGAAAACTTTGATCCCTTATATCTAGAAATTCAGCTTAAAAGTCAAGAGTTAGAGCTCTATTTGTCCAGATCTATGATCTGCTATGAATATCCTACGAGAATTTGCATTTTTCAATCAGCTGTCATCGGCAGTTGTTGTTGCAAATTGACACCGAACATGAAATGAACAAAAAAGAACAGTTAAGTTCAGATTCTCGGAACGCCAACGAAGGAAGAACTCATTTCAATGAATCCAACTTTCAAAGATAAGGAATACGTCAAGCCAAAGAGTGGAACTGGTTTTTCCAAGGTAAATCTAACCAAGTATTTTAATTCGTATTAGATTTTCACTGAAACTCCTCCGAAGTTGGCTGTTGATCTGGCTTCTCAGATCCTGATTTATGATCCTCACCAGAGACTGACTGCTATCGAATGTCTGACTGACCCCTACTTCCGTCAGCTCAAGCAGCCCAATTTGGAGGTAGTTTCATATAAACCTAGTATAAGATTAATTCAGTATTTGCCCAACGGAAACTTGATGCCTAGGATCTTCGATTGGTACGAAAAGGAGTATAATATTCGCTCGGATCTGAACTCTCAGGTAGATCAACAAATTCAAGATTAAGTGTGAGAGCTATTTTTCAGATTTTCCCAAAGGCTCCTGAAGTACCTACTGCCTCCTATGAGGATGGAAATGGAGAGACTGAGGAGCGTGAGATGACTCTCAGTCCTGAGCCAAATCTCTAGACCAAACTTCTTTAACTATCAGAACCTGCTCAGTCTAAAAGACTTGATATATCACTGGGTGTTTTCAATCATTCCGTTTTGTAATCACTTCTAATAAATTTTCTAAGAGAAAAGAAAATGACGAGAGATGTGATTGTTGCAATAGGAGCAATGAGCTGTGACGTAACGTCGAATTTCCCACAACACTTGTATTGCAGATCTCTAGCAAAGGAATTCCCAATTCTTTTGGAGGAAAGAAGACTAAAAAAGAGAGAATTTTTATTACAATTATAGACAGACAAAAATATGCTATACGTTTGGAGAAAAATAAGAGAAGAGTATATGTATGAGATGATAACCAGATGCAGCGAGTATGACTCTGGTAGAACCCGTCTGACCAGAACAACCACAATGCAGGAACAATTATTGACAGATATAGAGAGATTGTACTGTTTTCTTTTTTTTTGGTTTCATTAAGCTGCAGCCCAGAGTCCGCCAGAAAATCCTGCTCCCCACATGCGGCGTTCATCTTTCCGTTGATTGTTGTTTGGATTACTCTGTGTTGGTTTGAATCTAAAAATTTGAATAAATTCGAGACAGATTCAGTGCTGATTTGATTCCAGCTGTTGGCCAGCGACATTTGATGTAATTTTACGGGGAGTAATCTCACCTCAAAGGACTTGCTCGCTTTGTAATACAGTTTCCCAAAAGGAAAGCCAGAATAGTCAAGACGACACAGATAATCATCAGATAAATAGCCCAATTTGGCCAGTGTTCTTTTGTTTCCATAGACTAAATCAGTAATAAATCTTGAAATTTTGTTATAAATATACCGGAATATGATGGTGTTCATTTATCTCCTGATGATAAATCGGGATGCGAGAAGGATCGTGTTCCATTATTTCTCTGGTAGAAATCCCTCTAGGATTAAGAAATAAAGTAAAAGAAAGGCCAAAAAAGAGTCAGAAGCGGTTGTGAGTGTGCAAATTCAAGCGGCTAAGGAGGGTGGATTGAATATCTCTGGTCCAGATTATGTTTCCCCACTTAATATCGTGGGACATCTCTCCGTCTCAGTTTCCATCTGTACAAAGTAGTTTCTCGAGAGGAGGAGCCCTCTTAGTTACACTCAGAGTAGAGGCAAAAGAGATAAACAAGCCAGTGAAGTGTTTCACAATTTAAGCATGAGAAGTTATGATGCAAATAAGATTGAATCACGAGATATCCTAAGCGAAAGAGGCACTTGACAGGAAAAGTAAAGGTAGCAGCTTGATGAATGGCTGAGTGACGTGTGTTAGTTATAAGTATATATAACTTCCTTCCTATAACTGCCTCCCCCTATAGGCGGAATTACAATGAAACGTCATAGAGCACTAATTATGCCGCCTAATTATAATCATCCAGACTCCGATACTTAATTATAGAAAACTCGATAGGTCAAAGTCTGCGTTTGCACAAAGTTTTGCAATATTTTCAGAGAAAAGAAACGCGAGGAAAAGCAATTGCCTTTTAGTTGGCGTGTGATTAGCTACTTGGAAAAACAATGAAAAATTAAAAAGATATCACAAGTCTAGCTCTCCCGACCAATGCCTAGGACTGGTAATATGGATGGGGTCATTGGGTTGAATGACAGCCATAAAATGAACCTGGAGCTGTATTAATAGAAAACGAGAGACCACGAGACAACAGATCTACAAAGGTTCTTTTGACCCCCTTGAGATTTCGAAAAGATGATATGTGTGGCCATAGGAATCACTTTGAAATCTATGGCTCAAAAAGCTACGCTGTTACGGCTGAACGCAGTCAGGAAGTTGGCTCCGAGTAGGGTTCTATTAGGTTACGCCTCTTTCGCCAGCATGGACAATTCTGAGAGACAAAAACCCTATGAAGAAACCTTGTTAACTCGGCATAACAAGGAAGTATTCGAAAGGAGAATCTTTGTTATCGAATGAGAAAGAGTTACAAAAAATAGTTAAATTCAGGAAATGAGGAAAGACCTGGGACATAATTTAACTTTCTGTTTACAGGATTTGTGATCTAAAAAGACAATGTCTGGGGAATAGGAAACGAGGACTCTTTGTAGAAAACAAGCTGGTTAGCAATAGGAGAAGATATTCCGTTGAAGGCCTATCGTCTTTCGTGTAGGCGTCCAACGAAATGGATATCTTCTACATTAAAAGTTGCCTTTCTATGCTCGCTGATTTAGCTCCTCCCCAGGCACAGGGTAGCCCCAGGCAGGGAGACAAATTTAATCGCTCCACCAAATTTGGAAGCAAGAATGCCAATTAAAATGCTTCGCATTCCAGTCCAGTTCGGCCAGCTGAGCAAGAAACATTGCTGTAATGAGGAGTGCATTGTCACAAGATGTAAGTGTAAAAGAAGATCAAAGCTTGTGCAGAAAATAAAAAGTACGTGTAGGTCTTTCTCCTACTTTTCTCAAAAGTACCCGGTAATCGGAGAAGAGTGGCGATCGCTCGCATGCTGGTTTGGAATGAATAAACCAGTGTGTCGTTCATAGCAGAAGCCGTGACAGCGTCTCTACGATGCATTCAGAAGTGCGTAGCAAAATATATTGGCACATTTGTACGTCACATCTAATAAAGAGGAATTACGCCTCTATCTTATTGCCATCCTTCACGAATCTTCTTTCGATCTGCAAGTTGTTGCAAGTCCTAAACGAAGCAATCGGAAGCAGGATGAAGATCGCTTGGCAGTTGACACTGGAGCAAAGTGGTTAAAGAGCTGCTGACTGGCTCTTAAACGACACTATCCGCAAGCGGGGGGAAATGAGTTTAGGGACCTTCGGTTGTTGCGTTTGTTTTATTGAAGGGCATCGCAAACGGCACATCTTGCCCTAGACAATTTCGATTGCAATTTTATCGACACTAGATGAGGTCTGAATAGCGTCCATCTTCCCAGAAAGATGATATTCTTATAACTGCCTCATGGAATGAGCCACTACGATCTTCTGATCTTAGGATGTAAAGGATTACGGTAAAAGATGTGGTTAGACAAGAATGCCACATAAATTAGCGTTTTCTGACTCTTTGATGCAAATCGAATCAGCACTAAACTGAAATTTTAGGACAAAAAGGGTTAAAAGAAAGGAGAGGGATGGAATAAATTGGAATTATTTTCTTGAAAGGTTCTCCTCAAAAAGAACATTTATTGGAATTGACATACCTGACATACATTATAGGCGGCTTTGTGACATTTATTTGGTCGACTTCCATTGGAGGAATATACGCCTACGTCTGACTATTTTCTCTTCTGCGTTTAATTAGAAAAAAGTGAGTTTTGTCTGTACGTGAGATTAGAAAAATTGTGAAAGAAGACGGAAACTAACACTCATTTATTCATTTTGAACCCAATTTTTCAATAAATATGCCAGCAAATAAGACATAACTGTGGGCTGTTATTGCAGGCAGCACTGGATATTGAAGCCGAACATATTGGCAATTTAAATAAATGACAGCTTTGCTTGGAATTTCAATTTCGAGGCAGCTTGTTTGCCATTCCAGTAAAACCTTCAGGGTTTGTTTTTGTGAATCTAGTTTGTCAATTATTCATCCATGTTTTACAACTAGAAATCATGACATACAAAGTGAAACACTCGTATGAAAACAAAGAATATAAGTGAGACCTCCGGGCAGGAAAATACAATAGGACACAATTTTTGGAATACCAGTCGAAGAGGTGGGGGCAGTCTAGACACAATTTACCGGATCTTTACCCGCATTTTTTTCTATGATATAGCAGATGACACTATGAATTTTTCCAAATCACTTGCAACTATCCCAGCGCGTTTTGGCGATAAATCAACATAGGGAGCCCATGTCTCGGGTTCAATGCTAACAGTTGATCCAAGGGTCGAATTGATGGAAGAGTCGATTGTGTTGATGATGGAAGGAGCGTCTTGCAATCTCACGTAGATGAGTGTCATCTCTTCTCGATGATTGCTCAGTGTTGTTTCAGGGCTCTCCTTCACATGCTATAAACACTGCTGGTTTACGAATCAATATTTCTCTCTACTATCAACAACTATCATTTTGGAACCGCCAATTAGCGACCCTCCGCTATCCCTAGAGAGATGAAAGAGGTCCTTGAAATGTCACTCAAAGCAGTATGCTTACTTTTTCATAGGAGTCCTTATGTTTCTCAGCAATATTAAAAACTAAGGTTGATGCTGTCCGTTCCAATGTAGATTGCTCCCGGAAGAGTTCATAAAGTTCCCTAAAAACAAAGATAATGGATAAACAACGCTCCCTCACATCGATATATCGTCTACTTCGCAATCTCGTATGTTTTGAACGAGCCCTCCCGAGACAAGGATCAAATGTCTCCATCCTGGTTGGATCTAAATATAAATTTCTCATTAAATGACAAAAATTAACAAACCTTTGTTTGATACACTTCAGGCTCACAAATAACTGGAGGTTTTGTTGCATTTTTGAATTCAGGCTCTTCTTCATATCTAACACTTCGATAGCCATCACCAATTGCTCTTGTTGGAGCACTCACTTCCTAAATTCGATTAATTGAATCTAATCAATGGCCTACGTTAGGTTCTACTCCAATATTTCTAAGTCTTTCTATTTCTTCTGGGTTCTCATTGTCATGAACTGCTTCAATTAGTCGGACTACTTGTTGACTCTCGGTAAAAACAAAAGCTCTGCTTCATTGTTTTAGAAAATATGAAAACTAACTGTGAAGTACCACAATTTAAAATATAAAGATCGTCTTGTATCCTCAAAACTAATAAAACGGTAGATCCAGCTCTGACCTAAATAACTAATAAAAATTAACGATTTAGCCTACTTTATTCCTAAGCTCAGTCATGTGAGCCATCTTGGTCTCATCGAGATCAGCTGGATCCATGCCTAGAATACAAACTTCCGAAAGTAGATTATTCATTTCATTTTCATATCTTCTATTTACACTTAAAAACTTCTTTGTGAGTTGCTCTATGACCTAAACTTCTTTTATAACTTACTTATTAAATGTCTACCTTTTGTGGTTCTAAACTTGACGAAATTGGTTGTTCTTGAAACAATTCATAAGCCATTCTATTCAAAGCAAATGAAGCAACTTCAAATCCGTCCTTAAAACCACAAAATAATCCATACATCTCTATATCATTGACACTAAAACTCTGAAAATAATAAAGCCTGAGAAGTTCTCACATTATATTCACAGAAACATCTTGAGAGCTATTATCATGCGTGAATTTTTGATGTCTATGATAGCGGCCTCCCTGTTGATTTGCCACTGCTATAGAGAATTTTATTAGATGAAAACAGAAAACGAGCCTGCATTTGGAGATTTTGGAAAAGTGTCGACCAGTTGGTCGTCTTCACTCATCTCCTAAAATTAGATTTAACAATGAAAATGATATAAATAGCAATAGATTGAGGAATAGGATAGACATATTAAAGCGGAGAATTAAAAACTATTTGAGAAAAATGAGTCATCGCTTTAAAAAGTTCAAAAAAATTTAAGCTGGGCAAGCTTTGGATTTATATTTTGTTTTTTAAACTTTTCTTTCAAGCTTTGTGTAAGCCAAAAAGTATAAGAGGCTTGGGCCAATAAAGAAGAAGGAGGTTCATTCAGACGGAAAGCTAATATCAGGAAGACAGCGCCTACGTCATTTTTGGTGGAACGCGCCGGCCGGTTGTGAGGGGCTGGTTTTCCAGCCTTCACCTAAAGCTTTATGCCTATTCCAGCTTAAAAATAATTCAATTTCGTAACAAAAAATCAAAATCTCGTCGAATAAATGTGAGAATTCTATTCCGAGAGCCTTTTTACGGCGCGACGGCTATCAAATCAGCTTTCTCACGAGAACCGCTTTTATCCGACGGAGTTTTATCGATTCCCACGTGATTGAAGCAGTCTGCTTTTAGAAAACAGCTACACTTTTAACATCTTATTCAAAAATGTCTCTGGAATTCCATTGTTTGTTCAGATTTAATTCACTTTCTAGTGTTTATTTTCCCGCCGACGGTAATACGTAAAAATTAGTTGCTTATCTCCCACCTCATGGTACTTCTTCTCTTACAAAACTGTACTTTTTCAGTACTAGTCAGCCAGTTCGGGTAATCTTTCTAATGGAATAGTCACCAAGATGGCAAGTTTGATCAAGAACCAACTCGTTAAGCACCTATCAAAGTGAGTTTATTTTAGTATTTGGCTTCTAGTGAGAAATTTAGATTCACAAGAAACCTCAAACCGGAACAGATTTCATTAGATGTGCTCAAAGGAAAAAGTAAACTAGATTTCATAGAGATAAATGAGGAAGTGCTCTCGGATATCTTAGTAAGTCTTTTTTCTTTTTCCAAGATAATCGATTGATTTTAGGAACTTCCTTCATGGCTACGTATCAAGCAGGCCTTCTGTACGGGTGTAACAGTTTCAGTGCCTTGGACAAAGCTCAAATCCGCTCCTGTACAAATAGTAAGCGCTTAGCGCGTTCGATTTGTTCACCTTTTATAGTTTATCGAGGATATAACCGTCAACGTCGTTTTAGCTAATGGTGAATCGGCAAGGAAAGGACAAGCATTCAAGTAAAATGCCTTTAAGCGTCTTTTATAGTTAATTTTCAGGTTGCCTGAAAACAATTCTTATGGGTTTGTGGAAAAAATCATTGAAGGAATGTCGCTTTATATCAGCACTGTTGAGATTAGCTTTGATTCCGATATGTTTGGAGGATCTTTTGTGGTTTGTTTTCATCTCTTTCGTTTTTTATAATCGTATAGCTTCAACGGCTAACGGTTGAGTCGAGGACTCCTGCCTGGCAACCAGCAGCCGATCTCCGTCAATCAAGGATTTCATGCCCAGTTGCTAATAGAACGCTGATTCATAAGCAGGTACGAATTGGAGGTTTGGGCAGCCATATGTTTCAGGTCTCATGGCAACTTTTGCGTGTTGAGGCATCTGCTAAATCAGAGAGAAACGAGAAGAGAGCTTCAATTAACGCTCCGTTAAGATTGATCACCAGCGGTGGCAAGATTCGGATTGCTCTGAAAAAACACAGCACGGGTGAGATCAAAAGCTCTATTTGCTCTAGTTGAGAATTTCAGACGGATCGGTGGTTCATGCCAGAATTTTGATGATATTGGATGAAATCTTATGGGTTGCCACTTTACCTCAATTACGATCAGCTTTAGCTTTTTATAGCTACGTCCTCTCACTTGCCCGAACATCCACAGGCAACATCAGCCCAGTAGTTTTTTAAAAAGAAAGATATGACTCATTACTCAGATTCTGCCTACACCAAGCAAGCCGACCAATTTAAACATTGATCCGAACACTCCGAATTCATCATCGAGCATGTATCGGACATTTGATTTTGATCAGACTTCACATCATCTCCATGTTAAGAAAATTGATCTCCATTTGTGCGACGATGCTCACGCGAACAGCTGTAGGTCAATTGGATTATCCTATTGATGGCTGGTAATTCAGGTTATCCTCCAGAGTGGAACATTGAGAGCGGGGCAATGCAAGTGACGTTAATCATTGTTCAAATTGACATTTATCCAAAAACATTGGCGTCTTGTGATCGGTTGAGAAAGCAAACAATCAAGACCAGAACTCAATTTTCAGGTCACATTGGATAAGGGGGTACACAGCGCCGAACGCTTTCACACAATGGATACAAAATAGACTGGCGGAACAATTGAGAGTTCTTACTGAAGCTTTAGGTAATTTTAGTTTTATGACAGAATAAGCTGTCAGTTTCAGATGACACTGGCAAAACACGTCTGAACAGATGTTGGCCACAATTGATGTCCTTTAATGTGGTAGTAAGGGTTTTTGACGTCAGTATTCAATGTGTTTCTGAGCCTACAACCAAGAAAGATGCGTTGCAAAATCTTTTTACAAGCGATAGGTGAATACTTTAAGAATTTTGGTTAAATGGGTTTAGACAATCGAGACAATTTCCAAGTGACCAGTATATTGTCCATTTTGAATTTGCGAACTTTTTCCACCCGATGTCCGACACTTTGCCAGGTAATCAGATGTAGTTATGGAATGCTGTTTAGTTCCTTCTCCTGCCAGCTATCTGCAATTAGGACCTTTCTCTTTACTCTTCGATCGTAGAACTCTACGCTGGTGTCTCTATGTTGCACACAATCTTTCAACTGCTTTGGTTGGTATTTACCATTTTTCGGGGCATTTTGCATGTACAACTTAGGGTGTACCACTGGTTTCAGGTTTTGGGAGATGCCATTACAACTGAACCTCTTCCACATTCAGATATTAAAATTGATATATTAATGCCGAAGGTAAATTCTTTTCTTTTTTAAACTCTATTCTTAGATTATTATTCCATTACCTGATCCTTTGAGTGATAGGCGTCTTCCTCATAGACTTCTTGTTTCATTCTCAACAATAACTCTCTCCAACTGCAATGATTCAGGCCAGATGCCAATGTTTAAGCACCTTTCAAATGCTACATTGAAATATGCCCATGGTTTGGGAATTAGAGGAAATACTATTCCTTTTAGATCTAAATCTTCTTGGAGGAAAGGAGATATTTGTTTCTGATACTGCACTGTTCAACACCGGGCAGAATATTCCAGAAGGTTGGCTGGAATTCATCTTTTGATATATCTATTTTAGTTCTTGATCAATTCTGGATTACTACTTCACCAGCCTGGATTGATACGGACCACGGAGCAAAAACAAAACCTCTTCCCATAATATCGGATGTATGCCTTTCCGGAACATTGACCATTCGACCGGAACAAGTCAATATTTATGTTGAGCCGACATCTACTGTAGTTGCAGTGATTGACCATTTTCAATTCCTACAGGTCTCACAAATATCCGCAAGAAAGGAAATATTTTTCAGTTGACGAGATTTATGACATCAATATCCGATTTTGTGGACCTTCTCACACGAGATCAAGCTCATTATGTTGCTTCTAGTAAAGGAGAAGATCCTGCAGCTCCTGCTATTGTTATTTTGGCAGCAGTTCGACAAGTAATTTTAAGCTTATTTTTAAAACTAAGTCTCTAGATTCGAGCAAATATCATTCTTACAATGGGAGCTATTCCCTCGCCTTATGAGAAGTTCCACATGATGGTGGAAAACAACAGCATGTTGGATATTTTATCAGGTACGGTTACATTGAATTGCAGAGAAGATCACTAGAATAGTTGAATGAGAAATTGCGTTACACGTATGAGATCCCTCAGCAAAAAGTCAATTGACACTTACTGGGAAAGAGTTGGCAAAGGGAACAAATGCATATGATTAATGACGGGTGTTCTGGTCAACTTGGACAGTCTCTGATTCCTCATCACGGTTGAAGTCTTCTTCAACATGAGATGAAGGCTTGGAGCTCTTTCCTCGTTGCATCCAGGGGAGGAGATATTGGCGATCACGAACGCGGGGTGGAAGACGTCTAACAGAAGCTGTGGTAGTAGTGGTCGTAGTTGTGGTAGTTTCCTCCTCTTCAACTTCTTCTTCCTCTTCCTGCAATTAATTTTATTCCAAAATACTGAAAACTAAAACCTCAGTTTCCTCAGCGACTTCCTCTCTCTCATCTTCCTCCTCTTCTTCATTTTCATCCTCAGTAACCAGATATTTAGGCTTATGGACGGGCTTCTTTGCGGGTCTTCTATTTAAGAACTTAGTATTTTGAAGACGGTGGAATCTATCCAAGTTGATTTTATGAGTTGTTGTCTGCTCAGAAGCAGCGGTAGTTTCCTCCTCTTCCTCTTCTACTTCCTCTTCAGTGGTAGTAGCCTTTTCAGCAGAAATGATAGTCTTTACATTCTTCACAGCTTCAGCGAAAGTAGATGACGCCTCAGTTGTGGTAGTAGTGGCTTCAGTAGTAGTTGTGGTAGTGGTTGTTGTGGGAGCCAAGGTGATTGGAGTTTGTCTCTGAGCGCAGCAAGAAGGAGCTGGAGGACGAGGAGCAGACTTGGGGCAGACATCAGGCGTCTCAGCTTGCCAGTTGGTCTTACAGATGTTGTTTTTCTCAAGAGTTAGCTTGATAGGGTCATTTCCGTTGAGAACATGGAATCCATCTTGATTACAAACCATTGGGTTCTCTAAAAATTTTAGGCATTGCTTTTTTAGTTCCTTTCGAACCTTGAAGACGAGTAGTAAGATGGTCAGGGCCATTGATAGATCCAGCTTGAAGAGTAAGGATCTTGTTATCAGACAAGTCCAAATGATGAAGATTGGGGAGATGACCAAAAGTTCCAGTCTAAAAATTAATTTTTTGCTATAAGAGAGTATAATACCTCAATCTCGCGAATGTTGTTATTAGCCAAGGAAACTTGACGAAGATAGGGAGCTCCAGTGAACATGATAGGGTTGAGAGCAGTAATGCAGTTGTTGGGCAACCAGAGGAGAAGCAGAGGCTTGCCTTCGAATGCTTTTGG
Organism: Oscheius sp. JU1382; assembly: GCA_932521405.1. Classification (NCBI taxonomy): domain Eukaryota; kingdom Metazoa; phylum Nematoda; class Chromadorea; order Rhabditida; family Rhabditidae; genus Oscheius; species Oscheius sp. JU1382. The sequence continues at coordinate 3,743,760 of OW051480.1, forward strand.
AGCGACAGTCTAAATCATGTTTTTGTTCCATTTTCACTCTCACCCTAATGGCATTGCTATCAAGGTTCAAATGTTGAAGGCTATCCAATCCAGCGAAGTAGTCAACAGTGACTTCTTCGAAGAAATTATGATAGAGATCCAAAACTTGGACTTGTCTGAACTGGGACATGACTCCTCCGTCAATTTGGCGAAGCTGATTCATTTGCAAGTATAAATAGTGGATATTGTTGCTATTGATGACAGCAGCTCCATTAATGGTAGAAATATTGTTTCCTGAGAGCGTTAGAAGAGACAACGAGGTCAAGTTTGTCAAAGCTCCCTCCGGAAGTTCATTGAGCTGAAAACACAGTTTGTTCACTTCTTTGTGTAATTTTCGAACCACTTGTTGCCCCATATTTCTATAGAATCGCCCTAATTTTGACATGCGCAACTTTCTCACGACGCTCACCTTATTGTACTGGATATGGAGAGCAATAAGTCCTTCCATATTTTTGATGGCGGCGGAGGGGAACTCAGTCATGCAGTTATTATCCAAAATTAAGTTTTGAAGTCCTCCACGAACAGCATCGAAGACATTTTCGCTGATGTTGCAAATCTAAATTCATTAACTCTGACTTGTAAAAGGATTTACCTTATTACAAGAAAGATCCACATCAAGAAGGGCAGTATTGTTTTGGAAGAGAGGATTGGTCAAGTTTCCGATGCGGTTGCATTTCAAGCTGAGAATTCGAAGAGCGCGAAGTCCTCCCAAAGCAGCGTAGGGTACCTAAAAAGTTTGATTGAAGATCGTTTTGCCCTGAAAGTTCCTTATCAAAGCGAGCTATTTGGTATCTATTCGACGCTAACCCACTTTTTCAAAGTGCCTTGACCTTGGATCAACTGCCACAAAACCTTTCCTCTTTCAAAGGACGGCAATAGAATCTTTTGTTTACAGGGTCATACTGGTATATAATTGCAAGTTGCGTGGTATTCCTTCGGACGTTAATTATGCACATTTGGTACGCTCGAGGACGCAATTTATGAGTTGGTACTGTACCTCGGAAAGATGATTGGCAGAGACAGAGAGTTCGACAAGAACATTCTCGAGGCCACGGAAGGAATCCTTATGGAAGAGTTTGATTCTATTCTTGTCAAGGACTAGCTTCTTGATCCTAAGGTTTCTAAAGGCATTGGGTCCCAGCTGAAAGAAGTAGTAAAGTTCTGGACAAAATAAGTGGACTTACCTCTACAATATTGGCCTGTTCCAAAACGAGCTCCTTGATCTCATAGTGATTTTTCTTCATCTCTTCAACCAATTTAGGCCCATCAGGGCCGGAACAGCGGACAACTGCTCCATCGATGTAGTCGGTACAAGAACAGTCAGTCTTCAATTCTGCTGTTGAAGAGACGATAGGATAAGGAGTACCTGATTGGTGAAGAAGTCGGGACAGTAAGCTGTGGCAGTTGAAGCCAACAGTAGAAGAGCCAGCCAGGGCACCATGACAAAAAGCAAGCGAGAGCGGGACTGATTGGCGCGAGCTGTGTCCGCCTCCGCCGTCTGCGGGTCAAGGCCTATCTGGGGTGGCCTAAAGAAACGCGATGGTCGTGGCTGACCCTATCTAGTACCCCATCCATTCTTAATTGCGATCACTATCACTTTGACCTATGATAGATCTGCTAGAATTTATCCCAAGTGCAGTAAAATTAGGCTTTCTCCGTGTCGAGAAGTCAGCGAATTATATGCCAAGGTCATCTTTTCGGAAGCCACTTTTCGGATCTTTTGTCAGCAAGGATAGGGAACAAATAGAAAAGAGATTTATTAGGCATAACCGTAATCTGGAATGTGACGAGATGAGCAATTTTTGGCTAATTTCTAAAGCAGATCACTTGTAGTAATTGCAATAGTTAGGACCGGGATTGTAGACCCAAGGATGACCTTCTTCATGAGCCATTGGTACACATCTATAATAATATTTTTTGATAGCTGTTGGATGATAAGTACCTTTCTCTGCCGAGAGTGCCATAAATCATATTCATTTGAGTCTGAGATTGGACGTAGGCGTTTGTCCTTGCTACACTGCTATCAGAGTAAGAAGACGTAAATCTGCTACCTTTCCTATAATTCTGATCTTAGTTTGATACCAAAAAGGATTACCTGCAACGCAAGAAGCATAAAGCAATAAAAACTACTAGCATGCATAGAACTGCCAAGCTAATACAAATGACAACGATTATAATTCCAGTAGAGAAGCGACTTTCAACAACTTTTGTTCTTTCTTTCTGAAAAATATTATGCAAAACAGTTGAGAATTTGAACCTTTTCTGGAATTAAATTGGCTTGAGGAGCAGCAATCTTCTCAATTTTTTCCGATTCTTCAATAGAATTGCCAGCCAGTTCAGGATTTGGATTAGCTGGACGTGGCCTTGGTTCAATAACAATAGAAGGAGGCAGAGTGTGCTCTTGGACCAGTTGTGTACGCTCCGTGGAGGTGAAACTGATTCTTTGTGCCTAAGATGACGATAATTCTTTAAAAATAACCCCCACCTGATGCATTTTTGGACCTTGTTTGAGAAAAGGAACGGGGAATGGGAAGATTTTTCTTGGATTATCTGCTATATCAGTATAAATGCGTTGGCCCAAAGTAGTAGTAATTTCTGGAGCTAGAGTGGGAACAGCTTCTTCTTGGACCTAAGAAAATAATTATTTCTAACCAGTGGATTGAAATACATTTGGCTGTTCAAGTAGAGGAATTTCTGGAGCAGGTTCCGATACGTCTTCAGGGGCTGAAGGAGCTTCTTCATTCGATATAGGGGCTTCTTCTTCGATAGGACCACTGTTGTCTTCTGTAGTAATTCCAGCAGCTAGTTCGATTTCAGGAGTATTTTCAATATGAGCAATATCAGATCGTGATGGACCACGTACTCTAAAAGTAGAATTATTAAAGACATTATAGTGCAAACGCACCTGACAGGTCTAACATTTAGAATATCGGGTCTTTCTTGTCTATTTGGAAGGAGTTCAGGCTTTTCCTGAACAATCTCTTCGGTGTTTTCTTGAACAGGAAGAAGTCCTTCTTGTTGGAAAGCCCCGGCAGGTCGCAATCTTTCCACGGCGTTATGCTTTGGCGAAAGCTTGATCTATAAAAATCAAGATGGTAATATTCCGGATTATTTACCTGGTGAACTGGTCTACTGGTTGTGGAAGTCGGTTTACCGCCGCAAATAAGGTCCGGTTCGCTAGGTACAAAGGTGCCGATTCCATCCTGAATGAGATGCACTTTTTCTGTACAAACCAGTGGATTTTCTAGAAATCTAGTTGCTTGGATGAGAAATTTACTTTAACCTTTTAACATGACAGTTCCAACTCTTCTGTTGAATGCAGCATAGGGAGTTCGGACCAATTTATTTCCGCTCAAATCAATCATAAATAGGTTCAGTTGAGCTAGGAAAGTTGATGGAGGAAGATCGAGGATTTGATTATAGCTCAGATCAATTAAAGCGATTGAAGGAGCGTTATAGAACGCATTTTGGTCGATTTCTTTGATCTGAAGAATTCTTTCTCTCCTCAAACCACTTTGGACTGCTTTTTATAACTCCATGGCCCCCTTTTTCCTGCGAAATTATCTTGGATCTTCACGTAAAAGACACTTCGTACGAGCCGCACGATCATGTTACAGCGAGAGCGCGAGTGTAGGTTATGGTTGGGTGACCGTGGCCTCGAACGAAAAGCGTTAACCTACATTGGCCAGCTGATTCAGTCGGCCAATTGAATTGCGATACCCGCAAGCTTGTTTCCAAAAAAAAGCTCGCGAAACAATATCGCACCAGAGGCGAACGAGGACATACCTGATTGTGTTGGAATGAGACTTGTTGCAAATTGAGAAGACCATCCAACACTCCTTCTGGGAGAGTTTTTAATTTGTTATTCGAAAGGACTAGGATTATGATGGAACTATTAGTGAATGCTCCCTTTTCAATTGAATTAATTTCATTATTTCCTAAAATTTAAACTTAGCGTCTGACTGAAAAAAAACCTAGGAATAGTCTTGTCAAAGAAGGAAGTTGAGAGAAGCTTCCAGCTTGCAATTTTTCGATTTTGTTTCTAGTCAAATCGAGCATTTCAATTTTTTCGAAGGTAATGAATTGACCACTTGCAATATTTGATATCTTGTTATCCGTGAGATAGAGATATCTCATATTTGGGACATTCAAGAATGCCTGGCGATTAATTTCGGAAATATTGTTTCCAGCCAAGTTCAATAGGTTTAAGACTGGAAGATTCATGAAATTCAGAGCCTCCAATTGAGCGATATTATTCTTCAATAAGTGTAGAGCCTGTAGCTGGGTCAATCCTCTAATAGCTAAAGACAAGTCGTTGTTTTAATGAGGAATTTTAACCTGAAGAGGGAACGGCTTTCAAACAATTATGCCCGAAACTGATTGTTTGAACTGTGTTCTTAATTTTTTGGAAGGCACTGGAATGCACATTGCAGATCTTGTTACTTCCGAGATTGATATCGTAGAGCTAAAATAATTCTCTCTGTCCCCTTTCATTATCCGCGGTGGCATGAATCCGAGGTCAGATAGTCTTGACAGATTACCCATTGGCCTTCATCATGCGACTACGAGGCTAAGACGGCCCTCTGGTATAATAGTTAGCGGCCAACGCAAAAACTATCCCTCAATAGACTCACCTTGGGAAGATTAGGGAAAGCATCGGCCTCTCCGAGGTCACCAATAGTGTTGTTAGAAAGGTCAAGACGAAGGAGGGTATTTATTCCTGTAAGTGCTCCGACGGGAATCTGAAAACCTCCGTTTTTGCGATTAAAAGAAATCTTCAAAGAAAGTATGCCAATGAAGGACTAACTTTGGTCAGATTGTTGTGATGCAAAGAAATTTCTTGAAGGACAGGGCTCATTCCTTGAAAAGCATTTTCGTCTATATTAGTCATTTCATTGAAGGATAAATCGAGCTGCTTAATGTACAATCCGGCAAAGAAACTGGCTGAAAGCTTAGTGAGTCCAGCCTAAAAATGTTCAGTTTTTTAAAGAGATTGTCTGACTCTGTGCATCTTCAATTCTTGAACTAATCCCAACATGACCTGGTTGTGTTTAAGAACTTGGACAACATCGTATCCTTTTGTGTGAGAACAGTCTAGCCTAAAAAGAAATATTTGCTCAAAACAAAAGAACAAAGTAAACGGAAACATACTTGACCCCATTGTGCAACTCCTCGCATTTACAAAATTTTTCCACATCTTGGGGACATGATGTAACAAAGGTGATGAGAAGCCCGAGGGCTAATAGGACCTTCATGACAAAAGGCCGATGTCGAAAAGGCACTGACGGGACGAAGGCAGTGGCGGCCGATCCAGGTCAGCACACAGTAATCAGCACGCGACAGCCGCGCCCACTATAGAACGCGGATCGCAGATATTTGCCGGCAGCCGTGCGCGACGGTATCCGCTACTGCTTACGGAGGAGCGAACTCCGCCTTCTATTGAGGATGACTAAGTGTCTCTTCGGCCAATCGACCCGAGATCTCGTTCTCACCCAAACCACCCACAAGCCTCGAAAGTCCATAAAATGAAATATTTATTATCAAATAGACGCGAGATCATGGTTAAAACAGTTATTATTTGGTCATGGCTGGGTTCAAAACTAATTGAAAGACAACAGGAAAAAGGCCTGATGTGAGAGATGACACGAAGAAGTGACAGAAGAAGGACAGAATGAGAGAGATTCTAGAACCACCAATAGCGAGGACGGTTGAGGTACACGTTGTGGTTGGTTGTAGAGCGTGAAGACCGTGGAGGCAACATGCTGGCTCCACTGCAGGCGCTGCTGCCTCCGAAACCTGTGCATTTCAATTAAGACGAAACTGTGGGGAAAATAAGCATGGCGTTATTCACAGCACTAAAAGCGTTCTTCACGCGAAAGCAGGTGAACTTACCTGATGAAACGGATGGATAGCTGATATTACTTCCACTCTCTTTGCCATCATAACGCTTTGAAAAGTAACGAATTCCCACAAGAACAACGGCACAAACAACCAGAATTCCAAGAATACAGGCTTTAACATCTTGTTTTGAAGATTTAAAATAAGATTGCTCACCCATTATGATGAGCACAACATTTACTCCAGAAATAGGAGGATTTTCCATTGAAGAGACTGTCTGTCTTGGTGGCGACATTACATTTGCCTCGGGCTAAAAATAAAATCACAAATTATAAGAACAAAACCTGATTGATGAGACGTCTCATTTGCTCTCCTATCGTCACGTCACTCTTAATGATTACAGGATCTGTTTGCCTCAGATCATTACCACTCAAGTTGACCGGAGACCAACACCTTAAACTCTCACTCTATTATGTTTAGTCAGACACCCACTTGGTATTCTGTCCACCCATTGAGGTTATGATTACGTCGCCGTTTTCTCTCAACCACTTGCGCAGCCAAACCAAATCTGAATCACAGCGCCAGGGATTATCTAAACGGGATAATTTCGAGAATTAGGACAAATTCACTTTGAAGAAGAAGTGAACGTTGATGGGTTGGCCCTTTAGGCAAAAGGGATTCATAAAGGGAATTAAGTGGTAGAGTTTCCAAGCGATTGCTACTCAAATCCAAATTGTTTAAGTTTGGAAGTTGAGCAAAACTGAAATCAGCCACATGGGTTATCTAAAAACGTTATTGTATTCTTTGAGTTTGTAGAAACATACAGAATTTCCATTCAAGTCAATTGTAGCAACATTAGGCAGATTTGAAAAGATATCATTAGCCACACTATAAACATTTTCATTGAAAAGTTAAATATCTTACTGGGTAATGTGATTTCTAGCCAGACTAATGACTTGCAACTTTCCTGCTTTTCTAAATGCTCCAGGCTCAATTGAAGCAATAGAGCAATCGCTCAGCTCAATCCGCAATAATTGTGGAAGATTTTGAAAAGCTAAAAATGGTCTTTTGATATTTTGTACTACTACCGTTGGCGGAAATTGTTGTAATATCCTTGTTGCCGCCCATTGAGAGAACTTTCAAGTTGTTCACATAAAAGAAAGTAGCGGCGTCGATTGAAGTGAGTAGGTTATTACCCAAGTAGAGGTATGTCAATCCTGGGGTGCTTTGAAGGGCATCGGCAGGAATTGAACGGATCTAACTGATACTCTTTTTGACAATGATTCTTACCTGGTTTACTTCCAAACTTAAAGACCTAAGACTTGGAAGAGGGAGAGATTCTGGTGGAACTGAGGAAATTAGATTAACTCCAATACTAAGATCTTCCAAAGTTGGAATATTAGCCAGTGCTTCCGATGGAATAGCTTGGAATAAATTCTGCATTCAAGTTATTAACCAGAATATATTATCCCACCTTATCGAGAGACAATTGTGTTAAACTTTCCAATCCAAGTAAGCCAGTTGGATGGATTGCCGTCATATTGTTTGAGCTAAGATCAAGTTTTTCAATAGATTGGCGGGAATAATAAGAAAGGAAAGAAGTATCAGGAATGTATTCAATCAGGTTGTCTAAAAATATAAATAGCTATCCTTTTTTGGGGGAAAATACCGCTTAAAGAAAGTGACTTCAATCCTCTTAACTTGGTGATTCCCTCTTGGGGAATTGTATCCAAATAATTTCCTCTGATTTCTAATTCCTCCAACATATCCTCGAGATTTCCACTGAATGCATCTTCATGTATTGCTCGAAGTCCATTATTTCTCAGAGCTAGTTTCTTTATACTAAAGCCTTGAAAGGCATATGGTGGAATCTAAATCTGTATTCTGAGTGTTGGTCGGTTTACTCACAATGTCAATAGGTGTGCTGCTGATGACAAGGCTGTCTATGTTGACGCCGGAACTTCCTATAGCTAATAATACAGAAGACAAGGAATCTCCCTTGTCACAGACGATGCTCACAACTTCGTATCTAGTTGAAGAACATGAGCATGGACTCTGAAACCCAGTCATATTTTTCCTCTAGGCATGGCGCAAAGATTAGTAACACCTTGCTATTAGCGTTGAAGATTAGGAAGTACACAAAACGACTATGTGTGTCAATAGGACTTGCCTGGACGAACAGTGGACATTGGGCAGAAATAAGATGCAATAACAATAACGGCACAACCAATTCTCTCATCCTGAAATAGATTGACCTGATAGGCTGATGGACAAATCTAGAGTGATGGGCGTATGTACATAATGTTCAGATTTGAGTGTTTTCTACAACCGGATTAGATTCCAAGCCAATTACATTGTGTACTCTTTGAAGAGCAAATGCGGGGAGGTCAAGATCTCGGTTCATGTTTGGATATCATTTATACACTTCTCTAATCTCTTGGAATATATTCAAGAGATGATTCAACGTATAAAGGAAAGAGGAAATAAAAAAATAAAAATAAAAAGGAAAAGGAAAAGAGAGAATATTTTTGGTTGGCTAGAATACCAACCACCTAGGATAGGCTCTCTGAAGTAACTGAGTGTCTGTAGTAGGCGCGGAGCAAGCTTTTCACAGTGCGTGTCGTGGACCCTTGAAATGGCTATCAGTGAGTGTTTAAACATGATTTCACGATCATTGACAAGCGCGTTAAACCCCACTTCCGTGGAGTGTTCTCCACATTGCGCATTGTTTCCAAAACAACTCAAAACATATCCACAAGAGCAAGTAGATTGACTAACATTTTTGAAACTATTGACAAAAGACAAGCTCGTACTGTCTAAATATACATTTAAAAAAAAAGAAAATATATATTTTGAGAAAATTAAAGACTTCTACGCATAATGCTTGTAGAATAAACTGGCAGGCGGAACTCAAAGATTCCGGCTCTGAAACACATGGCCGACGCCGAGGTGAAAACTCGTGTTAAGCTTCTTTGCACGAACTGCGGCCAGCCGAGAATAGGTCTTCTTCAGGCGCGGTGTGAATTCTCTCTACCGTAAACAAAATTGACAATGGTCAGTGGAATGCAGTTTGAACTTTTAGAGAGGAATTTAAAGTAGAAAATTGGAAAAAAAATTAAAATGAATAAAGAGGAACTCAAGTTGATCAATGGCATGGCATCTAGAGCAATTGGGAACTATTACGGAGTAATCGGAGATGCCCTGAAACAGAAAGAGCATCCTGTTATGTGCTCGACGCGCCAGATATGAACGCACAAACATTTTACCGGCCACTCGATAGCCGGTTATACAAACATTCAGTCTCGGCACTGGAGCCAGATTTGTAGACTCGCGCGCAAGAGAGAAACAGTTACGCGCGAAATCGGTTCATGACCATTGGTTAGATGATCCTCTGGGAGACTGATCAGATCCGGAATTGTGCTCAACTTCATGAATAGAAATGTTTGCTTTCAGAGACGAATGGGAATACCCGAAGCAATACGCCTCGACGAGCTCCTTCTGTTGCCCGTCTAGCTCCAGATCTACAAAAAAGAATTATTGTCGAAGAATTTCCCGAGTTTCCACCAGTCCCTCAAGAATACGGTAATTTATTTGTTTAGAAATTCATTTAAAAATTTAGATGCTGCTTCGTATGTTGATGAAACGATGTCAATCGCAGCTTCTATTGAAGATGAATCAACAATTGACTTTGAATTTACACCAGAGGATGACCTATATCCAACAGCAGGTGAATACACTCTCAATTTGTTCAGCTCTTGGTCACTGTTTGACCACTTCTCTCTTGCCAAGAGCTTATTGCTATTTTGTAGATCTCGCTGAAGAAGCTGCTGAAGTTGGTGATGGCGAGATTATCAATGACAGAATGTATAAAGCCTTAATGGCTAAAAATGTAACGGCTTAGGAAGTCTTATATACGATTCTATTCAGGGTAACACTCTTAATGCGGAAGTTAATAACGTGATTGCCGTTGTGAATATTTTCAACAAGAATACCCTCGTTCTTGGAAAAGCTGATAGGTAAGATATCTATTTTTGACTCATTCATGTAAATCTCTTTTAGCATTGGACTTGGCTATCAATTAAATGTACTGAGACAAAATCTTTACGATGGATTAAAGGTGAAGCACACAGTTCCAAAAATTGAGCAGATTCCTAATCCACAGGTTAGATTGCATTTCCGTTCCGATTAGACTCAGAGTGCTTTCTGTGTATACTCTAATGCGAATTATAATCAAATTGATTTCGAGTATTTTAAGAACGCGGAAGTGAATAAGAGATTTTTTTCTTCAACAGAATGATTTTTTGGTCGAACATGTTCGCCGAGTCCTATTGACGCAAGGTTCTCGTTTTCTACGATCGTTTGCAACATAGAAATTCAGTCATTCAATACAAACCTGACCGCGAACGCTTCCCTCTCCAAAAGATTCTTTCAGGTGACTTTTGACTTGAGAGCTCCTGCCGACTCGTCAACATCATTTGTGAATGTATGCATCTACGAACTAGAAAATTTAAAATATACTTTCAGTTGAATATTGTCAATCTAAATGCGAAATTGGATGACGAAATCGTTTCACATCTGTCCGCCTTTGCCTTGGATGAGCAAGTAGTTGAGAACAAAGTCCGTCTCAGTATAGATATCCAAAAGTCCAATATCGAGATTAAGGTGAAGCCAAAAACCTTTTCTAAGACTAAGATTATCCTTGCAGGATAGAAAAAAGAAGAAGCCGATGCGTATAAAAATACGAGATATCGTAATCGAGCAAGATGAAGACGCACGTACTGATGTTGAAGAAGATTAGCGAAAAATGGTATATAAGCTCTCCCCATTCCTCTGCTACATATCTTAGTTTCTTGCCATTGTGATAGCTAGAACTTAGAACTTAGAACTTGAGTCTAGAGAAAATGTAAATACTTTAGTCACAAAACAATACATTCAGATTGTCATTCCTTTTCCAAGACCCTTTGCCTAAAACACGTGTAGCTTCAGACTATTTCTTCATTGTGATGTTTATCAGAAAGCTCATATAAATCTACCGCTTTACTCAGTCTGATAGCCTGTTGTTTCTGGCTGAGCTGGCAAGTTGGGTTGTAGTTGGGAAGGAAAACAGTTCCATTTTCTTCGAATCTCTCTATCTACGGGTCTAAAATGATAATTATAAGATACTGTAGTCTTTCTTGAGGCGAATAATATTTGCCAGTGACGCGCAGTCTAATGGTACCTTCTAAGTAGTTATTATCCAACGTCACCGTCATTTTAATCGCCTTTCTCGTTATATAGTCAGCTCAGTCAGCATATCTATCTTGTGATTTCTCTGCTCAAAAATGGACTCTAGTCTCAAATTTTCCTCTCTTTTCATGTGCCCATTTCAAACAATAATTCAAGACGTTTACGTCTTTTCAACAAAAGAATAAGCTAGGAGGAGTGGAACAGACGTCCGCTTTCAAAAAGTTGATCTTAAGGTCTTTCGTAGAACTTTTTCGCGTGCGTATTCCAAAAAAATTAGTGCTAGCGTGGATACACAAAGTTCCAAGAAGAGATCCTTCTGATGTTTTACTCCTAACGACATCCGATTCCGCGCAGGAAATGATGAGATTCTCTCTTGGGGGCATTATTTATAAGGGCTAGATCTACCGTAGCAGTGCTAATAAATTCTGTTCCCTTTGCAAGGTTCAAAAAGCCAAAACTTCTTATGTTTCATTTTCCGTTCGTTTCGTGTTTCAAAAGAGTTGTAACTTCTTCGTTTTAGGATCTAACGCGATGGCATACTAGCTTTCAAACTTTTGTCTTTGCTTTCTTGTTGTTTCACAATTATAGCGAACAATTGCAGAAATGAAGACTTGGGCTGTTATCCTCGCCTTCTCTCTTATTGGCAATTGTGATGCCAAATTCTTTTCTTCTTACAGACGCGCAGGTATCCAACAAAACCGAGTAGTTTTACTAATATCCATTTAGCCTGTGGAGAACTAGTTGCCAACAATGAAGGATTCCTTCTTCCCCTCAATTCAGAATGTGATATCCATGTTCTGAATGCTCCTGGACGGGCTTCGAGTATGGATTTCTTCTGGGGCAATACTTTGGACTGTGAAACTTCCTCTATCAAGGTTGAGAGTTTGAACGCGAAAAAGCCACACATGACGCAGATAGTAGGGCACAAATACTGAAGTTCTCTGTGGAATGACCAAGCATCAAAACTTTCCTAGAAGAAAAGATAATTTCTTAAAATCTATCATTGAAATAGAAATTTCAAGAAGTGATGAAGAACCTAAAGTAATAAGAGTCTAGTACCCGAAAAAAGTACAAAGTTCAGCCCATTCTATTAGAAAAACTTTTGCCAATCAGGAAGTTTGCAATTTCCTTCGTTGGAAATCTTTTGATCTCTCAACGATTCTCTTATTGTTTCTATTGCGGATATAACGCCGTCGACGCATTCTATTTATAAACTGAACTCTTTTCCGGCAATCATCTATTCTCGTTTCTCTTGATCAAAAAATTAAATTACTAAAGCTAATCAAAGAATCAGTATCAGGGAATTAGTCCTCTATAAATAAAGGAGCACCGATTCCACTTCATGTGCTCGAGAAAATTTTAAAAAATAGAGATCATTCCCACTGAGTCAAGAGTACAAATTAGTCAAAAATATCTTGAGCCCAGTACTAACGAAAGAACTTTGATACACAGTGAACATCTTATCTCGATTCACCCCTGATCAGACAAAAAGTATCAATTTATTATGCTTCCTGATTAACTAATTATGAAATCCCAAAGTGATCTCTTGAATTTGTACTTTTCACCTTCAGCCACGAGGACAAATGATGTATCTTTTTGAAAGATATGATATATTGCCATTAGTGAGGATTCAACCAAATGCGTCACTCTAAAATAACAGCCATCCTTGATGTCAAAGTTTAGGTCATCGAAGATGGTACTAATGAGGTCGTTGAAATATGTTCCAAGAATCATGAAGATTCTTACTTTCTGACTGGAGAGGCTTTATCATACCGGATCCGGATTTCCAACTTGCACAAGGATGTGTTTGTACACGCTACTTTTGTCCAGAACCAATATGGTATTTGTAGTGAGTATAGCAAAACAAATATAACTATAGGCTGCAACGATAAACTGAAGACTCATGCCTGGGGGATTCCTGTTGAGTTTACAAATGGATTTGAGAAAGGTGGATGTGCTCTTGCTGTTCCTTCGGGATCTCTAGTACAGGTTGAACGGACCGGAGTTGTTAACCCTGAAAACGGAAAGGTAGAGATGGTGTTTTTGAAAGAAGCAAAAATATTTTCAGTGTGATATTTTCATCGAGGTTGCACAAGGACCAGCCTTTGCAGAGGCAACTGTCTCTACTGGCGTACAGTGTCTTGGTTGGATACTATTGAACCTATATACCCAGATATTTTCAGAGAGTCAGACAACAACATCTGTATTCTGTGAGACTGGAACTCTTCATTTAATTGCTCCTCCGGCTACCACTGTTCGAGTGACTATTCTCAAGCCGAAGCAAACTGATCTTCTTCAGCGATATTCGGAGTCATGCCTTCACAAGAGCGAGAAGGAAAAGACTTTCTAAATGTGTTTGTACCCCCTATGTAGCCATCTGAATGTCCCTTGCTCTTTTGGCGATCACGATTGTACAACCCTTTGTTAACAATAAGATTTATTTGTCAACTGTCTCATTTGAGATCACTAGCTGTTGTCGCTAGAAGGGCTTCTCAGTCATCGGCTCTCCTTAGAAGGAACCAGTTTGGATCTTGTCGACTTCCTCAGCTGAAAATGTTTTATTATTTCTATTACCTTGACTTTTTCACCAAGACCCTTAATCTCATCCTTGAGATGTTCCCCAATGCGCTTCAGCTCGCGCACAACTTTGCTCTGCTGGTGCTCATAGAGTTTGTGGAACATGCAGTAAGAGACCAGCTCGTCCTCTCCGTTGGGGCAGTCAGTGATTCCGTTGCACAGATCCTCGTAACGAACACAAGTGAAGGAAGTAAGATCCTGATCAGCTGAAGGGCAGGCGTACATCGCCACATCCATTCCCATCGACGAACGGATTGGACACTGACGTCGAAGGACTGAAACAGGACACTTTGGTTTATATTATGCTTCCTCCTTACACGAAGGTCGGATGTAGGTCATGTGGAGCATGCTTTCATCCGAGTTGGCGCTGACCGCCGCATCCTCCTGAAAAAAATCCTCTGATAAAAACAGCTAAATTAGTCGCGATTCATCAAAGGCTTCTTTGACTTGATTAGCGTTGATGCCTGTATTCCTATGTAGATCGAGACCAAGTCACAAAATCATGTTCATACCTCGTTTTGTTATTTTGAGTAATGACGAAAGAAAGTGGAAATTACACCTGCTAGATGCTTTCCCTTTGTCAAATTAGTCTTTGATATTGTTTTTAAAAGCCATGTCAAGCACGGGATTTTAGCCCACCTTGACCTTGATGGCTGAAACGGCTCCGGCAAGCAGAAGAGCTCCAACAGAATAGACGAACATATTGTTGGTAAGAACCTGAAAATAATTGATGAGCTAGTCGGATGGAAAGATAGAGACTAACTGGCCAAGGGCGGCCCGAGAGGAAAGGAGGAGCTAATGATGAATAGAATATAATTAAGTAGAAAAGTGCTGAAGCCAGAAAAGCATGTTGCGTTTGAGTTGGATTGAGAATAAGCCGTCAATTGAATCAACTATAGGCTCATTAGCTGAAAACATGAGGGAGCCGAGTTGCCGCTTTAGAATACGGTAGGAGGAGGCCTCGGAGACTCGGAGAAAGCAAGAGAGGGAAGAGAGGATTAAAAGTACAGAGCAGAATTATGAGCTGAGAATGAGGAAAATCAGCCCTTGATATAGGGAACAGGCTGACCCCGCCTCTCTTTTAATTTCCTATGCAGCAAAATACACGTATAAGCTGATCAGTGTACTTTTTTTTTGCAATTAGGGATGATGGAGGAGCATGCTTTCTGATCAAAAGAGTGATTAATTCTAAAAATATTAGCTAATAGAAGCCAATAAATGGGATTACGAAACCTACACAGTTAATCGTGAGCCGATTAACTCAAGCAAAAACTTGAATTCGCAACATGCTTGAACACATTTGGGATTTGATCCGATTTATACGGCTTCTAGAACGGGTTGTATTTAGGAAACTGATCTCATTTGATTAAAACCCTCGTGGAAAT
This sequence comes from Oscheius sp. JU1382, assembly GCA_932521405.1. Classification (NCBI taxonomy): domain Eukaryota; kingdom Metazoa; phylum Nematoda; class Chromadorea; order Rhabditida; family Rhabditidae; genus Oscheius; species Oscheius sp. JU1382. The sequence goes on from OW051480.1 coordinate 3,758,825, forward strand.
CAATTCAAAACCCTCTACTTGATCTAGGATTTGAACTAGATTTCCTAGAAAGCTCAATGAAATCTGACGAGTTGAACGTCACAGGTATTTTTAAGATATCAATAGAAAGCATATGATCTGATTGCCTTTTAGGACAGCTGATGCGTGCATCTCCTTTGATTTTTTTTAAAAAGACCTTTGCCGTCACAGACACTTTCTGGTTCGAAAAATTTGATCGAAGCAACTGATGTATCTCCTAAAGAGCATCACATTTAGATATTTAATTAAGTAATCCGTGGGTGTTGCCATAGAAAATAAAGAAGGAAGTTACTTCCAACAACAGATTACTGTATCAACCCACGGATATCGTCATCAGGAAGAGAGAATCCTGCTGACGACAATCGAGAATTCATAAAGGATGAAGTATCTCAGCTAGATCCAAGACAAAAACTTTTACAGCTCAAAATAGTCCTACAATGGAATATTTCCACAAGAGAAGACTATTTTGGAGGGAGGGATAGCTAGCTTTTCATCCCTACAGTAAGCAGAGATGGGTAATATGTGACTACATAAACAAATCTCACGGTCTTATATACGCCGAAAGAAAGTGATGCCACCGCACTATGATGTGATAGATGAATAAAAAAGAAGAGCGAATAAAGTCATATGATTCTAATTTTTATCAGAAGATAATCCGGAACATAAGGAGGATTCTAACCGAAGTTCTCATATTATAGTATTTGTAGAGTCAAGATTTTATGACTGTACTGAGGAAACAAAAATCACTCGAAAATTGGTTTGATGTTTAAACCATTAAATTTTGTTTCATAAGAATTGAAAGAGTTTTTACGCGTAGACAATCAAATATTACAGAAAAAAGTCTAAATGTAATTGTAGAAAGTCATTTCACTTTCATAGACAATTTGGATAATTAAATCTTTGATTTTTGATTTCATTTTGTATAGATTTTATGCTTAAGAAGAAATATTTTTAATTTCTTTTTAGCTAAATTTGTTCTTTTTTCATCAGCACATTTGGCTCTGAATATGTGTTAATCAATTAATTTGTTCTCATAATTTTTTGTGTGAAAGTGCACTTGACTGATTCCGAAAGTAATTTCTCTTGATGAGGTCAGAGCTACGCAAGCGCTACGTTCATGAACAAGAATCAACTTGATCACCTGCATGGGAAAGGAACAAGGAAAATTTTCCTAGAACTGACAGCTCTAGAAAATAAGACGCAGCTGGAAATAAGAGCTTTGGTCCAGGGGAAGGAATAAATTCACCTGAGATATATGATACATTCTGCAATATTAATTCTAACTAGTTCGTGAACAAATTATACATGTAACAGCGAACATAGAGTTTTTGATATTTTGAAGCTTAAAATCTTGACTTGTCAACTGGTCAACAGTCAAATGCTTCTATAAAAGCTATCTCAATAGAAGCACACGCGCAAAAGATCATTAAGACTTCGGAAGCATGCAAAATGGATACAAATGTAATGTTCTCTACTTAATTTCTTATAAAGGTACTAAACAATTTTCTATATTCAATAAGCTTTCACTTGGAAGATACAAAATACGCAAAATGATTTTAAAAAATGTTTAAAAAACTAAATCTCTTTAAAGCCTATGGCCCTAATACACATTTTGCTTTTTTAAACCAGAGGATTGCTTAAAGACTTTAACTATAGTTTGCTCCAGCTTGTTTGCGGTCAACAAATTGACAAAAAAGGTACGCAATGACAGAAAAATTGAATTCTAACTTATTATATTAACTATATTAAAACTTCATTGGTCTCTCTTTAACTATTTCGCGACAAAGAAGATTGTCTGCTGCGTATTTCTTTGAAACAATTAATCTTTTAGATGAAACATTTTGGATCGGATAGTGGGGGAAATGATCCTGCGCCTACACAATTTCCTGGTAACAAATCCATTGTAGGAAGTTTGAGCTGGAATTACGAAAAAACCAACTCAGTTTTTAGGGGGAAGTCATACACATCTGTCTGCACTTATCTGTTTTTGAAGTGATCCACTAAAGTCTCAAGCCGTACTTGTGGGGAAGACTTGCAACACAAGGAAAAAAGTTGGATTCGGGATGAAGCAAACATTCAATCTTCTGGAAGACGCCTTAATAAATCGGACAAAGATGAATTCCTAATTCAACTAGCTTTATCAATAAATATTTATTTAAGAAATTATAGCCACTGTATCATTATTTCCGTTGGTCAGTTGTTTGCTAAGCAGAAGTCAGGTTCTCGCATAGTTGCCTATCTCTCTTTCTCTCTCACACACAATTCAAATAGCTGACTTCTCAAAACAACAATTATAAAATTCGTAGGAACTCAGCTGATAAGAACGCCGATAAGAAGTTTACGTGAATTGGTTATCAGCTGGCTAACTACAGGACATGACTATTTTTACGTCAACATTTTGTTAGAAAATTATTTCTTAATTTTCAAAACAAAAGCTTATTTATTTTGACAATTTGATTGATCCCGTGGAATCTACTCCAAACAAACTTGTTTTTGTTTGGCAAAGAGACATTTATTATTGACAAATATCCTAGGTCTCTCTCTCCCTCTCTCTTATCCAGTGGGAGCAATACGCGCCTCAGCTGATCAAAGTGGTCAATCGATTGACCCCGAACGCGTAAACAGTGACATGGGATTCTTTCACATTTCGCTTGTAACTGCGTATTTGCTTCGATCTAAAAGCGGTAAGGCTTTTAAAAGCGTCAAAATAATAGTGACGTCATTTTTTATTCATTCGCATCTAAATCTATTTTTTGGCCTTGCTTTTTAAAAATTTTCTTAGCGGCTTAATCAAATGTTTTATTTGTCGACTCTTATTCGTTTGCCAAACTTATTAGGAACAATTGACATTTGTCCCGCGTATTGTAATAAAATTCGGCAAGTTCATCGCAATCGTTGTTCTATTCGCGCCATATCATTCTTACATACATCGCCAACAATGACGGCCGAAATAGTCAGTTTTGCCAAAAATATTTTAGCATTTATGTTCGAGTAGAGACTTTTTATTTTCGATTTCGATCAACTGGAAACCGTAACACTGAGTCAGATTGCTGAAAGACTCGTTCAATATTAATAACGATCATAATACAGGCAATGGCCGAGGCGGGCAACAGTCGCACGCCTGTGGACGAAGATCGCACAGATCCCAGTGCCGCTCCTCTCCACGACGGATTCATGCATTCTGAGGATGTTGAAATGGTTGATATACCAAAAGAAAGGGAAGAGGTGAATCATATCAATACAATTATGAACTTTTATTGTAGAAGTTCTTCTCATTCAAGAAACTCTGGGCATTCACCGGCCCAGGATTCCTTATGAGCATTGCTTATTTGGACCCCGGAAATATTGAAAGTGATCTGCAATCTGGAGCTAAGGCTCAATACAAGGTTAGTACACGTGTAAAAATAATAAAAACATTGTTTTAGCTACTATGGGTACTACTATCAGCACATATTGTGGGAATGCTCCTTCAGAGAATGTCTGCGCGGCTAGGAGTAGTGAGCGGCAAGCACATGGCTGAGGTTCGAGGGACTTCCGTGTCAAAAGATCGAATTCTAAATTAAGGTGGCCTACGCCTTCTACCCAAAAGTTCCGCGTCTTATACTTTGGTTGATGATTGAGGTAGCGATTATATGCAGTGATATGCAGGAAGTAATTGGAACTGCCATAGCCATTTATCTCCTAAGTAGAGGAGCGTAGGTGTAAAGATTGAATGAAAAAATGAAGAATTTAGGGTGCCTTTATATATTGGAGTTCTCATTACTATTTTGGATACGTTCACCTTTCTTTTCATCGATAAGTATGGAGTCAGAAAGTTGGAATTCGTTTTTGGAATATTGATCAGCACAATGGCTATTTCGTTTGGTTATGAGGTCTGTAGCCGTTTTTATGGATCAAAACATGTTTACTCAATCAGAGAACAATTTTTTATTTCAGTATTTTGTCGTTACTCCGGAGTTTGGAAAAGTCATCAAAGGAATCTTCGTCCCTTGGTGTGAAGGATGCGGAAAAGAAGAGTTTCTTCAAGGAATTTCTGTGGTTGGAGCAGTCATTATGCCTCACAACTTATATCTTCATTCAGCTCTTGTCAAAGTGAAACTTTCTTTAGTTTTACACCTTCTTTTTAGAGTCGACGCATTGACAGAAAAGAGAGAGATCGCGTCAAAGAGGCCAATTTCTACTACACTATTGAATCGGCGATTGCATTGACTTGCAGCTTCTTTATCAATATGTTTGTGGTGGCTGTATTTGCCCATGGACTTTACCATAAGACAAACGAACAAGTGGTGAGAGACCACTCCTCGAACAATGAAAACAATACAATTATAGAGAGATTCTTGTGACGCTCGACATGGCATTCCTGATCCCGGAGTATTTCCAAGAGATAATAATACTGTCGAGGCTGATATCTACAAAGTAAACTCTGCCATTCGACTGTATAAACGTTTGAATTTTAGGCTGGAATGTTTTTGGGCTGTGAATTTGGACTCGCTGCTTTGTATGTTTGGGCTATTGGAATTCTAGCCGCTGGGCAAAGTTCAACCATGACAGGAACTTACGCTGGACAGTTTGTAATGGAGGTTGGATCAAATTTCATTTTTAATAGCTTCCTTTTTTATCTTTCCAGGGTTTTATCCAACTATCTTGGCCAAAATGGAAGAGGGTTTTATTTACAAGAGCAATTGCTATAGCTCCAACTTTGGCTGTTACTTTCTACGCCAGAGGAGTCTACAATCTTACAGGTCTGAGATTCTCTTTATATTTAGCTCATTGTTTAGGAATGAATGATCTTTTGAATTGTGTACAAATGATACAGCTGCCGTTTGCCTTGATTCCAATTATTACCTTCACTTCAAGCAGAAAAATTATGCATGACTTCAGAAGTTCTCGGTAGTTCTGATTTTGTTCTCTTTCGAATTTAAAATTAGGGCTTTTCAAGTCTTTGCCCTTTTCGCTGCAGCCGTCATCCTGTCAATTAACGTCTATTTCATCACAGATTATGTGACGGAACAACTGGGAACTAGATGGTATGTATTTGCGGGATTGGCCATTCCAACCATCGCCTACATACTTTTCGTGATTTATTTGGTAGGCGCAAGATGAGATGGAATTATTTTTTAGACAATATACTGCCTCGTTGCGTGTGGATTAATTAATGAGGATGTGTCTATATATGGCTTTAATTTCAAGAGAGATTATGAAAATGATGCCCCTTGGCTGCATATCAAGGAACATGACAACGCTGCTTTCGAAGCTTCAGCTGAGAACATTGAATCCTAAAGAGACGTGTACATTAAACTGGCTTTTTGCGAAAAAAAAAAATTTAATCTATGACAAAATCTGAGACATTTGTATTTGGCGTTAAACACCATTCATCAATAGTCTTATTAAGCAGTCAACGCCTGGAGCTCGAGATTGCTTTGCGCATCAGCAGCAGCGGATTTCTTTAGGGCTTTGCGCTCTTCCCATCCACGAAGACGCCTCAACGGGAAGCAAATCGCACCGCTGATTGCCATGACGGCACCCATAATGTAGAATGACATGTCAAAGCTACCCGTCACATCTTTCACAGAGGCTGTAATTTGTTTTTTGCTGAATATTCATGCACATACCGGCAATCGGAACTCCAATCACTGCTCCCACTCCCATGAAAGTTAACAAAATTCCGAAAGCGTTCGAGAGCTTTTCAAGGCCAAAGAGTTCAACGCAGATAATTGAGCGAAGGGCCGCGAAACAAGCTGCAAATCTCATTTGCTCCAAGTAAAAATCAAGTTGCCTTACCAAGTCCGCAAGAGAAGGGGACGCAGAACACAAGGTACATCCAGAACTCAGTGAAGAGAGGGATCATAAAAGTAGCCACTCCAGCAATAGTGATACAGATGTTGGAAACCATCAAAGCATCAACAGCTGGCTGGTCAGAAATCCAGCCACAAACAATCCTAGCCACGATATTGAAGACTCCGATTAAAGCAATAGGCATAGATTTTTGTCCATCAGTTATATCAGGAAGCTAAAGTGAGTTTTTTTTCAAAGAAAGAACAAAAGAAATACTCTAGCCATCATAGTTCCAAGATAGTTGAAAGGAACGTAGAAACAGATCATAGTCAAGAAGCCGCTTATAGCCAAAATGATGAAAGAAGGAGAGCCAAGAAGAGTGGGATCCAAGAGGTTTTTCAAAGTCTAAAAATATTATTTAGAATACCAATAAAGTTCTACATCACGAAGATCAGTTTTCCAAGTACGCTCAGCATTAGTTCCAGTTGCTCCTTCGCAAGCAGCTGGGAGACCAACATGACTAAATTTTAAAACTTTACATCACTATTTAAAAAAGGTTTTACCTCAAATGAATATTAGACTGGTGCTTTTCAGAAACGGAGTCACGAGAATGACGGCTAACTGAAATAAACTGCCATTTTTTAGTCAAAATTCGTTTGTTAATAGTCATGCAATTAAATTTAAAATATCATGCTTGATAGAAAGATGTCTAATGCATTTTAATAATATTACCGGTCGAATTGGTTCGAGTTCGAGGTTCTCCTCCTGGAATGAATATTATGTGTAAGCCTTTTAGACCAAAAAGAATTTGGACAAACCTGAAGTGGTGCGTGCTCTCTCCTTATGAGACAAATTTGAGGTGGAACCAGTGTAGAAGGCGTCAGCTTTGGAAAGAGGGCGATTGAGATCTCGGACACTTTCGCGGGCAACCTCTTCGGCGATGTCGTGTTGAGAAAGACTCGAAGTGCGTTGCTAAAAGTCTCTTTTATTCTTGTAAAAATTAATTACCATGGACTTTTGGGCATTGAATTCAACAGTAGCCTTGGCTAAGCTAGCCGAGTCCAAACGAGGTCTTGGCTCGTGGGAATCTCCAAGATGACCGGGTCCAGAAGAGTTAGTTCTTGAAACAAGTTCCTTCTCAGCAATTTTGGTTGCTTCTTTCATCTGCTCCTTGCTGGGCGTGACTTGTTTGTAAGCCAAAGCAGAGATAATAGGAATGAGAGAAGCAATGGCAATGTAGACCAGGAACAGTCTCCAATTCTTTCCAACAAAGTCTATTACCAAGGGATTGAGCTAAATTAATTTGAGATAATATTTCTTTTTTTTCTTTCTTACAGTAGAGAAAACGGTTGTTCCGATTCCCGAGCCACAAACAGCCAATCCAGTGGCAAGAGATCTCTTTTCAGAGAACCATTGAGAGATGACCACAATAGCTGGGAGATAGACAAGACCGAATCCGACTCCTGAAATAGAGCAAGCTGAAAAACAGATACATCACGAAGCACCTCCAATAAATCCAAAAGTGATGTAAAGAACGTAGACTTTAGGAGCGATTGTCGAACAAATAAATCCGAAGAAAGACATAAGCGATCCAATAATCACAACAGTTCGACATCCGTATAAGTTGCATAACGCAGAGGCAATTGGTCCTGGAGGAAAACGATGAATGTAGCTTCCCTATAATCTTACCAACTAAGAGATAACTACCACTAAGTATCGACATTGTCAGCGACACAGCCGTATCAGTTGTTTGGAAGGACGAAATCCAAGCCGGAAGCAAGATGGCTCCAACGGTGAAAATAACACCATCAACAATAACATTGGCCAAGAATGAGGCGAGAACAACGATCCATCCATATCCTCCTGAAATAAAATGTATTTTTATCTCGTCTTTCCTCAAATTCGAACACTGGTCATCAGACCACGAACCCTCAAAATATCACACATTTCAGACACATGACGCTATGGCAGACAAGTAGCACTCATATTAATCAAGGACTTTTTCTTCGTCGCCTGCGGAAACGATAAAAGTCAAGGATTACATTAATCTTCTTTGAACAAGGGCAAACTACTTACCATCGAGAGGCTTGATAATGAAGGCTTCCTCAATTTTCTTTTCCTCCTGCTCGATTTTATCCCTTTCCAGTTGCGTCATCTGGAAAATAAATAAGTAAACAAAGGAAGAAGAATAACAAGGATAAATAGTGAAAACTCGGGAAAACGAAAGGGCGGTACTTGGAACTTTTATGCCTCTCTGCAGCGTCTCATAATCACGCGGAAAGTGCAAATTGACGTAACGGATTGACCTCAAAACTGTACAAATCTTGAGGAAGCAAACGAGATAATACTCGCGTAGTGGTCGAATCGCATGAAATTAGCTATAATAAAAATATTTTATAATTAGGGAGTTTTATGAGAGGAGACATTCGATTTTTTTCGCAGATGTCTGGAGCGCTGTAGAATGTTGGGAGGAGATAAGCAGCCCCCAATCTAGGCATGAAGTAGTGCTATGAAACGATAAGATGTACAATTACTGAATCTGTTGCAAAAATGATGGGAAATATCGCCTTTGCCAGACGAGCGAAACGTGGCGATTTGACCTAAGAAAGCGTCACTTGCGCAAGAATTGAAATGATAATGACGGGGGTCAGAGGATGTCGAAGAAAGATAGAAAGAAGACAGCTACCCGCTGGAATGGCACGTCTCTTTTGAGCACCAGATGGTCAGAGAGACTGAGTGTTTCAAAATGGGAAAGAGGGAGAAAAGAAATGGCGTTTTGTCGACCAGATGGTCAGCCTGGTAGAGACCAAGAAAAGCAGAAACAAAGGGCGCATAGGCGGATCTAACTCTCTTTTTTGTCTACCAGTCTGGGCGAAACGAAATCGTACACCTGCAGGCTAGACGAACTCTTTGTTGAAAGCACATGTGTCCCAACTCTTTTGGTCTATTGGGAGAGGGATCCATCGATTCCACCGGCTTTATTTCCGAGAGCTTTCGGGAATGGAGCAAATAAATCTAAACACCACGTGGTGTTGTTATTATGGCAAATTTGAGAGAATCGACTGATCAATGACATTTTTTGATTGAACGGCTACGTTGCGGCTACTCTATACTGTCAGCTGTTGCCGATACGACATATGGACGTTGAAGCGAATAAACAAGGACAAATAGTTTATCGCACTTTATGACAGCCGAGTGGCAGTAAATGACCCGTCGTTGAGAGTGAGTACCAGATGGGATTGAAGATAGAAAAGACAAAAATGCTCAAGTCATTGAGTATCCCACTTAGGAACTTCTAGCTGCCAACAAGTCAATGTTTGCGCATCAATGAGATTATGTGATGAACAGTATCAATGCCTAGTCCAAGGACAAACACTTTCTCCGCCATCATTTCTGAACAGTCACTCCAGGAATGTTTGACAAATCAGGTTTTTGATATTTTTATACACTGATTCAGTTTTTATTTCACCATTTATTCAGAAACATGCCGCTTTAAATTAAAAATAACCAATCAACGATTGTAATAAAGCTGATCAACAGCTTTGAATAGTAGTTTTTCTGAGATTCGAGATGATACCCTTTGAAGGTGTAATAGGATGGAGTGGATGCCAAAAAGGCATAATAAGTTGTTTTCTTTCAAAAATTAAAACATCTTTTACAGTCGAATGAAATCATGAATAAAGGAATCTGATTCATAAGCATCCAACAAATTGAATAATTCCGTGTATTCTCGTAGCAGGGCAACAAATTGCTAAAAAAAATTACTATGAATGACTAAAACCTTACAATAAGAGAGCAATGAATAGTATGAATTTCTCCTAATCTGGTCGAATATCTAAGCTTTCCTTGCTTTCTAAAACGAATTAGAATTTCACAGAACTTCTTACATAAAATAATCTTCAATAGCCTTGTAAAGTTTGTCTCTCATAGCTTTGCTTAATCCTTCCACGGCATCATTAGTTTTTTCCATATCTAAAACATTAGACTAAAATAAGTCTTAAATACCTGTTCCCCATAATACCAATCCAAGCAAAAGAGCATATTCTTCTTCTTCAATTTTCATTTCACACATTGGCTTACAAATAGTTTGTTTTAATGGTCCCAATAGCTTTGGAATTAGTCTAAATTTCGAATACAAATTTATTGAAAATTCACCTGAGCATATCTTGTTTGGCTTGTTCTTTCATGCTATCCTCTAGAAATAGACCAATATCTTCCAAATCACAATAAGTCGTCTCTGTCATCAAACAACTGGAAGAATAATCAGTTGATAATCGATTAAATCTCACTATCTAGCTTGAAGCTCAGAAGGAACATGTCTATAAGAACGATAATTATTGTCTAGGGCCCACAGATGGGTAACAAAGGACCTAAAAACGGTCCACTAAAATTATTCGTAAAAATTTAAAGCAAAGAACCTTGTCGTCTGCATTAAGCTGGTTAAATTCGGGAAAGCAGTTGGTTATAAAATCAGAGGTAGCAGGAATATGGGCTCGATAATAAAGTGAAATATTGGCAAAGGTGCTTGGATAATATCCCTAAACTATTATTTTTGAATTTGCATTTATCTAACCGTTATAGCTGATTGATTGCTGAAGAAACTTTTGGCCGATTGCCCACTCATTGCCAATTCTGTGGCTTTTCGGACGGAGCAAAGATGTCTGAACGAGTTCCATAAACCAAAAATCAAATTCATCGTACTTATATTCTTTAAAAATTGTAGTCAAAAGCTCGGAATTTCCGTCATCTTGCTGATTTCCTAATGGATTTACTCGTCGAAAAGCCGATTGAATTTCACTAGTTGATGGTGAATTTGGATTATTTCTTGGAATTATTGGATCTCTTACACCTGAATGATAACATTTTTGTTCTTTTCTTATCGTACTTTCAGGTTTCATTCCGGTCATTAGACACTTTGTAAGACGACATCGGCGGCACATCGATTTCATGCCTAGACACATCTTGTAAAGCTTGGTCCTGAACAAAACTCACTTTTGCTGATTTCGCAGCTGTTTCTTCCTTGTCTGCAGTGATACTTTTTTGCTCCTGTAACTGAACGACGAAAAAAAGCCGCACATGCTCGACAAGAATCGATACCAAAGTGATTTCCATCGCTTTGATCGTCACAAATCAAGCATTTCTTCTTCATTGATCTGAATTTGTTGAAATATTGGATATTAAAATAAACTAACTGAAGCGGGGAGGGTTGGGTGACTTCAACTGAATTTTCCACTTCAAAAATCTCCATGACAACGGAAAAATAATGAACTCAAAAAAGAATTGATTAAATATCAATTTGTAGGTTTGTGCACGACTGTGACTGAACAGGTCTGCCCAGTCGATTGGTCTCGATAAGAGAACTATTGTTTGTAGTGTATGTCTGTACTTTGTACCCTATACTTTCTTTAAGAAGCTCCCCCTTTATTTACTCTCCTTCAGTCTACCGGAGTGGCTTTCTTTGGTCTCAAGATGAGCGACATCAACACCCCCCAAAGGATTTCGTCTTGTGTTTCCATTCAATTAGTAGCCGAGTCCTGTTCAGCTCTTCCATGACATCTAGCTGTTTGAGTCAACAAAAGTTTCAAAAGCCGAAGCTATGGGAAAAACAATTCGGTAGGTAATAAATGGCCATAGGAAGTGATCCCTCTAGCAGTCATGTTTTACAAGTGCATTTGGAGAGAGAAAACCAAATTAGTCCGGGACTTGGATGCGAAATCTATTCCCTTGCTACACATGAGCACTTTATTTGGATCCATTAGTTCACACTCACCCAATTTTCCGTAGCTACTCATGTCAAGCAAATGTTGTCATTTACTATCAACTAGAAAGCCATCCATTTAGGCTCTCTAACTCCCAGATCTTTTGTTTAAGATCTTAGCTTTTTAAAAAAATTCTTCACGATTGGAAACTTTTATCAAATTCGTCATAAACTGGCAAGCTTTGATAGAGCATGCATAGGTAACGAGTAGGGAAAGCTAGCTTTTGAAACTTTGAACAGCTCTTTGAGGAACATTTGTGCTAAATTGCTTTTGACCTTGATTTGTTTCCATGAGTAAATCCAATTCTAAGAAGGATTTGCCCTTTGGGTAGTGCATCGGAGAACGCTTTCTTTCGAGAAGTTTAGTTAAGTTCGTCAAGCCAAGACTATGTCTAAAATGGAGAACACTCCAATCTGAGTCCATTTTCGGACGTTACTTTAATGACCAGGAGAGTTTCTCCCACACAGAGGCGCGGCTTACAATATTTCGTGTGAGAAATGTAAACATATCCCTAAAGGTTCCTGTTCATCGCAACTTTGAACGCCATCATGCCTCAATTACGCGTTATAATGAAGGAGAAATTCAGTAAGTTTACCTCCTTAAGTGGGGGCCATGGAAAATTCCCACACACACCTGCTTGTTTTGGCTATACGCTCAGATACACTTGAGTTCCCCATAGCTTTTGTTCTATTTTTTGATCAGAAATCTACTAATGAAATAAGATTCAGTCAGCTGGTTTGAGTTGACATTTACCTTGTGGAAGATTTTAGTCAACCAGGCGTAAATGAGCCAGCTTTACACCTTGTTGATTCCTTTTCCTTCGGTGGAGCCCGGAAGGTGACAGAAACCAAATTTATGGAGTTGCTCTCTCAATTGCCTGATTTTTGATAGTAATAAATCATGTTGTCGGATAGATTGTTCGCCGTTTCTGGCAGAAGCAGTCTTCTGATAAATGGCGCGTCCATGTTGCCTAAAACCTTTTAAATTCCACTCAGCTTTGCTTTTTACGAGAGAGAAGGTCACTTCCTTCATCCATTCCTTGATCAAAGATCAATAACTACTTTTTGAAATTAAATACAGTGCTTTCTTATTCAAAAGTCAAATAAACGCGCCTCTATTTCTCAGCGTTGCCTCTAAAAGTTCACCTATGCTCATAATGTAGCGGAAACGCAAGAATTACTAACAACACATGGAACATCGTTTAGTGTCGTTCCATTTTGAAGAGTCTGCGCAAAACCTATTCAACCAAGTTTTCAGTGTCGAAACTTTACATGAAGTTAAAGAGCATAATAAACATCGCATTCTGGCACATTGCTCTTTATTGCTTTGTCATTGTCTATGTCATAGCTGGAGGCTATGCTTTCCACCATTGGGAAGGACGATTTGAAGATCATCTTCATCAACATCAAAGGTATTCATTCTCATTTTTCCGTCTACTAGATGTTTAATTCAGAGCTGCTGTAATAGGCATAAGGGAAAGCGTACTAAATAGACTAGCGGATTGTACAAAGGTTCGTTTCTTATCTGAAAAAATCTACGTACATTTTAGAGAGAAGATTTTGATAGAGAATTAGTTTATTTTTTGAAAAACATATCATCCCTAAATGTGACATTAGAAAATTATTTCATTTACAACGATCCCCTACAGGTAGGATTATTTTTGTTTGGACATTTTATTTTTAGACTGTCCCAAAACGATGGACCATTGAGAGCAGTATTTTATTTTCATTTACAATTCTTACTACAATCGGGTATGGAAATGTTGTGCCTATGACGGAAAACTGCAAAATATTTACTATGGCTTACGGGGCTCTTGGGATTCCCTTGTTTCTCATTACCATTGCTGATCTTGGAAAATTCACTAAGACTGGTAAGCTTTTAAGCGTCTACAAGATAATAATTTAAAATTCAGCCATCATATGGTGTATCAATCAGATCTATCCAAAAGCTTTGAAGAAGCAAGGAGATCGAAGTATTATCAGAGAAATGGGAGAGGTTCTCCTCGTAACTGGACTTCTGCTTATTTTTATTGTAATCGGGTCAGCTCTTCTTCCCATGTGGGAGACGCAGCTTTCGTACTTTGACAGTGTTTATTTTTCCTATATGTAGGTGGCTATTTGCATCAAAGAAAGGGTTATTTCTAGGAGTCTAACGACAATTGGTCTGGGAGATATTGTTCCTAGGTTTGTATTTTTTCTTTTAAAGATTTTATTTTTAGACGAATGGATTTTCTTCTACCAACTCTTATCTATATAACAGTTGGACTTTGGCTGACTACAGCTTTGGTAGAACAATTAGTCGATGTGTTTAGAATAGTCCACTATGCTGGAAGAAAAATAACTCAATACAAAGATGTTTGGCTAGCTGCTTTTAATTTAAAAATTCTTTTTAGCTGACCGTTTGGCTAGGAAATCAGAAATTAACAGTTGGAGGACTGATAACCACAGTTTGTCGAAGAGTTGGGATGTCAGATGCAATGATCAGTTAGTAACTTTTTTATCATTTTAAGATAATTTAGACACGGTTAATTGGGATAGAGTAGTTATGCAGGCTATGTCTGGGAAAGCACCGGCAGCAATCCCAGTCTTTCCTTGGCATTTATCAGAATTTTATGATCATGATCCGCCATTGATTGACCTTAGTATCGATTTAGACCAGCAAGAGGTTGGTTTGTTTCTTTGTCCTATGGAAGGCTAATTATAGGCGCAAGGCTCATTCTACTGTTCACGACCTCCACGACGACGGGATAGTCAGCTCAGTGCACCAACGATTAATTGGAAGCGTCGGTTGGAAGAGGACCTTTTGGAAGATATTTAAATAGTTGCCTGAGATTTTTAATTTTCGGAATGAATTTTCCTACTAATAGTTTATTTTTCGAGAAGCCGATGATTAACCTCCTTTCAGTTCGCCATGTTTCCCGCCAATTTTGCCGGTGATGAGTGTTCGTAGATAAGAAGCGATTATTCGCCTCGTTCCAAATCTACCGTTCGCGTTGCTTCTTTGCGCGCGAACGCAGGTCATTCGAAAAAGGTACCTCAATGCCATTGCCCTTGCGCTGCGACACCCAGCCGGCGTCTGTTTTTTCTATATTCGTCATCCGGCCTCGGCGCTTGTGATGACTGTGACTTCCGCTCCTTTTTCTTTCTCTAATGTATGCCTCTTTGTCCTCGTCCAGAGATATTGAAATCGAAGTCCAATGAGTTTCAAAAAGCACACTCAATCCACGCTCTTCTTCAAAAAAGGGCAATTCAGTGGATTAGTCTCACCTCCTCTCTCCATATCATCAGCTATACTTCTTCTGCTTCTTGAATAGTAATTTCCGCTATCCCGTTTTTTTCCAGCTCATTGATATCAGCTTCTTATTTATAGGATGAGATTCTGCGACGACACTGAGCTCTCCATTTTCCTCTGGCGTCATTTCTCAACTAAAGTAGAAATGAGAAAATTTGTTCCTGCGGATAATGAGTCACTGACGTCTCGTCTAGAAGAGGTAAAATCTGTTATTCTAGACATATAATTATTGCCCGTTTAAGCTGGTCTCTGAGCCAAATGCTTGGCGTTTTAGTGAGAGCGACTCGACAAAATTCATTGAAGACGCCATAAAGAACAATTGCGTGAGTTAAACAGCCATTTTCCATGGAATTTTAGATTCAGGACAACATGCTCCAGAAATTGAAGACTTGTACTTTCATTGTAGAGAAGGAAAGAGAAAGAGAAGTTGTGGATGAGCTTCTAGAAATCAAGGTGACTGTGGAACCTAAAAAAGAGATTTCCCAAAATGTGGTGAGTTGTTTCATTTATCTTTAGTAAATCCTATTAGTTGGAGCCGATTTGTCTCCTAGCAGCAGTAATTTCCATCGCAGTGTATCCAAATGACATCCTATCGACTTCGTTTACTCTTTCGGTTCTTTGTCCCTCAGTATTACCGGCATTAAAGCGTCTTTCCGCCTCAAAGAAGCTGAATATGGCTTTGGTTTGACAAGAAGATCAACTTTAATAATAGAGTTTTCAGTCGCTAATTGCCTACATACAAAAAGCTGTCATTGATGACAATGAAGGCGACGACCCCGTGATGAAAGAAAATATAATCTTCTTGAAAAGATTTCTTAAAACAATTGCAGATATTCACGACAAATTTGATGAAATGAAGGACCCTCGTAAAGGAATACGAGCCGGCTTTGAGATAGCCAACAAATTCCTTCTTACTTATGCATTTCAAGGAAATAGTAATGTGAGTCAACCTAAGTTAGTTTACTGTATTTTTTTATAGATGAGTGCTGCTCTAAAAACTGTATATTTGGCAATTGACGAGGTTTCAAACAACTATATGGAGATCATGCAAGCTGCACCCAATGATCAACAAACCAAGCCTTCGTTTTTCAATGAGACTGAACGTGTTTGTCAATCAGTTGTTGATCGACTTACTATCATGGCTCCCATCATGGATGTGACTTCGTTCTCTCCAAATCTCAGGCTAGAAATTCGTTCAAAATAAAATATAGAAATTTCTTTTAGAACTCCTTCTACCAAATCCCTCACCCCAGCTAGAGTAGCATCTCAACCAACATCTAGTGAAAACAAGAAGACTCCGATTGCTTCTCTACAAAAAAGATCTACAACATTTATAAAGTATGAATTCGTTCTTTTGTTTTTACTTTTTTATAGCAATCAAACGCCGACTCCTATTCGGAACCCAGTGCAAACAATCCACGATATTTTAGAGGAAGAAAAGGAAAACATAGATCCGAATACATCGGGACTCCTGATTGAATACACTGAAAAGGAAAATAAAGAAACTCCAGCGAGACTACCAAAGGATAAAGGACTTCGAGTCCGCAAAAGTTTTGACAACACAAATGAAGCCAAAAGGGCTCCTACTCAAAGAAGTATTATGAGTTTCTTCAAATAAGTTGATCTAACTTACCATTTGTACATTGATACTCACAGCTTTGCTTTGTAGATATTCTAGCTTGCGTTAGTCGTTTGTTGAATCTGTAGTCTTGCGGGTTGGGCTATCCGTTGTATTTTGTGCAACAGTTTTAATAAAAAATATCATTTAACTATAATCTTATTAATTTATAAGAGCTCATCTTTCTTCGAGTATTCAATAAAACATTTATTTAAAACGCATAGTAAATAAAGCGAATTTGATTGTGGCCCTAAAGAGGGCCGTTGGGTTTTAATTTTAGCTGTTGGAGAATTTACTTCTCACCCTCAGTCTTCTTGGGGAGGAGGACAGCTTGGATGTTGGGCAAGACTCCTCCTTGAGCGATGGTGACTCCAGCGAGAAGCTTGTTGAGCTCCTCGTCGTTGCGGACTGCCAATTGAAGATGGCGAGGGTTGATTCTGGACTTCTTGTTGTCTCTGGCGGCGTTTCCAGCCAACTCCAAGACCTCAGCAGCCAGGTATTCGAGGACAGCAGCCAGATAGACGGGGGCTCCAGCACCAACACGTTGGGCATAGTGTCCCTTGCGCAGCATACGGTGAAGACGACCAACGGGGAATTGAAGACCGGCTCTTGACGAGCGGGACTTGGCCTTTCCTCCAGACTTGGCTTTTCCTCCTTTTCCACGACCAGACATGACGACAGCGAGTTGTGTTGAGAACACGTACCGAATGGCTCCAATGGCCCGCTTATATAGCGCCGGCGCTCTAGCCCCGCCTACTCCTCCCTTTTGGCGCCAAAACTCTCGTACCCTCCTGACCTGATGCACTATCTCCAAAACAAAGCCTGGACCAAAGCGACGCTGGCACAGAGCCAAGAAAGAGACGGCCAAATATATAGGTCAACCAAATAAATCGATAGGGAAGTCGGGAAAAACCTAAAGAACACAATTAGAGAACATATTTATTATGACAAATAAAATAAGAGATGATATATGGCCCTAAATAGGACCGTTGGGTTGCGAGATACCAATTTACTTGCTGGAGGTGTACTTGGTGACGGCCCTGGTGCCCTCAGAGACAGCGTATTTGGCGAGTTCTCCAGGAAGGATAAAACGAACAGCGGAATTTCGAGGAGGATGACTCTACTTTCTTTCTTCAGACTTCTACGTCCATAAGATTTATAAGTTTTCTGGGAATAAGAATGATAAAAATTTAGAGTGAAATGTATTTATTATGACAAATAGAAGAGACAATGAAAGTGAAACAAAGTAAAGAAAACTGATCTCACTTTTGTTTTGGATCAATTTTCTTATAATCTAGAATAAAGTAGCTGCAGTTTTCACTATACACTGGAGCACCGAATTTCTTCTTCAACAATTTGTTGATTTTATGTTCATTGACGGCCTCCTCCATTAGTGCGAATACATCTACATATTGTTGTTTATCTATTCTATTAAAATTGTTGAGGTTATCTATGAGTTTTTCCACATAAGGCTGCAGTCTAGTCTCATCAGTGACAGAAATACTTAGCAAATCCTCAAAAAGTCCGACCACTTGCCACATTGAATAGTTTTTGGCTTTCTTTTGATATCTCACCTGTAAGAAAGAAATTTATGGGAGGGCAGAACTAACCAAATGCATGTAAATCGCAAAATATATTTTAGCTCCATATGATGCCAAATTTGGTTGAAAATAGAGAGACAATGTTGCTTCATCTTTGATGTAAAGTGGAATTAACGATTTTTCATTTTTAACTCCATTTGCAAGATGAACAGCCATCTGAAGTGGTGATTAGAGAGAGAGAGAGAAGTTGAGAAAAAACCTTTACACAATTTAGATACCATATTAGTATACCATTGTCATAAAAAATCATTGCAAGTATTCTTTCCGCCAACATAGTCGCAGCAAATTGCGAATGCTCCATTACTACATTTAAAAAGGCCAAGGCTAGGCTCTGAATATTGTAAAATCTACCGCAATAGTTCCTACCTGAAAGTGATTACACAGATAGATTTTAAATGAACGGCTTCTTCTACTGAACGGCTGGAGAAAATCTATCGTCTCTGCTTCAATATATTTCGCATTTTCTGGATTGTGTTGGCAATTTTTAAAGAGAGCCATGAAAAGAACATATACATCGTCGCTGGAAAGAGACGAGTTTATCATTTCATGTTGAAGATACTTGAAGTATTCTTCTGAAAATTATAGCGGTTGGAATGATCTACGAAATTGAAGTCTCCTCTACAACTTTGTAGAACATAAAAAATCAAAAGCCGCGGCAAAATTGAGAAATTAGCCATCTTTCCTCCAAAACAACAAGAAAAACTCAGTATAGGCGGCGCGTAGACCCCAATTTTCGATGCACCCCGCATACGCAGTTTTGTACTATATACAGCTTTAACGGTATGTGCAATCTTGTGCTTTGATTTCGAATTTTATAAATACCAAAAACACAGAGTTGTCACTGTATCTCATATGCTTGAAATAAACTCCAACCTACCAATTTCTCCTTGAGTTTGTTTGTAAACCAGAGTATACGTGACTTCTTTAATTTCTTCCGAATGGCATGGGCACATTATTTTTTATAAATTTTTGATTTAAAGATCCAATTCTAAATTAAATTTTGTTTTTGTTAAAAATGTTGTAAAAATTATCAAAAGTTAAAACATCAAAAAGAAACTCAAACATTTACTCGCCATTTTTTCGGGGAGTTCCACGTGTGAAAATCCAAAAATAATATATAATAGTAGGTTTTTAAAAAAGAGCGGAAATGTGCCACCCTGATTTATACTTCTAAAAAAGAAGTTGTTTGATTGTTCATGGTCCGGGAGGGCTTTTACCCAACCAAAGAATAAATCTTTGGCTCGCTATCCACCACCTGCGACCCGCTCCGTAGCTGGAACAATCAACAGCCGGGAGAAATACAAATATGAAAGTGGGATTTTGATTGAAAATTGATTTTGAAAATTATATTTGGAAACAATTTTTAAGAGAGAATGAGATATATAGAGGAGCGATTGAAGGCAGAGGTCACAGTAGGAACAATCCTTATTCTAAAATGGCCGCACTTGCGCGTTCAGGTCTTGCACAGATTAACACGTTCGCGACAATGGGGTCTACCGGTGGGCCCCTTTGATTAAGACCTTGTAACTAGATACAGACAATGGTTTTCGGATTTTATGTTTGTGTAGACGGCCGCTATTGTTATCCACTATCTGTGCTGTAAGTAAGCAAGCCGGGGTTCAGCTATATTGTGATAAACAAAATAAAATAGGCTATAGGAAAATGTGGTTTTAGAATACATTTATTAGAACATACAATTAATTACATATCTTATGTAAACGGGAGAAGCATGACAAACAATAATGCTCTTTAAAATTGGAGCACCGGGTTATGACTTTTCGGGTTTTGTCTTTTGCAATAGAAGAAGTAGTCGTTTTTTGCGTGTTTCTGGTAGCAACCTTTGCATCTTCTCCTTGTATTTCGAGCTAATCTCGAAGATTCCAGAAATGATCTATGAGTAGGGGAAGATAGGCTATTTGTTGCGGACGATATGTCTAATAACGACGTGACAATCTCAATTTTGAAATCGGTTATAGTCATAACTTTAGCTCGATCACAATACATCCTTTAAGCGTTAACCGGACACGTTTGTGTCACAATGTGGAACAATAGGCGGCGAATGTACCATTTGTATGTGCGGCGAACAAACGGCGAGTAGCTGGCCATTTGATCAAAAATATCGACAACAGTTATCCGGCATTGTAATCTTCTACCACTTCAGGTTTTCCAGTTAAAGACCGTGTGTCGTTATTGATAACTTGTCTTCATTCTTCTGCTTTAGAGCTTTCTTCAGTTTCTGTCGATTCGTCTGAACTATTGTCCTCTTCAACTTTCCTTTCTTCTTCCGATTCACTACATAAATCCTCATCTAAATCACTATCAATCAATAGTGCATCTAGTTTCTTCTCAAAATCATCGCCGTCCACTTTCTAATAAAAAAGACTGAAATAAATACAAAAACACAACGAAAATACCTAAAACTAGGTCAACCGCAAAAAAAATTATATATGGGTACAATGGGGCCCGCCGGTGGGCCCTTGACAGAATTCGACAAAAAATGTATTGTCCTACCAGATAATTTGGCTAAAAATGCCATTGTCGCGAACGTGTTAAGCAGATCTTCATTCCAACGGTAGATTTAGGCGCTCTTTGTTCGCTTTTTCAGAGGCGAGTAACAGTTTGTCATCCTTGGTTAAGGAAAGCATCTCATTTATACAGGGTATCTTATAATTTCTGGAAGAACTGTAAAAGTATCTATATTTTTATCATAGTAGTTTTTTTTAAAACAGTGGCGGGATTTTAAAAACAAACGAGTAGCATAGCAAAGCGGGACGATATACTATGTTTTAAAAGGCGCTCTTTCGATATAGAATAGTCCCGAATCGAGAAAAACTCAGGAAGTTCAAGAAACCTGAAATTGAAGGGGTATCTATATTTCTGTCATACACTGAATAGGCATAGCTTCCCTGATGGGTAAAACATTAATGGTGAAGTTTCGTAAAACATACAACTAGATTTCTGAAGAGATAATGTCAAAAAAGCTGCTCATTTTGAAGAAATACTATGAGTCAAAGTCAGTTACTGTCTTAACGTCTCCAGATCGACTGCTTTTTCTACACTCGTGACGCTCCTTTTCTGACTACGTACGCTCAGTGAAAATTCACTGAGTCGGGAAATAAACTTTTCCAAACATTTCCCTTCTAATTCAATTACCTTTTGCCCCATTTGTAAGCCAATGTGTGAGATGAAAATTGAAGAAGAAGAATATGCTCTTTTTCTTGGATTGGTATTATGAGGAACAGGTATTTAAGACTTATTTTAGTCTAACGTTTTAGATATGGAAAAGACTAATGACGCCGTGGAAGGAATCTTGCAGAAACACCTCTTCTCTCGCCTGTTCCTGGCGCAATCAAAGTGGGGAAGGGAGGTTCTTTCGGGACTTGTCATAACACTCCAGAGCTTGACAGTCATCGATAGTGGATGGTTGGAAGAGGATTCTGGCGGGATAAACAACTCTCAGCGCAATAGAAGCCTAGAAAAGAGCATAAGGTTTATTTTGTAGAAGTGAGTAACATGTAGTAATTCAATGATTTATTTTGGGAATTATGGAGCATATTCCTTCTCCAACATGCGTAAGAGTTTGGTTGCATTCTCACAAGTGCCAATTGGTCTACACTGATTCATACGGCACTCCTCCTGATTGCCGCATCTGAATTCACATTCCTCGCCTGGTTCGCTTGCACATCCGAAGATGGTAGAGAGCGAGATGAAGAGAAGGCAAATCTAAATAATTTTGTAAAATGAGAAAAAAGAATAAAACTAACCATGAAAACAAAGAGATTTTCATGATGATGTAAGGAAAATGTGGCCGGGAAACTGAATATATAGGTTAACCGAAAGAAAAAAAACTGTCAATGTCTGACTGTCTGAAAGCCCATTTCGTTGAAATGCAAAACAGATTCTCCAAAAAAGAAAAAGCTTGATCAAACGTCTAGTGAATTGCAAAAGCAGCAAATCAGTTAAGGAGACCAACCACTGCCAAAGAAAGATATAGATAAAACTATTTATTCAAAGAGCATGCAGTAATCCCAAAGGGGAAGTCCTGATAAATCCTAAAATAAACCACTAATATCTTCTTGCTATGCGTTGCTTCCTAACAGTTCTGAAATCTCACATAAATCTACCGATGAAGAGTACTATTTTTTGATATCACGCTGGAGCCGCCGCGAAGAAACTAGTAATTTTCTCTTCAAAACGCTGCTCAACAGTTCGTAGATGAAACTTAGAAATATCATTCTGAAGTAATCGATTTTTTTTAAGTTATGACTGAATTTCTTGCAGGGATAATCTCAAAAACCTCTGAACCAATCCTCTCAAAAGTTTCTTGGAAGGAAAAAAGTCCTTCTAGCATTTTGACTAAAGCAAAAAATAAATTCTAAAAATTCTATGAATGATTTTATTCGATTTTTGAAAAAATTATAAAATTTTGTCTCTTTTTCAGAAATTTTGTACGACGACTCTCTCTTCTTTCTTTGAATATGAAAATTCTGAAAATAAGCTACAGCCATACCACGAACAGTTCTTTTTCGCCCCTCTCGTCGAGGAGAGCGCCAGACAACTGACGGCGAGAGCAATGGGGAGAGAGCACTCCAATACAGGGAGAGGCCAGAGAAGTTTTGTTTCTTTAGTTTCCATAATTGCTTCAAAAACTGTCATTTCTATTATTTAACCCTCCTTTTTTTAGACAAATAAATCTATCCTGAATTATTCTTTCCACTTGCATTTTAAAAATATTGAAAGCATTCTTTAATCGCTGAAAAAATCATTCTCAAAGTCTCCTGATGAATCGGAATTTTTACGCAAGTTGGCGTGTATTTTTCAGTCGACGTTAGTTTGAATTTTCAAATCCTATCTTTCTTGAGGGCTTTTCTTGATGAAAAAGGAAGACATGCCAATTTTATTGTTCCAAATGAAAGGATAATTCTGGAATAATAGGTTGCTGACAAAGATCGGTATGCAGAAACATCAAATTCGAGAAGTCGTCTTTCAAAGTTTTTCAGGAATAAAATATCATCAAATGTCAAACTGGTTATAAAAGGACTTTTTTAAATAAAATTAATAAATTAAAGTCTATCTGTACTTGCTAAAAAGAACTGAAAAGAAAAAGTTCATTTCTGCTATTGGCATGTTGGACCTTTTCGAACTACCTGGACGTTTTTGTTGAATGATTGATGCCTTTCTGAATAATCTCAACTTTTCAGAATGTTGCCTTTCAATTAAACAAACTTTCAACAGACAAAATAAGCGATTATTAGCGCAAAGTACTAAAGATGCAGATATGAAAGGAAGAATAGTTCAAAGGAACTCTCATCCAGCTTCTGTGATGGTTTGGGCCGGAGTTTGTTCAACAGGTCGTACACCATTAGTTTTTGTCGAAAAAATGTCAAGATAAACGCAGATGTCTACCTCAATGGTATTCTCATAAAGCACATGCTTCCTTGGAGTAAAAAACATTTCAAACAAAATCCGTGGACCTTACTTCAAGATTCCGCCCCAGCTCACAAGGCAAAAAAGACACAAGAATGGTGCTCAAAAAATCTTCCCGATTTTATTCCAACTGCTGCCTGGCCTGCAAACTCTCCAGACCTCAACGTCATGGATTATTGTGCTTGTTCTATTCTAGAGGAGAAGGCTTGCGCTAAACGACACACCACAATTCAAAGCCTAAAAAGCTCACTAGAAAAGGTATGGCAAGAAATATCGCAATAAATCCTGCAGTCCGCAATAGAGTCCTACCCAAAGCGACTGAAGGCTGTTATTCGTGCTAAGGGAGGCCACATTGAATGATTTCCGATTTTTCTTGTAGTTAAAATCATAAATAAACTATGATTAAAGTTTGGTTGTTTCCTGATAAATTTCTCAGAAGTTATGAGCATTTTATCGAGTGACCATATTTATGGCGCACCCTGTAATAGACTCTTGTATCCGTTTTGGCTATTATCAGCTGTCAGAAGATAAACGAATTATAGCATCTATGGCGAGACATCTGAAATATAAATTAATGTCCTCCATGACCATAAAATTCTTCAAAATGTTTGTATTCTCAAGAACAATAATTTTGTCTTTAAAATCTTCATAAATGTAAAAATTTGTGACAATCTTGGAATACTTTTTGATATCTAAGTTTTTGTTACTCGTATGTCAAGTACAATTCTCTACAAATAACGTTCCTATTAAGTATAACTTATTTTGTTTCTTTGAAGTATCCAAAATTAAGTCTCAGCTGTTCGAAGAAGATGAAGGTAAGTACAGTATGAGGAGCTAGTCGAACCCAAGCAGGCATAAATCCTTTGAAGAAACTAGTAGGACCGGTCTTGGCTGTGTAAACGAAACAATCCATTATACTCTAAAATAAGGTCTTTAATCAAAAATAAATTCGTTCACCTTGAACTGGCCAGGAGGAGCGTTCATCATTCTCGTTTTCATAACATCCATTGGCTGTGTCATAACAGTAGCAATACTAGCCTAAAATGACAAGATTATTTTCAAGACTTTTTGAGACTTACAGCGATGAAACTGCTAGTAAAATGAGTCGCCAAATTGTCTTTGGCTATTCCATTTTCTATCAGCATTTGCTTGATCTGATCATAGAAAGATAGTTGACCAATGGTCATCAAAACAGCACGACAAGTGGCCATAGTAGCTCCTAGAAATAACTATGCAATATCTTCAAAGAAAGAACTAACCATTGAAGAGTCTAGCAGTTCCCTCTTCCTTCATTATTCTAAAAACCCCATCCAGAGCGTGTTTATAATTTCTTCTCTCAGCAGGAGGCAGCTAAAACAAATTTTTTTTAAAATTATTTGAAAATTAAACCTTGACATCATTTTGCATACGAACGTTGACCAAATCTCCAGGAGTTCCGACTAATCCTCCTAAGGCTCCAGAAAAACCAGCTAAGAATGCTTTTTGATAGAAAGGAAGTGGTTTGTCTGAAGGGAATTGCTTCTTGAGTGTCTCGTAAACTCCAAATCTTGTAGTTGAATAGGTTAATTGTCGCAAAAGAGAAGCAGAAATACCTGAAGAAAATTGAAAATAATTTTGGGTGAAAAATATAAAATTACCATTGTAAAAGGCAAGAATTCCATCTGATTTATATAATTTCACAGCCATTTGCCCGAGACCAATTTTACCCGATTGTTGCGTTTGAAGATGTACCTTGGATGAGATTATAAACAGATTATTTTAATACTTACTTTTAATAAGTCGAGAGGATGAGTACAACAAGCAGCTCCAGCTGAAGCCAGTCCTCCAAAGTACCATCGGCCAATTCGATTCTCCTTTCCACTCATTCTTGCTGAAAAAGCCAATTTAGATGCGGGAAGACATAAAAGGACGTAGAATTATTGATTCTTGACGTGGAAGAGACTATTATGGGAATAGAAGCAAACACCTCTCTCACATAGAAAAGAAAGGAAGAATGAATGTTTTATGTTGCGAGAAGGGGACAACTAGCAGACGTCAGGTGGGGGAGACTACTAGACTCAAGTCAACAGTCGCTTTGCGTGGGAAAGCGAAAGTTTCAGACAAAGTTCGAGTACTTTCGCTTTCTTTAAAATCATGCCGTTCGTGAAGAAGTTTGCTTCCATGCAGAAATCAAATTTCAAAGATTAAACCAATTTAATTTCTTCAGGTTAAAAACAGACTAAGAAACTTGCTTACCCAACCGAAAGCTAAGTCAATTAATGAGAGAAGGTTGGCAAAGCGCAGATATGAGGTATCTGGGGTCTCAGTCACGCCATTGACGCTAGTTGTTTATTGATCTATCGCCCGATTCGCTCAGGCGACTTTAGGGGACACAAATCAATAATAACAGAGACGACCGTCGGCGAACCATTAATGGAAATTGTTGTGAATGGATGCTATCGCCTGATGCCAAAGTACGCTCCATCCCCACGATAACGTAATATTGAGCACAGCTGGCTTCTCGCAGATGGAAGCAGGCAGCTAAGTGTAAACAAGTGATTCGAAAGGGAATCCCTATCCCGAAAAATGCTCTTTAATGACGTTCAGTGTTTGATGAGACAACAGCAACGTGCAGAGTACAGCATATGTTAGGTCGAAAGTCTGGGACTGGGCACGTAGTCGTGTAAACAATTTTAATCAATCAATGGGCCGAGACTATTCGTAACGTGACGCTATTTGTCAAAAATAAACCGAAAGTAAACATGTGGACTAGTCGTCCGAACTGGAGATAATACTTCAAAATATTGGAACTCACCTTAATTTTGATGTTTTTGAAGCGGTTGTTTACTTTTTTGATGAACAGCCATGGTGTAACTGCAAATGGAATAATTAAGCACGGAATTGCTTCAAAACCAATACTTTCCCGCGTTTTTTGAAGGATGGACTTGCTCCACGGCTAAAAATAGGTTTGGAGCAGATGTTTTTTATGTTGATTTTATTGGACTTCTTCACTTTTATGTTCTCTTTTTCTCAAAATAAAAGTGAAATATAAATCTTTTTCTAAAAGTTGCTTTTGAATTATTTGACAGACTCTATTGATTTTCTGGCCTATTTACGCGAACCGCCTGTAACAACTTCTGCCATTTGCGCACTTAATTACCAATTATATTTTTAGAATGAAGCGAATATCCCTTCATGATAAGAAGAAGATAAATATTCAGCGAGATTATTCAAAGGGCACTAGTATACGTTTCAAGACCGATTATCCTCTCGACATAAGCCATTTGGTTTGCTTTTCGTGCTTTTTGATATTTTGATTTTAGATCAGCGAAGACGCTTGGATCTCTTACGTCTCTGAACTTAATTTTATGTATGAAGATGCAGTTAAGGTTACCGGAAGGACTGTTTGTGAGAGCTTACTTGGACTATTCACTTGTTATGTTTCCAGGTAGAACTTATCAAAGTAAATATTATATTTGTTTTTCAGACTTTGTGTCACGCCACTTGGCTATAAGAAACTAGACCAAATTGACGATTTCATCAGTGAGAAAAATGAAAAACTAATGGTTCCTAAAGGAATCTTTGTTGCCAATCCAATTGAAAGAGGATTTCGTGTGGTAAGCTCCAATTCACTATTTATTTTTATTCATAGGTTACTTAACTAAGGCTGCTTTTAAAATTTTTACTTAATCCAATTCACCAATCAAGCTGTGAGAGATAACGAGTTATTCAAGGAGTCACTTCAGAGTTCCTTGAAAGTCCCCTAAGAGAAGCCTCACAAATTCCCTCCAGACGACTTTAATCCGGATTATTTCTGTCAACCTTAGCCAAACCGGAACTCCAAAGATAATTTTAAATTCAAAAAGAATTCTTTAACTCAAAGAATACATGAAACTTTTCCGCTCCTTTAAAATGTCCATAATGTGAGTCTCAAAAGCACAACTGACTAAAACTTCTTGTGATAAATTTAGATATCGTAGGAGAATTTTTAATCAGTAAATTAGAAAGCGACTTCTTGAGCAACTTGTTTACTTCTCTCAATTAATGCAGACTCCAGCTTTAGCTACCGGATCCTGTAAATAAGCTCCACCCGATTAAATAAAAACGTTTTCAACATAGAAGCGCGCTTTTAACTTACTGATATCTCTAATCCTTGTTTTCAGATGGAAATCACTTTGATTCACGAGAGGCCAGAAATTAAACAGCAGCCTGAAGTATACCAGAACTTGCCAAAAAGCCCTTTGATCCCACGCTAATTCTTGTCACCTTATTGATCTCTTACCTAATGGTAGCTTAAAATCGCTTTTTGCCCTATATCCCAAATGCATCTCTGCCCAATGATTCTCTATGTTGCTTAATAAATATTTATAAATCATAATCAGAATGGTCAGGACTGGGCACGATATAGATTGACAGGGACCCGTACAAGTGACTACTTGATGGCTGCATATTATTAAATAGCTGAATCAAAAAAGCTGCTGAAGATGACAGAGGTTTGTGCCTGATGATGACGGTGGAAAGGGTGAGATATGACAGAAGCTAGGGCTAGATAAAGTTTTGATCACAAACATGAGATTAAAGGTATCACAGGTGCAGAGATTCTAATGACTAGCTGCTCATAAATTATTAAAATCTATTGGTAGTTCGGTCCTTGCTGGTACCCTTGCTGATGTCCATATTGATGTGGTTGTTGATGTGGTTGTTGAGCCATCATTCTAAATATTTTGTAATAAAATTTAAACAAATAGCTACCTTTGATCATTCATCATATATTGAGGGTGCTGTTGCTGATAGTTTTGTGGATTCATCGGTTGCATTCCTGGATTGGGCATCGCATGGCTTCCCATAGCTGATCCGCCCAATTGAGAAGGAGGCATTTGTCCCATGCCTCCCATCATTTGACCCTGACTATTCATCCTTTGCATTCCTGGAGGAGGTCCTCCGGCCATTCCACTACCATATCCTTGTTGTTGCATAGCTCCTAGAAAATAAAATAAAATGCATTCTATAATATTATTACCATAAGCTGGTTGCTGTGGCATTGCTGCTCCTCCATACGACGGTGTACTATATCCACTACCAGGAGCCATTCCACCATATGCTCCCATTTGTCCCATTTGTGAAGAAGCTCCAGGCATTTGAGAATGTGCCATAGGTGGAGCATGTCCCATAGCTTGTTGCGGCATTTGTCTACTTGGCATTTGGCCTGGTACTTCAAAATTTTAACTCATAAAATATAAAAATTAAAAAAACCTTGACCCATTTGTCTCTCTATTGAAGAAGGTAAGTAGCTTGGAGTAGTTTGCTGTTGAGGCATTGATTGCATTGGTCTGAAAATAAAATAAACTTTGTATTAAAAATACCTCATATGTGGCTGCATTGAAGGGTTTATCTCCATTTGATGGCCTCCCATTGAAGCAGTCATCTGCATACTCGGAGTTGGTTGACTCATTCCTAAATGCTGTCCACCCATGCCGCTGCTCATTCCTCCCATTCCTTGTGATCCCATACCACTGCTCATCATAGGTCCAGATTGATTCATTGGCATGGCATGGCCATGTATTTGTCGAGATGGAATTTGCTGAGGTTGCTGTGACATTGTATGATGTTGCTGAGGAGGCATGTAAGCTGGAGGTCCTTGGCTTTGGCTTTGCATAGAGGGATGATTCTGCATTGTAGGTGCTATTCCCTGGTGATGTGGCATGGTTTGATGAGCTCCCATTGCTTCCATAGCTCTTCCTGCCATACCTGGAGGCGGCATGGAACCCATGGGTCCTCCTCCCATATGATGTGAAGGCTGCATTCCTTGTGAGCCACTCATATGTCCCATAGCAGATTGCATACTTTGAGAACCTTGCATTGCTGAATGAGATGGTCCCATGGTTTGATGACCAGTCATTCCTTGTCCACCCATTGCTCTTGCCATAGTCTGACTGGGCATTGAAGCTGCCATTCCAGAATCAAGTGCACTTCCTGATATCCCAGATCCCATTCCAGAACTAACTATGGATTGCCCTCCCATGCTTCCTTGGCTGCCAATTCCTCGGCCCTCCATAGAATGCCGTGGTAGTTGGCCATAAGCAGGTTGTGGAGCCATCGCTGACTTAGGCTGCATATTACTTGCAGTCATCATTCCTGGCTGATTAGCCATAGGAGGTTGGCTAGAATAACCAGATCCTAAACTGGATGGTGGCATTCCTCTCAATGGATCGTGTAATGCTCCCAGACCCTTTGGATCTTGACTCATACCAGGTTGTCTCATAGGTGGCTGTTGCATATGAGGTTGACTCTGCATATGAGGCTGGGTTTGTTGCATATGCTGTGGTCTTTGTTGTACTTGACCTTGTTGCATCTGTTGAGCCTGCTGCATTTGCTGGCTTTGTTGCATATGCTGACTCTGCTGCATCTGAGCAGCCGTCTGAGACATCTGAGATTGTTGTTGTTGCTGATGTGGATGCGGCTGCATTGCGTGCTGCTGAGGATGCTGTTGCGGGTGAGCTTGAGATTGAGATTGCTGAGACGGGTGGTTTTGAGTCTGAGCTTGTTGGGCCTGTTGTTGTAGATGTTGTGCTGAGGGGTGCTGCTGGGGATGATGCTGCGAAGGATGTTGTTGCTGAATGGGGTGCTGTTGAGATGGGTGTTGTTGTTGGGCTGGATGCTGTTGCTGAGCTGGGTGTTGCTGTTGCGAAGGATGATGCTGTTGCTGGGATGGATGTTGTTGCGAAGGATGTTGCTGCTGAGAAGGGTGCTGTTGCTGGGAAGGATGCTGCTGTTGAGTATGAGCTTGCTGAGGATGAGCTTGCTGTTGTGACTGTTGAGCAGCTGCTTGATGTTGTTGAGATTGTGAAGTTTGTTGAGGATGAGGCTGAGGATGCGGCTGGGGGTGTGGCTGTGTATGAGGTTGAGGATTCTGTTGAGCCTGTTGTTGCTGCTGCGCTGCCATCATAGCGGATCGATCTGCAAGTCAAAAACGTAAGAAATTATAATCCGTACTTACCGCTAGTAGAGTATTGTCCCATTTGATTACGCGGCTGTTGTGATCCGAATGACATTCCTTGATTCTGATTACTTATCATATGAGGCTGATTAGGATTAGTCTGTTGTTGAGTTGGATGAGGATGGTGTGACGTCATAGCTGGATTTGATTGGGTCGGCATATTTGACATTGAGTGAGCCACTGCACTATGCTGCTGAGATTGAGTCTGTTGCTGATGCACTCCCATTGGGTGTTGCATTGAAGAATGCATAGGGTTTTGTGAAGGCATCTGCTGTTGCTGCTGCTGAGGTGGATGACTCGGATGTGAAGGCCCAATATGAGCAGCAGCAGCTGACATTTGCTGAGATGTGCTTGCAGGCTCTCTCTGCGTAGACGGCTGAGAAGGATGATGAGCCGTTGGAATAGTTTGATGCTGAGGATGTATTTCTCTCTGCATCGGCGGAGGCATATCTCTTTGCATCGATGGAGGCATTTCTCTTTGCATCTGTTGGGCAATTTCTCTTTGAATTGGCTGCGAAATTTCTCTCTGCATTGGCTGAGGGGGCGGCTGAGCTGTAGGGGGCACTCGGATTTGTGGAATCTCTCTTATTCCTTGATCCATAGGTGGCGGCATATTTAGATGATCTCTCGACGGTTGTAAATGATGTGAAGGTGGTTGCTGTGGAGGCGGCATGTCCCGGCTTAAATGGTACACCGGCTGATGATGGGCTAGTGGATGAGATTGAGAATGCGGCTGCGGTTGTGATGGCATAATTGGAGCTCCAGTCGAATGAGCCATTTGCATGTGCTGTGGTATGTCTAAAAATCAAGCTATTTTAAAATTAAATATTATAAATACTTTGTGGTGGCGGCATTTCTCTCCTAAGCGGTGGAATTTGAGGTGGTGGCATAGACTGCGATGCTGATGCAGCTGAATGGGCTGCTGGCTGTGGAGCAGCAGGTTGAGACTGAGGTGGAGGCTGAGGTGGTCCACTTGCAAACGCAGCTGACGGAGGTGGCATAGCTTGCGGCGCTTCTAAAAATAATTAATACAGTTTCTTTTCTCTAAAACCTGGTTTGCCATCTTTTAGATCAGTTTTTGGCTCTTGCATCGAAGGCTGATGAGGTATATGAGGAGGTGGTGGCATACCTATAATTATGGTGTGGGAGGAATATGAGCTCTAAAAGAATGTTTAGACGAATTCACGGCATGCCGACAAGTACAAAAAGCAAATAAGGCATGCAAATAGAAAGAATCGAAAATGTTCTAAATTTTTCCTTAAAAAACAAGCACAACACTGACTTCGACCCATACCCGAAGCATCGTTCTTTGCTTGCATTCTTTTTTCCACCTTCTCGCGGAGACATTCTTTCGTCATAATGTGCTTAGCGTCTTCAGATGCTGGTGTTCTCATGGCAGAAGATGAAGAAGAAGCGTTCTAACACAAAGCAAATAACTGATAAAATTACCCACAAACCACTGCGAGTCCTTGTTGGTGAATATTCTGAGAAGCTGTTATATTTTGACTCGTATTTTGAGGGAAATTTGAAGGTTGCTGCGGTTGTGGACCTGCTTGCCATGATGGAGCATACTGAGGAGGGGGTTGTTGAGAAGCTGCAGCTTGCGGTTGAACCAATGAAGATGGCACTTCCACTTTTGCCTGACTTCCCTATCGCAAAAAGTTTCCCAATTTTAGTTAAAAACTTACTCTTCTTCGTTTTTCGGCTGGAGGACCTTTTGGAGTATCTCGACTGGTTGGGCGTTTTCTTCTTCGCGAAGGCGCTGGTGAAGCACTTCCTGAGCCAGGATTTCCTGTGCTCTCGGCTTAAAATAGAAACAATAATTAAAAATCCAATTAGCCTACGTCTGCCAGATGTTGGAGTCGTCGCTTGTTCGGGTGCAGGTATTGCAACTACGGTCGGCGGTGTGGCATTAGCCGGATCGATTGCATCCTTTTTAGGAGAAACGAATTCCTCCTTAGAAGCAGCAGGTGAAATTTTAGCTGTGTCTTCTTTCGGCATGCTTGTGTCCATTTTCTCATCTTCCTGTGCTGGAGAAGCAGCGGAAGGCGAAGTGGCAGTTGCGTCGCTCTAAAAAACGTTAAGTAGCTCTCTTAATTAGCATTAAATTACCGATGTACTAGTCGTGGTTGTTGTTGTGGTCGTCGTAGTTGTCGTAGTAGAAGTGGAAGAGGAGGCAGACGTCGTCGGTGTTTCAGTAATCTCTATTGCGGGAGGATGGAGGAACATATCGGCCGTAGGGCCAGGTGTTGAAGGTGGATCCATATACATAATTGGAGGTCGCACGAAGTCATATGGATGATTATGGTGTACGAGCTTAGCAATATATTTCTGTATTGGCTCTGGAGCGGAATCGCAGCGTAAAGCCTGAAGAGCGAATAATGGCTATACGACTCCAAAAAGTACCTGGAAGAAGCTCCACCTCCATGTAGGTTTCAATGGGAGATCCGGATTAGGGAGATATCCTTGAATGAAGTCGACGGAAGAAGCTCGGAATTTGAAAACTTCTTGAGCTGTTACTTGAAGAGCATATCGACCATTCCTAATTCCGGTCACTCCATCTCGAGAATAATTATATTTTCCAGCCATCTTAATTGTTGTTTATTTATTCGGATTTCGCTAAAGATTTACCTTTCTATTATAAGGAGCAGGTGTTCCATATTGTTCAAAAATCATGATGTCCCTATATGTTTTTGGAATGGGTAAAAATGAAATCAGGTGATTTAGATTTCCCCAAGTTCGACGATCCGCAACTTCTCTCTATAAAAAATTTCTATATTAAAAAGATGCAGCAAAAAACCTTAATTTTTCTTAAAATGGAAGCGTAGTGAACCCATTTAAAGCGGCGTTCTCCCGTTTCTGTTTCCATGATGTTTTTAGAGTCAACCTCGATTATACTCCAAAGCAAAAGAGTTGAGAGCATATCAAACGTCTTCGAGTATAACATTCTAAAATATAAATTATGAGAAAGGGAACAGAAAGAGTCACCTTTCTTTTCCCTTATGGACTACTCCATGGAACATTAATTGAAAGAATAAAATGCTCCAAGAATCCACATGTTGTCGATTGCAAAGATGTTCAAAAATACCACCAACAAGGGAAACTCGTCTTAGCAAAGCGTCTCTTTCTAGGAAATCGGGTCTTTCGGTTAATTCTCGTTTACGCTAGAATTAAATAGATTTGTCTATAAATTAAATACCTCTCTCCTTCTTTTTGTATATTCAGATAATTGTCTAAACATTGTATCAACAAATCTAATCTTTGCTTCTTTCTCCAACGGTGAAAATCCTCTTGTACAATGAAGGAGCAAATTAACAAAAGCTTGTTGTTGAAGTAGCCAGCTTAAATAGAAAAATATAAGCAAAAATAATCTAATACCTGGTTTTTTCTCTCTCTTTTGCATTGTCAATTGAAGTATCGAGTAACTTTGCCGATTCTACTATAAATTTTGCGGTGATTGTTACAGGAAGCTGGGTGTGGCTCGATTTACCAGTGGTGTACCCAGTTGGTAAACGTGGTCTTGGACACATTTCCAAGAATGGAGCAATCAACCAAAAATTGGTGATTTGATTCAAACGGAATTTATCACTTAGCTAAAAAAAGCGAAACATAAAGCCGCTATTTTATTCTTACCACTGCTTGGTTGACTTTTCTACGCTCTTTAAATGCTTTTACGAAAAGATCTCGACAAGATTTTCCAATTTCAGCGAACAGATTATCTGATGCAATTGTAGAATTTTTTCCATTAAATGCCTAAAAATTCAAATAAAATTTTTAAAAAAAAGTCTTACTTCTTTGGCCATAAGGTACACATCAAAGAGTGTAGCTCTGTAATTCCAAAGATTCAAGTTTACAAGAAGTTTGTCAATTAATTGTTTCTTTGTTCCATTACAAGCCACTAATTCTCTGAGGATATTTTTCTCCGATTTTCGTCGAATTCCCATTCGCAGAAGAGTTTGTCCCTAAAAATGACACTTGCACATAACTTTTTCTCATTATCCTACCAATCCTGATACCCTAAGCTGTTCCATCGAGAAAGCACGCATTTGGTTTGCTGTCACAACGTTGTACATCTTCGCAGTTACCCATTCTTGTTCACAAATGGTTGTCAAGACCGTTCCAGCTATGATAGGCAGATAGGTCGGAAGATAGCCAGTTCCACAGACTTCGTTTGGCAATCGCACATCAAATTCTTTCAATTTGGAAAAGGTTTTCAATGATTCAAGTAATAATCCAATATTAACGAGAATAGGAAAGACAACAAGGTCCATTTCATTCCATAGAATCATTCGTAGGACGTTCTCATCTGATGTACTGGGCAATAGCTTTGTTCTTTCTTCCACTCCTGTGTAATGAGGGGACACTAAATACCACAAATAAAAAACTTAGAATATCTTACTTAGATAAGGCTGATCGGATGAGCAGCATAAATTCGCTAGAATGTGCAGAGCTAAGCATCCACCAGCTTCAACAGATGCTGGAGGGCTCCCTAAAAATAATAATTTAATAATAATTTTTTTAAAAATTACCTCCATAGTATTGTGGCGGTCTTGAAAGAGGAACAATAACATAAGCTAGAAGTTCACCACATAATTTAGAAACACTATATGCGTATTTTCCACCAAGAAGCATTATGAATGTGGCCAATGGATAATGACAAGAACAATCAGTTATCTGAATTCTTCCTGTTTAGAATGTTGATTTGCTTACTTCAATGTAATCGAAAAGCTCTTTGTAGAAGTTTGGATTTTGTACAGAAGCCTGTCCTTTACAACAAAGTGCTTTCACTGCTCCGAGCCATTCTTTATCCATATCAGGAACTTGTGCTGAAATGTTACCACAGAAAGCAGATAAATCAGCTAGCTTGTCGTAATCTCTCCCAGCTTGCTAAAACGATAAAAATGATTTATAATTGCTGAACATACCACTGCGGTAATTAAGGCATTAATGACAAAGGAATAACGATTTCCTGCAAATTTGAAGGATGGTAGACGCTTCTTGAACTTATGGTAGGAGTAGTAACGACTAAAAATAAAAATATTAAATTAAGTTGGCTTACGAGTCCTGAGAGGCAGAATCAAAAATATCCTTGCAAAATAGGCTATTGTATAAACATGATCTTGGGCTCTCAGTTCTATGAACAAAAATTTTTCTAAATTCGGAGGTGTATGCATCTATTTGAAGGCCAGCTGCTAGCTAAAAAAGAATTATGTATTGCCTGTTTTTTGACTTACTCCAGCAGCTTTTAGTTGATTTTTAGCGTGATATACAAAAGCAGCTATAGCTCTACCCCAAGATGTGGTTGGGTGATCTACTGCAATAATAAGCTTTCGAACAAGCAAATAAAGCCTAAAAAGAGTTTTTTTTAAATGATTTTTGGACTTACATGTTGACAATTTCTACAGCTACATCAGAATGAATAAAATAATGCCAATGTTTGGATAAATAAGAGACGAGAACGTATCCTAGCTGGCCGGACATTGTTCCAGGAATACAATCGGCTGTGAGTGAGCGAATAATTTTCTCGACATGTGGGAGCATTGGAAGCAGCTGAAAAGAAAATGAGAGAATAAAATGAACATTACAGATCTGCAAAGCTCAAATATTCCAAAGACATATTTTGATTCCTCCAGCATTGAACAAAGGATGTCGAGACCATCAGATGTTGGCATTTGAAGAGAATTTCCACACACAAACTGAGTAACCATATCTGTGAAGGATTCAGTGCACCATCCACAAATAACTACTTGGTCATAATAAGTTTGAGTTCTAAATTTAAAAATAAAATTCTTTTCATTTGAAGAATTACCGATATTTGTATAAACTCTCTTGTATTCGCAAAGCTGTACATCTTTTGGGACACCAAAGTCGCTCTCCATCACTGATAAATTTCAAATAAATTTTCTTCTGCCAAATTTTGCAAATTTCTTTTGATATTTTCTTTAGTTCATCCTTGTGAGCTTGAGCCATAGCTGCAGGTCCATGGATGATCATTTCTCGTTGATTTGCTTCATTTCGATATAACTCATTTTGTGGCAAAGGAATCTGAATTAATGACGATTTTGAAAGAAATAAATCTTACCTGAAGAAGAATTAAATGCTTATATGGGATAGGCTCAGTAAGCAAGAGATGTTCATCAGGCTTCTCAGCTTGTGGAATGATTAGTCCAGTATGTTGATTAAGATTTGGTGGAGCATTATGATTATAAACAATTGGCAGAACAAATTCCTAATAAAAATATTAGAATCTTTGAATTTCTTACGTTTGCAATATCAGTTGTTTTAGCTTCTGTTTTGACTTTTATCGTGTACCATGTATAGAGCGGATAAGCAAATGCATGCTCATTCGACTTGATCATATGTTTTACAAAACTATAAATGCTTTTTTCCTATTTTGTAAAGGCACTTTACCAATCATGATCAAATAATTTAAGCCGAATGAACTCCATATATAGGTTGACGACGTTTCCAAATTCTATGTTAAAATTTTTCGAAGTCGGCTAAAAAATAAAAAATAAAAACCAAAAAATTGGTGGATTTTACATTTGGTCCTTCTGACGAGAAGAAGTCATATAAAATATCTTGAATATGGAAGTATCCAATATAATAAGGCCTCCCCCACATTTCGATAGCTAGCTTGAAAAGTTTAGCAGCAATGCATTGACGATAAGTTCCTTCACGTTCAGCAGTTGTAGCCCAAGACAAAATCAACCGCATTCTGAGTCTGAAATAAGATTGAAAACATACGATTGTTTAATTTTACCGAAGAGAGAAGTCCATTGCAGTTTCATAGTCAAAACTGAATAGCTCTTTATGTAATTTTGGAATAAGACCAGGCTCAAAGATATTAACTGCGTCCAAAGTTCCAATCACATTTAGACAACTTTTGATTCTTTGTGCTAAAATGAAAATAATAAGTTATAATATGAGATATTACTGTATTTCATAAGAGTTTGACTGCCAAAGACCCATTTGTTTTCAACTGCTTTGCTTCTTTTAACAATATCCTCTGATTTATACTTGACTAAACGGATCCATCTGTCAGCTTCTAAAATGTTCCAAAGATGATTACAGAGTAAGAGTCACTAACCAGGTCCACGAGGTACTGGTAGTTCATAGACTGGGCAGGGAAGCATATCTAGTGGTGATCCAGATAATTGAGTAATAATAAAAGGAACTTTTTTCTTGCGAACCTGAAAAGATCGTTTTTGATCTTTTTCGAAATGAGGTTTACTCTGAATCCATTCCAGACGAGAGCATATCCACAATGGACTACAATATATTGTAATATTGCACTCATTAGGTAGACATTCTTTTTCAATCCTTTGCACATTGTCAATTTATGGAAAACATTCAGGACTTTTGCGTCTTCTTGTCTTAAAAGTTATTTATTATCCAAAATAAAAATCCATACTCTTCTGCTGGTGGAGCTAATGGCATTTCTTCGTCAATTGGGGAATCCTCTTTTACAGATGGTTCTTTTTCAGCTTGTTCAGGTTCTTCAGCCGGTGGTGTTTCTTCTTCTTCTGGTTCTTTTCTCGGAAGATGGGGATTTTGAGGCGGAGGTGGTGGAGGCGGTGGAGGAGGAGTTGGTAATCTCACTACATTGAAATCCTCTTCATCATAAAAATCAATATATAATAAATGAAGAATCTTCAATTTAGAAGCAATCATGTGAGCGCATCTTCTAGCCAGGATCACATTTTGGCAGATTGCTTTTAGAAATTGGATAAAAAATAACAAGTACACTCTGAAAAGGAATACAACAAGATATGAATAATTCATACCTCAAATGAGATGGTTTCTCAGGCACCGACCATACATCTTTTCTTATCCTCATGATATTCGAGTGAGAGCGAAAAGTTTTCTTCAAATAAAATTCGCAAAATGTTTCGCATAATTCATTCGTAAATTCTTGCTTATCCATTGCATCTTCCTTAAAAATGAATTAAGATACGAACAATCTTTATGCAAACGTCAAAACAGCGCTTAGCTAGTTGCGTAATGTATTGCCATTTGTCTTTGTATAATGTGGTCGCTGTAAGATCTTCCAAACCCCACATTTTCCTCATCAAATCTCGTATAGCACATAGAAGCAAATTTCTAACTTCTGTAATTTAAAAAAAGTAAAAATATTGCAGCAATTCCTACCAACAGTCCATGTTCGATCAACTAATTCCAAGCTTTTACTCTTTTTTATGATTTGTTGATTCGTATTCATTGAAATTTGCTGAATTAACCAAAGGGCACGACAATGGGGCACCCTACAAAACAATACCTCAAAAACACGGTCAGCCTACTTGAACTCAATAAGAAACTCCAAAAGTTCATCCTTTCCTCTTTGGAATGTCGGTATCCTTTTGGTAAGGGTGATAAATGGCTTTCCTTTTGAAAGATCCGTAAAAAAAGCCGCTTTATCCTTTGACTTACTACCTGACGACTGAAAAAAGGGTATTGTTCCCACCTTTTTATTCAATCTTACCGGAGGAAGCGGCATGTTTTGCGCCTCTCTTATCGCCTTTCTCTTTTCTTTATCCAATGTATTATTGATCTCAAGTTTCTTGGCAAAACCCTAGAAAAAAGTTCAAAAATGCAATTCATTTACTCACTCCCAATATTAATGTAGCTGATCGCTTGATGCAATCGTGGAGGCGAACGAGTTTGGCCTCTCGGCCCATGTGAACCAAAGATTCATGTTCATAAGACGATGTTGGGAACTGAAAATTAATTTAAAAAAGAAAATACTTACTAAATATCCTCTTAAAATTCGGTTGGTGGAGAGGTTATCCTCTTCCACTTTACAGTCTTGTGGATACACATCTGGTGGGCCTAAAGTTCTAAATTATAAACAGCATTAAACTAAAATTACCGATTTTATGCTTTTTTGTATATCTTTTTTCAATAGAAGTTTGAAACCAAGTAGGAACTGAGGATTTCGTAGCTGTCATACTATCCTCATCCTTGAAAGAATGGATCTCTGCGATTCTCTGGATTATGATAGGAAAAATAGAGCGCAAAGAAAGAGGAATGCGATTTAATATAAGCCGTCTATTGAAATCATTTTATAAGTAACAATAAAAAGAGAAAGAGTAATTAGTCTAGAAAATTTTTTTCCAAAAAAATTTGAAGTAAATAGGCTATGTTATTGCGCTAAAAATGAGGAATCCCAGGATGATTCATTCGAGAAAGGGACCGCCGAAGCATAAAGAATACAACAGATGCTTTGTCCGTATATTACTCAGCAAGTGCGGTTTGGGAGGGAAGGCTACAATATCAGCGCATTCCCTTTCCCAACAGTATGAATATTATAAAAGGTAGCAAAATTTATTTTTATAGCGCCGATAATTTTAGTGTGGGAATTCGAAAAGAAGCGGGAGTATTGCGTCAAGGACAAACTGTCGTAAAATGCCTGGATCTCAACGCTTGGTCTGCCAGTCAATCGGTTGCATTGAACAGATGTCTTTACGGACTCGCAAAAAAGTGCATTTAAATTGGAGGAAGACCTCACGACTACGTAATTGCAAAAAGGGCGTGGCTGGGTAGCAAAAACAGGAATCGATAACTAAGAGCATGAGGTCTAAAATGGGTGGCGATAGACCACCAAAACCATATTTATCAGAATGATGGAATTTTCTGGAACAAATAAGAATTTTCCCACGCCTAGAGTTAGCCATTGGGGGACACCTATCGAGCATGAGTCGAAATGTGGTCTCTCCGTCTCTCTCTGTCCCGCCGGGTTCGCGCTGTGAACACACATCACAAGGCAACGCTGTTATTGGTCGCTGGCGGAGATCTTCTGCTGAAAAAGTCCATTTCTTTAGAAAATTATCTAGCAGCTAAAAGAAGAGATTGTTCCCGTCCTGTTCTTAAGAATGAAAAAAGTTGGGAAAGGCATTCCTGATAAGGGATAAGGAATCATGTCCTTGGAAAACAAAGTCTACTAGTGCGTGATTTTGTTATGACTAAGCTACCCAATAATAGTCATTTTGTTCGATTCACAATAGCATTAAAAGCTGGGTTCACACCGACCTATCAAACCTTAGATCCAGGTCAATCGATATTGGGCGTCAGCATTGTTGGGCACATTATGTCAGCGGGACTCTCACCCATTAGGTTAAGATCCGGCATGATTGCGTAACCA
Organism: Oscheius sp. JU1382; assembly: GCA_932521405.1. NCBI lineage: Eukaryota > Metazoa > Nematoda > Chromadorea > Rhabditida > Rhabditidae > Oscheius > Oscheius sp. JU1382. The sequence continues at coordinate 3,799,431 of OW051480.1, forward strand.
AAGAGCCTAGCACTACTGCTGATCTAATGCACCGCCAAAAGGTAGAATCCAAATAATATTTTGGTAAATATCTTCTGTCAAAACAACTAGATTTCTTAATTGGTTTTGTATTTTTTGCGACTAGCATGAAACATAGAAAAAGATTACTACAATTTTTGAGAGATTTCTCAACCCATCTTTTGAGATTTTTTTCACAAAATATAAAAAAATTGTAGTTTTCTTGCATTGGAGTGAGAAATCTGTTAAAATCCACTAAAGAAGTGAATATATCAAGGATAATCAAATCTAGCGGCATATAATCAAAATATTAAAGGACAGAATATATCGCCTATCTAATCTCCAAATGGATAAAATGACCTACATTTGATAAAAGAAATATTTATTTTAACAAATAGGGTACCCATAAAATTATCTGCACGGATAGAAATTATAGATAGGAAGATAAAGCCATAAAATGTTTAACAGTGAGTGGAAGGTCTTCTCTTCCAATCGCGCGACAAATTGGAGCTACTAATTATTTAAGTCAAAAAGAAAGGCTTGTCGACGCGACGATCAAATAAAGAAGAAGATGCAGCGATTCGACTGGGAAGATCTCTTTTAGCTAAAGAAATTAGATTATCTTGCTCAAACAAACGTCGTGTAAGAGTTCCACTTGGAGATACATTATCATATCTGCTGATTTCCAAATGGGTGCTATCTCGACTATCGCTAGACCATTCTTCAACAGGAGAAGACCTTTCATAAAGAGGACGAGAAATGAAAATATCATTTGTATCGCTGTCTTCATCAACTTCATCAGCTAAAGAGAGATTTTTTATTCTAAATCTCAAAAAATCTTACTAATTTCATCCTGTTTGAACATAACTCTTCTTTCTTTTGGCTCAAATGTTACTTTTGGAACATCGCTGGAAGATGATTTTTCAGTGGCACTTTCTCGTCTAAATGTAATTATAAATAACCAATATGATCGGATTTAAACCTGATTATTTGGGGAGTGAGGAAAGATTTTACTGGAGGAGTTGGATCTTCGCTGTAATGAGAAGTTGTTGACACAGTGATTGAATCATGCATCCACTGAAAAAAGTATGAATCAAATATGTTTCACACCTGGTCATTTCTATTTTCATCCCGCTTTCTTGATGATGGAGATGGCGGGGCTTGTGAATAATGTCTATATCGAGCACTTGGCGAAGGCGGAGGCCTAGAAGTGGGACGAAGACTCCTTGCTCTCTCGCGAAGGTTTCTAACGCCTCCTCGAAGTTCTTCCATTCCTCGAGAGACAAAAGAAATAATTGAAGGAGTTCTCGAATTGTGGAGAGATGCATCAGTTGAATGGGATCTTCTCCACTTGACAGGTTCTTGTGAAATTGAACTACTCATCGCTCCATTGACAGTCGATCTTCGACCAAATTTCCAAAATCCTTCTACAGAGCGTCCGCGAAGGAACCTTGGCCATTTTGATTCTGTTTCCGTTCTGCAATATTTTTTCTTTTTTTTTTAGAAATGTCTCACCTCATGTCAGAAACTGTTGCTGATTTTGTAATTAGAGGATTGATTGATTCCCAAGAGAATTCTTTACTTTTATCAACCAAGGCAATTGTTCCATCTAAAATGTTTAGAAGTTATTTGGTAATTCAATTACCCTGAATGATGAGAGAGCTTCTTTGACCAGAGGTTTCATCGAACAACTCTTCCACTCTGGTGATGAGGTGATTACATAGCGCAGTGTGTATGTTCAAGCCACTCAGTAAATGAGACTCAGCTGCTCCATTAATTGTTGGAGGAGCTCTGAAAAAAATATTCTTTTGATTAGTTAAAAACAAGCCTAAATAGATTGGGAGCCCAAACAATAGCCAAATTTTTGGAAGTCATATCCGTAAGATGAGTGAATTCGCAGAGACGATGTAAATGTCTCAACAGATAGTTAGCCGTCCTAAAAAAAGTTTTAAATTTCTTTGAGTTTGTACCTATAATGAGAAGAAGGAAGAGACAATAGAACTAATTTAAGTTTTTCATCTCTCTGATCCTCCGGAACCTCGTAAGCAGTCTGAAAGGAAATATGATAAATGAGTTTGTTTTGAGGACAAGTCATTCTGAACAAATATGTTTGTTTTTATCGGAAATTGTAAGCACGCGGCTAAACGAAGTGTACAATACTCTTACCACAATACTAGAATATGCTTCATATGGAAAGAGCGGATTGGGAAGTTGGCGGAAGTATTGCTTCAGCAATGAAGAAACTGAATAAATATCTCTTTGTCCAAAATCGAATAGATCTGGCTCGTTTCCGTGATCAAATTTTGCTCTAAAATATAGCTTAATCATATAATATTTTAAATTTTACCGTAATCTTTGGATATTTGATTGGATTCCACATTGACGATAAATTCCCGTAACAACTCCTAGTTTTTCAATAGCTTCACAACATCTTTCAAGAATGAGCGGAACTGATTTAAATATTTTTATAACTCAAAAATATTAACTGTTTCTTCCTGATTTGTCTAGATGTTCCGTTAAATCCATGCCGAAAATTGGTTCCCTTCGTCTTACTCTATTTCTTAATAGTTCAGTCATTCTCCGAGCCGTTTTAATGGTTGACTAAGCTGCAATAAAGCCAGATTTGCGAGTGTTTCAAACCTTTCTGTGAGAAGAAAGAGGTGAGGGAAGGCGTTTGTCATCAATCAGCCGAACGCAGTCACTTGGGAAATAGCCAACCTGGAATCGGTAAATTAATGTTGCAAATGACAGTTAATAATAGCCAATGAGGCGCAAATGCTGCTCAAGCGAGGTGGAGAGCCAGTCAATGAATTTTAAATGTAAAGACGAGGGGATCTTTCCGATTTCCTCTACATTCATAAGCGTGCGCGGACAAAACAAAAGAACACAAACAACAACCTCAACTCCTCGAGTGTCGAGATCTCTACTTTCCCTCTTGTTCGCTGCGATGGTCAATTTGGCCTTCCAATACGTTGTAGTGTTTGGTGCGACCGGATTCATTTCAATAATGGACAAAATATCTCCAACCTAAACCAGAATTTGTAAAAATAAAGCTCCCCTACCCGTAATCTTAGCTGAGTCAAATCTTGTGGTTGAAAATCTTTAGTGACAACTGCTGCTGCAACCGCAGGCACATTTACTGATGTTTCTTCTGCTGGTTCAAAGCGGTTTCCGCGACAGTCGATCTGACCCACTATTTTTAGAAAGGGAAGTGACTAACCTCGAGAAATTTAAGTACTGGATAGCAGGTAATCAAACTCCCAGTGAGCTGTGAAAGTCGGGATGTATAACGGAGAAGAACGTCCTAAAACAGAAAGGATTATGTTTCCTCAAAGTAAATAGCAGCAAGAACGATATGGAAAAACAAATACAACAGCTTGGCTCAACATTATGCTCTGCATGTGGGCATTGGGTCGAGCCAATATTGTTAATTACGCTCAATTTGGACGCTTGGTTTCTCTCTGTTTTAAGCTCCCAAAAAACAAACCTCAACAGTTGATAAATCCATTTCATTTGTTAGCTCCAATTCCTCTAATTTCGAATAACGTCTTTCAAAAACACAACGGTGCAGTTGGCTGTCAAACTTAATAATGTCGGCTAAGTCTCGAACAATTGTCCTTAAATTTTAGATTATCTGACGCTGAAACCCAACCATATTTTGCCATTACTGGAAATGGAGAAATCGACTTTTGTCACAGCATCCAAAGGAAGTCTTTTGACAGAATTCACTCTGCATTAGTCCGATTATCTTTTGATCGAAATCTTACTTGATTTGGACTGGCCCAATTTCCACGAAAGGATAGTGAAAGTGTTCGCATTCATTGAGACGTTGTATTCTGAAAATGTTTCTCCACCATTACAACAGAGGAACAACTCGTTTATAGTGATTTAGTGCCTCTAAAAAACCGTACATTGAGCCGTTTGCTTCTGCTATTATTAATGGACGGCTGCTATGTTAAACTAGCGATAGAGGCAAGAGTGAGTGACCACACATGCAACGGCCCATCGACATCTGTTCTAAAGAAAATCCTACCTTCTTTGGACACGCCATGGAAGTGGACTACGGTGAGCTGATTCAACGTCTGGAGGGTCCATTACATGACGAGAAGATAATTAACCTAAATTGGAAAAAATATTATTTTTTCATAGAAAAAGTCAAAAATTTAGAAAGAACTCTGAATTATATAGTATGCTCTAAAATTTAAACAAATGGATACTAAATTTAATCAAAGTCAAAGTCAGACTTTACAGCAAAATTCAATGAAAGGCGAGTCAAAGTTTTCATTAGTTTCTATTGATTGAAAAACCTAGTTCTTGTCATTTATAGCCTTTATTTCAATAAATTTAATTTTCAAAAGTATATTGGAACTTTATTCATTTATGCACAGATAAAACACCAAAAAGAAGTGAACGCTGATTCAGTATAGACTTGTTGTAAAAGTTAGTCAAAGATTTTTTACGAAATAAAGTCTTGAACTTGAGTTAAGGGAATTGTTTAATGACCCAAAGGGAACGACTTATTATTGGCGGAAAAACGGCGCTTAGATGTCGAGCGTAGAGCCCACCGTTGCTCGAACACCTGACACGACATGTTAAACTGCTATCTGGCGGGATCAGGCAATTGGACGATCCAAGTGCAACCGGATGTTGTGGTCAAAATACGGGATACTAAACGTATAGACGGGACTGCGAATGGGGACTAGTCATGCCGACAACAAAAGAGTGCTGGATTGTCTGGCAGGTGAAGCACCTGAGGGACTATAACTGAGGCTGCTGACCGGAACAAACATCTGTTGTTTGAAATCCTCTCGAGAACTACTTACTTATGACTCACACGAAAATCTACAAATTGTGTCTACCAGTTTATTTGTCAAAAAATTTGAGTAGAATACGATGAATAGGCTGATAAATAAGCATGCACAAAGGTCGAATTTATGAGTAGAGCTTCAAAATCGAAAAAAGGAGAAAATGATTGTGGAAGCTACCCATTTTTAAAATTTGAATAAAATGCGATGAATACTGATAAAGGAACATGGGTCATATGAGTGAGCAATAAATTGATTGTGGAAGCTATCCATCTTTACATTCACGGAAATATCCTTTATACTCAAAAGATTCACTTCTTTTCTTTCATTCTGCTCTATTCTAAATTTAGTGCTCTAGTCGAATCTAAAGCTTTCTTGCATTAAATGCGTTATTAGCGTTTGTCTCATTAGCTTCCATAGAGAATTTGCCATAACTTTGAGGCAGATCGATCGTCTCTTCAATCGAAGGCTTCGAGCTAGCATTTTTCATTCTATTAGTCAATTCTTTTGGGCTTTCCTGAATAATTGTACATTTTCAAACAAAACTTTACCTCTTTAGAACCACTCTTCTTCTCCTTATTGCACTCTGAGTCGCTTTGTAACTTTTCAATCAAGTGTAAGGCTTCAACTGATTGATGATTCTGGAGATTTATTTCTTCAACTGGATGTAAACTATCCTTGTGAGATTTCTCTTTTGAACATTTTTCGATTGCTTCTTCCTTTTTTGTTTTCTTCTGAACAACAACTAAGAATAATTGGTTATTTACCTTTGAATTGGATGTTTTGTTCTTTTTTTTATCGTTCTTCTTCTTATTTTCACAATGATTGGAATTATTTTGCTGCTTCTTAGAAAAAGCTTTGATTACTTGAGGCCTTTCGCGTAAATGAGCTGGCAGTGCCTGCATCAGAGCCGCAAGTTTATCGACATTATCTGGTTCGTTCTTTTTTATTTGAGCTGCAATGTCAATGACAGCCTGCAATAAGTTATTTTGAGAAAAGAAGAGCTACCTTAGAAAAGTAATAAAAGACTTACTTCTTCTCGATTAATTGTCTCGATTTTTAGATATCTTGGAATTGTGGGTTTCGAATATTTCTCTCTTGTTTCCGCCGTCAGCAATAGATAATTGACCCCGGTGGTAAGCATTTTTGCGATGATATATTCACAATATTCTGGTAAAAAAGCACTCAATTCTTCCTCATTGATTGATTGGACCAACTGATTGCTTCTTAATCTAAAAAAATATGATTAGCATGAATTGCACTTACCGGCACATTATATACTCTTTGTAAAGAGCAAGTCGTGTGGTTGGCTCAAATATCTCGACAAATCGATTTATGCATTTGAACTGGAAGCTGCTAAAGAGATTTTGATGTCCATAGGCCACCATAGCTATTCCACAGGCTTAAAAACTTTATCTTTTTTTGTAAAAACTTACATTGAAACGCTTTTGAATTAATAATATTTTTATCCCTTAAAAGATGTTTCGCGATTGATAGATATGACATGGGGAGGTTTTCCAAAAACATACAAAATCCAATTTCGCTTTTTTCCATTAATTTCTTAAATTCTTGAGGAAGCTGAAATAAGTTAATGTTGAAAATCAGACACTATAGAATACACTATATTTAGCAGTCAACCTTAGGTACTGTTTGCTTATCAATCGAATATTCGCCTAAAATGTTACATATCAATTGTTTTAAAATTTACCCCATTTGCTTCGTCAATATCCGGTGGGAATTTTTCCAATGGGTATGTAGATTCAATAAAATGTTGTTTAGCATATTCCTGGAATTGACCGGCTTGCCAATGCTTTGGGCATTTTCTTAAAATGGATAAGTTATATAGTAGAAATAAAACATTTCACCCTTTCCATAGATAGACTATGCAGTTTTGTACTTGCGCCCAGTCAAACTTAAAAATAGCTCTATTATCTTTTGTAAAATGAGCTATCCAGGTATCACTTCTCTGATTAAATATAGCCTGTTCTTTGGGTGTAATAGATCTAATGGTTGCAGCAATTGATTCCTAAAAATTGTACACAATTCTTTCGTTGCAATTTTGTCGATGCTGGCAATAAAGTTAACTTACCTGAAAGCCTCCTGGAAACATGATGACAAAATAACAAAGACTTCAGCAGTAGCAATATCTAAAAATTGATAGACGTTTGGCAAGACGTATTGGCAATATATACAGTAAGAAACTGTTGCAAGGCATAAACAATCTAATGTTGGATAATTTATTGTCAACAGAGAATTAAAGGAAGATTGTGAAATTCAGTTAAACTGCTTGAAATCCTAAATGCTGATTTCAGACCAATTTGAAGATTTCTGCAAAATTTGGATTACCTTTATTACAAGGTTACCGTCGTCGTCGTGGCCTTCGGCTCGACAAAGCTTGAGGCCTCAAAGGATTTCTATAGATCCTGAAAGGCTTTACACAGACAGGCAGACAGAGACTGACGCACATTAGATCGAGGCAAGGCAGATCAGGCCTTCGGCCCTAAATGTGGAGGTAACCGAGAAGTCTTCCAAAGGTGGAAGCGCATAAATGCTAATAGATTTTTTCTTGGGATTTTTGCCACTTCCCCTTCCCCTGAGCTTGTCGTCTTCTTTCCCCTCGAATTTTTGCCTTCCTTCCCTTAGAATTTGAGTCCTGTTCACTCTATAATTTCGGCCCCTCCTCAGGGCTCAGTTGGTCAGATGAACTAAGAAGAAAGGGAGGAGTGAATTGGATTTAAGCGGCAAGACAGGGAGGCACAGATTTCTCCTGTGTTTATCATCCTTTTCCCCTATAATTTTATCTGGGACTTCCCTGAAATTTAGAAGAAAACAATGACCGATCCCCTAAAAGAGTTAAATAGGGTTCCCGACAGGATCTGAGAGACTTCACACACACACAGACAGACAGAGACAGACGCACTTTAGAGAGATAAATAATGAACTGACCAAGAGAATCGCCCACGAGTTGCAGAACCACAGCAATTGCTTCTTCACTAGCTGTGCCAGCATTCAGGGATCTGATAACTTCTAAACAAAACTATTAGTTTTATAAATAAACAAATACAATAGATCTTTCGTGGACTACTGTTCTACCGTTAATAGTTCCTTTCCTATATTGATCGTTCTTTTTTAAAAAAGGAAAATTTCGTTCTGGCAGAAATTGACACGATTGAGATTTGGAAGTAAACATTAAAAATAAATTACCGTTCTTACATATTTTGTTAATTACACGACATTTTGTGCGATTTTTAACTCCTAAAGTGCAATTAACTCTAAAGTAGAACAAACAAATCGGGCTTGATTTTGAGAAGATATTCAGCCTTGACAAAAACTGTTCGACTAAGAAGAATGTTCCACATAGCAAGCGTAAGCCCCATAAATTTTTCCTTTAAAAGTCCAACTTTTCCCCCTTTTCCATAACTTTGCTACGTAGTGTTTCCAACTCATCCATTCGAATTCGTTTGGTCTGTTTTCTCACTTTTTACAGTTGAATCAAATTCTGCCTGTTTTGTCATTAAGAAGCTATCCATCGTTTTCAACTAAAATTTAGTCATAAGGGCTATGCACTCTCAATTTTCGTAATATGCTTTTTGCCATATTGGTACGTGTTGATCAGGGCTGCACGAATAGTAATTTTTTCGACAAATCAGATACGAGACGAATCGGCTTTAGAGAAAAGCAGTGACGGAGTGGACGCAGCTGGAGAGGACGAGGTGCTTCCGACCAGGAGTTGCGTTACGAAGCGCACGTGAGACTTGGATACGATGAGATCGATTGGCAGTGAATGGGTCCAGACTTTGAAACACATACCTCTCCCAAAGAAACCAAAACTAACTATTCGTGCAGCCCTGGTGTCGATACTTCTGGCAAGTCAAGCGAGTTCGCTTTGTCCCAGCTTCGGGCTGACCCTTAGCTGTTAATATTAGGTTGGCGAATAATTTCTGGGACACTTTGGAGATAGAGCTCTAAGAATTTATTTAGCTGACCTGTTAGCCCAATACTATAGATTATTACTCTATGCCAAGTACTTTATATTCTACCACTGTCGTCCCCCAGGATGGCTGCTGTTGGTCGTGCTCTACGTCTATCTCGTGAAGGCCTGAGATCGATCATTCTTTACGAGTTTCGTCTTGGCTCGTCTGCGAGAGAAGCAGCCACGAGGATCAACATGCTGATGGGTGATGGAACATTCTCTAATTCTACGGTGCACAGATGGTTCCAACGCGTCACATCCGGAAACTTTTCACTTGAAGATGAACCCCATACCGGACCTCCATTGACCTTCAATGAAGATCGCCTAAAAGAACCCAGTGAACAGGATCCTCGTCAGACAACCCGGTGTTTAGCAGAAGGATTCCAATGCTCCCACAAGGCTATCGAAAACCATCTTCATTCGCTTGGATACGCCTGGAGATACGCCATCTGGATTCCTCACGCTCTGACCGTTCACCAGCTGCGGATGAGGTCTGACATCTGCAACACTCTCCTCACTTCCCATTATGGATCTGACTGGCTGGACTATGTGGTAACAGGAGACGAGAAGTGGGTCTTTTACGTCAACTACTCGCGCAAGCGGCAATGGCTCAAGCCAGGAGAGAAGGGAGTCCAAGAAGATCATGTTGTGTTGCTGGTGGAATGTCAAGGGAGTTGTTCATTGGGAGCTGCTGCCATACGGTTCCACTATCAATGCTGAGATATACTGCGAACAGTTGGATTGAGTGGCAGCTAAGCTAAGAGGGAAACAAAGGAAAGTCTCCTTCTTGCATGACAATGCGCGCCTACATATTGCAAAGTTGACTCATATGAAGCTGCGCAGTCTCGACTGGACAGTTCTTCCCCATCCACCGTATAGCCCTGACATTGCCCCGTCCGGCTACCACCTCTTTCGGTCTTTGGCTCATCACCTGGAGGGACGCCACTTCCTTGATGAAAATGACCTCAAAATGGACCTTCAGTTGTTCTTTGATCGCAAGTCCCCAGGCTTCTACAGGGAGGGAATCTACAAATTGCCTGAACGTTGGCAGCATGTCGTGGATACCGACGGAGGGTACGTCAGTGATTGAAAACTAAACACAAGAGAATAAACAGCTTGGAAATAAAATATTGAAAAGTGTCCCAGAAATTATTCGCCAACCTAATATTTAAGCTCATCTGACTTGCCATCGATTGAAACTAACATCACCAATTACGCAATCGTCGTAATTACTGAAGTTGGAGCAATCACAGTTCCATAAAAACAAAAAAAACTAACCTGTGTACTTTCATCGACAACGTGTTTATACATCATGACCGCTACAGTTAGAGGTTGAAAACAATTTTCACCAACAAGTACAATTTGGGAATCATTTCCTCTAATGAATTCTCCGAGCTCTCTATTAAATCTCCTATCTTAAAGAAATAAGCTTTTTTCATAGCATACCTGAGTTATCAAAAGTCAGATAAAGAAATGTCTGTTTTAGCTGCTCCATCTGTCTGTAAAAATATTAATAATTGAACGAAGATAAAGTTTTAAAAAGTTCCAAAAAATAGGGTTTTATTTTTTAGAAATGAGCAAAAACTAAAAAACACATACCAAGTCAAAAATAATCAAAAAATGCAAACAAAGATAAATTTTAGTATAAGTACCGTAAGCAGCTATGATTTGCGCTTCAAGACCATTGGCCTGGTTTCAACCTTTATATAGGTCGCAGTGATCTAGCTGGTCCACCCATTTGGCTGACCGCAACCGCTTTAGAGCACTTCCTGCATATTTTTGCAGTTAAGAAAGGGGTTGTCCATCGATATGTTAGAAAACAATAGAAAAGTCAAAACAAGCAGTATTACTGCTATTCATTTTTTGCTGATTCATTCTTTCCGTCGGGGCAGACAATGCGACAGTCAGAACGCTTAGGACAACGATCGATGACCGATGAGAATTCATAAAATATAATAAGCAATCCTCATAAAACTGAATTAAAAGGCTAATGGTTAATTAAAGCAATTAGTTAATCTTGGACTTTTTGACTTTTCAAGGTAATTTCCTTTACGGAGATTCTATTCTCATAAATTCGAATCTGAATTGTTTTTATCTATACTATAAGCTAAGTTTCAAAAGCCAAAAAATAATAAGAGATAAAAGGGAAATTGGGAGAAAGGAAACATCCAAATGAGTCCCGCAGCGATTTCGTTTTTCTTCAGTAAATGACATTCAAAAAATCTACAATCGTTTTTTAGCCGCCTGAGATCCGGGTCGCTCATCGGTAGCTGTCTGGCTTTTGAAACCACCATATGTTCCCGAGGTCAAAAGAATTCAAAAGCCTAAGCTAGACCCGGAATAAGCGCTAAAAGAATTTCTATGGAAAATTGCCAAAAAAATGCACTACCTTCTAGTTAATCAGTCACCAACCAAAAGACAGGAGCGAAAGGTAACGCGAGTTAGCGAGGGGGCGGACGGACCTTCTGCTTTTGAATGATGTTATTCAATCCAAAAATTCTGATCTGGAAACCGAAAATAAATGTCAACTCATTACCGGATCCTATTCCATCATCGACAGTCGACAAAGACCAAGAGAGAGTCTAAAAATTAAACAAAATTTTGTAGCGGTATTTATAGATATTCTAAGTAAGGCAGAAACAGTTATTATTTTTCAACTTTAATAAAAAAAAATAACAAAGTCTCACTGATTGAAAAGCAGAAATGATGAGAAAGAATCGTCCCAACTTTCGTTTAGAAATTAAATCCAAGTTCCAAACTGCTCATCTGTAAATGATCAGTTGAATCTTTAAAAAGTAAACATTCACCGATTTCTTGCTTTGCTAATACTTCCTTCAGTTCGATACCGCTAGCGACTGCCTCTCCGATTTCAATCAATGTCTCTAAAAAAAACTTTTTTCTAAAAAAATATAAAAGTACTATTTTCCATGTATTTAGCTCGGAGTCGTCGCTTAGCTCGCTTGCTAATATCTAAAATTCTATTTATTTATTTGAATAAAAGACAAACCAGAATTGCGTCTGATGAGGAAGTCGGTCTTTAGGATGTTCGAGAGGAGATTGAACATGCTTTTGCTTTCGACTCCAAACTTTACGCAGGCATTTACAAGCGAATCACGGTAAGCTTTCTTATCAATGTAATTTGCTCTAAAATCCTCGATTTCTGCTGTCTTCTTAGCTTTAATAGCTTTTTTCATTCTTTTGCAATTTTCTTTCAGATCAGTTTTTCGGTTTTCCAAATAACATTTCATTTTGTGAACCTAAAATTTATTAAAATGGAAAAGAGAACTAACTTCTTCATTAGTTTTATTGAGTTCGATGCGCATATCAACTATTTTTTTCATGGGCGAAAAGATTACATTGTCGATGCACAAGTTATGTTCTTTTCCTGCAGACAAGGCAGCTATCTCTTGATCGAACTCCTTGCTTTCTAAAAAATAAAATGTTTATAAAAACAATAATTTAAAATCATACCTTCCCTGGCATATTTGGTGACAAAAATCAAAAGAGGATCGAGCTTCATTTCTGCTGAAAATAAAATTAGTAAGTTTCGAAAAACAGCCAAGAAGCGGGAAATTATTTTTGTAAGTAGAGAGTTACTTGTAGTGATCAAGAAGAGGATAACGGGCAAAATAATTTTTTTTTAAAAACTAAAGAAAACATTTCAGGAATAGAACTAACAAATCATGGTCCTTCAGGCCGCTGGTCAGTTTTAAAGGAGGAAGTGATCTAGCTAGTCCAATGATAGCTGGCAATAAGGCGCGCATTTGAAAAAAAACAATAGTATTGTTTATATTTTCAGCTAAAAGGAAACTGTTTTTAGTTCAGATTGAAAAACAAGAAACAAATAAGAGCTACATTGCTATTGTGTAGCTTTTGATGATTCATGTTCTTTGTTAGGCTAGGCAATGCAACAATGACCGCGACATTTAAGATGACCAGTGGGAAATAAATTTAAAAAACGATGAATATTGGAAAAATTTCTTTTAAGGCCAAAAGAATAGTTACCGATATTGATCAGGAAAGAGCAAAGAGTCGTAAAAGACACCATCAATAATCTCGCAAGAGAATTTAGATCATAACAGATTTTCTAGGTTTTTATCACAATTGGTCGATAAAGAGGTAAATTATTCTAATAGATTGTAATTTAAATAAAAAAGCGTATTTATGCCAAAAAATATAGGAAAAATGGCTTCGTATTTGGTCTCAAAGCGACTAGAGTTTCGAAAACTGACGCCCATCAATCTATACCTTTGTCTTTAGGGCATGTCTGGCTCGCGCACAACAGTTGTTTACTTGATGTCCATATGTCGCCCCGAGGTCAGAGACAAAACCGCTTGTAAAATACGATTTATTGAGGATACAAGTGAAGTAGTCACCGCGTACGTGATTAAAGGCATCAATCACAAGGTGCACAGGTAGTAAAGCCGGGAATGATATTGTAGCAGTCTGGCTAGTAAAATGTGTTACAATCAAGGCACTCTTTTGAGGCTAGACAGGACCTGCTGGACTAGAGACGCTAATAATATGCTACATCAAATATACAAATATGTGGAAGAAGTTTTTTTTGCCTTAGGCGATTGGCAAGGCTTTGCCGGTTTCATCGCTAGGAGTAGAAGGGGACGAAGTTTGGGTTTGCATCTCGCGTGTACGACCATTGTTGAACGAAATGGTTCTTTCCGAACTCTTTCCGATCTGAAAAGAATCTTTTAATTGTTAGAATTTCCCTGCCTTTTTAAGCAACTTGCAGAGGCGGTCAATGTATGGTCGCTGTTGATGGGTGTATTCAACACAATCCCACATCATCGCGGCAATTACGTGGTCATCCTTGGCAGCAAGACTGATTTCTTTGTGCAAAGGAGCAGAGAGACGGAAAAATGGCTTTCGAATAGCATTGCACCACGATCGCGATCGATCAACAGGAGCTCCTTCAGTAGCCGTAACCTGAACGTTTTTTTTCTACAAAATTCGACGTTCAATACCTGATCAACCAAGATGAGGCTAAGGTTTACTACAGAAAAGACACTGCTCAATGGCTTGTTCATTTCAACATGAAGAGGATCCAGAGGAGACAGCGGAATTTGTCCAGTTCCGAGAGACAAAACGCAGCCAATTTCCACATTGTCTTCTTCTCGCTTCTGAAAACCAACAGTTTTTGCTAAATTTTAACATACCAGGTACAAATTAGTTCCATTGTAGAGCTCGACTTCTGCCAAAAGATCGAGAGTAGGATTGTTTGCAATGATTCCTCCGTCGATGTATTTATTATCGACTGGGGAAAAAAACATCGGCGCAGCAGAGGTTCGACGAAGAGCTTTCCATGTTGGAATATCTGAAACATCAATGTTTTACATTAAATTATACTGCCCACCAGCAGGATCAAAGAAACCCAACTCCTCGTTTTCCTTATCAGAAAGAGGAAGACGATAATTCCTCATGAATTCCAGTTTAACTGGGAAGTAGTCAGCCTTTACAGTTGAGATCATAAGCCTTGGGCTTTTGATTTCATTAAGAGAGTCGTGTCCAATCTGTTCTTTCATAAAAGTTTCCAAAACAGCCGAATTAAAAGGCCGTGTCCACCCGTCGAAAATGAGATCTTTGAAGCGAAGATAGATGTGCTGACAATCGCGAAGAGATTTTCCTTGAGCTAAGGCAGTAGCAACCAATGCTCCAGTCGAAGTTCCAGCTACCCAATCAAAATATGGGAAGACAGGCTCGCCCATCACTTCTTCGATAGCCATTAGCATTTGAATAATGACCAGTCCGCGAATTCCGCCACCATCCATAGAGAGAAGGTTCACCAAGTTCTTGACTGTCTCCTTTTTCTTTAGCATACTCTCCATCCTTTGGAGAAGATTTTCATAATAGATATTCTGAGTGAAATCACGGACAGGAAGTTCGTGTTCCTCAACTGGATAATTCTCGGCTAAAATAGCAGCACTTGAAGTTCTTGGACTTTCACATTCAACAAACGATGAGCTCTATAATTGGTCATTTTTGTTTTGATTTGAATTTCCTCACTTTGAGAAGGCCGAGCATTGTCTCGTTGACACAACCCGAAACACATCCCAGTCGTTTGGCGGGACACCTCTTGGCCCCGCACAAGATCAACGATTTCAGCAGAAGTGGCCTGAAATTATGGAGTTGACTTTTTCAATTTTTTATTTTCTCTCACTCTTTGAGACGAGCAGCCAAATGGCGAGGTGTATCACCATGATTATTGGTTAGATTGGGATCGGCCCCTAGGCATAATAGAAGACGAGTAGCCTCCAGATTTTTCTTCGACACGGCAATGTGGAGAGCGGTATTTCCGTCAACATCTGGTGCATTGATGTCGCAGCAGTAGGAGGACAATGTAATTATCAGACCAATGTCTCCCTGAAGCCTCTTGAGAGAACCAATTGGACAAACCTTGTGAGTGTAGATGTGAAGAGGCGTTTGTCCAGCCTTATTCTTGGTATTTAGATCGATGTCTTTATGTTTTAAGAGAAGAAGTCCCATAAGCGGAGTCTTATATTGCGCAATATGGAGAGCTGAATTGCCAGAGCTATCCAGCTCGTTTACGAGTTCGGGAGAAGCATCCAAAATAGCCTTGATAATGCTGAAGCCAATTTATTTGAAAAGAAACAAAACTAACTCGGTATTTTTTCCTTTGTTAGAAACAGCCTCAAAAAGAGCATTTCTTCCTTGGACACGAATATTTAACTCTCCTCCGAAGCCAATCAATGTGGCCATACAACGTGGATTGGCAGCTCTAATAGCAAGCATAACTGGAGAATATCCCTCATTATTTGGAGAATTCACCAAGGGATGGCACTCGTCGAACTCCCAAACAATCTAAAAAAGCTAATTTGAGATTTAAATTAAATTTTACATCAAGCATCTGAACACTGGCCAAAGCAGCATAGTGGATAATGGTATTTCCGCTGAAGTCTCGAATTGCTGGATCAGCTCCGAGTTCAAGCATACGGCGAACCATCTTATTTCTGTGAAGTTCAATAGCCAAATGGAGAGGATATTTTCCCTCCGGATGAGCAACAATTTTCATCAGGCTAAATGAACATTAACTCTAAGAATCAATCCTACCTATAGTAGGGGACAGCATTCTTGTTCATAAAGTCTACATTTTCATCAGTGAAAATATCCTCACGATTGCAAGCAATCGCAATATGAATCATTTTGTAGAGAGGATTGATTTGAAGCTTGGTGAGAATCTCTTGAATCGGTTTCTTGATATCAGGCTGATTATCTAAATAAATTTTTGTTTAGAATTTGTTAAAATTCGTACTAAGCGTAGTGAAAAGCATCTTGCAATCGAGGCATTTGCGACAGAGATCCTCAACTTCTTCAAGATCATGAGAACGGAATAAGCTGTATGATGGACTATTTGGAGTGTCTGAAATTTGTTTATAACTTGGTCAAATCAATACCGTTAACGGTGAAGACGAGATGATGAAATGGATCAGCTGGTCTGTTCTTCAGTGAACCTTGAACCACTCGAAGTACAGAATTGCTATCGTCAACAGGAAAGACCACCTATTAACAAAGTTGATTGTCTAAATTGAAAGCTAACCGTATGAGCTCGAAGAAGTTCAGTCGGAAAGAAGACAATTTCATTTGGATCGGATGGAATCCAGTAATCCTCGCCAAAAATGCTCTCCTTAGCTGTTGACCAAAGTTCTCCTAACTTATAGCTCACTTGAGCTAGAGAAAAGAGGCTGAACAATTGAATAGAGACAATAGTAGCTAATTTACCTAGGCTTTGTTGCTTTTGTCGTCCCAGTTGGTGAAGGTGGCGGCGTTTGAACAATTTCCATATCGGTCACATCATCATCTCCATGCCTTTCTTCAGTGGCTTCAGTTGACTCTTCTGGAAAATAAATATGATGAGTAGTTGATGACGTTTCAAACAACACTATCCGTTATCAGACAAATTTCGAAAGAAAACACATAGAAATAGTAAAAAAAAAATATTTTACAAATTTTACCAATTTTCTCTGGCAAATCCAAACGCATTTTTTCGAGAAGCAATTGGCCAGTTAATTCTTGATTTTCCTCAGATGTTGCATTATCCTCGACCAACTTGCAGATGGAAAGGAGCTGACGCTCCTCCATCTTGCAGAGAAAACCCTAAAAATAGGTTAGTTGAGAGAAGAAAGAAATTGATTCGAAAAAGAACAACAGGACAAAGTTTTCGCAACCATAAACTAAGGGCTAGATCGAAAGGCGGGCGGGTAGACTGAAGGCTAGCAATAACAATGACGCATCTCGCAAAAATGGCATACACAATCGGTAATCCGATTGCTAAAAAGGTGGAAGAAATCAAGGATAGGGAGCAAAGTTCGCTTCCTATAGATATCAAAAACTTCAACGAGGTTTTGTTTACCGAGTCGGAGCACAAAATCACGCCTGGTTGAAGTACTCAGAACAAGAGAGGAAAATAGATGGAGCCTCAGAAAACGGGAAGCTCGATTAGGAAGTGAACGGAAGCGTTTAGTTTAATGACAGATTGCTATCATGCTATGAGGCTTTGATTTAAACTGCTGGCCGGACGTGTTTCCATCTACGCGTTCGGACTTCTTTCGAAATGACTTGTGAATAATATTCTAATGAGGAAATATGCGAGAAAAAAAAACGGTCCATCCTCATTTATATTCAACGGAATGTTTCATTTAAGCTTTAATTAAAAAGAAGAAGCCAGAATCACAATGAGAATGATGTAAGAGGCCACAAGATTGCTAGCAACGGGCCTCCGAAATATGAAAAAGTCCATTGCCTTGAATAAAATCAATACCCCGAGGAAGAAAACAAGCAGAGCCAGCAACTAGTATGAAAGAAGCCCAATGTGTAATAAAACACTAGACTTACTAGCTTCTAACAGAGATATAAGCTATAAATGGCTAGTAATGGAGCCAATTATTGAGTTGAAGAGGTTTCTACACAGACTACCCCTTTGTTTAGCCATTTGAATCGATAATCTGCCACGAATCACAACACAACCCCCTTGAAAAGATTGCGTAAATGGAGGGACGATTCGCTCAGCTGACCTTCACATGACAGCTCTGTGGGCTGCAGCTCAGACCGCAATTGGATATGTCAACAATGTTAGGAGTGTCATGTCTCAAATTTAAGGGACCAAATGGGCTAATCATCATCATCTGGCTAAAAAAAGGCCTCAGAGGCATCTGAGCGAACAATATTGACTTGATTCAATTGTTTGGATAAATATCCAAGAATGACGTTTTTTTCTCGAAACTTTGTTATAATAAACAGGTTGTGTAAATCAAAACTTAAAAGAATAACATTCCTATGAATAAAAATTACAAGAATGAGTACGTGAAAAGCTAGAAATATTTTTAAAGAAAACTTGGAAACGTTGAAAATTCAATTTCTAGATCATTTTAATCAATAAGATTGCACGTTTCTTGTCTACATTGGCAGGGGTGTTTCTTATCTAAGGGTTTCAGCATAAAAATCAATGCTTGGCTAAAAATAAACGCTAAAATTCCACAGTTCAAAATCCTACCAAAGCGAATTTTCGTTGACGCGAAAATATTTTACAATCGCGTACGCCATTTCACTGCCACGCAAATTTCCCCTATTAATTATGGTAAGAAACCAAGGTTATACATAGAACTAGCATAGCACTTCACAACAAGTTTTTAAAATGCCAAGAATTTACGCAAATTTCTAATTGCAATTATCACTGCTAATTTTGAAGTCAAATCGACAAACCCAAGACTTTTATTGAATACATGCCAATGTAGCCACAATGCAATAGGAGTCGGCATTGTCAAAATATCGGACTTACAAACAACGATGAAGAGGTCCTATTAGAAAGAAATAATATTAGTTCTTTGTCTTTCAGTCACCCAATTTATTTTAGTAACTTCTGTCTTCTCTTGATAATCTTTTTTACTCTGAAACATTGAAATTATATTGGTAACTTTGCTTATTAATGGTTCTCTTTGGTTATCCTATACTATTTTTGGAAAAAGCGCCTAGTTTTCACTTACTATAAGTTTTTTTAAAAATTTCATTCTAGCTAAGCTTTCTAGCAAATTAATTTTTTTCGATCTAGAAATTCTTATGGAAAAGACAATAGCTCAAAACTGCCAACGTTTTATTCAATTTAAAGCAATTTTATCTGCTTTGCCTTTCTAAAAGCTTTATTCACCTTTATAATGCGAAAGGAAAATTCTAACAAACGTTGTAAATGGTTATTTTTTAGATTTTGGTTTAAAAATAACGTCTCTCTCTCAAATTTAAGCGGAAGGAACTATTTTCTGACTGCATAGATTTTTTTCAACTTTCTTTACGATTCGCACTTTTGAATGAAGTTTGGCATTTATTTTGTCAATTTATTAGTTTGTTTAGACTTATCCTCCAAAAATATATTCTAAATTAAAACGATTAGCGCTTTTTTTTCATCTCTCTGCACATTTCTTATATCGTTTTCCATTTTTCATTCAAAATTCTTATAAATAAATTCACAAATCTAAAATTCGGATAACCATAGTATGTTTAGAATATCATTTACCAAATGTAATATTTTAAATAGACTTCGACGATACGGGGCATATGTCACGATATACGCAGTTGCGGCACTTGGAGAAATCGACATTCCGAACAATATTATAATATTAAGAATATCTAAAAGATGAATTAAGGAGAACATTGCAAAGCACCTGTTCTATACGAGCCTGTTGTAAATAGAAAAATTATTGAAGGTAAGACTATACAAATGCCAAGCAGGGTGACTGACATCTGAAAAAATATAAATAAGATGTGTGCACCTCACTGATGACACTAAAGCTGCAAAGGTCGACTTTTGGATTCTTTTAGTTCTTTCTGACATCATTTTACTTCCAGATGAAACTATGTACCATATAAAGAAGCCACAAAAAATAATGGAACCAGAGGCGAGAGCACAGGCACCTAACATCCCTAATAGAATTATTATAGAAAGAGGATTTTCCCAATCAATCTGACCAATAAGAACATTTTCAGATGTAAATCCATCAAAATAGACTTTTATAGTATTTAACTCCTGATATTTCACTTTCTCTTGGTCAATATTCCGATAAGCAAGGCCAATGACAGGGATAGGAATTATTTGACAAAATCCATAGACAAATGAATAATACGCGATTCGAAAAATAGGTCTATTGAAGAAATGTCCTTTTGGAAGAATCGAATCCCATCGATAATAAAATAAAGGAGAAATTGCAGTTCCAGTTGCTGAAATTTTTTATGCATTGTAATGTTTCAAAGCTCACCAACTATAATATTTATCATTAATTCAAATTGCACAATTGGCGAGACTCCAAAAGAAGTCAAAACTCCACGAAATTCTACTGCTATATATGGAATATATGCTATAGGAATGGCAAGGGTTGTCACGTAAACATTCATAAGAAGACATCTGAACTCTCTTTTTCTAATTCTTCATTAATTTTAAAAATAAATTTGAATAAATAATTGAACAATTGAATAAAAAATTAAAATGGTTCATACAAGTAAAGTTTCTCAGAGTAATTTAATTCATTTGTAGTAGTTTTATTCAAAATAATGTGGGAATCAAATGTATTAAATGATAAAAATTACTTACATAAATAAATGATATAACAGCAATAATCGATAGATTTTTGATTTATATGATGGAGATTTAAAAATAACGAGATAGGAAGCCAATGAAAATATTATTATAGTTACAGCAAGTAATGTCTAAAACTGCTGCCATTTTTTAATAATTACTATACTTTTAAGCCAACATAGAATCCTGTTTGATTATTAGAAAAATAAGGATTCAGATGAAAGCTAGAGTTCATGTGCACGTGAGGACAGTTTGCTGGATAATAATCTACAGCTGAAAAAGTTATAAAATCTGATTAAAACAGGTGATAGACGTGCTAGCTTTGAAGAACTAATAGTCTATTGTATGGTGTACTAAATGAACTTATTCTAACATTACAAGATTTTTTCATCTTTTATTAATGCTCGAAAAGCTATTATTGATGTGAGCGATTCGCTGGAAATTATTTCAATAAAATGTTTCAACGTTTATACAAAAAAATAAAAGATTCAATGTAGAAATTTAATAAAAATCAAGGAGTGGGAAAGGCTCCTGTAGCCAAACATCCAGTCAAACAGCCTTGAAAACATGTTGGAACTCCTACTACTCCTAATCCTCTTGTTGAAGCAATTGCAGTTCCACTGCATATATGGTTGTACAGCCT
Organism: Oscheius sp. JU1382; assembly: GCA_932521405.1. NCBI lineage: Eukaryota > Metazoa > Nematoda > Chromadorea > Rhabditida > Rhabditidae > Oscheius > Oscheius sp. JU1382. The sequence continues at coordinate 3,820,442 of OW051480.1, forward strand.
AAATTCGAAATATAGCAACAATTGAAATTCCAAAAAATTATGGCAAGTTAGGCCCTGAGGCTTCTATTAAAAGTAACATGTTATGCACAAAATACAACATACCTGCAACGCAAATGGCGTAAATAACCGGTCCAGCAAAAATTTCATTCAAAATGCTTAGAAGCATGAGAAAGAGGACGATATTGCGAAACATTTTGAGTAAGAGGCAGATACTAATCTTTTATCCACTTTAACCCTTTTATATTATGAAGTGAGAACTTTATTTATTATCAGCGCATGATCTCGAAATATAGCCGGAATTTTTTGCAATGACAACAGATAATTCAAAATTATAAGGATACTTTTCATTTAAAAAAGCATATGGAAAGGCAAATTGAAAAGAGAAACTGTCCACTAAATAAGTAAATCATGAAAACTAGCAGAAAATAAATCAGAAAAAACTGGCTCCGTCATGTAACTCTGCCGGAACAGTTTTATAGAATTACCTCAAAGTGTTATAAGCTTGTTAAATTGCTCGATTACTCGTAAACTTTTATTTTGTTTTTCCATCAGGCTCTGTTGCAGCACTCTCTACTGAAATGATGAAAGCAAAGAAGATGAAAAATGACTTGGAAATTAACATTCCTGCAGCTAATTTTTCAGAAGAGAAGCACTCTTTTGGCCTTTACGGATTGCTGTTCGGATAATTGACAATAAATTTTCAATTAACTGTGGTAGATTATCACGGTCATTCATAGGTATTTTACGATCATGAGATGGTTTCGGAACACCTGGCTTTTCTTCCCCTGACCCAGATTATTGACAGCCCTTCAATGGAGAATCAGAATACTGCCCTCTGTCTCTCAAGATGACTTTCCTCGGGTCGTTATTCTGCTGAGGTGCTGTTACAACCAATGAAGCGGCACCCTAATTGTAAATCAAGTGACTCTATTGTGGCTCCATAAAGATATCAATCGACTCGGCTGACCTTTGTTATTGGACACCTTCCAAAGCCAACATATGGCACTAGCGAATCACAATATTGTTGGCGATTCTAAAACTTTATTTACAGTTATTCTGTTAGACTAGGTTACTTCTATGGAAGTGAAGGAAAAATCCCTTCATGGATAGGACAGCAACACGCGCGCTGGTCATCAAGATAGCTAGGAAAAAAGCGCAGTTAAACAGCTTTGACGATATCACCAGCGGTGGTCTGTTTTTGCTAAAGCAGGGGAAATCGCGAAGAAATTAAACAACTGGATGCGGGAATATTAACAAGCAAACCCTGAGAAAAGCGATAGAGACTACACAAGGGGTCACGACACGTAATAAGCAACAACAGCGGGTGAAAGGAAGATATGGAAAATACAGTGAAAAATAGGAGAAATAGTTAGGAGAGAATCTATAGCTCTATAATGACACAAAAGTTTACAAAAATAAGTGAGAAGGAGTCTACCATTGAGGATAGCCGAAGCCGAGAAAGGCTTTACTTGGATCAGATTGAGCTGCTACTGCTGCTGCTGCAATGGCACTCGCTTGAGCAAATTTGACTTTCTCTACTTCTGCCTCTTGAAGTCTCTTCGACTTTGCCCGACGGTTCTGAAAAGATATTATCAATGTTGCCAATTACCCTTGACTGTGGGTGCCACCTGTTTTACGCCAAGAATTTCACCTTCAAAATGGGCGAAAGCGTCCGCTGCGGGGTGCATTTTTCGCAATTTATCACTTCATTTGCTGTTGAAGATGTACACTTTTGATTAGAGAAGGGTACACATTTGGCCCCAAAGTCTTTTGACTAGGCGTATTAGCAGCTTAGGCGCCACAGTAAATCAGCCTGCTTGCAGATGTGTGACTATGTGACAATGAGGGATGGCCAGATTATTGCGGACGCGCAGACTAAAAAACGATTAGCACCCCATTACAATTGCACAAATCCATTGACCGTACCATTTGATTCTAATGACACAAGACGATCATTGTGGACGTTATATATGTGAGAAAATAGGAAATTGTTTGTTTCAAAACATTTCTCCCTTTTGCTGTCTCGACCGGAATCAATGTCCAGCTAGTCGAGCGGCGATCTTTACGTAATTATTGTTTGAAGGTCAATTATGTAAAGAATCGCTATCATCTGCCACGACGGGCGCGAAATTCGAGACAAAGCCATCTCCTCAAGGATACTGTAGCAGCTGCCTCCGTCAGAAATCACGCAATGAAGCATTCCAGCGCACATGTTGACTCTTCATTTATATAACTGAGTGGGAATCATTATCGTCCCGCGACAATTGAAACTTTTAATTGAATGAGCAAACTTGAGCGAAATTGGACGCTGAGGATAAAATTGTTTTGCTAAATAGACCCTAGCCGCCGACAGTAATCTCAGTATCATAAATGTGTTGCGCGCGTGCCGAGATGAGATCCTTGTCTCCCGACACGCTCTAATATAATTACAGTCTATAAAGAGTTATGATCTTCACACGCCACTCTGCCTATCCCACCACAAGGACTTTTAGACCTAATTAATATGAATCCCTCTCCGATAAGACTTACCTGAAACCAAATTTTGACTTGTGTCTCAGTCAATTGAAGGGAAGCGCTGAATTCTGCTCTCTCAGCTATGCTTAGATACTGCTTCAGTTGGAATTTCTTCTCAAGAGAAAGAAGCTGCTGGGTGCTGAACGGTGTCCTTGGCTTGCGATTGTTCTTATGCTTTCGCAACATGCATTTATTCAATCCCATTTGAAGTTTGGCTTCATCAGAGGCTACAAAACAGGTATTTTGAGCTCATTTTTAAAACTTACTTGGAGTCTCACAATGGGGACCAGGTGGGTTGTTCATCCAACTCATTTGAGGTGGAATTGATTGGGGAGAAGATCCCGAGGATTCTGGAGAGCTTTCGGGCACAGGGATGGTTAGCCTTAAAATCAGAAATGAATATTATTTTCAGCAAACAAACCTTGTTTGTCCAAAAAATAAAAGGGAAGGATCAAATGGACTTCCGAATTTTAAAGGATAGGTGGTAATAGGAAGAATTCGGCTTTCTGGAGGAGTTATTGGAGAAATTGGTGTGATCGGCATTGGTTTCGCAACCTCAATTTTAGGTTCCAACAGCCGATCAACACTGAAGACGCTCAACCGCTTCTCGGCTTCTATTGAAATCATCTGAAAGTAGTTTTGCTGCGTGTGAACTACGATAGAGACGAATGTGGAACAGAGAAGCCTTGAATTAGAGGAAATGATGCTAGGGAAAGAGGAAAAACTGTAATTTGAGATTGTCGGCGAGTCTTGAAATTGTAAGTAATCTGCCCTCTGAGGCGCCAGCAATCATTGCAATTCGAGAAATCACCGGCGCTCCTAAATTGCCTGGCAAACAATCCTTACCGTAATGTGCCAGCTGCTCATCCGCACAGGGAATATCGCCCAGATTGTTAGCTATTTAGCGCCAATTTGGGCCATGATATTGCTTTAGAGCAAGAGGTCATTGGCCAAAAGAAAGAAATGAACGAATTCCAATCTTGCGTTTTTAGAAAGAAGGCTAAGAATTGAACTACGAATTTAAAAGTACGATTTTACAATTGAGTTATTCTCTAGATGATGGCGAAGCAATTTAGCTGGAACGCCTGTGGCTTATGAGCAGAAGTCATAATTTTTCGCCAGCAATTATCGCAAATTAAGAGAAGTCTCTCCCTGGCGACCCATAACCTCTAACTACTTAGTTGGAAAATTGGAGGCAAGACGGAAGAGAAGTACAGTATTCCCCCATAAAAATTTGTCAGAGTACAAGAAAACACCTTGATAAAGGACGGTCAATTAGAAATAAACCAAAAGAATTAGAAAAAGAAGCCACAAGAAAACATTATAAAGGAAGAATGATAGAAAATGACTAGATTGAATGATTTGAACGAGGAAATGAGGCGGACCGTAAAAGAATTGAAAATCTTTGTAAGAAAAAGAACGCTAAAACAGAAGAATGTTCAGTGAATCCCGAAAATGATAATAAGATAGTAGCAAAGTCAATCTGTGCTAAATTTCGTTAGATAGCGCTGTGAGAATGGCGGCATTGCGTGCGCCTCCAGGCTCCGCCTACTCCACCTAGTGGAACCCCTACGGTAGATTTGGAAGAACCGGCTGACCCGAAATTACGACATAATTAGTTGTGATTGATAGATTCACATCATATGCTTTTTGTCTAAGTAGGCGTTCATTGGTGTTCAATAGATAAGCACCGTAAACTTTTTCAGTTGGAAGAAGGAAGTTAGTCGTACGGTTGGTTTTCCAGGCAAAAAAGATCCGCCTTTCCTTCTACCAGGAATGTCTATCTCACATTTATTTTTAGAAAGAATGGAATGACGAAAGAAATACTACTTGTAGCAACATTTGTATCTGCTACGTCAAGCAACTAATTTACTCGACCAGGGACTACAAATTTAGTCCTAAGAATAATCGGCTAAAAAGTTAGTCAACAACCGACTAGACGTGTTTTCGATAAGAAAAAAAGTACCGTATTCTAGCCAAGTGGAATCGCGTTAATTACCTAACAATTGTCATTAACCAAGTAATTATGGGCTGTTTACGTTAACCAGCGCTCCTCTTTGATTAAAGTCATTTCTCCCAATCGAGCACTTAATTTGGAAAGAAACAAAAAGTCTCCTGGGCGAGATAGCGATTCCCAGTCCTATTCACTAATTATACAATAATCTCAATCAAAGGCGGCATGAGATTATGCCGGGCACGGTATGTCCCGTACGATCCCAATGGCATTACCTCTCTTTGTCGTGAAAAGATCCCCGCCTTGCCCCAGCTTGTCAAGTGAGTGACAACCGCTAATTTTGACGAATCACCTACCACAGCAAGGGATGTCTCGGCTAAAAACACCTTGACTCATTTGAAAGGTCCGAATGAGTACAGTTGGCTTGATAGGACCTCCGCGAAAAGTAATTTATATGGCGCCAGTGAGGAGCCATTAGATCAGTGGAGTCGAACAATTTTGTTGTTAATAGGGACCACCTGATAGGACAGACGGAAGCTGTTCTCCCAGCTGAAAGAAAAATAAAAAATAGATAGTCGTGTTCAGTTTAATTAAGCATTTCAATTTTCTTACGGGAAATGAAAGCTCTTTATTGTCACCCGACTATTACTCTCAAAAATGAGACGCTAGTGTGAAATAGATGAGACCATTAACATATCCAATCTCGGCAATTCCGGTAGCGGCTCTTAAGCAAAAGCCGCGTTAAGCATTAGCATATTGCACAATGAATCCTTTCGCGGACTGTCGCGGATTAAGGCTCGATTGTGGGAACGGTTGAACCTTTTAAGACCACCCTATGTCCTTTGTCTTTTACGATGTGGCTAGAAGCCTCAGACAGGGCCAATAAGAAGCGACAGTTGTGCGCTTTAAGAGCTTCTATGAGTTATGGCGAATTAAGTGTGTCTCATTGGGAAAGGGTCAATTGCACACAGGAAATGAAACCAACACAGTCGTTAGACGTCACTCGATTTAAGAGAGAAAGTTCTGATGGCTTTAAAATAGTGTCTTTTCACACTTTTACATTCAATTTTTTATTTGCTTTTCCAGATGGATAACTTGGATGCTCATTTAACCATCAATCGGATTTCGCAGCAGATTAATCGCTGAGTGATGCTGTAGATGTGACACCCGCTGGCATTAAACAAACTTTAAACTGAATCTGATCAATTGCTCGTTGTCTGTACATCGAAAAGCAATTTGCGATTAAGATGCATTTGTCATGTAGAGCGAGCGGCTGTGAATTCGAAATTTAAAAATATCACCGACGCGAGGAAAGGTGAGAGTGGCTTTGCGCTCATTATCTCTCCTGCCAACGGGGATCGTTGGATATAATGAGGAGAGATGAGTCTCCCATAAGGCAAGTACAGGGTGATACATCAGAACGCACTTATCTGATAGAAAAAGACATAGACTTGTGACAGATGATGTCCATCTAATTAACCATTACCTTGGGAAGAACAGCTATACTGTATCGAGGAAAAAGTCTTCTGACTGAAAAGGGCCAAATTGTTGAAAATTATGTAGAGTTTTGAGGCAACAGCAGTGGGGCTAGTCAGAGATAGGCGAAAACTTAACTGATGCCTCATTATAAACGACCAATTGATTCTGACGAAGTACTACTCACTATTTCACAATAATCAGCGATAGTAAGGTGATATATTTATGGAGAAAAGAAGTTCCGCTTACGTAGGAAAATATGGCTGATTGGGGTTGAGAGTCTCCCACCTGATGACATAACGTGCCAAATAATTGCATAAAATTTTTGAATAAAAAACTTTATATTCACAATTTTGTACAGCTTATGAGATACGAAATGCTAAAGATAAACACTTTGTTAAAATATTTTCTTAGCATTATCAAATTCAATGTTATCAGCTTTTTTCAGATCAAGGAAGCGTTTAGCACAGCCAATTTGCCAATCTTGATGTAATCCCCTGACAATTTTGTCCTTGTCGCTCAAAAAGTGTAGCGGACCTGTTGGCTTTGCTTTTTCTCCGGAAATGCACTCGTCTCCTCAGTGGACAATTAATAAATGAGCTGGCCCTGCTGGTGTCAGTTGTGATATTTCTTCGGGTCTAATGGTGAGCGCTAATTGCTCGCCGCTAAACTAACACAAGCGAACAACTGTTGTGCTGATAACAACGCGACAATGTATCATAGGACGAGTCTTGCCAGCAGGGAGTCTCGATTGAAAGAAATGGAAGAGGGGTTACCTACGTCCATGGTTGCCGTTTTTCGAATAGATTTATTTCAGGAAAAAATGCAATAGGACTGATATAGAGTTTTGATAAAAAGCAACCCATTAAATAGGTCTTAGCCTAGGAAACATCCGTATGGGTAAGGGTATCACTTCAGAGGAATGCAATGTCCGCTTCGTCATCACTGGAATCAATTTCATCCGATTTAGGTAGTAGAACCTCTCGTTCATAAGCATCTTCATCTTCACTATCCGAGCAAGGACTTGAAGTGCTGAAATTTCTCCATTTTTATTATCTAGACTGCTTATACCTCGATCTTATGAAAGAAGTCGACGATTGAACCAATTGGTGAGCAACATTAAGAAGAGAATTCCCCTCAAGTGCCGTCATTGAGCAATATCTGGAAATCTCTCTTTTTTGATAGACCATTAGTCTGAACCTTCTCTTCATGGAATCATTTATTCGTTCTAATCCGATTACTTGCATCGTTGTTGAAGAAGTTAATGCACTAAAATTTTTATACTTTTATTAGTTGATAAGACGTACCCTCGGCTCTCTTCCTCAAAGGGGACTCTTAATCTTGACGAAAGTAGAGTTGCATTGATGTTTAAACTTGTTCGGCTGACATACTGAAGAGACTGAATAAGGAGGTAACAGGAGACTTTTCACCGCACCTTGACTAGCTGGCTGATGAAAGCTGATCTCTCTTTCACTGGCATCTTATTCATTCCTTCTTCTACATCGCTTGTTCCAGCGTAAGTATCTGAAAACATCTCATTATTTCTGCTATAATTTGTGGAGCAAACGAAACAAAAAAATTGTACAATCACTAACCAGCTTCGTCAGCAATTGTATTCAAAACAGCTCTGATCTCTGCGGACTCTATACCAGTTGACATAGTTCGAGTAGCTTCATCTCTATTATGAGTTGCAGTGGAAGAAGATGTTCTGAAAAAATATTTTACCCATGTGGCTCTTCTTCTCACTTGAAATGATTAACAGCCGAGAAGAGAGGCGACGTCTCGCTATAAGAAACGCTGATTTTTTGAGTGTCGTCACTGAAAATATCTATTAATTCTATGGCGAGGGCGACTGACGTTCGCTTCTTTACGCTAGTCACGGTTCTTGAATCCATTCTCATGATGGGCCTGGGCTTACAAGTAATTCTGGCGTAGAGGTCAGACATCGCCATCCTGAATAAATTGTTTTGTTTTGAAAATGAAATTTCCAACTTGAGTTGAGCTCGCATTTCCTTATTAAGAGTGAAGTAAATAATAGGATTAATCATATGGGTAAATGAATAGCAAAAACTATTGAAGATAATAGCAGCAGTTGAACTGAAGTACCGCGTGTAATAGGACACGTAGTAGACCGTCATATACGCGTAAAAAATAACAGCTACGGCAGTGATCTAAAAACTTTTGTTTGTTTTTTTACCCATTTGTTTTAACCTGAAGAAGTATCCGTTGTTGTTGTCTATTTGCTCGACGAGCAGCCATCTCCCTCACGTCAGTTGAGATCTGTTTGGTGCCCATTTTCATAGACATTTCCAATAGCATTGTGCTAGCCCTGAAGGAAACGAATTATTCTTTGTTCTTTTTAGGAAGACATGCTATGTTATAAGCAGTAGGTTAGAGTAAACCGAGGATGAAACAATCCGTCGAATTTGAAAGAGAAAAAAATATATTTTAAACGTTTTTTTAGGATTAAAATCAACGGACTGTGGGAAATCATGCTAAAAATCATGCACTGAAGTTTAAACTGAAGGAAGATGCAGTGAAAATGGAGCTGCAGCTAAATGAATTGAACACATCCATGCAACTATTTTCAAAACTTATGGCTAACACTATTCTAGACGGTGATGAAATCGTGGAGTGAAACCTAAAAGCTGGTAATGTCGGCCGTTTCACTCGCAATCGTTTTTTGCTTTTCGTGCCAATAGGTTAGAGAAGACTGGTACAAAGACAATTCAGCCTGATAGAACTGCCAAAAGTGCCTGTTTTCAAGTCTCAAAACGCATGCTATCTGCTGTGATCACCTCTTTGCTTGTTGGAGAATCCGGAAGGATCTTACGAGTCGGCTACAAAGTACCCACAATTACCCAGTAAAAATAAAATTTCGGATAGAGAAATAAATCAGAAGTAATAAAAAATTAATCGAAACATGCCCAAATTGCAAAAATGCCGTTAAAAAATATTGATAAAAATTGAGAGAACAATGAAAAGATAAAACGAACCTCTGCCATTGTGAGCGAGGCATCTTGATGATGGAGCTACTGGTCTCTGAGCCGTTCTTTGCGCTCTTCTGCGACCCATGCCTAAAGACACTGCTCACTGCAATCCGTGCAAAAAGAAAGAAATGCAAAAAAATATTAGAAATATTATTATGAAAAGAATCTAAAACGTGCTTCTTCTTTCGTTTTCATGTCTTTTTGTTAGTTTCTATTTTCCATTTCAAGAAAGGACTCACTGTCTCAAAGCAACTTTTCTCTTATGTCTCTTGTAGAGCTGGTAGAGAGTAATTGGATTACTGATAGTCAAAACTGCTATTGTGATGATCTCCACTGGAGTATAGACCAGTACGTAGTAATTGAACGTGCTCGCGTCTGAATTAGCTTTTCTTCAAATTGGACCAATTTGGGGCAGGGGTCTTTTGGAGCGTGACCAACCTGTTTCTTTGTAGCCAAAACTATAATATCCATGGCTTTCCAGCGGCCGAATCATACAGCAAACTTTTGTATAGAAGAATATGACATTTGTTGTGAGAAAGACTACCCAACAGATTAATCTGATTGTCAAATCTGTGATGGCCTATGTCTCATCGCTTACGTATATTTTCGGATTCGAGGAATAGTAACTATCGTATTATATTTCCCATAAAGTCCAATTGCGATCAGTCTGTCGATACAAATTGCCGCCATATGACTAAAAAATTTAAGATTTTGAATCCCAAATTAGATACGTTAGGGTTATTGCCCATGCCGTCCAATCAACGATGTTGAAAATACGAATGACCAGCTCGGAAACGTGGATTTTTCGTAGTAAAATGGGTGGGTAGAAGTAGCATGTTGTCACAAATCCGTGAAGTACATCAGCTATTGCAAGGCTTAGCATCAAAATGAAACTGAAACCAGGTTCAAAGCGAACAACACGTGCTTTACCTGGCTCGGTGTAAATATTTGTTCCTTAGCAGAACCACAATGATGGAAAGGTTACCCAAAATGGCAAAAACGCCCAGTGATTGCAAAGGAATAAATACAAATATATCCTGGAGAGATGGACTAGACGGCGGCTCTGGTTCCTCTGTACCCGTTGTAGGTGTAGATGTTTCCATCTGAAAGGAGCACTTTACTACTTTGTTATGAAAGTTAGAAAGGAAACATTTTAGCCAAATGCTCGACGACATTTAGTGGAAAACAACAGGAAGTTCGAAAATGATGAAATTTTTTTGTGCAAATTTTTTTTCGTAAAAAAAATCCTGCGTATATTGCTAGAAAATTACATCAGATTTGCAAAATAAATTTAAAAGTTAGAATCAAAAGATAGAGCTGATTCTTAAGTGGGTGTGAGAAAGAGGAGAAAGAAGTATTGCGGAATCTCTTTTTTGCCTTATTGAGAGAGGGAGCACTGCACCGGAACTGAATTATCTTAGAGACAAATGAGGTTTAATACGACACACGAGCGAGAAACACATCTCCTTTGCTCCGAAAACTTTTTTGCTCTATAACTAAATTTTCACTCCTTTCGAGGTGGTGACATTTTTGGAATATGTAATAGGAAATCAACGGAGTTACTCATCGAGCGCAGAGGAGGGGAGAGAGTGTGGGGGCAGGTAACTACAAAGAGGAAAGGGGCGGATCAGAGCCCAGCAGAAGATGGCTAGTTTTGGGAAGAAGCACATTAAGAGTTTGTCGAAGATTTGTCGAAAGAAAAAAGGCTATGAAGCCTTATGCGCAAGAGCGGAGCACGAGGCGCCGGGTTCAGTCACCTAATGAGGAACTGGTGACTGGTCCAGGCGAGCTGACTTCAAAAACTAATTTTAACTAGAATATGCAAGAAATGTGACAACTCTCTCGTAAGATAATTTGTCACTTGAATTGGATGGCAAAAGTACGGTGGATTGACCGCAAGTCCGAGAATAATTAAATTTTTTGAAATTAATTGCCTTCTTGCCGATATGGAATACGGTAGACTGACATTATGAGAGGAATTGACGTCTTTTCACATGAGATTCATTTAAACAAAATTCCAAGGGAGTCTCTGGTCTCTGCAGAGTTGACGGACTGAGGCGGGATTTCCGGTTGAAGCAATCTAGATGCAAACTTTCTATTATGCGAGAATTGGTGAAAATTTTAGAGTTTAGGTCTTCAGCCAAAGACGGAAGAGCAAACGAACCTTTCAAAAACAAAGCTCTAAAGAAACTTCTTGAGTTCTCTCCTCTGTTTTGACGCGTTTTTTGGTTCAAAAGAGCAGCAAAAATTATAATTGTCTCGAGTACCCGAGGAAGGACTCTATCACGGCAAAATTGGGATCTCCCTCTCCTCCCCTTGGTTCATTTCGCTTGGCAGAGACCAATTAGGTATGTCCAAAGGACGGGAGAAAACATGTGACAGAAAAGTTTTTTTGACTGTGAATGTCGTTTATTTCCGGGTGACTAATGCTTCGAGAAAATGGCTCCAGAATTCGTGAGAAAATTGGAGCTTCAAGCTTGCCATCAACACAAATTGCAGACTTAGCAAACAGATGCAATGGCTAATTGGGTTGATTTTCTATTGTAAGAAGATGATTCTTCTGCAAATAAAGAATCAAAACCTGCACTCCCGGGTTCAGATTGGCAGGTTACGGGGCGCAACAATGCATTTTATGAATATCTAATAGCCGAAAGCGGGGCTGGTAGCTCCACGAAGGTTATATGGACATCAAATCTTTTCCTGTTTCCATGAGAATAAAAAATAAACAAACGCATGTCTTATGATTTTCGTCCGTGGGAAAAAGTAGCGGAATGTGTTTCAGGTGCTGCTCTTTAGTTGGACTTTTTCTTTGAATGATTAATGTCACAATCTGCTGTTGATTTTTATTTAAAATTTAGAAATAATCACAAGCAGGTGACTGAAACTGATTCAACATATGATTTGAATATATGAAATCCTGGGTTAACGCCCAGATTGAAAGAACAAAAAGGGATTGTCACGCGGTTTTTTAAGCACTACGTCGAGTAGCCTTTCGGAACAGACAGACAAATAGCAAATTGAATCTCGACCTCGGGCAACAAATTGTTCTTTAGGCGTTGACACCCTCCGCCAGAGTATCAAAGAGCTAATGGATGAACGCGGGAACTTTACCAAGGGAAGAAAACGAAGACGGAAAACGATGTCCAATTCAAATCTGCGGACTTAAATCAGTTTAGAACAAGGCATAACATGAGACAGGCGGACGACTAACTCTATAAACCAAAGGAGTTTTGTTTTCGAGGCGTAGCAGCGTAGTGAAAGAGGCCAATAAGCTTAGCTAACCTTTTGTTCATGTAGTTCAGGAGAGGATAGACAGCATCAAGCTTCATACAAACTAATGACGATATATACTTGATAACGCACGAAGCAAAATTAGTGAGCGGATGTAAATTTGAGAGCAAAATGGTGTTGTATTTCCTAATTATTCACTCGGAACTCCGTGCAAAAGTAAGTTCCTTGCAGGTTCCTTCCGTTTTCTACAGTAAAATCAGATAGAAAAGGCGGTCATTTTTCTAAGAAAAATAGAAAAAGCGCTCCGAGCGGTGCTTGAAAGCTCATCTTTCTTGCTGAATATATGTGAGAAGAATCGTTCGTTCACCTCAACAAAAGGAAAACAACTTAAAACCAAAATACGAAAAGAAGCGAAAAATGCTTCGCGCATCACTACGCATTAAAGAAGAATTGAAGCGGCAAGAGAAAGCCATAATTAACCGTTCCCTTCTTGTGAATAAGCCCTTCCGGTTTTGATGCGAGAAGTTCATTTTTTTAGAATCTAATTAAAACAATTGAAGTGGATAAAAGAGAAATTTGCTATTCAAGTCAACTGAAGCGAGAGGATATTGTCAAAAAAGAGAACCGGCTTCGTCTCTTCTTCGTAAAGAAGAGGTGTGACAAAGGATTACTTGTTTCAAAGATCTTCTGATTATCTCTTTATCCTTTTCAAAAGACATTTGCAGACTTCTTAGAAAGATTTGACACACTTTCAATAGAGCTCAAAGGCATTAAACGAATATTCCGTTTTTGCAGAAAAAGTCTCGAAAACTTGACTAGACGGATGTCTTTCAGGTTGGAATAGATCTTTTTGTTCTATGGCCAAAAACAATAAGACAAGTCGTTGAAAAAAGCAGGAAGGAAATTGCTTTCCAGGTGAATGATAAATGTGAAAATAACAATAATTTGAATCAGAAAAGCTGAGATTTATTGCAAATTTCTATTTGCTAAAAAGCTTAAAGCGCTGAGGCTTCTGAGATCACGTGGTGCCCTCTGAAGTCCCCTCACTATGCAATCCTTCATACCTTATGATTGTAAACACATGGACGGGAATTGGGTTTAGACTTATGTTAAATTTTTCGATTTGGATAGAGGAGATGGAAAAAGGTTCCCAATCTTGGATTATGGTAGTGGGAATGGGGGGAGGATCCGAAGTTTTCAAATGAGCTGGAATAAATTTAAATGGACTGTGAGGAGAGGAAATAAGCCGTGGGTCGAGAGGATTTTAAAAAGAAGTGTCCTTCCAAAAGGGGTTCCTCAATGAGAAATTTATTCAAGAAGGAACACTTTTTGAACTGAAATCTTTAGAAATGTCTAGCTAGAAATTAACGACCGCAGGTCGAGATACACCCGTTTGAATGCTTCTGAGAAATATGATAGCTGAAGCACCCATTCGCTTCGAAAGGATGCCCATTTCCGGTTGCCAATTGGGAAGGGCCAGGACTGATGTTGTTTACTCAAAATGATTTAAAACCTACAACTTGAGGAGAAACCATTCGATACGAGGATCCGTTGACAGCTCGAAAGAGGCGTTTAAGTATCAATTTTCCCAGTAGAATATCTATGGTTTCACATCCAATATGGACACCGATTGTGATAAATGAAAGAGAAAATTAAATTTAACAAGAAAAATTTTATTGTTTACTTCGAATTGGAACAAGGAATCGGTGACCACTTGAACCTAATTTGCCTGAAAATGGCTGTCGGTTCCAACCAGGAATAAGTACTTTTGATTTGAATAAAACTTGCTTAGAACTAAACATTTTTTGGTCGAGATGGATATTCTTCGAACAGCTATGATAAATCATCTATGCTGGTTCATTGAACCCTTGAGAAGGGGAAACGTCCGATGACAGAGAGACTAAGAAGAATTGTTGCGGGGGAAAGCTTCTTATTTTGATTTGTTTCAGCTGACATCTAGCTTCTCATTGTAATGCAAATTATACATTTGAATCTTCTAATTTAAGAAACCATAATTAAATTTCAGTTTGGGACTAGAATAGAATCAAAAATAATATAGGAGTAGGAATCAAATTGAACCCTCGGAGGTTGTCATCCATGGTTCTGAAGCCGGCTGAGAGAGAGCAGACAAGCGGAATAATCATTTCATGAGGAGTGTTCCTTTTTTTGGATAAGAGCTTGAAGACAAGGCTAGCAGAGACTTCAAAAGATCGTCTTCTCAAAATATATTTCTTTGTTACAGAGGACAAAGTCGTTGTGCGTTGGGTGTGCACTTAATGGCGTTGGTCACCGCAGGGAGGGGTAATTTGCTCAAGAAGATGCAACGGACTTGGTTTGAGAAACCACGGCGGACTCCATTTTCGGGTTAGGCCTCCTTTATCCATATAGTTGTCCCTCGGGATGGCCGTCCTTCAACCCAGAACTCCAAACAAAGGAGCGGACGCGGCAGCAACATTTTTGCGAAGACTTGAGACAAAAACAGCGATAAAAGAATGGGAGGTTAAGAATCTTCGAATAGATGAAATTCCTAAGATGAAAGTTCGTCCAGAGCACCAAATTTATTTCCTCATTTCACAAAAAAATTCAAAAGAACTACAAGAGCAAAGGGAATCTCTAAAATGAGCAGGGGAAGTGCCAAAAGCAATGGGAGACGACTGTAGCAATTTAATCAAAAACCAAATTGAGGGATTGCTGGTTCTGGCCCTCAGAATTCTTAACAACGCATTTGTACTTGGCTTCATCTTCCTTCTGAGGTCCAGTGATCTCAAGGAGGAACTGGAAGCCGTCCTTGTCCTTGTCATCCTTTTTAACAACAGCCTTCACTCTGTCGCTGTACTTAACGGGCTTGTCGTCCTAAAAGAATTTAATTAAGAAGACCAAGTCTGTAGAATTTTAGATTGGACAAAACGTTCAAATCCAATTTGCACTCACTCTCCCTTGGTGATCGTTCTTCTTCCCGTAATATGAGGCGATTC
Source organism: Oscheius sp. JU1382 (assembly GCA_932521405.1). NCBI lineage: Eukaryota > Metazoa > Nematoda > Chromadorea > Rhabditida > Rhabditidae > Oscheius > Oscheius sp. JU1382. Next base: position 3,835,582 of record OW051480.1, read on the forward strand.
CCTTTCCCGTAAACGAATTCTTACCACACAGGGAGAGAGAGAGTTATTTCAACTTGAGGGAGGAAGAATGAGACAAACAAGAGGAAAAAAAGCAAACCTTGAACCATTCCGCCTTCATCTCTAAGTGGGACTTTGCGCGGACTTTAATCACAATTACATTTCCGTTGTCTCTTTGCACAATATGAGGCTTGTCGTGGAAGTCGGGAGCATCTAAAAAATTCAATTAGAAGGACACTCAAAGGAATATTATTACTTCCAGCGGATACGGTAAAGGAGGCGCTGTTTTCTCCGTCATTGTTGACAAAAATAACTTTGTAGTCTCCAGCGAGTTCTTTCTCGAAGTCCTTAAATCAATTTTTTTTTTCTCTTTCAGCGCCTTTTGCTAAACATCTTTTTTCCACGAGCGATCATTTTTTCATTTGATGGAAAGCCTGTGAAAGCGGCTTCATTTGTGGGCTAAGCAACTGACGCCAGCTGTTCTGACCTCTCGATTTTATTTAGGAGTTTATCTTGGAGAAAAAAATAGCCAACCTTAATTTCGCAACTGAGTTGCGTCCTGTTCCCGCCAACGTCTTCATTGGAAAAAACAACATTCTCAGAAGCGCCGAGTTCTTTGTCACCGAACATCCATCTTGTCTTAGCGACATCAATTCCCGTAACAGTCACCTATAAGAAGGCTATCATAGTATGTAAATTTATGTAAAGAACCTCGAGAAAAACGTTTCCGTTATCGGTGGAGCGGATTTTAGGCTCTCCGTAGATGGTTGGTGGTGCCATTCTCTTTCTGAAAAAGATTTGATGAGTACGGCAGCTGAGAGGGTGTTGAGAGGTGAAAGTGAGAAGTGAAAGAGAGTCTTTTGCGCCAGCGGAGAATTGTTCTTTTTTAAGCGAGCCAGCATATGCTGAGGATTCCGAAAGTGTAAAGCCATCATTGACGTTTCAGAAACATACTTTGTCAACCGGGTTTTAACTGCCTCCAGTCATGCTCATTTCAAAAATTTACACTGC